>JAQQSE010000016.1:12835680-14253520 GCA_035772565.1 Antheraea assamensis
AAAACGACATATTCCTATTTTTAATTATACACCTATATACAATTATATACATATCAGGAAAGTTTCTTATTGTGGAATTTGTTACGAAAAACGTGAGAGACAAAGTACAAAGAAAAACCATTTTTTATTTGTAACACTTCACAACCGCAATCTAATATTGGATTTACTATGTGCTCTTCTTTAGTTTAAAATGAATAACAAAACGATTCATAATCACAAAAAGACTCGGGAAAGTTCTAACGAGGAGTTCGCGATCTTGGCGGAACTGATATCTTTACTAGAATAATTAATTATTCACTTGAAAATTGTAGTAGGTATCCAATAATTTTCACGAAAGAAAAGTGGTTGTCGAAGCGGCAAAAAGAAACTAAATAAAAAAAAAATTACGTAACCTACTTACTACAATCAATTTTTGTTTTATTTTTCGTTCTAACCTATAAACTTAAACTTATTTTGGAAACAAATAAATACTAATAACATTACAATAAAATTATTTCACATGATTACTTAAGTATGAAAATTACGAAAGACAAAAGATATTTTATTCAAAACAAAAGATTCAATACAAATCAAAACATATCTCGGAGGAATTAAAACAATTTACAAGTCAGTCCGTTGTGAAACATTTGCTACAATTATCCAATATAGGGCCAATTATACGGTGCCGTCCCCTCTGCGAGCGACCCCATACAATTTTCATGATAAAATCCGTATCTACTAGTCTACAGCGATGTAATGAAGATAAATATCTCTATGGGGAGTCCCGCTTGCAATAAAAACACAATCAGTTTAAGCCCAATTGACAAGACGTATTACACGTTCTCGACCCGGCGCGCGTCAATTGTTTGCTATGCGATTAAAAATGGCGGGTGACCTGTCAAACTGCGGCGGGGATTGGCGCCCACGCGTTGACATTTAAACTTTGACCAAACTATAGACAATAGTCGCGGCCCATTTAATTTTATCGCTTAAAGGCGACAGCTGCGGCAACGGATTCGTCAATTGAATATAACTAATTAAGTTTAGTTTGGCGGATTTATTCGTATGATGCTAGTAGTGAATGTGTTAATTAATCCTTTTATACCTTACTTTTATTGAAATAAATACTCATTTTTCATTATCGATTACAAGTGGTTTTTTTTTAAGAATAATGTCATTAAATATGTAGGTACTTAATATTCTTATGTTTTTATTTACGGTAGGGATATTAGTAGATAATTATTAATCATAATATTAGAACCAAAGAATAAAGGAGGTACAAATAAAGCAATTTCAATTTTAGAAAATTGATGCAGAGCAAAATGTAATATATAAAAAAATGTTCGGCGAAACTTTTAGGACAAGAAAAATAAACAATTTCACCGAAATGTAAGAATTGTAATCCACCCCTAAAGTCCAGTAAAACCTAACGGTAACTATCAATAAAATTAAAACCGGCAATAAAATCATTCCTGTCAAACAAAACCGACAATAACCTCGACTTACGGTACTGAAAGATTTTTAATAATTTTATTGCAAGACCAACAAAACGTCGGCGGATCACACAGATTGTTAAAGGTAATTATTGCTTTAAAATATTTAACCGGATTTTACACATAATTAAAGCTGACTTTAACTTAAGGCAGAATGGTGCAGTTTCCTTTGCTCCTAACATTTGAAAACGGATATACACAAATGACTATGATAACTACCTGCAAAATTTAAAACATTGTTTATGTCATTTAGTCCTAATGTTTTCATATTTATTTTTAATCTATAAGAACACTTTTAAGAATGAAATAATGAAAACGACAATTTTTTTTTTTTTTAATTGAACCAAGACGAAGATCATAAACGCATAGTCTAAATATGTCGGCGGCGACGGCGGCCTGCTAGATACGTACTGCCCGATCCGAAACAGGTCACAATAAAAGAAAATTGCTGTAATCAATTTATAATCGTGGTAATAAATAACAAAGTCGGGAAACGCGACAATGTAAAGATTGTCTCTAAGGGGACAACAATTACCATGTCCAACTTAATCACAAACACGCAAAAATAAAAACACAAAAAATTAGTTAGCTAAATTTACTAATCCTAACCAATTTTATAAATGGGAATAGAAGTTTGTATATTTGTTTGTTACCTTTCACGCCTAACTACTCACTCGACCGTTATTTCATTTTGCATACATGTTGTCCGAGATACATAAAAGGATATACGGGCACCTTTAATCAAAGAAAAAGTACTGTTTACGAGCGTAGTCGCGGGCAAAAGCAAATACCTAATACTATAAATACACGTAACAGTAAAACTTATGTTTATAACAAATCCACCAGTGCACTTTCAATTAAATATTTACATCACAAAATATTATATCTAGAAACCGCACAATCATAATTTAAGTTCCTGATACGAATAGTTATTTCTAGACAATTAAGTTACATATCTTTGTTATTTAATAAAAGTAGATAATAAATAAAATTTTTATTAAATAAATATAAAGTTAATAAAGATGATTAATAACTAATAGATGCACATAAAGTGAAATGCGTCCTAATTCTAACTAATATGTATAGTAATTACGAATAGGGTTATCATTCATCCAGAGAAATGTACCTACTGTTCCAGAGGGATATGTGAAAACTACATAAACACGAGCGAAACCACGGGCAAAAGTCTGTAACCAGATATGCTTTCTTATCACATCCTTTTTATTATTAACCCCTCGGTTGATTTTTTAGACGCAAACCTCAAACTGGCGGATTATGTTTAAAAAAAAATTCTCTAATTTCACGACATCGTAGGTACATCGTAAATTTTATGGTTTCGTATTAAAAATGTATACGGTAATGAAAAAAATAATTAAAAATACATTTTACATAATAATTATAGTTTTACAATAAGTCATTTGCAATTTTCAAAGCTTTATAACAAATCTGGTATTTTTTTAAGCTTATGCTGCCAATAGTCTCTTGATCAGTGCCTCATGAGGTTTACATCCGCTTGTATGGGCGACTTAAATCTTTATGGTTTTAGACAGCCTAGGAGTTAAATCAAATATCTTTTTATTTTATTTTTGGCAACCAATCTTATAGATTATTACTGCAATTATCGAGTATGTAACAATATTAGATATGTCTTGTGATAATTCAAATGTTCTAACAAAGTGGTGGTTCCCTTCCTTGTAAGAACTTTTCATGGAGATTTTTTGGCATCTCAGAATTCATGTTCCGTCGTATTATTTCCCATCCACATCACTTGTTCACAATAACCGAAGTATATTACGTAAAACACCATCAATATTAGAAAACATAGGGTCAAACAACACAAGATTATGAATTCAAATATAAAATCTACAACATCATAGACAAATATCCCGCCAAAAACTCTCAAAATTTCCTAGGTATTTTTTACATTTTTCCTTACAAAAACAATAGACAACTTACCTTTACTTTTAGGTGACGAAGGCGGCGTATTTTCTGTTATGTTACTATAATGCGATTTCGACAATAAATCAACCGACAACGGTTCCCTCAATGATTTCCGATCCATCGCGTAACTCCCGTAGGTTTCCATTTCTTAAGATAAGACACAACACTCGATAATAAAAAACAAAAAAGCACACTACCACAAGCAGTCTTTGGCGCGAAAACATTAACTGTCAGACTGACAGTTTGTTTTCGATTAACGCGCCCCCTCCTCCGGTTCGTACTAAAAATCCATAATGTTCTGACCAATAAACGGGCGACCGTTTTTATCCCCACCAATCAGGGCGGAGCTACGGTAATCGTGCTCTGTCTCTTTTGCGCGGTATCGTTTCATAACGGCTTTGAGTTGATGGCACATCGGAGCTTTGACATAAATGTTTAGTTTGCCATGATAAGATAATTAATTGGTGTTTTCGTTTGTCGGCTTTGGGACATATGTTAAAGAACATTGAATATTGCAATAATAATTAATCAAACAATATTTTTATATGTATCTGCTTTAAAATTACTAGTGTTGGATGTTGTATTAGCCTTTATGACATTACTCAATCTATATTATTTATCCGTTTAAACACCAAAACTTTTAACCTAACCTCCAATATTTTTTAAAATCAATTTAACTTGATATATTTTACGAAAAATATTTATGTCGAAAACAATATTAAGTAAATAATTTTTTTGCTAATAGTAAATGGTATGGTATCTATAGGTGCAGGATACATAATATATAACATAGAATACATAAGTGTAATAGTTACATAATATAACATAGAGTAATCGATAAAGCTATTCGCACTAGTATATTCTACTAATCAGCATACGCAATAGCTATACTAAGATATATATATATATATATATATATACTGCCAAATTATATTTACGATATATATTCTTAATTCTTGTAACATAGTAACTATTTTAAGTTTAGTTAGTTCCCTTTGTTTGGTTTTTTTTTAGTACGTAGCGAAGCATCTAGCTAAAAGTATATATAATATATTCTAACTGGCTTCCCGTTTTTACTCCCGTTTAATTTTTTGCGCTATTGACTTCCGTTTTTGCTTAACTTCTTTTCTGACTTACATTATGTATTGAAATTACTCTGCTACATTCATAGTGTGATGTTAAACAATGTACATATGTATATGTATAAATATAAAAAAACTCAAATGTAACTGTACCTGAGATTAGCGTATTCAAATAAACAAAAATACAAACATTTTCAAACAACAAAAACGAGCGACCCGTACAGTAGTCGCATATGATGTGTAACATTTGACATGTTATCGTACTATGAAATTAAGATGAAATATATGTGAAGATGATTTATTGAAATTTATTAAAGGCATTTCTCTGCCACCGCGCGCTCTTATTGCTCAAAACAAATATTGCACGTTTCCCCTATCACACTTTTTCCGATTCTTTTCCAAAATCACTCCCACGAAAAATATCCAGCAACCGAGAAGAAAGAGGTTACACGTCTAAAAGTTATTGTAGGTTAAATTGATCAAATCAGTGTAAACGCAGACGAAGCTACAAGCAATAGCTATTATTGGTATAGATAAACACCGTAGAGTGGTTGAAATTGTAAAACTTTCCTAACAAATTAATTCGCCGCGTTTTAATCTCAAAGCTCGGTGTATTCACAGCCTAATTATTTAATAAGGCGTCTTATTTCGCTTCCAACACACGACCCCGGGGCATGAACATCATGAACCTTTATTACTCGCTGCCAAGTTATTAATACTCTATGGGTCCAATCCGTATTATCCTTTGTAGGTACTGTATTTATACATAACGAATCAATAACTCGAAAGATCTTGTCTGGCTTTCAGTGTATTTGTGAAGATATGTCATATACCATGGTCAACAGAGACTCATAAAATAGAAATGCGCAAATATCGGTAACCGATTTGGAACCCTTTAAAACAAAAACCAATTAGTTTGTCAGTAGGGAAAAGATATATAGAACTAGCTGTTCACCACGGCTTTGCATGAGTGTAAATACCATCCATAGAGTGTAGAAGTAAGTCGAATCATCTCATTTTTTTTTATACTTTCTAGGTTTCCGTTTGATCACAATCTCATCTGATGTTAAATGATGATGTAGTATATGACAGTAGTCACGCTAAACCTAGAGAGAACTGGCTCTTGAGTGAACTTGCCGGAACACACCTACAGGTGCTTGGCGACAGATTTTCAGCTTAAAGGTGGTAGCTAGCTAGTCGGACTTAGAAAATGCCCAACCACCATGAAACATGTTGAAAACGTGCCCATCTCTAAGCACTAAATAACAGCTCCAAAACTCTCCAAATTAGGGCTAGCATAGGCAAAGGATCTGGTTAGTCCGAAGTAATTTTGTAAATACAACATAAAAATAACTGCTGTTCACTTGGAGACTGATAGAATTTTTGCGAACGTTATATAATACGTTTAGTGAATTTGGAATGATGTTTACTGTTATACAATTTTTTATATTAATTGAATAATAATGAACCCTGTTGCTATTATTGTAGCTCTACTATAATTTAGCACATTTTGACGGACACATTTTCATGTACCTACATAGAAGGTTCTCCTTACCTCTACATTCTATGACAGTAATGTGGAAAACGAGTCTAAATTTTACCTTTACAGTACGATAATGTAGAAATTAACCCCTGGACTGACCGAAACTACAAAGGTTTAAGTTCCATACAAACGAATGTAGACCTCATGAGACCCAGGTCAACAGATTCTTGGCAGCATAAGCATAAAAAATACCTTATTTATTAGAAAACTTTTAAATATAACCAAAATAATGTATTGTAAAATTGTAATTTCTATTATGTGGAATGTATTTAAAATTATTTTTTAATTTGTTCGAACTTATTTTACTAAACCATTAAATGTAATGTGATGTGTGTGAAATAAAAAAAAACATAATTCGTCATTTTAAGTTCGGGGTCTTAAAAACCAGCCGAAGGGTCAAATAATGGCAACTGTCAATTTTGTTTTCCAGAAAATTATCTATATATACGACAAAAATGCAGTTGGACAATTAGATGCCACAGTCCTGTATTTATACGCTTTCATACATACAGCAATTGATTTTTATTTATATAGATTTTATGATATACCTACATAACATTAAATACGATATTTGTGTCTTTCTTATATTTTTATTCAAAGTCATATCAGCGTGTTTTTACTCTACCTTTTTTAGAATTAAATCATGAGAGTCACCGATGACTTACCATAATCAATTCATATTTCATATACCTAATACCTGAAGACTCCTTAGGATCCAAATACGATTCTGCCAAAATGCTATGAGTGACTCTCTTTTGCCCCTGTTCTTAGCACACTCCATCAATAAATGATGCGTATTATGAATAGTTCCATATAAGTTATAGTTGTGAGACTCCATTCTACTCGTGTGATATGCAAAATTTCCCAATGGATAAAAAGAGCGAGGGACTTAATAATAGAGTTGCGTAAAATTGAGATGAAATATACAATAATCAAAAATCAATTCAGTACGTTTTCGTTCTCTGTTTCACCATCCATGTTATTTACACTGCTTTTTTAAGTTTAATTTGTTAAGTTATTGCTATTAATTTAAATAACTGGGAATAGTTTCTTCAAACCATTGACAATTCGAATCCTTTATTTATTAAGCTCTATTCGTCATACTCTACGATAGTTACATCTATAATCTAGAATATTTATACAATACAGATAATAATATCTATAGATATATGAACACGTAGAGAAAAACCTTTGTACCTCTTCTTGTGGTCGAATTTCTACCAATGGAAGACCACTAATAAATATAAAACAAATACTCGTACAATGTCGTTTCTCATTTTTTATCTCTTGTTTCAATGTAATTTGCAGTACGAATCACAACCCACAAACTTCCCAGAAATATTACACGTCCACATAAAAATGTGGAAGCAGTAAACCCGAAATGAAATGCGTGACAAACGTACCAAAACGAAGGACGACGTACAATAAAAGAGAAATTTCCAAACATTCACAATGCGGTCACAATAACCACTCTATAATTGAGCAAAGACAATAGTTCTGTCGGCCAATACGGTAAACAAAAACATACTTTTGCCCTTTGTCTATGGCGAGGCTTTTGGCGGTGAATTTGACAGGCACCCCGTTGAGACAAAATGGCGGTCAAAAGTGACTTGTCACTGAATAGAAACATTACAAACAGTGGCATAACAATGTGCTAAGTTTATAAAATGCTACCGTTTGAGGAAAAAAAGATAATTTGTCAAAATCGAAGCGTGAATTTTCTTTGTGTTAATGTTGTTACATTTCAAGATAAACACAGAACATATATTTATTTGTGCGTTGTTTCAGTGAATACTTTGAAACTGTATAACCTGTGTATTTAATTTAACTAATATACAACTAGATTGATTACATATTTATATACATTATATGTTAGTAAATATAACATTATAATAAACCACATAGAAGAATTTTTGGCGGGATCTTAGTCTGTTATTTGAGTGGTGGCTTTTATATTTTATTCATATTCTTGTATTATTTGACTCCATATTTTGCAATATTGGGTGCATTTTACGTAATATAATTCGGTTATTGTGTACAAGTCAAGTGAGTAGAAAATAATACCGCGGAGTATGAATTCTGAGAAGCCACAAAAACTCCATGGAAAATACTACCGAGAGGGCCGCCATCTTTTTAGAAAATTGAAATAATCACACGCCACTTGTAGTATTATTACTTACTCGATAATGCCAGTAGTTGATAATCTAGAAGATTGGTTGACAAAAAAAAACAATTAGTAAAGTCAACGACAAAGAATTTTACTGATGCCCTAAAAGCTTTTTATAGAAACAACACTTGTATGATTTAATTTTAGCATTATTTTGATAGTCAACCGTGGAATGTAAATAATTTTATCAAATTCAGTTGGTAAGTAACTATTCCCAGTTTATTTACATTTGTAAGTAATTGAACGAAATAAATTTGTTGATGGCAGATTTTTTTTTGATGCATTACTAACTAGTGACAACTTGCGATTTCGTTTGCCATTATATCTTTACAAAAAATGGCATTATATTTTATATTCTTGTAACATAACAGTTCATAGATACAGCGCACGTGGATATAGGTAAATCTCAGATGGCAGGATTTTTTTTTAAACACAAACAAACTGTACCTACCTAATAGAACCTCTACTAAAACATATATATGAAACATATATGAAAATAGTTAAACATTTTATGCATTTAGCATACCACCTAAAGGTTCAGGTTGAAGGTACGGTGTCGTTCTAACGAATTTATTATGAAGGGAAAATTATCTAACTGTTTGTTACCCTAAACATTTTTAGAATTCCGTTATGTACCTAAAAAGAACCTTTTGTGCTAAGATTTGTCTAATCTATTTTTAAAGGGTTGTGTCTTTTAAACCATAATATATAGGTATACTCACATGTTATTTGTTCCTGTATAAAATCAAAATTAAAAGTACTTTATACAATTAAAGTCCTAACAAGGTGCTTATGAACGTCAAAACTACTATCGGTTTGGAAAACGACCTAATCATTGAGAAGAACCGGCAAGAAACGCGATCAGCTTTATCTTTTTGAGGTAGGTACCTAATTTCAAAATAACTACATTAAAGTTACAATCGGTTTTTAATAGATGCACAGAGAGAGTGTTCATTCCGGACATCATCGTTCACATATAGATCTACCCTATAATAGCTAGTTATAAAAAAATTGGAGTACCTACATACATATAACTAAAACTGATGTGTCCCTTGTTTGTCCGGGTGTATCTCCGAATCGGCTAAACCAATTTTTAAAAGGGTTTTACTAGCAAATAAAAGACTTTTTAGAGTATTACATAGGCTATACATCATTCCCCTTTTCTATAGAAGTTTGTCCGTAATAAAAAAATATTCAGAAATAGCATGAAATTCAGAATAATGTTATTAGGGATAAGTTATCTAAAGACAACATGACAATTAAAAAAACAAAAGGTGGTATAATTAATATGATTCCCGTGAAGCAATTACTTTATTTTCATAACAATTAAATCACGGATGGTATCATATAGGTGATAAACAAGTTTTAACATCTACTTCAAAAAAATGCACTAGAACGTGTAATCTAGTCTTAGATTGTCATAAACCTACCAATATCCCAATCACTGCACTTAGTAAGGAGCCTATTTCAACCATTAGATTAAAATAGGCCCCTTGAAAACGTCCCCTTTTTAATAAAAAAGAATTTCCAAAATTGATTAAAAATGATGTAGTAAACATTACCTCCTTTTCGAAATCGGTTAAAAAAATAAAAACAAGAAACACGTGTCATTTGGAAGTCCTCTTTGCTCTATCTTAAGTATAAAAATACATACAATTATCAAAGGTATGATTATAGTCAAAGTCGAGCGTAAGTAAAACAATCTGTAAAGATCACGAACTGTTTTTTTTTTTCAATAACTGAATACATAACACATAAAAATCCTTGTCCACTCTGAATATAGCTTTAAATTCGGGCTTATGAATAATACAGTCAAGAGTTCAGTACACGACAAAATTAAAATATTATTATAGAGATCTAAAATTGCCATTTATTTGTCCTTAATTTGGCCCGACGTTATACATACAATATAATACGAGTTTAAACCTCAGTTTGTGTTCTGCACAACTATATTCAGAGCGTTCAAAAAGTTTAACGAGGTTTATTCATCGGGCAATGAAACAGAACCCTCACCGCGTGAATACGATTCACACTCAACGTATTTTTTATCCCCTCGTATTATGTTAGGTTCGTGTTGTGTCAACAGATTAAATCTCAATTGCTTATTCATTCCATAAACTCTTTCATTTCACGGCCCACAGTGATTTTAATAGAGTTATTATAATCTAGATCTACGGCGATTTATATTTGACAGTAATAAAAGTTATTTAGAATCAAATATGTTAAATAATAATAACAAGCTAATACTCGCCCCTCTTTTCCCTGTGCTTTTAATAAACTTTTAATTTATAAGAAAATAGGAAAGGGTCAATCTTAGCACAAAAATAAGTAGCTTAGATCCATCTACCAACATAAGTCTCGCATGCACTTTTACACTGAAAAAAAGTTTGCTAAATTCCACGCGGAAGATGTCGCGGGTAAGAGCTAGTAAAATATAAAAAAATATGAAGTGCCTCTATACTTTGAAGAGTTTTCGGACTACAATCGCCTTAATCATAACGATGTCGTTTGGCATTATACCTACAATATGTTAAATCTCAGAAGTGGATTATATAACAAAATGACTAATGGAACCCATTTATATGGATTTGGCGGTAGGTATTCTTGTGTGTATAGAATACTAAACTAACCTTAGCTATATTCTTTTGTAGAAAAAAAATAGTAACAATATCACCATTTGATTTTTGTAAAATTAAAAACAAAATAAGCACAATTTTTCTTTTCCCGTCAACTATTTATCCGATCATCGCCTACCTTAAAATAATTTCTTAATCATTACAAAGAATCCTTTTTAAATGCCAAACTAATAAAGCATTATTTACCGCTACAAATTTACAATGCCCGACAATTATTGTTATTGTTTTACGACAGTTTATATCCCGGTAATAAAATGTATTTTAAATACTTATTTTGTTGACGGTACACAATAATTATGGGGTTCAGTTCTTCTTATATATTATATACGACGTCTGAGGAGGGTTAATTTTAATACGCTTGTATATTTATATATATTTAACTAGTTGATTCCCGACCGCTTTATTGAGCATTAAAAAATAACAAAAGTTAATACCATCAAAAAAAGAAATAGAACTAGAAATATTTTTAGAAAATTTGCGTCGTATGGTCACAGTCTTAAGTCGATACGTTCAATAATTTTAACGTGATTTTGAGCCTCCGAGAAACAGTATATTAGTGTATACATGATATACCATTATTTATATATTTGTCAATTTTTAAAGGCACATCGAAAATTATGAACACTCACCTCGTGGTCTGTCTTCTACGCTGTCACTGTCCACCTCGCTCCTCACACTTCCAGGACTGGCCCTCTTCAGGTCCTCCTGCCCAGCCCCCTCGCTCTGGAAACCCATCCGCTTGTCGTACGACATGAAAAACGGAAAATTCGGCACCCGATTCTGTTGGAAGTAATAACCGATTTTCCCATCTCTAACTTTGACATCTTCGTCGTCCGAATGCGAATTATTTGCCGAATAATCCTGAGATATGTTCGTCTCGATATCGATCTCCGGTGACCGACGATCGCTGATGCCGACTATCGATTCGATAGAGAAGTTTTTCGGCGGTATTTTAGTTAATTTGTCCTCCATTTTGTTTCCACGCACTGTTACAACACAGGACACGCGCGTTTTCGATTCAAAAATTCGAACGTCCGATTTTCACTCGTCGAATTATTACGTATTCGTATAACGTCCGATTCGCACTGACCCGTATTCTTTTAATTTCGAACGTCCGAATGGCAGATAGATACTGAGAGTTGTGCGGTCGCTTGACAGATGTGTTCCGACCACGCCTCCCTTCCCATTGGGGAGTTGTCTACTTTCCTTCATGCGTACTTACAAAAATCAACCCTAAAGTCTTACACAAAAGTTAAATTTCAAACGAATCGTGTACAAGGCTATTATACGACGATAATAAACGTTCGAATTTAAATCGTAATGTATCGTTTTAAGCATCATTTTACAATACAATTTTGAAATAAATATATATAATTATACAGTCATGAGGTTGTAATTTTCGGCGACGAAAAACAGCAACTGATTGATTTAGCAAATACACAATGATGTGTTCACGCCTTCAGTTTTATTTGTTAATAAAGTGTTGCTTATATCATTTGTAATAGGTAATTGGGTATTTTTATTCACACTATTTTGAACTGTACAAGATATTGTAAAAGCCCCTTAAATCGGTATAGAGAGTGATATTACAAGTATTTTGAAACGAAAGTTTTCATATGACCTGAATTTACTCAGTTGTTCGAGTCTCATTTTTTTTTTGTATGATACCACGACAATGAGTCTACTACACTTGACCTAATAGTAACTGTAAGTCGAAAAATAATATAAAAGTGTAACAAAAAAAACGAATTCAAAAACATGCACCAGAACGTCCTTGACCATAGTCAGGTACCTACCTAGTCTAAGATTCATATAAATTTATCAATATCTGAATCTTTATATATTTCCTATTCGATTTCGTGGAGTTTCTAGGTGTATCTATGTTTGAAATGTAAGGCTCAATTGTAACGAAATTAAAATATGAAGATAATAAAAAAAAAATACCAGAAAAAAATTTGCTGGTTAGTTATCATTTTTGATAACCACGTTACTGATACATGTTCGATACTCTTTGATTAAACTATATATTTTGTAGGGCAAATATTTTTTGGAATAATTTTCAGTACATAATTATCTTAAGATTTTTTTTTTAATAAATCTTTGAGCTACGCATGTTATCTACTACAATCGATAATGTTAAGAGAAAAAGTTGAGCGTCTCATCAAAATGAAACGACTCATGGAAAATTTGCTTGACAATAATTAATACCAAAAATGGACCATGAATCCTGGACATGATCGAGATGAAAACCTCCTTTCTTAAATCTGTTAATAACGGTGTCTATCGAAAGTTGGAGAATCTGTCTGTAGTCATCTCTCGGCAGCTGTATCGCGAAATACGTGAAAACTCAAGCCGCTGTGACTGGTTTATAATCAAGTGTGTGGCGAATGCGAACGGAACGGTTGTTACAGACCCTTAAAACACTCTTATCGTTACTAAATAAAAAAAATGTAAACTCTGTACGTGACATGTGAACCGTGACGATGTTGCGGTTGTCACATGATATGTTTGGTAATTAAGATCTAGTCAGGGAGTTTATGGCGGGATCTTAGTCTGTCATTAGTGGTTTTTATATTTTATTCATAATCTTGTGTTATTGGACTCTATATTTTGTAATATTGGTGGTTTTTACGTAATATAGTTCGGTTATTATGCACAAGTGAAGTGGATGGGAAATAATTCCACGGAGCATGCATTCTGAGATGCCATCAAAACTCCATGGAAAGTTCTAACAAGGAAACCACCATCTTGTTAGAACATTATAATTATCGCAAGACTCTTACTTGGCAAAATCTTGTTACTTGACGCTGGCTAGTGCACAAACCTTGACGGAGCCAAAAAAATAAAGAAGAAGAAGATCTAGTCAGAAACAGTTGTCATCATCATCTTCTTACCATTATCCCACATAAGTATGGTCGCCACAACATGTTTGTCATCCTAACTTCGTATGGATGCCAAATGTGGATATTTCACTCTTCGATAACAGGTGGTAAGGATTCAAATGACGCGCTTGTGTACGATGCATCCGTGTATTGCCTTCACAGGGTCTGGTTCCGGTCTGTCGCAGCTATGAATATTTCTTCCTGCAAATCTCATTCAGCAGGTTCTCTGGAATTATTTCCCCTTTTTCTTGACTTTTTTCTCGAGTTTTATTAAAAAAAAGGTTATTATAAGGCTAAAGGTGACTTTTTTTTTCATTTAAACATTATTTGTAAATTGAATGAATGAATGTATTTCTTTTTGATATTCTTCTCTAAATGGTAAAAACTGTATTAATTATTATAGATTGTAATAATCGTGGACTATCACGAATAGATACTTGTAAATAAACGCTTTGACAATAGTAGTATGATATTTAGTAAATATACTTGTCGATAGTATGAAAACAAAACTAATGATTCTTAAAATGTTTTAATTAACCAGATCTCAAAATGGCGTATTCTACTTATATACATTTTTTTTCTTTGACTTCTCGGCATCGTACAATGGAAACTTCATGGCTTACTAAAAAGAAATTCGTACAAGTGAAAAAATAATTTAAAAATTCATTCTATGTATAAATTATAATTCTACAATACGAGTACATGACTTGTTATTTTGTAATAAATCAGCTAATTTTTTAAGCTTATTCTGCTAACAGTCTGTTGACCTGTGCCTCATGAGGTCTACACGTGTGTATGGACTCGAAACCTTAATGGTTTTGGAGGGTCCAGGGATTGAAGTTGTGAATGTCTACTAAAGAAAAAACTAAATAAAGAAAATCCGCTGAAAAAGAAGATGTTCTTAGCTGTTTCTCTCTATTTATATATAGGAGATAAATAAAAGTCAATTGCACATTGTGTGTAACTGAATTAGTTCCGAGCAGCTGCACCTATTTGGCTAATTATTTTTGAAGTGAAACTGCTTTTGGCACGGCAAGGAAAATTTTGTACTTACGCGTTAGGCGTTACCTGCCGTTGTTATGGTAACCATTAATATGTTAACCGTTGCTATGGTAATGTGGTATGTTTGCATTTCAAAATTATTTTGTTATATTCAATGCATATGTGGGAGTTTTTGGCGGGATCTTGGTCTGTCATGTAGTGGCTTTTATATTTTATTCATAATCTCGTGTTATTAGACTCTATATTTTGTAATATTGGTGGTGTTTTACGTAATATAATTCGGTTATTATGCACAAGTGAAGTGGATGGGAAATAATACCACGGAGTATGCATTCTGAGATGCCACCAAAACTCCATGGAAAGTTCTAACAAGGAAACCACCTTATTGTTAGAACATTATATTTATCACAAGACACCTACTTGGAACTTCCTATGTTTTAATAAACTTATATTATTTGTAAACATTCTGCTATAATCCCTCTTGAAACAAAACATTGAAACTGGCAAATGCTTCTGCGGTGCCAAAACAAGAAGAAGAAGAAGAATGCATATGTGTAAACTATACACATTGAAAGTGCAAGGTATTAGTTAATAGACAATAAAAAAAAAACAAATTTATAGTGAAAAGAAAACACGTGGATGAAATTTTGATATATATATATTATTTTAATCCGTTCATCGACTGTAAGTACCTGTAAATAATTACAATTATTATATGTGATATATAACTATACACTGAGAGACTTAACGTTTGTTGTATTTTTACTCAAAATTAATTTAACTATTTAATGAACTAGTATTTTTATATCTAATAATTTATATCAAATATCAATGTAATAAATATGGAATAGCTAATAAATTCATTCGGAAGAAAAAAACAAATATGTATTTCAATTTGTATTAAATTGATTGACATTAATAGAAATAGATAGACACTGATACACGCAATTTAACTTTTATTATTTGTTGTGCGCGTAATTGTCAGAATAAGATTTGTACGAAAGAAAATGTTTGAATAGTCGGACGGAAAAATGAATATTCTGGTTTAAAATATACATGTATATAAAAAATTTGTGAGTCAAATTATATTATTAGTTGGATTTGAGCATAATTTAAACAGACAATGATGGGAGAAAGATATTTTTGTGCAAATTTTAGGCAAATACGTTCTTGCTGTAACTTACATTTATTTCGGAATTAGTAAGTACCATCTTGGGCCTAAAAGATCATTTAATTGATGCGGGCAAGTAACGACAGCTATTGTTGAGTAGGCAACATTACATTTAACATAATATAACTACTTATTACATTGCAGCGTATAACTGTAAAAGTTTATGTATTTATATAACAGATGGCGCTTATATCATAATCGTTCGTTTGGCATTAACAATATATTTGAAAGGCTCACAAACCTCCTTTCCACTGCATAAAAATGTAAACTCTATTCTCACAATAAACTACAGTATGGAACCTAATACCACAAAGTTTAATTAACAATTTACTTAAAAATATACCCAGACGAATGACGATTTAGAAATTCGTAGAGGGTTTGCCCATCGATTGTCCATTTTTAACCACCATTTAAATTGTTTTGCCTATCTCAAAAAAATGTGTTATCAAAGATTTGAATTGCGTGAGCCAACGTCCGAAAAAATATTGAAAAGTCGAAAATGTCAAGTAGTAACATTCTTGAAGTATGTTGTTTGCCCACGTCATATTTTACTTTTTTCATAAGTCAATTTGCAATCATTGGCGGCATTAAGGGATCGAGAATTTTGGAATGATGCATTTTATAATCTATTTGTTTTGCCCACGTTTGCCCACCTTTTACTCTTTGAAAAATTTCTAAGGGGAGAAACTAGGGGAGAAGAATGAAAAATTGAAGGATTGAGAATTTTTTAATGCATTTGAATCTACTACTTTGCCCATGTTTGCCCATGGTTTACTTTTTGATAAGTCAAATTCCAAGTGGTAGAAATGGGGGGAACAGAAAAATTGAGGAGTCGAGAATTCATCATTTTTCTTCGATTGCCTACCCTTAGTGACAGAGATATTTTTATTAGAATACTAGCTGACCCAGCGAACTTCGTACCGCCTAACAGTCGATTCTTTAATTTTTTTTTAATACTTATTCTGCTATTCGGAACCATCGTATAAATATTGACATTAATATTTATACGATAGTTAACTTCGGGAGCACTTTAACTAGTTTTTTCATTTCATCTACCAAAATTAGAATGTTATTATAGGAATCTAAAATTCGGATTTATTTATCTTTAAGTTGTCTCAATTTTATACATATACTAGCTGATACCCGCAGCATCGCACGCGCTTTTCAAATTGTATTAAAGCAATATAAAATAGTGAGAAGACGTAGAATTACAGAAATGCTCTTTAAAAAAAAAATTAGGTACGACGCACACGCCATCTACTTGAACATATCACGTACATTTTGTAAATACTAACTTACTATAGAATCCTCTCAGTGCTCACTTACACTGTGTAAGAAAGTAATGAAAATTTTAAGTTATACAATTTCTGATATATATAATATTACCATAATTAAGGTTTTGCGATCATACAAAAAGTATTTGCTCCTCTATTCGGCAAGAAATTCTATAATGGAACTGTTAAGGTAATACGTGTCAGGTCTAATATTGAAAAAACGTCTTCTATATTCAAATACCTATTAATTATAATGTTGAATTATAAACAAAGAGTTGATGATTATTTTTCTAATTAAAAATACATAAAGTATTGAAGTCTTAAAATTTTGCATTAATATACATCCAGATTTCAAAACTCTATATCTATCTGTAAGCAGTTTTTTTTATAATTACAAAAATAAAATAGTGCCCATCATTTTTTTTTTATTGCCCACCCTTTGTTACCAATAATGTTATTCTGTATGGGAATGGCCCTTATTAAATCCTAGTATTCCAAAATTAATCCTGAGGTAGGCACAGTATAATTTACTATTGCTAGAGTATAGAAACTCATATTCTTCGTATAATATATCTGTAAGTAAGGGGGCAATCAAAGAAAAATTATTAATTCTCCCTTACTTTTACTTTCTCCCCCAATTTTTATCCCTTAGCAATTGACTTTTAAAAGTAGTAGAAAATGGGAAAAAGATGTAAAGAGTAAAAGTAAAAGATGGGCAAATGTGGGCAAATAAATTAGATTCAAATGCACCATTATAAAATTCTCGACCATTCACTTTTTCATTTCCCCCAATTTTTAACCCTTAGAATTTGACTTTTCCAAAAAGTAAAAGATGGGCAAACGTGACCAAAAGATATAGATTCAAATGCATCGTTCCAACATTCTCGAACCCTCAAGTTTTCTTTCCCACCTGCACTTGCCACCCCCTATAAATTGAATTGTCAGAAAACTAGAAGATAGGCAAACGTGGGTAAACGACATATTTCAAGAATCCACCTTGATATTTAAAAAAATGTTGATAGTTTTTTCAATGCTGGCCTTTGCAATTTAAATCTTCATAGCTTTTTTATAGAGCTGGGCAAAAAAATTAAGAGGTGGGCAAAAATGGGTAATCTATGGGCAAACCCTCTACGAATTTTCAAATCGTTACGTGAAAGATGGGGGTCCAAATTCCCGAAGCTATGGTTAATGAGTTGTGTAGACAGGAACGCGGTAAATAAAACAAAATGCCTATCATTAAGCAAATTACATACAAATATATTAATTACAATTATATTAATTCTTGGAGTCCAGTACAGTGCACGATTCACGCACATGTTTACAGTGAACAACATACTTTTGCTAAATTTCACGCGGGAGAAGTCGTGGGTGACAGCTAGTCTAAAATAAAATAACCTAAGTAAGTTCTTATAACTTCAATTATTTGCTAGTGAAAGTCATGTGAAAATCGGTCCAATCGTTTCAGATATTCCACACGGATGAAATCGCGAGTAACAGCTAGTTGAAAATAAAATAGCTCTAGTTAGTGCTCATTACTTTAGTTGTATGTCAGTGAAAGTATCGTTAAAATTGGTTGAATTGTTTTGGAGATTCCATATTGGACAGGGAAAAGTCGCAAGTAACAGTTAGTCTAAAATAAAATAGCCTAAGTTACTCTTTATAAGATCAACTACGTGCCTGTAAAAGTCACATAAACATCGTTCTATCTGTTTTGGGGATCACTTTGTGGGCACAGTTACAGATAACAGCTAGTTTAAAATAAATTAACCTAAGTCAGTTTTTATAAAGTCAGTTATATAAAAAATGTAAAAGTTTCGTTAAGATCGGTTAAAACGCTTTGGAGATATTATTGCGGACGAAGGCGTAGGTAACAGCTACTTTAAAATAAAATAAACTAAATTACTTCTTATGAGTTAAGCCATCTGCCAGTGAAAGTCTCGAAAAAATCGATATTGCCATTTCAGGTATTCCTCTGTGGACAATGCCACGGGTAACAGCTAACTAATAAGATCAGCTATGTGACTGTAAAAGTCACGTGAAAATTGATTCAATCGATTCGGATATTTCAGGAAAAAGTCGCTAGTAACAGTTAGTCTAAAATAAAATAACCTAAGTCACTCCTTATGAGGTCAGCTATCTGCCAGCGATTGCCCTTAAAAAATATGTTTTCCCGTTTCGTATTTTCCACTGTAGGCAAAGTTGCGAATAACAGCTAGTCTAAAATATAGCCTGCAATTTAAGCTCTCTGCCAGTAAAATTTCCGTCACAGTGGGTCCAGCCATTTCGGAGATTAACCGGAACAAACAGACATATAGACTGACAATAAATTAAAAAAAATGATTATATGAAATAAAGAAAAAGCCTACCACCATGCCATGGTTTCATCACGATGTTTTCCTTCACCGAAAACTCAGACTCAGTTGCTATGATTCGAACCTGCGTCCTTCGACGTTGTAACAGAAAGATAACATCTACGCGTATTAATTTTTATAAGGATTGGTTATACAGAAGTTGACGTATTATAGCGATATCTAATGGCGAGTCATAATAAAACGGATAGCGTAAAACACCTTCTACATATAAAAAAAAACCGTTGTGTCAACTTTCAAACAAACGGTCTAACAGTTTGAGAGTTTAACGATTTCATATATACCAACACCGATTTTTATTTTCAAGAGTAGGAACCACTCATGAATGTTATTCATATAAAGCTAAATAACAACACAATATCTATAATCACCTAGTGCTGAATCATCACACGCCAAAATACAAAGAGCTACCAACTCTCAAAAATATTTACGTCTGAATCATCATCATCACCTTATCCTGATCCCACCTAAATAGGATTTTTTTTTTTTTTTTTTTTTTTTTTTTTTTTTTTTTTTTTTTTTTTTTTTTTTTTTTTTTTACGTGGGGAAAATCCGTAACGGATACCCACCCCGTCGGGCAGCGGGGGGTGGGTTATGTCCGATTCCCACGGACTAAAAACCCCACGGTGCCTCTCACACCTATTGGGCCGGGGAGCAGGAACTGCCAATGGCATTACTTCTGCTCCCCGACAGGTGTCGGCCCCTCATCAGGGGCCCCTTCTGCGGTCTGAGGGGTCAAGGTGGTAGACCCCTCAGGAGGGGCGGGTGTTAGACCCCCCCCGACGAACTGTGGGAGTGGCTCGGCACAACCGCCTCCACCACGCGGGCCTGTACAGTTAAACTCTGCTCAGGGCGACGGACGTGCCCGCCCGTCCCGTCGCCCACAGGCCCTTTTTACGGCGGCATGAGGTCGTCGCCGACCCGTCGCCGCCGTGTTCGCCGACCGCGGGAGGGGAGCCTGGTGGTCTGCTCCCTCTCCCTCTCCGCCGCCTCCTTCGCGAGCATGACTCGCTCGCAGTACGAGGCGACGGAGATCCACCCGGCCTCGCTCTCGACCATCTTGACGATGACGGTCGAGAGCGAGAGATCCGGGCCTATGGCCGCGACGAGCTCGCGACGTGGCTCGTCCCAGGCGGCACACTCCTCCAGAGTGTGCTGCGCGCGATCTTCCGCGCAGCCACAATGATGGCACCCTGGCGTCGGCTCCCGGCCAATGCGACACAGGTAACTGCCGAAGCAACCGTGCCCCGACAGCACCTGTGTCAGCCGGAAGCTCAGGGTGCCATGCCGCCTGGTGAGCCATTCGACCATGACCGGCCGAACGGCTCCTATAATAGCCACGCCCGAGCTCGGTCGCTCAAGTCGTCGTCGCCATTCTTCTATCACCAAGACCTGGTGGAGCTGGGACCGGAGCACCTCGATTTGCCGAGGTGCGAGTCTCCGGCCCTGCTCCAGCGCCTCCACGCATCGTTCGTACAGTGACGCGTGGGCTCTCGCTTCCAGGTCCCAAGGTGGGGATCCGGCCAAAAGGGAGGCCGCCTCGGACGAGGTCGTGCGGTATCCGCGGATGGCTCTGACGGCCATCGCGCGCTGCGGTTTCCGCAGCAGGGCGCTGCCAACGGCCGTCAGGCCACGCGCCCATACGGGGGCCCAGTAAAGGGCCACCGACCGCACGACCCCGAGGTACAACTTCCGGCAGGCGGAGTTGGGCCCCCCCAAGTTGGGAAGCAAACGGGCTAATGCGCCCGCTACTCCCATTAGACGGGGGGCCAGCTGCCGGAAGTGTTCCTTGAACGTCCATCGGCTGTCGAGGAGGAGGCCGAGATACCTCATACTCGACCCGACACCGATGGACTCGCCTCCCACGACGATCTGGGACCCTGCGGGTGGCGCATTCCGAGGCCCGTGAAAGTACAGGGCCTCGGTTTTATTGAGCGCCACCTCTAGTCCCAGACGCCGGATCCTTGCGACGACTTGAGCGACTCCTGCAGTTGCCAGGATCGCGGCCGCGCGGTGCGTCTTCCCCCGGGATAACACCAAAGTGTCGTCAGCATAGCAGACAATGCTGACGCCCCGGAGGAGCGCACCGCGCAACACCCAATCGTATCCGATGTTCCACAAGAGGGGGCCCAGGACAGACCCCTGCGGAACACCGGATACCACGTCTCGCCGACTTATCCTTCCTCCCTGACCCGGGAAGGTGACGTACCTCTCGCAGAGGTACGCCCCGACTACTCGGCGGAGGTAGCGAGGCACTCTGTGATGTTTGAGTGCCTCTTCAATACAGGCCCAGGGTAAGGTGTTAAAGGCATTGACGATGTCGAGCGACACCGCCAGTACCACCTCACCCCGGGCAAATGCTTCCTCCGCCTGGATTTTAACCTTCATCACTGCATCAATGGTGGAGCGCCCCTGGCGGAAACCGTACTGGTTATCCGCCAGGTCCGGCCCAACTTCTGTCAAGTGCCGGACGAGGCGGCCTGCGATTATGCGTTCGCAGAGTTTCGCCGCCTCGTCCAACAGCACTATGGGCCGGTAGGCGGACGGACTGTCCGCCGGGCGCCCCTCCTTCTTCAGCAGGACCAAACGGCCGGTTTTCCAGATGTTCGGAAACCGGCCCTGCTGAAGTGATGCAGTGAAAATCCTGCGCAGTCGGGGCTCGAGGGCCTCGTAAGCCAGGACCCAGATGCGGCCAGGTATGCCGTCGGGTCCTGGGGCGGTGTTTTTGGCCTGTAGGCGTTTCACCGCCGCCCTCGACTCTTCCCGGGTCACCTCAGGGACCACGTCGTCCTCACCGCAGCCAGCCGCGTTGGGCGTGGGCGGAGCCATCGTGGGAGGCGTATGCTCTGTCCGCGAAGGGAACAGAGCAGCCAGAATCTCGTGGAGGAGATCTGGCTCGAGACTCTGGGTTACCGGGGGGCCACCCTGGCGTAGTTTTCCGCGAACTACGCGTTACGGGCGACCCCACGGGTCCCGACTGAGCGTCTCGAGCATCTCCTCCCGAGCAAGGGCCTTCCCCTGCTCGATTGCTTTACCGAGCGCCAATCTGGCTGCTCTGTACCCTTCGTAAAGCTCTGCCTCCCTTGCGGACGTGACCTGCGAGCGGCCCCGCCTGCGTCGCTGACGGGTGTACTGGCGACGGACCGCCGTGCACGCTTCGCGCAACTGCGCGATTTCGGCGGTCCACCAGTACACCTGACGCTTGGCGGGGATCGGCCCCCTGATCCGGGGCATCGCCGCATCGCAGATTCGTGTCACGTCCGCTCAGAGTGACTCCGCCTCCTGGTCGACGTCGGCAGGCCTGTCCGGTAACTCTCCTGTCACCCAGGCCTGCACGACGACGGCCTCCTGAAGCGCCTCCTTGTTTAGGCGCTTCAGTGCCCAACGCGGTCCATCCGCCACGGGGGTCCTTCGGGCTGGTCCGTCCGAGGTCTGGGTGGAGACGTCGAACCGTATATAGCGGAGGTCCGACAACGTCTCCACCCCCTCAAGGACTCTCCAGCCCCGAACACGGCGTGCTAGAGCAGGGCTAGCGAACGTTAGGTCCACTATCGACCCGCCCTGCTGTCGCACGCACGTGTTAGCGGACCCCCTGTTCAGGAGGAGTAGGCCCGATGTTATGGCCCACTCCTCCAGCACCCTACCCCTGACGTTTGTGGCCGGGGAACCCCAAGCCGTAGACTTGGCATTGAAGTCCCCGAGCACTAGGACGGGGCGAGGGTGGCTGCGGCCTACGACGCTTTGTAGGTCTCCGAGGAATCCCTCGAAGTCGGCGAGACTCATGCTTGGGGGTGCGTACACCCCCACTACCACTACGCCGCTGTGATGCGCCGCTACGTATCCCCGGCCCCTCAAGATGTTAGAGAGGGGTGGGGAGCCGGCGGCGGCCTGGGACACTAAGGCCACCGAGCCGTCGAGGTCACCCGCCCAGTTATCCCCGGGCGGGATGAAGTACGGCTCGGCCATCACAGCGACGTGGATCAACCACTGCGCCATGCTTTGAAATAGAAGATCCTGGGCCCTGGCGCAGTGGTTGAGGTTCCCTTGGAGGAAGCGGAATGCCGCCATTAGGGACACTCCACTTCCTCCAGCTGATCCGTCCTGGCCCCAACGGCCCCTGACGGCACCGGGGGATCCTGGGGCTTTCTCCCCCTCCTCCCCCTCCTACGTTTAGCCTCCCTCGCAGGCGGCGCAGGCCTCCCACAGGCCCTGCTCCCCATTCTGTGGCCGGTGGATTTCCCAGCCGCTGCGCAGACTGCGCAGTGTTGCTGGGACGTACATCCGCCGGCCTTGTGCCCCGGCTGACTGCACCGGAAACAAAGGTCGGTGCAGTCAACCGCGGAAGAGCATGATCCCCCCAGGTGACCTTCCCTCAAGCACCTGAAGCACCTAAGGGGACGGGGGGGCAGAACCTGAGCCTGCGCCGACACCCAACCAACAAGAATTCGGCGGCCATCGCCCAGCCGCTTCGCCACTGCCACCGGACAAGAAACTACCGACGTCCAGAGCCCCTTAAGACCGGGGCGGACGCCGTTCGTTTTGATTTGGTCCGGTGGACAGTCTCCAGCTCTAGCGACTGCGGCAATGACCTCTGCCTCCGTTACGGCCTCGTCCAGGCCCGAGATCCGCACGTTAGCACAGCGGATGGGCCTGGATACCGCAACCCCTTCGGGGACCGCCTCCCGGACCTTGGCGGCGAGGGCATCCGCTTTCTCGCCGCTGGTGGCGCCAGGCACCTCAAAGAGGTATCCACCGTTAGCGGCCTTGCGCCACCGGATGCCCTCGATGCCGAGGTCCGTGACCTTTACCTCGGCCTTTACCCGCTGCAGGACCTCCAGGTAGGACAATCCCGCCTCCCGCGCCCCGGGCTTGAGCGTTAACGTCACTGCTGACGTCTTCGGGGCGCGGAGATTCGGGATATTGTCCCTCCTGGAGGCCTGCTCCTTCTTCTTCTTGGGCTTGGCTGGCTTCGCCGGCCTCCCCCTCTTGCCCACCTGCACCCAACCCTGGTCTGCCGGTCCGGGTGCAGGGGCTTGCCCGCCGCCGGTGGTGGGCTTGGGCTTGGCCTTCCTATTCTGGGGCCTTTTCCTGGCCCCCCTTCGCTTCTTCTTCGGCAGCTGCGATGTGGCGGGCTCCCGCGGGCTTCCCGCGGGTGTCGCCGCTGATGACTCGGCCACCATCGCAGCCGCCCTGTCGGGGGCCAGGACTGCCCTGTCGGAGGCCAGGGGTGGCCGCAGGCGCCTCTCCGGGAGGAGCCTGTCCTCCAACGCTTCGAGGCGTGCGCTCACCATGACGCCCACCTGCGTCATTATGGTGCGCGCCATCACCTCAAATTTCGCCTCGGCGTTGGAAGGAGGAGGCCCCTCAGCTCGCGGTCTGCGCTGCGGGAGAGGAGGGAGGTCTTCCAGCCTCACTGGGGACGGGGTCAGCGGCGGCTCCGGAGGAGCAGCGCGTGCGGCCACATTCCGCTCGCGGACCTTGGCGAGCTCCACCTCCATCAGCGCGAGCTTCCTCCGGAACTCGTCCAGCTCGCGCTCCTGGCTCGCGGTTCTCTCCTCGAGCTTGAGGTTACGGGCACACATCTCATGGACTGCATCCGTAATGGATGCAGCCGCTTCGTTTAGTGCCCGTATGAACGGGCCCTGGAGGTGCCCCGACTTCTTGCCGACGTTGACCACTACTTCAACGTCGGCCAGTATCCTCTGTTGGAGGTCCACCAACGGTTGGTCCCCGGTGTTGTCTAGGACCACAATAGGCTTTTTGGTGGACCTCTCCTTCCTCTCCTTCCGGGCGCGGGACGCCTGCGCCTCCAGCTCCGCTTCCGCCTGTTTTCGGAGCTCCTCCTTCTTGAGGCACTCCTCCAGCTGCTTAGCCGCAGCGAAGCCGACAAACTCCCCCGTCGTTGCCGGCCTGCCTCGCCCCTTCTTCTTCTTCGCGACAGGAGTGCAGTGCCCTGTCGCCTCCTTCTCCGCCTCCGAGCCCGGAGATTGCGACCTCTTCGCGGGGACGGGTTTGGCGCTCGAGGTGTGGGGTCTGGCACAGCATCAGCCACGGCGTTGGCGTTGGCGGGGGTCGCCTCGCCTTCGCTCGCCGTGTGCATGCGTGCCGGACTCTCCTCGCTGCCCTCGGAGAGGGTCTCCAGCGCTGGCTGGCAACTCACTGCCTGCTCAGCGGGCAAATCGGTTGTCCGTTTAAGCGTGGCCGTGGTCGTCATTTTATCAGTAGAATCGGTTGTCCGTGTGCTCGCTCTAGTCCGGGTTGTTCTGGCAGAACGCAAAATTTTGCCCCCCCCAGAGAACGAGGGGCTGCCCAGGCCGGATAGCCTGGGGAGGGATTCTCCTCCCGCGGAGCGGGAGGTACCCTCCTGGGGTAGTAATTTTTTAAATCTTGCTTTCATCCTTGACACCTATCTAACGTCAAGTTTGCAGTACACCCGCCGAGACCAGTGTTAAAACACCAGCCCCGCCGGGTGCTGTCCGGGACTGGGCCGTTGGGGCTCAAATTGAGCCCTCATCCGCCCCAGCCCGGTACTGGATGCGCTGCGCACGTACCACATCCAGGTCAGGAGTCAGCCGCCGGTCAACAGGACCGACGTTGCCCGGGGTGCACCACGAGGAGGTCCCTGACATCGCACCCCTATGTTGTACTTTTCCACTCTTATCTCAGCTTACAATTCACATACACATATACACATATCATTTTTCACACAACCCATCCACACATTTTTCGTCCTTCCTCTACTCCTATATCTTTCCACTTTTTAAATTCAAAACTTTTCTTGTTTTCATCTCTTCTCATAATATGCCCGTACCATGCTAAAAACCATGCTGAAAATTAAATATCTAATAATTATATTTCACCAAAAAAAAAAAATTTTTGAAAATTAAAAAAATAAAAATAAATTATAGTCCAATTTCGTCCACTAGACGACCGCTAATATCATTAATTCACACAATGCACTTGAATTAAGCAGAATTTTTTAATACAATAAACTAACCTAAAATATATAAATTATACACGTGCAAAATTGCCATTATTTATATAAAATAAAAAAAAATCTGAACCTTGATAGAGCGACTGACAAGTTGTATACGTACATATAATAATCAATCTTATTATAGGGTTATCGAAACACAAAATATGTTAACAGAACTTGTACGTAAGTATAAAATATTTGTTTTAGTTTTATTCAACTATTCCTAGAATTAAAAGTTGCCTAGCGTTGGTAATAATATTGACCATTATTAATATTGCGAATAAAATGAGGTGTTTGTAAGACTGTTCTATTCATAATATTATAAAGTCTTTGAACAATACGGTTTTTGTATTACATTACAATTGATCGTAACTAAAACACAAACACGACTAAAAAAAAAAAGTAATATTGTACACATGTAATATTCTATTGACGTAATAAAAACTCATCAAACAGGTTAACCTATCTTTTGCTTGAGACTCTTCCCAAAGAACGTGTGTGCGCCCACGCCTGCGTAACCACAGATAAGGCCACCGTGGTCTGACGGTGAATTTTACTGTTGCACACTCATCGCGGCCTCCCTCGGCAGCATCTTAAACCTAGGTTCCATATCCCGGATTGGAGCCCTCGAGCATGCTGCTAACGCAATGCAGTGACACTAAAAAAATTCACTCACTACTTTCACACACGTGCACACACACATTAAGTATATATAATATGTATTTAACTAACGCACGGTTAGCTTAGTTCGACCCACGATGTCGTATTCAAGGTACGGTTACATTTGCACCTTTGAGCTTGTTGTCATATGGCTGAATGCCTTACGAGCTCGTCCAAAAATCCCGGTGAAGCTGTGAAAACCTGTCAGGCCAACAGCTAGCTTTTTTTCAAATTAATTTTATTTTTAACACATTGACAATAATTGTTGTACTGTAATTTTACATTTTCTGTGACAACCCTGAGCTTGACCAATTCGTTTTAACGCACTTATCCGCGATTAATCAAAATTAGATATATAAATTTAATCTCACGTTTGGCGTTACCTCGTACATTAAAATGAGGCCACCAGTTACGGATTCGGATGTATCTTGGGAGGGTCATATTACTGTATATATTTTTTTAATTAGTTATACGTTTACGTATTTTATGACTTTTATAAGTTTATGCGTATAAAATATATATGTACAAGATTTTTCCGTCACAACGCTTTCTGCGCGCTTATTGGTTCAAAGGCAGTCAATCAGTTCGAATCCCGACATGTATTAACGATTTTTTCTGAACTCGCGTACATTTCCTAATTTAAATTGGTAACGCTATCGGCTGACGGTAAAGGGAATCATCGCGAGGAAACCTTAACCTGAAAAATGTTCTTGTAGTACCACCATATGTGGAAAATTATAGGATTGTAAATCTCTCGAATTTTGAAATCGACAATAGTTCGTGGGCTGCCGTGGTGATTATGCCCATACCTTCCGCCGGGGAGTGACCTATGGCCCTGCAGTGGGTCTCTTACAGGACAAGGTGATGTTAATTAAATGTTTTTTTTTGCAGTTTTGACGCAAAGTGGCCGTGTTTGTCAGACAGAACGATATGGTAGGCATCGAGCATGCACCAGGTATTGCTACGAGATCATTAATTGAACGACCAAATCTTTGGAACTACCAGTATTATTTGCATATTATTTGAATATTACTGAGAAACGCCGAACTATGAATGCCTACAGCAGTGAGGTTCCGTACCATGTGAGGATATACACGATTCCGCACACTCTCACCGCGACCCCTCAGGTAATATCTCTGAGTTCGACCACCGAACTTGCAAAACAAATGTTCAGTTTTTGTTATACTAATCTTCAAACCAAGTTTTTCCAGTTTTTCTCTCCATTTCCCTAGCCTACTCTGGACCTCGGCAGCATTTTCAAATCAAGTTAATTAAATTTTAAAAATAAATTATATATTATTATATTTTAACTTTAATTAAATTTTTAAATTATATTAATTCATTTTTTAAATTAATTAATCAATATTTAAGCGCTCGCCTCAATATTTCGATTACGTTGTAAAGGCTCGACAGACCAATAGCGTTGGTTTGTCCAGAAATTCGCCATGTGCTGTAGTTGTCTCCTGCAATCTAAAAGAAAAATATATACGCATATATGTATATTTAATAATATATATAAATAAATGCTATACCTAGTCATCATTAAAATAAGATTCTATTTTACATATACGAGTATACACAGATTTACTGACTAGTGTGCCAATAGAACGGCGAAATTAAATTTAAGGGGGTCCAAGACCAAAAAGGTTAAACTAACTCCGACACTGGCCGTTTGTACATAGACTATCCACTTATCAGCGACAATTACGGTAGCATCATGCTGTTCACGTATTAATTGTAAACCAAATGTGATTGAAGTTCTACACAAAAATATTGTAAATATATAAATCTAACAAACCACTTGCATCTCAACGAGTCACGTACTGTTGATTGATGTTACGTTGGAATATTTATTATATGTTTTAAATATTCAACCAAAAAATAGAAATGACTTCATATATTTTTTGTCTATCTTATATAAATAAAATGACTCAAACAGTATTCAATATATTTCGATCAAATTTTCTATATTTATTTCTTAGTCCCTCGGTCCTTATCTAAAGAATTAACACTATAGGTTCACTTTAAATTAAATTATTGAAGTCTTAAAAAAACTATGTTTTTTAAAAGCACTACACGTTCAACGGAATGCATTCTTGCCGGGAAGAAGTGGGTGTAAACGATTTGGTGCTTATGTAGAGATTTATCCGCAGAAGAATCTATACATAAACTATATTTTTAATATAATAAATTAAGTAGACGGCAGCTAGGTATTATGTATTCATTTTGGAGATGTTTTTTTGCAATTTTGAGTTTACATCTTTTGATACTTGGAACTGCAAAATGTGAATTTTCTATGGTCAATTTATCTATTTCTTCATTGTCGTTTAAATAGCACAATTATATCCAAACTTCTTTATAATTAACTCGTCATTATTCATCTTAATCAGGAAATATAAACTATGCAATAATGATAGTCCAACAACTTCGTACGCAGCCGTCCTAGGAGGCGACAAGTGTTGGCGGGGACGAGGTACTCTAGATGTTAACGGAGGCGGGTGATATAGCGGGGAAGGGAAATGATTTGCTACCACACCCCGCTAACGTGTGTCGTAACCCAGAATGGTCGCGCACGAACTTGTCTACATAATAATCGTTATATTCATAACACTAGTGGCCCGTCTCGGCTTCGATTGTGTGCAGTAGGTACGTAAACTGCTTTCAAATGTAGCCAGGGCAGTTCTTTTAAACTGATCACTATTTTAATTATCATAAAAAGACACGTGAGAACAGACCTATCAAACTGATTGTCTTTTGTTTGGTTATTAGCTCTTATATAAATAAATATATGCTCTCGAAGACTTTTAAATTCATCTTGTTATAAGGAACAATTCTGCCATATATGTTTTGTATAAGTTTAACCAATAACACGATACACTTCATGAACGCTTTGAAAAGGCGTGATATTTTTCGATTTAGTTGAGGTAGTGTAGAGATGAAAGCCATATAAGTAAAACGGTGGATGGATATAGAATTAGTGGAAGACTGACAAAAGTATGGATGGATTATGTGAAAAATGACATGTATATAAAAGGTGTGAATACTGAGATGACATCTGGTAAGAAAATTATGGTTGAGTAATTAAGTCGTGAATGCAAAACAAATAAATAAGCTCACACTCGTATTTATATGATTAGTAAGGGTTGTTTAAATAGGTCAAAATATAGTGGTAAGTGTCGAGGACTTTTAAAAAGATCCGTCGTTCGTTCCGACTTACACACAGATATTATGGCGTCCCCATACGTTGCGTGCCGCTATTAACCGTTACATAAATCTTAAATAGTTCGCAACCACTACCCTGACAATTGGCACTTAGAATAGCTTCCGCGTAATATATGCCTACACTTAGCTATGCAAATTAGCATTACATTTGATGGGAGGTAGGTCATGGCATCTGTGTTAGACTGCGTCAGACACTACATATTGGATCAAGCCCCCATAGTAACTTACAATTCTTTAAATCATATTATTCGGATGTATCAGGTTAATATAATAAAATCTCCAATTTCAAAAACTCAATTTTGTTATAATTGCTGCGTCGTCCAGATTAACAACATAAAAATATCGTTATATGTATATACTATCCCAAGTTGGGTAGTACCACCATAGTTTGATAGCCAGTGTAAAATAATTGATTTTCGAAACTTTCTGCTAATATAGCGGCACGCCATGATGACCGCTTTGACGTTTGACCGCTTATACGCGCACATAATGAACTTTTAGTACACTGATGTCTAATATATTTGCAACTATACATCTATATAACTTCTACTATATCTAACTATATAATACTATTCGACAAACAAATCTTTTCACGTTCTTACTAACAAAAAAACAATGCCGTTTAACAGAATTCTTAATGGGCTATAATTTTTAGTGTACTTCTTTACAACGCAACTCGCGATTTATGTTTTTCAAAACTCGGCATCCTTTACTTATAATCTACATATGATTTTTTTTTACACTTTAAGGTTAGCCTTTGACAACAATCTCATCTGATGTTAAATGATCATGTGGTCCAAAATGGTAGTCACGGTAAACCTAGAGGGAGGCTGGCTCTCAAGTGCAGCTGCCGTAACACACCAACAACAGGTGCTTGGCGACAGATTTTCAACTTGAGGGTGGTAGCTAGCCAGGCGGACTTAGAAAAAGCCCTACCGCCATGCTATGGTTTCATCACGATGTTTTCCTTCACCGAAAGCTACGACTCAGTTGCTAGGATTCGAACCTACGTCCTTCGACGCTGTGTCCGAACACACTATTAACTGAGCCATCATCACTTCAAAATTATATATCGGAACGCTGGCCAGCACAACTACCACCTCCGGCAAAAAAATGCTTAATTCAAAACAAAACAGCATTTCATTTTATTTTTTCGAAAATAAATTGTGATCCACGTCATCAATGTAGTTTATCCAAACTGTCATCACTTGTTGCCGCTACTGTAACGTTCTCGTTTCTAAATTGTCCTTCGCACAACGAATGCCTAGAATACTAAGTCTATACATACCTATACAATATAGTTGGCAAAATTGTAGACGATTGCAACTGCATCAAGAGTTTAACACCAAACATAGTTAAATATTATTATGACATTCTAAAATTAGCATTTATTTATCCTTAAATTGTCTCGGTGTTATGCATATAATATAATCTGTATGCACATATCCAAACTTTTGGTTCGGGGGAGGACAAACATTGGCAAGAACACACACGCTAAACACATTGTTCACGCTACCATGTTCAAACAGTTACCAAACGATGGCTTCGTAGCATTTCCTATGACCAAACCAAAGATCTACCCAAGATAAGTATCTTCTAGTAACGTATTACCCATTGCAACTACAGAAGTTCTATTCTAACAGAGTGTTGTCCAACACAAGACCTGTAATATCAATGCTACACACAATCATTCGATTTCACACAGATATACTTATCATTTACGACTTACACGCACTTTTTTTGACACTCTAATATTCAGTTTTGTTTGCAGCTTCGTTCGCGTAAATGTAGACATTACTTATCCCTCGGAAATAGTAAAACAATTCTAGATTATCCCATGTTCTTTTCTATATATCAACCTCTGATAACGTGTATGCAAAATTTCATAGTTATGAATAGCTAAAATGTGAAAGCTTACAAATAAATAAAGTCCAGTTTTAATATATTACGGTGATCAAAGTCGCGACCAAAAGATAAAAGGTTATAAAAATAATACATCGTCGCGTCATGTTTGCATCTAACATTTAAAAATCATTCGCATACCGTCGGATAATATCGAAGTACCGATTCCATATATATATTTGCATGTTATGCTTACTACGCGAGTACATAAATTTCAGACCGATACGCGGAGCGTCGCGTCGCGTCCGTTCGGGGTATACAACGAAACATTCTCACAGAAATTAGGTAATTAATTTTTTTCTTAATTGTAAAATGACAAATTAACACCAGTGTAATTGATGCCGAGTGATAAATTAGTGATAATTGTATTGGCCACTTCTGGTAATGACTTTGGAATTCTTTTTAATCTCTTTATTGAAGTTTACTCCGTAAGAGTCGATTCTCATATTAAGCGCCCGGTATGAAAAATATATGAAGAGTAAAATTTAGTAATCGAATGACAGCGTTACGTTTTTTGTGCGCAACCTATTGCGCGCACATTTCACAAGATGACGGATTGAGTTTAATAGAATTTTTAAATTCTGAACTTAATTTAGATATTGTTTCTGATAGAACACTGGGGACAACGAGGTAAGGTTCTACTTATATAAAATGTTTGATGTATAAATAGTTGCCAAATAGTCATAAAAATGTAAATGCATCATGTCATGCATGCGGTTATTAACCCTTTGATATAATATCGGTCTTTTTTTTAGTCCAGTAATCCTTTTTTTGTGACTTTTAAATGTAATCGCTCCCGTCGTGCGTAAGAGCTGACACACACAATTTTTTGATTAATAACCAAAGTACTTATCAGATTATTTCCTTCTAATTTGTTGTTTTGACTATGAATAATACTATATATACCCAGAATAGTATACGCAGCATAAGTATAAATATGATTGTTAAATAATTACCCCTATAAGTGTTTCAATTTACACATCCTAGTATAGTTGGGAAATAAAGTATTTTTGCACACATAATTTTTATGCAAAAGTATAAAGAGTGTTTATCAAAAGTAAAGTAGGATATATTATTATAAAGTATGGTTGGTAAAATGGTCGGTAAAGTATAAAGTACCCTACTAGCGACGCTCGTCCGCCTTAGCTTAATTAAACTCGGGATATTTGGTGACAGTCCAAGCCGAGGCGCGTCCTGTGCCCTTGTGCTGGTTGCCTATATAAAATCGGGTGAGTGTCTTAAGCGCTCCCCTTAGTAGTCCAGTGAAACTGTAGAGGCCTTACCAGGTCAACAGTGTAGACAGTTCGAAAAAAAAAAGAAGAATGACGCTCATCCCGGTAGGTGACACTACGAAGGGGTTACTATTCGTTGATACCGAAACGCAATTAGTCTAAACGTGCAACTATTTCCGGTATGGTCGCATATTCAAAGACTGCCTCAATTGACGTACCTTCGAATCCTATAATAAACTGGAGTTTTCGGTTAATGAGAGCTTCGTGATGAAACCATAGCTCCTCTCTCCAACGCTCCTCTGTTGAGTTGCCATTCGCAAGTTGAGAATCTGGCAGCTGCACTTGAGAATCAGTCTCTCTAGGCTTAGAACGCTCTAGGCGTATTGACCATCTTACAAACGGTTCCTATAATCTATCTATCTATAATTGATAGTTACAACAAATACTTAAGCTATCTATCGACCGATTTATCCGTTTCAATAAATACAGATAGATAAAAAATTCAATATTTCCTTATAAACTACCAACCGGAGGGTCTAACGCTTACCCTAGTTATGCAAGTTCATAGAAAACGAAAACTAAAGCGTTTCGATAACACTTTTACAGTAAAACTGTCTTTTGTTTGGATTTCATCTTTCGTGAAATTCGTCGAATTCAGAATCAGAATCTGAATTTATATATCAACTAGCGGCCCGCTCCGGCTTCGCACGGGTATAAAATATATAGCCTATGTCATTCACTGAAAAAATGATTAAAATCGATTCCAGTAGTTTTGATTTATTCATTACTGCCCGTGGCCCGCACGCGTTAAATTTGGTGTAACCTCAAAAATAACAGTATTTCTCCACTATTTAATTTATGCTATTATGCATATAAGCCTTACTCTTCAATAACTCTATCTATTAAAAAAAAACCGCATCAAAATCCGTTGCGTAGTTTTAAAGATTTAAGCATACATAGGGATATAGGGACAGAGAAAGCGACTTTGTTTTATACTATATCGTGAAAAATCAAAATTACTGGACAGATTTCTTTTTTGTTTTTTTACTTTCGCTTCAGATACTTGGTCCTTATCGAAAAAATGTAGCAAGATAATTTAAAGCTTTAAGAAACTAAGATTTGTATGAGCGCCAGGCGTTCAGCGGTGTGTATTTTTTTACCGTGGAAAAGTGGGGCAAGCGGTGTTGTGACAACACTTACGAAGTCGTGAGTGTCAGGTATTTTTCTAATCTTTGCTTATACACATCGATTCGATCGATCAATCGATCGATTATTACCTGTAGAGTCATGTCACAAACACCGCTGATGTGGCGGTAACTAAATCCCCTTTTTTATCTAAATATTCCTTTGCATATGTAGCATTGAAATTAAGTGAACGTAACAAGAAAAAAAAACTTAAATTGCTTACATATAAATATCACTTTTATGTAAAAAGTTTTATTGAAAGAGTATAAGTAAAAATATATCCTAAAATACAGTAAAAAAAATATCACTTAAATCCTTTAAAAAATATTGCTTTCCGTAGACTCGGCCCAAGTTATAATTTAATTTATATGATTTATGTATTATTCAATATAAATCAATGAATGTTTAATTTAAATAACTATTATGTCGGTCAAAAATTATTCAAAAAAATTAAGAAGTAAATATGCAATTCCTATACGCAAATTCACATTCTCAATATACACGAATCAAAGCAAAGGTCGTTCCATATTAATGATTGGAAAAAACATAATTATTTCAATACTTACTATCAAAAATCTCTGATTAAAATTGTTTTGTAATTAGTGACATCTTTTGAATAGTATGTCTTACTTATTTATAAAATAAACACAGTCAATGGTATTACATAGTTCCAAAAGTTCTCTCAAATGACTCAATAGATGGCGCGTGTGGGTAACGCCACCAAAATTTCCACTTATAACACAAAAATTACATAGAATCTTTAATATATAATAATTTAAAATATATAAAAGAACGAAAAGGAAAAGTGGTGGTCGAGCAGTTTGACCAGTGGAATATCAATCCGGATCCGTAGGTTCGAAGCCCGGTATATACTAACGAGTTTTTCGTTTATTCTCGTACACTTACTAATTTAAATTGATAATACTATCGGCTGATGGTGAAGGAAAACATCGTGAGGAATCCCAGAACCTGAGATATGTTCTTGTCGTATCGCCACATGTGGGAAAATATAGAACTGTGGATTTCTAGGAGTTTGCAGTGGGTCTCTTATAGGCTGAATATGATGCTGATGTTTTATTAGGATCTAGGATATTTCTATCTCGGTTTGTTCTATAGGCCTTTTTCAAATATACTATTCTATAAATCATTACTTGTTACATACCTATTTCATAATATTTAGACAACATTTTCTATGTAAACAACCGAAAACTCCTCTTTACGACTTTATTGCTATGTGTCGGACTTTTCTCTACTTTATATAAAAGTAATTTGTATATACATATATATATATATATATATATATATATATATATATATACATGTACATACAAACCTTACGAAAGGCATTATTTAAATTACAGTGAAAAGCGTACCAGCATCAGGCGAGTAATTTAAAGAACTAAGGTAACACACAGACAAACAGAAAAAGCGACTTTAGTTTTATAACATTTATAGATTAGCTGAAACCCGTGCGACGTCGTTTGCGTTGTTTATTATCTTTTTTTTATGGTCAGAGGAAAAACATAAAAAAGAACATTAAAGTAGCAATATACTTTGTTTACAAAATTTCTTTGTAAACAATGTTATCCGTTTACTTCCCCTCTTCACAGATCGCTGACCATTTATTTTTCTTATAATACAGTGTGTATATAATAAGAGCAGCTTGAATACATAATCAAAGTGAGAAAGCCAAGTTATTATTTTTATACTTACCTAACTAGTCAGAGCTATTTTTTTTTTCTAAATCTATGTTTATAACTCTGGATTTGTGGTTGAGATTATAGCCTTTATGGTGGTTACATTATTCTTTTTTAATGGGCATTTTTAAATTGTAGTCCAAAATGTCTCACGCCGGTGCGCTTACAGCCCGATGGATGAATTTAGCGGTAATAATTCTATCCAGTTGTTTTTCTTTATACGGACAGACCTCTATTATTTTATTAATATAAGAGATAATATATATATAATATAGAGATGAACATTCCAGAAGAAATTCTCTATATCACAGTGGAATCCGTATCAAAATCAGTAGCTTCGTTTAGAAGAACCGAGGTAAAACACAGACAGACAGGAAAAGCGGCTTTCTCTTATAATATTTATAGCCATAGAATTACGTCGTACAGGTTTTTGCAACGATACAAAAGAAGCGTATATTATGCTAGATATTTTTTTTAAGGTTATACATCAGTTTTATATGGGTAAAACTTAAGCAATTAAGTTTGAACGTATAACGACATACTGAGGAAAACCGATTCTTAATCCTAAACGTGTTATTTTTTTGCAGTGGTATTATTCTCCTTAGGTGATGATTTAACTTTTGATGATTCGCGATGAGTCTATAAGAAAGTGGTATGGCTTTTTCTAATCCAGTCTTGCTAGCTATAACCTTCGAGTTGAAAATATGTCGCTAAGCACATGTTGGTGTGTTCAGGCAGCGCGCATGATGTCGAGTGGACCCGAGTAAGCCCGATCCAGCGTCATCGACCCGATCGTGATGATACATTTTCCTTTACTCTCCAACGCGCCTAAAGAAGTTTTCTCTTCTGAAATAATCACAATGAAGAAAAACATCCTGGGTGGACAACTTTCTATTTTGATAGATTTCGTTTATTTACATTAGTGGTGGTCACACCATTGCAATATCAATCTGACATCTACAGATTCGAACCGAGGTATCTATTAACGAATTTTTCCGGAATTCGCGCACATTTACTAAATTAAATTGGTAATACTATCGGCTGACGGTAAAGAAAAATATCGTGATGAAACCTGACACCTGAGAAATGTTCTTTTAATCCCACCATATGTGGGAATTCGTAGAAATGTGGATTTGAGTTTGAAATTGTCAATACGTCGTGGGCTGACGTGGTGATTATCATAGACCTTCCTTCAGGAAGAGGGCTATCACCCTATAGGGGGTCTTTAACTGGCTGATGACAATGAAGACGTATACCAAGAACTATTTCATACAAATCCTTTTCACGCATCATAAACGTGTTAGATTCCAAATGAATACGCGAAACCGGTTAAATTCGGTAAAGCGTTCTATGTACGTGTTAAAAGTGTCACAAGTACGCTAACAGAATCAGTTAAAGATGTAAAATACAATGATGTCCGAGTCCATTGTTGTTACAGTTTACGTTGATACAGTGTCGATGATTAGCGATTAGCGGTTGTACGACTCCAAATCAATCTATCGGCGATACTTTTGTCGTTTAAATAAAAATACTCGAAAATGTTATAGGAGCTATTATTTTATTTCAATTTACACAAAATCTTTTTTCTAACAACTTGTTACCATGGTAACCGAATACGCCATCTCGTGGTAACAACAAAAACGCTTCAACAGCGGTTGTGATTTTGTTCCAGTAACCCTTATAATGGGTTTTTTTTGGCAGACTCTTAGTCTGTCATGTAGTGGTTTTTATATTTTATAATATAATATAATATAATATATTTCATAATCTTGTGTTATTAGACTCTATATTTTGTAATATTGGTGGTGTTTTACGTAATATAGTTTGGTTATTACGCACAGGTGAAATGGGTGAGAAATAATATCACGGAGATGCCACCAAAACTCCATGGAGAATTCTAACAAGGGAGCCACCATCTCGTTAGAACATTAAAATTATCACAAGACACTTACTTGGCAAAATCTTGTTACTTGACGCTGGCTAGTGCACAAACCGTGCCGGAGCCAAAAAATAAAGAAGAAGAAGAACCCTTATTATATTATTTTCTTTTTTTTTATATACTAAGTTCGGTAAAATTATTGCATAGTAGCTCATCAAAAATAAAGTAAGGTTAAATAACAACAGCAGTCGTCGCCTTCATGTCGACATGCAAAGGTGTGTATTCACGGCTCGGTTGAAGGACCCGACATCATAAGAGGGAGGGAACACACTGGCCGGAAGGCGATTCCACATCCTCACAGTACGACAGTGATAAGAATTTTCGAACATCTTCGTTCTTGCCCGGATAGTTGCTACTGTGAATCTGTGAAGACGGGTACCCGCCCATGTAGTTCTCTAGTAGAAAGGACAAAATGGGATGAGATTAAAATACTATTCACAATACTCGTCATGATACAGACGATAAAACACGCTCAGTGAAGTATTTTATAAATTTACAGTTTGTCCACAATGTCACTCAATGGTACATGACGGTGTGGTCTAAGATAGTAATAAAAAAAGCCTAGAACGGGACCGACTCTCAAGATAAGCTGCCGGAACACACGTGTAAGTTCTTGGCGATTATATAACTTGAGGGTGATCACCAGGCAGACATTAGAAGTTTCACCCATACGAAGTTTCATTTCAAAAACCTTTAAATATATCGTGAAATCGCTCCGCTTATCGCTCAGTAATATTATCAAAACGCAACCTTGTACATAAAACTATAGTTTATCTTTATAATTATTCCCAAAGCGTGATCTTTCGTTACGCTCATGCGGTCCATATGTGATGGCAGTTTTTGAAACTGAAACTACCATTTACGTTTGAACAAATGCACTATATACATTTATTTATATGTATATATATATATATACACATATAAAAAACAAACGTCGATTTGTATGACTATACAATGAATTATAAATCCAAATTATAAACCAAAATATATTTACTATTATCATATTAGTGACATTTCCAAGCAATTTCACTCGTGTTATATAGATTTGTCTATCACTCACTTATCGTATGGCCTTTCCTATACACTTGACAACGTGTATGCAAAATTTCTTGAAGATTGGTAGAGTAGTTAAGATGTGAAAGTGTAACATACAAACTAGTTTTCGTATCCAGTTTGGTTGTTTGTTAAACTACTTGGTAATATTAGTAACGATACGACGATCCGAGCGCGCTTGATGTCGAAGCGAGCCGAGCAAACCCGACACAGCGTCACCGATCCGAATGTGACAGTTTACTTTCATTTGCTGTTTAAAGCGCTCAAAATAATATTTCACTTCGAAAACGAATATCGGTATATGTAACTTTAGTTAACAACTTCGTGTTTTCAAGACCCAGATCTCAAAATGGCTTACCATGTTTATAAATCTCGATTTCAATGAGCTTAAACGTTTTCGACAGTTCAAAGGTTATTATTATTTTCCAGGGAAGACATATTTGTACTGTTTATTTTATTATAATTTGCCACGAAGTGAACGTTATATTCTGTTGTTATTAATTTTCATATTGTATTTTAACGCAGATAAAATCGCGCGACAATCGCTAGCAGATTGTAAGAAATTTACAATAAAGACATTTTCAAATAAATTTTTATTGTCCAACAGCTTCACAATGTGGAGTTGTAGGTACTGTGTATTCGTCCAAGAATTTTCGGCCACAAATCTTATTAAAAAAAAACAAATGCCTTCCCAAATCGCTCGTTATTTTGTATCTAAATTTTCCTTTTAGTACAAATAATAATTTTGTTAAACGTCTAAAATACTCAGCGTATAAGGAAATACCATTATCTCTACATTGACCCACATATTAAGTCGCGAAAGGCCATCATTCGACGCTCAAGTTTGAATTTAACAAAATAAATATACTGAAACCCGCCTTAAGATAGTGCTGGGACAGTGTCGTACAAACGAAACGCCGGAACACGAAGATAATCGTAAATAAGTAAAGTTGTTCGAGATAATTACGCATGACAATTGAATTAACCATACTACGGGTCATCAAGTGGTCAAAGTTCGACCTTCAATAATTATTTATTTATTTAAGTATAGGTTTCATTAGCAAAGTGTGTACAAATATTGCAGACCAGTAGACGTAAGGATCATGAAGTACGGTAAATAGAGACTTACAAATATAGACTTGGACTCGTCAGTGATATGAAAAAAAGCAACTGTTTCAAAATGTTTATATTAATAACACTAAACCTCATTAATGGTTACTAAAATACTAAAAATATTGATTTTTATTATGATATTAGATATTGAAGTAAGTACTTTTAATACCAGTTAAACATTAAAATAAGTTCAGTCCACGCTAAAATTTTTGACCGCTCTGAAGATAGTTGCGCAGAACACAAATTTAAATATAAACACATATTATACTATATGTATAACATCGAAACAAGGACAAATAAAAGCCAATTTTAGATTCTCATAATAATATTTTAACTTTGCTTTGTATTAAATCCTTGACTATACTCGTATCACGCGCAAGCCCGAAATTACGGGTTTAACGGTCTTAACGGTAACATTTAAAATCAGTTAAAATATACAATAAAATATTTGACTTTCCATTTTTAAATATTTAATTACAAAAATAATATATAACTTTTCAAACGGTAAACTAAAAGACCGAAGACCGAAACTCGAAGGCCGAATGAATATTTAACATCACTAATCGCTTCGAATTAGCATTAACTTTGCGAAGACCATGGACTATCAAAACAAACGAACGTCGTGGAATAAGAGAATACGGATACGGCTTTTTATTCAGTTACCTATTCTTAAATCTGTTGTGATTTTTTATTGAACATTATTTAAAGCGATATAGCTTAGTTAGTTGAATGAGCTACAAGACACTAGGGAGATTCCCAAAAATATTGACAGATTGACGTTCAATTGTCGAGTTGTCATTGCCGTTACCAAGATTTGGTCTCATTTTCTTGGTTAGTTCACACGCGTGAAGCCGAATTGGGTAGCTAGTAAAAAATAAAAGCATTATACAAGACGTGAAAAACCTCCAAAAAAAAAACAATTAAACTAAATTTAAAAAAAGATATATTAGCAGACAGCCATAAAATAACATGTGTTTGACACGTGCACGAACTCCTCTGTTTCGGAAATTATATCGCACATCCGTGTAAAGTCGTCACGAGGCATCATTTCGCGCCATCTCTATAAATTCGTACGCAACTATTGTAATTCTTTCATTCCAATGGCGGATTAACAGAGTGATGTAAAAATTTTAAAAATATTTAAATTTATATACATCTTTATTAATAAATAAAATTGAATATAATCGTAATCAGATTTTTTTCTTCTCAGCTCTACATTGTATTTTGTAAGTGAATAGTGTTTTTATTGACTTAAAATAAAATAAAAAATACATTTCTGATTAGGTTTATTCTTCTTAACTGCAAATATTGTTATAAATATGAAAACAGTGTGTTTATTTTTACTTATGTGTGTGTGTTTTTTTTATACAGAAGCGGGCGTCAGAATAAATTAAAAGGAATCATCGACATTACAAACTTTAATAAATGATAATTATTTTTAACTAAAATAATTAATAAAATCACACAATGGAATATGAATTGAGCAGAATCGAGTATATACAACCATGTATATAAGTATATACACTAAAGTAGAATCTAAATAAAGAAAATAGTAGAATCGAAGGGCAGTTGAAAATAATTCCACGATGGAGTCAAACTGGACTATTGGATACCCGCACGTGGGTTTAAGGTCTCCAAACCTGACGAACACCACTGTAAGCCTGCAAGAGAATTTCGAAATAGATTTAGAAGACACGAATTGGATATTGACTTCTTCGTTCATTATATTCACTATGCAGACAGGTGAGTTGAATTCTTTTTTTTATAATTTACTACCTAATACCCGTGACTTCGTCGGCTGGTACAATATATTTTATACACAGAAGAGCAAAGCAAATTGAAAGTAAAACTATAGTTTGCTTACAAAATTGCTTTGTAAAGAATATTGTACGTTTACTTACCCTCTCCTGCGCATGCGCAATACACATCGCTAAACCCGTAGTGCTTATAAAAATGTATTAAATATTTATATAATATTTTTATATTGAGATAATATATCGTGGCATTTTTTTTTTGATAAAGACTAAGTGTCTGAGAGGCAAAACTAAATATATTCAATAGTTTTTGTGTGATGCGCACACAACGATATACCTCTATCCTTCTATTTATATAGAAGATAAGTTTTAGCATTTGATCACAATCTCATCTGATGTTAAATGAAGACGTGGTCTAAGATGGTACCTAGAAGGACCGGTTCTCAAGTGCAGCTAGCTCTTGGAGCACACCTGTATATACAATCAGAATCAAAATTTACACGTTTCATATTTCGAAATGTGATTTCTTTAAATGCTTTTAGTATGCTTTACCATACAGTGGTCGGCAAACCGCGAATCCCGAGTCGCAAACGCTCCTTAGCTGTTGCTCTTCCACAAAATGTTTAGTATTGACGCGGAATATTATTTTATTCACTTGCCTTGTAAGAGACGAGTTGTTTTTGAAATACAAGTCTACAGAAAATAAGCATATTTTTAGAAAACAACATCAGCGGGGCTAGGCTAGGGTATTTGACTTCATAAAAATACAGCTGTCATGGCTGTGCAAAACTTGAACGAGTGTTATAGTCTAACTTGAGAGTTGGGAACATTTCTTGCGATGTATTTTTCATAAATAATAGAACTTAATTTTTTTTTTTTTAACGAACTTGGCGTCAGAGTTTTATCTTCAAAGTGTTAAATAACGTTCATCATTGCGGTAGATGTTCTTATTATGATGCTTAACACATATATTTCCTTTTAATTACTTTTCTTATAATTTACCTAACTACACGCGCAGATCAATCTTGTATTATATGCGTCTATTTCTTTATCGTGCTCTGTAGCCGAAACAACATAATGCATTTTAAGATGTATTGTGAGATTCGTCTTAATTTTATGAGTGACCCAGTAAATACAAGTGATGTCTGAAAATAAAATAAAATCGTATCGCCATTAGCTTTTTTTGTTTTTTATTGTTATTAATAGTTCTACTAATAATTTGAAATGATGATTCCATCACATCATCTGCAAAAGTAAATTCCCATTCAGTAAAAAAGCAATGAATGAATACATTATGTTTGTAAAAAAAACGTGTTATTCTTAAACATGTTCGGGTTTTCCAATTTATTTTACAAATGATCTTGAAGATTTTTTTTTATGATAAAAAATGTATTTGTTCAGTAATTACGATCGTAATTTTAGGTTTGTGTGGTGACTACTTGAGGTGATTAATAAAAGTTCTTTTTATATTTCACATTGTCTATTCTTGTTTCTTTACAACAATAATAATACGCCATTTGTTTATATCATATTATTTAGGAACGATTAGCTTACTCATCTGTACACGTACATTCGTGTACATGGTTACACACGGATTGTGGACTGTGCAAAGGCCAAATGATGAGTGAGACTTGACACATACATATCTATAGCGTGCACTTTATAAACATGCATGTGTGAGTCCCTACAGTAATCATATACTAGAAAATTATAGTGACTTTACTCGTATTTTAATGATTTGTATAATTAATTGTAGTATTAAAGTGTTCTTCGAACGATCGAAATTCGATTGTAGTTCATTATTTTTTAAAGTTTTAATATTTTTGATTTTCTTTATTGCCAAAAAATATACAAATATTGTAGATATATAGGCTTATAAATAAAGGCTTTGGCTCGTCAATGGTATGGACAAAAAAATTGGTAGCAATTTCCAAATTCTTTTATTGATAAGACTAAAACTACTAAATTAAAAAAAAAATACCATGAGTCGGTTGACAGCACTGAACTGTTTTATCTTCTCCTATTCGCATGGAGAAGTGTTATAGTTAATATTGTGCAAATACCTATCGTATTCCGCCTACAGAATATAGGGCATAAGTAATTTACAACAGTGAGGATTATTTGAAGTAGAAAAAAAAGTAGAAAAACTTTTCAATGATACTTTAGAAATACCTACAGAAATAGTATGACGTAATTGTTTTAACACTTCTGCATTTATTAAAATGTGAAGTTAATCAAAAACCTAGCTCCATTCTATATTGCCGTAAGCGCCAATTTTTATATTACGAAATAAGAGGCGGTATAAATCAAAAGGTGATACGTAAAACGTCAAATTTGAAATATAACATGTTTTCCCTTCACGTGGAATATTGAATTGACGTATTCGAATCAAATTACCACCGTTAAATCATAATTGATTGAAAGCAAAATAAATACAATGTAATATTATATTTACACTGCGGCAACATGATACGAAGAGAAGTAACAAAATAGAAAAGTTGTCCTCAATAAATTTCTTTGAAGGCAAACCATTTTCCTTCTTGGAGTTACAAAATCGAGGTAACAGATAGAAAACTAAATATAAATAAAAAAACTATTCTGTTCTAAAAATTTAAATAAAGTAGGTATGTGCGTATGATGATCAGAGGATAGAAGTGAAAACTTCAACTTCAATTTATTATGTACCAAAAATACATAATATTAATACAATACGTAATTATTGGAACTATGCTTCGGTGTCAGACATTAGACGCGGTTGATGACGACTGCAGCTGAGTATACACGATTCAGTGCGTCACCGACCCGAGCATAACGTTCAACCTCAAGTTGAAGATCTGTCGCCAAGCACCTGTTGGTGTGTTCCGGCAGCTGCACTTGAGAGCCAGTCCTCCTCTAGGTTTAACGTGATTACCATCTTAGACTACATGGTGATTTAGCGCCAGGTGGAGATTATGGTCAATCGCTAAAAAAAATACGTCACTTCTAATTACGCTTATCTATAGCAACTAAGTAGTAAAGATAAAATTTATCAGAGGTAACATAAAATTCAGATTAAGCAGTATTCACATGTAGCGTGTAGTTTCCATTAACAGCAAAACCATTTTCATTAAAACCATTTTATTGTGGTCTTTTTAAATCTTAATCCTAATATATTGTTTGTTGATTTTTCGCGCCTTCATCATTTATCATTTTGCAAACACGTTGTAAGGGCTATAGAAAAGGACATAGGGTACATTTTAGTCAGAAAAAAAGAACTGTTTTTGAGATACAGATCAAATGTATATAAATGAAAGCGATATAGCGAGCCAAAGCTAGTTGAGATAATACATTGTCAATTTGCGTTTAATTTCTTTGCACAACAGTGGAATGATTTTAAGACGTTTTTATTGGTATTATGTTTGTTACAGGTTTCGGTATGCTGGAGTCTGGATGTGTTTCGATAAAAAACGAAGCGAATATTATGATGAAAAATCTGGCTGATATATCTCTCGGAGGTAAGTTATAATAGCTGTGCCATCAGCTTGCTGTAAGCCCGTGAGTTGTGCCTGATGCAAAGACACACTTAAATTACTGAATAAAGCAGACTGTTTTTTTTTCCCCCTGTTGTACGGTAAAATTAAGACACGCTGTATTATAGTAAGCAGAGTGCTAGGCAACTGTAATCTATTTGAAAATACATTGACACTGGCCAATACTTTCGCGGGGTCAATTAGTTGTTCTTGTAAAACTGTGAATGTTTGACAAATCTTACTCAGTTTTATTTGAAATTAAATAAATGTCTATAAGTATTTACGTATATATATATATAGATAAGCAGAGGGAAAACAGTTAAGGACACAATTTTCCTATATTCCCTATGTTCCTGTTCCTATGTTATTAGAAAAAAATTGTACTCTATTATACTATGGTCATATTTAGACCACTAGTCTATGTAATTTAACTACATAATAAAAATATATCTCCAGGTCTAACGTACTGGATTTTCGGGTACGGGATGTCATTCGGCCAAGGTCCCTTCTCGAACCCATTTATAGGCATGGGCGACTTCCTAGTGGACCCACCGGTTGGCGATGCACTAATGGGCCCAGTGTTCGCATCCTTCCTCTTTCAGTTATCATTTGCTACCACGGCTACTACCATAGTAAGCGGGGCTATGGCTGAAAGGTGAATAATTACAATGCAATACGATGAAATAAAATACGATTCTTTTGACTCAATACGCTAACCAATAAGCAACCATCGCTTCAAAATAGAAAAGACAGTGTCTTCAATTATCTCCGCGGTGTTGCGTCCAAGGCAACAGCCCAAGCCAACGTTTGGCCACTTTGGCACCCTTGAGCTTGTTGCCAAACGGCGAAGTGTCTTAAGCGCCACCTTAGTAGTCCGGTGAAGTTAAGGCCCGTCAGACCAACACCGTAGTTAGTTCGAAAAAAGATACATTATAATATTGATTGTTGTGATAATGAACTATGCATGAATCGAAGATTCTATAATTCCCAGATGTAACTTCAAAGCGTACTGCGTGTTTTCGTTTCTTAATACAATTGTTTACTGCGTCCCTGCCGGTTGGGTTTGGGGTTCCCACGGATTTCTGAACAAACTTGGTGCTGTGGATATCGCTGGATCGGGCCCGGTACACCTTGTCGGTGAGTACTACTCGTTGGCATAATATTCTAAGGTTTATTTATTACTAGCTCATACCCACGACTTCGTTTGCATTGTTTATCATATTAACAATATATTTATATAACATTGCAGAAAACATTAAAAAAAATAAAAGGATGTACTTTGCAAAAAAAAAAAATTTTTGTACTAATTATAAAGATCGTAGTTTGTTAGAACTTTAATAACTCTATATTAAATGTGTATGTCGTGATTTTCTATATAAAACCAGAAAAAAAAAATGGACGAAATCAAATGAGTAGTTTTAAATATAGAAGATTTGACCAAAATGTACTTTGATATATATAATTTCTAGGTGGTAGAGCTACGCTGAAACTATTACTGGTTTCAGAATGAATGGGTCGGCTCGCCCGGGGTAGTACCACCCTCTCACAGAAAGCCGACGTGAAGTAACAGTGTTTGCACTGTTGCGTTTCATTCGGCCAGTGAGAGCGCCGGAGGCCCACATATATTAAAAGGCCGGCAACGCACTTGCGACTCCCCTGGTGTTGCTAGTGTCTATGAACGGCGGTGATCACTTACCATTAGGTTCCTGTACCTGTTCGTTTGCCCCCTATAATATAAAAAAAAAGTACATCAAGTACTTAATTAGGAATGCCACTCACACTTTATTATAAGTTATTGTGCGTTATTTCAGATATTCATGTGAACAAATAAATGTACTTTAAAGTATAATATTCTTGCTAAGTTTTTTCTAGAAGTAAGTAAGGTTGTTGTTTTCCATTTCTCATGTATCGTCTATCTTTACATTTTTCCTCTACTCTTATATCCTTCCAACTTCATACATGACTTTTCTGGGTACATGACTATCATCTCTCCTCATGACATGTCCGTTTCATGCCAACGTTTAACTCCATAACTTCTCTGTCAGTGGTTCTATTTTTATATCTCCTGTCATACCTATTCTTAATCCTTAACGTATCTTTGACATATACCTACCTCCTTTGCTCAAATTAATGATGAGTGATAGTTGAACTCGAGGGTGGTAACTAGCCGGGTGCACTTAGAACTAACATATACTTTTTTTTTTAATAAAACCTTTAAACCGTAGGTGGAGCGTCCGCCTTCGCATCAGCCTTAATGCTGGGCCCACGGTTGGGCCGCTATGCGCGCGGCACTGCACCCCTCCCATTAGGAAATCCAGTGAACGCTGTGATGGGAACGTTTGTCTTATGGTGGGGCTGGTTAGCTTTCAACTCTGGCAGTACCTACGGGGTAAGTTTTTATAGCGTTTTACTTTAATACTAGTGAACAGCTCCGTAGTTGCATGTGCATAACATTCTAATTATAAATTATAAGGAATCAAACGGTTTTGATAATTTTCTGTAGCTGTAATATTTACAGTTCACCAAATTTATAGAAGCTACGTGAGAATCAAAACTCAAACAACTTGTCTTTTGTTATGCGTAATTTTAAGCCTACGATATCCTTTTATTAGCATTCGACAGAACGATTAAGGTTAGAACAGTCTAATGAGCGTTATGTCATATAACCTTATAAATAGAATATTTAGGAGAGTTTTAGGCGGGATTTTAATCTCTCATGCGGTACCTTTCATATTTTATTCATAATCTTGTGTTATTTCAGTCTATATTTTGTAATATTGCGGGCATTTTACATAATATAGCTCTGTTATTAGGCACAAGTGATGTGGATGGGAAATAATACCACGGAGTATGATTTTTGCGATGCCACATAAATTCTCTGGAAAGTTCCAACAAGGGACCATCATCTTATTATAACATTCAAATTGTGACAAGACACATGTAATATTATTACCTATACGACAATAGCAGTAATAATTTAGAAGATAAGTTACCATAAATAAAATAAGGTAAAAAATATATAATAGGTTAAGAAACGAGGGGTCCGTACCATTTACCACACTTTTTATATGGATAACCCGACCATGGACACATACATATTGAAATAAAACATTTAAATAAATAACTTTACAATGTAAATATTATTTGCGTCGAATACAGAAAATTGAGCATTGACTGAGAGACTGACAAACCATAACAAATTATTCACTAAAACAATACCTAGTCAAGTTTACGGCGATACAAAAATTAACCTTGAACTATGGTTGTCAACTTTTATTTTTCATAACATTTTTGACAGCTCTAACCTTGAGCACAACTTAGCCAGCCAGAACAGCCGCGTGTGGGGTCTGTTAGGCAGTAGGAGGGGCGTACTACGTCTCATACAATAACATGATTGGCTCTTTGTCACTACGCACATCGTTAATTAAGTAGTCACCCATGTATATTATATTAGTGGTTAATAAAAATTTAAGGTTGTAATCATAATAATGTAACTAAGCAAGGCCGTTAATTTTTCGGTAAAGATCCTAGTGTGGTAATTTTATATTTTCTGTGGCAACCCTACATTGGACGGATTTGTTTCCAACTTGCTTATCATGTTGAATGAGAAGTGCCCACATTAAATTCATTTCACATATTATGCTGCTTTGTACATTAAACTGAGAACGACAGAGATGAATTCAGAGCTATCGATGGGGGTCATATTACGACAAAATATTGATTAAGCTAATACATTTATTAACTTGATTACTAACTGATACCTGCGACTTCCTCTACGTTGTTTATTATAATAACAATATATTTTATTACCACAAGAAAAAACTTGAAATAAAATAAAAGTAAAATATAGGTTTTTTTTTAAATCTTTAGTCTTTTTTAGTGTTTATAAACATCGTAGATTTTTAAAACATTATATTAAATTAATTTATCTTAATAAAAAAATTATCTAAGGGCAAAATGAACTTATAAATAAACCGGAGCTTTCCATAATGGAAAACATCGTGATATCGGTAAGGTTATTTATAAAGTTTCCTAGCTATCTACCACTTTCAAGATGAAAATCAGTTGCCAAGCACCTATATTTGTTCCGGTAGGAGTATTTGAGAGCGAGTCCTCCTCTATATTTAGCGTGCTTGCCATCTTAAACTATATCACCATTTTGCATTTGAAGGATTGTGATCATACGCTAAAACCTATAATATATAAAAAAGATTACACATATAAATATATACAGACACAAACTACAAATCTATTAATATAGATGTTAGAATTTCAGTCGAATGGATACTTTCATATGATATCGACTTTATTCGGGGCCCGCAATCCAAACGTTCATACCAACTCCGACACTGTCCGTCCGAACATAAACTATTCAATTACGGAGACAATTACGCTAAAATTATGCTGTTTACGTATTCATTATAAACCAAATGCGATTAAAGTTAAACACCACAATTTTGTTAATGCTTAAAATTAAACAAAGTGGCTGCAATTTACCGAGTCACGTACTGTTGAATGAAAATACATTTAAAAGTCTAATAAGACCATGTTTACGTTTTAACTACTCTGAAAGGATATAAATAATTAAGGGTGTGTCGTAAAGACACAAAATAGAAGGGAAACTTTTATATTACAGGGAAACATTTTAATTATAAAAATGCAACAAAATACCAACGTCATGCAGTGTTTCCGAGCGTTCAAACTTCCAAGTGCAGACAGCGCCCGACGGTTCGGTGACCGAACGAAAACCAATGTTTCCAACACTCTACTCTTTACGGCGACTGTCTTTTGTTAATTTTATATAGTTAAATAATAAAGGTTGTGGAAAATAAAAAAAAAATGTTTCAGGTGAGTGGTGCAAAATGGCAGTACGCCGCTCGCGCCGCTGTCATGACGATGATGGGTTCGTTTGGTGGCGGATGCTTCGGACTGATGTACGTTTTTGAATTGAAAACATATTTAGCCCTATTATGATTTGAAACTCCATGAAAGAAAAGCGACATTAAAAAGAGACAAACACATACATCTATAGAAAATATTGTGTGCGAAAATGAGCTAGAATACAATATACAGTGTTTCTTATATTTGCGGTCTCTTCGATGCACTACCTAATTAATCTTGTCCGAAGGTTGTACGTGTGTGTTCCACGTTTGCGTGTGCGCTTGGTATTATGAAACCTTAGCAAAAGTCGTCATAACCAGAGTAATATATTGTTCACGTGTATCAGGTAATAGGTGGTAGAGCTACGCTGAAGCTATTACTGGTTTCAGCATGAATGGGTCGGCTCGCCCGGGGTAGTACCACCCTCTCACAGAAAACCGACGTTAAGTAACAGTGCTTGCACTGTTGCGTTTCGTTCGATCAGTGAGAGCGCCGGAGGCCCACATATATTAAAAGGCCGGCAACGCACTTGCGACTCCCCTGGTGTTGCTAGTGTCTATGGATGGTGGTGATCACTCACCATCAGGCGACCCACCTGTTCGTTTGCCTCCTATAATATAAAAAAAAACAGTTATGTGAATATTTTTTCATTTGTAAATATTTCATTTCTACCGTGTGTGAACTGTCAATACAATTCAAAACAACGACGGCCAATGAGAGATCATTAATCTATCACCAGCGGTCGCTGTCATGTCGATTTGTAAGCCTACACAGCAAATGTATTAAGGCTAATCCCAAACGCCCAAAAACCAAAAAAAATAACTTTTACTAGTTTATCACCATGTGTATCACAAACGATCATATCGACACGTTACCACCCCGTTTGGTTACTGGGTATATAGTACATAGGCTAAACCCGGAATGCGACAACTAAGCGTACCACTATAATGGGTGATAGTAATCGAAGTGAATCGAAAAATTTAGGAGTTTAGTATTATTTTTTTAACTTGTACGGCAAAGTACAGACTTTTTTACATGACGGCATTTAAGATAGGATCCAAAAATGTAAAGCCACAGCAACCGCTGACAGAAAGTTAATCGCCACTGTTTTGCTAGCCTATAACAACCAGTTATCGCTGTCATGACGGTTCAATCCATCATGTCTAATCACTTATTTATTCTTTTTAGATTCACTTTAATAAAGAACAAAGGAAAAGCCGAAGTCATGGAACTGATCAACAGTATTTTAGGATCCTTGGTGGCAATAACAGGTATGCAGCGTTTTGCATTTACTCATTTTCTTGTATTTCTGATCGGTTATTTAGAATGTTGTAATCGTTGATTTTTAACTAAGTTCCCGATGAGGTAGATATTTGATAATTGTGAACATAGCTTAGGATTGGGTGATAAGGCAAGGAAATGATAAGAAAGTAAAAGACTTGTCTATATCAAATATTATTGTCACATAAAAAGAAATTTTAATAATTCTGAAAATTGTCGCGAAATTTACACACACACACACATACAATAAATGAACACTAAGGATTTCTAGAAATTCAACCCCTAAAGTGATGAAGAATAGTATGGAAGTTTATATGAAAATCCGTCATTTCCCGTCAGTGTTTTATTTTTATTTTTTAATAAGAGACTTAACTCCTTGAGTATTTCCTTAGATTAGTGTTGTCATCTGTCAAACAAAACTGTTTTTTGGAAGAATTCGGAATTCCGGAGAATTCGGAATTTTCGGAAGAATAATACCTAAGGGTTAAATGTGCTTCCAGCTGGCTGTTTCCTATATCGTGCATGGGAGTCATTACTAATAGGGTTCATTGGAGGTGCGATTGCATCAGCCAGCGGGCCACTGTTCGACATGATGCGAGTCGATGACCCGGTCGGTGCGTCTGCAGTACACGGCGCTTGCGGGATTTGGGGTAATTTCATTAGATTTCTATAAACGACGTTAAGTTGTAATTTATCATCCATGTACTAGAAAGATATTATATTATGGATAATTAGGAATTCTGAGGGAAACTAAACTAGTGCAAAAATAAGTAGTATATATATGAACAAATGTAAGCATAAACTAAAAAAATGTTGAACTAAGAGACTCATGAATATCTTACTTTTCTTTATTTGCTGCAAGATCTCGTCCTACTTAATATGATACATTGGTAATAAGTGCCCTAGAAAGGCAATTTATAAACGTTCACAATGTCACTTATTTGTATCTGCCAGTCTTATTTATGGGATAAATTTGTAAGCAAGTATGCAAGTTGCTATGGTTTCAAATATCATAGCAACTCTAGACATCGACACAGTTCTAACTGAAGCCAGTTGATAAAGTGTTGCTACGCTTGAGAAATAGTACCTGGTCTAATAGTAGTGATTGTTGCTAACCACATCCTTTAAACAATAACACAGAGTAAGTACTGCTAAAATACGACAGACAAGTGTGACAGAGTAACTCCATAGTTGGACCGTCCACGAATTTTTACCATTACATATAGCCACTTAAAGGCATACGCCATATTTTGAAAGCGGCTTTGTAAAAGGCGTCTCAGTAAAAGATAAACAAACCAAAGATAACAATAACAACAGTTAATATGCAAGTAATAAAAACGATTTAGTTTAGTTTAATTTACATAAACTTGACAATTTTCTAGGTGTTTTAGCCGTAGGCTTATTCGCGGACAATCCTATACCGATGGAAACTACAAACGGAAGGTCTGGATTGTTCAAAGGCAAGTAGTTATAAAACATACACTGTCCTTATAGTCTTATTAATGGTAAAGATGTTACGACATTATATCTTATAGCGCGATTGGGAAATCGTTACATTTGTTTCAACACCATCTATCGCCTTTTCTCCAAACTACATTGTTAATCATATTTGTTTTAAATATTTGATATTTATTTATATTTTCAATAAGTTAAATTTAAAACAATCTGTAGTTCATTGTTCTTTAATTTATTTTATTGGTTTAAACGTTTATAGTTGTATATTTATTCATAGAAATGAGTTTACGTATGGTTTATTATCCGATACAGTTTAAACTTTTACACAGTGATAATTCTGATTGCTCATTTAAAAGGGAAAATATATGTAGACTATTTCTATTATTGCAATCAACGGTGTCATTTGAATTCAATATGTACTCGTTTGCCTAGTAATTCGAATAATCATCAATAAGACAAAAAATAATCACTTCAAGTGTGTAGATTAGTCTACAATATCCATGTTTTTTAAATATTAAATTATACATAAAGCCAAAAGAGGACAACAAAAAGTTTTTTTTTATAAGAAACGAAAACATCAGAATATTGTTTATCCCAAATCATGAACTGTAACGAAGAAAATAATCATTTTGATTTTCTTTGTACTTGTAAATATGTCGGTTTTGTATTTGTGAAGAAACCTGAAACTGTAATTGTAATATAAACTAATTATTGGATACAAATCGAAAATGTTGTAAATCGACTCTATTGAATAATACAGTACAAGTTCCCTATAATATGTTTCTCGTTGCTTTTTGACTCTTTTTCGCACTGTCATACTGCCAACTCGTATATGGTACACGTGGCCGAAAGATCTTAACGTGTACCGCCAATGGTACACGTGGCACGGAACGTGTTAATCTCGTTGTCATACGCTTGAATACCTTAAGCACAGGCCCAAAAGCCCGATGAAGCAGTAAAAAACTGCCCATCAGGTCAACGGTGGATAGTCAAGTCAAAAATAAATAACTCGTTATCCACAACGCTAACAAAAAGAGACAGTAAATTTGAAATTAATATAGGTGTAACATGGGTTTTACACAGGCGGCGGTTGGTATCTCCTAGGGGTGCAAAGTCTTACAGCAGTATGCCTAGCGGCTTGGGGCATCGTCATTACGATGGTGCTTCTCTGGCTCATAGATAAAGTACTACCGATCAGGATGGATCCCTACGATGAACTCCTCGGAGCCGACTTAAGTGATCATCGCATACGTCATGGACAGGTGGGAATCTCGTCCAGTAACAGTATGTTCAGATTCGTAAATACAATTTTAACTGTTAGGGATGTCAATTGAAACACCGTTTGTACACAATTTTGGTCCATTTTATATACACTGTCAGATATCTGATGTCATGAACAGTAATTTAGGCTGCTTTTATTTTAGAAAAATAAAGAGAATTCCACGCAAATATGATAAACTAAAGCAGCAGTGTCTAATACCGCGCGCCTTCACGTCCACATTTACAGTAAACAATTTTATTTACTAAATTTCACGCAGAGGAAGTCGTTATTAACAGCTAGTATTAAATGGAATTTCAAATGCTTGAATTGCAAATGTTCTGGAGTGGTAGAGCTACGCTGAAGCTAGTACTGGTTTCAGCATGAATGGGTCGGCTCGCCCGGGGTAGTACCACCCTCTCACAGAAAACCAACGTGAAGTAACAGTGCTTGCACTGTTGCGTTTCGTTCGGTCAGTGAGAGCGCCGGAGGCCCACATATTTAAAAGGCCGGCAACGCACTTGCAACTCCCCTGGTGTTGCTAGTGTCTATGGACGGTGGTGATCACTTACCATCAGGTGACCCACCTGTTCGTTTGCCCCCTATAATATAAAAAAAAAAAAAAAAAAAAAAAAATGCCCTTTCGCTTTCAGGTGGGTGTTTCTCGTGCAGTCTCTGCCTTACGTCCATACCACCGCTCTGCTAGCATTGAAGAAATTGGAGGCGTAGGAGTCAATACGGGACACAGTTTGGTAGTCGGTAAAATACAAGAGGTATTTATAATTTAGTCGATTAAACATCGATTTGTTTTAATAGGAAATGTTGCTCATAAAAGTTAAAAATCACCCATTTGTACTGTGAATGTGAATGAATCTGAGTTTGTTCGTTACGCTTTAATGCCTTAGTTACTCAACGGACCGATATGAAATTTTATAGATATATCAGTTCAGAAAGGGAGACAAGGTACACTTCAGACAGAAAGATAATACTATTTCCTAGGGTTATGTCAAATCTACAATAACCTATGGACTGTCCAAAACCTTGTCTTTCTTCCGTGGTCCAAAACCATAAAGGTTTAAGTTCCATACAAACTAATGTAGACCTCATAAGGCACAGACCAAGAGACTGGTAACAGTATAAACTTAAAAAACACCTGATTTAGTACAAAACTTTAAAAAATAAAAAATGATGGTTTTTTTGTAAAACCATTTTTATTAATGTAAAAAGTACTATTAAATTATTTTTCATTTGCACGGTTTTTTATTAAACCATGAAATTTACGATGTACGATACAGTGAAATAAAAATAACTTAAAAACATAATTCGCCATTTTGGGATCTAGGTCTTAAAATGTCAGTCAAGAGGTTAACGTGGACTGAGCCGTGAATAAAAGCTGGATTCGATGTAACTCAACTGTTTATTATAAGAAATAGGAATTATAATATGTAAATAACAAGCAAGTGCAGAACCGCGGGGAAAACTTGTTAATTATGAGTGTTTCTTTTATTTTATAATATAATTTTAAAATATTTTGTACACAGATAAATAAAAAGAAAAATAAAGGTATATTCAGTGGAAATCTACAAGTATTCACTAATAAAGGATTCGATAACGACGACATTCAAAAAGACGGACAAACTTATTTTAGAAACAACGGATTTTTAAATAAACGTCCTGGCAACCCCGAAAACGAACTCCATAGAGCTTTAGACTCTATGGCGGACGAAATAAACGGGGATAGTTTTAAAAAAGGAAACGTTAAAAATGGCGCACAATTGACAATTGGTGGAAAAATTAGCCGCGTTATACCTGAAGAGATAAAAGGGAGGAAATTTAAAGAATTGACTGTAACAGAGTTGGAGGAGTTGGGTGAGATTAATGCTAATGAAGATAGATTCAGGCACAGGTTCCACGAAGAAGATTATAGAAACGATATTATGAGAAGTGCAACGACAAATGCAAATTTCCGATGGCTTGATTGAAAATTTAAAAGTATATATATAGTATATATAAATATATATATATATATATATATATAAGGTATATATATAAGGATAGCTGTATTATAATTGAAATATAAAGCATTTATTAGAATCGAGTTCTTTAACGCAAGTTGCAATAGGAGTTAACCAGAAGTAATCGTCACGTAAAAGAAGGCGCTACGATACCATAAACTTTCTCGCTCTGTCTCTTTCTATTGTATACATCTGTGTGCATTCGAGGATCAAAATTCGAGCAGCAAGTATCGTGTGTAGTTTGTATAACCTTAATACTGAACGCGTAGATATTCAATTAAAATATATTTGTTTTGATCATTTAGCATTTTTACACAATTTATAAGTCGCTTTCTTATGTGTAATTTATTTGAAAAATGTGAATAGACAAACCGGGTAATCCATTTTTTTTGTGATAGTTATTAACAAGCTATGGTGTTACCAATAAACAAATCTTTTTTTATTTTATTATATATATTGATATAAAATCCAAAATTCTTCATTCGATTTAGGTAGGCCCTAAGAAGGTGCTTATGAACGTCAAAAATTTCCACCGGTTGGGAAAACTACCCAGTCATTAAAAAGAACCGGCAAGAAACGCGATCGGGTTTGTTTTTTTAACGTACATATACTTACAATATATTAAAGTGAAGATGCACAAAGAGACGTCAATTCCAGACATCACCATCGTTCTCATATTAATCCACTATATAATAGCGTTTCTACACCAAAACTCACTTGACATGGCGCTTAAACTTACAGCCCTGTAAATCGGTAATATGCTTTGGAACTTTGTTGTATGCCCTAACATTTTTACCTAAAAAACTGTTACTCTTTTTACTAAGCCTGAAACACGGGCTTATCCAGTTTGTCACAGTGTTCTAGTGTTTTATTGTATGGTTTCTACCTATGTATGCTGTTTTGCCAGTGTCAATTGTGTCAAATACAGATTTTTACCTTAATTACCAATTGTTGAGATTAAAGTAAAAGAGGTGGCACAATGTAAAAGGAATAATGGTTATGTTATAGATTCCACAGAGATAATATAAACTGATATGTGAAACATAGATATAAATCATAGATATAAGAGTATGTAAATTAAATCAAATGCACTGAAATGAAATAAATATTAATATATAATAACCCACATGTTCGTTTTAATTCCAAAGTAACAGAAATAGTACCATTTTCTCCTGTGTTGTTCGATGGATATTTTTGTTTATTTTATTTAGTAGGTAATTAAATTCAAGAGTAATTCAACTTACTTGAAAAAAAAAACCTATTAAATCGATTTGAGACAGATTTACTTTACCAGACATATGGGGCGAGCGTTTATGGCGCTCAGCCGCTTTGCAACAAGCTCAAGGGTGACAAAATAGACGAACCGAGCTTAGGGTATTACCTTGGATGTAGCAACGCGAATCTTACTAAGTTAATCATACATATAATAATTAGTGAGTACACATATGTATATAGTAGCCAGACATTTGTAAGATAATTATTTGTAGTGGTACTACAAAAAAAAACTCAAGGAGGGTTGAGGAGAGGCGCGCGCGGCCGATCGTAAAAATTAAACCAAATCATACATCACAGCATGACAAACATGTTGTGCCGACCCTACTTAGGCGGGATAAGGGTAAGATAATGATGACATGTGTACTAGCATGTGTACCTCGCGGATTCAAACATGTATTTTGTATCTGATGTGCATAACATAAGAGAATCGATTCTAGACGGTCTTAAACTAATTAATTACTGTATTTATTCTAAAGTAGCTGTTGCCCGCAGGTCCGCGTGTGTTTTTTTTATAATTGTAAATTATTTCTAATAAGATCAGTGATCGGTTAGTGAAAATTCCGTGAAAAACGGTTCAAACGTTTTGGAGATAGTATTGCAAACGAAGCCATGGTTAAAAGCTAGTCCAAAATAAAAAAGTTTTAATTACTTTTTATAGCGTTAGCTATCTGTCAGTGAAAGTACCAATGAAAATAGGTCCAATCGTTTTGGAGATAGTACTACAGACGAAGCCACGGATGAAGCTAGTATAAAATAAAGTAACGTATGTCACCCACTGTAAATTTAACTATCCGTCCGTGAAATTTTTGTCAAAATAGGTCTAGCCATTTCGGAGATTATCCAGAACAAACAGACAGACAGTCATAAATTTTAAATATTGTATTTTTGTTATCATTATCGTGTATATGTTGCAATGTGTGTATGTATGCAATCATTAAAAAGTCGTTATTTTGATATTACATACAGACACTTCATTTTTATTATATGTATAGATATGCTGGCATAACGCTAGGCAAACTTAAATGATATACAATATATGTGTCGGAATAAGGAGCTATTTACGAGCATTCATCTTAATTTTGTAAATTTAATCATTAAATTAAATTAGTTATTCCCCTTAATTATGGTCCAATTATGGCCACTAGACGATTACACTAGTTTTTATAAATTTACCGATGTGTTATTCTGATGTAAAGTTGTATTCCTGTAAACTTTTATCAAAATCCATTTTATACGTTTTGCGTAGAAATTTAACAAACATCCGTTTTCACAATCTTCCTTGTTTATAATAGGATTTAACACCCAAACGGAACGAACAATTACGCCAAACATACAACATTTAGTCTCAACCGTAAACCCGTGACTTCGCTGCTTAACACTAAAGTTTCCTACCATAACGCCTCGTAAATATACAATTACTTATGTACTCAGCCTTGATAATGTTATAAATGCGTATATTGTTTGTTTGTCCCGCATAAACTACTCTACCAAATTTTGCATAAACGTTTACAGGAGTACAAGGTACCTTTTATCTACTAAAAATGTATGTACTGCTTCTGAGGGACAGTTCAAATATACCTTAACGCGAGAAAAACCGCGGGCGAAAACTAGTATTCAAGATATTATGAACAGGAAACAATAATACACATCTTATAATGAATGCTATTTTTTTATTATCCACATTAAAAAAATTTAAAGTCATAGATAGTAAGAACAACTCAAAGTATGTTTTCTTTACAACACTAGACAATACATCAGAAAGTTAGAAAAGTTAGTGTTCTACTAGTAGCCGACAGAACTATATATACTTCCGATATGTAATCAGACAACGGAATTAATACAACATTATTTATTATTTATCTGCTAGTAATACACTACTAGTATATATAACTAATCAGAAATGTTCATACTCCTGATATGTGATCACTTTACCAGACAACGGAACAAGAATTGTCCACAAAAATACTCGATTCTATATGTGATATAAGTATATTACAAGAAGTATTCAATTTGTTCCGTATTCATTGCCGCTAGTAATGTACTGTTAGAACGTGTAACAGACTAGACATTTTCACACTTATAATAATATGTGATGGCTTAACCAAACAACGGGACAACAATTATACACTAAGAACACTCGATTCCATAATTTAAGTATATTAAATATAGTAATTTATCAGTTAATTATTCATCTGGTAGAGATGCACCACGCCCTAGACATGTAAGGAACCAGAATTATTCACACTTCTGATACATGATCACTTGAACGGACAACGGAAAACCAATCATAAAAAGGCACATGATTCTCAAGTGATATGAGTATAGTACAGGGCACACTTCCGATGTGTAATCAGACAACATCATTATTATACCAATGGTTTATTTCTGTTGGTAACGCCTTGAATCCCTTGACAGCTTCGCTAACATCCTCAACGGGTACCGCCAATGTGTATAACTTATATTCCTTCTGTACTTTACTAGCTGTGGTATCCCCAGTACCGTGTAAGTCTGTCGTACGGACAGGCATTATTATTTCTAACGCTTGTAAATGTTCGAAAGCTTTTAGAATGACAGGACGTGGTACTGTCTGTGCTGAGGAGTGGGTGTTCGCAAATTTTGTATATCTGTTAAATAAAAAAAAAAATGGGTTTAGCTTAAAATAATTTTAAAGCTGTAGTAAGCGATAAGTGTCCGTGGAACTAATTTTACAATACAAAAGGTTTAAGAGTGATTAGTGTTAGATTCCTTGAAAGCGAGTAAAGGAAAATGTCGTGATGAGACTATAGCATGACGGAATGACTTTTCCTAAACTATGTTGGCTAGCTACCACCCTCAAGTTGAAAATCTGTCCCCAAGCACCTTTTTTTATATATATATATATTATAGGGGGCAAACGAACAGATGGGTCACCTGATGGTAAGTGATCACCGCCGTCCATAGACACTAGCGACACCAGGGGAGTCGCAAGTGCGTTGCCAGCCTTTTACATATGTGGGCCTCCGGCGCTCTCACTGACCGAACGAAACGCAACAGTGCAACCTCTGTTACTTCACGTCGGTTTTCTGTGAGAGGGTGGTACTACCCCGGGCGAGCCGACCCATTCATGCTGAAACCAGTGATAGCTTCAGCGTAGCTCTACCACCTATAATGACTAATACCTGATGGTGTATTCCGGTAGTAGAGCCCGTCCTCTAGAGGCTTAACGTGTTGACCATCTTAAACTACATCATCACTTAACGTCAGGTGAGATTGTGGTCACACGGTAAAGCCTACTAACGGTACAAAAAAAATTATATTAGCAATTTTTTTTTTATTTGCACATCTCACAATTGCACCTTAAAAAAAAAAACAAATCAAATATATGTATGAAAAACGAACTGGTAAAAGCGACGTTGCCATATTTTTATTATTTATTTGGATTAATAACGATCTGTCCATTGTTTAATAATTATAACTAACCACCCGCTCCGGTTTCACACGGGATGCTATATAGTAATATGACGTCATGAGTATTTAGAACCATTTTTTCCACTGTAACATTTACAGATCATCGAAGTCATAGATGTTAGTAAGATTCATCACAATTTTTTAAGCAAAAAAAAAATCATGAAGCTATAGCTTTGCAAATTTGAATTTTCACTTCTAAAACGAGTAATATGTAAAAGACAAAAATGATTGTTGTGAGTTATGCTACTCCTATATCTGCGTGTATTGCCACGAAGTTTTGTCTATGGTCGTAATAAATGCAGATGTGGGAAGACATTATCGCTATGCGTTACGTACTATCGGATTGCGTGACGATACACGCAGCACGATAACTGGGCCGGCGGTTTTTACCCGCAGCAAAGGAATTTAACGGACGCTAATGTCAAGTTATTGGAAAAACACGGGTGTGGAAACGTGTAATTTGCGCCTTGATTTTAATGATTTTTGACGTTAATTTTAACGCGACAATTAGTCGATACTTCCTCACGCAGACATGGGCGTAGCATTACAATACAAACAAACACCGTCTTGGACATTTCTGTAGGCGTTTTTAATATGTGCAATCCCGTAGTACATTATATTGATGTATTTCATAAGGGTTAGAATACGTCGATTTTTCTCTACTTTATATGAATATAATATATCTTTCGGAAAAAAATCTCTAAACAACAGCGAAAACCATATCATAATCCGTCCGTTAAAAGAGTAAAGAGAATACACAGACAGACACAAAAAACATCTTTATAATAATTATACATATAAATGGATATAATCGCTTACCTGTGTAAAACCATTTCGAAATTCATCGGCTGCCCGTCGAATATATCCATACCGTGTTTTATCGCAATAACCAGAGACAATTCGAGTATAGACAACGATTGTAGAAGTTTTACTCTGTGCTCTGGAGCAACTGTATTGTCTATGGTCGATACAATATCCGCCGCTTCTATGAACGGTTTGGATGGTGATAGCTTACAGACTATTTGAAACTAGAAATAATGAATTTAATTTTGAATATAGGTTATAAAGCACATTTTGTGTTACTTTATATTTTTGTTAGTCGTAGTGGTCGAGCAGTTTGATCGGTGGAATATTAAACTGATGTCCGCAGGTACGAATCCCGGCATGCACCAAGGACTTTTTCTTAATTCGCGTACATATACTCATTTAAATTGGTAACATTATCGGCTGACGGTGAAGTAAAGCATCGTGAGGAAACATGAATCTGAGAAATGTTCTTGTAGTACCACCGTATGTGGAAACAGTATAGAACTGTGTATTTCTCGGAGTTTGAAATCGGCAATACGTCGTGGGCTAGCGTGGTGATTATGCCCATACCTTCCATTGAGAATATAGGCCACTTCCCTGCGGTGGGTCTCTTACAGACATGTCATGATATATTTCTTGAAATCCTACTTCTGATGTGTACAAAACTTTGTGAATTTATCATCGTAACTAACATTGCTGTTTGTTACGACTATCACATCTTGTCAGGGATAACCGCAGCCGCCTGTTCGTTGTCAATAACAATAACAGGTAAGGGATAATGAACAGCAGAATAATGATGTTTTCAATTATATGTTATACGTTGCCCAAAAATTACTGCATTACTTTATTATTATTATTAAACTGGAATGTAGATATATTGAATAATAAAAAAATAATGTATTATTAATTTTGATCTAATATTGTAAAAGTATATATGAAACTGTTCTAAATACAACCAATTATGAGTCTTCTAAAGCAAAAAAATATAATCCAGAGAAATAGTAAATATAAACATAATTTATTTTTTCTAGATCAATACGATGACACCTGATATTTCACAAAAAAAAACTTTACCAAACTTAACTTACCAATACATTTCTAAATATTTGCTCATCCACAGTGTAATAGCAGAGCTTCTCTAACCCGTTAACAACCTTCTCATCCTCCACCAAACTTCGGACGTGAGCGTTCCAATCCTCTACATAGGAACTTTCTAGATTTTGGAATTCCTTCACATCTATGTTACATCTTTTTAACACTTCGTCAGGTATTGAGTATTGTACTTCCGTTATATCCTCAGCATTGACTGAAATTACATTCAAGAAAACTCATACCGCTATTTTACCCATATCAATACAGAACGCATGGAGATTTCATTAAAATTTGATTTTTATTAAATAAACTATTGGACATTAAAAATATTATTCGCTTGTAAATAGTTTGCCAGATTTATATTTGCTAACTTTAAAGATTATTTCAAAACTTAGTTTTAATTATAACAATGATATGTCAAAGACTAAGAATGTTAAGAAGGATGTGTGGTGTAACAAGGACCGATAAGATTAAGAATGAGTATATCAGAGGAAGTTTGAAAATAGCACCAGTGACAGAGAAGTTGAGGAGTAATAGGTTAGCATGGTACGGGCATATTATGAGAAGAGATGAAAGTCATGTAACAAGAAAAGTTTTGAATTTGAAAGTGGACAGATATAGGAGTAGAGGAAGACCGAAAAAGGTGTGGATGGATTGTGTGAAAAACGATATGTGTATAAAAAGTGTGAATACTGAGATGACATCTGACAGAGGAGAGTGGAAAAGAAAAACATGTTGTGCCGACCCTACTTAGGTGGGATAAGGGTAAGATGATGATGATGATATGTCAAAGACTAGAAATAGTTGTCGAATAGTAATTTTAGTGGTTATCTATATCTGATAGCAATAACAGAGTATAAGCTAAATTATCTGCAAAAAAATAAAATCTCTGTTTTACGACAAACTGAGTTTTAGTGTAACTGATGCATTTCTAACAACCTTTTTTTTCATTCTGAAAAATGTGATAGAATCTTACAAAAGCCGAAGGAGAGTGGCAGGCAAACAAAATTTAATTATAAATAAAAAAAAAAAATCAACAGACCTGTAGATCTTCTTTTTCTTGATCTACTTTGACCAGCAACCTGTCTCCCAGCGATAGATTTAGGTAAACTTAGCATGTCCAATAAAACATTTTTCCGTACTAATAACGGTGATTGTATGACATGGTTATCACCTTCAGTTACCTCATTGGGGAAGAGGAATATATGACGATGGGAGAACCGAGACTTGACTCTCTTCTCGAAGAGTTCCATAACATCGAGACGGTTTGTTATACCTGTATATATATGGCAAATAAATACAACTCAACTGGTAGAAATCGTCACGTAATAAAAAAGCGTTACAGGCCCTCTACCGTATCGTAGTGCTCGAGCGGTATGTAAATTCTATGTACGCAGGTTCAAAACCCGGTATGTACCAACGAATTTTGATAATACTATCGGCTGACAGTGAAGGCAAACATCATGAGGAAACCTGAATCACAGAAATGTTCTTATAGTACCACCGTATGTGGGAATAATTTAGAACTGTAGATTTCTTGGAGTTCGTAATTGCTAATAAAACCTGTGCAAGCGTGGTGATTATGCACATACCTTCCTTTGAGAAGAGACCTATGACCCTACAATGGGTGTCTTAGACGCCGATGTGATGACGCCCTCTATACTACTTTCTCTTGTGTAATTTGCATGGGAGTATCGAAATGCAAAAAAAACAACGTACACTGACTTACCCTATAACTTGAATACTGAGCACATTGAAATATAAAATTAAATTCTTCATGGAAAATATTATTTAGTTTTATTCATAATTCACTATTTTATGTTAACCAACCCCTCAACTGATTTTTGAAGACCTAGATCTCAAAATGACGGTTTATATTTTAATTTTTTTTTTAGTTTCAGAACATCGTACATTGTAAATTTCATGGTTTATAAATAAAAAGTTCGTGGAAATGAAAAAAAATATAATTGCACAAAAAAGATAATTTGACCTGTGCCGCTTGGTGTCTACTTTCGTTTGTATGAAAATTTAATTGTTATGGTTTTGGACAGTTCAGGGGTTAATCTATATATAAGAATAACCAACTGATTGAAAGACATATCAATGCACAGCCCAAGACTACTAAGACTAGGGCTATAATTTTTTTCTTGTGAGTTCCTTTTACACAGTATGTCAGCACTAAGGAAGAATTCTTGGAAACTCAACACCTATGCTGATGAGAAATGGGATGGGAGTTTGTATGAAAATCCGTTAGTCACTCGTTATTTTTTTTATATACATATAATATATATATACAGAATAAAGTATCGAAAATAATTACCGCACAGTAAACGTGTATGAAGCCATGAAAATTTTCTAGTTTCTAATAAATTAATACTTTCCTATAATATTAAATGAAACATTTTGATTTGATTGTGAGCAATACTACGTTAAGTAACTTGTAACAGGGATCCCCTGACAGCACAAGTATTTTCTTTTTATTCTGGTCATTTTTTTTTAAACCATGTAACTCAACTATTATGTCTATTTTTATGTTTTTTAGGATTTATTTGAAACCTCTTAATTAGCCTTGTTTACTATTGCTGTATTTTTTTAATTTAAACGTCTATGAGTCGTTAGAAATGCTCACGTTCAAACATTATGGTAATTGTGACAGTCCTAGTATTGCAAAGGTTTTTATTATGGTCTTGTCACTTGTTATTTTTATTATGATTTTTATGGCATATATCACTAGATGGCGTTGTTATGTAATTTTGAATTCTTGGTTAACTAACAAATGAGGAACTAGATGAAAATATTGTTATTATAAACATAATTAAATGCTTGTATATAACCTACCAGTACCCTTCTATACATACATAATATCTAAACATATTTATAGATTACAGGGTATTAATGCACTATAATTACCCCAAATGACTAAAGGCGCCTCTTAAAAAATAAAAATGATATGTCTATTAGTGACCATTCACCATCAGATAGAACACAGATCATTTGCCCGAATTGTGTAATAATGTCCTATAAAAGAGATAAAATTTACCAATAACACACATGGGAGCAACTTGAGCATGCGTCACATCAAACAGATTATACAGTAACGTCTGAGTTATGCCACTCCGACAAAACATATCGCATTGCTCGAGCAGGAACACCATGCTGCGACAACGGCGGTCCGCCCCACTCTCTAAACAACTCAGCAGAAATGACAAGTTCTCAGCAAAAGTACCGAACACACGATCACCCACTGCATTTTCCAATTGCATCTAAAAAAACCGCAAGTCATGTTGGTTAAGTTGTTAGCATGTTCATACACAGGTTTGATCAACATTGTTTGGAATCCCTGCAACTAAATCCCAGCTTCCGATGAAAGAAAACTTTGTGATGAAACCATACCTTCAAGTTGAAAATCTGTCACCAAGCACCTTTATGCGTGTTCCTCCAGCTGTGTTTGAGAACCAATCCTCATCAAAATTTGGTGTATTTACCATCTTGGACCACATGCCATTTAACATCAGATAGAATTGTGGTCAAACACTAAAATCTAGTGTTATACTTTTGTTAAATCTTTAAGAGTTTTGCAGGTTTACCCCTGAAGCAATTCACATAGCCTTGAACTCTCTCTTCAAACTTCTTTGCAACAGTTCTTTACAACTATCCCTTACAGTATTTGTTCACTATTCGTCTCTCATAAGTAAATATGTATGTAAAACTCTGACAATCTTCTTTATTCCATAAATTTTATACTATAAAATATAATTGTATAAATGAATAAAGATAACAATCAAACCTGAGCAGTGATTGACTTTAGTGCAAGTTTGTCATCTTGATGGATAAGACCGTTTAGCTTAACAATGATAGCGTCATTGTCCAGGTCAAGTTCTTTTGATAATTGATGTAACACTGAGTTTAACAACTGAAAGAACAGAAAAAAGTTTGTTTCAGAGTGCAGGTGGATGCAGGTGCTTATTAAGACACTTGTGATTTAAATGATGTAGGGCGTCATTAGCATCACTGTGAATGCTAGCAGTGTCTACATACATTTAATCTACACATACCCATCACTCTCCTGTACTCTGGAACAGGCCATAGTTTGTTTGTTATGCTTTCAAGGCTTAACTACTCAATCTATTATCATAAAATGTTCTATAGAAATTGTCATGAGTACAGAAAAGGACATAGGGTACATTTCAACCCAAAAAATGTAGGGTTGCTTACATAATTACATGAATGCAAGCTAAGCCTAGAGCAAAAACTAGTTTATTATAAATATGCCTGCTCAACGTAAATAAAAAATATCAACAAAACGACAAATTTTTACAGGGCAAAATTATTGTAGTCGGATGTTTTACTTCTTTTCACACATTCTGAAAATAGCTACATGGTGATAAGCTGCCGCATCCTGCTAAAACGCTTTTATTGCAGGGAGGTGGATCTTTTGAAGGGTAGCAAAAATCGGTCCCAATTTTATTGTGACCATAATACATATGGTAATAAACTCGTCACGATGACTCTTATTTAGTTTATTGCATTTTATTACTAGTCAGTTATTGAGCAGGCGACAGGCTCACAAATAACACCAATGACAGCTCATAGATTGCGGATCTTCCGATGGTAACCGTTATTATTAGATTACACTGTACTTATTATAACATAAAGTGCCATCACTGCCGATCTATCATAATAAAATAAATATGTTCAAACTCACAGTTGTTTTCCCGCTTCCTCTCGGTCCAATTAATAAAGCCGAATGGGATTCACCGTTACTGATTGTTCTCTTAATCATGTCATAAATGTTAAATCTTTCTTGATCATGTCCTCGAAAAGTTATACCATCTTCCGTTATTTTTAACTTTAAATACCTTCTTATTAGTTTTATTTGCGAAGAAGCACTGTCCACTTCCATTGAGTTATACTATTTTTAACTCCTCGGTTTCAGAATTAACCGAATATAAATAATAGGTAGGTATACACTAAATGTACAACAAATGTGTATAATCCCGCTTTTTTATTATACTTTTCAAAATATTTAAAAATTTTATTGTTGACAGCTGTCACTTCTAGTAATGTACTCTGTAGCTGTCAATACAAATAAGGCGGTCAACTATTACCACAGAATGATATTCCTCCTAGTGGAACTATAACTACATGCCATGCTAGGAAAAAACAACCTATTACTACCGTTATCAGACGCACAGAGTACATTACTAAAAGTCAGACCTACGTTTTTCCCTATATGATATCCTCCCCCAGAAGTTCCCCGCCCCTCCTGCATGAAAACTCTCATTACCCTCACCTTCTCCCTTTTATTTATACACTATATATATATATATATAGTTTATCTTTTTATCATATGGTTTACCTCTTAGGTTTACATATTTTATTTAGTTAATTTATATATATATATATATTATCCCCTTATAATCTTGTAAATGAATTTATTCATTTGCTTAACTAAAATTAAACTTAAAAAACATACACATAACGTATTTAGTTTCTGTGTTTATATCTACTTTTGTACATGTCCAACTAACAGTGTGTTTTAGCATTATTTTTTTGTTGTAGATATGGTTATTTTTCAACTTGGTTTGATATTTTTGTTTTTTCAAATTTCGTTCAAAATTTTCTTGTTGTTTATTTATTATTTGGATTATCACACTCACTACATGACACTGCCTGAATTGTGGATAAAGCACAGGCGCCAATTATACAAAATAAAATATCAAGCGCTTTGCATGAGTAATTATAGCCCACGCGATAGCGGAGTCTGGACTTTTGTATATTTTTAATTTGGCGTCCAAAAAGCTTTGTCAATGTCAATGTTCGGCTATTTCGTATCAAGTTATAAGTAATTCATCATTATATATAATTACATATTTATTTATGCTTAATAAATCACATTATAATAATATCAGACTGAGAAACGAAAATTAATGTTTCTCACACAGTGAAAAATTGAAGAGTAGGTAGGTGATTCTGAAAATAATTATACTACGCATGTGCGGGTCAGAAATCCTGTTTGCGCAATGTGTAAATTTAAAAATCGATATAAATTACATATCACATGAGATGTTAATCCTACGATTTATCTCAAGGAACGGTGTAACTAGATTTTTTATTTTGTTTTATAATGCTGATGTATCGCTACGTTTCATCGCACATTATATTTCAGTTAGAAACAAATATAATACGGCTTAAAGAAAATCAATTAATCATGAATTCTTGTAGTTTATCTTTTTATCATATGGTTAACCTCTTACGTTTAAATATTTTATTTAGTTAATTTAAGACAACCAAAATAAATACTCTAAAAATATATTACATCTTCAAACATATCTAAGGATTGGTATCTCATATACTATTGTCGTGGTTTTCAGAATGTGTCTTTGTCTAACAAATCATGAAAACAAGCATTCTGTCCTGCTCATGACCTTAAACTTTGCAGATTTTACCATGGCTGTAGTCTTTATGAGAGACAATTTGCAAATTCTGTCTATTATTTAAAGCCATCCTAAAAAGTGGCGAGGCACAGTGACTAGTGATTAAAAAAATTGTAAATTGAGCCAAATAAAAGTAGTCAGAGTTAAATAATATCCTAACAAACAGTGGTATTTTTTATTAATATTTTGCTATTAATGAAGATTGTACAAAATGTCAATTAACATATCTACTAATATTTATTTTTTAGTGAAAGTGTTATACTCACAAACATAATTTCAGTGACTTCATTTATAGAGTTAATAGACCGTTATCATGTGCTATTTTAAACAGTGCATCAGGTTTTAAAATAGTTCAATTATTTATTGCAAATTGCACACGACACAGGCCATAAATTATCACAATGTAATTTATATAATATATTTTATCATGTAAAATTGCAGCAGTGTGGCACCGCTTTCAATGTTAAGAAATAAAAGGATGCAATAATCGCTTTGTGCTTAAAAATTGTAAGTTGTTTATAAGCCATATTTATATAATTTAGCAGCGAGCAACAAAATAATATTATTATTATTTAATAATCTAGGAACGCATAATATATTAGTAAATTTGAAAATAAGTATATATCGTGAATCTTTAGTACTTGAAAATTATAATAAAAAAGCTTACATTTATCCTCAATCCATTAATTTATAAAAAATTAAAGTGACTAATTTTAACCTATTATTAGAGGCAAGCCTAAATACAATATTATTGTGCATATTTTTAAAACATATCACTCTCATAGTTTGCCGGATTTTTTCTGTTGCAGTCTAATGTACTGCTACATATTTTAGTTAATCTTTAGTTGAGATTTTTAGTTATATCAAATTATATTCAAGAATTAGGGCTTAACCTTATGTCTTTGTTTTATGTTAATTACGTTTTCTTTTCAAATCTTTATATATCCAGTGAATGTTATTAGTTTTATTTTTTTCGCTTTTTTTACAAAGTACCAATTTATATTAAATCATTTCGATTAATACCTACTTTTATGTATTGTTTCTATGAATGTCTAAAAAAGGAGTTTAATTAAATATTAACATGGTTAATGTCCAAATGTGCAAGTGTATTTACATTTAATACACTATAATTCTAATGTTAATCGTCTAAAATGAAACACCGTACACTGAGCACCATAATTTTGTGACCGCAATGTGGCATATAATATTAGAATTAGCCTTTTACCTAGGTTAAATGACTCATATCCAATAACCTCAAAAATTTTAAAAATCTTTCGAGTTTGGTTGTCGGATTTCTACTCTGTGTGCCTCTTATAATAATAGCTCAAGTTGTTTGATTTTTGATTGAATAGTTTGTTTTTACGCTTTGTTTATGAATTTTGTATTAGACAAATCAAAGAATTTAACAAATAACGCTACTATTTACTTTACTAATGAGTGAAAATTTTACATTATTTTGCTGAAATATTGAATCGTAAGTATGAAGTTACATATATTGTAACATCCGTTCAGAACATATATTTAATTTTATCAGTTCTTATGGCGTATTTGTAACGTTAGCGCACTTATCAGCTGCTTTGTCTGTATATCTTATATCTTGTTAGAAACTTGTGTTTTTTGTGAATCGTAAGTTGAAATTCATTATTATTCGCTTAACTCTCTAGTTAAATCTCGTCTTAAATTTATATTGTTTTGTTACATTCATTATATATTTTCTTACTTTTATTCGTTTATAGCAAAACAAAAAAATCTTAACCGAACGTTAGTAATCATGTTATGTACTTTGGAACTAAGTTATTAGAATAAAGTAAAATAGTACTTCGACATATATTTAAAAAAAGTTAAAATATAGTGTTATGCTTAGTACTTTATAACCATTTTTATCCGAAAAATGAATAAAGAAATCGGGGCAAAGAATAAATGGAGCATTTATTTCATGTTACGTGAAATACACAGGCAGTGTAAGTCGTAAGAGACATGGGCTACTGCCTACGACACCCGGCGCATGGGTTATCGCGCCTCTAATATTGAAACAGTTATTTATGAAGATTGTTATGTTGGATCATTAAACGCCTTTACCATACCTAAAACTTTCAGTTATCATATATACATTTAAATGAAACTGAAGTGTCTTAATCAATCAATCAATCAATCTTTGAGATGGCTTAGCTGATTTTGGTGAGATTCTTAGTGTTAATTACAGTATTTTTCACTTTATTGAAGTTACATATCATTACACTTTTCTGTAAGGGTAAGGAATTATTAAAAAAATTAACAGAGCTGATTAAAAATCAATAAAAGATTTATAGCGGTTTGTTTATTCAGATAAATCATATAGTTTCTTAAAATTACACAACTGCTTTTGTGAGAAAGAAAGTAAACACCAGCTAGTAATGGGGGGTTGCATTGAAATTCGCATCTAAATATAAGAAGGGAGGGGTTGGCTAGCCTCCAGTAATCATGTTATTATAATAAAACTTTAAAAATACATATGTGAATGCAAAATCATGTTTCGCGTAACTTCAAACACATAAAAAATAAAAACCGGTCCACCGGGCAAGGGGAATGCCATGTGAAAGGGGTAATCAATGCCTATAAAAAAACAATCCCTAAAAATTAAATTAAAAATCCAAATTCGAGATTGGAATTTCAAATGCCAACCCAGTAATAGTTTGCGGGATTGTGTATAATAGTACAACCAAATATACTTGCTCCCAAGAACCTGTTACAGAACGAAGCTCTTCAAATTTGCAGGACAAGTTTTTGTTCCCATTTACAAGAATTGTTAATTACATATAATCAAAGTAATGTAACAACACACTTATTGTTATTGTATTAATAGTCAAACAAAACAAAATTACGTCATTGTAATGTTTATCCTTATTGTGTATATAGTAGTATGACAAATCCTAGGCAAGATGAATCTATCAAGATTGAAATAAATCAAATTGATGTTTTATTACAAGTTGTATTATGATAAAGTAGATTATTTAACTGTACTCCGAGTCTTATATAACCCTAATGCTTTCCTTAGCTTCATAAAAAATAGTTAGAAATTTAATCTTATTTTATGCACGAATAAAAACACTGATGGCCGAAACCATTTCCTCCCTTCATTGATTTTGTTACATTTTGGAATTACGCTACGGAAAATATCGAAATTCGAAAGTATAAACTCATAAAATCATCCGTGACAAAAAATATATTTTATTTTGTACAATTACTGATTAACTGTCAAATATGGCACAACTATTTGTTATGTCTATAATATCTCTGAGTCAATAGAAACTCTCAAGTTTTCTATAACAAGTATAAGCTACAAAGGGATTTAGGATAAACAAATTCACAAATACAAGTGTGAAAAAGGCACTTGTAAACAAGTGATATCACTTTTTTAACTTATAAAATACTCATGTATGTTTGATGCACAAATTACGAGAGAAAAAGCTTGTTATACAAAGCTGTAACTATAGATAAACAGAACACAGGTATTTGTAGCAACTACAAGTCAATGCAACTATAGTGTGATAATATCTCTTAGAATATAGGAGGTTATTTAACACCTGTGAAATAGCAGTGATTTAAAAAAAATATTTTGATGCTCAAGCATCAACTTATGTTTATATTTGGTTATGTTTAAACACTAGTATTCCAACCTAGACCTCCCAGTGTGAAGGCTGCGGCATGAGACTCGCTTAAACAGTTTATGTAAACAGAATATTATGTTTTATATACATTAATAATATCTTTGTATTCAGTGTAATAGCTTTGAATAAACTGATTTGGAAAACTAACCTCACCTTTAACTGTACTGAATAATTTCAAGCTCACAGCACTATTATTACTACTATTACTATATACTATTATATAGAAATTATGATGAAATAATTCCACCCTATAACAATTGCGAAAAGTATATTCATGTACCAATCAAATATGCTAAGTTTTATGAACTCGTAATATTTCATTTTGTATGGACTTATGTTGTTCATTAATTGGCTTTAAGTATGAGCGTAATTTTATTCACTATAGTTAAAGTTAAACTTTACTTTAGACAACAAAACGATTTCACAAAAGATGTTATTAGTGTATATAAAAATTAATACTTGGTTTTATTGAAAAAAACACTAACTTAAATTTGTACTATAATTATGTTTACAAATATAGTGTATGATTACAGAGTATTCTGTATATGTTCAAGTTTTAAATTACTCTTAACTGTTATACTATATATATTGACAGATGCATCATCAATCCCGTGTTGAAGTAAGGGTCACAAACGCGTCCCAGAATGGCGGAAGAGCAGGCGTGGCTGGTGCGCACCAGGTCGGATTCTGAGGGCTCGTCGAAACTTAGCTTCGGGTCTTTATCGCGAACTATGACGTACACAGAACACAGGCTTACTGGTAAATATTTATGAGAACATTCCATGCATCAGTGCGATTTTTCACATGTATGAAAAATAACTTGTACGAATTTCACAGAATTCTTACCACTGTACATTTCAACTGTTATAAATTACTGTATTATAAGTTATAGATAATAAGTTATTTCTGTGAGATTCCGTATTTTTTTTTTCTATTGGTCATTCATCCAATAAATGTTGATATTTGTAACAGATGCAAATTAATGCAACCCTGGTGTTATAATAATTATCACCTGTGAAATAGTAGAAATATAATTTCACCGCTATATTATTACAATACCCGGCGTTTGTTCTACCACGTCAGCGAGAAAAGTGAGACCTCCGGTTAAGATAGGCCTATTTCGGTTATGTAAAGCGGTCTCTCTATCGCACAGTGCAATGCCTGCGATTGACAAAGATATTGCTATACGAAACCGAACTTATTCAGCTATTTCAGTCTTCTTCCCGACATACCATAGCAAAAGCTGTAGGTGGTAGAGTTACGCTGAAGCTATTACTGGTTTCAGCATGAATGGGTCGGCTCGCCCGGGGTAGTACCACCCTCTCACAGAAAACCGACGTGAAGTAACAGTGCTTGCACTGTTGCGTTTCGTTCAGTCAGTGAGAGCGCCGGAGGCCCACATATATTAAAAGGCCGGCAACGCACTTGCGACTCCCCTGGTGTTGCTAGTGTCTATGGACGGCGGTGATCACTTACCATGAGGTGACCCACCTGTTCGTTTGCCGCCTATAATATAAAAAAAGAAAAAACTGTATGTTATAATATACATGATTTCCATATCTATTGGTAAAGTATTTTGCTGTTTCGTAATCTCTCAGTCAAATTACTACTCGAGATTATTTTACGCCACAAGAGATAGATGCAAGGCATTGCAAATCTTTTGATTTGTGAGCTTTATCATATATAAAGAACGTAGCTTATTAAACCCAAATATGTGAAATGGGTGGCTATAAACAACGAGTGATGATATTTAGAATTTGCGATTCATACAACAATACTGTTTGGTCAAGGAGGTAATCTTTATTCCAATAATTTCAATTTTGATCTGATGGCTATTGGTGGTGGAGTATTCAGACACAACGCCTATTGATGTAGGTTCGTATTCTTAACTAGGCTTTCGGTGTTGGCATCTTGGAAGGATATTAATTTTCGGTTTATCCAGGAACATAAGCATTCCACACAACGGGCTTTACACGTGGTGTAGGGTGGTCGCGGTTAGTCCGACACATGTGTCGTATGTTACCATCTATTTTTAGCCACATTCATCATCATCATTATCAGCCTGTAAGAGACCCACTGCAGGGCCAGAGGCCTCTTCCGAAAGGAAGGTGTGGGCATAAACACCGCGCCACTCCACGACGTTTTGGCGGTTTTAAACTCCGAGAAATTCACAGTTCTATACTTTCCCACATACTAGTAGTACTACAAGAATATTTCTCAAATTCAGATTACTTCACGATGCTCACCTTCCCCGTCAGTTGGAACTGTTACCAATTTAAATTAGTAAATGTACGTGAATTCCGAAGAACTCGTTAACTTGCTCGAACCTGCGAACGTAGAATTGATATTCTAGCCAAAATATACAACATTGTATGAAATAAATAAATTGTGACAGGTACAGAGGGTGGGGGAGAACCTGGCAACACTATAAACATGGTGACAAGTCCACCTGATAATGCGCCTGACGGTAACGAGAGTGGTGAATTACTCGACTATAACGATTCGAGTGTTCTAGAACAATTTCACGAGGACGCACTTAGACAGGTAATTGATTTAAGCTATCTGTATCTGTGTCTCATTACTTCTTCTAAACTTTGCAACCGCTGTATAAAAATGATACTAAATATTCGCATTACAGCACGCACATGTTTTGAAAAAAATGGCAACTCAATATCAATGTGTCATGTCTGTCAATATTTTTGAAATACTGTCTTCTGTCTCACTCACTCACTTTTTTATATAGAAATATTTTAACCCAAATTTTTTACATTTCCATATTTCAATTCCATTTTTCAAACATTTTCTTTGATACAAACCTTGTCGTGACAATAATAAACACAATAAAACAAGGATTTTTCCCGACCTTTCTCATCCGATATTCTTTATTGTTATTTTTTTTTTGTGTAATAACTAATAATGACATTTAGTATTATCAATAAAAAAAACCGGGAAAAGATAGTTTTTTTTCTTTATTATTAACAAACATGAAAGTTTCATTTAAGATACGATTATTAAGTTTTAACAAATTACAATTTTTATCATCACTTGTGGTGGAGAAGTAGGGTTTATGTATTTTCCTTTGTAAATAAAATATATCATTAATATACCAAAGGAGGCAGATGAAGTCGCGAGTGAACGGTTTGTCGACAATATTTGTAAACTCTTTGGCCAAAGGAAATCTCTGTAACCTCGGAACTTAACAAATTAATGATATACGGTCAATTTTCGACCACTAGTATAATTCAATCCTTGTTACAGGCCGGATGCGGCACCTCCCAGGCTCGTGTACTACTTGCTATAGGCTTGGCTATGTCTGGAGCTGCCTTGGAATTAGCAGCCATACCGTTCATACTCCCATCAGCAGAGATAGAAATGTGCATCCTCCTACACGAGAAGAACTGGCTCGGTAAGTTTTGATAATTGGTTTTTAACCGATTTTAAAAAGAAAGGTTCTCAATTTGGGCCGTATTTTTCGAAAAGAAACTTCTTAGGGGAGGCTTTGAAATTCTGATCCTCAACCTTTGCGTCTGACGAAAAGTGGTGGGGGTGAACACTGTCGGGAGCGGTTAATACTTGGATGGGTGTCCGCTTCGAAACACCGAGTGACGTTTTTCACTTCTTTTATGATGTGGTCATAAGTGTTTGTGCTTTTTTAATATTTGTTTTCTCAGAACTTCATATTTAATAAGCTGATTAAAAACAACTTTTTGTTTGTACTGATTTATTTTCAAGCCAGTCCCATTTCAATTTCATTACCATTGGACCTTGGATTTCGAAGATATATCAGAGAAATCTTCAAAACCGAATGGGAAATGTATAGTGATTCAGATATTAGAAGGTTTATGATAACCTAAGACTAGGTAGCTACCTGCTTGACTACGGTCAAATACGATCTGGGGTGAATGATTTTAGAGTAGATTTTTTGGAATCAGTTATATTTAATTTTTTTGTTACTCTATTAGTCTTATATTGATAAATCACATTAATTAAGCTTAGGGATTAACTCTAGAACTTATCATGGGTAACGAGTTGTAAGATATGATAATTTTGTTTGAGTCAATTGCGACTACCATACACCCGGTATGGCACCGGTATGACGCATTCCGGTATCAGCCGGCATATATACCGGATTTTTCCTCCTATAACTTGGGAGTATTCAAGAGGAGAGTGAACAGGCACCTAGAGGGTAAGCGCGATTCATCATCGGCCTCATCTACACTTACCATCAGGTAAGATCGAGGCCAAGCGCGTACCTGCAGTAATCAAGATACAGTATCTGTATATGACAGAGTCGCTAGCATCATGCACGTGGTGGCGAACTCGTCACAGTGGCTCGCTTTTTTTGAATTGACGAGGGAGGTCGGTATGACAGCGGTTACCGCCAATGAATGGTATTACTGTCGGTGATCGTTTCTGGTTAGTTAGCCTTAACCAAGTGCCAAATTAGAAATAAATGTACGCGTTGTCTCACTGAAGTATACGCATATGATTAGCTTAGCTCACATGTTACTTTGGTTCAGTTCGTATTGTTGTTTTCGAGGCAACAGTCCAAGCCGAGCTTTGGCCACTTTACCACCCTTGAGCTTGTCGACATACAGCTAAGTACCCTAAACACTTAAGAGTTTAATACAAGACAAAGTTAAAATAAGAATTTCAAATTGGCATTCATTTATTCTGAAGTTGTCTCGATGTTATACGTATAATATAAAATGTATATATAACAAAATGTATTTTCTGCCCAACTATAATTAAGAGCGGTCAAAGTGTTTGGCGATGTATATAGGCACTTCGAAAGAAAAGGGATGGGAAGTATTCTCGTTCGGATTATGGGACCGTCCACATTATTTCCGTTTAGACTCCCAAACTAAGAATAATAATTAACATCCGCCGATCAGAATGATGGTCTTTCGACCAGAATTATCTTAATTGTAGTATATACTAACAGGTATCCGCAATTTCGTCTAAGTTGATTTGGTGTCTTATCATTATATTTTATGTACAGAGTAAGAAATATAAAAGAGAAAAAAATTTGATTTGCATATTTAGTTTCTTTATAAACAACGTTATATTTATTATTATTTCCCCCTCTCCTGAGCATGCGTATCACACCGCTTGCTCCACTTAAAACATCACTGTAACTGTACATTCAATTTAAATATCTGGATATATATTTTTTTAAATAAGGCCTAAGTGTCTAAGAAGTCAAAGTAAATAATTCTTATAACTACTGTTGATGGAATGCGTTATACCGGTGCTACACCGGGTGTATGGTAGTCGCAATTGACTCAAACAAAATTATCATATCTTACAACTCGTTACCCATGATAAGTTCTAGAGTTAATCCCTAAGCTTAATTAATGTGATTTATCAATATAAGACTAATAGAGTAACAAAAAAATAAAAAATAAAAATTGTGTGTATAAACTACAGTTATGATAAGCCTGGTGGGTGGTTCCCTCGGCGCTGTCGGTTGGGGGGTGCTGGCAGAGAGGTTGGGTCGCAGGAGGACGTTACTCTCCTGCTTAGCAGTCAACGCAGTGTTCGCGTCGATAGCAGCGTTCATGCCCACCTACGGGACGTTCATGATGGCTAGGTACGTATGTTACTTTCTGCACTAATATTTATGGGATTTTTTAGTACTTTACAGGTTTAAGCGTTTGACCAGAATCTCAGCTGATGTCTAATGATAATGTGCTCTAAGAAGGTAAACATAAAGGGATTGGCTCTCAAGTGCAGCTGCGGAACACACCAACAGGTGCTTGCCAACAGATTTTCAACGTAAGGGTGATAGCTAGCCAGTCAGGCTTACAAAGAGCCCTACGATTATGCTCCATACATTAATCTTGCGGTTATATAAAGCCGCAAGCGAAAGTTACTTTCATATATTTCAGTAAATACACTATTGAGTGACACTTATGGGAAATTTATTTATTTGATTATAATTAAAACACCTGAGATGCTTCAGATTGAGACATTTTTTAAAGAATAATATGTATGTTAAAAATGAATGCGTCCTCCGATCTAAACGTTATCGGTACACTGGTTCGAATCTAAACCGTTAAATTACAAGACAGAGTTGTTGTGCAAACGGAACAATGATATGTAGGGTTAGTAAGCGTATTGTGTTAGACCGCATCGTCATTTAAAAAGTTCGTGAGGCCCAGATGCTAATGCACATGTGTACTGCAGTAATTCGCACATGTATTATTAGCTCAGCTAGTTTAGCTTAGTAAGATTCGCGTTGTTGCATCCAAGGCAACAGCCATAGCTGAGATTCGGCCACATTGACACCTTTGAGCTTGTTGCCAAGCGGCCGATCGCCACAAACACTCGCCCCATTAATCCAGAGAAACTGTGAAAGTCCATCAGGCCAACAACGTTTACTCAGTTCGAAGGTCATATAACTTTAGGGAACATACCCATTCTACGAGACTCGTTCAAGGAGAGAGGAGGTCTTCAACGTACCACGGTTGGTCACAGGGAGGACAGAAGAGGGAAACCGTATTTATGAATTATTACTTGAAAACTAGAGGGGGCATTCTTCTCATATACTACGAATGGTTACCAAGGGGGGAAGGAACTATAACATTGTCAAACATGGGTCAAACGTAATATGGATACGATCCCTTAGATGAGATTGTGATGGAAACGTAGGAAGGATAAAAAGGGGTAATAATGTTAGGTTCTGCTCGGCGATCGGTTCTGGGGGTATCGCGGCGACGTGTGTGACGTACGCGTGCGAATGCGCGGGCGCGCGCTGTCGCCGCGTGTGCGTAGCGAGCACGTGTGCTTGTACCGCCGCCGGGGCCGCACTCGCCGCGGCGCTCGCAGGCGCCGTGTTGCCCCCTACCGGCGCACTCGCACTCATCGAAAACAAGGAACACTTCAGCGCCTGGCACAGGTATTAAATACAAATATTTTTTAAATAAAACTTAGGGTAGAGTGCTGACAACTTATCCGATCACCGAAATTAAGCAACATCGGGCGCGAGCACTACTTTGATGGGTAACTGTTTTGGAACACCGCCTAACGTTAGCTTTTTCTTGTATTTTTTCAATTAAAATGTTTCCCTGTAATACAAAAGATTGGCTTTTATCATGTGATTACGATACACTTTAGTCTTATTCCTAAAGTCCTAACAACTTGTACGTCTTTAATTACAATAAAAAAAATTTTTACAGATTTTAAACTTAGTTTAAAATTCGGATGATGTAATTAGACACTGTGAATAATAACATACACAAAATGTATAAAATAAAATATTCATATTAAAAAGGTATTATTTCGATAAATCGTAACAAACTCATATGTAAACAGGTGAAGATAAAGCAGTTCGGTATTTTTTTTCTGTTTTGTTTGTTAATTTATCTTCTTTGTTTGTTTTTTTGTTTAATAAATATTGAGGAGACGAATCCAAGTCTTTATTAACGTCTGTATTTGTCATCTTCACGCTACTTACGTGACTACAAAGTATAATATTTTTGCAATATTCAATACCATTTATGCCATTTGTAAATAAATTTTAAAACCAGTCGAGACAGTCAGAAGAACTGCCGACAGAAGTGAAAGCTCAAAACAATGGAGTCACTGTGTTCTTTTTTGAATTTTCAAATCAGTTATAGTATTATTTAAATTTCTTAATTTATACATTGAAGTTATTATTAACATTAGTCTGGTTTTCATACCTATTGGTACTCCAAACAATAATTATATACATTTATATACACTTTTATTAATTAATCAAACATATGATGGGCTTACATTACATTACATGTATACAGGCCGCTATATTACGCGTCGTTAGTCTGGCGCAAACGCAATACGTCACGAGCATGTTGAGGACATCGGTGACGTGAACCAATAAATTTTTCCAGACAAGAAATCGCTCAATGCGGTCATAGAAATGTTCACTTCAAAAAGAAATATTAATAATAATACATGAAAAGAACACTTTCCCCTTATTATTGTCGAATTTCGACCACTGGTCTAATACTATATGAATAAAATAATATTTAGTACATTGTTATGTTTTCATGCTTGTAAGTTCCAAATGCTTGATCAAAAGCGATTATGCCCCAGTGGTTAATAATAATAAAGAGTGGCCAATAAATAAGCCAGAGTTTTTTCTAAGCTCATCTAGCTAGCTACCACCCACTAGTTGAAAATCTATCACCAAGCACCTATAGGTCTTATTCAGCAGCTGCACTTGAGAGCCATTCCATCTAAAATTTACATTTTTACCATTTTAAGCCAAATCGTCATTTAATATTAAATAAGGTGGTGGTGACAAACGCTAACATTTAAATATTAAAAGAAAGTAGAAATCTCAGCTGATTTTAAATGACGATGTGGGCTAAGATGATAAAATAGCTTTGAATAGAACTGGCTCTCAAGTACACCTGTGATATGTTTTCAACTGAATGGTGGTAGAAAGCCAGGAGAGCTTAAAACATCTTTCATAACGATGTTTGCCTTCGCCGAAAAATCTATCTCATTAGAGGTATTCGAAGTAACTATCAACACTCCAATACATTCCAGATACCTTCTGCTGTGTACGCTGCCGATCCTCGCCTCATTAATAAGCCTTATCTGGACACAGGAGTCACCTAGATATCTTCTGGACGTAGGCAGAGAAGTGGACGCGATGGTAGTTTACCAGGTAAGTTTAGAGTGGGACTCGGTTATAAACGGTTTGAAATAAAATTCAAGTGTCTGTTTTGGAACGAATTTCCTTATCACACGGTACGGGCTTGGCGGATGAGGGTTAGGTGAAAAAAAGTGTAAGAATTTTCCGTCACGACCCTTTTATATTGTAGACGGTTATCTATAGCGCATATGCTATCGGCTGCGCCCAGTCATAGGTGCGCGCTTATTGGTTTAAGGCAGCCAATAAGTTCCTACCAGCTGCGCAGCTATAGGTTGTACACAGTATACGCGTCAGCTGTCTCTTAGCATATTGTGTGTATTTATGTATTTATACTTATGTTTATTTTTAACAAAACACAAGCTGAGTAACCTCCTTGCTAATTGTTTGTAAACACTTATATTGGTTAATAATAACTCTTGTTATCGGTTTATATACATCAATAATGTATTCTGGTAGTGGCTTAGAAGATAATAAGAAAGACGCCAGGTAAGTGTCTAGAGTTAAAGTGCAACAATATATTAATAATTTATTTTTATTTTACGACTCTCTGTTTTTTTTTATAGCCAATTAATTGATTAAAAAAAATTATATACTTCGAAAGAAACTACGATCCAACCGATTTTTCCACGACATTCGTTTTCTTGTTTATGTAGGGTTTATAATTTAGAATCTTAACAATCTACCATTGCATTATTTAATAAATATTTAATAGTCCAGGTAAAATATAGCAATAAAATATTCTAGAAATAACTTGAAATGAGCAATTATTTTATGTGTGTGTATATATATATATTTATTTCGTGTATCTCGGAAACGGTTCTAATGATTTTGGATCAAATTTTGTATTTAAGCAAGATTTTGTTCTAAATATATATCTATACAAATGCCACCCTTGGAAAAACGCGAATTTACACAAAAATTAACGAATTATTAGACATTATATCATATAGCGTCATCTCTTAAATGTTGTTAGTACTTGCACTATTCCCAATGGATGATAGCCAGTTGATAACTCAAAGTTTTGTGAGATGGCGTTATATTACATTATTCGAATAAAAATAAATTTGGCTCTCATTCAATTGCAAGAGTGCAATTATTATTTCAACCAACCAAGTTCAGGGACTATATTGTAAATCATGTAGTTTTATCCAGTGCTTATTCAATTACGAGTACACATACGGACGGAAGGACATTGCTTTCTTAATATATCTGTCACTTTAATATGATGTTTGTCCACATAAATGTTGATTTAAAAAATCGCAGAGCATACACAACAGCAATAGGCTCCGTGTTTGCGGTGTGGCTGGCGCGAGGGGTCCGGGGGGCGCGGAGGCGGAGTTGCGCGTGGGCGAGGTGTCGCTGCCGGGCAAGCGGCCTCCGCCCGCCCTGCATCACGTACGGCACAGCCTCAAAATGGTGACTTTAAGCATATATATATATATTTTTTTTAATACAAGTTTAAGCTCTTGACGGTCATCTCATCTGATGTTATCTAAGATGGTAAACACGCTAAAACTTGATTGGATTGGCTCTCAAGTGCAGCTACCGGAACTTACCAAAAGATTTCCAAACTGAATATTAGACGGATTAAATAAAAGTCCTACGAACATGAAATAAAAATCGATAACAGCGATGTGAGAAATTTAATCGATATACTGTAATTTTCTTCATTTAAACACGTTCCTCATCATCTTAAGATGATGATGATGAATTCTCACGTCCTAACTAGTGTTATAAGTGGGAACGTATAAACGGAATTACAACTTCATTGATGTGGATTACTTCAAAGTCGTTGTGGTCTAGTGGTTCAAACGGTGGAATATCGACCCGATGTCCGCAGGTTCGAACCCCCGGCATATACAAACGAATTTATCGGAATTCGCATAAGCTTACTAATTTAAATTGGTAACACTATCGGGTGACGATGAAAGAGAACATCCTGAGGAAACCTCAAATTGAGAAATGTTCTTGTAGTACCTAATGGGGGGAAAAATATAGCACTGTAGATGTCTTTGAAAACACCAATACGTCGTGGGCTGGCGTGGTGATTATTCCCATATCTTCCTCTTGGAAGAGGCCTATAGCCCAACATTGGGTCTCTTATAGGTCGGTCATGATTAATATAAAATGTTATTTGATATCCCCAGTTCTGGCAAGCATTCTTCCAGATATTCTCAGGCGCGTACAGGAGCACAACCTTGTCTTTCGGTGGGACACTGCTGTTCGCTTTCATAATTCAGGTATATATTTTCAAATACTTACACTTTCATATGAAGATTTAGAGTTACTTCTTCTTGTCGAAATTCGTCCATATTAAAGGTTCAAACAAACTGTTTTGTTCATTTTTTAATATATAAATATTGTAGATTTTGGACTTAAAGAGCGTGAAGTATGGCGAATAGATAAATACCACTGACTCGTTGAGAGTATGGGAAAAACTGTTTCCATTTTTTTTATTGGTACAACTAAAGCTTCTCAATAGCAATGATAGAAAAAATAATCATAAAAAAAAAATCAGTTGAGAAACGAAATGTAAAATATAATGTTTTTATTTTAACCTAGTGTTCGCCCCCTGGTCGAAATTCAACACTAATCATTATTGGATTTTTTTTTCCAAAATAAGTGATTGAATTGATTTAGTAATAAAAAAAATAATTGGAAATTTGAATATAAGTTAAATATATAAAAATTCGTGTGTTGAGATTTTCACAATGAACAATGAATAAAAAATACTTCAATGCTCTACCTAACAATGTTTACCACCACCACTTTTCGTCACACGAAAAGGTTGCGGATCTAAATTTCAATACCTTCCCATAAGAAGTTTCACTTGAAAAAGTGTGTGTCCTTTCTCCGGCTTTACACAGTTTCTTTCGTTTCACTTACTTACGTAACTTTGAAAAATAACAAATGTTGTATTGTAAAATTATAATTTTTATGGAAAATGTATTTCTAAAGTATGTTTTCATTTGTACGAACTTTTATTTACTAACCCATGTAATTTACAATGCACAATAACGCGAAATTATAAAAAAAAACTTAAACCACAATCCGCCATTTTGATGTCTGGATCTTAAAAAACAGCCGTAGGGTTAATAGGCAATGATGATCCTTTCATACATAAACATTATTTTTACAGTTTTACCTATCATCGTACATACCGGCGACGGTCTTGAAGATGGAAAACGAAGAGTTCGAAGCATCGAAAACCATAATACAGAACGATACGTTAACAGGCAAGCATTATAACGTGACTCTGGAGAATGTGCACTTTGTGAATGTGACTCTAGTTAACTGCACCTTCCGGGACTTACTAATGTCCCACGTGGCCTTCAAGAACTGTTCCTTTGATAATGTGGCACTGTCCAACGTGAAGAGCTCCTACACTACATTCGAGGGATGTCTGTTTGTTAACAGCACGTGAGTTTTTTTCTTATATATAAAATTGATATGTTGAAATGTTTGATCACCTTTTTACAAATTATAATTGTTAACATTTGATCACAATATCACCTTTATAATACTTTATAGGTTTTAGAATTTGATCACAGAGTCATCTTATTATACTTTATAAGTTTTAACATTTGATCACAATGTCACATTTTTATATTTTGTAGTTTAAAACGTTTCATCGCAATGTCAAAAACTTTGAGTGAGAAATAATACAGAATAATTATGCAGTTAAATAACATTAAATACTATACATCCTCTTGCTACAAATTTGAGATCACAAAAACGCTACCAGCAATAAAATAAAATAATGGAGAAATGTATTTAAGACTGCTACTTCCATACATTTTAATACAAATAAGTTCAAGGGAAGCCCGTGTAATAAATGTCAACTATTATTTTTGAATTTGTAGTAAATGTTGTTTTTATAAATGTTTAAAAACTATTAGAATTGTAGATTCGAATTAATCAAATTATTCGAATAATTCGCATTATAAGAATTATTTGAACATAAAAAGAAAGAATTTTATTATAATTTCAAAAAAATATATATTATTGTATGAAAAATATTCGAAATATAAAAAAAAACTGAATTTCTATAAGCATTCGATTAAATCAATGGAATGATTCGTATACTCAACTCGATTTTTTGGAATCGAATAGTGTTACTAAATTCGTATATTTTCATAATTTTGATGCTTTAATGACCCTGAATATGTTAATTTTTATTTCGGGCAGTATAATCGATACGGATTTAGAGGAAGGTAGAGAGTTGGACCCTCAGTGCCGGCTGATCGGCACCGCTATACGGGGTATGCAGGGAGGCTGTTCCCGTCACGCGGACCTCACCTCACGCCTCTCGGGACCCATCTCCGAGCAGACATATTCCGCGCACGCGGCTCTGCTTGCGTCTCTAGTCGTTCTATTACCAGGGACGCAACGTATCACCGATAACGGTCAGTACTACCCTCATAATCCCTGTGATTTTGAATGGAAAACTACTATGATAAATAATTCACATATTACAATTAGCGTGATAAATAATTCACATATTACAACTATTGTGTTATATAATTCAAACATCGCTTCAGTCTCTAAAGAAACCCACTGCACGGTTATAGGCCTCTTAAAAAGGGTATGGACATAATCAACACGCCAAGAGGCATTGACGATTTCAAACTGAGAAATTCACAGTTGTATATATTCCCAGTAGCTCACGTACTACAAGAAAATTTCTCAGGTTCAGGTGTCCTCACGATGTCTTCATTCAACGTCAACCAATAGTGATACCAAATTAAATTAGTAAATTTAAACAAAATTTCAAAAAAACCGTTCCTGTTTTGTGTTCGAACCTGTAGATATCATATTGACATTCTACGGGGCAAACCACTTGACCAACCACAACTATTATTACTAATTTAGTAACAAAATAGTTATGACTATTAAATCACTTATCACTAGTTATATAGTCGGTGATAAAATATATTACTTGTCACTTTATTCGTGATATAAATTCACGCTGACTAATGTATAACGATCAGCAAAATGCCTACAATTTGTGAGCTACTGAAGAAAAAGTACGTGTAAAAATGAATAAATAAATATAATCGTTAAATTAAGCATGAAATGTTTGGGTTCTCATTAGTTATTTAACCGGTGATAGATTATTTAACGTGTCACGTTATTCATGATATAAATTCACATTAACGAGTATACGTTACAATTCGTATAACTGTTATCGTCATAGATTGACGAAAGGAAATGGATAATAAAATCATAGCGGCATATATTTCGTTATAAATGCGAAATTATTATAGTGAAATGAAAAGTTATTCTCAATACACTTTTATCTTTGGTTTTAATTAATTTTACCCTTTTATAAACCCAAAATAACTATGAAATTATTTCAGTTACTATCTCTGTCATCACCAATCATGATTTACCGTAGTTAAACGCTATATGTAAGACTAGCAGCCACCCGCGACTTTGTCTGTGTTTATAACTTTATAAAGGTCTTTATAAGATATTTATTTAATTTGGAAAAAACTAAGAAACTTATTTTTATTACTTTATAACTGGATTGTTAAATACCAAGTGTTCATAGATGTATGTTAAAAAATGACGGATTTTCATAAAAAATGTTGAATTTCCAAAGATCATTTAAATAATGTAGGTAAATACGAAAAACTTTTATACCTACTAAATTTGCACCCGTCTTTTACTCCCTTAGGGGTTTAATTCACAAAAAGAGATATCGGTAATAATCATTATTAGGAACTTATAACCCAAATGCAACATTTTATTGAAATAACTTTAAAAATCAGAGAACTGTCATACTAACTTCGCACCCCCTTTTACCCCCTTAAGGGATGATTAAAAAAAAAATATTTTACACGTGTTTCATTACTTCCATTGAATAACCTTCATATTGGATTTCATTCGAATAACATCAAAAACGGCAAAGTTTCATATTAGCTTTGCACCCCCGTTTTACCCCCTTAGGGGGTGAATTTTCAAAAATCCTTTTTTAGTTCTCCCCTACGTTATAAAAGGAACCCCTGTGTATAATTTCAAGTTTCTAATCCTTATAATTTAGGCCCTACGTTGATATCTCAGTCATTAAGTAAGTCAGCTTCTCCTTTTATATATATATATATATATATATTTAGATATAACATGCTCGATTATTTATGCTCGATTTATTATTCTTTTCTTTTCTAAGATGTTTCTGTGATTTTTTACTGTTGTATGTTTCCATACATTTTTTGAACAAATCCTGGATTAAAATAAAGAGAAATAAACACGTGTGCGTCTCGGGACGGCCGACAGAAATGATAACTAAAACGAATCTAAGTTGAACTATTTAACATTGAAATTGTTTAACTTGTGTAAAGCTGAGGTTATCACTTCAAAAACTTCACGACGCAATAATTATCTTAAAATAACTGTAACAGGCTATTCGTCTGATCTTTGGAAATATTTAGAACACGTAATTGTTTTTTTTTTTAAGTGAAACTTTTTTTTTACATAGACTCAAATTTCGTCCCTCTATCGCATGCCGCATTATAACCAGCCACGGAGTAGGAGTAAAGAGAAAGTCACTGGGCAGAACAGCCAAGGCCCATGGCTCAATTCAAAATGTTTCAATGATTTAAATAAATATTGTGCACAGTTTTTGAAAATGCTATGATTCGAAAAAACCGTTTGTCTTGCATCGTTGTTTCATAAAACCACACAATTTTTTATAATATTTTTTTAAAATATTTCAGTACCAATGGGAATCGCCTGTATATTCCTATCACCGTTACTCTACGTTGCGCAGAACGAGACGATCCTATACATGGTGGAGGCCGCCTATCGATTCTTCCTCACGCTGATATTTTTCAACGTGGCAGTCGGTGTCGTTGATTCTTATCCGGCTAATCTGAGGTAATGTTACTTATATGTCAGCTGTTATACACGACTTAGCATGGAATTTAGTAAAAAAAAATGTTTTTTTTTGTATAAAAATACGCGTGGACATTGCTTTTATAGCTTATTATATATTTGGTGAATCTTTGTTTTTTTTAATAAATGTAGGCAAGCATATTATAAGGAGTATATAATATCAGCTATCTCTCAATAGTTCAACCGTTTCAAAGTTTAGCCGGAACTAATAGAAAGACAGATTAAAAAAAATGTTTTTTACTTATATACTTTACTTTATATATATACTTTTATATCCATTTAGTAAAAAAACTGTTGGCATTACAAACAGACAGTTATGAACTGTTTTCTTAAACATCTTATTATAAAACTACCTGCAATGTAAATCGTACACAGTCTTACGAAAGAACGATGGCTCTTGGTACAATATCTATAGTTAGCGTAGTTTTTCACTAAACGAGAATATTGTTAATCAAGCATTTGTAATTTATGTGAATTCTCTAACATCTTTACTTGCAAATGATTACGATACCTTCATTTAATATACAGTTTTAAGAAACTACGAATTTTATAAGCACTTTAAAATCAACTGCAGTATATATGTAATTAATTTTAATTCTTTTTGTTGTGTATATAATTGTCAAGACAAGGTTTTTTGAAAGAAAATGTTTGAGAAATCATACAGGAAAATATCCATGTAAAAAGTGAGAGAGTGAGTGAGGCAGAAGATGGTAGGTAGATTTTTTTTTAAATACCTGACAACATCGATAGATTTTATGTGATTACATGGTCGTAGTGTACAGGGAACTTTCAGTTTTTTCCCCGTTAGATAACTCATGCGGAGCAGGGCCAAGCAACTAGTGATATATAAAAATTTGATAATATTTTTAGGTGTACAGCGCACGGTCTGATACTGTCCGTGTCGTATATGGGCGGGGCGATAGTACGTGGATGTGGTGATGGCAGCCATCTCCTTTCTACCCTCCTCCTTGCCACATTCGCTACCGCACTCACACTCGCCGCTTTGCGACGATAAGAAGCGAGAAAGACATTCAACAGGGAAGTAACTCGTTCCATATATCGAAAGTTAAAAACAGACTTGTTTTCAGATTACACGTGTAGAGTGAGACGGAGATATGTGAAACAAAAGAGACGGGACACTTAAAATCTGAAATATACGGATGACGAAATTTATTGATATCGATATGGAAATTGTGTTTATCGACATAAATTATGTGAGAATATGATGCAAATATATGTAAAGAAAGAGAAGAATGATTAATAACGATACATTATATTACATTCCCCTAAGAATGCAATTTCCAATCGAATATCAGAACCGATTCTAAAGTCGATATTTTTTTTATCTATGAAAATTTTTAAAGTAAAACAATATCGCTTTCAGAATTGTACTCTTCACGGGTAACGTGAACTTGCCATTACTAAAAAATAGAAACCAAAGCATACAATGACTGAACGAGAACATTAAAATACTCTGTATAATTCGATATAATGAGTTTTAATTATATATCTTATAAAATATTTGGCAAGGGAGAGAAAGTCTTAATATTGTTATCCTCTTTTTATTAATATAGACACAGAAGTATATCATTTACGGCCATAGTAATGAAATAAAAAAAAATGCTATATACCTTGAATAGCACAGCACCTGAATTTTTAGTATCTTATAAAAGTATAACGTCTCTATCGATGACGTCACTTTTATGATTTTATCGTTGAAGTACATTTTAAGTCATTTAAAAATTAATTATAAAATATTTGAAAATTTTGAGCTATATATAGAACATATAATTGTGAGTATAATTATTAAATATCTGCAGATATATAAACGCTTTGGCAAAATAACACATAGATATACGATCACAGCAAACGCAGCTCATTTGATGTTAGTTATTCAAGAGTTCCATTGTCCGCCTTCGAAGCATTTAAACCTTCACTGGAAAAATTTGCAACCGATAACGAAAACCTCATCCAAATCGAATGAGTAGTTTTTGAGAAAATCGCGGACATATAAACAAACATACATACACACGGGTTGAATACATAACCTTGGTTTTTTTAAGTAAGTAAAAAATATGACGTATTACGACATTCTGCCTCTTACCAAATTAATAATTATCGAGTTATTATGAAAGAAACTTAAGCAATATGATTTCGAAACGTTTAGCAATCAATATGCGAGTGTAATTTTAAATCGATTCGAGACTAAGTAACATTAAAAAGATTGATATTCTGAATTTATATCGATTCCTAAGGTACCGATTATATCGATAACGTGTTTAAATTTATTTCTCGATTTTGAAAAACGATTATCGGTATTCGATTACATTATTCTTCGTATTTTTATTTTTAATAAAGTGTTTTATTAATACAACATTAATATATGAAATTGTATGTCGTGAGATGCGTTTAGAATCGATATCAATTTATGTATTAAATAAAAGATCATATTCAGGGGCGTACTTAGGTACGAGCAGGATGGATAGAATTTTCCGTAGAATTTTTTCGGTAAAGTTCGAATCGAAGAGCAATTACATTAATAAATATATAGAAAATTATTTGTAATAATCGTTTTATATTCGTTCCCGTATCAATTAATAATTGGTTTTTACATATATAGCGAGATCGAATCCTCAAAACATAACAGTGCTTTAACAAAGATTTGTTAGATATTTTAAATGGAGTTTCAAAGATATATTCGAAGTAATGATAGCTCAGTTATTAGCGTGTTCAGACACCGCATCGATCTTTCACCTTGTACTATAGGTGTGTTCCGGCAGCTGCACTTGACAGCCAGTTCCCTTTAGGTTTAGTGTGTTTACCATTTTAGACCACAAAGTCATTTAACACCAAAACAATCTGTCGTTATTATAACTGAATAGTGATAGGGCATGGCAATTGTATCAGAATTGATTGTAGCCACAATACAAACTGTGTTATTCACCATAATACACGCCGTGGTACCATTGCTGCTGGTTTCCGTGGGGTTTGCAAGCCGGTATAAAACTGGCGATGGTTTGTAATGTGCATACTATCATTTACAGCACTGTTATTTTGTAATAAAACAATATATTTTTAACAAAAATTCAAATCGACTTAAAAAAATCTACTCTAGAAAAACTCGATAGACTAACTATACTTAGGTACCTAAGTAGTCTTGGATTGTTCCAAACCTAGCAATATCGTAATCACTACGCATTTCCGATTCGATTTTGAAGAATATTTTGGTGTATCTTTGAAATTCGAGGTCCAATATTAATGGCATTAATATAGGACCCCTTGCAAATATCTTCTTTTCGATAAAAAAAAAAGAATTTTACGAATCGATTTATAAAAAACAAAATCGAATTGAGAATCTTCTTCCTTTTGAAATCAATGAAAAAGAATTATATGGATATCGATTCTCCTTTTCTCAGAAAACCTGACTACATCCCTGGTTATATGATAACTTATGACGTCATCACAGATAGACGAAAACGATTGATACCGAGGAACGTTCAATTAAAGTTTTTTGTTTCTGAGATGACACTCGGCTAAAAAAAAGTTTCAATTCCATTCGATAATAATTTTAAAATATTATTTTTAATAGCTTTAAATAAAAAATCAGTGTTTCTATTGTTGGTCTTTTAGTCTTTAAATTATAGTATAGTCGATAGAGACAATGTAATGATTTATGGATTGGATTTGTATCATCATTTTTGGTTTACATTTATATTACTTTTTTATATATGGTCGAAGAAATTTTGACCAAGCGTTTCTAAAATAATAATTAAAACGATCTTTTGTTCGTAGCTTCACGTTAGAATAGAGTTGATCTATCCCTCGGGAATAGTATTTTTATCTAGATCAAAGATACCTTATGCCATTTTATGTACTCCTGATAGTAATAGAATAATAAAAATGTTGGTTTAATTCTCAAAACTGTAATGAAATGAAAAAAAAAACGAATTCTGTTTCGTTAAATAGTTAAAGGTGTTTTTTACAAATCAGAAGTGAGTTTTGGGATGAGATAAGAAAATTGCTGTCCTTTGATAAGCTCGACTGAACCAAAAATGATGAAACAATAATTGAACATATCGTCGGAACAGGTGAGATGGTAAAACGGTTGTAATAAATTTAATTTTTATATTAAACTAATATTGTATAATTAAATTGTAGATGTTCGAAATATCGATGACTGATCTTCAAATATCAATAGGCAAATATTTTCTTTTTATCGTGATAAACATCTGAAAATGGATATATCCGGCAATATATATGAAATAATAGAATTAATATTAATTGAGAGAACTTATTAAGGTATGAATTAAATCGTTTATTATATAGGACAGTGCTGTCCAAACCACGGCCCGCGGGCCGCATGAATTATTGCGTCCCGCAGAATCTTTTTTATCTTCTTTGTTTAAATACATTAAATGAGTAAATTATTTTTCTTGCGACGAAATTCAAATGTTTTGGATATGTATTCGATTATGCCGCACACAACACTATTCACTCGAGAACTCGGGGAATTCCCCGAACGTATAATAGGTACACCCGACACCGCGCGTTGTTCATTTACTGGGCTTTAAAAGACAAATTAATGAAAAAGTAGATAATAAAATAATGACACTTATTATACTTGTATTTTATTTTTATAAATATTTTGCGGCCGCCCATGGATTGAGTCATTTTTGTTGGCCCTGGGTCCCATGTAGTTTGGACAGCCCTGATATAGGACATGACATTAAGCTTCTCGAAAATTCCATAAATGTCATATAACACAGGAGGCTATAGTTATTAATATAGTTTAAATTATATAATTCCTAAAAGTTTCCTTATTGTTTCCAAATGAGGGGTGTAACGTTATCGTCACAGTCGGTTTCACCATCTTGAAGATCTTTATTAAATTAATGTGATTTTTGTACGCCGCTTAAGATTACCCTCAACGAAATTAAACAATTATGTAATTTTGTATTGAAATTCGTTTCATATTTTTGGGAAATTTATAAAAAAAAAACCGGTAGTTTAGTAACAACGATTATGGCAACACTACTAAGTGACAGCTGTCACTTATCTTACCTGTCAAAAGCTAGTGTCGGATTCGTCAGCAAATATACTCTCTACTTTGAAGGAAAATGACTTACATACAGTGAGAGCATATATCGTCCCAAACAATATCAGTTATTAGGTTTAAATCAATTTATCAAACGACGTCTCTTTTTTTGACGTGATATCTAAGATTTGATGGGTTTTAAATAAGTTACAGCGTTTCGTTTCCGTAACAATATCTCTTTTAGCGGAAACTTGTCAAATCGTAACTGAGTACACTCTAATAAAGAAATTTCCAGTTTCATTAACCGGACTTATCCCATACAAAACATATTTCCCATAATGACTGCAGCGTATATCAGATTATGTGTTAGTTTTAAATATTGCCATATCTTTTGTTGTAAGTGATATTACGATAGACTGCTTTCTAGTTTTAAATTTGAATAAAGATTTTTTCCACGTATTACGGATTAGTTTAGTAAATATTTATTCCACAGCGATGTCTAATGTGTTTTGCCATTTTCTCCATTCAATTGATGTCTGGAGATCGCTAATAGATCGCAACGACCAGTTTAGTTGTATTATTATTAGTTATATTTCATATTTAGATTAAAGCTTCTTAAAAAGGACCGGGAAGTTGTCTACGTGACGTGCAATGAAACGCATCCATTTATTTTAATATATGTGCATACGCAAAATAATGTTATTGTGTTTTTAGGGTTATTTTTAATTTAAACTGAATTTGTTTTACGTTGACTCTAAACTATTTAAAAAAACAGGGGGTGTCATAAAGACACACACACACATACAACAGAAGTGAAACTTTTGTATTACGGGGAAAAATTTTAATTAAAAAAGAAAACAACAAAAGGCCAACGTCACGCGGTGTCCTCAGGCGGTCACCAATCCAAGTACTGATCTCGCCCGACGTTGTTTAACTATTTCGGTGATCGAACCGAATTGAACTGAACCTGTGTTTTTAACACTCTACCTGACACTGTGTTAACCCACACCACTTTTCATCACAGAAAAAGGTTGCCGATCAGAATTTCAAAGCCCTCCCATAAGAAGTTTCACTTCAATAAACAAAATAAATCTTCTACGACGACGATGACGTTAACGAGACTGTGTCGTGTGATGATGCCATTAGTCGTTTTTATATTAAAAATAAATTATACTTTAATAGTTTATTTTGGCAACCCCGAATTGTTTATTCGATTTTAGTTAAATATACAAAAAAAAGATGTACTGAAAACGGAGAAATTAAAAAATATATGTATAATAATCAACTACAGTGACGAAATAATTGTATTCAAATGAGTAATAAAGTGAATTTTGTCGCGTGACGAGTCCAGTCACTTATTGTTTCCTTCATTTTTATAGGTTATATTAGACGCTCTTTGTATTTTCTAGTGTAAGTAAAATCGGTAATTTTTATAATTTATTTTGGCAACCCCGAAATAATTCGGTCATAATAAAATATACATCATTTTTAGGTTAAGTTCATGAATGCATCGATCGAGGTTTTGAATTGAATTTATTGTTCTAATTATTTTGGCAATTAATAGTGCCATAGATTAATAATAATTGTCATTCCTATCATTCGGGATTGTTTTGCAATATTGTAGCCATATTTTAACCTAGTCGATATGTCTGTGAGTGAACGCGACCGAGGTATAAACAAGAAAAAAATAAAGAAATTTAACAAGCAGAAGAGAAAACGGTACTGAACTGTTTCTCTTCGCCTATATGTATGTACATATACATGAAGCATCATGGTTTTAAAGCAGTTAACACAATATGAATTTTAGGTTATCTACTTCCGTAACAGATTTTTACACTTTCGTTCGCAAAGGAATTTTGATTCATAAAATATTATATGACTAGCCACCGATATCAGTTGGCCCCTCGTAATTGTTACCAAATAGTAAATACTTCGATTACGTTCACGTTCTAAGCGTATTAGATAATGGTAGTAGCATTTTAACTGATGTTTTCTGTCTTGTAACAATTCTGACGGCATAAATGTATAGGTCTGTTATTCCGTAAGACATACGTCGGTTATCAGTGTCCTAGGAAAGCGGTGATAGGATGGGCAAAAAACGCCAGGATTCAAAAAAGACATTAATAATGAAGGCTCCTTTCAATCAATCCGCGAAGTGTTCCTAACAGCATAAGTACACCACTTTAGTCCATTAAACTGACAGCTTAATCAACGTAACTTATGAATTTTAAATAAAAATCGTTTTTATTTTATACTAATATACGCTGTCATTTGTTTATAAAGACATTGGTGTATTAAAATGATTTTGCTGCTTTCAGAGCTGCGTAATTGGTCAAAATATAAAAGTGGTGTTCCTCGGGCAACGGAGTATAGGTAGGGGTTTATGAATCATAGATATGCTTCGAGGGATAAAATAAAATTATTTATAAATTTTATATCGTTTCTCACTAATAAAAAATATTAAGTAATATTGTGGAGGTCCCGAAACTAAAACCTCATTGTTTTCTTCTAAATTCGGCCCTGACTAAACTTCCATCGTCCTCCAAATAAAAAAAAGTATCGGTCTCAGAGTCACAAATTGTTCTTGCAACGTCAATTATTTTTCTACTCTCGCATATAATAACCACGTCATGAATCTGAAAAATGTGTTAACACAGCTGCACAAGTGTTAACACAGCTGCACAATGTCTATTTTACTCAGACCGAAATAAACACATTCTAAAAACAGAGAATTTAGCAAATGGCAACTCCAAAAGATTTAACACGTCAGTTAGAATGCTACGTCATAATCGTATCTTCGTTTAACTGAAAAAAAAAAAGAGATTTATGCAATAAACATATCGAGAGGATAATAAAAGTTGAATTATTATTGACTGAAAAAAAAATACATTTTAAGAATGTAATGAAAGACTTAGGTTAAATTTTTTTTCGTAAAGCTTATTTTTAGTTCAAAATATGTTTATTTACCATTTATTTTATTGCTTAGAATTATTGTAATTAATATAATTATTAATAAAATCGTGATACTATTAATTGGTATCGTAGAACTTATAGAATTATCATGATTTGGGTACAGAGTCTCTTGGTTATGTCATACATCGCCATCTTATAAAATTACGAGGTACCATTAGATTATTAACCAATGGCAAAAATGCAAGTACCACTAAAATTTACCAGTTATCGCTATACGACATAGGCTTTAATAATTAGTTTTTTTTTTCTTTTTATCAAGAAAAACATCCATACAGATGAATTAAAAAAAAAACAATAACTAAATACAAAATTTAAACCAAATCGTTAGAGCCGTTTTCGAGATACACGAAATAATTTTTTATATTTATACAAAACAATCTTGTTGAAGGTTATAAGAGATTAGCTTTAATAGGGAAGCGAAGTACAAAGTTTTGGTTGTGAAAGGTACTGATTCTATACCAGAACCGCTTCAAATCATTCGAAATCTGATTACATAAAAATTTGTACCTTTTTTTATTAAATGTTTAAATAACATTTTCACTATGGAAAGATCTCGAAGCCTTTTAATAGATATCTCGTACTTTTTTGTTACTCATTTTGGCTAATTGTTAAATAATATTTCCAGATAATACACTACGGAAAGATCTGAAAAATTCTTTATAGTCTAAATAGTATTTTTTTTAATATATCGTAATAAACCAACTCACGAAATAACAATCGAAACCCACAATAGACGGTAGTTATAAGCACTATTTTGTAGACATAACATTGATACACATAAAAATTCGAATTTAGTTTGATTACTTCTTGAAATAACTGTACCCGATTCATGATATAAAATTGCATCGTGTGATTATATGACAATATTGTGGGTAGTTGTAAAAAAATATTACAATTTATAACGAACGTACCGGTTGAAAAGAGACAGCATGTTACTCGTGTTTCTCTCCAATATTATGGTGACGCTTCATTGCGCTATGTTATAATAGCTTTTTGTTTGCACAACACAATATATTTCTATCCAATCGAAAAATTTATGTTCCTACCCACATTGTTGTTATTGCATTAAATAGGCGATTTAGACTGAATATGTATTCGGAAATCTGGCGTGTAAATATAAAAAATAAATAAATTGATATTTAAAATCCTGTATTTTATTACACCTTTTACATTATATCAGGTTTATTTTTTCTCGTATTAACTGTTCAAACAATCATCGTTATTATTCGCATACACCTTATTAGCGAGTACAGAAAAGAACATAAGATGAATTTGATCCAGAAAAAATATATTGTCTCCAAGGAATAGATTAAATCTAGATTTACGCGAGCGATGCCGCGAGCAAAAGCTATTAAAAAGATATTTGTATGACAAAAACACTAAAGAATTAAAAAGTGAAAAACAAAGTCTAATTAAATAAAAAATATGCGTTACCTCACAATTATTACCTATATATATTTTGTAGTATTCGTGACATTTTACTTAATATAATTCGGTTTTTGTGCATAAGTAAATGGAAAATAATAACACAAGGTAAAGATTCTGAAATGTCACAAAAACTCTCTGGATAGTTCTATCAAGGGGGCCGCCATCTTATTTTAACATAGAAGTCATACCAAGACACTTGATTATAATGCTACTCTCACATCTGCGTGACGAAGCTTCGACTATTTGTCGCGTTAACCCTTCAAAACAGACATATACTACTACGAGTAATAATTTCAACAGCGCTGAACGTTGAGGACCTCTACAAGACAAGCTGGGATAGTAGATTGGTTTATTATTTTGGCCTGAAAGGCCTTCACAGTTTCACCGAACTACAAAGTAGATTGGTCGAGGTGATCTGGACCACAGGTCACTTATTATTGGGATCCAAAGAGTTAAATTAACGTCAAAAATCATTCCGATAAAGGCACAGACTTCCCGTTCCGATACCTGTGACTTTCCAATAACTTGAAATTAGCGTCCGATAAATTCCTTTAATGTACGCAAAAACCGCCGGCCCAATTATCGTGCTGCGTGTATCGTCACACGCAATCCGATAGTTCGTAACGCATAACGATAATATCTTCCCACTCCTGTATTTAGTCTACCATAGACAAACTTCATGCCGATACACGCAGGTATGAGAGTAGCATTACAGTATTGATTGCCGAATAAACAAAAATAAATTAAATTAACATTATTTTTTTACTTTATTATATCCTCAGGTTATTTTTTCTTCTTTGTTCATTTTGTGTACCCTGAAAATATAAACAAATGTTAATTATTTTATTTTGTGTACTTTGTCTGGAGTTATTGCGAATTCTTTTATTTTTTACCCTATTTGTTTCATTACCACTTAACCTTTATTCATAACCGTTTCATTTATCACCAAATAAATTTTCGCACTATTGCTTAACCCCCATGGAGAGGCTTAATGATATTTCAGGTTTCGAATAAAAAAAGGGCATATAAGAATTTATGCGGCCTCATTATTATCGTTGTCAATCGCGTTGTAACACATTATGAATAATCTTAAAATAAAAAAAAATTCAAAGGCAAGCAAAAAATTTATACGCCCATTTTTGTTCGTTTCCCTCCACCGAAAGCGCTGAGCCATCTTAGATTTTGGCGTGGCAGTATTGCTTTAGCTACACTTATTTCAACACAAAACTGTAGAAAAATATAAAACAACTCACACTGCGCTCCCGTTTACGTCCTTAATGATTTGGAATATTCTGGAACTTCCCTTGAACGATTTCACTAAATCTTCACTAACATCCGAATAACAATTGTCTATACATTTCTTTAATTCATCCAAGAACTTATTTATAGCTTCAATCTCATCATGGTTGAAAGAACCGAGGAATCTCAACTCTGAGAATTCATCACTCTGTTGAAACTCTTCAAAGTAAGCAATGATTTTATTGAGATATTTTAGCACCTCGCTGTTCTCTTCCTTTATATTCTTTGTTATACTTTTTAAGAAAGGATTAGATTCGTCTACATCCACGTCTGGTTTATGATCTTCTGCTTCATCATCCCATAGATCGTCGGGGATGATCAGAAAGACGTGTGCCGGTGCCTCTTTATATATACTTAGCTGGCTGAAATTCGGATATTCATTACAGAATCTTATGAAAACAATTTAGTAACATCTGAACTAGCTGCTTTAAGATATTTCAGGTATGTTTTTTATTAATTAAATTTGGATACTAGTGTACTTATCATGGAATATTTTCCAAGGTAAAAACATTAAAAAAAAACAGCACAGGTCATTTACAGAAATATTCAGAACTGATTTTTCTATAAACAATGTTTTTGAGTATTGAATGAAATAATGAATACTTTATTGCATATTTTAGTTGATACACTGGAGAGATTTATGCCACTACAAACAGGGAAAAAATAAAAAAGTTATTATAGGTAAAGAAAATAATAAAAGGAAAAAAGAAATGAATAACAGTCTATATAAAAACAAATATATGTAAGCGCATCACTTCAGAATGGCTACACCCATTTGACTAAGAATTAGTTTTATTTATAATTGCCAGGACAAGATTTGTATAAAAATCGTATCGAAAATTGAGAAATTTGGGTTTCTACAAAAAAGATGAGTGAAATAGACGACAGTAGGGAATTCTTCAACAGTGTCAACAGAAATCACATATTGATGTTTAGTTGCCATTTTATTTCATTATCTGATGTTCTACCTCCTTCTATTCCCTGTTCTATTAATATTGTGTGTCTCAATAACTCTTGTTTATAGACAACCACCTAACTGTAGAATACTTGTCGAAATTCATTAAAACTAACCAAATTAATAAACTTTACATTGTATTGTTTGGTTGTAGATAGCTCGGATTGGATATAAAGTAGAAAATTGTTTTTATTTTTTGGTACAATCTCTATCGTTTATTGTTCTAATCACGTGACACTGGCGAAATTGTATGCGCACACATGTTGCCAATTTAAAAGATGAAAAAATACACGGGCGTGCTGCAGAGGGAAGATTTGGTCTCATTTTCAATACATCCGTGCAAAGCGGGGTCGAGCAGTTATAATAATAAAAATCTGCTGCATTGAAATATAACTAAAATATAAATACGTAAATAGTATAGTGAATACTTACAATGAGTATTATATATATACAATACAAAATTATAAATACTGCCTCCTGTTTATCAAATAAATATCAGTATAATAGGATTTTAAAGTTGGTGGTAGTTTCAGCTTATCCGAGCCAGAAAAAAAAACCAGTATCGAATTTTAAATTAAGCAAAAAATTACTTAAATATTAATTTCGAAATAAAAATAAGCTGAATACAGATTCAAATATAGAAAATTAGTGTTGTAAACCAATGAAATACAATATGTATTAACAATAAAAAATACCCAAAAAACAATCTAAACAGAGATTATAATTTAGGAATTAGAACAAGCTAATAGCAATACTTTTAAACTGAAACTTTTGTTACATCACCACAATTTTTTTCGTCCATCTATTTATCGCATGTTACATTACAACAAGCCCCCGTGTAGGGGTAAAATGAAAGGAGCTAAGAAGGTCAATATGACGGCGCTCATGGCTCAATTCATATATATTATATATATATACATTCAATTCATATATATATTATATATACATTCAATTCATATTTATTATATATATACATTTAATTCATATATATTAAATATACACCAATAGGTGCTTGAAGACAGATTTTCAACTTGCAGATGGTAGCTAGCCAGGCAGGATTAAAAACTAGAAAATACTCACCGATTAGGAAACTCGCCCTGACTCTGTGAGCTCAACACATAACAATTATAATGCTTTATCTGTCTCAACAGGTATGTCGATATACCATCTTTCTCTATTGCATCTTCAGGAGAATCACTGGTGATGACTTCATTCACCAGTATGTGTATTCTCTTCCTGTCCTTCTTCAACAGGGACTCATCAAACTCCATATCCACTTCAAAGTCGTTCCTCACAAACGTTAAAATCGACCGAAGTATGTTCCTGTAGAATAGTTTTTTTCTTTCTGATGCCATTTCTTTAAACTGTTCGTGCCTTTTGTTCATCTTTTTTTTCTGGTTTTTGTCCTGCTCTTGATTATTCTCCTCTTGCTGGTTCTGCCTGTCTTGTTGGTATACATGACCAAGACCAGCTGTTGTTGTCGCCTTCAAGAAAAACAATCTTTACAATTGATTTATTTTTTTCAATTTTATAGTTACTTTTTATTTTTACGTAATGCTAGCACATCGGAAGATCTCTAGAAGTTTATATATATAGATCGTGATTAGTATATAATCTGAATTGACATCTTAAACACAATGTTCAACCATATCTGATACCACTTTAACCTTATGAAATATGAGGTAATTAAGAACATATTTTAATGGTATGTTATCCCATAATTACCTATATATTACTCCTTTTTTTTGTGGTGATATGCTGCATGGGCACACCACTCTCCCAGGGGGGAGAGTGGATATTGTAAACTTTTACGGACTAAAAGCCAGTGTACATACGCCGATTTTTAGGGGAGGGATGATATAAGATCAATGTTAACCTATCTATTTACCCTCAGCAAACCTCACTAATCTGCTATAACCATATGTTACATCATTTAATTTTGAGATTGCAGTTAGTAATTTAATTACATTACATCTTTTTACTTCAAGTTCTGACAGTTACCCTTGACCTTACTAATCGAAGCATAATTACGTCTTCGGCCTCCATCATCAAAACCATCACTTGGTGTGATTGTAGTGAACTAATCTCTAAATTAAATAATGTAATTTTAACTTACATAGACTGCATTTGGAGTTATAGGTTCAAGGATACCGTCTCCAGATTTCCCAAGAGCTCCACCTTGCCACCCCATTTTCTGCATGATACTGTAAGTACCCATTAATGAAAAGCATAATTCTAATATTGCAAGCACCAAGACAGTGGAAAGCAGTTACAATTAATTAGGGTGTACCCTTGCCATAGAATTTAGTCATTCATATGGATTTAGAAAAATATTTTTTTTCATAAAGAGAATATGTTCGAGAGGGTCCCACTGTATTTAGCATTAGATCTTAGAATTCGGAAATACACTGGGGAACTGCTCAAATTAAATAGGTAATGTACAGTGATTAAATATTGGTAGGTTTATGATAATCCTAGACTAGATAGGTACCTATCTAAAATCAACTATATTTTGGTGCATTTTATATGAGTAGATGTTTTTGAAGTGGGATTTATTTATTATCAAAATGTTATAAATATCCCTATTCTGAATAAATAAAAGTGACAATATATCTCTTTTCAAAAACTAGCAAAACTCTTCTTGCTTTTATACTTTACCTATCGAGTATGTATAAGTGTGTTCTGGTAGCTGCACTTCAGAGTCAGTCCTTTAGATTTACTGTGTTTATTATCTTAGACCACATTGTAATTCTACATCAAGTGAGATTATGAACAAATGTTAAAACCTAGAGTTTATAAGCGCCTTCCTCATTTGTCCTTCCTATCACCTGATATATATTCTATATCAGTTAAAATGTTACTTAAACTCTTTTGGAACTACAAAATTAAATGGACTATTTGAATTACAACTTACCCTTCAGCTTTTGTCATCTTTGGTGGATTTTTCAGGGCATCATTCAATATCCTCTCTATCTTATTACAGGAAGATGTTTCTGTGGTGTCCTCAGTGGTATACTGTTCTGAGACATGTGAGGAGTGACCAGCCTTAACCCAGTTTTGTTGTGGCTGTTCAGCCAGTGAAGAGTTTTGTGATGGATTCAAAGATGTCTGTTCTTGATAACTAAAATTGAATACCTTTGTAACAAACTCAGTCATACAAACACAATATATAATTTTTTTTTCAATACTACAATCTGACTCTGTGTGTGGGACAATAAATAGTTTATTTAACGGAGTTATAATTGGCATGCTCCATATGCAACCTATGTTCCATCCTACTTTAATTCACTGTGATTTAAGTATGTCTTGGGGTATTTTCCGTTTTAATCTGCGAGTGGTTTGATTTTCATCCATTAAGTTCTTTGCCAAGCTGTTTGGGTGGTTTGTTATCCTTTTTTGTTTGTTGAGGTATATCCTGATAAACTATATTTATTTGTAGGTCATGATGTAATTGCTCATTTGTAACAATATATATTTAAGCAATTATATTTTTATAATAATAGTTAATTAATTAATCCAAATGATTAAATAAAGTCATAGAGGTCTGCCGTTGTCCGCATATCACACGAAAACTACTAGATACATTTGGTACATTAGTTTTAGATTTGCTTCTTAGACACTTAGTTCCTATATAACTGGAATTGATCAGATAGATTTGTTTATGATAAAGTAATTGAAATTTTAAGAAACCGTGATTTAATTAGCACTCTGTTTTCTTGCCCTGAAGAACTGGGGGAAACTGTGTGGTAATTTATTTGGCTTATCTTTCTATTGACGTCCATTGAGTTGGGGGTTGATATTTTTTAGAGAGGTTACATTATTATAAGCACACACACACAAAATTTCAACATGCAGAGATGAGTAGTTTTAGAAAAAAAAAAATTACAATATTTACGCAATTCCTACCACAGTTTATATAAAATTATCGCCATTGAACTTTTACCTATGATTATGTTGTCATACGTTACATAACATTTAATTTTTTATAAATCTTCATAAATAATTATATTTTGTACTCATTTCAATAGTTTTCACTCATACATATTTTTAACAGTTTATGTATATCAAATTACAGTATTATTTTCATTAGGAGCTATTAAAATTAAAATGTGTAAGAGTTTACCCTCTTTTTCAGTATAGATTCCCTCCTTCCCTCTCATCCCCCTCCCCAACATCAAATCGACAGATGGCAATGAAAATCGTACCCTTTATTTATTTTCTCTGTGCATAACATATGTATATTATTAAGATAATAGACGACATCGCAGGCATCAGCTAGTCAGCTATAAGAAAGCGCATACAAGACAGATTGCAAAAAACAAAATTTTAGCTAGCAAACTGTCTAACATAAAACTGATTACTTACTCTTCGTTACCAAGTGATTGGGGTTCGTTATAAAAAGATTCTCTTTTAATAACCGGCCTATTTTGTCGGTCAGGATATGTCGATGACGCTTCATGAGCAGCATTTTCCGAATCTTTCCATTCATTTACTGTATGATTTCTAAGATTTAGATTATTTATGTCATAATATTGTGAGTTATGCCACAAACTATACGTGTTTGTGTAAAAGCCCTGGCTATTATTATATTCTTGGTTTTGGCCGTAATAACCACTCATTATTCTATTTCATAAATTCAAAACGCTAGTACAAAACAGTAAAGTTTTCCTTTACACCTCAATTTTAAAATGTTACAATATGCGCACAAACAATATAAAATAACATTTATTATTTTACAATCATAACTTTCCAATACTGTCAAAATATTAGGGGTGTTCCATACCTACTCATCGATTTCTGTTTTCGATACATCTCATTTGTCCAATATATCGGATCGTTAATTATCGGTATAAGTTTTGATATATTCTATTTGATATTTTGAACAACATTGGACATTTACTCAACGGTGTCACCCTAGACTTACTGTTTTGCAGAAATAGAAACAGCAGTCGATCAGAGTTGAAATAATTGTAAACTATGGTTATAATTTTGTGTCGGCGATTAATTACAATTAGGTTTTTCATTCAAAATTTGAGCTTTGAACTAATCAACACAAGTTGTTTCAGTGACAAAAATAAGTAATGATAACCAGCGCAGGTTCTAGCAGTTTAGTGAACCCGTACAGAGAGACAAATAGCCGCGTCTTAATATTATATTAAGTATTAGTGTCATAAATATACTCAATAAATTTTAATTATCACGTTTACGCTTTATATAGAAGTCATAAATAAAATATTTATAAAGAAATGCAACAGAAAAAAACATGAGACAAAGGTAACAGACTATACGCAATAAGTGTTATATTTTGTATCAGTCTTAATGTTTGTTGTTTGTAAATTACTCAATATATATTTTTTATACTTTTTAGGTTTTAGCATTTGACCAGAATCTCATCTGATCTTAATTGACAATGTGGTCTAAGATGGTAAACACATTAAATCTAGAAAGGACCGGTTCTCAAATATAGTTGTCGGAACACACCTATAGATGCTTGGTGAAAGATTTTCATCTAGAGATGAGGACGGTAGGTATCCAGGTGCACTTAGAATAAGCTTGCCATTATGTAAAATATACCATATTGGTAAATACATATTGTAATAATAAAATAATATTGATTTTACTTATTCCTATTTCTCGACAAGTCCCTTAAATTTCGCTATATAAAGTTTACACGGTATTATAAATATATATATTTTTTTTATATTATAGGGGGCAAACGAACAGGTGGGTCACCTGATGGTAAGTGATCACCGCCGTCCATAGACACTAGCAACACCAGGGAAGTCGCAAATGCGTTGCCAGCCTTTTAAATATGTGGGCCCCCGGTGCTCTCACTGGCCGAACGAAACGCAACAGTGCAACAACTGTTACTTCACGTCGGTTTTCTGTGAGAGGGTGGTACTACCCCGGGCGAACCGACCCATTAATGCTGAAACCAGTAATAGCTTCAGCGTAGCTCTACCACCTATAAAAATTAACTGTATCCCTACTATAATCAATACATATGGAATTCATTCGTATCTAATTAAACACTTAGTTTACGTTAGGTGTTTAATGTTGGTCATAACGTACAGCAATTATCATATGAAGGAATATCTTGAAAGATACTCGTATTACAGATTAAAAATTATGCGCAACAAAAAAATAACTCGTGTGCGTCTCGTAAGTGATAACTTAAACTAATCTAAGTTGAACTATTTAATATTGAAATAGTTTAACTTGAGTAAAGCTTAGGTTACTACTTAAATTTTATTTATATGATAACCTAAGGAAAGGTTATTTATTAATAAAATCTTTTATTTATTGTATAATATATATTAACCTTAGTTACAATTCTTGAATATGTACATCTATCGCTGCCGTATGCGTGAGAGAAAGAGAAGCCAGACGGACTAGCGCCGTAGCGCTTTACGTAATGAAGAGGTGTAGCCTCCCATAAGGAGTTATCTATTCAAAAAATTTTCATGTGAAAAATGTTTAGATAAATTCTATAAATATCAAAATCTTAATAGTTAGATCTACTTTTTCTTTTAAAATGGCAACATGTGTGCGCACACAATTTCACCAATGTCAAATTTGAATCTTTTAGTGTATTACACTTAGGGATGCAACATCGTTCATAAAAACATCGATATTTCAATGTTTATGTGATATCTAAAAAAAAGTTAAACAAATTTAATTGTTATGAAACTGTGTATTTAAAAAAAGATAACAATTATTTAATTCGCGAAATAAAATTCTAAATATTAATTTGATCAACGTACTGCCTAATAAGCAATTCTATTCTTGATTTGTCATAATTCCAACTTCTTAAATCAACCGCACAGAATACTACAGATGACGCTACATATGATAAAACATGGTTTATAGAGAGCTGTATATCTTCAATGTCAGAGGTTTCAACATAGATATTAAAATGTCAATGTTTTTAAGAAGGATAAACCAAGGCTTTAAGACATTTATGTATCATGTTATCGGTAGATGTGTCTGAGCGAGCGAGTGGATAATGCATATAATAAATACTGCTACACATGATGAAACATCGTTTTTTATACATCGTTCATGGAGAGCGACGTTTCATCGATGTTAGGAATCTCAACATTGATCATAATAATACGATATACGTTAATAATATGGACGATATATCAATGTTTTAAAACATCCATGTATCGTTTGCATCCGTAATTACACCATATATTTTGCATCCATGTGAAGCCGAGGCGAGTCGCTACTAAATTATGTACTTTTATATTTGGTTGTATCCATTATTTTGTAAGTTATATTATAAACTGAGTACTTTTGTTAAGGTTATCTTGACGTATATAATAGCCCTTTATAAAATTCCGTATTTGATTACTTTTAAATCGGACTTTTTATAGTAATTAATTGAACACTGAAATAAATCCTGTCTAATATTATTTGTTATACTAAATAGCAAAAATGTTACATTTTCAACACATAAAAATACAATTTCATTCCATATGTCTGTACCTAAAAAAAACATTTACATTGTAGAATGTGCACAGTTTATCTAATTTTTAGGAGCCAGTTCGTTATTTTTAAATATTGGATTATATGTATATTACCCACATAATTATGATTGTAAACAAGTGTTTAATTTTAATAATCAAAGAGCATAGATCTAATGAATACATATTGTTACAACCTATTTGTGAACTCGAACAAATGAAGAAGAATGACTCATTAGGCATGAGAAGAGAACACAAATATGGTTCTAATTATAAACTGTCTGGAACTTTATCGAATCGTTCAATTAAGTATGTCTGCTTTCCAGAGTTTTCCACCCCCTTTCATTTAAAGGTATACAAAGCGAGCCGCGACGCTTCCGAGCAATATTCCGTTCTAGGGATATTCGACACACATCAAAATCACTCGATGTTTACAATACGATACATCGAATCGATCCAATGTTTTGAAAGTTATTGATATATACGACGTATCAATGTATTTTCATAAAACATCGAATCAATGGTAACCAGTTAATTTCACGAAAACTCAGTTTGATCTCAAAAACGTTACCAAAAAACTTTTTTGTTTATTTCTATTTGCTTTGAAATATGTTTATTTTACATTTTTTTTACTTCAAACCTCTTTTGTTTAAACTTAGTGCTTGAGTGTAGTGTAATTATAAATCGTTACCCCTGCTTGATATTTGCCTGATCGAGTATAAATTTCTTTGACGCAAATGATATTTTATTAACATGCGGGCGTAACAATATTTTAGTAATATATTTATGTAAAAAAAACCATACTGTATACTCTCAACATTTATTGTTCTACAATAATATTAATAACTATCAAAGTAATACATTAGACAAGTAAAATTCTATGCATAATATTTCTTAACAAAAATTCACTTAAAAATAAACTACGCTTATCAAAGTTGGTGAATTGATGACACATAAAGACTCATCCAATGTTTTACTTTTTTCTTCCTAAGATAATTAACGAGTTTTTGAGTTAGCTTTCGTATGTTAATTAAACATGACCAAGTTGAAAAAAAAACAATAGAGTTCTATTTCGTTTCAAATTTTAAAAGGTAAATTAGTTCCGAACGCAACTATTTCTAGAAAGAGCCTATACGTAAGCTTCTCGTATAGCTCGTATACCATCTATGTGATAAAACAACGCGTGTTTATTCGTTCATCCAGTAGAATCTCGAGCCGAATCTCGCTGGCTTCTTCTCTGCATTTTCTGGTAATGCCGGAGTCGCATCCGGGTATTCGGCCTTCGGCTCCGGGAGAGGCTTCGGTCTGCACATAAATTGATGTTTATAATGCTACCCCCATATCTGCGTGTATCGCAACGAAGGTTTGTTTACAGTTGCAATAAATTTAGATGTGGGAAGACATTACCGTCAAGCGTTTCAAACTATCGGGGTGCGTGACGATAGACACAGCACGATAACTGGGTCCGCGGCCTTCACACACATAAAAAAAATTTGGAAATCCTAATTTTGGATTATTATTAAAATAACAAAGATGTGCCAACGATTTTCTGCTCCTTTACGGGAATTCATTTTGAGGTTAGTTTTTAGTGCGACAGTAGCCGAAGCTTCATCACTTAGATAATGGACTATCAAAAATTTGGCCACAGGCAAACTTCATACCATACTTGTAGGTAAGGTTTACCAGAGTATAACATTGGTAACCCTTTAATACTACAAATGCCAATGAGAGTTCGTTTGTTTGTAAGGCTTACACACCTTAAATACTCAACCGACTCCCATGAAATCATGCACGCATGTTGTCATAGGTACAGAAAAAAACATAGGGTATCAATACTTTTCATCCAACAAAAAGTAATTTTCCCTAGAGATAGAGAGCGAAACCGCGGGCTAAAGTTAGTTATTCTATACTTAGAATAAGATACTGTATACCATTGAAAAAAAAATGAATACACAAAACATAATATTTTCTCGGTAGACTTATGTGACTCCAAGGTTATTTAAAGAGTAACTGAGAAGACAACACGCGGATTTTTTTATTTTTGTGATCTAATTCTAAATCAGATCCCAGAAGAAAAAGTCATCGACAAAGCTCTCAGAATTGCTAGACTTAATTGGCAATAGGCAGAGCACATTACATGTGAAACAAATGGTTCATGCAGCCCAAGAATTCGCGAGTGGTAATCATACACCAGAAGACACAGCGTTGCCAGATCCGTCACAATGTAAATCGACAACCAACTGAAGGTTGCGGAAATTGGCTGGTTACCAGCAGCACAAGACCAACCATTATGGTGACTATTATTTCATTCTGGCGGGCCTATACAGCTTCACCGGACTTATTTGAGCAAGCGCTTATAGCACACGCTCAAGGGCATCAAAACGGGCCGAATCTCGGCTTGATCTGTTGCCTTGAATACAACATCGTGAATCTAGCTAAGCTAGCTACACTAGTCATACATATCATCATCTTCTTACCCTTAACCCACATAAATAAAGTCGGCACAACATGTTTTACTTTTCCACTCTCCCCTGACAGATGTCATCTAAATATTCACACCTTTTATACACATATTGTTTATTCACACAATCCATCCATACCTTCTTTGGTCTTCTTCTACTCCTATATCCGTCTACCTTCATACTTATATATACAGTAGTTATAATACATGAGTTTAAAAATACTAAAATCAAAAGAAAAATTTGGCCACCCTACTTTTTTCATTTATCAAACATGCACTTAGTTCTATAGTGAGTACCATTTTAGAACTTGTACAGTCAAGAGTGGCATCTTGTGTGATAATAAAAGCATTAAATAATAGTTTAATACCCAAAATGAACACCAATAAAGCTTCACCATGATCATGCCGGCCTGTTAAATACTACATTTAAACCAGTTTGACTCCATACACAATATAAAAACTAAGCCTATAGTACGATTGATGTAAGTGAAACTGCCAGAAAACATCTTAAGGGCCTCTATGAACAATTTTCAACTTTAAGATGGTAGCCAGAGGTTATAACAAAATGGTGTATATTCATTTTATTGTAAAATTTGAAGATTCTGGAACAATATGGTGTCTAAACATGTTTGAAACCATAATTTTCAGGATTACCTGCCTCCTGATATATGTAAGCAAGTATTCCCAAAATTTTACCAATATCCTCAAGTTCTATTAATTAAAAACTCATAAAAAATTAATAAGGAAAATATAAAGAAAGTTATAGTAATCCTAGATCCTAGTAGCTTCTAGGTCACAGTTGTGGAAATACAATATAAGTCAAGAATGATACCCTTCTCAATATATGGTAATACTGCATCCTTTTCAGACTAACTACATCACTGCTTGAGACGCATTCTACTATCAGAACTAACCTCTTAGTGTTGTGAACTCTCGCTTCACAAAAGTATCCGAATCCAGGACGTTCAAGGTTCAGATTTTCCAGCATACACTTGTCAAAAACACCTTGGGTTTTACGGCAACTGAAACATAAATTTTCCTTTATTTAGAAAGTCCTTAGTAATCGTAACTAATATTATAAAATTAAATGTGATTTTTTTGTTTACTTAACATAACTACTCGAGGAATCATAATGAAATTTTGCATAAACAATGTCACGGATATAGAAAAGGGTACGGTATCATGCTTCCAGAAAAAAATACTGTTCCCAAGAGTTAGGTCAAATCTAAATTAATGGGAGCAAAACCACAAGCAAAAGCTATTTTATGATATTAAAAACTTAATTTAATATAATACAGGTATGATTTTAATATCAAGAATAATTTTTCTGAACTGTAATATATGCTTACAATTGCAAGCTATAATCTCCCGAGCTCTTGTCAATGCAATTGGCATACTGATTGAACTCTTCCAGGCAAGTCTTCTTCACTTTCCGGAAAAACTCCATGGTGCAGGCGGTAACAGCTCTACCTTCAGCGAGGCACTTCCGAGGATCCTGCTCCTCCATACGACAGAGCATGAATTCCTGAAAAATAATTACAAATATGAAATAAGTAATTAATAAATTTCATTATACCAGTTATATAATTACCAGTTCATTACACAAAACCAAATATTAATTCAATACTGTCTGAATATGAAACTTATCAGTAAAATTTAAGAAAAACTTGTTGGTGATACAATCACTCGAAAGAATAACAAAATACAATAATTACAGAGTGTAGCTGACATTTTTCAGCAATTTTAGTACCTAATAAGAAGAGCCTAGTTCTTCAATTGCGAATTTCTAATTTCATCCAACACACCGAATAAAAAAACCCATTGAAAACAGCCATGTTGTTTTATTAGAAACCTAGTACTTTACCAGTGATGCATGATCAAACAAACAGACAGACAGACAGACATTTCTAAAAATAATTGAAATGTATTCTATGACTTATTCCAAGACACCGGCAACAATTTTTTTCTCAAAAATCAAAAAAGTACAGACACATCAAGAGTTACATTCTTATTATATGTATAGATTTTAAAGGAATTAATTACAGTTTTTCTGCAAATCAATACAATATTGAATATATCTAGACAATTTTCATGTGTATTATATGCAGACTATTTATAAAATAGAATAGAAATGTACCTTGATAAATAACATCACCTAATATTACTTAAAATGATAAAATATGTGAAAGAATTCATTGGTGCCCACTAGTTATATAATAAAATACCACTCCTTTTTTAATTAGAATGTTTAGAACATAATGTTCTCCTCGTGCAGAAATATGTAAAACCTTTATTCTTGAAATATATATGTTTTAACAATATATTCTTTGTCTTAAAAATTGTAGAAATTAAATTGGGAAAATTGTTTCCATTGTACATAAATAATTTTATAGACAATTTTTAAATTGGTCTGCCTTTTATTTATACATTATTATGATGAAAATATACAACAAAAATAATCAAAACATAACCTCATTGTTCATATGATTATGCAATCAAAACAGCTTTCATATTAAAAAACTAAATAAAAGATATGAACTACAAACAGACGAAAGTTAAAGATATTTTATATTAAACTTACTTACATTGTTAGCATGTTCACAATATTTTCCCAAATGCGAAGAACTTGCAATCAACGTAGACATAGATAAATTGACCTCTGGCACGGTCAATTCTGACTCCTCAGGGAGGGTAACGTCGGCAGTCAATACCATGATTATTTTATTACACTTTCACAAAAAATTTGGATATAAATATAATAAAAAATATTCAAATTCCTTCCACTTAATCCGTGGAAGAAATTTGTAAGAACTAAACTATAAATTCAAGTGATCGTTGACATACTTCACGTATCATGAAAGACATGATAAGTATTACTCTAGTAAGAAAGAGATGAAGAAATGTAGGAGGTATGTATTTAATTTAGCCAAGTTACAATTAACTGCTGTTTTTGACAGCTTTGACATTATTGTTTTTAAATAGTTACGTAAACCTCTGGAAATTAAAACATTCGGCTTAATCACAGTATTATGTTTATATATTAGAATATTCATTGAAAACCAAACATTTTTAAATCATGCTTTATTATCAACAAAAATTACATGAGAAAGGGCTGCAATGTCTAATGTTTTAAATAACTTTAAATATAAATATTAAAATCATTTCTTCATATTTTCCATTTGTTTTACATAGTATGCATCAAGTTGTTCTTGAGCGTTGCCTTGTCCTTCATCTAAAATTATATTAAACTGTATTATAGTAATATTATAACTTTTATAGTAATGAAGTAATATTCCCTTATTATATACGTACCTCCATAATATTCAGCATTTTCGACGGGAAATTGATATAGTTTCGGGATATTGTACCGGTTTTCCTAAATAAATTAACTTCATTAAGTCCCATGGAACATCAGCAAAATAATTAGAACGAAAGAAGCTATTTGTAAATATAGAGTGATTGTTTTTACATCTTTGTCATATAACCTTTCCATTAAAAGAATATTGAAATTCTAGATTACATTTTAATCATAGTTGTGTCACATTTTAAGATCTAGAATTTTAATATACTATATGAGGCCGTGGCTCCACACGCGTATTTTAAATTGTGTTAAAGAAATGTAAAACTGTGAGTAGATTTAGAATTACAGATGTGCTCTTTCAAAAACATTTTCAAATGCGACATACACGCCACCTACTCTAACACGTAATGTGCACATTAGTTTTGTAATTACTAACAGTGTGCCGAATGGGATTTACCAACAGCAACATATTTCAAACTTTAACCCACTAAGTAACCCCTCAGTTTTCTTTTCTAACTGACTTAAGCTATTAGCCCATAGGGCTTTGACAGCTTCACCGAACTACAGGACACGCTCAATGTTCACTTACACTATACAAGAAAATAATGAAAATTTCAAGCTCTACATTATCTGATAACATGTCTTAAAATGTTATTATATAGATATAATATACCTATATAGTCAACATAAGTAAGTTTTTTCGAGAACCGGTGTTTTCAACGTAGTATGGACGTTGGCAGTCCGGAAACCCAGTGAAACTGTAGAGGCCTTGCCAAGTCAACAGTGCAGTAAGTTAAAAAAAAGAAAGTTTTTGCGATTATACGAAAAGTCATGTTTTAGAGATAGCACCGCGGTGAAAACCGCGGGTCACAGAAAGTCTAAAATGAAATAGCCTATGTCACCCACTATAATTTCAGCTATATGCCAGTGAAATTCTTGTCAAAATCGGTCCAGCCGTTTCGAAGATTACCCGGAGCAAATAGGCACACAGACCGGCAAACATTTAAAAATTGGATTTTTGTTATAAGTAGCATGTATACTTTCATACCCATTTACTAAAAAGATGTTATTTTGATATTACAGTTTAGACACGATTATTTATTTTTGTTCCAAATATGCTTATATATGTGTTGTACAGAGTCATCTTTTATATCTTTCTCGAAATGTTTTTATAGAAAAAAATATTTTGTGTTCTAGCATATTTAATAATTGTATTTGTATAGAGTAGTTCATTATAAAGATTTCTTTTATTTTATTTTTTGTGCATAAGATTATAGAGGTTAGTGGAGGAATTCCCATTATAGAGAAAAATTAAATTTTAACATATATTTCACGGCGTAATAAATAAAACACCTTCGTGAGTTTCTATAGACCTATTCTTTTACATAATATATGTAACATTCTACTTACACATTTGTATCTTTTATAACTTACCGAATCATAATTTCTTCTTCCCATGCGTGGAATATTTTTATTGGTCTTAATTACGTATCCCATCATACCTTGATCAAACGGAGTTAGAGCCTCGTTACTCCTTCCAACTCTTGGTACATTATTAGGTTTGATGAATGAAGCTTCAATTTGGATTAAAACGCAAAGTAGGCAGTATGTTGCAAGGACCGTTGCCAGTTTGGAACTCATGATTAAAATTTCGAAACGTTGGCGGGAATACCTTGACGTGACTACCGAGTGTGATGATTTTCGGAAAAACTCTGTAGTTTTATACTTAACTGTTTCGATTAGTCCCGTATAATGCAAAGATTGTATCAATACGATGTTTGATTTGTAGTGTGAATACTAAATAGTCAAAAGATTTGTATCTGCAACATCGATGAGGGTACAGAAAGATATATGTTAAAATGGATGACTACGTGAGATAAGTAATCTGAATTGTTTTTAGTTGTACCGGGTTTGAACAGAAAGTGGAAAATGATATTCATAGTGTAGTAGTAGACTTTACAAGCGACTTTGTTCTTTCTCTCTTTGACTTATCCTTCGGGGACGATACTTTGTCTAAATAAAAATTACCTTATGACCTATTTTGTACGCCTGACAAAGTGTATGCAATAATTCATTCATTTCGGTTAAATAGTTAAGGCGTGAAACCGTAACAAGCGTACAATCTCACGTTCACATGTTTAAGACTAGTTAGGATTAATAAAAATATTCTAAATAAAGGGAAATTAGTAAGAAAGAAGATAAAATATTTATTGTCACAGAAAAAGTGTACAAAAAAGAATCTTAAACTTAAAAAGTAAACTTATGAGAAGAGACCTGGCGTCAGCGTACTGCGCCACATATAAAAATAGTTTTTCTTGAATTAATGTTTCAGTTATCGTAAAGCCCAGGAGGTATTTGACAAACTGTATGTTGCACGTCAAATACACGTTGTATGCAAAACTTCATAATAATCGGTTGTATACTTAAACAATGAAAGTGTAACAACCGAACAAAGCCACGTTCGCATCCTTACTAAAACAAGGTGACTCAACGGTGAATTCAAACTTTGAATGAAAATAATAAATTAGTTATTTGATAAAAATACTTGAAATCAAAGTACACCAATGTGGATTTTATTTACAGCAAATGATGTCAGCAAAACATTTACCATCCCGCTGGACACACTCTTCAAAACGCGAATTTGCTATTTGACACTGATAAGAGTTAAATGAGAAGGTTAAGGAGAAGGACGGGGGAACGGCATTAAGGAGAAGAAGTCAGCACTTCTTCCCTGTCTTCCATTCTTGTATTTTGGCCTTCAACTCACCCAAATGGTTAAGAGGGTTATTAAAAATATTGCTTTAAGGTAGCCCCATAAAAAAATAGTTTTGCTGAGGTTAAGGGGTTAAATTTTCGATAATTTAATGTATGTTCGCAAAAACTTTGAAATGCTGGATTTCGTAAAAGATTGGCATGTTTCAAATACTAGAAGCTGTGACAAACTGTTAAACTATTTAATTTAAAACTATTATAAATATTTAAACTATTTAACGCGTTGTGATTGTACATTGGTGAGGGCAGGTTATTCCAGCATCCGGTGGCAGGGAACCTAAAAGTACCCTGATATGAAGTGGTAGAATACTGGTGACTGCATAACATATGTACATAGAAACTGTTGTGATCTCTCGCCCTGACTAGTTTTTTCATGTTTCCTTACTTTTATCACACTGAATAACATTGTAGCCAGGTGCAACCCCCGCTTGCTTTCCATTTTCAAAAGTTGCACCTGATCTAAAAAAGGCGTTTTTCCCTTTCAAACCCCTGGTTTAGATTTGATGAAGGCAATTCTACAAATCGAATTAGCAACTCTAGTACTCTTGTTCACGTTCTAGCTTCACGATTAACAAGCACCTAATTTATAAAATGAAATTAAGTCGAAAAATCCAGTTTTGGGGTAATTCGGTTTGAAAGACCTGCGGTACACTTTAATAAAATCAGTTAGGTAGCCACGAAGCTTCTGAGCGTAGAATAACGTCTAAACACTATGCCGCTCTAAACCAGCCATCAGAAGCTGTTTTTAATACAATGCTAGTAACTGCTGGAACAAGCAAATAAGCGCTGTATCTAATTTATTCACTTTTAAAAGTAAGTTAATAAAGATTTCACTCGACCCTCAGGTGTGTCAAAAACTACAATTTGGACGTCATGGTTATATAATCTCACTATAATAGCGGCACGCTGTGATGGCCGTTTTGACACATTACAATAGTGACGTGAAATGTCGATTTATTTTCGAAAATTATACAGTCAATGCTACTTTGTTTTTCATTAAGATTTGAAACTAGTTTAGTGGTAGTGTGGTAGTTGTTCTGTTCAGCGTTCTTATATGTAGAATTATATCTCGGAAATATATAATTTCGAATTTTGAAAACATAAATCGTGTTGTAATTAAATACATTAATAATTATAGTTCATTAAGGATTCTGTCAAATGACACTATTTTTTTTGTTAGTAAAAATGTGAAAAGATTTGTTCACGGGACAATATCGTGTAGTACGATAGATATATATACGATAGTTATACATACATATAATTTACAAATCTGTACTAAACTAATTTTGTGTCTTAAAATTATACATTTGATAAATTTTAGGACTAACTGCACATCACTATTGACAATAAAGAGCAGCAATTTGCTCCTTCTAACGTTAATTATATAAAACTTCATGAGCGGACAGACGGAAAAACGGCCATCATAGCGTGCCGCTGGTATATCTTTTGTTTAACTCATATGAATTATTTCACCTATATAATATTTATTTTATGCTACAGTATATCTATTTACATTTTTAAGTTAACTAAACTGTAAAGTTACTTAAGTTATACAAAATTTATGGCACACTCCATTTTTAATTATTGTTGGTGTTAAACTCACTTAGTCACAATTGAAAATAAGCGCTTGGATCATCTGATATGGTTGCAGACACTTTATACTGAATTATACGCCTTTATATATAGCATTGTTATAATTCGCGTTTGTAGTGTTTAACTTTCGTTTTTTTTTTAATATGTATCTTTGCACCTTCATTTTTTGATAACTGTCTTATCCCTCTACGTGCTAGAGTAAAGATATCTTCTTTCTTTCTATCTTATAGTCACTTAATAAAATAAAACAAAAATCATCATCATCATCTTCTTACCCTTATCCCACCTAAGTATAGTCGGCACAACATATTTTAGTGGTGTATCCTTATCAACCTGCTTCAATGTCCGGTATCTCTGGTTCATTGATCCAAAACGACGACGGCATAGACAAAACCGTGAGGAATAGGATAAATGCCGGGTGGATGAAATAGCGAAAGGTGTCTGGGGTAGTTTGTGACCCACGAATGCCATTGAAACTCAAGGGGAAAGGTGTATAAAACTATTATAAGAACAGTCATGTTATATGAATCTGAGCGCTGGTCTACGAAGGACTGATGAGAGAAAACTACACGTAATATATATGCGAATGTTAAAATAGGTGTGTGGTATAACTAGAACGATAAGATAAAGCCGAGGTTCCCAAACTGTTTTTTCTCATAGACCCCTTTCATAATTTTTCTGGTTCCGCTGGAACCCCTGCAGGTTCAATACTACCATATGAAGTCAAGCCAACATGGGTAGTTCTTCAAACTATATGAATATAGACCAATTTTCATAAACCCTCGCTGACTAATTGTGCACCCCCATTTCTTTGTCACCCCAACGTTACACCCCCACCTAGTCTCTCGTGGACCCCTGGGATCCACCTGGACCACTTTGGTAATCACTGAGATTAAGCATGAGTATATAAGAGGAAGTTTGAAAGTAGAACCAGTGACAGTAAAGTTAAGGGTAATAGGTTGGTGAAAGCTATGTAACTAGCAAAGTTTTAAGTATGAAGATGGGTGAATATAGGAGTAGAGGAAGACCGAAGAAGGTATGGAGAGATCGTGTGAAAAATGACATGTGTATAAAAAATGTGAATACTGAGATGACGTCTGACAGGGGAGAGAGGAAAATAAAACGAAAATATTAATTTTAATATAAATTTTATTTACATGATTCACTCACGCACCAATCTATAAAATTGAACGACAGCTAAATAAGTAGGTATAAATAGTATTCTTCCAAACTTTAGGAATATACTGAAATCATGAATCGGAAACTGTAATTTCATTCAACCTTATTATCTATCATTGTAAGCGATCTAAAATGATAGCTTCCAATTAAATGTTTCTAAACCTAGCCTAGTTATTCGCCTGTAAGCTGCAACTAGGCCTGAAATCATTTTCATCTAACATTACTCTCAAGAGTTGCTGGTATAAACACTTGGTATTTGGGCGTATTCCCGCCTTTCTCTATAACCGCTTGCACCAAAGAGAACGGATCCAATTTCTTCCTCACCACAAGGAACCTGGAAAATAATTATTTTTCATTAATTTACGCCGTTTTATGGCGTATAATTTCCACTAACACTATACCTAGAATGTTTATCATTCACCTGCCAGAAGAAATAGACATTAATTTCTAGCTTTTACTCCACGGCTTTGATCCCGTACAATTACATCTCAGCTATGCAAAACTTCTCTATGATAATTGGTTGAGTAGTCATGGCGTGAAAGCGTGACAAACACTCAAGCTTATATTCACATTTGTAATATGAGTTAGAATAGACTAGAATATTCCAAATGAAAAGCAATTGCAAGGAACGGTGCAGAGATCAAATAGCGTATTTTGTATCTAAGTAACAAACAGAAACTAAGGAAAGTTAATTAACGCGTTAATTAAAGCGTCAACTTTCAAACTCGTTGAGGAGTAAGTTTAAAATCAATTTTAAAGTTTGTATTAAATATATATCAAACACAAATAAATAAAATAATTAATACACGTAAACAAAATTAAAGTGTCTGTTGTTTATCTGGTCTAATCTCTGAAATGACAAAATGCGAATATAAGCGCACTCGTTGTTACAAATAAACAACGGATGAATCAGATGGTCTTGGGAAACCAGATACCATTGCCTCTAGATTCATATTTAGAAACATCCATCTTGAACATTGTCAAATAGCTCGAATAATGACGTCAGCCTTCCAGAGTTCTCCGACGTCCTTAATTGAAAAATATACATAAGCGCGCCACGGAGCGTCCACGTGGAATTATATTCTAAACATCGGACTGAATATAAAGAGAGAAAAAGAAGAGATCATCTTACGGATTACTACCATAGTTGTAAGTATAAATAAGTACAAGTGTGACTGTAGTTTAATTGTGTCATATTTTATTTTTATCTACTCGATGTTATAAGAATAAAAAAGAAATTTCTGTTTGCGCAAACGGCATTTGATCAACTACGAGCTTAATAATAGCATTACTTTTTACATATGTTCTAAGCAACAACAAGATTACATTTTCTGTTTAACAACAAATTTATAATCACGATATTAAAGTAGCGAACACCGGCTGGTGTATTGTCGTCACTGTTGTTAGAAAAGAAATTCCATTTTCATAAATAACAAACTTATTATCAGGATATTAAAGTCGCGAACACCGGCTGGTGTATTGTCGTCACTTTTGTTAGAATAGAAATTCCATTTTCTCAAATTTCAAGCTTTATTCCAGGATAGTAACGATTTCAAAGTTGTGTTTCACGACCCAGGAGTTCAACAATTTCCTTATTGAATTTTCATACTTGGAACTAGTAAGTGGCATATACCTTAGTTCTACCAACATTTTACTGTAAATTATAAATTCGCAATTATGTACCGTTAGTTTTTTGACGTACATATAACAAATGCAAAAGAAAGAGGTACCGTATATATATATGTATATATATATATACATATTACGTCATAACGACAAACATATACATACCATACCATACCCATTCGTTTCTCGACATAAGAAAACATACATAATTCATCAAGGACCAAGTATTTATACGGAAAAAGCTCATTGTCTCATTTATTCGGAGATAAACCCTTACTAATACTATAAATACGAGGGTGACTTTGTTTGTTCGTTTATTTGTTACATTTTCAGGCTTTAACTATTCAACCGATAGGTTATATTAATACAAGCGAAGCCGGGAGCAAAAGCTTGTATTATATACATGTGCAGACTCATTCGTTCTCAACATAGTTCATGATAAGTATGTAAAATGAACTAAAATAATCACCTGTCCTTATCCCCATAACTCCTGGAGGCGAGACCGCTCCTGCTCGCGCACTGGTGAAGCAGGATACGTTCTTCTTTACTAAAATCGCTGGTAAACACGAGGTCTACATCCAAGGTATCCGACTCCTGGAAACGCTGCATCAGTTTCTGAGCAGCTCGCCGTAGTTGACGCATGTCCGTCGTCTGACTTCCCAAACCAGCACGGTTCACCTTTGCGAGATGAATTCGATTAATTGATGAGAATATTCCAGAAATCTTTCTATTTTTTCACGTAATTCGTTACACAGTAAAAAATATATATAGTAATTACTAAAAACACTGATGATTGAACAAAAAAAACATTGATTGTGTCTAAAGTCAGTTTACGGACGATAATTTTACGTGATAACGTCATAAGAAAACATTAATGCAACATTGCATACTTTTATGAATTAAATTGAATTATTATCACTTAATTACCGATGGAGTGCAAGAGATACGTCACAAGACGCTCAGCTCAGGCGGAACGTGATAATGAGTCATACTTTTTCGTGCGTGCAACCGGCGTTAATCGATTTATAAGGCGTTATCACGTCAAAAAATGTATGTATGTACTTATGACCACACGAAAGAAGTGAACACTTCTTTATAAAAAGTACAACAAACAAACAGACAACGACACGCGGTGTTCCCAGGTCAGTCACCCATCCAAGCGTCCGATGTTGCGCTTAACTTCGGTAATCGGACGAGAACCTGTGTTTCCAACACGCTATCCGACACAGTGTGTTTACCACCTCCACCAGTTTTCGTCACACAAAAAGGTTGGCGATCAGAATTTCAAAGCCCTCCCACAAGAAGTTTCACTTTAAAAATACCTTAAAAAAATTCAGTATTGTACATTTACTAAACGACTTATTCCAACTCCTTTTAGAACAATTATAGTCAAAATCTTTTTGGGCACTCTGAATACAGACTTAAATTCGGGCTTGCGTATAATATCGTTAAGAGTTTAATAAATAAAGATCGTCCGATGTTGCGCTTAACTTCGGTAATCGGACGAGAATCTGTGTTTCCAACACGCTATCCGACACAGTGTGTTTACCACCCCCCACCACTTTTCGTTACACAAAAAGGTTGGCGATCAGAATTTCATAGCCCTCCCATAAGAAGTTTCACTTTAAAAAAAACCTTTCAAAAAATTCAGTATTGTACATTTACTAAACGACTTATTCCAACTCCTTTTAGAACAATTATAGTCTTTATTAATCTTTTTGGGCACTCTGAATACAGCCTTAAATTCGGGCTTGCGTATAATATCGTTAAGAGTATAATTTTTTTTTTTTTTTCGAACTGACCTACACTGCCAGCCAATAAGGCCTTTACAGTTCCACCGGACTACTAAGGGGAGCGCTTAGGGCACTCACCCGATTTGTTTTAGGCGATCACCTCAAGGGCAGTCGGTGCACCTCGGCTTGAGCTGTCGCCGACTTTCCCGATGTGACTAAGCTATCTTGCATGTGTGACCATGCATGTTTCACGAATGTATATGTGTATTTTACATCTGACTACTATGTGATTAAGAGTTTAATACAAAGCAAAGTTTAATAGTTAATATATTATTATACGAATCTAAAATTAGCATATCTTAATTCTGAAGTTGTCTCCCTATTATACATATAATAAAATAAGTGTTTATACCTACATTTGTGTTCTGCACAGCTAACTATATTCAAAACGGTTAAAAAGTTTGGCGCGGACTGTACAACACATTTAAAAGATCTTCATTGAGACAGAAAATATTATGATTCTTTTTTTTTTTAAATATAACTTACCATTTGCAAATTCGGCTTGATCGGTTCTGATATACCCTGCTCATCAACTCCTAAACCGCCTCCAGCCCAGCCCATCATCTGCATCATTCTATGAGCATCATTTAGTATTGTGTTTTTACAATTAACAAACGGACTGATATCTAAAGGCTATAGGGTGGAACAGTATGTGAAGGATGATGATTTACTGAGAATAACATCTCTTTCTGTGCATCCACTAAAAACGATTGTAACTGTATTGTATTTTTACAAGAATAAATATGATGAATAGACAAAACCAGATTGAGTTTGTCAGTTCTTCGTAAAGAGCGTATTGTTTTCCAAACCAATAGTAGTTCTGTCATTCAAAATCACCGTATTAGGACCTAAATTGAATAAACTATTTTGATTCTGATTTAGACTGATTTCAAAGTTCAGGAAATTTTATAGTGTTGACGATCTCAAATAATTTTTATTTATTCGGTCTAATCTCGATAACAGCTTAACCAATATTCACGAGATGTTTATATGTAAACTAGCAATTTCCCGCGTTTTTGCACGCATTTTCTATGCAGTAATTATTGTCGACTTTTTAATGTATATCTATAAGATCATGGATTTTCATGCAAGCTTTCATCCGTTTTAGGGGTTGAATTTCCAAAATCCTTTTTTACTGCTCACCTACAGTGTATAAAGAGCCCGCATGCAAATTGTCACATCCGTACTTCCATTCATAGTTCCATTAATTTAGGCTGTTCATTGACAAATCTGACAGTCAGTCTGTTTCTCTTATACATATACAAGTATATATTAAGAACATATATCTGTTTCATTTATATTTTGTTTACTGCGCAGTCAGTAATTTTAGAGCGAGCGTACAGTGTAAGTCACCCCTCCTTCAGATATTGATAGTATATTGCAGAGCTTACATGTGCACATGATTATGCAACATATGATTTATGACTCCACCTGCAGCAGGATCTTGTTCCTACCATAGATTTCAAGAGTGGTTCATGGTGGTCGAGTGGTTTAGCCGGTGGCATGTCATTAAATGTACACAGGTTCAAATCCTTATAAGTACCGGAGAATTTCTTGCAATTCGCGTATCTTTAATGATTTAAATTGATAATACTAGTGGCTGATACTGAAGGAAAATGTCGTGAGGAAACCTGAATTTGAGAAATGTTCCTCTAGTATCATTGTATGTGGGAAAATACAGAACTGTGGATTTCTGGGAGTTTGAACCCACTAATACGTTGTGGGCTGGCATGGTGATGCTGGCCATACCATTCTTTGGCAAGAGGCCTATGACCCTGTAGTGGATCTCTTATGATGATGAGGATAATTTTAAAGCCATAATTTTGTGCCTACTGTAATAAATAAAATAACGTTATATACTAACTTGGCGGCAACGTTACTCTCTATGGGTGTTCCGAAGACAGAATCCTTGGTAGGTCCGGATACATCGCTGACACTGATCCTGGAATCCCCATGCGCTATCCATTGCTCCTTAACAAGTACGCTCACGACAGACTCTCGTAATCTCTGTGGTAAAAAATATATATTTACACTTAAGTTTTCGTTACACGAAATTTAAGACGTTTTTATAATTGGCACTCTGTAATTATATTCATATGTTTTTAAAATACCATAACCGTGTTATGAATTTCTCATAGAAATAAAATAAAATAAAAAAGATATATGACCACTTTTATTTTTGTGGAACTTCGTATGAGAGAACTTTGAAATTTTGATCTGCAACGATTTTGTGTGTCCTTTGTGTCTTTACAACACACCGTGTTCTGTTTTTAAATTTCATTCCTTCTTTCTAAAAACAGTTAGCGTGTATACTAAGTGCAACTTTTAAATTTTCCAATTTTTTTTTTGGTAATTCTCCCTCTATAGTATCTCTTTCTAATTTTTTAGTAAATACCCAACAGATTAAAATAGTGGTGGACTCAAACATTGCGCGCCAGTCTAACTTGCATTGGAACGATTTTTTCTATTACAATGCAATTTAACTCAAGGATTATATTTTGACACTCGTTTGAACGAGCATTAGTGAAGACAATGGTCATTATACGTACGTTCCAAGCCAGGATTTCGACAGCACTACGAGCCTCCATTTTAGTATCTCCAGTAGCTTCAGCGACAAGCCTTCCATTTATGCGTAAAGAAAAACGTCCATTCTCATATCCACTGCTCAATGGTACTTTGCTTGTTTGACAGCTTGCTGAAATAAAGAAATTCTTAATACTACATTCTTATAATTAGAAAAGTCCAATTGTTATTTGTAAATAAATTTATTTTATGTATTTCAGAAACGGATCTAACAATTTGGATCAAATTTTGTATTTAGATATAGTAAGTACTGCATATTAATAAAGTTTAATAAGTTTTAGTGTACAAAAAAAATAAATAAATGATGCAACACATTATACATTTCAAATTATGTGGTTAGTAAAACGAGTTGCTAATAGGAATCACTTCCAAGCAACTTTTATAATATATTCCAGGGAGAAGAATCAAGGGTAGTTTAACCCATAAATAACAAAACAATTACATTTTAGATGCAAATTTATGAATGAAAAAAAAGGCAACATGCTCTTATCATAGTCATTTTTAAAGACTGTTTGTTTTTCAAGAGGTTATATTTATAATCTAGGTTCGTATTCTGGGATCCTTGAATTCACTTGCTCTGTCCTGAACAAGTCCACTCCATTGTAACCATACTAATATTCTAAACTATGTATAAAATACTAATATTTTTTTATAATACACAAAAAATACAAAGCTTCAATAACTTTTCTTAAATCCCACTTTTCATTCTACAACCTATAAAGGGTTTTATTATTTTTTATTTAATAGCTACTAGCTTTTGCTCACAGCTTCACTGGCGATAATGTACATTTGGCCTATCCTTCAGGAACAATACTTTCTTTCTAGATAAAAGCTAACCTATATATTTTTCTGTTGATCCTATATTTTATGTTGATCTCTGGAGTGTTTAAGCTGTGAAGGTGTAACACTCAGCCAAACCCACTATGCATTTATAATATACTTAACAATACAAAGACGATTATCGATACTCACCTTGTATATTCCACAATTTACTTGCCCAAGGCCTTATAAGTAGAACCAATCGACCAAATTCTGTCTGAAACATATTTTGTGTGAAATATCTCATATCCAAACATTTTACGTTCAACATTTCCGTCATATAATCATTTGAATCTGTCTTATCTGACACTATTCTCTCTTTCATTTGTATATTGATTTCTAACTTCTGTGATTCTTTCCCTGGATTACTTTGATGCTCATCACTTTTGTATTCTGTATGTAATGAGTCATCATTACTAGATGGGACAAAAGCAATTCTAGCAGACTTTGCTGGACTCTCTGTAATTATACCCCCTTTCCGTTTAACCCCTTTCGCTCTATCCTCAGCAGCAGTGGATGCAGACACAAAGGTTCTTTTTAATTTATTTTTTCTTGACTTTCTGTATGAACTTGCTATCTGTAAATAAAAGCTAGATTTATTTATTTTAATTTGAAATAATACAAACTTAACTGAGATAACTTCATTATCTCTTTAAGTATTTTTTTATTTAATAATTCATAAACAAACTATTTCATTAAATCAATAGTTCATATGCTTATGAAGAAAAGTGGAAAACTTGCAAGCAATCTCTACATGTATACTAGTACAATATTTTTTTACAAATAGGAATACTCATAAATTTAGAATGTTTTATTTCACATAGGTTATGCATATAATACATACACCTTAACTTTTATAAGTATAATGTAGATTTGAAGAAGCCAATGGCTTAATAAAAATAAAAATTAATAATTCTGAATTTTAAAAGTATCATTGAATACCTCTGCCTTATCCAATTTAAAAAAATAAATGTACAAAAAAATATTTGTTTATAGTTTGGAATTTACAAATAGGTATAGGGTTATGTTTACCTCTTCGGATAGTCTGGAAACTTCAAGCATCACTTCAGTTGGATACCTACAGCCCATGAATTCCATATTAGTAAATACTCTTGCTAAACAAACCAATCTTTCCTCAGGATAATCATTTTTCCATCTCTCCATAAACGCTTTTCTTAAAGACCATTGCTCTTCGCTTTCGAAATCCTCTTTATATTTATCGATATCCCAATTGACGTCAGAAGACATAGCTATATATGTCCGTAACTAAGCTTTTAGTTTAAATTTAATAATATGTGATCAGATATGTAATATTTGCACGTAATATTTGTTTATTTTGTTGTAGGCCATTCATCTCATAAAAGTACTCTGTACAATGTTGTCAGGTTATAGTAACGTTTTCCCCCTGAAATATAAAGCAGAACTGTAGCGACACACATACCTACATCAAACGTGATATGTGTGTACTACAACAACTTAAGCGAAAACCCAGCGATACTCTAAAACAGCAGTAACAAATAGATTAAGAGCACGGATTATAGCCCAGGTGTCGGCCACATGATACCTGGGTGTAATTATAATCTCGCCGACAAAACCCATTTACGACGCGGCGCATTATTATTGTTTTGTTTCATTTTGTACTTATTTATATTTGTAGTTTACTTTTATTTTACTACTGGTTTTTATTGTACACTGCGTATTGTTACAATTGCTTTATTGCTCCGATATTGTGTTACTCTCAGTTTCTATTACTCGAATACTATTTGTGTTTTGCCGACTTTAATTCTGTACACGTGTTCTGTGTCCTTTAAATATACTTGCTCAGCTCAATAAAGGAGAGATTCGTAATCCAGCTGCCAAAGCGATTACTAGTCTGCACAAACGGAGTCAGTTATTTTATATCAACCTTCTGATATTAGCATAGTGGTAATCACACTACCACTTCCGCTAAAGAACCATTCAAGTATTTGAGTTTAGAAGTAAATACTGTAAAACGATATGATGTTTATGAATGTTACCAGCAAGAGCTTCTTTTCACCACTGAGCATAGAAAAGTATAACCTACGCATGAAACTTCTAACCAGGGATATTGTTTAAAATTTTCCAACTAATCTTTTTCCATAGGTAACAATCAATTTTACATTCACAACCATCTATTTGTCTATTCAGGAATCCTCTGAATTTTCGAGTTTTACACCTTTGACTCTTAAATCTCTTAATATGCTTTCTTACATTTTTTTCAGGGTCCTATAATGCCCTCAATTTAAAGGAATAAAATTTGTTATGGCAATTAAAGAAAATATTGCTTTTTCTTTAACCAGTATCAAAGAAGAATTCGCTATTGTAAATTTTATTTTGTGTAAAAGTGATTACAATAGGTAATTTTACTGTTTTTCGAGATTCGATATTTAAGCAATCAAATCCCTAAATTACCCTATTTTCTTGATCGCCATCACTAATTTTGTATTGACTCTTAAAATAAGTAATATGTCAAAATCAAGAACAAATTATAGAATTTGCTTGTCATAAAATTATGCCTAGAATCATCATTGGAAATACGCGATAAAAGTCGACATTAACACATAACAAGATTAGAAAGTAATAAACTTATTAATGGTTGTTTATTTCGCGAAAATGTCGCCGGAAAACCAATCACGCTAGAAACAAATTGTGAAACAACAAGCTTCAAATATGAAAGTTCCAAATAAACCTCGTTACTTCCGGTTCTGCCACTATGCAATAAATTATAATACTCGTTTACTTTTCTTGGTATATAATAATAACAGATTACTTTTATATTAAATGCAAATTAAATCTAATATAATATTCTATTGAACCTAAATATTGTGATTTCTCAGAAAATATTTTGTATAATATGATACCAAGGAATTTCTATACTTTTTTTTAATATATCGTATATTGTTTAATTATTCTTTAACCGGTCAGTATTGCTGAAGCCTTTTAAACAATAATGTTGACGATCGAAATTACGCTGTCTTGTTCCGGTATTTCTTCTTTATTTTTTTGGCTCCGTCACGGTTTGTGCACTAGCCAGCGTCAAGTAACAAGATTTTGCCAAGTGTCTTGTGATAATTATAATGTTCTAACAAGATGGTGGTTTCCTTGTTAGAACTTTCCATGGAGTTTTGGTGGCATCTTAGAATGCATGCTCCGTGGTATTATATCCCATCCACTTCACTTGTGCATAATAACCGAACTATATTACGTAAAACACCATCAATATTACAAAATATAGAGTCCACTAACACAAGATTATGAATAAAATATAAAAACCAGTATATGACAGACTAAGATCCCGCCAAAAACTCTTTCCGGTAATTAGAGACGGTAATGCCCTGACACAGACTAGCTTCCCAATTTTCAATGGCAAGGAGACGAGTACGTACTACATCACTATTATAGAATAATTGAAAATAATACAGGTTTATTTTATTATACTGCAGCTCGTTCCAACACCTCTAGGTGCATAAAACCAGAGGAATATATTAACATTTTATTCTTTTGTTACAATTTCTACTCCCTTTAACAAAATTCTAAATTGTCACAATAAAAGACCTGTTTGGTACAATTTATTTGCAGATACCAATTGTAGTATGAAGTGGCAATACTGGGGTAGATGTCAGTATTACTTTGATCATGTTTTGAAAGTGTTATTTTTCAGTTTACCCGCTTATTTATGTAGGTAATTTTCGATTTTTATGTATCTATGTAATTTTAGATTACTGCACAAGGCAGTCGAATTGCCCTTGCACATTGGTATTAATAAAAAATATATATTTCAAAGTCAGGTCAGCTGCAACTTTATAAGAGGTCAGTTTTTGTATCTACCACTTATTATTAAAATGTTTCTTTTTTTTCTAAAACGTATCTGTGACTAGTAAATTATAAATTAGTATAAAAGGAGTCCTCATATAGCAGATTCAAAAGGTATAGATGCAAAACTCGTAACTGTTACAGATATATATTACATATTGTTTCAAATTTCTCGAAAGATTTGTATATTTTTTCGTTGTGAACTACATTTGTTTAGAGCATCGTATGTTATAAATATTTTTGTAGCAATTTCTGTATTGTCGAGTTTAGATACATGACCCTAGCTATATTGTAGGTTTTATGTGAAAACTTATGTGGTAAACATTAAAACCATGAAAATAGTAAAATTACAGAAAATATGTAACAAATAATCATACTATAATAAATATTAATAATAATCATACTATAAATATATACTGTTGGAATTAATACATTCATTCATCAGAAACAAATATAAGCCATATCTAATAAATAATAATTTTACTTTATATAGACTGTTGGCTGTTAATGTTTATGTGCGTGTTTGTTTACATGTGTATTAGTACACGTCTGTACATGTGGATTCATTATGAAGCTTTGGGAAAAGGCTTCATAATGAAGGTGGTATATTGTTCATGTGGAACATATATACACACAGTAGTTGCCGGCCAATGATTTATTTATTTTCTTTAACTAATCCTTTATACTGGAAAGAGTATTTAAATTATACTTTATTTTGTTTCTCCTTAAACATTTTAATAATAAAGGAAAGGACAAACTTATGTAATATTTCTTTAGAGGTAAACTAATTGTCAAGATATAGGGCAAACTAATTTGATAGTTAGAGGGATATAGAGGATGTGTTCTGTTTCCATATAGTAGTTTAAATGAACAACTGTAAATGTCAAAGTTATTTGTTTGTATCAGTAATTCTATTGTGTGTGAACTGCACACAAATTTTTTTGCTATATTGGGTTAACATTTGTACATAATCTCACTTAGCATAGAGGAGCAGTGGAACTAAAGAGCAACTGCAGGAACACACATGTAAGCTGTGAGCTATAGATTTTCAACATGAGTGTGACAGGTAGCTAGATGGGTATTATATAAAAGGCTTCATCATTATGTTTTCCTTCTGTGAAAGGCCTTTCAGAGAAATATTTAAAGTCACAATTTGCATATAGCCCTTAATTTTTGTTGTGGGTATTGTGCTGCGCATCATAAGGAGAATAGGTGCATTTAACTAAAACACAAATTGAAGAACAATTCAAAGTATAACTGCTCTTTTAGCATAGTACATCTAACTCGTTTCTTTCATTAACTGTAATTTGACAATTGAAGCTCATAGGTGAAAAAAAAGTGCTATTATGTATACCAATTTTACTGATTCCGGAAACATATAATATTCCAAAAAATGGCAGATATGTGCTTCTTGCTTTGAACAGCAGTGTAAACCAATATTCAATGGTGTCATGCTAATTTTACAGCAATAGTTATCAACTATCAGAACCACTGGGCCGCTGGTTAAGAATTGTTTGTCTAGTCAATGGAGTAGTGGAACATCGATGTTTGTGTTGTTGTGAAGCCATACCTTGTTCAGACCCAGCCTCACTGGGCTGTAGACCTTCTGTGCTTTATAATGGTCCGATCTGGATGGGGGCTCGCCTCACGATATCAAAGAGAAAGGGGCAAGATTTGAGGTGGTAATCTGGGGAAGTATGACAGTTGTGGGTGTTTACTACTGCTCGATTTAGGCTGCAGTAGAGTTCGAGGTGTTCCTCGACTTGAGGTCCCAATACGAGTCAATATTCCGCCCTCAACTGGATTCCATCGAACTGCGCGTCCGCCTACCGACCCTTGGTGTTACTGGATACCACCGGAAAGCTACTGCAGATGATTATGGCCTCCCGAGCTGTCCAGCATATGGGGGAAATGGGACCGCAATTATCGAAAACGTAATTCGGTTTTAGAGCGGGGTATTCCACAAGGGACGCCATAACTCTACTGAAATTGTTGTCCACGGAGGCGACTTGTCAGTGCGATAGGTTATTGACGGTTTCCTTAGACATCGCCAATGCCTTCAACTGCCTGCCGTTATACAGCAGGCGCTTCAGACTTTCGGAGTGCCCTTGTATCTGCGACCGCTGTTGGAAGTGTACCTGATAGGGAAAGAGTTCACCTACTCGGACAACTGTGGGTGGATGGTCTGGTAGGTAACCGCGCGTGGAGTTCCACATGGGTCGGCCTTGGCCTCACTCCTATGGAATTTGGGCTACTACTGGGTGTTCCGCTGTGTATTTCCATTGCGGTGAATGTATTGTGCGTTGCGGATGACACCCAAATTGAAACCCGGGGCTGGAAACTATCGCGTCTGGCCACAAACGCTTTAACCTTGTCAGGCGGATCAGAAGACTGAGCTCAGGTTGGCCCTCGAGAAGGGTGAATAGGTTTTTTTTTTGGAGGCCGTCACCTTGGCCCCATTTTCGTAAATGGACTGCGTACGAAGGTGGGAAACCAGATGAAATATCTGGGCCTCACCCTGAACGGGTGATAGTGGTTCGAGCTCTAGTTTAAGGGGATCGGACTGCTGGAGCGGCAACGGCATTCATGCGATGTCTACCTAAGAAAGGGAGGACCGGGTGCCAGCTGCCACCGATTCTATATGGGAGTTGGACAATCGATGGCCGACTACAGTGTGGGCAAACGATCTCGGTGCCAGCAACGTCCGTGCGTTGGTTAGGGCGCAGCGCTTATTGGCGCTGAGGGCAGTACGCGGATACCGCACTATGTTCTCGGGGGCGGCCTTCGTACTCGTGGGCTCACTATCCTAGGAGTTGGAAGCTGTAGTCCAGTTTGGGGAGCGTCCGACTCCTAAGAAAATAGAGGAGAGACGAGCGTGACCTAGAAAAGGGCTTATGAGGCGATGAAAACAGAAACTGGTGGACGCGCGTTATGGTCAATACACCATTGATGCCATCTCTGGTTTTGCAGGAGTGGAAAAAAAGTAAGCGGAGTTCCCTGACGATTCATCTGCTGCAGGTGTTAACCGGTTATAAATGCTTCGGTTGGTATCTGCACTAAATCGCGTACAGGGAGCCAACCGCCGTGTTTTATGAGTGCAACGCTGAGTTAGACACCGCGTAACACATGCTATCGTATTGTGCTGCGTGGGAAAACCAGCGTTGCGTTCTGGCTGCTGCAGTGGAAGATGATCAGTCTCTGCCGAGTGTGGTAAAAGCCATGTTCGGCAGTGAGATAGGGTGGGATGCGATGGCCTCCTTCTGCGAAGACGTATCTCGCAGAAGGAGACAGCGGAATGAGTCCATGATAGGGATTCTCTCAGCGGCCCTCATCGTCAATACAGGGCTAGCGGAGGAATAAGGAGGCGTTACGAGTCACTCTTTTCTCCGCCTTAATCGGGCCAGGGAATATCAGTCGAGAGGTTCGTCCTTTCATTACACTGGTCCGACGGACGATGAGATGGCTGGTGTGTACTAGGCTGTCTCCTTCTGAGGGCGGGGCTCGGTATGTTGACATCGAGCCGAATGCTGGGTTGGCGTGGTTGAATGTGCACGCGACTTCGCGCCGCCCCGTGAGGCGACGAATGGTACACCGTGAGGTAAAAAAAATCCCTATCAATTATTGTCATTTATTCAGCTGCAGGCTAATTAATTGTTTTCTATTATATAGCCATTTTTAATAACGACACATTCATGAATTGTTATTTGTATAGTAAGTTTTAGAGTGAATAAGGTAAAATATTGTTCCTTTGTCACCTATTGGATATTATATTATCATTGCTTATTTACATTTGACTATTGTCATTGTCAACAGATTGCTGCAACAGATGTTTAGTACCACAATAATGATGTCTTAAAAAATCTGTTATATATTGTATAGGAATAATTCTTTACATTATTCGTTCTAGCAATAATGATCACCTTTAATTTTTGTATTGCAAATATTGTAGTTACATTTGTATATTTACCATTTAGAATACAAGGTTTGTCTTTTTCGAGAATTAAAGTTGTTCCTCATAAAATCAGTTACCTGCCAGTGAATCACCTATCAAATCGGTCCAATCGTTTCGGAGATTAACCGAAACAAACAAACAGACAGACAGACACACTGCAAATAATATTTTTTTGTTATAAATACCGTATATAATATATTTTCATTTAGTAAAAAGCTGTTGTTTTAGTATTACAAACATACCCTTCGATTTTATTTATTTGTATAGATTTCCAAGAAGATTATTGTTATACTGAAGATGATTATAATTAAGAAAAATAATATGTATAATACAAGCAGAAATAGTCACTTTACGTTCAACTTCACTACATAGTATAAACCAAAGTCGTTTTCTCTGTATATCCCTATGTATGCTTAAATCTTTAAAACTACGCAACGGATTTTGATGCGGTTTTTTTTAATAGATAAATTAATTGAAGAGGAAGGTTTACATGTATAATAACATGAATTAAATAGTGGAAAAATATTGTTATTTTTGAGGTTACTCCAAATTTCAAAATCCACGGGCAGTAATGAATAAATCGAAACTACTGGATCAATTTTAATCATTTTTTCGGTGAATGACATATGCTATATATTTTATACCCGTGCGAAGCCGGAGCGGGCCGCTAGTGTTAAATATGAATGTCAATAGTCTAAACTCTTTTAAAGGTGATGATATCTTTTTGATTTCAGTTAATTCGTAGATTAAAAGATGTCAAACAAACCAAAATATCCAGTGGATCAAATGACAAAGTAAGTTTAAAATATAATTTATATACCAGAATTTTAATTATAATAGTTGATTTGAAAAATACCAACAATCATATTGAAGAGCAGTGTCAGTATCGTTAGTGATAGGTAGGTACTAGCAAACAAAACATGTAATGGAGAACGAAATTGAGTGTTAACAAGGAGTATAGTGTTGTGTAAATAATCAGCACTCTTTTCGGAAAATGTCATATATCAACCTCCATGGCGTAATGTTTAGGGCATTCGACTTTTAACCGAAGGGTTTACAGTTCGAGTTCACCAAACTTTTTTTTGTTATTGTCTAGCGACAATCTTAAATTTTGCATCATAATATTTTATAGTGAAATCAATCAAAATTTGTAAAATAAAGAAAATTAATGTTGTCTCTTTATATACGCTACTAGATAACCCGGCGCACTTCGTAACGCCTAACAGTCGATTTTTTAATACTTATTCTGCTATTCGGGACCATCGTATAAATATTGACATTCATATTTTTACGATACTAACGTCACTCAATTGTTTTGCCTTCCCGGAATCTCTCCACTAACACTTAAACTTGATGGTATGGTATTAAAGTTCAAATTGACTTTTAAGTATTATTACGAATCATTTGTATGGGAGTATAGAAAAGTATCGTTTTAAGACTTTTCCAGGTAATTTTTTAAATTTTTCTCTCCGCAAGATCCATCCTCGTACTTCAAGGAATATTCTAAAAAAAGGATAGCGAAATCGGTTGAGCTGTTCTCGAGATTTGCGCTTAGCAACACATTCAGCGATTCATTTTTATATTATAGATAATAAAACAGTTCTTGTCTGTATGTTGAAAATATTTAACAAATCTTATTCGGGGTAATTAATGTACAACAGAACAACAGTACAACAGAATGAGGTTTTTTTTTTTGTAATTTGTGTCGGAGCAGGTGGTTATTGCCAAACTTACTTGATGTATTTTCCAAAACTAAACTATAGTAGTAAATTAACTGGTGGTAAATTTGAATTTCGTTAAAATATGTCTATAGTAAGCCATTTAATCTATAATTCTATTTTAAAACTACAGTATGTCAGAATCTTTGGCCGTCTTAAATTTTCAAATCATTTGAAGTGCTGGTTGGAATTAAAAAAATAAACAGTTGTAAACTATTCTTTTTAGAAAATTGGCTTATGCAGAGATGAACGATACAGGCAGTAGGGAATCATTGGTAGCGCTAAAAATTTATTACCATGATGTGACACTCGCATTCGTGAAGGACGGTACGCTCCACACTTTGAAATACACGGAACTGACTCAGTCATTATCCTCGTTCTTGAATTATCTGCTGACAATTTATAAGAATGACTGCCAAAATATGAATCAAAAATACATACCACTGCGCGAAGCTATGAAAATTTACAGTACTAAATACTGCTTTAAAATTCACGATTTTGGAAAGTGAGTATTTTTATTCATGGTCAAGCTTTTTTACATTTGTTGAGCCTTTTTAAAATTCATTTAGCCTTTTATAAATTCACTCAGATTTTTTAAAATTCACTGAGCCTTTTACAAATTCATTAAGCCTTTTTTAAATATACAGTGGAGTTCGGTTATAACGACGTTGGAGCGACCACTTTAATGTCGTCGCTATATCCTGAAGTCGCTATATCCAAAGAAAGCTATGTACATACATACAATTTATTTAATACATTTATTTATTTATCGCACTACGTAAGTTTTTCTTTAATAGTAAATGTACGTCTACGAGCCATATTCACAAGTTTACGAAACTCTATTCACACACTGGAAATTGCAGTGTAACTGATTCATAAGTTCCATATTGTACACGTGCTAAGTAGTCCTACCTACAAATAAAGCAAGCATAACTGTATATGTAAATAAAGTATAAGAAAGCTTAATATTTTTTATGAACGAGCCTTCGCACCCTTACCGACTCAGTCGCAATATGCGCATGGAATTTCCAGGAGTCTGTCACAAATGGCTCATAACCACAAGTTGCTACACCCGAAATTGACGCTATATCCGAATGAATTTCCTACGAAAATATGCTTTAAATTCAAGGGGCGTAAGTATAACCGAAAAGTCGTTACAATGAGGTCGTTATAACTGAAATCCACTGTATTTACTTATTTTACATTAGAGTGAAAATAGGTCGATTTGATAAAGGCGAATTATATAATTATTTACTTAAATGTCTTTAAGCATCACAATAGCAGTTATAGGCTCTATTCGTGTTAATGCCAACTATTTACTTCTAGTATTATTAGTTTTAAAATATATTATTGAATTAATAAAAAAAATAACCAAATAGACTACAATTTCTAATTTTCTGTGATATCAAATTTATTTGCATATTAAACTTGGAAACCTCAAGTCCTCTTTATAAAAATCTTGTAACCCAAGCAGTTATGTTTATTCTAGTCAAATAATAGTTGGAAAACAGATTTCCAAGTTAATTTTGTTAAGTCACTACAATTGGAGATATGTTAACTAGAATGTAATTATTGCAGATGTTTGATACTTCGAAAAGTGTTCAAAGATCAAGATTTTGTATCAGATAACATTATGTAAGTATTCATTATATTTAGAATAGATGCACGCAATACAGGAGAAGCAACGATGGCTTAGTTGAAAGCCTGTTCAAACATCGTATCGACGTACGTAGATTCGAATCCTTGCGAATTAGCTGGAGCTTTTGGTAACGGAAAACATCCTGATGAAACAATAGTAGGATGGTAGAGCTTTTCGTAAGCTTTCACAGTTATGGTAGCGGCGTCTACAATCATCCACACAAGCAGCCGCAACCGCCTTCACTCTGAAACAGGCCTAATTACGCCTTGCTAGCTCCCACCATCATAAGTGACATAGTCACACCAGATAAGATAAGACTGTGGGCAAACACTAAAATCTATAAACCATAAAAAAGATCACCCAATCTCTCGATATTGAATGTGGTGGAAAACTCGGCGAGTGGAAAAATAGGGTGAGGCGTTCTAAGACGTCATTCCATACGGTTCATATTTCATAAGGTGTTTGAAAATACCAAGAATTCCTTGGTACAAACTGAATAGGGTTGCCCAGATGCTGCGCTAAATTTATTTAGTTTGATTGGGTTTATCCACTATGCTGTGACTGCATGTGTTTACTATTTGTTTTTAAACGGGATGGATACCCACCCCACCAGGCAGCTGAGGCTGGGCTATGTCATACGGACTAAAACTTTCTGCATAGTTTTTTTGGCCGGGGAACTGGGACTGCCTATGCATTTCATCCGCTCTATGGGTTTGCCATACCATAGAAGAGTACCCATTGAATATAATAACTCCCCTAATGTCCTACCCACGGTTTTATTTTTAAATATCTATCAATTTGTCACGTGACGTATTATCAAGATTTTTTGTTGGTGAAAAATAGAGTGTTTTGTGTTATTGTAATGCTCCTTGATTTAGGAGTATTGCTTGTTGGGCTTATAAAAGGCGCAACTCGATATATTCAGGAGTGCTTAGGGCCTATATAGCAATAACCGCATACTATGTTTATGATGTAAGTTGTGTGATATATTTAACATGTTTTTTTATTGTTTGTTGTTTTCTTTCTATTGTAATTGATATAAGATTATTGTTTATTGGGGCTATAAAAGGTGCAACTCAACATGTTCCGAAGTGGTTGGGGCGTATGTATCAATGATCGCATTATATGTTTGTGATATAAGTTGTGTGATGTATCTTACATCTTTTTTATTGTATGTTGTGTTTTTCCTTTTCTGATTAATGTAGGTGTATTGTTTGTTAGGCCTATAAAAGGCGCAAATCAATATATTTAAGAATACTTGGGAATATGTAGCAATTACCGTATTGTCTGTTTGCGATATCAGTTGTATAGACTGACTGGTACCAAAACGCGTGAAATTACCTAACACCTTTTTTATTTTTTTCTTGTACATTTTCTTTTCTCATTGATATAGGAGTATTATTCGTTGAGCCTATAAAAAGGCACAAGTCAAGATGTTCAAAAGTTGTTGGGGCCCTTGTATTAAGGACCGCATTGTATATTTGTGTGTTATATCTAACATTTTTTGTTATCTCTTTTATTGTCTTTTTTTCTTTCGTGACCACTCTTACTAACTAAGAATATAATAGAGAAGAGTTAAACATTCAGTAATCTAATAAAATAAACATTTCAGAGACAATGGAGATTCAATAAACAATGATAACCATGTCTGTGTTATTAATTATAAGGATATATTGTATCAAACTGCGACTGTTAGTAAGAGCTTTATTAGGTACGTAAATGTACTATGAAAACCCGATTATTTATAAAAATAAATATCTTCCTCAGTACATATACGTCACAATTTTCGTTTAGTTAAACTAAATCATAATCCTTCCACTATTATTTTTAGTTATAACATATTAGCTGAAACACGCTACATTGTCTGTTATGGTCTTTAAAAGCAATTGTATGTACAGAGGAAGATATATTAAAAAAAAAAATGAAAATGTTGTGATCAAAGTAAAAAGGAAAACATTAAGATCGTTTTTTCTATTTTGTCTTTGATATTCTAGTTTTGTGACATCACTATTTAGCGACCACAGACTATATGGAATAATTTTAATTTGCCTTTATATTTGTAAACGTTATTACAGGGATAAGCTTAAAAATAATTGTAATATAAACAAAAAGAAAATGATAGAAGATTTGAAGAAGTCACTATCGGTTCCGGTGAAGAGTGATAAGGCTATGAAGTGAGTATTCGTGCTTTTATATATTCCGACAATCATACATACAGTGTTTTTATAGAATCAGGGTATAATGATTAATGACAAGTGGTAAGCACAGTAACATCCAAAAAAAGAAGAGGGAGGGGGGGGAATTACGGAAGTTTCTAGTCCATCACTGGTCATCGCCGATCTAAAAATTTTTTGGGCGCATAAAAAAAATACGAAAGAAGAAATATTTAAAATAATATGTATTATTATCAGAGTCCTGCTCGCTGAGTTAGACATTACAAAAAAAAATTAAAAAATTTAATCGAATTCTTGGCACGTAAAGTAAATACATGGCTAATCAAGTTTTCACATTTTCATTTCCATTTTCATTTTTCTTTATGATTTTTTTTTGTCTTTTCTAGTATGATGTATAATATGGGTTGGGACGGTGGATCATTGGGCATAAGAGGGGATGGCATAATAGAGCCTATAATGCCGGCGATAGATTTGGTGAGTTAATCTGTGACATATTTTTTTATTTGACCACAATCTCACTTGATAACGGATGACGATGTGGTATAAAATGGTAACACACCAAACCACGGGAGGATTTGCTCTTAAATTAGCGATTACAACGCACATATAAGTGCTTGGCGATAATTCAATTTGAGGGTGAGATAGCTAACCAGGCAAGAATTAAAAAGATCACAGTATATTCCCTCATCGAAAACTCCTGGTCTTTAATGGATTCAAACATGTTACCTGTGAGTTATGGCTTATTTTAAATTATAAAAAAAATAAGCTATCGCGGAATGTCTCTGACAGTTGAGAAATATTGATATTAAAAGATAGTAAAAATGCAGCGTTATAGAAATATTTAATTTAAAAATAAAAATTACTCATATGGGGAATTCCCCTGTTGTATTAGATAGAGTACATGAAACTGAATCCCCGGTAATCCCTCTTGATATCCGAACCTAGTTATTATGTTTTAATGTTTTTTATTATTGTATCCATAGAGTCATTTTCATAATTCTTAGTTAGTGGGACCCGTTGGATGACGCTGTTATCGAGGTCTAGTTTTTTTTTTCGCACGAAATAAAAATATGACACATTTTTAACCTTGCGAGCACTTTTAAAATTTTTTTGTCTATTTTTTTTAATATAATCACGATTTATTAAGTCGTATATCTACAACGTTTCCTTCCTGGTTCGCTTGAATCATATATTAATTCGTTTGCACAGAAAGCGGGCGCCGGACTAGGTCACGTAAACGGCACCGATGGAGACTATTCAAAACACACGTTCATGAAGAACATACTAAAAGACTTTCTCGAGTTTCTCAAAACGGACGACTTGTGTTTGGAGCTGATCTGCCCTAGAAGGATTTCTAAGAAAGACCAAGGGTTCATAACGAATCTCATAAACATGGTGAATATAAGACGGCGTGTTGAGGTTAACGACGAAGAGAGAGCTGTTCTTCTTAATCAGATATACGAAATAAGTTGCCTCAAGTGTTTTAATATAACTGGGTTAATGGATGGCAAATCGTGAGTTTTCTTTTTAAGTCACCACGACAAAATGTCAGTACAGGCAAATTAAAAACAATAGCGTTTATTGCAAAATCTATTGTATTTCGATAGCCTTCTCTGTTATAACGACCTGCAAGTCTTGATAGCTGGCGTACACTCGCTATTACCGAAACGCGTCAAACTAAAAGAGAGTCACTGTGACTGGTTTCGGTGGTCGTGATGTCTGTCATGGCGGCCTGCAAGCCTTGACAGCTGGAATAGACTGACTGATACCAAAACGCGTTAAATTCAAAGAGAGTCACTGTGACTGGTATCGGTTAGCATCGCTGACATGCCGGACTGCCGGTCTCGGTGGCCGCAATACACTGACCGGTTCCAAAACGCGGCAAAATCAAAGAGAGTCGATGGGACTGGTTTCAGTAGTCATCGCTGATATGCTGGCCTGCGAGTCTTGTCAAATGGAATACACTAACTGATTTAAGAATGTAGCAAGGTTAAAGAGAGTCACTGTGTCCGGTTATGGTGATCGTCACTGACGTGCCGGTTTGTAAATTTCGGCAGTTGGAATACACTGGCTGATTCCAAAACGCGTCACAAGTTTAAGAGAGTTGTTATTCTGACTGGTTTATCGTCATGTGCACATGTGTACGTCCAACCACCCATTTTCTGTTACAAGATTTCGCATGGGTTAATTTAGATTTTGAAAATAAAATACAGTTACTCGCTGATAATGTTCTATACGTGAAAGAATTTTTAAAATCGGTTAAATATTTTTTGAGTTTGTCCATTACATACAAACAATCAATTCTTTACACATATAATAGTAACATAGAAGTATAGAGATGTTTTTAGCGTTTGCCCATAATTTCCCATGATTTCAACAGACAGTGTATCTTAATATGGTGTCACGATAAACGTATACTAATCTATACTGTAGCCGGAAGGAAAAGGGACGCATTTGACAAAAACACAAATCGGAGAATAGACGAAAAGTCTATAGTATGTACTTTTAAACGAGTACGTGTAACTCGGTTTTTGGTGAAGTCTAATTTGAGAATAGATGCTCATAGGTGAACAAGAAAAAAACGAGTGTGGTTTAGACCACACGACTGAAGTAAAACTTCTTTAGCTCCATCTATATATGTATATATATATATACAACATATATTAATTTTCTACAAATATTTCAATTTATTGTGGGTTTTCATTGATATATTAATATTTTGAATGCCTGCACTGTCTTAGATATACGAAACGTAACTCTCGTCTTCCTATTTTCACTAACTTATATCTCCCTCTCAACTTCCGTTCGCCTCTCCCGATCACACTTTTCGTAACGCATTTCGATTTCGTATCGTCACACATTCATAAGCTTACTCCCCAAGTCAAGAAAAATACCTTCATCTTCATCGTCTGATTCAAAATATATTATACTAGCTCGGTTTCGCACTAACGAAAGGAACAAATATTTCCTTTACAATACTATCTTGTAATGAAATAAAATGGCAATGTCCTTACCGTCTTCTGTTTCACTCACTTTTTTTAATATGCAGATGTTTTAAAACAAAATTTACACTTTTCCGTACGATTTTCAAACATTTTTATTTATACAAAGCTAGACCTGACAATTACAAACATAATCAATAAATAATTAGTCAAAAGGTGCAACCGTCCTGTAGTGATGACCTTATATATTTTTATTTATATAGATATAAAATTCAATGTTGCAATAAATGCTAAATGCAGTCTTTTTTCTTTGAACGGCAGTATTGGACGGACTCTTAAGTACAGCTGTCGGAGCACAGCGATTGGTTCTAGGTGGCTTGTTTTTTCCACTTCTAAGACCAGTTTAGTGCAAACGGGTGGGGGGTACTTGCGCGAGTGACTGTAGTTCCAAATGTACGTAGACGCAAGTACACAAACCTGTGCAAAAACTCGCACCCGCCTACACTCTGCCTAAGACTGGGAGCTACATAATTTTGCCACTAAGGTTTTCATTTTATCTCTCCGCTTTATTTATTACAGCCGTATAAAATTCACAAAAACACCAACTCATAGACCCTTTGGCTTTTACGATACTAAACTTAGTCAAGTGTCAGCGGCGTCAAATGTACGCCATGTTATTCTATCTTCGTCACCACCAACTATTGATCTCGGTCAGGGACCAATCAGATACGCCAATGCGTCCCTTTTAAATACTATTAACTCTAGATACGTGACCCCCTTTTCTCCGTTAGACATAAGCAGACAAAATTTGAACCTGTCAATATTTAAAACGACGACGTTGATATTCGTGTTGGATTTTAATGGAAGCCATCTTAATCGTCTCGAGGTCACGTTTGAGAAAGTGTTGAACGCAAAAGAGAGGGGTTACGTTATCGAAATCGTTGATGCGATCAATAAAGGGCACAATAAAAACGGTTGCAAGACTAAAATCGAGAGACATTTGATGAAACTGATATTGGCAACGGAGAGATCGTATTCTTTGGTCGCTGGATTTGGGAACTGTAATACGTACGTTTTTTTTTTTTGTTTTTCACAATCATGCTTTTGATCAGTCTCATAAGACATTATAATGAACTAAAAATGGCAATCCCACATAATTCGTCGCAACCTTTAACAACTTGTTTCCTGAGGTCTGCCTCCATTACAGTTTGTTTAGTTATGAATTGATATTCTTACATTTCATTTAAAAAAAAGTGAAATGATGTAAAGTGATGATATTGTCTTTGCTAGAAAATACTGGCTCTGAAGTGTAAATGCTTGACGACATTTTTAACTTCAAAGTATTTGTTAACATGGCGGACGTTAAAAAATCTTTTACAAGAATGCTATAGTTTCATCACAATATCTTTCTTAAACGGTCACCCGAGCTCATTGCAATGATTAGTCTAATAGTCTTCTTATTATCTTGTTTTTTTCATTAGTATGTAATGCTACTCCCATATCTGCGTGACGAAGCTTCGACTGCTTGTTGTGTTAAAATTAACACCAAAAATCATTCCGATAAAAGCACAGAATTCCTGTTCCAACACCTGTGTCTTTCTAATACCTTGAAATTAGCGTTCGATAAATTCCTTTGATATGCGCAAGAACCGCCGGCCCAGTTATCGTGCTGCGTGTATCGTCACGCAATCCGATAGTTCGTAACGCATAACGATAATATCTTCCCACATCTGCATTTAGTCTGACCATAGACAGTCTGACCATAGACAAAACTTCATGCCGATACACGCAGGTATGGGAGTAACATGATACGCAGAATTGATTATGCATAAATGTCTGAGTTGCTATACGACGGCATGTTCATTATGTCATTATTTAAAATTATTGTTTAACTGTAATAATATTTTACAGATCTTTCACATTAGAAAAAGTATTTGATAGACATAAAACGAGCCCTAAGAGACTTAAATTAAATTCTCGGAGGCAACGAAATCACGGAACGAATACCAACAATGATTATATGAATGATATCTTTGCTAGTCTCGACAAAGCATTCCCGCCTCTTATATGGTCTGAAACTAATAATTTACCTCGTCTAGAACTCGATGAGTGTAAACGTTATGACGATAATCGTAAAAATGTTTCACATATCAATGACCGGGCATTCGCAAAAATGAATGAAGATGTAACAGAAGACGCTAATAAACGTAATATTAAATCTAATAATTTAATAATTGTCAAAAATGTTAAGAACAGTGATCAGGAAATGGATAGCGTTAGAAAAATATATATTAATAGAAATGTGAACGGATCTAGTCCTTATGTTAGGAATACTAGTAAATCTTGTGAGAATTTGAAATCGGATAATCAAAGTCATTCTACAATAGGATTTATTAAATCCTATTCCGAGAATTCTCAAGAATTTACTGCGACTAATGATGGTATAATAAATTATAACATAGATGAGGTAAATAGAGAAAGTAAGACAGTTGACAAACTGGATCATGAAAAGTTACATGATAATAAAAATGATGACATTAACCGTGACGATAACTCTGATATTGAGATATCTGTATGGACATATGATGATTCCGATATCGATATGTTGAGTGAAGAACCAAGCCCCAGAGAGAACATTAAAACTGATTCACCAGTTCTCCCAGGAACAAGTGAATTTGAAGGAATAACTGAGAATCACACTAAAAGACACGAAATAAGGGACGACATTACACCGGAAATGGTCATTGAAGAATGTGTACAACGCATGAATATAAAAGAAAGTAGCGAAGATTTGTGTAGAAAGAAGAGGTTAAGGACCGATTCGGAAAACTCTGATGTGACGATATTTAAAAAATATAAAACTGTAGATCGTATAACGTATGTAAATTTAACACCCAAAGATACATCCGATGCGATAGATAATGTGGAGTTCGTGAAAAAAGTCCAAACTGTGATATCTTTAATGTTGGATATCACAAACGAACTACCGTTATTAAAGTGTCACGGTTACAGAAATGGCGCGCTCGTTTACAGTTGCCACAATGAAAAATCATTAACGTGGTTACAGACACACTGTGTTGCCACAGATGATATAAAAATTACTATTTCCGAAGAGGTTCTCGTTGAAAGTGTTAAAATGTCATTAAAAATTAATTGTTACATAGATGAGAATTATAAAAAAATCTTCCAGAGATTGGAGTCGTATAACGAAGGTTTATCGACAAACCACTGGGTTTGGTTGAAGGAGGAAAAGTTTAACGGTTACGTGATCATTACGTTTAAAATTGACGAGATTTCGTTTAATCTCATACGAAGCAAAAATTTTAGGTTATTTCTTGGAATAGATGAAGCTCAGTTTAGTGTTGTCTGGAATTAATTAAAAAAAGCATAGTGTCATATTTTGTTTTTTTTTTTTATATCAAGGTAAAGAACTATATAAATGACACTTTTCTTTTTCGTTATCATAATATAAAGAATTTGAAAGTTTGTCTTGTGAATTCTAAACTTATTTTTGGTGGCATAATGTCAATGACTGTATTATTAAGTAAGTTTCTCTTGAACTAAAACTATAGTATAAAGTGCGTAGGTTTAACTTTTCTTTCTTTTGTTATTTATATGGATGTATCATAAATAAGTGCTCTAATTAATCTGTGATTATGCATAATCTGTTTATAATGTTCTATTATGTTTTTGCAACACATATTTTTGTATTCTGGGATTATGTTTAGAACATTGCCCTTAGCATCTTTACTTTCGAATAGTGTTTATTTGTTAGATTTTCTTTATAATTACGTTGACTTTTGATAATCTGTGGAAAACTGTTGTTTTTTATGAACATAGACAGTATGTATAGTTTGGATGATTCAGGTTTTTCTTTTTTTTATATTATAGCATCAATTAATAAGACCTTAGGAGCTGTGAATAATACTCCAAAATAATGGAAATTTCAACAATAACCTGCTTAGTTTCCATTTGTTTTTTTTTTCTTAATTATTTATGGTTATATACTTAAGCTTTTTTTTTAAAGGCCTTCATTAAAGAGAAGTGAAATATCTGTTTATATTGCGTTTTGAAACGTAAAATATTTGATTATTTGTATATTTTTAGTGATCTCACTCTGCCATAATATCTAGTTTTACGTGATTCGTTTTCATTAGTTATATAAGAGACAGAATGCGACTTTTGTGATATTTTTTCACTATTTTGATACCGAGTGTTTTCATGAATAAATATTTTTAGTAATTATTTGTTGTTTTTATTATTGTACTATGGTCTATTTTTTATATTTGAATGTGAAAAAAAATATTATAACCTTTTTTATAACATATTACATGCATGGAGAAGTGTAAGATTTAGCAAATTTAATTTACATATGAAGGATGGATGCAGAAAGATGTCAAAAATATATTAAACTAGCTACTCGGTTCGGCTTCGCATGGGTTTACTAACGCAGACAATAAGTACAAACATTCCCGTTGTTGTATGACCATATAATTAAATAAAATGGCAATTGAACGTCAATCTGTCAATATTTTTGAATATTTTGCTACAGCCTTCTATCTGACTCGCTCGATCAATACACAGTCGCTCGCCTTTTAGTGGATTATTTGAAAATCAAAATTTTCCGTACGCTTTTTCAAACAAACATTGCCCTGATATTTACAAACGTCAAAAATGAATTAGGAAAATAAGTGTACCAGTTCTGAAGTGTATCGCGTAAGTACATTCTGCGAGTAATTTTGAAAAAAGAAAATACAAATAAAAATTTCCAATGAACCACATTTAATAAATTAAAATTTAGATAAAAAAAATTAGTGTGTTCTTATGTACACGCGTTAGAAGGTATATTTCTTAAGCGTAACAAGATAAAAATGTTTTAAAAAATTAACATCGACATAAGATCCACCCTTTAAATTGTATAAGATGAATTTGTTCACTGAAATTATTAGAAAATTACAACCAGAGAAAAGTTGATTATTTTCTTATAGTTAAAAAATTACGAGACCTTTGGCACAGAGATGTTGATAACTTCAAAAAATACCAAACATTTTAAACATGTACAGTTAACAATGCAGTAAAAATAACTAACGGATGGATGACGTTAAAATAAATTTGACTGTTAGTGGCGGATATTAGGCATCCAAAAGAAATAGCAATCCAATTAAATATTAAGCTTTATTGTAGTTTATAAAGTGTCAGATATATCTGCAGGTGGTGTTGTCCGCGGTAAGAGACCTCTGATGCTGAGATCGTAGACGACTTCTTCTATCTTCTTTACGTCGTACTTGAGAGCGTCGAATCGCTTCCTTAGATGATCGTTTTTCAGATTCAATAACCTATAATAATGACGTAAAATTATACATGATTTTTTTAGGGAAATATATGTCGTTTTTATAAGTTTTCTTCTGAACGTGGCATAAAAATTACATTTACTGTAATATAATTATATAGCAGTGAAATTATTTTACATCACTGCTATTTTACAGTTGATAACTGAAAATCTGTTACATTCTAACGTGGTTTAGGGTTACCAAATTTTTCACAATCAAAGGACAAACGATCATGATTATCATGAAGCTTAAGATACACAACATTCTGCTTTTTAGCTGGCAATCTTTGCAATTTTTTGTTAATGCGTATTGTATTTATTACAGTTTGATCTGTCCCTAGATATGCGGTAACTCTACTCCCGAAAAGGTAACAATTTTACTTCAGCTAATTGTTAAAATATGTAATGAGCAGATACAAAGGGGTTGCAGAGGCAATAACCGGCTTTGTAAACATCTAAAAAAGCTCGATTTAAATAGGACCAGCTGACGCCCACGACTTCCCCTGAGAGAGATAGAGAAAAAAACTTAAGCATCACATCGTTTGCCCCAATTCTCGCAAAAACAAAACGCACATCGCTGACAGAGTAGTGCTCATAAACATCAGTGTCTCTAAACTTTGACAACCTTACGCTAAATGAAGCTATCATCGCATTTTTTTTTTTTGATAAGGACTAAACGTTTAAGAAATAAACCTAAAAAAAGTTGATCGACATCTATACATTAGTTTTGCCTGATGCGCGCAAAACGGCAGAACTTCATCATTTTATTTATATATAAAAATAAGTAGTAGAGTAAATGGCGAGGAAGAGAAATTGAGGAGTCATAGGTTAGCATGATACGGGCATATTATGAGGAGAGATGAAAGTCATGTAACAAGAAAAGTTTTACGTATCTTCATACGCACGGACGGACGGACGGACATAGAAGTAAACCAACCGAAAAAGATATGGATAGATTGTGTGAAAAATGATGTGTATAAAAAGAGTGAATACTGAGATGATATCGGACAGGAGAGAGGGTTGAAGAGGAAAACATATTAGACAACTTTACTTTGGTGGGATAAGGGTAAGAAGATGATGAGAAGAAGAAAAATAAAAAACAAAAAAATTCTATAATTAAATAAAAAACCATCTAGGAAATAACATAATTACGAATTAGATGGAGAATAATTACGAATTGGGTGGAGAATAATTACGAACACAAGTAAAGCGGAGTTTTATATATTTAGATTTTTTATAAATGACCCCAACAACGTGAAATATTAAATAGTGTAAGCAGGAATGGCATACCTGAATCCGGCATTCAGTTCCATCACGAACTTGGAAATTTGCACCGGTTTGTCGTAGTCACCGCGCGTGACGGAGTTCACCGCTAATCGAGACTGAAAAATACCTTCAACTTCATAAATTCTTCACAATTACTTCAATCGCAATGCTTCATATTAACTTAAAAAAAAAATTTTTAGCTTGTTTATTCGAATAAATATCCACTTTCAACAAGTGCCAAAAATCAATAACCAGCTGATATTTATAATAAAAAGTGTTTTTTTTTTCAAATCCATACCTAAATTAATAAAACATTGTTGTGATATAAAAACTTAAGTTTAAAATGTTTTATTATACAAGTACAAAAAAGAGGCTATTATGGTGGTAGCGTAGCGATTTACTTACACAAATACGCGTTATTTCGTAGTGACCATAGACTACTTAAGTACGTTTGTACAAATGTCATTTCTGTCAAAGTGAGCGTTCAGCTGTGTTATTTTGTGCGATGGATGACGTTTTAATTTTTGGTATTCTTCGATAAATCTATATAGGCAGCAGTTTTATTTTTCTCTATTGTGATAGTCTTTACATTTTATTTGCCAAAGACATGGCTCATTTCTATAAATCTTTATAAATTCTTCAAAAACTCTCGAGTTTCATAAATCTCAGTTTTCTCACTCATTTTGGCGGAAAATTGATCGCAGAACGTGCGTACGTGTCGGAGGCTAGTACGCTATTGAAACTTTTATGCAACGCTGATATGCATGTTCTTAAGTAAACTTTTTTTATATATTGCCTTCGCACATATTGGGAATCGACAATCGGAACGTATTTTTAAACTTGTATAAGTAAAAAATTTGCGCAAGTATCTTCCAATATACGTTAAATTATACTTGCGAAAGTAAATCGCTATGTGTGTGGCTACCGTAAGAATGGAATGGAATTAAATATATTAATCCAATCATAGAATATCAAGTATAAATATCTCACCAACTCTGAGCATAGCGTTAACAACCCGACGAGATAATCCTCGATGTCCAGATGAAAACCTTCCTTTTCTTCCACTGCGCTTACTGGAATAAAAACATATTATGACGTCACTGAGTTATCTACGCGAGAGAAGCCGTGACCAAGAGTAAGTTAATAAAAATAACAAGTGCTGAATGTATATAAGCGCGTTGTGTGTAGACTTGTTTGAAAAATTAGAATGTTTAAAAGTATTTCATTTTAAAATTAATTAATGCAGATTAAATCAACATGAAAATTATTTTAAAAAATTAGAATGATACATAAAAAAAAAATTGTGCTTTTATGAAACCACAATGCAAGTGTAACTTATTTTCGAATCAAAGAAATTTCACTGAAAAATGTTCGGAAAATTATTCGTTTTAGGGTATTAAAATCGCGTTTTTAGAATCTTTTTCAATACTGAGCACAATATTTATTTCATTTAGTGTGTTAAATTATTCAACGACTCCCTAAATATTTAATAAATAATTTATTCTACTTTTTTTGGTATCTTCTCGATTCTGTAAACAGAAAAATAGAGAAAATAAATTTTAAAGACTTTTAAAGTTAATTATAGCTTTATAATTAAAACGTTACCAATTACATTTAATGTATTTTTTTAAGCTAAAGAAGTATAACTTCTTACGTGCGTACATAATAAGTTTTTTTTTTTTGCCAATTTGTATTAATGTATAAAAGTCCTTTAACTACATCTTTTAAAACAATTTTTATTACTAAAGTTTCGTAATCTCCCGCGACCACAATATAGTCTTTGCGACCTCCCAGAGGTCCGGTCCACCCACACGTTAAAAAACACTGATATAGGTAATTAAACATACTCACTGCCCAAAACATCCGCAACTGTTTCATGTGTCGCAAGAATCCCTTTCTCAAGCCATATCGTTAGCGATATCAGGAAACTGTACCGTTGCGTCATAAACCTCCAGTGGTCTTGGAACCTGTCGAACAGATACATCATTTTCCGATCGTGAATTCCTCACTCTCTTCAGTACAGTTTCTTCACACACTTCTACTACTACAGTGGAACGTCGGTAAGTGAAAGAAGTTGTGATAACACTCAAATTACAGACCTTTTAAATGAGTTTTGTATATGGTTTCTACAGTTTCCGACTTGCACAGGTTTAGATTCTATATTTTTTTAATTACAAAAACGAAACCAAGCAAAATTCTCATCACTTCTAGAAGTGATGAGGATGTTTGTCCTTTTGCCCGTTTTGTAATAAGTACTGTATGCACTTTCATGAGCATTTAGAAGAAAACTTGTTATCTTATTTATTCGTATAGACTATGAAACTGGAAGTAAGAATGAATATCGTTTACTTGTAATAATCTGTGGACGGAACTGTCTCCTTCAGTCTTGCGTAACCCTCACGCGCCTTCTCGAACAATTCCCGTGCTCTGAGACACGCTGGACCAACTACAAAATTATAATTCACCGTTTTATTCAGAATTAAGTCGTTTCTTTTGGATCGTTTATCTTTGGTAAATGACAAGAAACAGGTCATGGACCCGTCTGTTGGTATAATGTAACCATCTCGAAAGCAACACGTATTATGGTTGTTAGCTTGTGATAGGAGTGTGAGTGCTCGAGAACTCGACTCCGAGGGAGTGTACCTAGGTTTGAGAAGATGCCGAGAGGGTCACGATGTGTGAACGGGAGCAAAGTTAACCACTTGTTCAACCTCCACTCGATGTAAGTCATGCGCGACAATTCCAATGAATCTAAAAGTGCGCATCTGATCCAACCTCATTTTACTAGTGGCTTTTGAATCGAACAAAACTATACTAATGAGAATTGTTGACTCATATTTGTATTACAAAATATACAAAAATGTTCAAAAATACGCTCGATCTAATTAATGGTGTAGGTATTCTCTTGTTATAGGTAAAAAATAATCCTAAATTGCCAATACTTATTGTTCAAATACATCATGATCTAACACAGTAGTTTTACTATAAACTTAGTTCTAAAACACCTAGCATATATTTTCTCCTTTAATAAAACCCATATATACAAATATATCTAGTAGATCATGATTTGATTTCAAATTTTTTATTTTTGCAATTACTATTAAATATGATACATTCAATATCAAAGATGTATTTTCCAATCTACCTACATATATAAAGTCAGTACATATATAAAGAGGTTTGACCATTGGAATGTCAAATCGATATCGGCAGGTCCGAACCCCAGCATTTACCAAGGAATATGCATACATTTACTAATTTCAATTGATAACACTATCTGCTGATGATGGAGGAAAACATTGTGAGGAAACTTGATCCTGAGAAATATTCTTGCAGTACCACCATATGTGGGAAAATATAGAACTGTGGATTTCTTGGAGTTTGAAATAGCCAATATGTTGTGGGTTGACGTGGTGAATATGCCCATACCTTCCTTCAGGAATAAGCCTATGACAATGCAGCAAGTCTCTTATAGGCTAATATTTATAATTATAGTTAACAGTATTGATTTCTAACTTTATACATACTTCCAGTTTCATTGTGATGTATAACTTGAAGAACTGTGACTATCTCTCTGCATAATTGATCAATTTCCTTACATATGTTCCTTATACTCTGAAATAAGATTATTTTGTATAGAGATGACCATCATAATTATACATCTTCAATTATGATAATCATAGTTACTGTGAAGTTAATTATTTTCCTGAAAGAATTGGTCTGTCAAGGATTAACTGTGTAGGGTTAATAAAATACCTTAACAGTAATATATCCACAATTTTTTTTTCTATATACTTTTAAGTTAGTGGGTCTTGTTATAAATTCTATGTATATTAACATTATTTATGATTTTCCTTTCCTTATTATTTTATTAAAGATATGGCTTTGACCATTCAAATTGAACACAAATATGGGAAGTACATCGTACTTGGCTGAATGGTCTAGTTACCTTTGCCATTTGCACAGTAAAGGAAAAAACAGGGTTTTTGTCCCTGTCTTGTCTACAGTATTTTTATACTTTTAACTCCTGGACTGTTCAAAACCATAAAGGTTTAAATGCAAATGTAAATAGAGCTCATGAGGCACAAATCAACACACCGTTGGCAGCATAAGCTTAAAAAAATACCTGATTTATTACAAAACTGAAAAATAACAAATGATGTTGTAAAATTATAAATTTTATGGAAAATGCATTTTTAAAGTACTTTTTCATTTCTACGAACTTTATTTTTGTAAACCATGTAAACAATTTACAATGTTGTGAAAATAAAAAAAGAATACAATATATCATTCGCAGTTTTGAGACCTTAAAGGTCTTAAATAATCAGTGTAGGGGTTAATCGATCTGATGTTAAATGGTTATTGCAACCTACAGTTACTTATAACTGAGTAAAAAAACAACAATAATAATGTGATGCTACTCTGGAGGAAGGGAATGGGCATCTTATATCGTAATATATGTTTCTATAAACACTGGTTAGGCCTTCTTCTCAAATATTTATACAAAGAGCTTTATTTGAGAGATAGTGTATTGAAGACTTTATAACATTCAAACAAATTGTATGAGAAAATTGGAGTATTTTATATTCTATTTGTATGAGTAATTTAAAACAAATACCAGAATATCATTTCACACTCCTACAGCTATTAAAAGGTATGATTATCACAAAAAATTTGGTCATGTGTCGAGATTGAATCTGCAATCTCTTAGCTCAATAGTACTAGTTATTACCAATGTGCCATAAGGCCTGGTAATATATATGTATGGGATATATAAGAAAATTCACTATCATTATTGTTCATTTTAAATATTATTATTTGTTAAAGTAAATAAAGAAAATAATTTTCCTATAATAGTTTCATGGCAGAATCATGTAACAAAAAAAACGCTATATAATTCGAAAAAAATCATTTCTGAAACTACAACGACCGATACAACATTCAGGCTCAAATGACAAGAATCCAACAAAAACAAAATATATACCACAAAAACTAAGTATGGCGGTAGTAAATCATTACTATTTACCTACTTTATTAGTTTTCGCTAAATACAAATAATCGGCTATAGTTTTCGTTCACAATAAAATTTATTTCGCATTAATTTTAAAATTGCAACGCATCTCGAAAACTAATAAGGTTAGATCAATTGTTTGATGATTTTGATTAGACTTTACCTCTCTTAATTCTTGTTCTTCATCGAGACTTTTCTGAAAGTCGCTGAATATTTTATTTACAACAGTATTTTCACTCATATTCGATTCGTTTCTAACCAGCGGGCGACAAAAACAAGTAATATTTATGTAGCGATTAGATTACAGATTATACAAAGGTTAGAGATGAGTAACAATTTAATAATCACTCAGAGACAGAGTTGAGCCTCGAAATTGGACTAACTCAACCTAAAACTCATTTTATTATACCTACGTGTTAAGGTTAAATGCCATTTTCATATATTTACAGTTGGAAAAGTAATCTTAGTTTTGCCATTTTCTATAATACTTTTAATTTTGTTCTTCGATGACTAAAAATATGTTTGAATGAAATACAAAAAAAAAACGATTTCTTGTCGATACAATTTTCACTATTATTTCGATTTTAGAGGATTTTTTCCAGAAGTTTTATATGTATAATGCATGTATAAAGTAGATATAACTCCATGTATTCTAATGTAGTCTTAAGTTAGATTTTTTGGTCCTTCACATCGGTGAAGCTGGTTACCCCGTACCCGTTGAGGGTAATACTAACAATGTCCTTCAGAATTATACTTCCTAAAATGACTACAGAAAAGTCCTAAGAGTCCTCCTAAGAATAAACCACAGTAAACATTTTTACCTTGTACATATTATTGGGGAATAAATGATTATTTCCGACGTTATTATAACCACCAAGTATTACTCCTTATCCAGTAAAATACTTTAGTTAACGGTAATAACCAAGAGCAATACAGTAATAAAAAAGAGAAAAAATTGTTCGTGTGAAGATTTTTACATAGCTTATTTACTTACTTTGATGATATGTATATCATTAAAGCACTCAAAAATGGTTCTGAATCGTTGATACCTACGACGCTACATTGTTAGTCATATGAAGCCGTAGTGCTTCGGTAGAAGTATTATTATTCTATGCCGGGGTGGATCGCTAGTATTTGATATACAACTTAAAGCATGTTAAGGGAGCATTAATATTTTTTGTAAAGTAGGTACCACGTAACACAACTGACTTAATTTTTACTAAACATGTAAATCAATATTTGAAAGGAACTAAAAAGTATGTATATTAGTTTACTATTCTACCTTTATATATATTAATTTTAACACGGAAATTTTAAAAAATATAGTAAAAAACACGCTTTTAGAGATAATCAAATTAAAAATAAATCTTAGCATAAGAATAAAATTACTGATGAAAAAATTAATGTCACTGTTTTAAAAGCGTGGAGAGCTTTGTATGACATTTAACTAACTCTCCGTTTCGTAACCAACAGATATGGTAGTAATAATCAACTATCAGTAATTTTATTCCTATGTTAAGATGTATTTTTTAGTTTAATTATCTCTAAAAATTGATATTTAGTTTTCTTTAAACTATAATTTACTTTTGGCTTTTTAGTTCGATTTTCTTCAAAACAACCGTCTTTAATATGTACAGATCGATTTCGAAAACATATTCAAAGATTTCTATGACTCTTACTCTCATACAAAAATAAATGAATGAATCGCCGGTGGAAGTCAGTATTATAATAAAATGCTTTTTATTGTACCATTGCATTGTTACATTAAATTCAACGCTGTTCGAAATTTCAAGTTCTGAAGCCATCGGGAAGTTAATTAATAATCAATTACAACATTCCACCGGATCAGACATTTTTTTGTAACTAATCTTCTAGTAGATTATTATTGCCATTGTCGAGTAGGTAATGCTATTATAAGTTTAGTGGCCGTTTTGTTATAACTTGCTAAGGAGTTTTTGTGGCAGGTTTCATTCATGCTCCGTGGCGTTACTTCCTATTTACCTCACTTGTGCACAACAACCAAACTATATTACTTAAAGCGTCACCATTATTACAAAACATAAGAGTCAACACAATATTATGAATAAAATATAAAATCCACTTACATGACATTCCGAGATCCCGCTAAAAACTCGTGAACAGACATAAAAAAGTCTTCTATCTTTTTATTAAGCTGTTTCAATAAAAACCGTTTACATAGTTTGTTAATATGACCTAACATAAACAATTTATTTAGTATTCTCATAGAAAAAAATATTTATCATGAACACCCATTCAAAGATATCTTAGTTACCCCACATTCCTTTGAAAGTCGTCACAATTGTTGTTTCAAAAATATGAGTTCATATATTGTAGTTACCTATGGTTTTGTGAAATAATACCAATATATAAGAACAAACACTTTATTTATTAAGCAAACTCGTGAACATTTTAACCGGGAGGCCACTCCAACTGACGACCACCAAGAACATGAACATGTAAATGGTAGACGCTCTGTGCGCCGTTCTTGCCGTCATTTATGACCAGCCGAAAACCGGACTTGTCAAGACCTTCCTGTGCTGCTACTTTCCGAGCCGCAATTAAAAGATGACCTAGAATCAAACAAAATCGGTTTCATTAAAACAACAAATATGAACACACATTTAACACGAGTTTTACTAAACTGTGTCTAAAATTTGTGACCTTGTTAAACACATGTTTAAAATACTTTATTACAAAAGCGTGTCTTAGCGGTTTCTAGCTAAATACCTGGTTTAATTTTTTTGGCGAGCAACTCTGAATAGTATTCATTCGATTCAATCTCGTCATTCAAAAACGTTCCAATTTACGAATCCTATTTTTCTTCTGATCTTTATTATGAAAATGTTTCACTTTAAATGAAATTGTATATTATTAATGTGACATTTTTCTTAAAAGAAAATGATGAAATTGTTAAAATAAACAATATAAGTTCAATATATTATATCAAAGTTCCTAAAAAGGAACAAAAATAAAATTTCAGCTTAGATACATTGTCAAATGTAAACAATGTTTTACTTGTGAATCTCTAAAATTGTTTATCTAAATCTTCCAAGTTCATTATAACCCACGAAATCTTTAAATTACAACGAAACGTTTTTTGCTGTCAAATAGGAATACAATAAATCACAACAATAAAATAAGAACTGTCAACTTAGACAAGTGTTAGAGAATATTTAAATTAAAATAGTATTTATCTCTAAACAAGATACTCTTTTGTGATTAAACTTTTTTAAACAACTCTTATTGTACTCTACAATGCATATTTAACTTTTTCGTAATAAGATGGAATAAGTCCTATTTTGGCATCTTTATCATGCTCAAAAACAAATACTATGAAAAGCTGGAGTTCGTAAAACACAGGCATGATCTAAAGACTAGAAACTGTGACAAACTGGTCGTTCTATGTTTTAGACTCAGTAAAACCAGTAACAGTTTTTTGGGTAACAGTGTTAGGTTTTATAACAAAGTTCCAAAGCATATTACCAATTTGCCAGAGTAAAGTTTAAGTGCCATGTTAAGCGAGTTTTAGTGTCAAAGTGTTATTATAGAGGGGATCAATATGTGAACGATGGTGATGGCTGGAATTGACTCCTCTCTGTGCATCCAGTAAAACGATTGTAACATATAACATATTATAAATGTTTAATTGTATATTAAAAAGATAAACCCAATCGAGTTTGTTGCCGGTTCTTCTCAGTGACTGGGATAGTTTCCGAACCGGTGGTAGTTTTGACGTTCATAAGCACCTTCTTAGGGCCTAAATTGAATGAAGTATTTTTCATTTGATTTGATTAAAAGAAACTAGTAAGAGTTCTAGAATCCGACTGAATTGGAGTACTTATATCCATATATAAAAAAAAAATTGTATAAAATTATTAATTAAAAGATAAATAATTTGGAAGCAATAAATGTTTACAAATAGTTGCATTTTTTTTATATCATTTCAAGAAACTATGCACAATATATAGATAAAAAATAAGACAATAAAGTTTGAGGTAGTGTTTAAGTTGTATTCTAATTTTTGTAGACTTGTGTATTTCTAAATTAATAGGAAATATTATGTTTATATAATGTTATATATTAATTTAATTTATTTCTGTGTTATTATTGACACAATAAGGTTTGTAACATTTTATTAAGTATAGTATAAATTAAGTTAGAATTAAATACCAAGCAACTGTTCATCCTCATCCCCAGCTTTAGATAGTTGTGAAATCGGTTTCCTAGGGATCACCAGGATGTGAGTCGGAGCTTGTGGGTTCACATCATGGAAGGCTACACACTGGAATATAATTATAATAGAAAATTAATGTATTATTATTATTATTATTTTTATATCATAGGGGGCAACCGAACAGGTGGGTCACCTGATGGTAAGTGATCGCCGCCATCCATAGACACTAGCAACACCAGGGGAGTCGCAAGTGCGTTGCCGGCCTTTGAAATATGTGGGCCTCCGGCGCTCTCACTGACCGAACGAAACGCAACAATGCAAGCACTGTTACTTCACGTCGGTTTTCTGTGAGAGGGTGGTACTACTCCGGGCGAGCCGACCCATTCATGCTGAAACCAGTAATAGCTTCAGCCTAGCTCTACCACCTACAAAATTAAATACTGACAGATGTTTATCTAACCAGCTTGCAAAGAAGTATTATGTTTATCTTATTGTTTTATCACAATAAGAAGGTAAACATAATCTAAAACAAAATTAAATGTATGTTAATTTTGTTTAGGTAACTATCTGCCTGCCCCAGCTTCACATGGGTGTACTATGTAAGAAAAGGAGACTATCTTCCCTTTATAGTAAAACCATGTAATAAAACACAATGGGAATTAAATGTCGAGCAGTCAATATTTTTGACGATCACTCGCTCACTTTTTAACTTTTAACTCACTTTTTTTTGTAGGTGGTGGAGCTACGCAGAAGCTATTACTGGTTTCAGCATGAATGGGTCGGCTCGCCCAGGGTAGTACCACCCTCTCACAGAAAACCGACGTTGAAGTAACAGTGCTTGCACTGTTGCGTTTCGTTCGGCCAGTGAGAGTGTCTGAGACCCACATATTCAAAAGGCCGGCAACGCAGTTGCGACTCCCCTGGTGTTGTTAGTGTCTATGGACTGCGGTGATCACTTACCATCAGGTGACCCACCAGTTCGTTTGCCCCCTATAATATATAAAAAAAAAACATGAAAATTCTTGGCTCAGTTTTCCATTAGCGTCCGTCGAGTTGGGAGTTGATATTTTTTTTATAGATAGATTACATTAATATAAGAACACACACAAAGTTTCACCATGCGGAGATGCGTAGTTTTTGAGAAAAAAATTGTTGAAAATCAATTATTTTTGCAATATTTACGTAATTTTTACCACAGGTTATAGCGAAATATCACCATTGAACGTTTCGTTTTACTTACGGTTATGTTGTCATAAGTTACGTGAAATTTATTTTTTTATAAATTTTCATAAATATTTATTTTTAATACTTGTTTCAATAGTTTTCATACACACATATATTTTACAGTTTATGTATATTAAATTATATCATTATTTTCATTACGAACTATTAAAATTAAAATGTGTAGTTTATGACTCGTAAAGACGTTCAACCGGCTTGTGAAACGAAACGTAAAACTGACGCCATTTTTGTTGTTATTGAGATAACAAATAAAATAGGTTAGGTTCGACTTATGTTAAAGAACATGTTTGAATGACCCCGACTCCACCTGGGCCGAGTTTTTCCTACCCCTAGAGTGTTTTTAAAGAGCCGGAGGCGCGTAGGGAGAGCAGCCTCCGCCCGCTGTAACAAATCGTAGGCATTGGACGAGCCGGAGCGGCCGAGGCTGGTCGCCGAAGGCGACCAACAAGCCGAGGCTGCTGAGGCGAGGATAGATGCCTGGGATATGTTACGCAAGGGCGTCGAGGCTGCTCTTCCCGCAGCGCCGGAGACGTTGCAGAGTCAAAATAGATACAGAAATTCGGAATTTTTCCTCGGAATTAAAAGTTTAAAAACTCGAAAAGGTGGGGGCTCCGCAACTTTTCCTTTTAAGGGGTGTTAGTACTAATCATCCCCTTCCCTCCCATCCCCCTCTCCGCCGTTAATTCGACGGACGCTAATGGAAAGTCGTACCAAATTGGGTTAAAAAGTTCTATCAATTTTAGCACATACAAAAATAAATACATATAAAAAATTACATACATATTACATTACATATTTATCTAATAAAGAAATTAACCCGTATAATTGTCAAAAATCGTAAAATTCTTAAAAACGCTCATTTAATATAAACCCAAGAAAATTGGAAACTTGCTTATTGCAAAACAGCTGACAAATTGACAGATCGCCGACCCACCGGTGCAAATATAAAATGATAGATAATTAGATACATACTTGATCGTCTTCGTATACGAATTTAGCTGGTATTTCTTTACGTAATATTTTGCCAAATATAGTATCGCCACCAGGAGCGGCAGATTGAGCGAGTTCTACCTCACCACCCGCCATGTTTTCATAAAAAAATGTTGCTCAAAAAATAATAATACTACAAATGCAGAGATTTTGTTTTTTTTGTAACAATCAAGGCTACTGGACGTAAGTTCTTTAAGTCCAATTTTCGGACAGTTTGATTGTTGTAGGCACGGTAGGGCTGCCAACTCGTAATTAAAAAATATTTAATTGCAAATAGTAGTAGTAGCCTGCGATGCTGTATTTTACAACTAAGTGATCTCAGATTTGTTGATCTAATTTATAATTAGGTGTTGCATATAGTAGAAAACACCCAGACGTGGAATAATTATAAATATGATTCAAGACTCAAACCGAAGAAATCTAAATTTGTAATAATTTTAAAGGTATTATTTAAAAATTTAAATAATAATGTAAGTCAAGTTAGAAAAATTCTATTGCCTCGATAACTAGATAAACAAAAAGGGGTATACTAAAAAATCGATGTTAAACCATATTTGTAACAATATGTTTAGGCTTATATGTGTTGTTTATATATGCTTAAATTTGTGTTTTTTTATATATATACTTTGTGTATAACTGGAGTTTCGATACGCACAGAGCGTGAAAAATATTCAATGTGTGCATTAAACAGATTTTTTAGGAAATATCAATAATTGTCTGTGTCCAGTATAATGTATTATATTTTAAACGCTTACTTATATATGTAACGAAGATCTGATAGCTGAATTTCTACTTACTGAGTTACGAACTGTGTGAAATTTTTAACATTATTCTCATCATCATGAATACCTTTAATGCATTTATAATTTCCTTTACGTTAGAATAATTTGTAATAACTGTGTTGAGTTGAGTAAATTAGTTTTTAAAATATATTGCATAATTATCAATGTATAATAGTAAAATTTGTTATACAACCTATACTCAGTATAGGTAATTTCCAAAACTGAACATGGTGAATATTTATCAATTGCTCCAACAACATTTTGGAAATAATGAAAATGCATGGAACGAATATCAAATAAAACATACAATTTATTTTACTAATTCATTTATAACCTATAAACTGCTTCTGATAACATTGAAAACACAATCTTTTTTGTGACAGTTCTTTTAAACAACTTGACCGAATGATGTCATAACCTCATAGAGAGCAGTGCAGTCCTTATTAACAAATTAAATTTATGTGGGTTAAAATGAGTTATTATCTATATATAAGTCGGGTTAGCACCATAGGAGATATAATCATAAAAGCTGAACACGATAAGTAACATTACGATTAAGGTATTAACCACTCGTAACAAGTAAACAAGAAAAAGTATGCCGGGCCTGCCAGTAGTATTTTAATTGTTAAAGCCTACAACCAGGTCCCGTGGGCCATAACATGTGATGTAGAGCTCTTCCAAAGACATGCAACGATTTGAATTTATTAGTCCGATAATCTTCATCGACCATAACATGGTATCCGTTTCGTTTTAATCCTTTCTCAACAGCTATGTTTTTCGCTACTAATAATAGATGACCTGTAAACAAAAGACAGATTAGCTTCATTTAATTTTATGTTGATAAGCGTCCGACTCGTTATTTCTTACAATTTCATATGTATTTTAATACTTTATAGTTTGACTATAATTTCGTTTGATGTTAAATAATGATGTGGTCTAAGTTGGTAACACTCTGAATTTAGGACACTTTAGTTTGTCTTTATTGTAGTTATATAAATATTATATAAAGATGTATGTTGGTATAGATAAGGTAAGAAATTGCTAAATTCCAACATCGTTTACCAAACATCACGAAAATTGGTACGCGTTTTATTTTTTGAATAAAAACTTTTTATGGTAGAGCTTTAAAATTCGAATGCAAAGATTGCGTATTTGTGTGCCAAAAATTGACTAGGGCACATGTTGCGTCCGATATAGTGTTGAAATCACCGCTTCTCGCCCGATCACCGAGGTTAAGCAACTTCGGCCACGGTTAGTACTTGGATGGGTAACCGCGTAGATTTAGTTTTTCGTTGTACTTTTTATAAAGAAGTTTTCACTTCTTTGACGTGGTCATAAGCACACATACATTTATTACAATCAAAATATTTTTATACTAGTTTATACTACAATATATAAACTAGATGGCGCTAGAATACATCAACTCTTAACGCCTTAAATAAATCTTTACAAAAATTGGTTTATTTATATATATTTGAACATAGAGAAGATTGAGGTAATGTCCTTATTGCTACTAGAACTCAACAACCCAGTATAGCAAATAAAAGCCGCGCGGCGTAGTCGTGCATTCGGCTCTCTGCGTAACAGTCATGTTTCCTATGAAATATATTTAGGCCCATCCAATTGTAATGATAATAATTATGAAAAGCGAAGTAATTTATAAATAAAAACAAATATGTGCAATGTATAATCGATTTTATTTCAACCAAAAGGCCAAAGCATTTGTCGCCCGCCGAGAACTTGTACATGGAATTGATCCACTTTCTGACCACCGTGTATGCCTTCATTAATAACAACACGGAATCCAGATTCAGCCAAACCTCTCTCTTTTGCCATGTAGCGGGCAACTATCAGCAAATGTCCTTATAATTATGAAAGAAAATATATGCAATATCAATTTAATTGATACAATATTTGTATTTAAAAAATAATTGGTATTTAATCGATATTTAAAAAAAACAGCCGTCATTTAAAAAACCGAGTATATATACAATTATATACTTGGCGAGTATAGTCGTACAAATCTTTTGCGTATATATAATCGACATTCTCTACAATTACTGTTTTCGCGAAACTTTTTAACCATTTTCAATATACGTGAGCAGAACACAAATTTACGTATAAATGCGTATTATATTACATGTATAACATTGAAATAACTTAAAGAATAAATAAATACCAATTTTCGATTCCTATATAGAATATTTTAACTTCGTTTTGTATTGAACTCTTGATGTTATTATGTGCAAGCCCTAACTTACGGCTATATTCAAAGAGACCAAAAAGATTGACGAGAATTGTACAAACTTTAGGCGAAGGAAAATGTCGTGATGGAACTCTAACACGGTCGGAGCACATTTTCTATTTCATTTAAAAACGAATCAATTAATTAACCCCCGTATATTATAATAGTATATCTTCCAGTTTAAATAGCGGTAATATAAATTTGAATTTGCCCCTCTGGAACAGTACTTTGTGCTTTGCTACTTTTGTGTACATATGGTAACTTGTCAGCAGAATTTCATGAAAATCAGTTGAGTAATTAAGGCTTGAAAGAATAACAAATTTACAAAGTCACATTTGCATTTATAATGTTAGTTAAGGTTAAAAATATCTAAAAATAGATAAAACTAAAGTGTCCGTATTTGTTTCAATCAATATGTGAAGCGAGTTAAATCGACTTTGAAGAGACTTTCACCGAAAAATAAAAGATTTTCTATAATAGAAAAGCGATAATTATGAAATTTATGAGAGGTATCTTAGAATCGGTGAAAGTGTCCTTTAGGAGTTAAGAAGTTGTCCAAAAATTAGAATTGATAAAATAAATGCCATCACACAATAAATTGAAATAAAACGATGAAAACCATTTTAAGGAGAACGAAGTTGAGTGCACTAGCTACTATTTGTAGTATAAATAATACCAACCGAGCAATTTCTCATCATCAGCTGAAGCATCCGATAACCTTGGAATAACTGTTTTGGGGACAACTAGAAAATGTACGGGCGCCTGTCTGTTGTTCTCTTCCTCGAAAACCACACACTGTATTAAAACGATTAATTTGTGATAAATACATTTTATATGAATCATTAAATTTATTTCATATTTATTTCCTTTTTTCTTCAAAGATTTTTTATTATGGCAGCCCAGTAGAACTATCAACTGGTTGTAATAAATGCGTAAAGACACAAGAGAAACGAAGTTAGCGTTGAAAACCTAGGGACAGCAATTCAGTTCAATAGTAATAGTACATAACCTATGAATTTTATAGGTATATATAGAATTATAGGATATAGGATTATATAGGACAGGGCTGTTAAAAACCACGGCCCGCGGGCCCACGGCATGCGGCATGAATTATTACGGCCCGCAGAATCTTTTTTATTATCTTGAGAATGTGAAGATTGATTATCAACTGGAACTATGTGATCTGCAATCAGACCCCTTTTACAAGGGCAGAACAGAAACAGGAAGTGAATTTTTTAAGCTCCTTATTGAACGTTTCCCAAAACTGACGAATTTCGGGCTAAAAATGGGCTCGATGATGGGCAGTACCTACCTCTGTGAAAGTGCATATTCAACAATGAAGTTCATAAAATCTAAATACAGGTCTTCATTGACAGATACTTCACTTAAACATGCACTGCGTCTAGTTACTACTAATATTGAGGTTGATGTTGACAGAATGGTAAAAGACAAATTAATGAAAAAGTAGATAATAAAATAATGCTATACTTATTATACTTGTATTTTATTTTTATAAATATTTTGCGGCCCCCCAATGTATTGAGTCATTTTTGTTGGCCCTGGGTCCCATGTAGTTTGGACAGCCCTGATATAGGATATAGGATTTAATGTACAAATCTAAGTGACAAACATTACAGACAGAGTTACACTGTATATTAAATAATTATATTAGATGGCGCTTATAAAAGCGCGTTGAAAAAGTCTAGGCGATAGAGGTTTTATGTTTATTCCATTTTGTTGAAAAGGTTGCGTTATTTATATTTAGAGAAAAAACAATCAAACATGGCCGACAAAATAGAAATCAGTATGCAGGAAAATTTGAAATATTAGGTGGAAATCTACTAATTCTAGAGGAGGCAGGGCGATCACCATAGAAGGTGAAAAAATCTTCTAAATAAAAATTATCTAAATTGAATGAAACAAGATAGATTAAAAAATTGTAAAAACTCAAAAGAAAATATAAAATTGTGCTTAAGATGATCGTGATAAACTAATACACCCTGGCACACCAACTTGGAAAATCATTGCATACAATTCTCAGGCACAAAATCTTTTGCAATAAAATTATTTCTCAGTTTGCAATTGGCGTAGTGATTAGATGCCATTTTCCTTACAGTTTCAAAAACTTTTACCCATTAAAATAGAGCAATTAAAAAAACATAGGACTAGGCACGACATACAGTATAGGATTATTTAAAAAGTTCAATTACTTAATATTACTTCTTTTTTTTTGAACGCCATTACAAAACTTTTATTATAAATCAGGAAATAGTTTTCATTGCTGATATATTCATAGATTAGAATAGATATATTCACAAGTGTATAGTAACAATTGTCAAAACAATACACTTCTGTCGAAAACCATGAGGGCTTAAGCTCCATACAAACGAATGCAGACCTTATGCTGTATTAGTTAACAGATAAATTGGCTCGAAATTTAAAAATATGGTCTGCCATTTTGACAGATACAGCCGAGAGTTAAAACATAACAAATATAATTACCTGATCATCTTCATATAAAAACTCCGTCGGAGCTTGGCCGTTGAAGAAATGTGCAAAATTATGAACACTCACTGCCATAGCTATGATTACAAATAAACTATATTATCAGTTATGAATATAATAACTATTCTTTATGAGTTATCTTTGTGACTCATATATTAACAATCTTTCGTTCGAACAATCAACGTGATAAACATAGATACTAGAATGACAAAATACAACAAAAACACACACCCATTTACTTATTTGTGTGTTAAATGGCCGCGTAGTGAAATGAGAACGTAACATTAATCCTATGTATATTAGGTAGATAAAGATTGTATATTTTATTCGTTATGCCTAGGGTTTCGTACGCTTTCATTATTATTTCTATTGAAGTCGTTTAAAATATATTAGACATAGATTTATAATATCAAAGAAATGATTACTTGTGCCATATTTTAAGAATATAGTGTAGTGGTTCTTATAAATTAATCTATATATGGATATAATACTATAGAAGTATACCATTGTGTGCGTATGACGTAAAAACAATTGAAAATCAGTTTTCAGCGGAATGTTAATCCGTCATGTAGTGGCTTCTATATTTATGTATTTCTGTATATTTTGTAATACTGGTGGCATTTTACGTAACACGGTTTGGTGGTATATCCACAAGTGTAGTGGATGGGAAAAAACACTACATAGCATGAATTTAAAGATGTCATAAAAATTCTCTAGAAAGTTCTAACAAGGAGGCCACCATTAAAACTTTACAGTAGCTTTCATGACACCTTAGAAATTCATGTTTCCTGTGATTATATCTAATCTGTTTGTGTACAATATTTAAACTGTATTACGCAAAATGCCGCCAATATTACGCAATACAGGTGCAATTAAAGCAAAATATAAAAGCCAGTACATGACAGAGTAGGATCCCACAAAAAACTTCAAGCTTATAGTCTTCAATAATTAAATAATTCATGAATTAAATCTAATACCGTTAGGTTAGATGGACCTATATAGTGTCTATGTTATTTGGTGTTTGTTTCCAACGCGCATGTAGTAGATACCTACGAAGAATAATGACATCAAGGTTCCTTTATCAACAAATATTATCTATAATGATATCCAAATCGATATGAAGTACGTAAATAGGACATTTAGTAACGAATGACTTGACATATATATATTTTACACTTTCCTTCCGGATCGTTATTTATCTTTACATTAACAAGGGTGTAAAATATTGCCCATAACCAAAAATTCATATAATAAAGTGCATGCATTCACTTGATAATGAAATTAGATTCTAGTCGTTATACGGCACTTTGCGTGGAAAAAAACGATAAAATTCAGCAATAGGATCTCGTCCAAGCAATTTTTAGACTGGACTCCTTTAAGACAAGCTGCGCTACTGAATCACCTACTGTTTTTCTAGTGATTTTTTTTAACATCCTCTCATATTTTTTCCTCCATCTATCGCATGTCGCATTACAGCCGGCCGCGGTGTAGGGTAAACCTACGTCCTTCGACGCTGTGTCCGAACATGCTATCAATTAAGCCATCTTCGGTTCAGAAAGCCATCATCGCTCCTTTGTGTTGCAGGATGATATGGCACAGGTGCACTTTTAGGATATAAGTATGTGCAATACCGCTAACCTCCACTGTCCTCTCCCTCTTTTTTCATATCTAGTTATAACCTATCAGGACAGTTTTACCGATGATGGCTCAATCGACGTAGGTTCAAATCCTTGCGACTGAGCTGGAGGTTTCGGTGAAGAAAAACAACGTGATAAAACCATACCATGTTCATAGGACTTTTTCTACGCCCGCCTGGCTTATTACCACTCTTAATTTGAGAATCTGTCGTCAAGCACTTCTTGGGGTGTTCTGGGAAGTTTGATCAAAATCGAATGGACCCATGCTACGTGACCAAAGTTTTACAATTTTTACCCCCCTCCCTGCCCTGGGGGCCCATCCGTAGTATATGAGAATATCCCTCACACTGTAATTTTCTCGCAGTAATTAATTCATACGATTTTGTATCCGCCCTTGACAAGGAGTCCTTGTAACATTTAATGAACGCACTGTACAGTCGATCGTACTACGACATTATGTTATGGACACAAACTCTCGTCTCTTTGCTTGGTAACTACACTATACTACAAACTGTTAGTTTTGAATCAGTTGACGTCCCGGTATGTGCGCGTCAGTGTTGCTAATTGTGAGTTTTAAAAGCGCTAAACGCTGCACCTCATATTTGCATATAGCTCAAGACTTCCTTTAGAGAATATTAAGTACATGATGAAAACCTAAGCCCCCCCCCCCCCCCCGTGACCAAGCGTGGTACTTTGAACACCCACCCTCCCCGCTTGTATTGATGACGTAGTATGAGTACGTTTCCTAATTTGATACTAAATGATGCGATCTAAGACGGTAACACGGTTAACCTAGAAAGGGATTGGCTCTCAAATGCAGCTGCCGGTATACACATATAGATATTTGGTGATATATTCACTAAAGGTCCGTAGGATTATATAAAAAATAAAACACATGTATATAAATCAACTGTTTACAACATACATTAAAGAACATTTAGTGTTAATATCGAAACATATATACAATGCTGATCACAGTCTTATTCGGTAATTATTATACAGTTAATATTTTTCCGCATCGTCGTGTTTGAAAAAGAATGTAATGGCAAATAATTATGGTAGGTTTTTGCAAAAAGACATTGAACCTTCTTGATGTTATCTGTCAGTTACATTACACATCACTCGTAATAATCAAATTATATAGCGTAACAACCGGAAGTAACGCCATTGTATCGTACCATGGTGTTGCCTACCGGAAGTACTGCCATATGCAATGTCTGGTGCTGCCACCGGAAGTACCGCCACAGCCAAACGAAGTCATGCAACTACCCTACCCGTCAGTAGCGCCACGCTTTACGGTTGGGTAGGGATGGCCAGCCGTAAAAAACCGTGCATGCTTCGACTTGGGGCAATAGATTAGCTTAGTTAAATCGGGAAACTCGGGGACAGTTCAAACTGAAACGCACCGTGTGCCATTGTGCTGATCGCCTAAACAAATCGGGTGAGTGCTATAAACGCTCCCGTTAGTAGTCCGGTGAATCTGTAGAGGCCACAGGGTCAACAGGGTAGATAGTTAAAAAAAAGCGACTCGGGGCAGTCTTGCACCACATTAAAGTGCGGAACCTATCACAATAGTGACGTTTGATGTACATTGTTTTGCAATAAATAAAATGATACAAGGTCTGCCGTTTCTTCCACTATTATATCACCATGAAATAAACTGACAACAGCCCATCATATAGACAGCATGTCTTTTTGCAACTTTTTTTTTAAATAAAAAAATCACGTACACTTAGTTTTAAAATATGATAACTTTTATATAACACCTGTCACGGGTCGTGAGCACAATATTGTACTATTCTATAGTATTAGTGGAGGCACTTAGTACGCTGCATCTGATTGACTTGTGCCAATATCCTCGTCGCCTATTGCTTACCGACGCGCTTGCGTATAACTGTTTCGTGCACACGACTTGTGACGTATAGTCAAATATAGTTCATCAGAGAATAAACTATAGGAATGTCACAAACAGAATATCAATAAAATAAAAGAATATTTAATTTTCTTAGACCAGTTAAAATTAAAGTGGTACTAGCCCTCTCAAGAAGAAAGAAAAGTGTCTTAATATTATGAGAAAATAGAACTAAACACGTTACTCTACACACATAAATCATGGAAGAACATTACGAAATAAAAGTATTGCTCGTAATAAACGATGCCTTCAGACCGTGTTCCGATATCAATAGGATTGTAGATATATAGATAAGGACTTTTGCATTTATTTCTATAGCCTATTATATAACTATACGTTATAAAAAAAATGGAATATCATTAAAACCGTATTGTTTGACGTCACAGATTCTAGAATGTTCTGTATAGTATAGAACGGTCTGACATGAATCCAACGCCATAACCAATGCGAGCGTAAGTTAAGGTGAATGGTTAATTGTATTTTTTTTTACTTCAGATGACAAATATGTAAAATGAGAAATATTAGAAAAATCAAAACACGGTCTGAAAAAATTTACTAAATTTGTACATTTAATAAATATTAACAAAATTATCTAAAATCGTAATAAACTATTACAATTAGACGAGGCCCCTTATTTTTGAAGCCTTTTCTGACCAAAACATTTTTAAAATCATGAATTTACTGTCATGATCACATAACAGGCGTAATGTTAAGTTAACAACAATAACTTTAATTATAAAATCGCTGTCTTTAACTTAAATTGTCACTGGAGAAGAAAAACAGCACCTTATTCCGGGACACATTTGCATACAAACGGAATAATTTCTTTGTAGAAACCATTTAATCAGAACATAAAATCTATAGCATTGGTCAGTTATGAACTTAAATGTTTGTGACAAGTGTAGTCCCAATTGCGTGGGGTTTAGCCTCCATTGTAAGCGACTATGGTCCCCACTGTGAGCACTTTAGCTCCCACTGTAAGCAGCTCTAGCCCTCACTGTGAGCGACTATAGCCCCCACTTTGAGAGCTTTATCCCCCACTGTAAGCAGCTTTAGCCCCCACTGTGAGCGGCTTTAGACCACATGGCGAGTGATTTTAGTTCCCCCCCCCCCCCCCATTTGGCGGCTTTAGCCCCACTGTGGATCATATTTCGTCCAATGATAGTCCGGAGCCAGATAGATCCGTCGTCCGTGTACGAAACACGTCACGATTCCTCTGTAAGCTGTTCGCGGGACACCGCTCTGTTGAGAATTTGATTTCATTACAACTTTTCTCTATATCGAGTGCCAAAAGCAAAAAGGGTGTATCGAAACTGTGACATAGGGTATTTTTTTTTTGTAAACATCTGCATGACATCGTTTTTCTTTTTATCTTACAATGCCTCTATGAAGCGATTAAGAATGAAAACAAATATGCGCCCTTTGGCTTTACAAAGTGCAGAGAGTGCTTTTAGCAAGTGATTTTACATACGCACATACACTTCTTATTTGAATCTATTGTTCGCACCGTTGTTATTCTTATAATCGCTGTGAGTTAAATCAATTTGCAAATTTTTGTGTAAGAGAATTTACTTTAATAACAATAAATAAATAAAACGTTAACTACGAATTCATTTACAAGCCATGTAGCATATAGTAATATGTTAAATACAAAAATGTGACTGAATCTAATCAAATATCATTCTGAACAAACTTATCGGTGCTTATCAATAGATAATCTATTCAAACTCGTGTGTTGTAACTATATCTTCTTATATATAAATAAAAATCAATTATCCTTCAGTACGTCTGCATCTATTTGACTAATCTTTTTTTTTTGTGTATGTAATTGTCAGGACAAGGTTTGTATCGAAGAAAATGTTTAAAAAAAATCGTAGAGAAAAGTGAAAAATTGGAGTTATAAAAAAACTTCACATATAAAAATTGAGTCTGTTACATAATTACAAGTGAGACAGAATTGACAGATATACTATGTTCAGATGTTAAGTTGGCACTCTACGAGTATTTCATTATATTTTCGTAGTGTAAAGGTAAGTTTTAGTCTCATTTTCTTAATTTTTTTAATGTATTCTGTTTACGTGTTTTATGTGAAGTTACCAAATAAAAAATTAACTAAAATTGTCAAAAAATATATTTATGAAATATTTTTTATATAAAAATATTACTATATCATATAGTGTGTAACTGATTCTCGGAGGCTAGTAATAATTTTACTGTTATTAATATGTTTATAAATACAACTCTTAGTAATTTTAGTTCAATTATTATTATTTTTTCTAACTTTACATAAAAATATAGTAAGCTAAATTAAAAAAAAAAAAAACTTGTACGAGCTGCTAGTGGATATTAGAAAAATGTTTGCCTTTCGAAAAACTGACCTATAATGGTACTTAGTCTACACATCCTTCGAAGCCTAATCATAACCTTTCAAAAAACTGTAACAAATGTATACATTAATGACGCGTCACACCGATTCTACATGGCAATGTCTACTTACTCTAAAGTCCTCCATAAGTCCTAATTTCTTGGCCGCTCGCTGGTAAGTCTTCGCGTTTGAATATGACACTCTGACCGGTTGGAGGGCGTCTCCCCCGAAAGCCTTCGCCTCATCAGCCGTCATTTCCGGCAACGAGTACACCATAGATGTGAATGCGTCGTCGTAATTCTCCTAGTAACAGAAACTGTCTGTTCATGCTAGGTGATCGTACATCACCATCTATTAAATAAAGGCTGCTCAACTTTTTTAACCGTCGTGCCAAATATGAGTCAGACATTTTTGACAGGCCATTGACGGTGATTACTCTAGTTGCTTTAAGACGGCCACCGTCTTGTTAGTTCATTGAAATAATCGCCATAGACTTGTAATACCTACTCGATAATTGCACTACTCTACTAGAACAGGGTTTCTCAAAGTGGAATACGCGAACCCCTAGGTAGGTGGTAGCGCTACGCTGAAGCTATTACTGGTTTCAGCATGAATGGTTCGGCTCGCCCGGGGTAGTACCACCCTCTCACAGAAAGCCGACGTGAAGTAACAGTGCTTGCACTGTTGCGTTTCATTCGGACAGTGAGAGCGCCGGAGGCCCACATATATTAAAATGCCGGCAACGCACTTGCCACTCCCCTGGTGTTGCTAGTGTCTATGGACGGCGGTGTTCACTTACCATCAGGTGACCCACGTGTTCGTTTGCCCCCTATAACATATATTAAAAAAAAAGTCGACGGTAGGGCGTTCATGGCAAGATTTATGTATTTGTGGCTTGATGACTAGCAGACATGTGAAAATTAGTCACTGAAGTAGGAGAGAGACGAAAAATAACACAGTAATCGAGTTACCTTGAGTAAGTAGCTCAGATTAAGCTTTGTGAATTCGATGTATTCAGTATTTAGTTGTATATTGCGTAAATGCATATCGAAAAACAGGCCCTTGCTGACACCGACCTGTAATAAAAACCACTTGCACTAGTATCAATTCCTTATATCTAGGGGTGATCAATATACTAACTAATAATATAATTCATTAGTCCTGCTAAACCATATTATTGAAGACATCATCAATAGCGATGGTCTACCAGATTAATTACAATGTGCATTATACTACCATTAATAAGTTTGAAAGAGAAAGAACACTTCACATTGTTCACACTCAAAGCCACGATACGAACAACGAATATTCATTTCAATTATTATCATTAGAATCAGGCATATATGCTTACGAACAGAGAACAAAAATTCTTATACTAATATTTACTTAAAGAAATCTTTTAATTTCTTCTACATTACTGCTTCCGTGTGTTTTTCCAGTTCAAAATTTTTTAACAAATCTTGTTTTATCGACGACCATTTCGAATGGGATTCGATAAAAAACAGTGTCAGATACTAAGTTCCATAAAACTTAAGTATTATTCTTAAATAGCGAGCGTGAAAGATGCTTTACTGTCGTTTACAGAGATGCAGACAAATAGTAGTCTCTATTATAGAGGTCTGTGAGGAAGAAAACTACTTTCTCTTATATAAGTTTCTGTTTCTCACTTATATACCGGTACGTATATGTGTGTATAATGTATGTATGCATGTATGGGTGTATGTATGTATGTATGGGTGTATGTATGTATGTATGTATGGGTGTATGTATGTATGAGTGTATGTATGTATGGGTGTATGTATGTATGAGTGTATGTATGTATGGGTGTATGTATGTATGTATGAGTGTATGTATGTATGGGTGTATGTATGTGTGTATATATCTATGTAAGTACGTTTACTGTATACAGATTTATATCGAGACCAATAAAATAATATCATTCACCTTTCCAAATGAGTACGTCCTTGATATTTCCGGTCTAATACACGCACGACCGTCAGTATTCACCGGGTCCCTTAACCAGTCGTCGAAGAAACTGTTGATTTTTTATTATAAATCGCTTATTAATTAATCCTTGAATTAATTATTAAATTATTTGAAAATTATAAAAATTGTAGAATTATTAAAACTTCCGACAAATACTTTATCCAAAGAATCAAATACTATTATAATTTTCAAGGTAACAAATAATAATCAGACATTCAGTACAACTGACATTTGGTGGTCACTACAGACTGTAGATTTATATATACATATTATAGGTTTTATCGATTGATCACAATTTCACCTGATCTTGAATGATGATGTGGTCACATGTTAAACATTAAAATGGAATGGTTGTCACGTGCAGCTGCCGGAATACGCATATAGGGGCTTGGCGATAATACAACTTGAGGAGGAGGGTAGATAAAGCCAAGTGGACTTTGGACCTACACCCATGTTATGATTTTCTTCACCGAAAGCTCCGGCTTCTACATCTGACGACTGAGATGGAAAGTGACACAACATTAAGGACACAAACTGGACCGCTATTATTTTGGACATGGTGAGGAGTAATTAGGCATAGTGACTTTATCACATTTTGTTGTGATTCAGAATGAGCCAGTGTATATCCACCTGTTGAGAGGCTTGCACGTCGGCATGATAGTGCCGAAAGGCGATGTGTTGCCAATTTCTTTCTGGTTCCAGTTATTCTACGATAATACTCTGCTTACCGTCAGGCAATGGCATCACTTTGCTAATATACAAAAGATCGAAACAGTATAGAGCGAACACTACTACTTTGAAACAGAATTAAGTGTGGTGATAGCAATTCCGTAAGAAATAAGTGTCGTAGTAGTACTTCCGTAAGAAATAAGTGTCGTAGTAGTACTTCCGTAAGAAATAAGGGTTGTGGTAATACTTCCGTCGACTAATTATGCCAAAGTATGAAAATGTTATATGTAAATTAACGCGAAGGAATGACAGCTCAGTGGAAGTGTGTTCAGAGAAAGTGTGAATTGAAGTAAACTCGAATACTACGAACCTCAAATATTGATAAAGGAAAACAAGACATCGTAATAAAATTGTAAGGTGGTAGGATATTTTATAATGGCCGCCCGGTTGGCTACCGCTCTGAAGTTGAAAATACGAGTATGTCACCAAGCACCTATACGTGTGTTCCGACAACTACACTTGTAAACCAGTCCCTCTAAGCTTCGCTATTTAGGGCCACATAGTCACTTAACATAAAGAGGAATTGTGCTCAAACGCTAAAGCTAAATCAGGTTACAATTGGTTATCCTACGTACAGTTTTAATTCAGTCTGAGAATACCAATAATAAATGGGATTCATCTTTTTAAAGTCATTCGTATTTCATGAATCAATGGTGAGCTAAATGGGAAGATAAAAATAATAAGCGGTACTCACGCTGATGGCCATTTGGGTTCAAGTTGGAGCCACGTATCCCGTCTTAAAACCCAGCCCAATCCTGGGAAGAAATCCGTCCTGTGCAGGAGTTCCGGGTGGGACATATCTATGACCTCCCTCTTTCCATTGTCATTCCACGCAGATATACACCTGTATTAAATTCCTTTTTATATACAACTAGTTACACGCCCCGGCTTCGCACGGGTGCACCAACAAAGAAAATGAAATAAAATGGCAACTATACAACTTAACGACAGTCTGCCATTGACAATAATTTTTGAAAACCTTTTTTTAAGACCTTTACTCACCATAAACTTGGATCCTTGTACAATAGCGGATACGTCCCGAGGAAATATTCGAAGAAGTCTGGGGATATGTCTAAATCATCTGTAAAAGTCACATTATTTTTGATTATATAATAGAATAAAAATTGATGGAATGTAGACAATTTCGATATTATAAAGATTACTACTATATATCTTATTGGTTACAAGCGTAATTCCAAATATTTAAGATAAGATAAATATTAATTGGATACTTAGGGGGCATCCATTAACTATTTGAGGGGACCAGAGGGGGGAGGCCGTCAAGCCGAACCTTACAAAATCTAACGTGGGAGAGAGGTGGTTTCGACAAATATCACGTAATTTGTTTCGGGCAAAAAATATTATAAAAATGTGATCAGATTAATTTTAAGTTAAAACATATTTTTAGACTAAAACTATGCCGAAACCGGCAGTTCTTCTATATATATTTTGTAGTTCCCATTTAAGTATAGTAGGATATTAGGGATAAAGTGTGGAGCGAGAACAGATATAGACCGAGTCAGCGACACAACTGTTTTATTGGAATACCCATATGACCTGTAATATTTACAAATACCACAAGTATTATTTAATGTAATCACTGTGATTTTAGATTACGATCTAAACAATTTGAATAAAGTAAATTGTGTTTATTTTAATACATCTAACGCATTTTTATTCAAGAGAGATTATTAGAGACAAATCTCACGGCACCTCACCAGGGAGTGAGAATGGGTCAAAAAATCCTCAAACGCGTCGTGAAATTAATGGACGCCCCCTTAAATGACTTTGAAATAATGCTTATTTATATAACATTTCGATTGAAATAAAAAAAAAAGAAAACAAAGACTAGAAATAATACGCGAAAAAACATACCTTCGACAATAACAACTGCATCGTAGCCCAAAGTTTTGAAGACATAATTCAATGCGAACTTGTAGTGACGCGCGATTTTGTAGTAACCGCGGAATTTGATCTTCGTCCGCGGCAACGGTATCTCTGATTGGTCGGGCTGTTGGACCAGTTTGATTGTCGAGTCGACGCTTGTGAAACTCTTTATCACTTCGTACGTGGCCATGTGTCCACAGTCCTAATAAAAACGTTTGCTTTTGTTTATTTTCAATTTATGATCTAAATTCGAATATAATAATAATAATGCAAACGCATCAAGGGGAAGGAAAGGGTCTCGTAACAAATTGCGATCATCTCTCTCTCTCTCCCGATATACTGCTAATTCTGGATATATTTATGCAAAAAAAAATACAATTACGAAAAAAAAAGTAGTCGATGTTATGAAAAAAAAAAACAGAGGAGAAAATTGCACTGTACTGTTTAATCTTTCCCTATTTATGTATAGATTAGTTTTTGTTCGTGACTTCTCTCGCGTTAAAGTAGATCTGATCTACCCCTCGGAATTTTGTACTTTCATTTTCTGAATGAAATACTCGTATATTCTATGTAATTTTCCCTATCTCTATTGCATATTCATTGTAAGCAAAATGTAATGATGATCAGTAAAGTAAGGCGTGAAGCAAACAAAATAAACTCTAATTCTACTTTAGTTAGAATAACAATTTAATCGTAATCATATGATACTCTGAGAATTTATCTTTCTGCCAGTAATCGTCAAGTCTAAATCGGTTCAACGATTTCGGTGTTAACAAGCAACCAAATAACAGGCTTCAACTGGAACACGCTAATACCTGATAACAGTATGTCTGTAATTAGATACTTTATGTCACATTCCGACAAAGCATACATAGTTATCGTGATAAGTAGATCCAGTTCTAATACGTGCAACATTCAAGTATTAAGCACGAGGAATATGGTAATTATAGTATATGGAGCGCATACCAGAGTTGAAAAAGATACAGTTTTATAATAAATCTTTATTAACCCTTCGGCCGATTTTTCAAGACCCAGATCTCAAAATGGCAGATTATGATTTTATTTAATTTTTAATTTCATGACATCGTACATTGTACACTTAATGGTTTCGTAAAAAAGGTCGAACAAATGAAAAAATAATTTCAAATACATTTTAATAAATCAGGTACTTTTTTAAGCTTATGCCGCCAACAGTCTGTTGACATGTACCTCATAAGGTTTACATTTGTTTGTTTGGAACTTAAATCTTTATGGTTTTAGACGGTCCAGGGGTTAACTGCAAAAAAAAATGAAAACAAATCTACTCTTTCAATATTTTGAAGATCTTCCTAGTGTCTTCTGTCCCACTCACTTTTTATGTGGAGATATTTTTCACAGCTTCACCGGCCTACTAAGGCAAGGGCTTAAGGCACTTCACCGCTTGGCAACAAGCTTATGTGTGCTAAAGTTGTTGAACCTCGCCTTGGACTATTGCCATGAATGCAACACAGAGGATCTGTCTAATCTAAGCTAGCTATTCATACATATAAGAGATCGTGAGACACACATATGTAACAGCATGTGTGCCACACGAATTCAAACATGTATTTCGTATTTGAAAACTTTTTTTTTATTATTAACGTGGGGAGATCTCTAACGGATACCCATCCTCCCGGGGGAGAGAACGGGTTATGTTCGAAAACTAGGCTAATCTACACTAACACAATTCGAAAATAAGGAAATATAAATAAAACCCTACCATCATATGTGTACCTCTATCTGTGGCGTGCGATATTTCAAACATTTTCTTACATATAAATCTTGTCCTGACAATTACAAACACAACTACAATGGAATTAGCCAATTAAGTCCGGTAATTCTGAAGTGATGCGCTTACATACATACATCAATTTATTTTTATCTATCTCAATTAAATCCTTTTAAAAAAATCTTACCTGACTAACAATGATGGGGAACGTTTCTTTATTCGGTCTGAATTTAACCAGGTTGTCCAAACACCTTTTAACGGTAATTCTGTCACACGCTATCACCAAAACTGGCAGTACTAAGTCTGATAGACCTGTAAAAAAGCAATTATTGTTTCCTTATACTTTATAGATTTTAGTATTCGACCACGATCTCGTCTGATGTTAAATAACGACGTGGTCTAAGACGGTAAAGTCGCTAAACCTATAGGGCCTTTCGAGTGGAGCTACCGGAGCACACCAACAGCAACTCTTACTACCCGCCGCTGGCTGGTTGCTCAACCATATACCCTAAAGCCCAACGGAAAGGGGACAACAGTTAAGGTTCTTTAGAAGCTTTATTATGCGCACACTAGCGTTGTGGAACGTGTTACTTAGCACAGTATTCCAGGGTCATGACATGTCATGTCAAATCCCACGGGATTGAAATACGCTCTTCAAGATTGGCAACACAACAATAATGCCGTTGGTATTGCAGATGTCCCTAGGCGGCGGTAACCATTTAACCTCAAATGGACCGTTTGCCTATTTCCTGCACTTTGGCATAAGAAAAATGTACTTGGTGGCAGATTTTCACGTTGAGGGTGATAGCTATTATAAACTATTATTATGATTATTATAAAAGGCACTATCACCATGCTACGGTTTAATCATGGTGTTTTCTTCACCAAAACCTCCGACTCAGTTGCAAGGATTCGAACCTATATAGATCGACGTAGTTTCAGAACGCACTATCAACTAAGCCATTATCGCTTTAATGTTAAACGAATATTATCAGTTTAATTCCATATGTAGAGCCATGTGTTTAATGGTATGATAAAATTCATTATGACATCATGATGATACTAGAATTGACTAAGAAGTGGAATTCATTTATATTGCTTAATGCTACTCCCATAACAGCGTGACGAAGCATCGGCTACTTGTCGCGCTAAAAACTAACCTCAAAATTACCTTTGTCATTGCAAGAATAACTCAGAATTAGTGTTTCCAAATTCTTTTGATGTATGTAAAAATCGTGTACCCAGTTGTCGTGCTGCACCACGCAGTCCAATAGTTCGTAACACACGAAGATAACGTCTTCCCACATCTAAATTTATTGTTATCATAGACAAAACTTCGTGGCGATACACGCAGGTATGGGCGTAGCATATCAGTAACATAATTTACCAAAATTAACAGTCAATTTATTGACAACTACCATAGTTGGTAACTATATTTTAGTTACCACAACACAGTTCCAGAACATACACACATCAAAAAAGTCTAAGCAACATGCGTGATATTACCAATTTTACCATTTATATTAATTAATTTCTAAGTATTTACTCAAACAAAGTGCGTAGGCAAGTAAACTTTTTTGTTATTGATGACATACTGGCTGGTTGTAAAAAAAAATCGATTATGTTTTGTTTTTTCATAAAATTCAAATGACTGCGAATTTGTTTGAATTTAAGTGCGTTTTAATTGTTACGTTTAGTCTTGATTTTATAATTTTATCAACCATTTAAATAAAGTTAGCGACAAAATTGAATTGTTAGACATTCTTTACGTCATGAAGCGACGTCATTTGATGGCAGATGAAATGCAAAGAGCTGTAGGGATGTTGCAAGCGGGAAGTAATCAATCTCAGGTATCTCGACATTTTGGCTTTCATAGAAGTGTTATTTGTCGTCTTTGGCAACGCTACAATAATACAGGAGAACCCGCCGAACAGCATCCAGGCCGTAAAAGGAGTACAACCACTCGGCAAGACCGGTACATACATCTGACTGCAAGACGCCAGCCGATGTTAACCGCTCGAGAGATAAGTTTGAGGCTACAAATTTCAAGTGGTGTTGATGTAAGTCCTTAAACTGTGCGAAATCGACTGCATGAGTACGGCCTACGAGCTCGACGCCCAATCAGGTGCCCACCGATACGTCACGGGAATCGCGCTCGTCGATATGAATGGTATAGAGAACGCATAACATGGACCCAGGAACAATGGGATAAAATTATGTTTTCCGATGAGTCGCGATTCGGGTTTAAGCCTGATACAAGAAGGGTGCGATTGTATCGTCGGCCCGGAAATACTGAAAGGCTCAAGTGCGTTCAGGAAGTTCATCCATACAGCGGCTCAACAGTTATGTTATGGGCGGGTATTATGAAGAACAGGCGAACTGAGCTCGTTTTTGTAAATGGAAACATGAATGCTGAAAATTACATTGAGGATATTCTCAGACCTTATGTCTATCCATTTGCACAAACCTTTGGCTCCGATTTTAGGTTAATGCATGACAATGCGCGTTCACATACAGTTCGACGAACCAGTGAATACTTTGCAACGGAGAACATCCGGGTATTGCTCTGGCCTGCACAATCGCCAGATCTCAACCCCATCGAGCACGCATGGGACATGCTCCAGAGACGTGTTTTGAAGGACTTGGACGCAGTGACAACAACCCAACAGCTGAAGTATTTGCTACAATTCCATTGGGAGCGAGTACCGCAAGATGACATAAACAGTCTCATTAATTCAATGAATAATCGTTGCCGACAAGTTCTGAATAGCAGAGGAGATCATACTTTGTATTAAATTATTCTATTCTTTCACAATAAATACATTTTCTTTAGAAACTTCATTTTGTAAAAAAAAAGTTTAGTTTCTTATGTATCTTAGTTTCTACAGTATATTCTGTTCATTTCTGTTATTAAAAGAACTTATAAAGACAACAGCTGTTTTTTTTTACATCATAGAACCCTAAAGATATTATTTTAAAAATAAAATACAACGTCATAATGTGAAGAACCATCCTAAAATTTAAATTAGTACATGTTGCTTAGACTTTTTTGATGAGCGTATATCAAACAGTTGGCGGCAAAGGACGACACATTTTTAAAATGAAACTTCTTATGGCATGGTAGGGATAAAATATTCGTTACGAGTTACACATTACTGTTGTTACAATAACCATTAATATGTTTTAACCATTGAAAAGGTAACATGGTTAAAGTTTGCATTTTAAATATATTTTAGCATATTTGATGCATATGTGTAAACTATAAACAGCTAATAGACAATAAAAAAAAAATTATAGTGTAAAGAAAACGTGGACGAAATTTTTAATTATAGGTTATCTTAATCCATCACTTATTATAATTGATAAATTATATTATTAAAATTATAACAAAATACCTATGGTTTTAATGTAAATTTTGCTTTAGATAACTCTCTACAAATGATTGAATTTATAAAAGATAATTTAAACTTATCTATACAAAATAACAGGATGACATCAACTACAAAATCAAATATAACTATTGATGCAGTATATTTCAAGATTTTTTAATGACATTGTGTGCAAAACTTATATTACATATTTAAGTTACCACACATGCATTTGACAACAAATGTATGTACTGAAATACCCATAAACATAACTGAAATGACCAAAATTCTTTTAAGTACAGTTTAAAATAATAATGATAATAATAAATGTGTTACTTATATAAAAGATTAACTGAATAAAATCAATAATTTATCGTAGAATTTAACACATATAAGCTTGTAGCTCTATGACAAGAATGTCATCTTAACACAGACTGAATGGAACTTTTTAAATTATTATAAATCGAATATCTCATTCAATCAAATGAAATATCTCTTCGTCACTATATATACCCTATATGGACTCAGAACATATACAGTCTATTTTAAACATGTTAAGTTTCACTGTTCAAACTAGCCAAGACTCCTACAGTGGTGACAATAACAAAAATTATAGACTTCACTGAAGACAGTAAGTAACAGATAAAAGAATTTTGTATTAGTTTAAAGACTGTACAATAGCATAACTATATCACTAACATTCAGTTTGAAAGTATTTAACAGTTTTATTTAATTAGATTTGGCAACTGTGATCATTAGCCACAATTCAGCCAGTGCCATGTGGTGAGTGCAATAATTTAGATAATAAATTTATAAAAATTATAAAAAATCTACGATAGCTGAATAAACTTAAATTTAAATCCAAGTTTGCAAATAAAATAAAAAAAAATAATTAATGAGAACATACACCGTTAGCAGGACTGACACAAATATAGATAATAATATATATAGTTAATACATAATATGTATAGATGTATCTTGTAATTAAACTTTCAATTTTATTGAAAGAAATAAATTTATTAATAAGACAAATCTAAGGAGGAAAGTGAGGGCTAAGGGAGGTTTCATACAAGCAGGATGATTAATTCCTGGGTCACGGGGGGATGTCATACAAAGACCGCAGACGGAGCCCCTGATGAGGGGCCGACAATTGTCGGGGGTGCAGAAGTAGTGCCATTGGCAGTTCCTGCTCCCCGGCCAAATGGGTGTGAGAATGCACCATGGGGTTTTTAGTCCGTGGGAATCGGACATAACCCACCCAACGGAGTGGATATCCGTTACAGATTTTCCCCCATGTAAAAAAAAGAAGGTTGTCATACAAAGAAGTAATGTTCCTTTTCTTTTAAAATGGCAACATGTGTTCATCAGTGTCATGTGAAGAGAACCATAAACAATGGAGATTGTACAAAACAATTAAACAAATTTCTTCCTTATATCCAGACCAGGCCATCTACAAAACAGAGACCACAAACAAAACACATGTAAACTACATATAAAACATATTATTAGATTACAAACATACACAATAGAAAGACATTAAAATATAAAGTTTCAATTTGTTAGGTTTAATAAATTTCAATAAGCGTTCTACAGTTAGGTGGTTACTCATAACAAGAGTTAACAGGCACATAATGTTATAAGGACAGGTAATAGAAGGAGATAGAACACCATACATAGAGAAACTGTTTCTAGAACAATTAAAAAATGTGATCTGGTGATCTATCCTATAAGCCACATTCACAAATGGAGTAATCCCTAATTCTTAGTTTAGTCAAATGAACTGGTATGGAGGTGTGTTATCAACTGATGTCTTCTATTATATCAAATAAAAAGAATTATCTATTTTAAATGTTTTCAATTCAAAATGTAACAATTATACATTTGATATATCATCAAAATATGTTTAAAATACAACTATTAAATTTTACAGAGAAAAAGGAATAGTAATATTTTTATCAATTAATTACATATGTTTTTGAGAGTTCAAAAAATATAAAATACTATAATTAAACAATGGTACTCACTTAATACATTCTCTAAATTGTCGTTTTCATTTTCTTCTTTGGTAATTTCATTTTTATATAAATGCTTTTTAACTTTTTGCAATAAAATATTACTCTCCAGCAACTGGTCATCCATTTGCTTCTGGAGTTTATTTAATTTGTCTTCAAATTCTAATACAGGGCTCCGAGTTGTAGTAGCTCGTGGCACTTCTATCACTGATGAATACGACACGAGAAACCAGAGTAACAGAAGGATAAAACTAGCGAAAAACACTTTTTTAAAGTTTACGCGCATTTTGTATTTTTATTTTTAATGAAAACGTGCACTTAACCCCCCTAACCATTACATAGCCGTTCCACGTACACTATGACGAGGTAGAGGTACGTCTACGTGCGAGTAAACAATAAACATATCAGAAATAAATTCATTTCATGTAAATTTTTCCTTCTTATTATCTTGAATGAAAACTTCAATCTTCTAATATTAACAGTCATTATTCCCGCACTTGGAACGACAAGAATATTTATTCATTTGAATAGTTGATGGTTTATCAATATTTAAATGCGATAAAATAAGTTTTACATTAGAAAACCTACAATAATAAATACTCGGATAGAGCAATAAGCAAATTCGGTGACAGCTAGACACGTCAAACGTTGGACACAAATTGACCACAGGTTATAAGATACCTATGCATTTATAATATTGACAACTCTGACGGATTATGGATGCATAGTGCTACTAGCGCAACAAGTTACTATTAAATCACATAACTACCAAATCTAGATAAAAATATTAAACTCACAGAGTACTTTATAATATAGGTATTAAGGTACTCACAAACTGGTAACACAAAGATCTTTTAATCTAAAATCTCTTTACTCGTTTTTCTATAATACTTTAATAATCACATCGCATGATCTTCGTGCTCACACAGAAGTAAATTCCGTTTTTCGCCTTATTATTGCTGTAATATATTTGTTCGTATAAAAATATAATCACTCCTAAATAAAATAAAAAATGTTATAAATACTTTGGCGATGGACGAAGAACGATCATTCGGTTTTCATGTGATTTGTTCGCTAATCAGACAACAATTAATGTGATCATTATTGTATTCATTAATAATATATTACTTTATAATTTTACTAGATATACATTTTGGGTTACGACAGGTTAGGAATCGATTTTCATATAAGGCGCCCAGTATGAAAAAAATATGAACAGTAAAATTTAGTGATCCAATGACAGCGTTACGTTTTTGTACGCAACCTATTGTGCGCACCTTTCACAAGATGACGGATTGAGATTAATACAATTTTTAAATCCGAACTTAATTTAGACATTGTTTCTGATAGAAAACTGGGCACGACGAGATATGTTTCTACTTATGTTAAATATTTGATGTATAATATTTTGCCGAATAGTCATAAAAAATGTAAATAGACTAAAAACATTTACATTCTTTATTTTTCAAGGCCGTTCAGAGGCAATCGAGCTTAAGGAGTAAACTCCAGTCGTGTGTTGGAGCGGACACACTATTTTTTTTAATAACTCACAGACTCTTTTTACTAACGCTCTTAATCTGAAATATCTTGACAGTTTGACGTGGCTTGGTGGTAAACAAGAAATGCACTCAGATGAAGACAGTTTACAAGCACGGAATATAATTCAAAGCCTCCGACTGAAAGCTGGCAACATGATTGAAATTTGTTTTCTGTAGAATTACCATTTCTAAAGAAAAAACGCGAGTTCGTTTCGGTTCGTGGTGGTCGTATTTTGAAGTGATACTTCTTTTTGGAGGGCTTTGAAATTCTACACATCTATCTTTTTATGTGTTTTGCTGTACTTTTCTTAAAGAAGTTTCCACTTCCTTCGTGTGGCTATAAAGACATACACACAAACATTTTTTTTAGCTAGTTTCTTATTAGGACATAATTTAGTTACTTTCTGTATATCTAACTGGTGCCACTAACATTGTTCATGATGTGTAACCAACCAAATCATAATCTCTTATGTTTGTATAGCTATTCAGTAAGCTGAAACTTGGTTGAAGAACTTAAGACTGAGGCTTGCTTCGGCGTATTTTTTATCTTTCCAGTCTATCATAAATGGATTATTCATTCTATCGTTTGTGGTAACGACCATTGTTAATCTGCTGCCTTTACATGGCATGCTCTTTCACTCGCAATTGGAGTGTGCGGGATTTAACGCGATAAAGCGTGTATGCGCATTCGCAAATGATTCTTATTGCTTGTCTTTATGGACAAACTCTTTCGCGTGCGAAAACATTTTCACGCGGGAAAGAGGCGACTAATTCCGACGTGATTTGAAATAAATCTGTTAACATTTTGGCTTTCAATCCGTTGTTGTTTTTCGTACGTAAACGCCTCATTATTAAGATCAAAGGCCGCAAGGTAAACCTGTAATAAATCGGCCCCAAATATATATGTAAGTGGCAATTAGATGCTATGTATCTATAATCATACTATAAGGAGATATAATGGATTGTGTACGTTTGTTTATATAAGGAAAGTGCACTCTTGAACGACTGCACCGATATGAACAATTCTTTCACTATTTGAAAGGTATATTATTCCAGATGAAAAATAGACTATTATATTAATATATACACATTACATACTATATTCTGTTACATCTGTTCTCACGCATCCCGATAGTTCTTAACACATAGCGATAAAGTCTCACAGCTGCATTTTTGCGACCATAGACAAAACTTCGTAACGATACACACACGTATTGTATGGAATTAACATCATGTAAATATTTAAAATTGTATATTATATTCCACAGATACATAATTATTTTTTGCAGTGTTGCCGTGTTAATCGTAAATCTTATGGAGTGTAAAGGTATGGAGAATTATCTATGTGTATGAAAATGTGCTAAATTATAGTGGCGCTACAGTAGCAACAGTTTTCATTATCGTTCAATTATTTTAAAAAGTTTTGTAACAGTACACACTCTAATATCACAAACCGTATTATATCAAGTACACAAAAAATCTGTCACTCTTCAAGTCTTTTCACGACAGTTATTTTAATTTATATATTACAAAATTACTACGGACTAACCACACCTTTTGCCATTTTGAAGAATTTGGAACTGTTATTTAGTGCTTAGAGATGGAGACCTTTTCAATATGTTCGCCATATGAGATCTACACTTCATAATTGTATGGAAGTACCATAATGCAAATAGCCAATAGGTCAATATTTATATTATCATCTTATGCTCTACAGATAAAAAAACTTATTTTTTCCCTCCGTCGCGTTGCCGCATTGATCCTAAATCTTCGACATACCGTGTGCAAAGTTGGTTCCGTCTCGTTGCCAAGTTCCACACGATAAATATTTGACACGTGTTTTTTTGTCCTTTCAAAACATTTCGCCCTAATGATCGGAAACTGTAAAGATATGAAATATTTGTCATAACTTAGTAAGTTTTTTTTTGTTTTACAATTTTGGTAGAAATTTTAATTGACTTAAATATAATTGTTTCCGTTATATAAGTGTTTCAGGTACTTTTAGGAGTCAAAAGTCTTTCTTATACAACAATTTTAGAGTCCGATCATCATATAGCTTCAAGTTATGCATGATGTTCATTATCGGTATCTTCGTACCCAGTTAGTGGGTGTAACAAATGTAATAACTACGTACACATCAGCTTTGCTGCTGGGTGTTAGGAAATGACAACTGTGTCCAAGGACGCGCCGCTGTCCATATGGGTACGGTCGTGCGCTCAGTGGCGCCAAAGCGTGAAAGTTGCTGTCAAGTTAAATTGAATGAAGACAAAAACTTAACGGACGTTAGAATTTTAAAATGTTAATACTGTTGATTCAAAAGTGGTGCTTATCAATATTTCGCACGACAGTGCAGAAGATGCTTGGCGCGTCACTCACTATGTCCAAATGTTCGCGACCTCAATACACCAGATGCTTGGTCTTTGTAAATTAACTTGATAACTATTTGCTTCAAGTAATGAAATGTGTTACTGATCTACTTCTAATGAGTTACGTACTGATATTTGGCACCATTAAATATTCAGGTACAATATATGTTTATTTCGCACAACGGCGCACAAGATGCTCGGTGCGTCACTGTGTCCGAATATTCGCGATCTCAATACACTAGATGCTTGCACTTCGTAAATTAACTTGGTAACTGTTTGCTTTAAGTAATTTTTTTTTTAAATATATTATAGGGGGCAATCGAACAGGTGGGTCACCTGATGGTAAGTGATCACCGCCGTCAATAGACACTAGCAACACCAGGGGAGTCGCAAGTACGTTGCCGGCCTTTTAAATATGTGGGCCTCCGGCGCTCTCACTGACCGAACGAAACGCAACAGTGTAACAACTGTTACTTCACGTTGGTTTTCTGTGAGAGGGTGGTACTACCTCAGGCGAGCCGACCCATTCATGTTGAAACCACTAATAGCTTCAACGTAGCTCTACCACCTACAAAACCTGATCTACTTGTTATGAGCTACGTACTCATATGCACCATTCAATATTCAGGTACAATATATTTAATAGCTTTTGCTCGCGGCTTCACTCGCGTTAATGAAGAATTGAGCTCTCTCTAAGAAACATTACTTTTCGGGATTCATTTTTTATTTCTGGCCGAAATTTACTCCTTGTCCTTTTTTGTACTCCTGACAACGTTTATGTAAAATTTAATGAATATTGTATAATTAGTTAAAGCCAAAAGCGTAACAAGTAGACAAACACACTTTTGCGTTTATAACTAGTTGATACATGCGACTTCGTCTTGGTCGTTTATTTTTTTAACAATATATTTTATGCACAAAGGAAAACACATAAGAACCACACCGTTTCCTTCGCGTCTCTAAGGCAAATAAACGTACATTGCTAAAGACGTAGTTCTCATGAAAATCGTAGTTTCTGAAAACTTTATTATCTTTATATGCTATTGTTATAATGCTATCGTGATAATTTGTTTTGTATATAAGGACCAAGTATCTAAGACGTAAAACTAAAAATATTTAATCACAATCTATCCAGTAGTTTTTGAGTGACGCGTGCACAATGCAGACTTGTGTCCTTTTATTTATATATTATAATTGTAAATTACTTCTTATAAGATCAGTTATTTGTTAGTGGAAGTTCCGTGAAAAATGGATCAAACGTTTTGGAGATAGTACTGCAAACGAAGCCATGGGTAAAAGCTAGTCCAAAATAAAAAAAGTCTTAATTACTTTTTTAACGTTAGCTATCTGTCAGTGAAAGTCCCATGAAAATAGGTCCAATCGTTTTGGAGTTGGTACTACAGACGAAACCACGGATGATAGCTAGTCTGAAATAAAGTAGCCTATATCACCCGCTGTAATTTTAAATATCCGTTAGTGAAATTTCTGTCAAAATCGGTCTAGCCATTTCGGGAATTACCCGAAACATACAGACAGACAGACAAAAATTTAAAAAGTTGTATTTTTATTTTCAGTATCGTGTATACGTTCATATTCAATAAGTAAAAAGTCGTTATTTTGATATTACATACAGACACTTCATTTTTATTATATGCATAGATAACTAGCAGGCCCGGCGGATGTTATCCTGCCCTCCTCTGATAATAAAAAATATATACTTATGTGCATGAAATGGTTAAGGTAACTAATTTATTCAATTTGATGAGAATTGATAATGTATCCTTTTAACTAGCCTTCCAATTACATCATTGTATGTGACCATGATTTTAGAAGATAGATGAGTATGTATAGTAAGTTATCCTTAAAAGATATGTATATGCCATCGCACACTGTTGTGTAGATCTATAAAAGAGGAATATCTCACTATGCATTGTTTTGATATATCTCAAAAGAATTAGACAGCGTTTTCGGTGAAAGCTCCAAAGCGGCTTGACTTTTTCCAACATTTCCAACGATTATCGTTTATTTCAACCAATTTACAGAAAACCTTGACAAACTAAACACCTAAACCTTTCTCATGTATTACTCTATTTATTGATGATAGATCTAATTACAATCCGTTCAGTAGTTTTCGAGTTTATCGCGAACAGGCAGACAGACAGACAGACGCGGCGGACGATTTTGTTTTACAATATGTAGTGATAATAATAATATAATACTAATAATATCATTATCACCGTCATCAGCCTGTAAAGAACCTAATACAGGGCCATAGGCATCTTCTCGTAGGAAGGTATGAGCATAATCACCACGCCAGCCCACGTCGTATAGGCAATTTCAACCTCTGAGAAATCCACAGTTCTATATTTTCCCACATACGGTGATACTACATGAATGTTTCTCAGGTTCAGGTTTTCTAACGATGCTTTCATTCACCGTCAGCCGATAATGTTACCACGGCTTAAACCACTGGACCACCATGACATTACTATTTTAATAATATATTTTATGTACAGGGGAAAAAGATGCAAAAATTGAAAGCAAAAATACTTTTGATTAAAAAATTTATTTCTAGACAATGCCTAGTGCTTATTAAACTCATACTTAAAAAAAATAGTTTAACTTTAAAACATGAATATATATTTTTTAATAAGATCCAAGTGCTTAAAAAATCTATTTTTTTTATCAATATCTTTACAGTACGTTTTGAGTGATCCGCGCAGACTTTTGATAGAGTGAACTGATTTTAATCAAAATCAAAATATACTTTATTCAATTTAGGCCCTAAAGAGACGCATATGAACGTCAAAATTACCACCGGTTCGGAAAACAACCCAGTCTTCGAGAAGAACCGACAAGAAACTCGATCGGGTTTATCTTTTTAACATTTATAGATGCATATTTCAAATAAATTACACGTTCCAATCGTTATTAGTGGATGCACAGAGAGGAGTCAATTTCGGACATAGCCACCGTTCTGATATTGATACACACTATAATAGCCCTTTAGATACCAAAACCCGCTTGACATGGCGCTTAAACTTATAGTCCGGCAAATAGCTAACATACTTTGGGACTTTGTTTTGAAACTTAACACTATTACCTAAGAAAATATTACTGGGTTGAATGAGTCGGAAACATGGGACGACTAGCTTGTCACAGTTTCTAGTAATTAATGAAACAGATTAAATGTTACTCGAAGGCATACTTTATGATTTTCTTGGCATGACGTTTTATCATAATCGTTGTACTTTAGCAGTGATACGTGTACAACGAAAGAGGCAGACAGATAGACATTTCTAAAAATTATTCAAATGAATTGAATTGCTAAATCTTAGTTACTTGCAATAATTTTTCAGATAAATACAAAAAAAGGACAGACACATTTAATTTACAGTCTTATTATATGTATATAACGAATAAGCATATATCGTAAAAAACAATACATATTTTTAGAGGTCATTTAAAACAATCTACAAAATAGTTTCAATCTATTATATTATAAGTCGCCTGGTTTAAAAGTTATTTGAGAGTTAACCTCAAATAATGTATGAACAATTTTGCAATTCTTTCAGTTTTCACTACGAGATTGTGATTTAAAAAAAGAATATTTAATTAATTGTATGTTCTTTTCATCGGTGAAGAAGGTTTCTTGTTTGAAAATATTACGAATATACATATCTAAATGTATAAACTGACTGAAATATCAACGCACAGCCCAAACTACTGGGACTGGCGCTGGTAAAATTTGAACGCGGGTTCCTTCACTGTAGATGGGCATTAAAGAAGGAGTTTTGGAAATTCAACACCTAAGATGGCTTAAAAGGGGGTGAAAGTTTGTAGGAATAGTCGTTATTTTGCTCTCAGACGGTCAGACAGTTTTTTTATGTATAAATATAGATATAAAGAGTTGAAACTAATTGCTGCATAGAAAACGCGTACAACAATGCGGGACATTATTAGTTTAAATAAATAGGCGTCGACAAAACAGTTAATTATCTTTTTCTCCTCTGTTTGTCAACAGATTTCTTTTTTTTTGTAGTAACTGTTACCGAGCTTTTATTTTATCAACAATAAAAATAGAAAACATTTTTTTTCTATACCATCGAAGAGTCGAAACGTTTATTTATGTCTCTATTCTATATATCTATGATACGTCAGATATTTCGTTTATTCTTTTTAATGTCATGACATGTCATTTGAGTTTTTGGCGGGATCTTAGTCTGGCATGTAGTGGTTTTTATATTTTATTCATAATCTTGTGTTATTAGACTCTATATTTTGTAATATTGGTGGTGTTTTACGTAATATAGTTCGGTTATTATGCACAAGTGGAGTGGATGGGAAATAATACCACGGAGCATGCAGTCTGAGATGCCACCAAAACACCAACAAGGAAACACCATCTTGTTAGAACATTATAATTGTCGCAAGACACTTACTTGGCAAAATCTTGTTACTTGACGCTGGCTAGTGCACAAACCGTGACGGAGCCAAAAAATAAAGGAGGAGAAGGAGACATGTCATTTTATTTGCATTAATTTTTCTATTATAGTTTTAATATTTTATGGTATTGTAATGGCTTATTGTGTCTAGTTTTGGTTTATTTGATAATGACAATTGACAATATCCGAAAGATATCAACTTTCGTAATGCAATTCGATATACACTAATTGGCATGATACATACTTAATCGTGGCGCCACGCAGGAGAATTATGTCATAACAGTATTTAACGTTAGACAAACACCAATATAGTGGGTACTATTTTTTTTCGAACTGACTTACAATGTTACCCTGGCAAGGCTTCTACAGTTTCACCGGACTACTAAGGGGAGCGCTTAAGGCACCCACCCGATTTGTTTAGGTACTAGTGGTACTACAAAATAATCCCAAGGAGGGTTTATGTGAGGCGCAATTAAGCCAAATCATACATCACAACATGACAAACATTTTGTGCCCGTCCTACTTAGATGGGATAAGGACGATGCAGCTTCACGGTGTTTCTCATATTTTTTTTCGAACTAACCATGCTATTGGCTTGAACGGTCTTCACGGCTTCACCGGACTACTACGACGAGCGCTTAAATCACTCAGCCGATTGGCAACACTTTCTCCATCATTCTATTATAATTTTCATAGTATCATCGTACATTGTATAGTTAAGTAATTAACATCCATCGCATAGCCCATACACGTGTTAATTATTAATAGCCCCGCGCGGCACATACCGAAGCAATTTCACGGCGCCCGGGTCGTTGCTTCGATACTAGGGTAAAACATGCGGAAACCACTGTCGAGATTAGGCCGATTTGGGATTCCGTTTCTGTAATATAAAATCCATTATTACTAAAATGTTTCGATTAATACGAATTTTGAACTATATTACTTACATTGTTTATGGGCCTTTATTTGTGTCTTATAAAAAAATCAGAAAACGTCTGATAAAAAAGGTTTTGATACATTTCATGAAGGTAAGCCATGAGAATCTGTAAGTTTTTATAATCTTTCAAATGAATATTGATAATGCGTTTAATTTTTTTTTTGTCAATCAATCTTTTAGTTCATTACCGTCATTATCAAGTAAGTAATAATACTACAAGTGTTTTGTGATTATTTCAATATTCTAAATAGACTGTGGCCCCCTTATCAAAACTTTCCAGAGAGTTTATGTGTCATGTCAATGTCATCCGCTTCACTTGTGCATAATAACCGAACTATAATACGTAAAACGCCACCAATATTACAAAATATCGAGCCAAATAAGACAAGATTATGAATAAAATATAAAATCCACTACATGACAGACTGAGATCCCGACAAAATCATGACACATACAAACTACTTAACGACTTTTTATTTAATACAGAACCCATGATTTTAAAATCAACTAGTGCATTATAATATACATAAGAAAATCCTCTGCAATTATTCATCAAGACAAAAAACCAAGACAAGCGCCACTATAGTCCCTAATTATGAGGAAATATGCCCGGTATTCGTAAAGGCGACAGAACTTATGTTTTTCCTACATATGATTTATTATATTTCGTTTAATGCGAATGAAAATACATTCAAGCGCGGACTTTTGGGATTGTAAGATAATTACACTAGCGAGCGTCTGCGACTTCGTCTGCGTTTGTATCTTTATAAATAATTAGACCATAAAATATCTTCGTGTAATGCTACACCCATATCTGAATGACGAAGCTTCGACTATTTGTTGCATTAAAATTAACATTAACAATCATTTCGATAAAGACGCAGATTACACGTTCCCACATTTTTAACTTTTCAATACTCCACGTACATACTTAAATCAACATCCGATAAATTCCTTTGATGTGCGTAAAAACCGCCGGCCCAGTTATTGTGCTGCGTCTATCGTCATGCAGTCCGGTATTTCGTAATGGAAGCCGATCTCTTTCTACATCTACATTTATTGCGACCATAGACACAAAACTTCGTGACTACTAACTGCTACTAACGACACTATCGGACTGCATTATGATAAACGCAGCACCATAATTCGACCAGCGGTTGCTACACAGATCAAAGGAATTTAGAAACGCTAATTTCATGTGTAGCATACGCACCGCCGAAATCGCCTATGGTGGCTTTCTGCTACCCCGGGGGCGACCCAAAGGGTCTTACGAGAACTTTTAAGAGTTTCCCTTCAGATCCAGCTAACAACAGTGAAGATACAATGCACGTACCTCAAGCTCTTCCACTGTGTTAACACTGACCGCTGAGTTTCCACGAATTTGCATGTGATGATAATTTCAGTTTTGGAGCTACTGAATGTTGTGATGATGTGATATGCTGAATATAATACTTCGCCCAATAAGAGATATTGTAATTTTTTATTCGTAAAATATGGTATTGACCTCCATCCGTGCGTCTCTATTGTTCGCTTCAACCGACAGACACGATATTTGCTTTTTTATCGATATTCACGTGCATGACAAAAAAAAGTTAGCGTCTCAATATTGTTAATTAAATGAGCTGTGAACGACAATAGTGTATTCGTACAAATACATTTTTTATTATATTTTGATTATATATATATATGTACATCATACATCAGGTAATTATTGAAATGACAATGGTGTGTGAACGTTTTTTTGCACCTTTACTAGAATTAATAATTTCGAGGTTAGTTTTTAGCGCGACAAGTAGCCGAAGTTTCGTCACGCAGGTATGGGCGTAGCATAACGGTATGTGCAGCGCACACCGAGATAGCTCTCAGATGATAGGAGTTTTTACGTCTTACTTGACGTTTCTCGTTATACTAGTTGATTCACGCCCAATTCGTTGGACAATCAACGGCAAAGGATCAATCGAATTAAAAAATAATTTGCCTAGAATCATCTAAGAAAAAATCCGCATCGATTGGTCCAGAGTATTGACTTGGTGGAACCTCAAAGAACTATATTATCTTTACATATCGATATATATGATTTTGTGATATGTGAATTTGAATATAGATGATATGTTCATAAATCATAACATACACATATGTTATATGTAACTATATAGAACTATGAAATGTCATCAAATTCCGTTCATTAAGCTTTACATGAAAAACTAACAAATTTCCAATCCTCACATTCCTTCAAATTTATACTATTATATAATATCTAGCTAATAGCCACGATTTCATCTGCGTTGTCCGGCGCATGCGCACCACAACACTTGTCCGACTTCTCCACGGCAAGGAAAGAGATATAACTGAACGCGTTGTAGATACTTATAAAAATCGTCTTTTGAAACTAATAACTTTGCATAAAATTAAGCTATCGTGACATTTTTTGTTTAGATTAGGACCTAGATTTGACCTACAAAATACAAATCTATCCCGTAGTTTTTGAGAGATGCGTTCATAATTACAAAACATTATCCAATATTCATATGCGTTTATCTCTTAAGGGTAACTCAAAGTAATCGGTATTATCTTTTAAATTAGGTAAATTAAGAAATAATTGGTTATTTGCAATGCTAATTTAATCACTATAATATTAATTTGTATACATTTAAATAGTTTTTCGTATGTTATGCGTTTGAGGTAGACATATGAATATTGCCGTTCATAGCTTATCAATTCAATGAATATCTCAAAAGATATAACAACAGATTTTAAAATACGCATTACAAAGAAAAATCATTCTATGTCAAGATTCTTACGTACTTTTATGAATAAATAGTACTGGCCGTAAAAAATGGATCCGAGTCGTTTAAACACTTATGACGTCACATTATTACATTGCAACCATGCGTAACCGGGGCGAGTCTCTACTCAATACATATAGAACACATAGGTAGTCTCCATAAACATCAAAACTATGTTCGCGAAACCGATGTTACGGGTACTGAATAATTGTCGAAGAAAATATATATACTTACTTAGACAATACCTAAAGATTATTTTATACAATTTACAAATTAATGTAATTTAGCTTTATAAAAATATATATAGATATACAAATATATATTTAATAATAATGTCGAAAAAGGACAAGAAAAGGAAAACAAATCCAATGAACATCCTGAATCAGATTTACAGAAAGAAATCCTCATAGTTACAATAGACCTGAAACCAGAGCCAGTTGAGGTGCAAATCACGGATACATCGTACACAATTACGTCATTTGAATCCTTACTGCCTATTACCCAGGAGTCAAATATCCACGTTTGGCATTCATACGAAGTTAGGAAGTTGAAGTTATAGTGGTATTACAAAATAATCCCAAGGAGGGCTGATGCGAGGCGCGCGCGGCAGAACGTAAAAATTAAATCAAATCATACATCACAACATGACAAACATGTTGTGCCGACCCTACTTAGGTGGGATAAGAGTAAGAAGATTATAACTTAAACAATGCCTCGATAAAAATAAATTTCCAAAATCAATTATTATTTTAACTCTGAAAAAGAAAGCACTTAACGACAGTTCTAAATAAAAAAGCAATTAGAATAATTACATTGTCAATGATTGGCATTCTAATCTTAAAACCAAAACATTTAGAAACATAAGATTAATTAGCCTACACCACTGAAAAAGTGATGGCGAGGTACCTAAATCGGAACAACAAACTAAATCATTTATAATGCGTTTCCATCTCTCTCGTACAACACGTGACGCGTCCAATTACACGAACTAACTAAATAATTATCACAATTAATGAGCACGCGCATATATCAAACGCACCCTTTAAATAAATCCCAATTTGAACGCGAGAGATGCGCGAGCGCATCCGCCGCGCGACGATCCACGCCCACCGCTCTCCCATTGGTCTTCGCCTAATTATATCTCGGATTTTGATCTCCCAGAGCTATTTGCATCGTTTAACGACTCTCGTTTAAATGAAGACTTTAACGCGTGTAGGTAAGCTTGAAAATCAGTCACGAATGGATAAACTAAATTGTCATCCAGATGGACGCCCATTAGTTGAGGCTGTTCGTCTTCATTCTGATCAGTCACCTAAACACAAAGGTAGATTGTAACGAAATGCAAGCAATTTTGAATCTTATTGATCAGCGGAAAGTGATGACAGTGAAGGCATTAAGCGAAGACGTCAAAGATGTTTTTCAGTCGCGCCAGTTAAAATTCCCGACTCGAAAGTCTTCTTACCAGTCCAATTGAGAAAAACGCATCGTTCGTATTTATTAGTTTAAATTATACCGTTTGGGTGACACAAAATTTTAAGGAGCGACTACTAATCTTTGCTCTTCAATGTACACAAAATTTCCTTAAGAGCGGGACGTGTGTTGTTAACAGTGCAAATTAAAAAAAGATTATCCAATATGGATTCAGCTGGAACTGAAAGTGTTATGGAATTAGATGATAATGGAGTGAAAATCGATAAACCAGAAACTAAGTTACCGTTTTCTATTGAAAATTTATTAGCTGATAAATTTGTGACGGACAGCGATAGAGTTTTTGGTAACGGTGAGGCATCAACGAGTGCTCAGAGTTCGTTCCTCAAAGATTACGGTGTCAGTGAAGTTGATTGTCGTGATGAATCAGATGATGATAGAATCAGCAGTGCGAGTTCGGAGAACGTCGACGTGGAAAGCTCTGGTGGCGGTGAAGTCAGTGATTTTATTGACCCCAAAAGAACCGATTATTTACAATCAGGTAAATGAGTCACTTTAAAAAAAAATTAAGTCTGCCTTAATAAGCGTAATTTAATTATGCGACACAATAAGTGTTTAAACGATTTTATGCGTTATGTTCGATACAATATTTTTTTGTAATTTAATCCTAACATTTCACCAAAGTGAAAGAAGCTTTATAAGTTTTGTCACGCAACTTTCCTTTATATTATGCGTTGTTTTAAATCTATGATATCTTTTTATGCGTTATATTCGAATAATGTTTGGGCAATTTTATCCTAACACTTCATCAAAGTGAAAGATGCTTCGTCATTTTTGTCACGCAACTTTCCTTTATATAATGTGCAATTTTAAATATATGACATCTTTTGATACGTTATATTCGATTAATGTTTTAGCAATTTTATCCTAACATTTCATCAAAGTGAAAGATGCTTCGTAAATTTTGTCACACAACTTTCCTTTATATTATGCGTAATTTTAAAACTATGATATCTTTTGATGCGTTCCTTGTAATTATTAGTTTTTTTAATATTTGTAAAAAATATTCATATTCAACAATTCATCTTGAAAAGTTAATTCGTTCATCTTTGACGGTTGACTCGGTAACTATTTTTTAACAAAAAGTAGGTAGGTACTCGAAATTTTCATTATAAAAAACAAATACTGTCTGTATCAAAAAATTTTAAAACTGATTTTTTGATGAATTTTGATAGTTACGAATACTTAATAAAAAATACATGGACCTATATTATGTGATCAAGTAGGAAATGGAGGGTTAACTTGACGTGATTTTACTCAGGTTCTACGACTTTGATGAACTGCACACTAACACCTAAAAATGCAACTAAATCGTTTAGACGCATATGACGTCACATTAGTACATTGCACACATACGAAGCCGGGACGGGTGCTTAGTGAATTATAAATTAGAGTAGCGCCTGCACGTGTAGCTAGGATCATAATTCTGATGTCACCGTGAAGAGCTTGAGAATCAGTACTAGAACTGAAAGTGACACAATAAAGATACTCACTGAAATATATTTAAAAAACGATTGTAATTTGAATATTGCAAAAAAAACTTGAGATATCATCTCATATGAGTTGTAAATATGTGCTGAATTGTAGAAAACGCATATCAGAGGAAAGTTAGTAGTAAAAGTAATTTTAAAAATTAAAAAGTCCAGTGCAGATTAAATGCAAGGATTGAAGATATTTGAACTTGGCACTCCACTTTCAACTTTGAAGTTATAGTGGTACAACAAAATATACCAAAGGAGGGTTGATGTCAGGCACTAAGCAGACGGTTGATCATACATACATGACATGACAAACATGTTGTGCCGACCCTACTTAGGTGGGATAAGGGTAAGAAGATGATGATGATACATCAGAACATCTGAAACTCTCCTTTCTTTGAAGTCGATTAATAAAACTAAATAATTTTTCCCCGACTGTTTATGTATTATCCAATCATTAAAGTCATGGCGGTCGTCAACTTAGTTGTCAGATACAAAATACACGTATGCATTCGTGAAACATACATTTTAGTTTAGCTTAGTTAGATCGGGAGACTCGGCGACAATTCAAGCCGAAGCGTACCGTGCGCCCCTGTGCTGGTTGCCTATATAAAATCGGGTGAGTGCCTTAAGCGCTCCCCTTAGTAGTCCGGTGAAACTGAGGAGGCCTGGTTAGGCTAACAGTGTAGTCAATCCGAAAAATTTAGTCATGGTAGTCTAGTGGTTTGACAGGTGAATATCGATCCGATATCCACAGGTTCGAACCTCGGCATGTACCATGGAATTTTTAGGAATTCGCGTACATTTACTAATTTAAATTATTAACACTATCGGCTGAGGGTGAAAGAGAACTACGTGAGGAAACCTGAATCTGAGAAATGTTATGATAGTATGTGGGAAAAATATAGAATTTTGAATTTCTCAAAGTCTGAAATCGCCAATACGTCGTGGGCTGACGTGGTGATTATGCCCATACTTTCTTATGGGAAAAGGCTTATGGCCCTGCAGCGGGTCTCTTACAGGCTGATGATGATCGGTTCACAATTGACGAAGATATTAATTAACATACATAAGAAAAACACATATCTACCATCGAACATAGAATCTCATCCTGTTTTGAAGGTCAATAAAGCAAAGTCATCTTTCTCAATTGTTTATGTATTCTCATAGTTTTTTTTTCAATCAGTTAACCGATGTTGATATGTGTGTTTGCGATATTTATCAGAATAAAAGTCAACGAATATTACAAAATATTCGTATTTTTCGGCTGTTTCCCATATATATATATAGATATTAAAATAGTTTTATTCACTTGACTCCTAAACTCTAAGTCTAATATTTGTTGCATTTCTAGGAAGAATAAAATGGCGTATGTTTCGAGATGTTTTTTAAAGAAAGTGCTACGAAAATCTGAAATTTTTTCTTTGACAGAAAACGAGTGTTATTTTTCGCGTATACTTTTAACGTATAAGAGATTTGTATTGTTAACAACCGTAATAAATTATATATACTGTGGTATCCACTTAAATGTATAGCAAAACGTTTGATTATTGTTTTTAATTTTTAGTGCTTACATTAATTTCGAATATAAAATACTAATTAGGGATCGTCAACAATAAACGACTTTGAAAAAACAGAGGACTCTTGTTACTTTGTTGATACATTCATAAAAATTAAAGAATGAGATGTGTCAAATAACGTAGGATATCCAACACATCAAAACTCTCATGTTTATTTTTAAAACGATAAATCAGTGAAAACCGAGTCGACAGTAACACGAGAAGGTATAATTAATTATTTGGTATACTAAAAAACATCCACTTCGCGCCTTCCCGCGCCATTACACTGCGCGCCATGCTACCGCACGGAGCAGTGGCGCGGCGCGGCGTCCCGCTGAAAGTGTTTTATTTTTGGCGCCAATTAATTTTGTATTTTAGAAACACGTTGATCGTTTTATCGATACAAGGAGAGATAACCTATTTATTATTAAAAATACATATATTTTTAAATTTACTTCAGGTTTTCGTTTTCTATCATTTCGTATTGCGTATTAGATTTAGTAATGTCATTATGGCACTGGTAATAGGAATGGCAGAAAACAAATATGAGGTAACTAGCAGGCCTGGCGGACGTTGTCCTGCCCTGATCATAAAAACATATACTTATGTGCATCAAATGCTTAAGCTAACTAATGTATTCAATTTGATAAGCATTAATACTGTATCTGTCTAAATAGCCTTCCAGTTACTTTATTGTATGTTTTTAGAAGATAGATGGGTATAGTAAGCTATCCTTATAAGACAGGTATATGCACTCCTAGACTTTTTTGTAGATCTATAAAAGAGGAATATCTCACTATGCATTGTTTTTTTATATCTTACAAATATGTGTATAAGTTACGATTTCTATGTTCAACTACTAAAAAAATAGGAAACAACTATTTATAACATTTACATAGACCATATCGTCATTTAATATTAGATGAGATAGTAATATATCAAATCAATTACAGATAAATAAAGTACTTTAATATTTAATATTTAAGGTTATAAATATTTCAAATTACTTCAAACAAAAATAAACTAGGAAAAGACGCAATTAAACTTGGTTAACAACATTGTACGATTTTATTTTTTACATAAATAATCATAAAACCTTTTAGAATAGAATAAAAGTGGCCAGTGTTATAAATTTTATTTATTTTCATGCTCTTAGTTATTCTGTTTGAAATAAGCAATAACTCGTTATAACGAGCGATTTGCGAAAAATTGTATTTAAAATGAAAAAAAAGTAACGTTAATTTATTTACGACCTGGCAATAATGAAGCTAGTTGAAATGTCTTTGTGTTCCCGCCGTTCGGGATTCAAATTAGCCGTTTCAATTGCTTTCCTGGCATTCTATCGACGAAGGAAAATAGAAGTATTTAAATTTACGTACACGTTCACAATTAGGGTTGCTACTTTCTTTAACATTTGACATTTGAATACATAATCGGAATACTGTAATAATTTTAAGACTTTTTAGATGAGTACTGTTTAATTATGAAATTATCACATGGTGATAGTAATTATTAATCTAAAACAACCTTTTTTTTGGTGTGCGTAATTGTAAGTTTGTTATATCTTCTATGAATTTCATTGAAATGATATGCTGTAAAGGCAGATTTCATCTAAATGAAATATCCCAAGTAACTAAAATAACAATCGTGGTGGTCGAGTGGTTTGAGTTGTGGAAAACCACTCCGATGTCTCCAGGTTCGAACTTCGACATGTACCAACGATTTTTCGGTATTCGCGTACACTAATGGAAATTGGTAACACTATTATCGGTTGACGGTGAAGGAAAACATCGCGAGAAGACTTGAATCTGAAAAATGTTCCTGTTGTACCACGTATGTGGGAAGAACTGTGAATTTGTCAGAGTTTGAAATCACCAATACGTCGTGGACTGGCGTGGTGGTTATGTCGATACTTTCCTTCAGGAGGAGCGCCATGACACTGCTGTGCTTCTCTTGCAGACTGATAATGATGAACTAAAATATTTATTGCATAAGGTTTAATGGCATATTAATTAAAATAGCGTCACAAATAACCAATTATTTTTAACCATGTGTAAAAATAGCATTTTTCTAAAGAATACGTAATGTAGCTTGACATGACATATATTACGTTTCTTTTAATCATAAATGATTTATTAAAGAGTTTATAAGTATGTGTCTGTGTAAGTGCGACGAAACTCCAAATATTATTAAAGAAATACATATTCATTACATATTTACTAACTTTTATCAGCGGTTTCGCTCGCGTTTATATACATCTAATCTATCCGCTGGAACCGTTCTGTGTCTTTTTCTGTACAAAAATAAAATTCCATGACGATTAAACAAATTAATAAAAAAACTCACATTCGCATATACGTATATGATTTTAGTAAAACTATAGATTGTGACAACCCTAGAAACGTTTACCCGTTAAACCGCGTACTGATGTCTCATTTTCTAAATCCGTTACGGGGAGACAAATCTACACGCGTCCCGGAGTCTCGTTAGCTAAATCACTCGGAGTGCGATCATTCACGGGTCGAGAAAGAAAGAAAAAAAAAACAAACATGAAAAGAAATGTCGCCCGCACGAAATTTAGTAAGTGGCGGCGGCTCATTAAAAAGTTGTAAAATTCTATTAACAGTGGAAGGATGGGAAACCCTCGTTTATCAGCGGTCGGTAACAAATTTAAATTTTCTTCTGTCAAAACAACTAAGAAAACTACCTCGTGCTACTCAACCGATTTATCGTATGAGTATATACAATGTTGTGTAATATTATGTACTTATAATCACACGATAGAAGTGATACTTTTTAAATAAATAAGCACCATACACTTAGTACGTACAAAATATACACATTTATGGCGATAAGCCTTTTACGAAGCTAATAAAATATTATTATAGGAATTGAAAATTAGCATTTATTTACCCTTAAGTTGTCTCGATGTTATACAAATAATATAATATGTATTTTTGCGAAAACTTATGTTTTGTGAACCTATTTTCAGAACGGTCAAAGAGTTTGGCGATGACTGTATCGGTCGTAATACAAAAACAAAAAATGAACACACCACGCGATTAACACGAGTTTTACTAAACAGTGTCTAAAATTTTAAACCTTGTTGAACGCATACTTGATATACTTCATTACAAAAGAGTGTCTAAGCGGTCTCTTGCTAGACATCTGGTTTAAGTTTTTTTATGAAAGCAACTCTGAATAGCACTAATTCAATTCAATCTCATGATTGAAAATCGTTACATATTGCAAATAATTTGTAAATACGTGTAATAATTTTGCTTAAATTCTCATTAAGAATATTTATTTATCAACGTTGTCCGCCACGTCTATCTGTTTGTATGTTCGCGATAAACTGGAAAACTACTGAATGAATTGTAATGCGGTCTTCACCAATAGATAGAGTAATACATGAGAAAGGTTTAGGTATACAATTTATCAAGGTTTTGTGTAAATTGGTTGAAATATAACGATAATTGTTGGAAGTGTCGGAAAACGTCAAGCCGCTTGGGAGCTTTCATCGAAAACGTTGCCTAATTCTTTTGAGATATAACAAGACGATGGCTAGTGAAATATTCCTCTTTTATAGACCATTATTTTGAAATATAACCTCCAAAAAAGTCTGCTATGGCATATAACTATCTTTTAAGGATAGTTTACTATACTCATCAATCTTGTAAAAAATGGTCACACAAAATGAGTTAATTGTAAGGCTATTTTGACGGATACAGTATTAATCCTTATCAAATTAAATACATTAGTTACCTTAAGCATTTCATGCACATAAGTATATATTTTTTATTATCAGGGCAGGACAACGTCCGCCGGGACTGCTAGTTTTGAATTAATTGAGTTATTATTATTGTAACATTTGGTTTAAAGAAAATTATGTCATTGTTATTATAAGCCATATATAAGTTTAATGTATTACGTCAAAGTGCATAAAGTGGAACAATAACATAACTCAATACAATATAATAGATTTTCAATTGTCAATAATGTGTAGTAGTTATGAGTTACAAAAATGTTTAATTTACCTACATCTTCCAAATTATTTACATTCACGAACACCCATAATTTACTATAAAACGTCTTTTACCGGCAAACTACACGTGGCAGACATGCGAATGTTAAGATGGCTGTATGTGGTATAACTAGAATCGATAAGATTAAGAATGTGTATATATAATAGGAAGTTTGAAAATAGCACCAGTGACGGAGAAGTTGAGGAGTAATAGGTTGGCATGATATGGGCATGTCATGAGGAGAGATGAAAGCCATGTAACTAGAAACGTTTTAAGTATGAAGTTGGATGGATATAAGAGTAGAGGATGGCCGAAGAAGGTGTGGATAGATTGTGTCAAAAATAATATGTTTATAAAAGGTTTAAATACTGAGATGACGTGTGATAGAGGAGAGTGGCAAAGGAAAACATGTTGTACCGATCCTACTTAGGTGGTATAAGGGTAAGAAGATTATGATGTCGTTTACCGGCAAACAGAGACCATAAAATAAGAACTGTTAGCTTAGACAATGTTCAGATTTAAATAGTGTCTATCTCTAAACAAGGGTAAGACAGTCCTGTATGATAAAAGTTTATTTAAATAAGTTTTCGACGCGTATTTAACTTTTTTGTAATAAGACGTCATAAGTTTTTAAATAATTATTACGTTAGTAGACATTTTCAATAGTCATTTTTCTAACGGTAAATGTAACTTTGCACTCAACACAAAGACATCATCCGCCGGCCGACATTTGACGATAAATTGACATTAATTGCTTTCCCGCTGTCTGTGAGCGGTTTGCACGAGTATTTGTCAGTCGTTTTCTGTTCGAACACGTTTGAGATTATTTTAAGACACTAATTAATTTACTCCGTGCGTTATTGCGGCCGATTTGATTGATTGCTTTCGGGGAAAACGTTAATTTTGTAGTCTGTTTCTATTTATTTTCCGAAACGTTGTTAAGTCTTTCATTTTGACACCCGCGACTTCTTCTATGTTATTTATTGTCAAACAATACAATTTATTTACAGAGAAAAAAAAATATGGAAAAATATACTTTGCTTACAAAATGTATTTGTAAATCCTATCCATTTAATTTTTCTCTCCTACGTGTAAGCATCACACCGCTCGCCCTACTTCACACATCGCTCAACGCGTAACGCTTATAAAACTCGCCGTTTTTTTAAATTATAACAAATTTATGTGAAATAAGGATATCGTGTATTATTTATTAGATGACCAAGAGTCTAAGAAATAAAACTACAACACTTTAATAGAAAGCTGTCGAGTAGGTCTTTCATGATTCGTGCACAACGACAGGCCTCTATGATTTTATTGATATAAGAAGATACCATACTATGATAGCGGCACGCTATGATGGCCGTTTTGACATATTACAATAGTTACGTGAAAAGTCCATTTATTTTTGACAAAAATAAAATCAAATATTCCTTTATTTTGCATTAGGCATCGACGCGAGTTTGCCACAAGTGGTAATTATGCTGGCCAGCGATCAAATATATAAATAATCATATATAAGTATATAATTACCAATTTTGAAAAATTTTAGTGCCGAGTTGTGTTGTAAATTGGTGCACTAACAATCATAATCCATTATGGACTTTCTCAAACGGTGCTGAATTTTTTATTATTAAAAACGTGAAATGATTTGTTCGCGGGACCATATTATATTGTTAGATATAATAGCAGTTAGATAGATAAATAGTGTGTAGTTGTACATATATATATATATATATATATATATATATATATAATTTAGAAATCTATGGAATCTATATACCAAATTAATTGTATGTCCTAAAATCATACCTCTGAAAAAAATAAAAAAACAGCAATTTTCTCTTTCCAATCTGGTTATTAATTTATGCAAAACTTCATGAGTGGACAAACGTCAAAACGGCCATCATAACGTGCCGCTATTATATATCATCGTGTAAGCCATCGTATGTCGAGATAGGTTTCAGATTGTAGATTTTTTTCCAACTGACTTGGCGCTTATCGTTATATTTTAAATGTTAACAATATGTTTACAGACTATAGTTTACGTTTTAATTTGTTTTTTAAACTCTATTACCTACTGTAAACTTTCAATAAAATTACGTTTTGTATAAAAGTTTAGTCGCAGAAGTCTAGTAATTTGAACGGTGGAATATCAATCCGGTGTCCGCAGGTTCGAACCCCGGCATGTACCGACGAATTTAAATTGGTAACACTCACGGCTGACGCTGTGAAGAAAAACATCGTGAGGAAACCTGAACCTGTGTAATATTATTGTACCCCATCATATTTTGGAAAATATACCGCCGTGAACTAGCGTGGTGGTTATGCCCATACCTTCCTTCAGGAAAAGGCTTATCGACCTACAGTGGTTTTGCTGGCAGGCTGATAATGATGATAGAAGTTGTTGCTTGAAAAAGTAACAGGCATCGAAAACAAACAAAACACAAGAAAACAATACCATCCTCACATACTTTTTCTATACTACCTATCTATCTATAGTACTATTACAAAAAACAAAAAAAAACGATTTCAAAATGGAGAGGTGGTTCTCAATTCGGATTTATTTTTTATTTTTGTTACCTTAGTAGGTACTTAGTAGGTATCATTTATATATCGATTTGAAAGATTCTTTTTGGGTTTTTTTGGCGGGATAGTCTGTCATGTAGTGGTTTTTATATTTTATTCATAATCTTGTGTTATTAGACTCTATATTTTGTAATATTGGTGGTGTTTTACGTAATATAGTTCGGTTATTATGCACAAGTGAAGTGGATGGGAAATAATACCACGGAGCATGCATTCTGAGATGCCACCAAAACTCCATGGAAAGTTCTAACAAGGAAACCACCATCTTGTTAGAACATTATAATTATCACAAGACACTTACTTAGAAAAATCTTATTACTTGACGCTGGATAGTGCACAAACCGTGACGGAGCCAAAAAATAAAGAAGAAAAAGATTCTTTTCTTATTGCAAAGGGAATACTTTCATGGTGGTCCCGTTTGATTCATTAGCATTAAAATTTGGATTTCGAAGATATACCAGGGAACTTCTCAAAATCTAATAGGAAATGCACAGTGATTGGTTGGTTTATGAAAAGTTTTTTTATCGCGATCGGTAAAGACGTTCAGTCACGACAGATAGAATTAATTTCGCATTTAAATTGTGGTGCTTTTGTATGTGACAATTTAAGCTTCATGAATATCCGTTAATTTCACTTGTATTTGACTTTAGATTTGGAAAGTACACAACGAAACTCTTGAAAGTCGAATGGGAAACGTATAGTAATTAAACTATTGTTAAGACCCAGGTTTTACTGTGAACCGTTTAAATAATGCGTAATTACCAAAGTGGATTAGGAATATACGCTTTGCTCATTTTTGATAGCATTGGGAGACGAAGGGATCCGAATGTTGATTATGTCAAAAAACAAAGGTAAACAAAAACAACTAGGAAGGGGTTTTGTAAAAATTATAACAATACTTACATAAGCATAGTGGAAGAGAGAGAGGAAGAACTTTGTTTATTTTTCAAGTGATAACTTCTTATGTTAAGGTAAACAGCTTAGTTCTGTAACGCGTTACGGCGCCAGTCTGTCTGGCTTCCCTTTCTCTCCACGCATACGGCAGCGGTAGGTGTACATATTCAAGAATTGTAACTAAGAATTAAATATATTTTATAATCAATATTTTTTTTAATTAATACATAGCTTTTCCTTACATTATCATATTAATATAAGTACATCAAATTTAAATAATAAACTAAGTTCTTTTCAATATAAAATGATTCAACTTAGATTAGTTTAAGTTATCACTTTTGTTGGACGTCCCTAAAAGCACACGTGTTTTTTTTCTCTTTCTTTTTGTCCAGGATTTGTTGAAAAAATGTCACCCTTATCCATACAACAGACAACATTCACAGAAACATCTTAGAAAAGAAAAGAATAATAAAAAAATAGAAAGAAAAATTAAAAAACAGAAACTTGCATTCATTTTCTTGCACTTATATTGGCGTCTACCAAATTGTAAATTAATTTGCTTTCTTTCGATGCTGGGCATGACCATATTTCTTGGTGACAAATTGTACATTCATTACTTTCGCTTTTTTTCATTAAAAAGTTATACTTATTCAATGGAATATGTCTGGAACGAATTCTTAAAGCTAAGACAGTCATCTCTCTTCTCATACTGGAATTTGGAACCATGGGACCAATCCCAGAGATGGTTGGATCGTCTTATACCTAATACCTTTTGATAACGATCTTTCCTTAAAGTATTCGGACCATAAGTTGAGTGTATTTCTTTTGAACTCAGCTGTATGCTACAGCTTAGCTTATAATAAATACATTGTACCGTAAAAACACATGAAACTTTTGTGTTACATGAAAACATTTTAATTTACAAAATAAGTATCAACAACAAAAAGCCAACGTCACGTGGTTTTCCCAAACGGTCACCCATCGAAGTACTAACAGCACCCGACGTTGTTTAACTTCGGCAAGCGGACGAGGATCGGTGTTTTCAAAACTTACCCGACACAGTGTTTATCTCCACCACTTTTCGTCTCGTAAAAAGATTGCTGATCAGAATTTCAAAGCCCTTGCATAAGAAGTTTCACTTCAAAAATAAAAGCTAGTACCATACGACTTTATTGACTAAGATTCTTGCAAAAACTCCTTACCTGTTTAATGAAAGTATTATTTTGAACAAAAAGATTGTAAGATACATTGAAAATAAAATTATTTGTAGCAAGGTTAGTAAAACGACTACGTGCAAAGGAGATTAATCTTCATTTAATAACAGCCGAAACACAATTTTAAAGTGACAAAACTTTTTAAACGACATTTACACAACGGATACACATTTTTTACGCTTCTAAAATAATTCCAAACTACTTAAATGTGACACTTTCATATTTATTATATAATTTAAATTGAAATAACACATCGATATTTTACGTTCTCCAAAATTTTGTCAGCGTATTTTATATTAGATGTCTATATAATAAACATTTTTCGTGTCTGATTGTGTTCCCTTAGTTCTTTTAAACTGTAAATCGAGGGAACGAGAACATATTTGTGTATGTAAAATAAAAACTATTATTTCACTATCCAACATTTTGGACTAATAATCTCTAAAATATGTTTTAGACATGAAACATACACATACAACAAAGACAACATTAAATTGAACGATATAAATCGATACAGTTTTATTTTTAAAATGTCAATTATGATTTATTTTCGCGCGCTCATTAGCCGAAATCGGTGGCGCTGGTATCGTCTATATCCAAGATGGCGCGACCTCGCGTCGAGAATGACATGTTGATATATTACCGCTAATTACTCACGAAGGGGGAGGTGTTTATTGAAAATAGCTGCGAGGTGACGACACGCCGTGTCCGCTCCGATTTTCAGCGGATTGTTTGCTATTGACTTCCTTACGACTGTGTTACACGCTGTCGTTTATTAGGAATGATGCTGTTCATTCATGTCTTCCGAAATGTTTGTTACTCTTTCACAAAAAGACTTCGATAAAATTTTACAGTAATAAAATTTATACATATGATAACGTACAGAGACTATCCGTACTAATGTTATAGAGGTGAATGTGAGTTACTTTGTCATATAGGGCACCTTTCTTCCAGAATAAAAGTGATACTCTTCATAATAAGTCATATCTGTATTTATACGAGTGAATCCACAAGTAATAACTAGTTTCAATAAATAAGGGCCTGTATTTGACAATAATATATGTAAACAAAATTAATTACACCTGTCGCTACGATGGTTTTACAACAGAAGCCGACATTATAATCACTTATAGAATTTAATCGAGAAAATACTCAGCGCCGTGTCTTGCTGCTTCACGCGCCTTAAGTAATACAACAGGTATTTAACATCAACAGGATCGTGTCAGTCACGCGGTAAACGAGCTAGAACAGCGTTCAGTGCGCAGCAGATAAAAAGTTTGGAGGCGGAGTTTGAAAAAAACCGATACCTGTCCGTAGCAGCTAGAGGAAGGCTCGCGAGACAGCTAAGACTCACAGAAACACAGGTTTTTACTTAGTAATAATATTCTAATTTTGAAAAAAAAAAGTGTACATTTAGATAATATGTGTACTGAAAGGAAAAAGGTTGTAAGGCTTTTAGGATAATAATCTAAGCTAAGTATCATTACGTATTTCCATGAGGGTTAAGCAATACAGAAGTCATTTAAAATGATATGGGTAAGAAGCAATTACGAAACATTAATACAAGAGAGCCCATTATTATTATTTTTTTTATATTATAGGGGGCAAACGAACAGGTGGGTCACCTGATGGTAAGTGATCACCGCCGTCCATAGACACTAGCAACACCAGAGGAGTCGCAAGTGCGTTGCCGGCCTTTTAAATATGTGGGCCTCCGGCGCTCTCACTGACCGAACGAAACGCAACAGTGCAGGCACTGTTAATTCACGTCGGCTTTCTGTGAGAGGGTGGTACTAACCCGGGCGAGCCGATCCATTCATACTGAAACCAGTAATACTTTCAGCGTAGCTCTACCACCTAGAAAAAGCGAAACTATTTTTACAGGTAACTTGAACATGGCTAAGTGTTACACTGTTTTTTTCTTCACCAAAATCGGCTGGAAAATACACATTAATCTAAAGTTTTAGAAGTTTGCTAAACTTCATAGTTTGTAATAATGTCAACAAGATGTGGCGTTCAATTAAGTATGTAATGCTGTATGATGGTGCTATTGTTTTCGATATGAAACGTTGATAGAACATATGCATTTACTGTTTTTCCTGATTGCACGTGTTAATTATGGGAGTGAATGACTTTTGACACACTAGACAAGTTGTTTTTTTTTTTCTGTATGTGTGTTGGTTTTTATAATAACTCGTCAATGTTAATATAAGAATACTAGTTAGAGAGCAGTAAGAACACAAATATTATTTATATGATAATTTCTAACTTTATTTATTCATAGACAAAGTATTCGTAATAATATGTTTATTTCAATAATATTCAACATAAATACCTATAGTTTCGCTGTTTGGGATAAATTTAACTAAATAAATATTAATTTATAAATAATAGAAGAATTTCTTTATCGATACTTCATCGAAAGTATGGTCATCACTAGTTTCAAAATAGCGTCCGAAATCAAAATGTCATTTGATTTATTTATATTTCAAATTTGACGTTTTATGTATCATCTTTTGATTTATACCGCCTCTTATCTCGTAATATAAACATTGGCGCTTACGGCAATATAGAATGGAGCTAGATTTTTGATTAACTTCACATTTTAATAAATGCAGAAGTGTTAAATGTTTTATAGACGCTGTGTTTCGAGCGTCAGATGTCAGTGTCAGATACTTTCATACGTGCTTCTTTCCCTTTACTTTGAAGCAATCAAACTCTTTATTCACAACCCGAATGGAACTACTTCAAACAGTATACAAAGAGAAGCTTAAATGCCTCGTAAGTCACAAACGGCTCACGAAATAACAAAAACAATACTTACGATTGTTTTTCACGTAACTTTTAAATCACTCCAATAGCCATACCTATAGTTAGTTTTATGGTATTTTGTTATGATATACGGGTTGAACAGCGCCATCTAAATGCCATGTTTTATGGGTAACATTCTTTGTACACAAAGATACATACATACATATCACCTTACCTGAATACTACATACTACATAATAACTGAAGTATAGAAATTAAACATCAATCTTTGCTGTTCAGTTAATATTTTATCTCAAACAAATATTTAATAATTAATTTCTACACCTAAAAAACCTATAAAAATTATCTTTTTATATTAATATTTATTTTTCAGATAAAAATCTGGTTTCAAAATCGGCGAACGAAATGGAAGCGGAAATACACAAATGATATCGAATTATTAGCACAACAGTACTACAGTAGCCTGGGTATTGTCGCTCCGAGACCGATGTTCGTAGGCGATAGACTATGGGTGTTCAACTATCCGAACCGAATACCGGCAACCCAACCACAGCAATGGTTGAAATCCTTAACCCCAAATCAAACCATTGATAGAAACGTCTTTAGGTCTCTACCAAAATCCGATATACCACCTTTTTATGTTCCACCTCCTGGAACGTTTCCGAACGAGAGGATCGTGACGAATCTGGAACGCGGCTATTTGACAGGAAGCGTCAATGTCAAAATTCCCGCTCAGAATCGTTTGTTGCCGCGCGAAGTTTACAACAATATGGCGACCGCACAAAGGAGTATGGACGCATATAAAAATAACATTCTAAGCCACCCAAGTACACAAGAATCGAACATTGATCATTTGAGAAGATTAGAAGAGAATTTCAGTATCTGAGGTTTATAATATTATATTTCATGAATTTATTACAATGTACAAATAAAATCGTTGATATTGTCTCATCGTAATTTTTATTGTCTTTTATTGATTTTTTAATATTTATATGTATGACTACATTCTTACCTGACCTTTAAGTGATGTAGCTGAAGTCCCTAACCTTAGAACGAGTTTGTTATTACTTATATATAAACACATTTTCAATATGAGATTGTAGAGAGAAAAAAGTATATTTTTTATACAATACAATCTGTCTGTTTTTGCAGTTTCACGCACGTTTCTTATACTATTTAAAATAACAATGCCTTTACGAACTCTAAGTTAGCATAGTTACAGCGTATAAATATCATATCTCTTAAGACTACCCGATATCTAGTGATGTATATAATCAAAAGGGAATTAATACAATTAATAATATATTCTGTGTTAAAATATTTACATGTACATTATTTCATTGGGATCACTATTATAGTATAGAAGTTGATGCACTATAGCGCCATCTAGTCGCGAGTTATAGCAAAACAGAAAACATAAATTTCTTTCATAATGAAACACTTATAGGTGCACTAACTTTTATGATGAGCGCTTAAGCGAAATCCGAATTTATCGATGACATATAACGACAACCACCGTAGTGGTCACCACAGAGGTGGTCACTACAACAAAGACTTTGCCGTATTTACAGTGGATATTGGTCAAGACTCGTTTTTAAGTAAATGACTTGATTTGATTACACATATTCCATGTATTTCATTCACAAACCTTTTCTTTTAATTATTATTAACGTGGGTAAAATCCATCATGGACACACCACCCTCCCGGGAGAGAGATTGGGTAGTATGAGACATTTACTCACTAAAATCCCACGGTGTACCGGCTGCCGTTTGATTGGGGCGACATGGGATCGTGCAGTGCTATCACAATGCCCATACCGTCCCAGCGGTCAGCCCGGAGGAAGGTACCCGCCGGGCGCCGTCCTAATAACGGGGAGGGAGAGGAGGGGGGGGAACAAGCTGGGTACACACCAGCCACCCCCTCCTCGTCAGCCGAACCTGTTCAATGGGGAGATCGGCCCTCCGGAATGTCTTTCACAAACATGACAAAGCTATAACTTCTTGTCACCCTACAATTAATGTAAACATTTGTAATAATTCAGAATTGGCGTTCCTTAAACACTCCCATAGGACCATCTAAATTGTGTTGCGTCCATCATCTCACATACGACGACAATTTGTTCCAACAACTCCGTTTGTTAAGACCATAGACAAAAGTTTAGAGATACACACAGATGTGAGAGGGACGTTGACGAATAAGTTTCGCACACTTACCAAATGAACGAAGCCCAGCTTTTAGTTCGTGGATGATACACTCCGAAAAATCTAATTTTGAATTGTACATTCATAATTTAATTTAATAGAGCAACAAATGACCTACAAAAGAGTTTATGCTAGTTAAAATATCGGCATAGAATATCGATTGTCTTCTTCAAACTTTAGTTACTTGAAAGTTTTAGAAGAGTTCGCAATTACATTCTTGTATCAAATCAGTGCACGCAAATACATTCTTGTATCAAATCAGTGCAAACGGTTCAATCAACTTCTGCAAAAAATGTGGAACGCTTCACGATTTTGCGTGTCATCCTTGCGCAGGGGCCATGCTAATCTTCTCTGTATCGTTCCAATTTTAGTATATGTACTGCCGAAGCAAGTACAACTACTTTGCTCTAAAATTAGTATATATACTTACTTAGTATAAAAATATCTATACCGCGATGTAAGATAATCTCATAAATATTCATAAATACAGTAAGTTCTTTAATAAATCTAATATATACTTATCATAAACTTATTATAATATTTGTATATAATAATTGTTTGTATTATATAATACAATATAAAGCAGAAAGTAACTAAAAATCAAATTTATAAAGTATTCAGTATCTACAGCGCCATCTTGTGAAATGAATGAAAAATTTATTTAAATTTCGTACAACTATTACTTCACGGAAGATGACATAAATGACACTTCATTTTATGAGTTTGCGCAGATGTACGAACAACGCAGACTTCTGACATTTTATTTATGTAGAATATCCTGTGTCCGTAAAGGAAATAGGCGCAACAAAATAGAAAACGGAGAAGTCGATAAATTCGTACCTTATCGCTTAAGCAAAGTAATGCCTTTTTTTTCGATTAAATATTATTCGAGCACAAAAGTTATAAAACCACACAAAAAATGCTGTCTGCTTTTTTTTACTAATTCCATATATATATATATAACTGAATATAGCAAAATATTATATATTATTATGTACGTATAGTATCTATATTGTACAGACATGGAAAGTATATTGATAATATTTCTCTAAAACCTTGTAACAGACGGCAGTGTTCTACGGTTGACGATTGTAGTTCGTAGTATCTTCAAAATAAAATAGTTCTTTCAGAAATCAACAGATGGCATGATACATAATTTATAATGATGGTACAAAAAATACTCTTTAACGTGATGTATAATAGTATTTGGGGAAAAAATATTCTATATTTTTTACAATATTTTAAATCAATAGTTTATGTATCTTTTTGTGGAAAGGGTTATAGTGTAAATATTATTTATTTCAGAAAGGAAGGAGTTTTATAGCTGAAACAACAATTATACTTGTTTATTTATGTAGTGTATTATTTTATATTAACGAACATTTTTTCTATGTGTCAGTGTCCATTAAACATTAGTATGAAGTGCAGGAGTTTTTATTTCTTAAAAGAAAAGCGAACCAATCTCGACCGTAATCGAAACAATACTATAAATAGGCAATGGAATCAAAAAAACACAACTGGCAACCCCATTCAGCCATATGTTGCAGAGTACTGCAAGAATATTGCTAGTATAGCAATACTTCTGATTTTCATGGGAATCCATTAGATTTGATATATTTTATTTATATTAGATACGAGATGGATGTGGGGTACAACTACAATGGATAAAATTAGGAATTAGTATACTAGAGAAAGCTTATAAATAGCACCGGTTACAGTAGTTAACCCTTCAATGGACAATGTTGTTTTTAAACAACATACTAAACATCACAGATAAAATTGACCTTCTTTTATTTTTTTGTTAATTTTGACAACTAGTTCTTATTCCTGAACGAATTTTGTACTTTATTTTATTGTTGGCAAAAAGTATAGTAAATTCATGTCTAGATTTTTTACTCATTGTTCCTAGACAGTATAACATGTCTATTACACAAATATATTTTTTTAAAACGTGAAACAAAAATCGTCCATTTAAGGGTTAAGGAGTGATAAGAAGAGATATGGATGTCTGAGAGAGTGGTAATCTTGTGCCAACACTACTTAGTGTACACGATAAAGACAAGGAATAGACGTTAAAGCTTACCATTTTTAGATTAAAATACATAGTAATGATGTTTTCAGATACAAAAATAAATAACACATACTGTTTTAAATACATAATTTATTTAATATTGTACATGTTTGAATGATTTACGCCGACATTGGGTTCTTTCATAGCAAATTTTTACAACATAATGTACAAACTGTTCTTTTCCAATTTTACAATATACCATAATTACATGTTATATATACTCGAATTTATATATATATAGATATATATTTCTAACCGTGATTTACCACGCTTGGCATCTTTTTTTTTATTATCCGTTCCACTATAAATATTACCGATTTGTCCCTAAAAGTCCATATTCACACGTACAAGACAACATGTTTTATCGGTATATAAAAAAATGTAAATTCTACGCCGAACACACATTATATTCCTTGTTATTATATTTTTTGTAATATCTCTTATTCAAAGTCGCTTTTAGTCGCAGATAAAGTAGAATTTTCAAGTTAAAAAAAGTTCTCTTGGGGATGAAGAAATGGAGAAAAAAATTAAGTAACAAAAATATATATAAAGTAAACAAAAGACGTAATACAACAGAAAATTTATTTATAAAGTAAATCATAAAGAAATATCGGAAAAATATACGTATATTAGCAAATTTCAATTAATTGACTTTATTTTTAGTACATTTCAAATGGATTCCAAAGAGAACTTTAATTATTAAAAATCTCATTTACATATTTTTACGAAAATTGACAAAAATGTTTGAGTATAATTTGATAACCAAAAAAAATCACACTTTAGGCAATATTTTATTGTCTACATTTTTTTTTCAAATAAAACGAGTTTAATACAAAGATAGAAAATGTTACTGGCCACTTGATATTTTTGATTTGTCATCGATGTTTTTTATTTCCTACTGTGGGTTTATTTTATCTGTGGTCAGAAAAAATTATGACTTCTTTACTGCTTTTGCGACATTGAACAGTTTGGTTATTAAACGATATTCGTGCGCGAATTCACTGTTGTTCTGTAGTATGAAGTATTATTTATTTATATTATATGTATTTATGTATGCACCAGGCTTTGCTAAGTCCATATTGACACTTCACTTAATGCTTTGTTCCGCGGAGCTGCTTAGTATTACCTGCAATTAAAAATAAAAAGAATCGATTAGAATATTTATATTCTACACTAGCTGTCCACCTCGGTTTCACATGGATGTACAAAGGAAGAAAATGAGACTCGAGATGTTCCTTTAAAGTACGACTATGTAATTAAATAACATGACAACCGAATGTCAAGTCTGTTAATAAATATATTTGAAGATCTCCGTACAGTCTTCTGTTTTACTTTTTAACCCAAATTTTAAATTTTCCATATTATTTTCTGTCATGCAAACATTGTCCTGACAATTACAAACACATACAATAAAGAATGAGACAAATACGGTGAAAGTCACATTGTCTGTTGTGGTTCTGTTGTTTGAACCAATGTTTATCTTTGTATGATATTTATCCCTTGATAATTCCTCACTCGATCTGCAGAAATCCCTTCTTTTCCTCGCCTTATCTCCTTTACTAGTCTTATAAGTAAATTCATTTCCCTGAATAAAATTAAGCTTTAATTATAAGTACAAAGAAATTTATGGATTTTGTGTCAATATTTATGTTTATATCGATCCTACTAAAATGTTAACCACATTGTGATATGAAACTCGATAAAACAACAAAAAGCGAGACAAAAAGAGAGAAACATATACATCTATGGCAATTAATCTGCGAGGGAATGAGAGAGAAGAGATTGTTTCTTATGTTCAGTCTTGTCATTGTATATTGCACTATCTAATACTTGCTCTGGTCTGTGCTTTGTACATGTGTATGCTTGTACGTGTGTGTGCGCGCCTACGCATTACGAAAGTCATCATAACTAGCGTGGTGTATTGTTCACGTGTATCGTATCAGATTTCAGCCCGCTTCGTTAGTCATTAAAAAATAAATTGCAACAGGAATAGCGAATTCAAAATGTAATCAGCATGACTATACACCTATGCTGATATGTTCAGTACTTTTCGTGTAATTGAGCCTCTTAATTGAACATTTCACTTCTACCGTGTGTGACCGGCACATGCTTTAATTTGTAATTAAAAGAAGTGGGCGGGGTGTATAGAGAGATGAAAGACAGAAACCTGGCTAGCTATCGTCCTGCAGCGAGGTGAAGCGGTTCCCGAGGGCGAGCGCCTGCGAGTGTCCAGAGACACGCGACGACGAGTGTGGGGCTCCAGCACCAGGTCCGGCTCCAGCAGTGCTCCAGCCACCACCACGCTTGCCGCTCGCACCCAGCACCGGGAAGTAGTCGTCGTTGTGAATGTCCGGGGCGTGTTTCTGTATTTGCATTACATACCATAAATACAACAAGCATTCTAACTAAGTGTAAATATGCGTTTGTTTGTAAAAGTTTCAAGGCTAACTACTGAACTTACAAATATTTAAATTTGTAGGTACATATTATCAGGGGTACAGAGGTTTCTGAGGTTTAGATAAGTCTATATGAATGACAGTGAAGTCTAATACTAACAAAATGATAAAGGTATTCCGTTGTACTCAAATCAGACAAAAACTAATGTATGTGTCTTGTTAACTCTTGTTACGGATAAGCACCAAATTGTAGAATTCTTGTCGAAATTTATTAAAACTAACAAAATTAAACTTTAGATTTTAGCGTCTTGCTCTTGTGTATGTTTGTAATCTAACAGTGTGTTTTATTTGTAGATACATTCATCTTTTGTTTGTGGTGTCATTTTCAGATATAAGTCTGGATATAAAAAAGAAATTTGTGTAATTGTTGGGTACAATCTGCACCGTTTACGGTTGTATTCAAGTGACATTAGCCAAATTATATGTACACACACATGTTGCCATTTTAAAAGAAGAAGATTTTGACCAGTTCCTATTAGTCTTATTACTTAAACAAAAGCATTATTAATCTCAAATCAAAAATAAGATGTAACTCTACCTAATACTAGCTGATACACGCCACTTCGTCTGCGTTGCTTAATAATTTATCAATATATTTTATGTACAGAGGATAAAAAACATACAAAAAAATTGCAAACAGAAGTATACTTTGCTCATTAAATTTCTTTGTAAACAATGTTATCCCCTTATATCCATGCTCCTGCGCATGCGCACTACTCCTCTTGCCCCGCCTCTCTACGACATTCAAACACATCGCTGAACGCGTAGTGCTTATAAAAATATTAGTTTCTTAAAACTTCATATGAAATGGAGCTATCATGGTAATTCTTATTTAGATAAGGACCAAGAGCCTAAGGAGTAAAACTAAAAAAATATTCGATATATATATACTTATATATATCTTCATATATATAATTCTTCTATACGTGTGTTTGTGACTAGAGCTCCTTCTAAACGGCTGGACAGATTTTGATGAAATTTATTGTGTGTTTAAGTGGTACAATAATGGTTTAGATTGGACCTGGTCTAATTCTAGGATTTTTTTATTATCAGGGCAAGATAACAGCCGCCGGGACCGCTAGTACGTTCACAAAAGAAAGTAATTCGTAATTTTTTACAGTTAGGTGCATCTCTTATCGCCATAAAAATAAGTGTGAGTTGACTGCGCTCTGTTTTGCGTTTTTTCCTATTTTTTTTTTTGTGGTAATACCAATGAGATGTAGCCACTCTAAATGGTGATACTGACCGCCTGGTTACGCCGTTGAGGGACCTCTGCGGCTCTGATCCGTGAGGGGGGCACGTATGCTGTCGATTTTACCTCCCGCGGTTTCTCCTCCACAACAGGAGGCGGCTGCGCTCCCGTTTCGGACTCTACCTGATAATACAAACACACAAAAATATATACAAAATCATAGACTAAGACATTTTTTTTCTCAAAGGCTACGAGTATTATCACTACACTTCTGTCAATTCACAATTTATTTGACTTATGTATTCCTTCTTACCGGATACCGTTTTCATGACAGTACTATCCAACCGCTGCGCTACTCTGTCAGCATTTGTATACATTATTATATTATAGAATTACTTTTGCCCGTGGCTTCGCTCGTGTTCATCTACATTTAATCTTATCTCAAGCGAACAATGCATTCATTCTGAATTTCATATTACTAATACTAAATATTTTTTTCCTCATTGCTGGGCTTTTTTTTTATATATATACATATACCAACCCCATATAGTTAATAGTATGCTTAACCTATTTTACAAAACGAAAATTATAAATAGATTACATAGTTCAACGTAGAAAAGAGATAGCAAATACAATTGCTAACAACAAACTATCAAACACAAGCTTTAACTCGCGGCTTCTCAGACTTTAGAACAGTAACAAACACAAACAAATTCACTTACGCATTTAGTTAAGATTAGTTAAGATAAAAAAAGGGATCGGCACTGATGGCGACTTGGTAATTTAAAAATATTCGATTTATTCAAAACTATTTGCATTCGACTGCAAAACTATGAAACATTTGAATATCCTGTAAGTTTCATTTAAGAATTGCGATTTGTAATGTTTTGTTATAACATAAAATACTTCAGAGTCAATTCAATTCCAATCTTCAATTCCACTATTATACTATGATGACTCCCTCGGCCTGAACCAAATTCCCAACGAATAGTGAAAGCGGGACACACTAATGTTAGTGTAGTACAGTTCACTTTAAATATAAACTTACAGGCTTGTTCCATGGCCCTTTAATCTTGCCAGTGTCCGGTGCAAAATCATCGGAGGCAAGGTCACGTCCGGCCTCTGGAGCACCACTACCACCTTGCAACACTTGGATCTTGAGCCCCGTATAGTCTTTCACGGGTTCCTCATATACTTTCCATTCTTCTTCCTCCTGAAAAATATTAAATTAATTCTTTAATAATATTTTCCTAACTAGTTGATACTTGCGACTTGTCTACGTTATTATCTTCAGAGTATATTATATGTATAGAAAAAGAAAACATAAAAAACGTGTGTGTGTGTGCTTATGACAACAAGGAAAGGAGTGAAAACTTCTTTATAAAAACAATAATAAAAAGCCAACGTCACGCGGTGTTTCCAGGTGGTCCAATCCATCCCATCCAATTACTGTCCGCGCCCGAAGTTGCTCAACTTCGGTGATCGGACGAGATTTTTGGACATTCTACCCGACACAGTGTGCACCCCTACCACTTTTCGTTTTTTAATTATACACATACACTAACAAGATAGACCGAGAGACATTGCTCTTTATAATATGAAAGTATAATCTATATTTTTCTTTTCTATGCCATTATGCCATCCCCCCCCATCGAGGTAAGTGACATATAAAGTTTGATGTTTATGTCTTTCATATCATTACACAGCTTCACGTAACGAAAAATCATTTAAAAGTTACGTTGCTAATTTACCAACTATTTCACTTCAACCTTCATATATTAGTTATAATTTGGGGTCGCTATTCGAGCTATAAAATGGAGTAAAAACGTTTTCCATGTGTTGTTATATATATATTATTATCTATAGATTAACGCAAATTGTAGACGACGATTAGCATGAAATATGACTAATATAGATATAAATAACGACTTCGACTCATCAGCGGTATAGAAAAACAAACAAATTATTTTGTTGATTACACTAAACTTCGTCAATAACTACTAACCAAAAAAAAAACGGTTTAAGAAACAGAGGAAGAAAATGTACTTTATTTTATTATCTCTACCTATTTATACATACAATAGTGGTTATCTAATGGTTGAAATTCGATCATAATTCATTGATTTTACAAGTTTCATTCATAAGGAAAAAAATGCTGTAAAGACACACGATAGAAGTGAAAGTTTTGTATTACAGAGAAACATTTACATTAAAATGATAACGTCACGCGGTATTGCCAGGCGGTCACCAATCCAAGTATTGTCCGTGCTCGAAGTTGCTTAACTGAGGTGATCGAACGAGAACCGGAGTTTTCAACACTCAACCCGACACAGTTTTTACCCCGACCATTTTATCGTCACACAAAAAGATTGCCGATCAGAATTTCAAAGCCCTCCCATAAGAAGTTGCACTTCAAATATGAACTTTTTCCACATTTCATATTCAAACAGTAAATCTCGTCAATATCTACTAACGAAAATAAAATCGATAAATCGCTTGAGAATTAGAGAAGAAAGAGTTACTGAACCGATTTATTTTAACATATTGAAATAATAATAACAATAAACAATTTCTGCATATAGGTACATATATAAATAGTATTTTCCTCCACACAAATCCATTGCACATGTTGTGATTGATTCAGTTCTATTGATGACTAATTAATTACACATTAATTAAAAATACCTAACTTTTTATAATTATATCTGTACTCTGCTGTTACATCCCTATTTAATTTTTCGCGATTTCGATATACGACATCATACATGACACAACCCCTTGTCTTTGTTCTTGCTATCATTGCCTCTGACCTTACACCTGATACAATAATTACTAAGCTCCTAAGTCACTACATATTATTATGAAGCTTAAACCTTTCTTAATAAACAAAAAAAAAACCAATTTGACTGTCTGTTCCAAAGATGACATCATCCCATCCAACAGTCTTTTAAACTTTATAATAGAACCAAATTGATGTAGTACCAACTGTAGAGTCCTAGTCATAACCATAAGTTCAAGTTTGTGCAGTCAAGTATCTAATACAAATAAAAATAAAATATTATATAATAGTAATCTAAAATAAGCATTTATTTATTTTTAAGTTATCGCGATGTTATACATATAATATAATATGTATTCCTACTTAAATCTATGTTCTGTACATATATATTTAGAGTACTCAAGAAGTTTGCAAAGGTCTGTGCCTGAATAATTTTCTCATTGTATCAAAAGAATTCTTAGTAATTAGCATAAATAAATGTATTTCCTTCTAAGATTGCAATATTAAAAACAAGTTACAGAACATAAACATTAATATTATATGTGGTAATATAAGTCTAAACAACTACATCATATGAATAACGTACTTTAAATGATCAGTACCTAGAGTAACATATATTTATAGAATGAAGTGATGACAGATAGATAATAGCAAGTTGAGACTTCACCATCTATTGACATAATTTTTTTACCTGCCTTCCAATGCGTGGTTAATTACGACACACAAGTCGAAAATCTACCGTCAAGCAATTGTGGAGTACCCTAACAGCTAAGTTTGAGAAGTAGTACTGTTCTATCTGTACTGTGTTACCCCACCTTAGGCCACTTTATCACATAACCCCATTGCACTCAAGGCCGTTTTAAATCTTTGTATAGTCTGACAAAAATGTCCAGTCAGATTATCACATACTGCAAGCTCTCTTCATTATTGTTTAGTGATTTTATAAAACATAAATAAATCTATTGAACATATTTCAAGTCCCAAAAATTATCCATAATAATGAAGATCATAAACTTCAACTTTTAGGATCCTTTTCCACGTCTGTCAAGTTCGAACTAAGGCCGAAAACGCAGTACGGTTTGTGGTTTCAAATTGATTTCAGGTAAAAAATCTTATGTAATTTCGAAGAGAGATTAATAAGATCTTAGAAACCTGCTTCAAAGAAATCAAGCATAAATAGTTATCACCATGCAACTAATTTCCGCAACAGGCAAAATGGTGATAACGGTTGTGGTATTGAATCAAATGGTCAGCGAGAATCACCTCTCAAGTGCAAAGGCTTAACATCAGGTGAGATTGTCGTTGAAGACAAACGTTAAGTATTGGATATAATTTGTTCACAAATTATGTATGAAACAATGAAAATGGAAGGCCACAGATGCTACAAGAATTATAGGAAACGAAGCAAGATGCAAAACTAAACAGACACTCAAAAATTCGTCCCCCTGGAAAAATTCCACAATTTTATCAGTGTTTTGGAGATTTTTATCAAATTCAAGGAAAGGAAATCAACAAGAGATTTGAAGTTAATTTAGACCACCACTATATGTTTAAAATAAAACAAAAAGTCGTTTCACCATTGGAATTAGTGAGTTACTAAAGTTAGTAAATATATAAGTAACAGAAGTATATATGTTAATACACATATGTATATACATACATAGTATATAAATATATAACACAACAATTAAAGCTTAATTTTATTCATATTTACACAGAAAGGTAATAAGGACTGGGTACACACAGGCTAAAGAAACACATTGTCATTAGACTTTGGCAAATAGACAATCTCTATCGTTTATGGCTCTATTCACTTGACATTGGCGAAATTGTGTGCACACACATGTTGCCATTTTAAAAGAAGAAGAAGAAGAACTATACTCAAAAGAATACCATCATAGCACATTCTACAACAATTCACTCCTGCTCTAGTTTTCAATAGAACTTTAACAAATTTTGACACACTTTCAACACACAAGAATGGATGATAAGTTGCACATCAGTTATGTATTGTTAGTCGATACAAATATATGATTTTAACTAGTACTGTATATCATCCATTGACTTATCACTACATATTATAAAACAAAGTTGTCCGCCACATCTGTCTGTCTGTATATATGTTTGCGATAAACTCGAAAACTACTGAATAGATTATAATGCGGTCTTCGCCATTAGATATAGTAAAACATGAGGAAGGTTTAGGTATATCATTTGTCACAGTTTTGAGCAAATTTGTTAAAGTACAACAATGATTGTTGGAAGTATTGGATAAAGTCAAGCCGCTTGGGAGCTTTCATTGAAAACGGTGCCTAATTCTTCTGAGGTATAACAAAACAATACATAGTAAGATATTCCTGTTTTAAAGACTTACAAAAAAATCTGCAATGGCATATACATATACCTATCTTTTAATGATAGCTTACTTTACCCATCAATCTTCTAAAAACATGGTCACATACAATGAGGTAATTGTAAATTATGGTAAAAAATGTATTAATCCTTTTCAAATAAAATACATTAATTATTAATAACCTTAAGCATTTCATGCACAAAAGTATATATTTTTATTATCAGGGCAGGACAACGTATGCCGGGCCTGCTAGTAATATTAATATATATAAAAGAATACCTGACTGACAAATCAATGCACAGCGCAAACTATTGGGGCTAGAGGGCCAAAAAATATGCATACCGGTGTGTATTACACTATAGATGAGCATTAAGGAAGAGTTTTTGAAAATGCAATCTCCGAGCTGGTGAAAACGGGGATGAAAACCTGTCATTTTTCCATCAGTATGTCAGTTACTCTTTTAAATAGGTAAATTATTAAATAAAGAGTCAGCTATAACTACTGCATAAAAAAATGTGTCCAATGATCCTGGAAATTACTAATCCTGGTATGTAATAAGATAGCTAGTTATTATCCTATAAGACTTTAATCCTCCTTTGCTTCTCTCATACACCATTATTCCTTTTAACTATCCACTTCTGTTCCTAGCATTTACTTCTGTGCTAAACTATTTCTATATTATACTACAATGCTATCGACTTGCTGTTAAGTAACCACAGCAATATATAACTAAGCACAACAAATTTCAAATGGACTGCAGTTCTTCAGCAAGCCATAATGATATGATGAATGAATTGGACTAATATATTGTGTTGTTAACCACACCCTTACGGCCTAAAACAGCAGAGCTTTGACTACTACCTACTTTGCTGCAGAAATTGCTATAATGCTGATGATTTTACAGGCAACCCTTTTCGATTCAGATTTCACATAGCATATATTATTTTCTGTTTTATTAAATATACTATATTATATGTATGGATTCCAAATAAGTATAAAGTAGTATAATATATAGTCCAGTTATTTTCTGTAGTTGTGGCTTTTTTTTTATATCATAGGGGGCAAACGAACAGGTGGGTCACCTGATGGTAAGTGATCACCGCTGTCCATAGACACTAGCAACACCAGGGGAGTCGCAAGTGCGTTGCCGGCCTTTAAATAAGTGGGCCGTAGCTAAGTACGAAGGATCATGAAAACACATCTATCATTAGCATCAAAGCAACATCAACAAAAAAAAATCGTAATAACCATAACCTCATCATTATAATACACATAATCATCCTTGGTTTCATGAATTAACGAATTAGTTTCAAAAAATCACAGTTAACCTGTACCTTAAAAGAAAAACTGTCACAAACGCACTGTAACTAAATACCTAATTAAAATACATTAAATTATAACATTAATTAGGTCATATGATACATACACGCGTCAATTAAACATGAATTATTATCTAAACAAACGAAATCCGACCATTTCCACGAGTCACGGAGCACTGTAGTCACCACACAAATTGTTAAAATAGGCGTACGAAATTGACATGTTTTATGATAAAACTCACCCCAGCTCTGCCCGGCTCGTCGCCTTCTTGCACGGGCCGCTCTTTCTTGGGCCGCGCCTCCGGTTTCTGTTTGGTGTCTTCCAATTTTTTAGCTAACTCATCCGCTGTGGCAAACTTTTTCACTGCCTTCGACTTTTTACGATCTTTCTTTGCGAAAAAATCGTCCAAATCAGCCATATTTAATTTTGAATAACAATTGATTTGTACTGGTATATAATTAAGTAGTTACAGCAATGTTAAAACGAAACAAATGAGGGAAATAGACCCCATAAAAGTAATACGACTTGTTCAGCAAGCGTGGCCGACTGTTTCTTTTTTTTTAATGGCAGATACAGTGTTGCTACCCTCGAAGCACACTGTGACGTCTATATATTGCCCTAGTTGATAATAAAATACTACCAATTTTTTTATAAAATGTCGTAGGTAGGTAACTACCTTATAAGAACTCTAAATTAATTTAACCTAAATTAATACGTAGTTTCAAAAATGATTAATCTTTGCTTAGGTTATTATTCACAATTTATCAATTACTTATATTTGAGAAAATATAAAGTAGTGCACACCTTATTTTAAACAGTTTCTAAAAAACTGTAGTGATAAAAAAAGAGAAGCAATATAATAAAATATAGGTACCTACGCAGTTGAGCTGTCGAAATATTCAATGATATTATAACATCTTTTTAATGACACTCTTTTAAAATAACATTGTTCAGTTAAGTTAAAATTAATATTTAATGAATACTTCTTAAACATAATTCATTCGACATTAAAAGATAGCATAAAATAACTATATTTTGCCAAAAGTATAATAATTTAAAAAGAAAGAAATTGTTATCTAAAGTCGTCTTAAATAAAAAAAGGAGTTACTTAATCATCCTTAGCTGAAGAATACAAAAGTACGTTACTGTTTACGAAGTTTTTTGAGGAGGTTTTAGTAATTAACGTTTATATTAAGTAAAAGTAAGAATCCACTATATTTTCCCTAAAATTTAAAAATAAACAATCGACTTCTTTAAAATATTATTGAAAACCAACAATAGCAAAAAAGGTTATTTCACGTACATGTTTAAACAGCTTATCTATTAGTACAAACGTCCAGTATCGATATCGAATGACAGTCAATAGTAATATCTTATCTCACCTGCGTTTACCTGAACAGAATATTTCACATAAATTTTAATAAAATGCTTGGACCAGTAGCTAGAATTTCGACCCGTTATGGTCAAAATGTGATGAAGAATTTCATCAGGAATGGTTCTCACGGAGGAGTTCCTGGAGAGGTGAGTTTTTTTAAGTTACGTAACTTATCTATGAAGGCATATGCATTCGGTTCGACAATTACTTCATAATAATTACAAACTTTACTTAGATGCGTAAGAAATATTACTATTGGATATGTTACAAAAGTTTCAAGTTAACTTAGCTTATCACAAGATTGCACTCAAAGTTAAAAAAGATTAATGCAAAAATGTCCCATTATAATAAATTAGCAATTTATGGAGGTTTCACACGCGTTTTCTATACAGTAAGTACTTTCGTTTCCTGAAAACCTTTATACTACTTGCTTATGAAAACAATATATAATTCATAAATGTTGCTATGAGATCAATAAGCTCGAACACAGCTTTTGATCGATCACCATGAAAGCTAATACTCCTGTTATTGTTTTCTCTCTATGAAAGTTTGTATGCGATCCTCTTAGTACTCGTATACTTCACCACTGGATGACGATATAGTGCACCACTTTATATACCGCTTAATAGAACGCCAAACAATTTGGGTGTGCAGTTTAAATCTGGAGAATTTATACACAACAGACATTTAAAATCTAACTATTTATTACACGTAGTATTTATTTTCTATATAAATACAATAATAGTTATCTATCGTTGTGTACGCTTCATTCAAAAACTACCCGATAGATTTACTTCTTAGATAGGTACTTGGCCTTTATCTAAAAAATAAATTATTGTGATAACTTCATTTAATATAAACTTATTAAAGTTTTAAGAAACTACGGTTATACGATGTTTTTGTTTTTTCCTCTATACATTAAATACTTCAAATATAACAACAAAAGTCGCAAACGAAATCGCAAATGTCAGCTAGTAATAACTAATAACAAACCCGAGCGAAGATGCGAGCAGTCTTTTCTAAAAATTATTCGTGACTTTCGCTTCATATTAAAACATGCTTAGTATTGTTATTTATCATCTTACCCTTATCCCACCTTAGTAGGATCGCCACAACATGTTTTCTTTTTCCACTTTCCCTTGTCAGATGTCATCTCAGTATTCACACCTTCTATACACGTATCATTTTTCACACAATCCATCTACACCTTTTTCGGTCTTCCTCTATATTAGTCCACTTTTAATCTCAAAACTTTTCTTGTTACATGACTTATATTATACTGCCTAATATTTTTTAATTTCAAAGTTGGAATAATTCAAATGAAAATACGATAGATACACCTATTCCTAATGAGCTTAATAATATATTGTCACGTCCTCACTAACAGAGCTTGTGTAATTAATTTATGTAACTCCGATATTTATAGGTATATAAATTAAAGTGGAAATGAGGTATGCTCATTATTATTATTTTTCCAGAACCTACCATTCAACATAAACAATAAGACCAGGCTTACTTTCCACATGTTCTGGTTCTTCGGCACGGGATTCGCTGCACCATTCATCGTCCTCTGGCATCAGATGAGGAAGAATGCTAATGCGTAAAATACATTGCGTAAGTGTCCCAAGATTATTTATTAGTTGCGGATACCCGTGACATCGTCTGCGTTATTTGTTACCTTAAGAATATATCTATATAAATAAAATGATACGTCTGCCGTTGTGAGAGAATCACGCATATATTAGCGGGCGTCTGTTAGTAAAGTGAGGCGTTTTTGAAGTTTTTTTTACCTCTTTCACCACTGGTGAGATGCCATGAGATTTGTCTCGACACCCTTCCTCCTGCCCCCTTATCTTATGTGAGATTTTCCAAAACTCATATTTTGAGTATACATGTGTTGAATTTGTTTTTTTTTATTTATAACCCAAATGTGTCCAATAATAAATTATTTTTGTTTCTTTCTTTCAATATAATAATACTTTTTAATTATTTTATGGCGTACAATGAATCGTGTCTAAAAACTTTCAGCGATGAATAGAATGACAAAGGTGTGTCGACCTCAATTAATTTCGATGTCTTGTAAATTACTGCTATCCATCTAATACTTCTGATGTGCTCAGAACACGCGAATATTTTCAATGTTTTATTATTGTTATTATTAATAGCAGTAACTAATTGTAGCGTGTTTGTGGGGAGTTTGCTGCTACTATGCTACCTGAGTGCATTGTGAATTCATTAATAGACCGCTCACACAATACGGCGGATTATGTTAGCTAATTGTTTATATTAATTTTATTACCTAAATACTATTGTCCATTTCTAGTTTTACTTTAATTTTATTGTTCTAATATTGTTTCTATTTTTATACTTGTATTTTGACCAAATGTAATCTTTTACACGTGTTCTGTTTTTGTCGTTTATAAATTTGCAACCAAATCAGTAAACGGGAGATTCGTAATCCAGCTGCCAAAGCGATTACTAGTCTGCACAACGGAGTCAGTTATTTTATTTCAACCTTTTGATAATAGCATAGTAGTACTCACCCTACCACTTTTGCTAAAACAGTTATTTGCATTTTGCAACAAAAGACAATTTTATTATGTTACTAGCTGCTCGCCCCGATTTCGCACGGGTATACTAATGAAGAAAATTAGATCATATCCGCCCTTTACCTGTCCACCTTAACCTTTGTCTACCCTTGAACATGTAATTATATCAATTAACAATTGAACGTCAATTTGTTACTGTCTTCTTTGTCACACACTCGCTCATTTTTTATATGGAGGCTTTCAACCCAAATGTTTCATGTTACCGTAAGATTTTTCAAACATTTTATTTTATAAAAAGCATATTCTAACAATTACAAACATAACAAAGACAGAATAAGCAAAATAGGTGCAGCCATTCTGTAGTGATACGCATACATAATATATTCGGCAGTAGAATTTTATTTATATATAATTACCATAAATAAAAAATTATTCCGAAACTGCCTAATACAAAAATATTAAACAATAAATATTTTCTAAAATTTAAAACTTGGTTATGTGTCTAAACGTAACTGCAAAATAGTTCTCGATTTCTTATATAACTCATTTAGGATCACAATATTTCAAACTTTAGTATACAAATATAGTAACGATTTACAGAGGTTAAATGTAAAAATAATTACATCATCATACAAAATAATTTTAGAAGGTTAAAGTATAACAAGTTCCTCTTATTAATAAAAATAAAGACTACAATGTGTAAAAGTAAAAACAATGTCACATTCCAATATTCATAAACCTTAAGCTTTATGTTGTACACATGACCGAAACGAAATAATCTTTAGCGCATGTCTGTCTAAATGTATCGTTCAACAAAATTTAAATTGTTGTAATCCATAAGTATTATGCCATTACATAGTTCTTATTTTAATACTTATTCATCATTCCTTATACCATGGGTATAAAAGTTACTGATTATTAATAAACATCAAATTTGAAGTTTTTTGTGGATTTTCGATATAATAATAGACGGTCGAAAATATTCGCTATATTAATATTCTTAGTCGTATTTAGTTTAACGTCCATATTTTTAATCGACTTGTAAGAGACTTGTGCTTCAAGAATACTACAATCAGTCTTTTCAAAACTTTTTATACGTACCTATTGCATGTATGCGTAGTAAAGTGTCATATTTTTGTATACATAAAAACAAATTCATTTTTCAGGAAAACCTGATTGGGAGCATCAAGCAGACGTATTATTGATTTTTACATCATGTAACTGTAGATAAAATCTCAAATATAAAATACTGATTCCAAAATATATTTGTTTTTTATTTAGAACTGACAAAGAAACCAGAACGTTATAGATGCGTTCATGTTAATAAAACCTACTAAAAGGGAATGAATTAATAACAAAAGGAACGCAATGGTAGGTTTTGAAAAAAAAAAAAATCATATCGAATTTTCTTTCACGCTTATTCTGTAAGTGATTCGTGTGAACTCTCGAGTCTTCAAAAAAGTCAAAATGAATGCACCACTAGCTAGGATTTCCAATAGATTGGGTAGGAATGTCATGACAAATTTCGTGAGGAACCACTCCCATGGCGGTGTACCTGGCGAGGTGAGTTTTATAATCAAAATTTTATTTATTACATAACCATTGTTTTATTATATGTAGATGTATTTGTGATTACGGTAGGCAAATAATTAATATATGTTTATTGAAACCAATTAAATTTGTATGTTATTATGATCATTTCAAATGGAAAAAATAAAAAAAAGTGTATAGGAGGTTAAATTAGTAAATTCATTTTTCTGTTTATATGTTTAGGCTTCATAGATAATATTTTTATTTAATAACCTAGTTTTCTTGTATATCCAGCCTATATAGCCAATTATCTTGTGTAATTGGTTACAAAAAAGTTTTCATATCTAAAATTGATAGCAATTCAACCCAATCAATCTGAAAATAACTCAATTATGTTGCATTCTTTTAGGAAGATCACTAGTAATAAAAAATCGGAGTAAATATTTCTTAATCTTTGATAGCAAGATTTGTTAGCTATTGTAATGGGGTTTACTTTTGTATATCTTTGAGAACCATCAGTTTTAAGTAATAAGGTTATCTGATATATATATAGTGACAATAGATTAAAGATATGATATGAAAAGCCATGGAGAAAATTAATTAATTTTTGCATTCTTACAGAACCTGCCTTTTGACCTTTCAAACCGTTACAAGTTGACAGCATACTTCATCCTCTATGCCGGATCTGGGCTGTCGGCTCCATACTTGATCACTCGTCATCAGCTTCTCAAGAAGTAATTTGAGATATCTTTTTCCTTCACAGTTATTTAAAGTTTAATTTGAAATCAAGCAACCAAGCCTTAAATATAGAAAGATAAAAGAATGTCAAAGATCTAGCGTTTTTGTTGACTGGTATTGTATTTTCCTACTAAGAATTGAAGCTACAAGGTGGCCGAACGTTTTTCTAATGCCTGCGTCTCTAGATAGCACACTCAAGTTAAATATCAATCACCAAATTACTATAGGTGTATTCTAACAGCTACACTTAAGAGCCATTCATTCTCTAGGTTTAGATTGTTACTGTCATGGTCCATAATTTAAATGAAATGCTATACCATTGAAATAAAAAGCAAATTAAAATATCAAATTTTTGTTACCACAAGTTAAATAGAGGAGGCATATTATTAAAATCTAAAATATTAGTATAATAATGACAAGTAAAACTCAATGGAACCATAGTAATAATGATGCCAACTTTAATGTCTTGTTAATTGATGACACTATGTGACATTGGGGTGTTCCCTTAAACCTAGTGTTTAAGAGACTCTAGAAGGAAATTGAAAGTGACAATATGACCAGAATATTTCTATCAAATTTGGAAAGATGAGTTAAAGTGGTTTCTTTAGAGATGTTTACCATTATTTTGGTACGTAAACAATAAAACATTTTTCTATTAAAAAAAAAGTTCATCAGAATGCAGGGTTTGCATTCATATAACTTTTATTTCTGTATCTAACAAATACAAAAGGTTCACCAACCTTAAAGTTGGCTATACACTTAACTTTCTTTGCTTAGTTTTTATTTGGCCACAGATCACAAACATTGCATTTCACAATAAAGTAAACATTAAAAAATAAACACCCATTTTGGGATTTCCATTCAATAATTTTTCAATACAAAATAAAAATGCCAAAATAGCATATAATTCTTGTAATATGCTTATTTATGTTTTAATTGCAAATTTATTTTACAGGTAAATCAGAATGCTTCAAAGATTCCTTCATGCAGATATGTATTAAGTTTAATATAGTGAGATGTACATTCATTAAATTATGAATCAAATAATAAATCTGTTTTAGAGTTATGAGATTTTATTTATTTTTGGATATTTTTCTTGATTATGACAATTTCATTATTGAGTAGTGGTTGAGATTTGTCATATAGGTAATATTGAAATGAAAAACAATATTTTATAGGATAGGTGTAAAGTCGAGAGTTAAGATTTTATGAAGTGTTGCCAACGTAGACCTTACCATTTTATTATTTCATATATATATATATAATATTTATAGTTCAGGAGTAAAGTTCGAATTAATTAAAATATTCTTTCTAATCAAAATATATAGTCTATATTATGATATAGATATATATTATGGACAGTTACTAACTTTTGGATTTTCATACACAAATTTTTACAGACAAATAAATTGTAGTCACTGAAAGGATTACACAGTAAGCAATTTTGGACTTTATAACAATTTTTAATGTATAGATATTCTTAGAACTTTTAAGTGGTATCTAGCAGAGATAAGTAAAAATTTGTGTTTAGTACAGGCCTTGCTAAACTTGACCGCTCTGAAGATAGTTGCGCAGAATAAAGATTTAGGTACAAATACATATTATATATACATGTATATATATAAACATCGATACAACTTGACTATAAATAAATAACGATTTTAGTAGGAATCTAATTCCTATTTTAACTTTGCTTTTTATTAAAAGTACAAGTCCGGACTTACGGCTATATTCACAGCGGCCAGAAATATTTATTGTAATTTTACTGTCAAACCTACATACAAATTTATGTCTAGTAGTATCCACAGAGTACATTACTAAAAGTAATATCCTCTAATTAGTCTGTGGTCAATCTTAGATATTGTCATTTTGTAAGGAAAGCAGTGTTTACTATTTTTTTTGCTATGTGATATGAAATTTTGAATTGAATTTCAATATCCATTTGAGGTATAAAATAAATTTCCATTGTTTATCATAATGTTTATATATGAAAACCTTGTTAATGTTTAAATAAAGTACCGGTAACCTTTAATAAACAAATCACCAAAATGGGTGAAGCATCATGTTATATACTCGACAATGGTGGTTTCACATCTAAGGTAGGCTTCTCCACGATGGATCCAAAGGTGGTACCAAACTGCATAATGAAAGCCAAGTCCGAGAGACGTCGTCCGTTCGTAGCCTCACAGATCGACGAATGCCGTGATGCCTCCGGCCTCTTCTACATACTTCCATTTCAAAAAGGGTTCCTTATTAACTGGGACACGCAGAAAACTGTCTGGGACTACATATTCAGTAAGGATTGCTGTCCGGTGAACTTTAACGAAACTCCATTAATCATAACTGAGCCATTGTTCAATTTCGCATCAATTCAAGAGGCTATGACGGAGATTTTCTTCGAAGAATATGAATGTCAATCCCTCTTGCGTATAAACGCTACAGATTTAGCTGATTACAACTATCGTAAAACTCATAAGAATCAATGTACTGTTGTGGTAGATTCTGGATACAGTTTCACATATATTGTTCCTTATATAAAAGGTAAAAAGTATCGGGAAGGTATAAGAAGGATAGACATGGGAGGTAAAGTGCTGACTAATCATTTGAAAGAGATTTTATCATATCGTCAACTAAATGTAATGGATGAGACCTTTGTAATTAATCAAGTTAAAGAAGATTCTTGTTTTGTATCTATGGATTTTATGGCAGACATGGAGATTGCTAGTAAAAAAGGTGAAATAATTACCTAGATATATTTATTTTTCAGTCCTTGTTACTTTCAGGCTTTGATTATGACTGCATTCTATTTTTCAACAATTATTTTAAATTGTACATGTTGCACCCTTATTAAAGTATTGGCTTATCTTAGAAAAGTATTTTTTTGGGAAACGGCAAAAAACAAATCGACAATCACAATTTTTTATAAAATTAACCCTAACTCCCTGATTTACAATATCATTGCCATGAAAATATACTCTTTCTGTGAGATACACCTTGTAGAACTGTTTATAATGAGCCCTTCTATTGCCAAAACTAAACTACCTATAAGTTTGATATGTGCCCTTACTTTATTAAGGGTGCGATGTGATCTCTCTTGGACTTTCACAAGTACAGTGAATTTTGGTTATAACGATTGGAGGTACCACTTTAATATCATTTATATATCCGTAAGTCTCTATATCCAAAATAACAGAATGTCATGTATATATATTTATTCATTCAACGAAATATATATGTTTCTCTTTAAGAGTAAATGTACGTCTTGGGGCCATACACACATTTTACGAAACTCTCTTCATACACTGGAAATTGCGATGTAACTGATTCATAAGTAATCCACAAATAAGTAAGCTACAAATAAAGTAAGCATATCTGGCCATCTGTAAATGTAATAAAAGTTTCACCGGACTATGAATGTAAACAAAGGATGACAAAACTTAATAGTTTTATGAATTGGTCTTTCTGCCCTTGCCAACTCAGTCACAATATGTGCATGAAATTTCTAGAGATCTGTCACAAATGGTTCATAACAACAAGTCGTTATACCCGGAATAGATGCTATATCAGAATTAATTTCCTACGAAAATTTGGTTTAAATTCGGGGGACGTAAGTCTGACGTTGTTACAAACAAAAAGTCTTTACCACTGAGATTGTTATAAATGAAATCCACTGTACCATGTGATAGTAATTATTGACACTGCATGCTTATAAAAATTTTAAATAAAATAAAATTATAAAATTTGTTAGGTGGTAGAGCTACGCTGAAGCTATTACTGGTTTCAGCATAAATGGATCGGCTCGCCCGCGATAGTACCACCCTCTCACAGAAAGCCGTCATGAAGTAACAGTGGTTGCACTGTTGCGTTTCGTTTGGTCAGTGAGAGCGCCGGAGGCCCACATATTTAAAAGGCCGGCAACGTACTTGCGACTCCCCTGGTGTTGCTAGTGTCTATGGACGGCGGTGATCACTTACCATCAGGTGACCCACCTGTTCGTTTGCCCCCTATAATATATATAAAAAAAAAAACAAAGAAGCTTTTTAAATCCAGTGCATTAGGTAAATTAAGAATAACTATTCATGATGCTTAGAAGACAGTTTATATACTCATATATTCCTTAATTGCTTGAGACACTAATATTCCCCTTATGGTGTACAACCTGTCCTACTGATGTTTTGTGTCTGTTAGCTTTAGGAAATAATAACCTTTTAATCTTAATATCTAGTCATCATTTATTACAATTAAAAGACTTTAATCAGATTGGGTATTCCTTAATTCAAGGTTAAATTTGAAGTTACAACATAGGTACATCATCATCTTTCAAAATGATTCAATGATTTAAATAAATATTGTGCTCAATTTTTTAAAATGTGTCTATCATCTGAATGATTGCATTTATTATGCATTCCATATGTTTCAATATGCAGATTAAAATTAAAATACATAGTTGGATGTCTTGTCTACTATTGATTTCCCATTTTCCAATTATTAATTTACGCTTAAAAACGCGATTTGAATACCCTAAATGTAATAATTTTCCGAAAATGTTCTGTTAACTGCCTACTACAATCCGAAAAAGAATTTCTCTTTCATTGTGGTTTCATAATTTTATTGGCTGACGTCTTTCAATATTGGATGAAAAACTTCAAGCTCACGAGGGATGACTTGTTCGAAACTAATTTACATTTCTTTAAATATCAGTCCCCGTCAATCTTTTTGTCCACTCTGAATATAGCCTTGGTTTGGGCTTGCGCATAATATTGTCAACATTTTAATACAAAACCAAGTTAAAATATTATTATAGGAATCTTAAATTGGCATTTATTTATTGTTCAGTTGTCTCAATGTTATACATATTATATAATACGTATTTATCCCCAAGTTTGTGTTCTGCACAACTATATTCAGACTGGTCAAACAGTTAGGCAAGTACTGTATTTTAACTTCGGCAACAGTATAGCTTTTAAGTTCATATATGATAGACTTGACTATAAAGCATATTTCAAAGATCCCACCGACACGCGGTGTTTTTGTAACTCGGATAAATTCGCGGCCGCGGTGGCTTTTTCAGAGAATATTACGCTTAGACACTATATTCGTTGTTTCTCTATAAACATTTTATTGTTGCCCATTACAAATAATGAAAATAAAATTTTCAGCCGTGTACATAGAAAGTGATCACTATTTTTTATTTGCAACTTTCAACTATCAATCTATACTTGTAAAGATTACTTCATACTTTCTAGATGGTGACTACATTTTATTTTATATGCATACTTAGGTATTAGTAACCTATAGCTTTAATTTCCACACATTTTCAATTGGTTTCTTTTCTTATTCTCCATTATAACACTTTTTTTATATAATAGGGGGCAAACGAACAGGTGGGTCACCGCCGTCCATAGACCCTAGCAATACCAGGGGAGTCGCAAATGCGTTGCCGGCCTTTTAAATATGTGGGCCTCCAGCGCTCTCCTGGGTCGAACTAAACGCAACATTGCAACCACTGTTACTTCACGTCGGTTTTCTGTGACAGGGTGGTACTACCCCGGGCGAGCCGACCCATTCATTCTGAAACCAGTAATAGTTTCAGCGTAGCTCTACCACCTAAAAATGTTCTTGAACTAGTAGGCGATGATTTTCTCTTGAAGATTATGTCTCATTCTGATGTATTTTTCTGGACAACGAATGTGCTTATACATTTTAAAACTATATATAGAATATTTTTCAGGTTCCGAAAACACAATAGTAAAAGATTACGTCCTCCCCGATTATACAACCATTCGAAGAGGTTACCTCCGTGATATTCTCAAACCAGATGAAGATTTAGAACAGCAGACCTTAAGGTTAAATAACGAACGATTCTCCATACCAGAACTGTTGTTCAGCCCTTCAGATGTCGGTATACCACAAATGGGCATACCCGAAGCTATTATGCACTCAATAAACGCATGCCCAGAAGAACACATGGAGAGTCTATTGGAGAACATAGTTTTGTGCGGTGGCAACACATTATTCTCAGGGTTTCGTGATAGAGTATACAATATGGTTCGCTGTTTGGCGTTGGACCATTTCGATGTTAATGTAATGTTGCCGGATAACCCGATAACCTACGCTTGGGAGGGTGGGAAACTTCTGTTCAGAGATCCGGATTTCTACTCTTTCTGTATGACAAAAGAAGAGTACGAGGAAGAAGGGAAAGCCTTAGCCTTTGAGAGATTCGATATTTAACGAAGAAAACGAGTGAGATAATCTTCTGAGTAGAGATTCTTGCTCGTAAAATATTGATTGTGTCGTGTATTTAGTTGTTGGAATGTATTGAAGGAGTTTAAATGAAATGACATTTTATAAGGTGTTTGTAACTTTATTCTATAATGGCCAAGTCAATAGAATCCAAAAAAAGTGTTTTAAAACCATTATCTACAACAAAAAAAAACACTGAGGAAGGATTTGGTTGCATTTCCACAAAAGTGGTGAAAAAAGGGTTGAAAATTTGTATGAAAATCCATAATTTTGCCGACAGTCAGTTATTCATTTATATATATACTAGCAGACCCGGTAAACGTTTTCCTGCCCTTATAATAAAAAATATATACTCATGTGCTTGAAACGCTTAAGGCGGCTTGACTTTTCCGATTCTTTCAACAATGATCCTTATATTTCAACCAATTTACAAAAAAACCTTGACAAATTATATACCTAAACCTTCCCCGTGACTTACTCTATGGTGAGGACTGCATTACAATCCATTCAGTAGTTTTTTGAGTTTATCGCGAACATCCAGACAGACAGACGCGCCGGACGACTTTCTTTTATAATATGTAGTGATATATATGGATATAAAAGATAGAGTTGAAAATAATTACCCCGTAGAAAACGCGTGCGAAGTCTCGGGAAACTACTAGTTTATATATACTAAGATAACACAAAACATCTAGATGTAAATGTTAAAAGCATTTACTTAACTATTAAGAATTCATAATCATACATTCTCAATATTGTTTAATTTAATTTGGTATTACTTTAAGATTTTTAGTCCTTTTAAAAAAGTGGTAAATTATTTCTTGTCTGCGTTTCACTATTTATGTTTAAATTTTGCAATAATTTTCAAATGTCTAGTAATTATGGTGATTAAAAACGGAAAAAAAGACTTAAAAAATATTTACCAAACAGACAAATAAGTTTCGAGAGATTGAATTCAAGTATATTGCAAAGTGAATATCAAATAAACAAAAGAGGCGAGATTTTAAAAACCTATTGAAAAGTGAAATGTATATAACAATAAATGATGAAGTTAGATTCGCTTGTTTTATTTAAGTGAAAATTCTTATGAGAGGGCTTTAAAATTCTGATTCGCAAGATTTTTGTGTGTCAAAGTGGTGGGGGTAAACACTGTCGGGTAGAGTCTTGGAAACACCGGTTCTTTCGTGAAGTCGTAAGCACACACACACGTTTATTTTATAGATATTCTTCGGTTATTTCAGCCAAAATTTAATAATATTGGTGACACCTTATGCAATATAGTTCAGTCATTGTGTACAAGTGAAGTGAATAAGAAACAATATGGCTGAGCATGACTGCTGACATATCACAAAACTCCCTACAAAGTTCTAACTTGGTGGTCGCCATCTTGTTGGAATATTGAAAAGTTACTACAAGATACTGTGTGATCATTTTATGTAGTGAACAGTGTAATTTTCAGGAAAAAAGATTAGTTACCGAAGTAAGAAGACGACGAAAGAGTTTAATTAACGTTAAGGCCCTTTACACACAACGCTACACAAGTATCGGGTACTCTGCGACTGCAGTCTTGCATTTCTATACAAGTACGCACACGCCCAAGAGTCGGTAACATGCTTCCGACGCCGTCGCCAGTCTCGCACGACGTTTTTGTCGACGTGGCAATTACACGAGTCACCGTTATTTCTAATTATGCCAAACAATTAAAATAAACATAAAATTTGTTCAAAACATAGAGACATTTCTGTTTGTATAATTATGGACTTAAAGAGATATCAATATGATTCAGAAAATACAAATAAGATTCTTTAGTCATTCTAAAAAACTAACGATCCGATATCTGTTTGTTGTAATTACTCAGCTGTAACAAAAAAGCCTGTGATTTTTTTCCAATTTCGGTATAAGTAATATAAAATCGGAGTATTTTCGTCACTCGATGCAGTTATAAGACACAATTTAATTAATTGTTACTGCTATAGTGGCGACACAAATATCGGGAACTTAATAGCGTCGAATGCGGACACCCTAGTCATTAGGGCCCAATGCTTTAGAACAAACGCGTAACTGTTTGAATTGATAAAAAAAAACGATTGTCACTTAAACGTCAATTTTATTACAAGCGATCATATTTGAAACGAAATGAATTCTCCGATTAATTACCTTCGAAGTGCAATGTGTCGCAGCATATCGACTACTCCGGCAATACGCAACCAAAAGAGTCTCGAAAAATTTAAGAGATTGCAAGCGGATTACCAAAGTGAAGACGGACGCCCCATACACCTCAAGGGCGGTTTATGTGATCGTATTTTGTATAGCGCTACAATTACAGGTTAATCTTGTTTCTCAAATGTCAATGATTAACAGATCCTAATCCTCGATTCCTTATCTAATTTCTATTCATTAAATCACACTAGAGTTCGTATGTGCTTATAACATTATTAGCAACAACACCCTTGCCTTTCGTTTGGCATAAAAAATGGTAAAGGGTCAATCGAATCGAAATACGTAGCCTAGAATCATCTACGAAAAGTTCCGCCTCCAATGGTTATAGTCCTAGCCGATATGTTCAGTAGTTTTGACGTCATTGAACCTTAACGGAAAAGTATTTTCTTTCTCTCTATATAGATTTAATTTAATAACAAAACATATTGAGTGTTTTAAAGTGTGTTTTATTATTTACCATTCACTTCACTTATGTACAATAAACGAACTATATTACGTAAAATGCCACCAATATTACAAAATATAAAGTCAAATAACACAACATTATTAATAAAATAAAAAAGTCACTACATGATAGGATAAGATCCCGCCAAAAATTCCAAGTCGAAGCTTTTATTCGTCATAGTTCACGCTCATTGCGTTTATAATCTACAAACCAGATAATATTATCTATATACTAACAGATGAAAAAAATGTTTGTACCCTTGAAAATGGCTGAATTTTAACCACTAATGTTTATAAGTAAACAGATATATAAATGTATAGAAAAAAAGGGATATTCCATTTACAGGTTGTTGTATTGGTCTTCTAATGTCGCTCATCACAATCTATGATCTTGCTAAGCCGCCATCATGGAGAAACAAGATATGTTGAAGGAGTATGGATTTCAAAGACAGAATAAATGTTATATGTAAAAATTATTAACCAGTTTCATATTACTGATTGAAATTGAAAAATTTTAGTAAAATGTTCATAATTAATTTTGAATTTTTAAATGCTATACTGATCGTGTACAATAACATACACGTATTATATTGAAACTATTTTTAAATAAAGTATCGAAGTAGTACACTCGAAATACTAGACTGATTATATACAAAACATATATAACACAATTTTATTATTATAGTATAATAATAGTAAACGCGATTAATGACGATTGGAGTAGAGTATATATGATTGAATTAGTCAATGACTCGAACTCGTTTGATGACGTGTCGAGCCGAATATGCCCGATTCTGCGTCACCGATCCGAGCGTGTCATTTCGTTTTTCTATACGCCTAGCGAAGATATTTTTATAATACACCTCCAATATTAGTGATTTAGGGACACACGAGTTGTGAAGATTTTATAAACAGCGAACATAAAGTACACAAATATTGAAACTATAAAATTTACGTTGTTAAATTGAATAAAGATATAAATAAATTATTAATGTATAAGGTTCATATGTTATTAGAAAGAAAACACAACGTAATTTAGTTTATTAATTTATTAGTACAATAAGGCATACATCACATGTTTAGTTCATACCGTTCACGCGACATCACTAAAATGCATAACTTATTAATAACTTTAAGCAACCTCTCTCATGTTTTGGTTATTTAATACAAATGAAAGAGAAAAATGTTTGATAAACGAAATCAGGAGTATAAGAAACATTTGCTCTTTACACTCTTAACAAGTCACAATTCAGAACTGGGATCTCATTTTTATCGTCACTATGAAGCTCGAATATCCATTTAAGACACGACACGATATCATACATAAAGTATGAATAGTTTAAAAACTATCATAGTTTCGAGTACTCATCTTAAAGGTGCAAAAAAAAAAAAACACCACAAGTGTTTCTGTTTACCCCACAACGTATATAAATATTCGACACGTTTATTTTTTATTGAATACTTGTGATGGAGAAAACATAACAATTTTAAATAGCGAGAACAAAAATGAAAGTTTAGAACATATTAATTTAACCCGTCATCTTTAAAATGCATCTCGGTCACACTAGTGGTGAGAGAGCGAAACGGAGCGACTACGTTCCAGTACGCTGATAGATGAAACTGATGCGTCATCTCAGTCTGTAGTTGACGAAATTATAGTAGAATTGAACAAATTCTAATATTTGATATTAAAAATATACTTTTAAATCAAAATCTCTCCGAAATATGTCTCAGTTAAAAATTGCTAATAATCTTTAACTGTGGATACTAATTATGGTACAATATTTCAGTTTCATTTGTTAAATAAAGGTTATAAGCTGACGCTACGACACATAAGTGCTGAATAATCACCGTACGAATACAGAAAGTACTCTAAGCGACCACAAAGTTACAGAAATACCGAACCATGAATGTCTATGCCAGCGTGGTACCACGTCATGCGGCTTTGCTCTTCATAGATATTGACAGTATTCTAAAATTTTGAAAATTAATACGAGAGAATACGCGATACGCAAGTAGTTCACAATTGTTGATGCTCATTTCAATCTTCTACGAATTCACGAGTAAATTTTATCATACAAATATTATGTCATGACGATGATTTATGACTACATACCGACCCGATAGATGGCGCATATGACCGTGATAAATACTGAAAAATAATTAATTAAAGTAAATATTTTCACATTGCAAAAATCACGCTAATTCTTATTAATGTTGCATTTATTTTCCAATCATCTTTATTCGACATATCTCTACGTTTTTTAATGAAATCGTATTGAAATTAAAAAAATACAGACAATGTTTTGAAACGATTACTTATAAACTCAGTCTGCTGATAGACAAAGGAGCATTAACGAGAAAGAAATAGATAAATATATTATAATTTATTCAAAGGAATCCGCGGGCGAACGCACGTCGTCTATCTTCAGTATCATTTTGACGAGTTGCGTCGCGAGCGCTATCTGTTGCTTCTTCGAATGTAACGACTCGATCACATTCAATGCCTTCATGTCGTTTGAATCTGTAAATTAATAAATAATGTGTAATAATAGTGTAGTAGTGTAATTATAGGATTTGCGTATACTAAAAAAAACGACTTTTTATTTCTTCTTTAAATGATCGTGACATTTTGTCAAGGAATAACTAAAATAGAGTCTCTGTTAAGATCCGAGCCTTTAATATTGATGTTTACCATACACCCACTCATGCATATTTATAATAAAGTGCACGTTATAGATATGTAAGTGTCAAGTGTCACTCATCGTTTTCCCTTACGACAATAAGGTTGCACAGCCTGTGTGTAACCACATAGACGAATGTACGTACACAATATGAATAAGAACTAATCGTTCCTAAAAAATAATAAGATATAATATTATGGTCTATTATTGAAAAAGTGACAATATAAACAATGTGAAATGAAAGGAACTTTTATTAAACAACCCAATAGAGTACAGGATAGTATGCCATAGAGCAGGGCTGTCCAAACCACGGCCCGCGGGCCGCATGTGGCCCGCGGCATGAATTGTTGCGGCCCGCAGAATCTTTTTTATCTTCTTTGTTTAAATACATTAAATGAGTAAATTATTTTTCTTGCGACGAAATTCAAATGTTTTGGATATGTATTCCATTATGCCGCACACAACACTATTCACTCGAGAACTCGGGGGAATTCCCCGAACGTATAATAGGTACACCCGATATCGCGCGTTGTTCATTTATTATAAAATCTAAATACAGGTCTTCATTGACAGATACTTCACTTACACATGCACTGCGTCTAGTTACTACTAATATTGAGGTTGATGTTGACAGAATTGTAAAAGACAAATTAATGAAAAAGTAGATAATAAAATAATGATACTTATTATACTTGTATTTTATTTTTATAAATATTTTGCGGCCCCCCCAATGTATTGAGTCATTTTTGTTGGCCCTGGGTCCCATGTAGTTTGGACAGCCCTGCCATAGAGTATAGGATGCCAAGTTTATGTCAAACAGGTTCAAACAGAAAGTTAAACAAATATGACCGATAGGTTAATGTCAATAGGATCAAAAGGTTAACAGATATATTCAAAGAGGTTCTATCAATATAGTTTTAAAAGGAAGGTTAGTAAACATGTTATAGGCAAATTTATGTCTCTAAAGGATATAACAGAAAAGGGAGAGGTCTGGCCGTCATGACTGACATACATGATACACAAACAGAATTTAATGGAAAGATTAACAAGTATTTATGTCAATATTTAACAGAAAGATGATGTAGGTGATAAATTTATGTCAGTAGGATTTAATGGAAAATTTAAGAAATGCGACAGACAGATTTATCTTGAAAGGATAAATGCGTCAAACAAATTTATGTTGAAAGGATTTAACAGTTAACATTGGTTGATAAGTTCATGTCAATAGTTTTTAACGAAAAATGTTTAACAAGTATGGTAGAAGGATTTGATGGAAATATGGATCACAAATTTATGTCAATAGGGTATAACACAAAAGGTTAATAAGTATGGCAGAAAAGTAAAGTTATCGATACAAACGACAGGATTTAGGCGACAGATTAATAAACATAATCGACAAGTTTATGTCAACAAGATCTAAAAAAACATTAACAAATATGGTAGATGAATTTATGTCAGAAATGTTAACATATACATCGTCAATAAGGTTTAATGGACATGTTACCATAATACTACAGTGTCATTATGATAACTTCTTTTACCAACAAATATCATTCTATAATGTAATTAAACAAGAAATATATGATTTTTGTTCAAAAAATATTACTCACCTTTTCCCATACAATCGATGCCCAAGTTTGGATTGTTCTCGGCCACTTGACGTGCCTTCACCTCGGACAAGGCCTCAATCGGTGATAGACCACTGAAAATATACAAAATACACATAATAATGATGTCCTTAATTATAAATCCAGAAGAATAACTGTAGAAATCTAGTCTTTATATGTATATAATTATTTTGTAAATAAGTTTGTAAGTGAACTTCTGCTACATTTATTCCGCTATTTTTATGATTTTTGTTCTGTGTTTGAGTGGGCCTCTGGATGTTTTAGATTTACAATTAAACCTGATGGATGGCGAAGCGATCTGATTCCATTTTTTTTTATTATCATGGCTGGACCCACTCGTATAATTGAATACAACATATTATTTATTCTCTTAAAGTGGAATATAGAAAAGTCAAAAAACCTTCAAAATTCGAAACAAAGAGCACCCAAAACGTTTTTTACTGGAAATTTAATCAGCGAGTTTGTATATTTGACCTCTGTATCTTGAACACAGTAATGTTTGATTTTACAATCCACTGAATGATCATTGGAACTTCTATGAAAAACAAGTTAGTAAGAATCAACCTTCACCTACAAGTCAAATATTTCCTTGTAAAATCCGCCTAAGCCGAAATTCATCAATAAAAAAAATGCAAATTAAAAATACTTTATTCAATTTAGGCCCTAAGAAGGCGCTTATGAACGTCAAATACTACCACTAGTTCGGATAAACAACCCAGTCATCAAGAAGATCTGGCAACAAACTCGAACGGGTTTATCTTTTTAACATATATGTATAATTAAAATAAACTACACTTTACAATCGTTTTTAGTGGATGCACAGACATAGGTCCCAATTCCAGATCACCATTCGTTTACATATTGAGCCACTCTATAATAGCCTTTTGACACCAAAACCCAATTGACGTGGTGCTTAAACTTACATTCCAGCAAGTCAGTAATATGCTTTGGAACTTTGTTATAAATTTTAATACTATTACTAAAAGATCTGTTGCTGGTTTTACCGAGTCGGGAACATGGGACGACCAATTTGTCACAGTTTCTAGTATTTAGACCATGCCAGGATATTACGAAATCCAGCTTTTCAAAGTTTTTGCGAATAAATTATCAAGAATGTATGGGGAGAGCAGAGTTATTTATTGTCGTATATTGCTCGAACTGCCCGTTTTTTATACAAAAATATAGTGTCCACCTCAGCTGCTGTCCACCCTAGCAATTCTTAGTAGTTTTACTGAGTCTGTGAACAGTCATAAGTCGTCAAAGTTAGTAGTTTTCATAAATCGAAACCTCGAAATTCGATTTAGGGAGGTTCTCCACTGTACCTGTTTTCAGCCAACGCCATAGGTGTCGCTTCGAGCGCGTCTGCAAACGCTCTGTATGAGTACTGGTCTAGTGAGGAGATCTTCTCAGCAGCTCGCGCCACCGCCAAGGAACAGGAGATTTCAGTAGCACCACCTCCATAGACCACACGACTGTCCTATAAACAACCATTCACATACCAATTTAGATTGATATTCTATAACGTTGTGAAGGTCAACTCCTATCGCAAGAACTTAATTATAAAAAGATTAACCTGTACGAGACTGCGGACGATGCAGAGCGCATCGTGGACGGATCTCTTTGCCTCCTCGACTATCATCCTGTTACCGCCGCGCATCAACAACGTCACTGCTCGAGAGTTCGAACACTTCTCGATCACCAACATCTCCTCTTTTGACGTACCGAACGCTGAAACATTATCATTATCATCAGCCTATAAGACACCCAATGCAGGACCATAGGCCTCTTCCCAAAGGAAGCTATGGGCATAATCACTATGCCATCCTACAACGTATTGCAGATTTCAAACTCTGAGAAAATGTAGTTTTATATTTTGCCTATATAAAGTGGTAATAACATTTCCCAGGTTCAAGTTTCCTCATGAAGTTCCCATTCACTGTCAGCCAATAATGATACCAGTTTAGATTAGTAATGTACGAGAATTTTGAGAAATTCTTTGGTACATGCCAGTGTTTGAACCTGTGGATATTGGATTGATAATCCACTGATCAAACAAAACCACTAGACCTCCACAATATCATCATATCTATAAATATATTAGAACGGAATTAGAACATCGTTCAGATGTATTCAGTATAGTGTGTTTCATAGGATATTATAATTATAGCTACATTTATAGCGTGGAAAATGAAATAATCATTTCACACATAGCATGCTGAGTAAAAATCATTAAGCAGTCAATACATACTGAGTTCCCTGACGAGACCGCAGGAGCCGAGCTTCTCCGGTGTGAGCTCTTCAAACCGAGGCACTATCCGGCCTCCGGTCGCGATGGCGATCAACTCCATCTCTGGTCCTCCGACCCAGCGCACTGCTGGGAGCCCCTCCGACAGCAGCAGGTGATTTGCCTCGTCGTCGAAGCCCCATTGGCATATCGCGAGGGTCGCTCCAGCATCCTTCATTTCAAAACTTAATATTAATATTCTAATAGCTTATGCCACGGCTACACTCACATTAAAATAGATCTGAACTATCCTTTGGGAACAGTATTTTCTAGAAAAAAAATATCATATCTCTAATTTCTTTAGACAGTGATGACACGATATATTATACTCATAGAAACAGGGGCGAGTCATTAGTCAACAAAAAAATGATGTGGGTAGTTGATACAGTTAGTCGCATTATATATAACTCTCTAAACTTATTTCTAAATAAATAGTAAAAGTGATTATTTCTACACATATCGCGTATCATCGTGTGAAGTGTTACAAGTTGTGACTGAGTATATAGTTTCCCATGTGCAACGGCAAACAAACATATGTAAATTTCGTGCAGTTTTAAATTGGTAAGGTTTGACTATAAAAATTGCAAACCCGATAAATTTGTTGTTCTTACATCAGTGCTGGATTCGATCGCGACTTGATTACCACATTATTACGCCGAATTTCTCCAGAGTTATATTGTGAATTAGTGTGTCGAATCTTTTTCGAAACTTTTATAAAATTCATAGTCAGTTTTTAAATAAACATATTCTGACCGACAACATAATTGCTCAAACAATTTTAACAGGCGTACTATATGCAAATTACGCTTGCTCGTGAATTTTCGTAGGCGTTTAATTTGTAATGGCATCAACTAATAATATTTGCGCTGGTTGCCTGAAACCGATTGAAGGTAGACGGTTACTCAAATGCTGTTTATGCAATCAAGCTTATGATTTACTATGCGCCAACCTGCCTGATAAGCGCCCCTATAACACCATGACTAGAGAATTGAAAAATAATTGGCAGTGCCAAACATGTTTGAATAAAAAACCCAAAACGGACAATACAAACACACCGGTGCGCATGTTTAGACAAGAAAGTAATTCTGAAACCGTGTCTAAAGAAAACAATGGTGGCTCCTCGGATAATATTCAAGTTTATAATGAAAATATATCTATAGGATTTGTGTCTAATCCCAATACTTGCAGTAATATTAAGCATGTGGACGAAACTCTCATCAACGCAATCCGGGATGAAGTTCTTACAGCCCTTAGGTCTGAGCTTCCATCTATGTTATCGAAAGTTCTTAAAACCGAACTCAACACTATCAAAACTGACCTCCAAGAACTTCGCAGCTCTGTCACGTTCCTCAGTGATATGCATGATGACATGAAAAATACCATCACAGCCCTTACAAGTGACAATAAACAGCTGAAAGAAAACAATCTTACACTGATGGCTGAGGTATCTGAGTTATCAGACCGTATTAATAACCTGGAACAGCACCTACGAGAAAATAACCTGGAAATCCACGGTTTACCTGAACATCGCACTGAAAATCTTGTTACTCTTCTACAACAATGCGCAACGGTGATCAACCACAAACTGAATGAGAACGACATAGTAAACTGTACTAGAGTTGCCAAACAGAACAAAGACAATAAGTTACCACGTACTATTGTAGTCAAATTTCGGAATAAAATTTGTCGAGATGCGTTCTATTCTGCTGTATACAGGTACAATAAATCTAATAACGCGAATAAGCTTAACACAGTGACCCTAGGGCTAACAGGTGAAAAGAAACCAATTTTTGTGGCTGAACACCTTTCGCCTTCTAATAAGCATCTACACGCTATTACACGAAGAAAGGCGAGAGACCTCGGCTATAAATTTGTCTGGGTACGAAATGGTCGTATATACATTAGAAAAGATCCTAACTCTAAACACATTCTCATAAATAACTTAAATACTCTTAACTCTATTTAAGTTTTCGTTCATAATTATAATAGTTGTTTGTTTTTAATTGTTCTAGTAAAGCTATGTATTATCAAAATGGCTCTGTCAATTTACTATCAAAACATTCGTGGAATGAAAAGTAAAACTTGTGATATATATAAGGCAATATTGTGTAATAACTATGATATAATATGTCTTTGTGAAACCTGGTTGGACTGCTCCATATTCTCCTCGGAGATATTCGACAGTAGGTATCAAGTCTTACGACGAGACCGTGATAACACTTTTTTGAAACGTTACAATAAGCACCATGGTGGCGGTGTACTTGTTGCCGTGACTAAAAGTCTTGATGTAGTAATAAAAAAGAATTGGCAATCAGATTGGTTAGAAGATCTGTGGCTAGAAATTAGAATAAATCAGAGGCTTTTGTTAAATTTATGCACTGTTTATTTACCAAATTATATACCAACTGTTATTTTCGATGAATTTATTAATAGGTGCAATAAAATAGTAAATACGTCTTCAACCAATGTCACGACTTGTATAATTGGGGATTTTAATTTCGGTGATTTGAAATGGTCGTTAGATAATAGCTATCCTCTGTCACACACTTGTGATAAATCTAAGTCACTTTATGATTTGATTCACACCACAACCTTACATCAGTTGAACTACGTAATTAACCAAAATAACCGAATGTTAGACTTAGCTATTGTTGACAAACCTGATATTTATACACTTATAGAAGCAGAACCAATCTCCCGACCAGATGTACATCACCCTCCAATAGAAATTAAGCTTCATAGTATACTCATACCTCTAAAACATAATCCCATATCTGAAAGGCTCTGTTTTCATAAAACTAATTACGACGCTTGCATAAAGGAACTCGACGAAATAAATTGGAATCAAAACATTGATCTCGACTGTGATGATTATGTTCAGTTATTTTACAATAATATTCATACAATAATTGAAAAACATACACCTAAAATTAAGCAGACAAAAAGTAATTATCCGGACTGGTTTTCAAAAGACCTAATTAAGTTATTCAGACTAAAAAATAAGTATCATTCAAGATACAAAAAGTATGGAAACCCACGAGATTATGACACTTACTCCTCACTTCGGACTAGAGTAAAGGTTTTAACAAGTATTTGTTACAAAACCCATATATCGAATATTGAAGCTGGTTTAAGCTCAAATATGAAAGCTTTCTGGCGATACACCAAAAGTAAAAAATTGACGAATTTTATTCCTAATACTATGTGCTATGATAATTACGTAGCTAACACAGGTAGTGACGTCGTCAATCTCTTCGCTGAATACTTTACTTCCGTTTATAATAACTGTCCTGTTATAAACTATACACCTAACTTTACTCCTTCAAATTACTCTTTATACGAGTTACAGATACCAATGCATTCTGTCTACGTCCGATTAAAAAATGTTGACATCACGAAAAGTGCAGGACCCGACGGTATTCCCCCTTTCTTTGTTCGTCAATGTGCAGAAGCTCTTGTTAAACCCCTAACAGTAATCTTTAACAAATCTTTACACGATGGTATTTTTCCCTCTCAATGGAAAATAACCAAAATAACTCCCATATATAAGTCAGGTGACAAAAAAAAGGTTGAAAACTACCGTCCAATAAGTATCCTGAGCTGCTTTGCAAAGGTTTTTGAAAGTTTAGTATACGACTATCTTTACAATCATTTACGACATAAGATCAGTTCAAAACAACATGGTTTTGTTTCGGGACGCTCTACGAGCTCCAATCTAATCGAATATACGAACTATTTATGTGAATCTTTTAATGAGAAGATACAGGTTGATGCCATCTATACAGACTTTTCAAAGGCCTTTGATCGTGTTAATCACTCTGTTCTTTTAGCAAAACTGTCTCATTTAGGTATCCACGGTGACCTTCACAGATGGATAAGTTCATATTTATCAAACAGGTCACAGCTGGTTGTACTTTTTGGCTTTGATTCGATACCATTTCTTGCTACATCAGGTGTACCGCAAGGTTCCAATTTAGGCCCTCTTTTATTTTTAGCATTTATCAACGATCTCCTGGATTCATTGAATTGTAAATGTCTGGCATATGCTGATGATATCAAAATTTTTCAGAAGATTTATGGAGACAATGACTCCTTTAAGCTCCAAAATAACCTTAATCTCATAGGAAGTTGGTGTGTCGAGAATGGTATGGCACTAAATATACAGAAGTGTCAAGCTATCACATTCACTAAAAAGAAAACTCGTTATACTTTTAATTATAATATTCAAGGAATCAACGTTGATAGAACTGACATAGTGCGAGATTTAGGTGTCATGATTGATTCGAACTTATCATTTAGATCACACTTCGACTATATCACAAGCAAAGCTAATAGAATGCTCGGATTTGTTACACGTACTGCCAAGCCATTTAAGTCTGCCAACTCATGGATTATTCTGTATATTTCTTTGGTTCGTAGTATTCTAGAATACTGTTCATCAGTATGGTCCCCGTTCTATAAAACTCATATAGACATGATTGAGTCCGTCCAACGTCGTTTTCTACGGATACTGTGTGGTAAACTTGGTCTCAGAAATAAAATTACAGAATACAAAGATAGACTTTACAAATTCAGTCTTAAAAGTCTCGAAGAGCGTAGATCCATAAGTGATTTATGTATACTTCACAAAATCGTTAACGGAACCTTCAGTAGCGATCTGCTTGAGCAAATTTATTTTAAAATACCTACTCGTTCAGTAAGAGTACACCAGTTATTTAGTTTACCAGCAGTTAATAACAACGTTTCAAAAAACAATCCGCTGTTTCGAATGTGCAGCTACTATAATCAATTTTGTGTTCACCAAGACATATTTCACTATAGTCTAAGAAATTTTAAGAGGTTTGTATCTGAATCATAAATATGTGTGATAATATTCCATTATATACCATTAATAGATTTATTTTAGGCTCATTTTAGACTTATTTTAGTTAATAGACTCATTTTAGGCTAACTGTGTTTATTGTTAAAACTAAATATGTTGTGTACAATTTGTAATTGGATTTCAGATTTGTAATGATATAATAGTTTTGCTATGAATGTAATTGTCAATCTGTAATCTGTAATTGTACCTTATTGTAAAAAAAAAAAAAAAAAAAAAAAATGATAAATTACCTTAACTCTACGGACAATCTCGATGAACTTATCGTGCTCATACTGCCTCAGTTCCCTGTATTCGTCTGCGGAGCCAACCATCAGCTTGTTCTTGGTCTTCGGCTTCGGTGGTTCGAACGGGCACGTCAGAATCGCGAGTTTCACATCCTATACCATTTAAATAATATTATAATTATCATATGTCTTTAATTTATTATAGTATAGTGCAGAAAAACTGTAATGAAACTGGACTGAAGTAATGAAAATGGACATCTTGTATGTAAGCACCATATGATAAATAAACACAATGACATTCTATAAATAGCTCTGTCCAACTATGTCGAATCATTGGAATAATTATGTCAACCTTCTAGTGGTTTCCATCTTCCTTTATTACTGGAAAAATTTGAATCAATGTTTTTTTTTCATTTTTTGGATATTTGGTTCTTATTTTAAAAATATATCATGATATAGTTACAAGAAAAACTATGAATTTTGTAAATACTATGTATTTAGTGCACTTGGCTAATTGTTTACTTGCAGTAGAGTCAGGCCAGTGGTGTAGTGCGCATGAGTAGGAGAGAGGAAGTAAACAGATAATATTGTTTACAAAGAAATTTTGTAAGAAAAGTATATGATATTTGATTTAACAATTTTTTTTACATTTTTCCTCTGTACATCAAATAAATTAAATCAGATCATACATAAAACACAGAAGAAAAATGTTATTTAATATATTCATGTATTATATGTATAAACAATATTATAGAAATAAACACCATTACAATAGAACATAAATTACCTTCAATACTTTGGGCATTTGTGGATGGCTCATAGTCTTGTCTATGACAACACCGTGGACCAGCATGGAATCCTCCATCCTGCCCCCGACTTTACCTTCCACCTTTATCAATTCGAAGTTCACGTCGCGTTTCTCCAGATCGGCCACTGCCAGAATCGCCTATTGGAAATTAACGTGATGATGAGCACCATGATTTTAACTGGTGTTAAGTAACAAGATAAACTTAGGTGGAGAACTTCATAAGTGTCTGTGTAACTAGCAGTATAGATTATTCCACTTACGTCCACAGCAATCTCGGCCATCAACCTGTGGCATTTCACGACGACCTTGCTGCCGAGTGTGGTCATCGCCACTTTAATAAGATTCTCCCTGGTGTTCTTGTTAACCGGGAACGCCTCGCTGATGCTGTCCAAGTGGGCGAGAGCTGTCGCAGCTGCCATCTCGAATCCGTCTGCTATGCGAATGGGATGGATGCCTTTGTCAAGCAGATTGGAAGCTTGTTCCAAGAGAGCACCTAGAATGTAATGAAATAATAGTAGCTGCAAAGTAAAAACTAGCTGCCCCGGTTCAAGCACTAAGGACGAAAATGAGACCAAATCTTCCATTTGCAGGAAGACCATACCAAGAAATACAATGGCGACTAAATGTCAATCTGTCACTTCTGTCAGTATTTTTGAAAATCTCCTTCCTGTCCTCTGTCTCACACATTTTTTATTAAAAATTTTCACTTTTCATACGAATTTTCAAATAATACTTTTCTTCTTCTTTAATTTATAGCGTTTGTAAGTAATACAGTATTCCGCCAATGTCGTTTACATACAGAGCGTGTGCTGTCTGTGGCAATGTCACAAAACGAAGGACAACGATTAAGAAATGTAATTTTGGCGAAAAAAAAAAAATAATTAATATAATTTGCATTCAGACGAGTTATTGTATCTTTCACACGAAAATAAATACAGCCAAAGTTATTGCGATTAAGACATGGACAATCTGATTAAAATTTGTACAACAAAAATAAATAAGAACAAAGAAAAGTAGCCAAATGGTGATTCGTTATTGTAGGGTAAGTGTATAAGCGTGAATGTATGTTGTAATGTAGACTGTAAAATGCAAAAAGATCTATCTAACAAATCTAATTATTATGCTACTACTCCCATGTCTGCATGACGAAGCTTCGACTACTTGTCAAGTTAAAATTAACGTCAAAAATCATTCAGATAAAAGCACACAATTCCTGTTCCAACACCTGTCTTTCCAATAACTTAAAATTAGCGTTCCATAAATTCCTTTGATGTGTACAAAAACCGCCAACCCAGTTATCCCGTGCATCATACAGTAGTTCCTAATGCATAACTATAATATCTTCCCACATCAGCATTTGGTCTGACCATAGACAAAACTTCGTGCTAATACACGTAGGTATCGGAGTAGCATTAGAACAAAAGAAAACATGACTTCTTTAACAATAGTTTCATTATAACAGTCAATTTCTCTGTCTGTCTATTTTTTGCTTATAAATCCTTTCAAAACTTTATATGGACTTTTTTTAAACTCTAAATTCCTGCGACGATATGTATAATTAGTAATATATGGAACCAAATAAATAGTTAAAACTATATTGAGCAGTTACAAAATTACTTTTAGCAAGTAAATAAGCATACCTGCGAGAACAACAACGCCAGTGGTACCATCCCCAATCTCGTCATCTTGACTCTGAGCTAGCTGTACAAGAAGTTTGCCAATCTGATGCTCAACATCCATCATCTTGAGTATAGTGGCACCATCGTTTGTGACTGTCACCTCGCCATCTGAACTCACCATGAGTTTATCGAGGCCCCTGGGACCGAGTGACGTACGTAGAATCCCCGCGATTTGTCTTGCAGCTTGGATGTGTGACTGTAAATATTTTAAAATATTATTGTTATATATTTATTACTAGCAATATTTCCCTGCTTTGTTTTTATGCAGTAATTATTTTCAGTTTTTTGTTTTATTTTTAAATGTATAAAAAAAAAATGGCTCACAGAAAAATAATATACTTTGATTAAAATTTTCATCCCTTCTTTCACCAACTTAGGGGTTGAATTTCCAAAAATCCTTCATTAATACTCATCTATAGAGTAGAAGAAACCTGCATTCAAATTTTCACAGTCCTTGTCCAATTTGTTTGGTCTGTGCTTTATTATGTCAGTCAGTTATTCTGTTATATATCAGGCATTCCATATCAAATGACACACTTTTGACCCTAAGTCCTACCTTCTTCTTTTACCTTATCGAAAAGATTTTGATGGTTTTATTTTTTATATTAAAAAGATATTATCTAATCACAAAAAAGACATTTCAAAATGGTCCTTTTTTTAAAAATAAATGTTACTTTCTTTAAATTCACATATCAGGATGTTTGTTTTAAATATAGTTTAATAAACCTAGAATCCTCAACAACTATTATAAGTATTGAGACCTTGGTCCTGGAGATTACCCCCACAAATAAGCAAACCTTGCCTTTTCGGAGTACTAGCATAGATGCAAATTAAAATGATTATTGAAAATAACGTATGTAATGGAAACTGATCATTTCTTTGTAGTTCTACTATTTGACATATAATTAAAACTTTTTCTCAGTTTCAGCCACAATTTTACAGATATACACAGAGTTATAATAAAAAAATTTGGTGATAAATGTACCTACAGTTTTCAAAACTAGAGAATGTATTTAGAGGTCACCTCAGACACAGCCAAGGTAGATTTCACAGAAAATCAATACACTATGTGAAATATCATCATCATTGGTGCCTCTTTCTTGTGACAACATTCCCTTCATATCAAAGTCAGATCTTATACTTTTTATATGGAGGTATACATAAACTCCTACACATGATATACCATAGTGCTTTTCCATTGGGTTTTTATGCTATCCATTTAACCAGAAGTCGCCACTAGCACTGTAATATACACTATACCTCTATACTGCACAACCAATTGTTATGAAAATAAGCATATTTGAATTTGTAATAACATATTTATTGCAATAATACCACTTACAATAGTGGATGAAGTAAACTATGGAACAAATGTTTAGATTTTAAATATTCTCTTACTGATCAGAAAAACATTACATCGAGGGACAGGTTATATTTAATTTTATATTTTTTTCTAATGGAAAATAAGATCAGAATTCATATGCAGTTGTTAGTATAAATATAAACTCTTGTATCATCATTTCAACATTTTAAATATTGGTATCCCTTAATAATACAATAATATCATTAAATATAACAATAAAAATATAACCATGTATGAAAATCATATTAAAAGAAGACAAAATACAAATACATTAAGTAAGGATTTTTGAGTAACACCTACAGAAAAGATTATAATTTAATAGAAAGTGTGTTATCATTTATGACCAAGGGGGCCAACCTCTGACAGGTGAGTTGTCTGAGGTGGCACATATCAAATTCTAGACTTAATATGTAAAATATTTTAAAGTTGATTAAAATATATCCAGTAGTTTTTTATTAATGCAAGTACAACAGCAGACCTCTATCATTTTATTTATTTATATGTGCTTGGTGTTCAGTAACCAAGATCAAAATTTCCTAGACACACTACAATCCAATAGCTATAGTAGTGTTCTTGGCAATTGGCAATAAAACAAGTATTTTGTTGGTTCTTTTTTGTATATATACTTTATAGGTTTCACATTTGACCACAATCTCATCTATGTTAAATAACAATCTGGAAGAATTTACGCTATTCGATTTGCACACATGAAAGAAACATTACTACCACCTTATACTTCTGGAGCTCAAGTTTGTACTTAAAAATTAAGATAGTAGGCAATTTATAAAAAAGTCTTTTTTTAAACCTTAATAATAGTTGTTCAGGGTAATTTCTTTCCATTAAAGTATTAAGCTCTACCATATGTATAAAAATGCTATTTTCACAACACAATTATAATATTGTTTTCTTATACATTTATTTTTATTAATTTACCTATTAATTTTAAAGGAATTGAAAATATTTTACGCATTTATTTCAATGTAAAATAATAATAATAAAAAAATGAATTATGTTAAACATATAAAAAATTATATATCAAAACATATAGTAGTTGCTATATTTAACACAATTATGTACTACATTTCTTACTGTTTACGTTAAAATAATAAATCAAGAACTATATATAGTTAATTATCTTTGCATTTTAAATTTGATATATTTATAAGGTTGAACAACGGAAGTCATTGTCTCTACCATTTACCGAGTATAATGAGATCATGTGATTCAAAGAACACCTGTACACAATAATTCAAATAACTTATAAATAACTAAACAATATTACGATTTTTAGCATGAAATTATAATTTTTGATGATAAATGACAGATATAAACGAAGTTTCATTGATAAATATTTAGAATGATTATATTTTCTAGAATTTTTCATCCGAATGTTTACGTTATTAGGTTATACTAAAAAAACTATGTTAGTAACAAATCCTTATTTTATCCATTTTATGTAATCCAATTGATTACCCAATACATATTTCAAATCAAATAATAATAATTATTATAAAATAAACGGACCTTTAGAGCATCAATACCGGTAAGTCTGTTCTGCTTTTCCTGGTCTTTTATAATTATAAATGGACGTCCATACTCGTCAAAGGCCACAGCTCCCGGGAACATGGCCATTTTCAAAATATAATCACTTTTCAATCACAAGATGAAAACAGATTCAATTCGGAATCTTTGCACTCCAAATCCGAATTTCTTGAAAACAGAAAACAAAACGTCAAAGTGACAGAAGACAACCCAGAAGATGACAGCTCGGATCTGACAATTTCTACTACTTATAGGTATATAAATTTACTTTGTGGTAATCGTGTATAAATTGACCATGGTTTTTCATCTTCTTAATTTGTGGCGCCGTGTGTACGTAATACACAATTCCGCCAATGTCATGTAGATACAGAGTGAGCGTTGTCTGTGACAGACCATGGTTCTTTATATTATATGAAAAAATGACCATGACCTTCTCAGCAGATATACATCAGACAAAAATCTCTTATCATGATAAATTATTTTATCCTTACCACTTTTTAGTTCTACCAAACTTATAAGGCATTTTCGTAAAGCTGTAATGTTTTATTGAATGATTATATTATTATTATATATATTGATTATATTAAAAATATTTTTGCCACAGTATTAGAATCTGGGAAACTAACCACCATATCCACACAGGCCGGGGTATCTATCTAACTTAGGCTAAAGATTGTATTTTAAATTGGCTTGAAGTAGATAGCCAATAAAATGAATGCCCAAAGTATTCCTCTATAATCGGCATAAAGGCTCACTTACCATCTTTACCGCTGTTGCTGGTGTTAAGAAAGCACCAGCTTCCTCAGATAATGCACACCACAAATATCGAAGCACCGATTATTGTGCCACGCCGGTATAGTGTCGAAGTACGAGTCCAAGTGCGAGAGCAGGATATGGGCAAGTGACCATATTTATATTTTGACATGAATATGATATCCGAAAAACAATTTGGATTACCCTCCAACCAATTTATGCCCGACAGAATCGAATTTTATTTTTAGAAATGAAATCATAGAGTTCTCGCCTTTTTGGCCGCTCTGAATGGAGCCGTTCGTACTTGTACGTAATATAGTAAATAATGTAATATCAATACAAAAACTTTTTATTGAATGGTATTAAAGTATATAAACTATTTATAATAAAAAAACAATTTTTAAAATGTTTGTCGTTCTGTCTTTTTGTTCCTGGCGAAACGGCCGATCCGGTTTTGACAGAAATTCCATTGGCAGATAGCTAAAATTATAGGGAGTGACATGGGCTATGTTATTTTAGACTAGCTGTTACCCGCGACTTCATCCGCGGAGGAATGGCCTAAACGGCTGAACCGAATTTTAAGGAACTGCAACTGGCAGATAGCTGAAATTATACGGAGTGACATAGGCTATTTTATTGTCGACCAGCTGTTACTAGCGATATCATCAACGTAGAATACCCGAAACGATTGAACTTATTTTCACAGGACTTTCACTATCAGCTTACTAAAACTATAAGAACTAACTTGACTAGTTTATTTTAGACTCAGAATCCCAGAATCGCACGTGCCTAACGCACTTATTTACACTGAACTAAATATTTTTGCTAAACTCCACGCGGACAAAGTTACAGATAACAGCAAGGATAAATGTAATTGAAATTCATATACTTGTATGTAATTTGAGTGAATATTATGATATAATATTTTGGTCAATCTGGAGGCCATTTTGTTTTATTTACCGCTTTCACGTATAAATGACTCAGTAATCATAGCAACGTATGAGAATACTGCATAGACTTCAATGAGGGCTATTTGTTTATTGTTAAATGTTTATGGAGCCTATATATAAATATTGAAAGCTGCTTACAGATAGATTATATCGTAATTTATATTAATGCAAAATTTTAAGACTTCAAGTTTTTCTATAAGTTATTCTCTTTAGTTAAAGTATTCTAAGTTTATCTATTAGAAAAACAGTTATCAATTGATGGCTTACAATTCAGCAACATAATTAATAGGCATTTTGAAGATTAGCGTTTTTAACGTATTAATTTTATATATCTACTTAAATTAATGTTTGTGTTTGTCATTTCTTGATAATCTTATATTGTATCATTATGAATGAGAACTTAACTGACTAATCGAGGGAATACTGCCGGTCGTGGCAAATACATGAAATGAAAGTAATTTTATAAAATTGTTTACTTCTTTGTGTACTGTACTGATGTAAAAAGTATATTTTTATTTTTAAATATTACTCTATGATTGGAGATCTCCTGGAAGTCGTTTATCAACAGTCTTTTCACGTGTATTTGTTAGTTTAAATGGTTTTAATAAAGTTTGCTGCATTCATGCATGTCATATTATACCAAAGGCTGGTACACACCAAATGGCGACGAGGATGATTGGAAAGTAAACTGGCAGCATTTAAACGATTTATAAAAGAAAAATCAAGCGGCGACGCATCATGGCGGTGCGTCACGCACACCTCAAAGCCTTCAAGGAGGGCGAGAATATTGATAATTTTCTCGAGAGTGGTACAGTATTTCACAGCTAATGATGTACCAGGTACGAAGCAGAACTTTTAACTATGATTGATGAAAAGGTGTATAAAATCCATGGTATATCCACAGTTACCGAAGAAAAAAACATACAATTAGAAGAGAGTTTGAGACTTCGTTTCAAAGCAAGAGTTTCATATTTTAGAAAACGGACAATTTTCGATCATTTACGATATGACAAAATGAAAATGAGCCAATTTCAAATTGGTATATGGCAGTTAGAAAACATGCAGCCGAATATAATTTTGGAAAAAATATTCTTGAAAGAATAAAGGACAAATTTGTGGCCGGAATGAGGGCAGGCCCAATACATGAGAGATTGTGTGAAGGCTGGTACACACAACTTTGAGATACTAACGAGATTTAAACTATGATAATGTAATTTTTCTGTTAAAACAAATCACGATAAACCGGATATTAATTATAATTATTGGCCACACATCGACACAAGAATTAGAAAGCAAGCGATTAATTTTTGAATGGTCCCAAAAACTTAATTGTATTGACATTATGAACATATTATATTCTATATTGCCCTTGACCGGAAAAGTAGAACGACCGCTGCGCTAATGAAATAAAACTACACGATACATTTTCATGTTATTGTTTATTGAAATTTATTAAGCTTATGTACATTCCATTACCGAAAGAATCATCTTCCTTGACAAAGTTCATGTTTCAAGGCCATATTCCTTTGTCCACACAAACATTACAAGCAGGACACGGGTACTGCAGTGGGGATTTTAAATATATAATTTAATTAATAATAAATATCTATTCCATTACAGTTTTCACTATGACCACATTTTTTATTAATTCATCTGTGGTTCCTGTAGAGCTATTCGACAGTTTTGCCAGTGTCATGTGGTATCTATCCTCAATAACCCAAACGAAGGAAGTTTGAACAGTAAGCAGCTTAAGCAATTTAAATTAACATGAAGTTGACTTAAACCAACAAACTTCTACAACCAAGCAAAAAGACTATATCCACAATGAGATTAGTAAGTTAATTAGGTTAATACATATTTCCACCAAATCTATGTCGAGTTATCAATAATTTACATCCACTATAAAAGGAATTTTCAGTGATTAATCAATGACAAACAACAGTGACTCATGAATAATAATTTTATCAATATAAAATTTTCTTCCATTTCTTATAACATTGATATCTTTGTAATGCATCCCCAACATAATAGTATTTTTCATGTCCACTCATATTAAACAGAGACTTAAAACTAAAGTTTTGTTTAGTGATTGTGACGTTCTCTACATCGTCAGCTCCTGTGAAAGAAATTTAAGAGATTAGTATTTTTGTCATTTTTTGAATAGCCATATTTTGAAATTGAGATAAAACAGAAAGCTGTATATCTGTTCAAACTGAAATAATGTAGATTTTAGTAATAACTCATTTTTTATATGTTATGCATTACTGATATGATAGTAACAATCCATTCATTTATTGATGTCTTGGTTGGCTACCATAATTCTTGAATAGTTCTGGGCTTATCATTTTATTACAAATATTACACTCCCATGTGTAATAACGATTTTTTTCTTCAAATATAATTATGAGCATTGCATACCATAATAGCGTTGACGATGTCAGACTGGTTGTTCCTGAGAGCACGCACGGCTCGCGCCCTCGAGACGTTCGCCTGAGACATTACAATCTCGACATCTTTCTCGTCCACTCCAGTGTCATCAACACCTTCTTCGTCCTCTTCTTCTGCTATGGGAGCTACAGTCTGCAGAAAAGAAAAGAGTTAATCCTAGCCTACATAAATTAGAGTCGTATAAAAAATATATATAACACCAATCTCATAATTTTAAAGGAACTATTCTTGTGTATATCACATTGTAAATGCAAAATGGACATATATGGCTTTGTAAAGCCAAATGGGTGTATAATAAAAAAAAAAAATCAATTGCGTTGTATGTATTACAGATCCTAAGCTTCCAAAAAAAACTTAAAGTTTTAAACAGATTATCTGAAATTCTGATTCTATTGAGAAGTAAAATTTAGAAATTCCATTTCTTTTCCTGAAAACGTGATTTTAGACAAAAATTAGAACGAATTATTAATGCTATATTATTGCATCTTGTACATTTTAGTAATACTTGCAAGGTTGCAAACCAATGGATGAAAAATTGTGTCTGTAATTGTTATTAAAAAGGGTGGTGTAAAACTTACTGTGCCAGCTGCAGCAGTGTCATTACCAGCAGCAGCTGTCTCTGGTGCCTTGAACCTCTCTGCAGCGGCCATGGTTGCCTGCTGTGATAGATCCTCAATCTTCGCCTCACCGAATACAATGTAAGTGTCTGAATGCGGGTTCTTGAAGACATCAGGATTGTTGATTACAAACAGTATATTCTTTGACTTCCTTATTGTTACTCTGTTTACACCTTGTACCTGAAAAAATAAGTTGTCTACTTTAGATTCTGCTTAATATAAAAAAAAATCTGTAAATATACAAGATTTGCTTGTTTGATACAAAAAGATGTGATTATTGCCAGAGCACTTGGGTATGCATGAGAGACAAAAAGACAACCACACTCTTGTGGGAGTACCATATGTATATTTGTCTCTGTATTATTATGATTTTTATTTCATTTTACTACGAACCAATGGACACTGTATATCGCACCTTTAATAAAGGAAGGGCACATATGGAATTATTAGGTATTTTAGTTTTTGCAATAGAAGGGCACATTATACTAATTCTACAATATGTATCTCGCAGAGCGAGGAAATTTTCATGACAAGGACATTGCCTTTCAGAGAGTTAGGGCTAATTTAAAATAAAAATTGTAATCCTCATTTTTTTTTGTTGTTTCCCAAAAAACTACTTAACTAAGTGAAACCTTTACTATTTTAAGGGTGCGATATGTACCTGTCTGTATTGTATAATGTCTCCATGTCATGTATTAAAAACCATTATTTTAATTAAAATTTTCTTATTCATAATGTATAGGATAAATTTGTATGAAATATCATGCCAAAATGTTAGACGGCACAGTTTATAAAAACAATGTACACAAGTGAATCTCCGAAACAGCTGGACCGATTTTGACAGGACTTTAACTAGAAGGTAGTTGATGTTATAAGGAGTAACATAGGTTACATTTAATACAGAATAAAAATTAGAGTTCCATACTAATATAATAAATTAAAGTAGTAATGAATAAAGGATGCAAGTCAACATTTGGACTCAATAAAATTAGTTTCCTAAATTTCATGTGAAAAAAGTCATGAACAACAATTTATACTAATAAAAAATATTACACAAGATATACTAACAAGTTTAAGTCCAAGTTTGCTCATGATCTTGCGTGCTTTCTTCTCACCGCGAGACTGCTTTGCTTTGGATACTATGTCAATACCGGCAATGGGGTTAGAGATACCCCCTGTTCCTGGTGCACCTGTATAATAAATAATTTTTATTACAATTCAAATAATATAATTAAGTCTCATTTATAGAAGAGATACATGAATGAAATGCCTGTATTATTATTGTATGACTATAATAATAAGTTTAGATTTTTCAAATGTGAGATGTACCATGATAAGAATTATCTACAGTTAGTCCCTTAGTCTTTTTAGTCATAAAAAAAAAAAAATATACAGGAACAAATTTGTTTGAAAAATGAAATTTAAGTAGAAGTTGTGAATATTGAGATAACAGTTAACAGAAGAGATTGCATAGAGAAAATATTACTTGTCAACCCTACTTAGGTGATAAAAATGAGAAGACAGAATTGCTCACATAAAACTATAGACAGAGGAAAGTAATGCATACAGTATAGATAAATTATACATTGCTAATATAGTTCCACTTATAATCAAATAAAAATCCATAGGAGAAAGGGAGGGGTAATTAATTCCAAAAAATTCTCTGAAAAAGATTCCAACACCATTGTCATTCCAATAATAGCTCGGAATTAGTGTTGCCAAGTGGTTTTGATGTGTCTAAAAACCGTGAGTCCAGCAGATATTTGGTACTCCTATCATACGAACTGATAGTTCGTAATGTATAAAGATAATGTATTCCCACACCTACATTGTGACCACAGACAAAATTTTTGTCCTTACATATGGGTATGGAAATAGCATGATAATCACGACCTTGGAAAATATATCAGCAGATATGTTAAAATTAACGAAAATAGTAAATACTTTTATAATCAGTTAATGTATTTGTTTTTATATATGTATAAAAACTATGATTATAGTAGTCCAATTTCATATAAGTATATAAACGCTGTACCTGCATCTTCGAGTTCAGGAATGGTGTCATCTGAATCACTGTCTGATGAAGCAGTCTCTTCCTTGCGTTTTTCGGTCATCGATGCTGTGGCCTTGTCAAGTTCAGTTAATTCAGGCATGTTGTTATTTTTAGTTACTGGATTTACTCCTGAAATGATGAAGAAATTAAGCTTAGTATTATTTTTTTAGACTCCTAATAATCAACTTAATAAGGTTAGTGCCATATATGCTGTCATTAAAAAAAACAGAGGCACATCTGCAGTTTATATGAAATGGGGATATGTATATATATTCAGAATTAGAACAGAAATACATTGATAATAAGGTTTATTTATTTACCTATCAACTTTTCTTATTATATAACAATCTAAGAATGAATTAGGTATACTTTGCTAAATGTGTAAGCTGTACTATTTAATAACATTTCTCTAGTTTTTGTTCTAATAAGATGTCCCTTTTTTCTCATAACATATTACTTTATAGGTCTTTATTTGAATGTTTACCCTGCATTCTAAGTCATATGACTACTCTGGACATAAAATACGACACAAGGAAATGTACCCATACTATGTGACCCATGTTAGACAATTTTTTAGCACTCTTCCTCCCCTTGGTAGCCATCCGTAGTATAAGAAGTCTTCCCCTCAAGTTTTCATATAGTAATTGATAAATACAGTTTTCCCCTCCTCATTGTAACTAAGTATGTTACTTAGATCTCCCAGCCCCCTGAATGGGTCAGATAGTATGAGTATGTTCCCTAAACATATCTCACACAAAGGGGAGAAGTGTGAGATGTAAGGTTAAGATTTGCTTTAGTTTTCGTAAAACATTCTTTATATCTCACAACATAATGTCTGTTATAGACATAGATAACACTATATGAAACTAAACTGAGCAGATTATCAGCATCTTCTTTTCGATGTGCTGTGTCAAAAATCAGATATGATATATTGTGAAATAACCGTGAAACAAATAGGCTGCTAGTAGTACCCTATAATAATATTATGACTACCTAGGTAAAATATACAAAGGTTGATGAAAAATACAACGAACAGAGATGGATTTTCGTGGTGAATATCATGATTATACAATCCTGTATAATAAGTGCTGTTTTCAAATATATTTGTTTAATCTAAACTTTTGATTTCAAATAATTGCATTAAAACCAAACCCAGGAACAAGGTAATAAATGTGCCTTAGGCAATAGTTAAATACATCTATTGAATCAAATGAATCATTTAACTTTAGAAGTATATTAAATCCAAAATTTACAGTAACAATAATATCAGAGATTTGGGCACAATTGATTATGAACTAAATATTGAAGGAATTGTATATTTTCTCAGAAAACACAAGATACATAAAACATTACAACTATAATTTGAAGCATACTTGGTTAAATAGCAGAAGTATTTATTGAAATTACTTAAAAATAAATTAATAAAATGGTTTTAAATGCTACCTACTTATAAACAAACAACAAGGTTATAAAACTTTATATAAAGATATAATTTAGTATATATTTAAGTATAAGTAAAACAAGAATAAAAAATTTACGAGATTAATTATTTTATTAAATTTGGACTTATACGAAGGTACAAGTTTAAGGTAAAAAGGACGGAAGCTATTGATATTTGAATAAATAAAATACTACACGAATAAATGAACAATATATATAGATAATTATAATGTACAAATAGTTTTTATGAACACTTTTCTAGCCCCAAAATACAGAGTAGATCACAAAAAAATATCACATATGATTTATGAAATAAACAAAGTAGTAAGTTTAGATATCATTCAAATATAACAAATTGTGTTAATTACGTGTATTAAATGAAGGATTTTTATAGATTGTATGGATTTCAGTACCTTTTGTAAAAATTCAGAATTCAGAAACACCCCGGTAATTGGCGTTCACTTTGACAAGAACTCTGTGGACAAGAATGACATTAGCTCTATGTAGTGTTGCTTAAAAATCGATGTATTACGTTTTGAATAATCGATTGTATATTCTATTTTCGTTTATAATATCAAACTTAGTACCTACCAAAACCACCAGTATCAGTATTATAATAGACGTGGTTCCAATTCATAAATCTTTTTTTGCAGTATTCATAAAAACTTACTCAACAATAACTAATGAAGAACAAGTATCACTTTATCAAAGATTGAAATAATTTTAATGAGCAACAGTTAGTATGCCTGTAATATCACAGAACTCAAATTTGGTTCAAATAGTTAAGTTTCAGGACTAATGCAGTACAATTTGTCAATGAAAGTTTACTGCAGTCCAGATTTCTGCATAAGTGTTCTGAAGAATTATTCAACCTCATTCCATCTTCTCCTTTCCATTTCAGAACCACATGGGCGGGTACGCGGTTCCACAGATTCACATTAGCAACCTTCTCGGCAAGAACGAAGAAGTTAGAAAATTCTTATCTTTGTCGTACTGTGAAGATGTGGAATCGCCTCCCGACTAGTGTGTTCCCACCCTCTTATGATATGGGGTCCTTCAAACGAGGCGTGAAGAGGCACTTTTGCAGGTCGGCATGATGACGACGACTGCCGTTGGTATTTAACACCGACAGTCGCCATTGTTTTTGGACTGTACCGTACTTACCATCAGGTATTGTACAATCATATTGCCAAACTTATATAAAAAAAATACTATTACTAAAAACTTATGCTTATATAAGAACAATAATATAACAATAAGATAAGTAATTGAATATCTATTGATATACTGTTTAACCATTCAGCAGTAGCGTATGTCATTACACTGAAATATTTCTATAAACTATGTGGCACAACTGGTTTGAAGGGCTTTCATAGATTTAACCGGCTTGCAAGCACGTTTGAAGTGGCCTTAGCTATAACGGTAAAGCATAAGTTTAAAAAGTGTAGGGTATCAAAAGGGTCTAACCTCGTCTTGAGTTGTTGCTTTACTAGCAAGTTTCGTCAATGGAACATAAATGACTATTCAAGGAAGTTAACTGACCATACATGTATACATTTATGCATCATAGATGTGTACCACGGAAGAAAGAGTAGAGTTATTCCGTGATGTGTACGCATGTACATGCTGTATATTTGAATGCGTTCGATATCTGTCAATTTTACTCTATTGTAACTAACAAAAAAAAAACATAAAGATCAGTTTATAACTTACCATTAATAATATCTTTAACTGGAATTTGTTTGTTAGCTGTGTATAAAAACAAATGTTTCTGTGATAGCTACAACTTATTTGTCATAGTTGGCACTCGCGTTTTTTAGTTTGTCGTTGTGGGTATTTCCTATTTCGTTTTATACATAATGAATACGTAAACTAGGCACAAACTAATTTCAAATGAATTTTAGTTTTTAAATATGTATATAGAATAGTATGACTTAATTCAAAATAAAGTTTGGAACATTCAGTCCTAAGAAATAATTGTTTTTTTGTTTCGACGTAATTATATATACGCTGTAATCTAATGGATCGTAATAGTATTACCGGACTTTTTGGGCGAGTCTTTTTAAGTCCCTGGCTGATTTTTAAGACCCAGATCTCAACATTCGTTATTCGTTAGAAGAACAATTTGTTATCAAACACCTTGGTTTATATATATATTGAAAAGTTACCGGTTACACTCTTTTCTTCATAAAATTAGCGATTTAATCATTCTCGTATGTTGTAGAAACTATAATTAAGTATGACAATAAGTACTGTTGTCAATTTTATAAAAATCGATTATAGAGTAGATCAACACGTAAACGATAGTAATATCAGGAAATAATAACCGCTCTGTGCAATTTCTAAAAAGGATTGTATATTTATGTTGTATGTTATAAAATTATTTTCGATGACTGAGTTGTCTTTTGGATCGGTAGTAATTTTGATGTTCATAAGCGCCTTCTTAGTACGCAAATTTAATAAAATATTCCTTATTTTTATTTTGCGTGTGTTTTAAAATATTACCTATATATAAATATTGACCAAATTTTGCGCAGGATTATAAAATATACTGTTTAAAATTTTCTTTCAATATTTTTGTATTTACCAAAGATAACTGCAACTTTTCTTTTTATCCGAAGCGACGTAATTACTAGACTGGGTTTACTTTACTTGTTTTCCAATTTCTTTCAAGTAGCTTGTGTTGATCGGTCGAGAGCTTAACAGACATAGTTATCAACTATAACATCATAAATGTTTTAAATTCTTGAGGATGTTGCTAAAACATTTTGTGTTTCAAACTAAAATTGTAAATGTCCTGTGGTCGGTAATCGGATATTACAATTCAATTGTGATTTTTGAAAGATTCATAGGATATTTGAATTAATTTGATGGCTCAGTTGACAATATTGTTGTACAATTTGAAATCGATATATATTGAACATCTCTATTTGTCTCAAGTCGTGCGCTTCAACTAACTTCAATTATTCGATCCTTGTTTTTGAGTCTACGATTCGACCGATTTTGTGGCTCCAATAGGCGTATTATTGTTCTGTGGTCTGTGGTGTAATTCGTTTCGTGTCATGTTCTATGTTGCTTTTGTTCTTCAATTTTATTATTTGTAATTTATTGAGACCTCCCACAAATTAAGTGTTGAATATTTAATTAGATTTGACGTACATGCGTGGTCTGTAAAATGCAGTGATTGTTTTTTTTACTAAATTAAGTAAGTCCAAAGTGCGTACATAGTGATTTAGTGATTATTTGTAAATTTTCCATATATCGTGATTGTTTGATACGTATCATAAATATGTCTTTGGAAGAGAAGTTCAATGCTGCTGTGAATGTTATAAGAAGTTTGCCCAAAAGCGGTAAGTTTTCTAAAAATCATCTACATTTCGTTATTAGATAAAAATTTGATAAATATTTTGTAGGTTCAGTAATCGAATGATATATATATTTATAAATAAATAACAATGAATTCAATAATAAATAGCTCATATATCATAATAACATGTATGCTATAATTATTAGACTTCTAGGAAAATAATCTATTGTGCCATCATTTAAAAACAAAAAAATACAAAGTTGTGGGTGAATGCTAGTATCTTATCTATGTATGATGCCATATTAGCTGTTTATTTACTATAAAACAGGCTGTTCGCTTAGGAATTAAAATACCATGTATGGAATTGTGTTTACATATTTATTATAACTTTTATATGTTTCTAAGAATGGTCTTGTCATTGAAGCAGTTAATAATTGCTTATTTTGTGTCTGATAATGTTTATTCTACCTGATTAAACATATTAACTGTTTGAGATTTATGTTCACTTTTCTCTACAAGTTGTGACATTGTTTAATTAATGAACATTCCATATGTTTTGTAAATTTCCTTTCAAAGACTGAATTTTCTTTTTTTCATTCATAGCATTCATGGTCCCTGTCTCCAATTCAGCCAGTGTCATGTGATGAATATGATATTTAGAGTGAGAAAACTATTTAGAATAATTTTGAAGACTAATGAAAATTTTTAATTTTAGATCAAGATGACCACTGAACATTTAATGACAACACCGAATTATAGTTAGTGGGATAAATTGACACATAAATTTTAGTGCATAAAATAAATAAAGGGTATAGCCGGCTTAATATGGAAAATCTGCCTCTGCGGTTTTTCGACTTATACTTGAGAGATTGATTTGGTGTTGAATAAAAATAATTAACCAAAATTTTTAGGTCCTCAATTGAAATGGTTTATATAAACTTTTTTTTAGATTATTTCTTTTTTATTTAAAATATTAAATTAATTAATGATGATTTTTGCCCTGATTCTTAGGAGTCAGATACATAAAAAAATTATTCGTAAACAAAAAGCTGATTCTTAGCAGTAGAAAAAAAACAATAGTTTTTTTATCCTTTTTGAAATATGGCACTCACCAAATTTTGTCAGAAAATGTCTTTTACACTCCTCTATATTCAGGATTTTTTTCAAAATTTTTGAAGTGATAGAACAAAATCGAAAAGAAAAATCTCCTGAAGTGTTGTGTTTAAACCACCTTTTTTATTATTAAAATATGTTTACAACATTTTTTTTTCGAAAATATATCTTTGCTAGATAAATAGATAGAGAATACCATAGACAATAAGTCATATCCCACTGAAAGTAAGTAATTAGAATGGTTATAAATGATTTAAGTGACACTTAACAGATAATACTTATATATTTTCCACACTATTGGCTATAATTTTTAATTTCTGATTCTGGTAAATTTTGTAGTATAATTTATGATAAAATATAGTCTATACATACACAAACATACTAAGGATTTTTTTTTTAAGTCCATTAAAAAGGAGTTTTTGTTGTGCATGAGGCAATACTTGTGTTTTCTGTATTACATTCTAATAAAGCTTACCTAAGTCAGAGAACTATGAAGTAAGATGAAACATTAGGGTTAAAATTAGTTATAACAATATAAATTTGATCTTTTTTGTTTAAACTTGCCTCTACTATCTGTATCACAGTGAGTGTTCTGATGGGCCATTCAATGATTTACCTAGAACCATACGGTCATTACTCTGGAATCAGAGCATGATTGTTTATAGGTCTTAACATATACATCTCACGTAATGGTAAGTGATGATATAGCCAGCAATATACTAAGCCCAGAGAGTTGGCTCTCAAGTGCTGCTACTGCAATACACTTATAGGTGTAGTGGTAGCTAATGATATGGACATTAGAGAGAGCCTTACCACTGTGCTATGCTTTTATTAGGATGTTGTTTTCCTACACCGAAATGTTAGGTTCGTTTCCGGTGTTACTAACCTATGTTGATTGACACAGTATATGAAGATGCTACCAATGACCCATCATTATAACTTTTTAGTAACTTGCATTTCATCATGAACAAATGATCATGCATTCAAAGTATTAACATACTTTATTGTACTTTTGAGTTTGTACACTGGCGAGCTTAATGCCACAAGGCATTTTCTTCCAGCTAACCACCGATGTTGTTATCAACATTAAAAGTTTTGTAAGTAGTGTAAATTTAGAAGAAACAAAAGAAAATAAATAAAGTAAAAATTATATGTATATAATAATGAAAAGAATACATAAATAACATAAATATACATATATATATATATATATATATATATATATACATAAAGTGGATTTCGGTTATAATGACGTTGGAGGGACCACTTTAATGTCGTCGCTATATCCAAAATAGCAGAAATTCATGTACTTATATTTATTTATTTATCGAACTATGTATGTTTTTCCTTTAAATGTATGCCTTGGAGTCATATTCACAAGTTTACGAAACGCTGTTCACACACTGAAAATTGTTATGTAACTGATTCATAACTTCAAATTTGTACACGTGCTAAGTAGTCCTACCTACAATCGAAACAAGCCTATGTGGCTATTTGTAAATGTAAATAAAAGACAGCTTAGTAGTTTTATGAATGAGTCTTCGTGTCTTTACCGACTCAGTCTCAATATGCCCATGGAATTTCTAGGAAATTGTCACAAATGGTTCACAACAACAAGTCGCTATACCCGAAATTGACACCATATCCGAAGCTGTTGTTGCCGAATGAATTTCCTACGAAAGTATACATTAAATTCAAGGGACGTAATTCTGAAGTCGCTATAACCGAAAAGTTGTTATGACCGAGGTCGTTATTAATGAAATCCACTGTACATACATATATATATATATATATATAACAATGATAAAAATAATAATAAAAGCGTATACACACCAACAAAGTTACGTCTAATTCAAACGAACCGTCTCTCGGCTAATGTGTTCTCTCTTTCGCGTCCTTTATACTTACGTCATGAGATTATTAAGTAGATTTGCATGAAAGATTGTAGATCTCTTGGTCGTTGTATATGGTGCTCTGGTTACCGTACATAATGTTTTGCTCTGAGCTTATCACTCGTTTCTAATACAATAAAATGTATTAAAAACACGCCCCTGCCTCGCTAATAGAATAAGACGAATCTTCTCTGTATAGTATGACCATGTAATAAAATAAAATGGTAACTAGACGACAATTCAACGTCAATTTGTCAATTCGGACAATATTTTTTTAACCTATATTTTTCACATTTCCGTACGATTTTTCACTCATCTTCTTACATACAAACTTTATCCTGGCAATTACAAATACGATAAAAAAAGAATTAGCCATATCTGAAGTGAAGCACTTACATACATATGGCAGTTAAATAGATAATTCGGTGCCTTGAGCATGAAGTTATAAAAAAATGACATAAACACTTTTACGTAATGTTTTTTTGCTAATTGTGTACGATGCTCAACCTTTTTGAATTATTAACACTTTCTCTCAATGTTAAATGTCTTCTTATATGTTATATACGTATACGTTTAACTTCTTTCTCGCTTATTGTTTACCTGACACTGATCTGATTTGATAGTATGGGGTGTAGCGGTAAAGAGAACCATCTATGTGTATGTAAATGTTTTTTTATGAGTTCCTTATCCCACCTTAGTAGGGTCGGCACAACATGTTTGTCATGTTGTGGTGGATGATTTGGTTTATTTTAACGTGCCCGATAACAGCCCTCTTGGGATTATTTTGTAGTACCACTCTAACTTCAACTTTCTAACTTCGTACTGCCAAACGTGGTTATTTGACTCTTCGATAACATGCGGTAAGGATGCAAATGACGCACTTGTGTACGATATATCCGTGAATTGCACCTCCACAGGCTCTGATTCCAGGTCTGTCGTAGCTATGAGGATTTCTTCCTACAAATCGAATTCAGTAGATTTTCAGGCTTTTTTCGTGGTCTTGTCCTTTTTCGCGATTATTATTTTTAAAAAAAGTGTGTCCGTCAAAATATGCTAAATTTAGGATAGCGCTACAGTTGCATCGCAGTTCAGTATAGTTGAATTATTTAAAAAAAGTTTGATAACAGTCAATGCTTAAAAATAACTACACATATTATTTAAAGTATTATCAGGTCCACATTGACAGAATTGAACGAGTACAAAAACAATTCTTATACCATCTTGCATACCTTGATAATCAATGTCGAACTCTAGACTCATACAATAAACGATTACTACATTACAAAGTGGAACCACTGCAAGTGCGTAGTAAAATAACCGATATTGTTTTTCTGTACAAGTTAGTTCATGGTGATGTAGATGCTCCAGAGATATTAAAATGAATGTCTTTCTGTATTCCACCAAGCCCATCAAGTCGTTTGTGTAACCGCAAAACATTCACGTTACCACAATCGAGAAGCAACTTAGGTCAGCATTCTCCCATTTATCGAATGTGTTTGTTATATAACAACATTCAAATAGATATAGATCTGTTTTTTTAGAGTCCTGTAGCCTCATTTAAAACCAAATTAAAGCATTTTGACATTTTTGCTTACTTATAACCTTCTTTTGTTTTTTTTTTTTAATTTTTGTTTTGGGTTGTTTTCTTTTAAATATACGAGCGTATAGCGATATAACTGATTCATTAGTTCACTACTTTTCTATTATTATTATTTTTTTTGTAACCGTACTTTATTTGTTAAGTAAAATTTTAGTTTTAATTGTTTTTATTGTATACTTTTTCAACAGACGCGCCATATTTGTTTATTGTTGTTGTATTGTATCTTGTTTTTATGTTTTTTTTCTAATTCATTGCATGTAGAACAAAGTAGGCTGTGTTTTCATCAAGAAGGATTTAATTGTAAATATAGTTATAGAATAAATAGTATCGCAATGTAAAAATTAAATTCAGTTTCGTAGACCAAATAAAAATAAAAAGTACGTCAACATTCCATCACTCTACATGTTTTCTTATAGCAAATATTTTAAGTTAGATTTACTTAATTATTACCGGTTAATCATACCATTTGTCTATACTGGCGCCATTTTGAAGGGTTTTGGAACTGTTATTTAGTGCTTAGAGCTTGACACTTTTTCAACATATCTCCCATATGCGATGGATCTCCTTATCCCACCCTCCATAGCATAGGGAACTAGTTCGCAACTGTACCTGTCGGAATATAGCTGTAAGACTTTAGTGTGAAGGGCTGAATTATCCTTTCTGCTTACACCAAGACGGATATGTCGTGACGATATTTCATAAATAATCGAACCGTGCTTCCTTTTGCTTCTGTCTAACAAACTGGCAATGGGAGCTCTCCGTTCACTTTCATTTCTATATGTACTTTCGATTCGTCTGCAGACTTATATGATACTAGCTCTGCGCGTGGTTCTGCTTGCGCTTATTAATTTTTGTTAGAAATAATTAACAGTTAACAATTTAATTCTCTATGTAATAATGTGGACTTAATTTACCCACTTTTGCTTGCTGCTTCGCTCGCGTGAATGTTGACTAGGGAACGTACCCATATTACGTGGCCCGTTCAGGGGGGAAAGTCTTTAAAGTGCCACGCTTGGTCATAAGGAGGAGGGGATGGGGCTTAGGTTTTCGCTAACTTGTCAATATCCTTTGAAGGAAATCTTGCGCTTTTTCGAGCTATATTGAAATATGGCGCGCAGTATTTAGCGCTGTGAAATAATAAGGATATTAAAATATAGGCATACACTTTTGGTGTCACGCGGCAAGCAATGTATTAATAAAGACAAATATGAATTTTATTTTTGCAAATAATTACTACGTGAAAACTAGAGGAGGATGACGGGAGTCTGCTCATATACTACTGATAGTTACTAAGTGTGGGGGGGGGGGGGGGGGATTGTCAAACATGGGCTACATAGTATGAATACGTTCCCTTAGACGTATCCGTAGAGAACGCTACTTCTGTTGTGGATAAAAGGTAGTCGGTTTCTTTTTCTGTACCCCTGACAATGTGAATGCGAAGTTCCATGGTTCTCTGTCGAGTAGTTAAGGCGTGAAGGCGTAACAAACAAACTCGCATTTGCAATTTATAATATTAGTAAGGATTAAGAAGTTGCGACTATCTTTTCTTAGAGGCCGTTCAAGTGTTATGTAAGCAGAATTTTTGTAATTTATGACCGTCCCCTCCCCCTGATCAACAAAACTAAGCAATGCTCTTACTTATGCTTATGTAAACATTTATATAATTATCTTTTAACCCCTTGGCTAATTTTTTAAGACTCAGATCTCAAAATGAAGGATTACGCTTTTAATTTTTTTTTCCGTTTGACGATATCCTACATTGTCAATTTCATGGATCAGTAAAAAAAAAGTTTGTACAAATGAAAAAAAATATTTAAAAATACATTTTACACAACAATTATAATTTTACAATACATAGTTTATTATTTTTCAAAGTTTTATAATAATAAATCCGGTATGTTTTATAAGCTTATGCTGTCAACAGTCTGTTGAGTTATGCCTCACGAGGTATACTTTCGTTTGTATGGAACTCAATAATACTTTTCGGTTTTGGACAGTGCAGAGGTTAATCTGTTCCGGTTTCCTTATTGATTAATGAGCAACAGTTAACAAGTTTAATTTATTTAATGGTGTTTATAGTATATAGAGATTAAGTTATAGTGGTTTGCTAATAGGGCAATGGTAGACCAGTGGATAAGACCGCGCGCCTCACATAACAGCCCTACATGTTCAGATCCCCCCATTCCTTATCTCATTTAAAATAAGAAAATGGAAGACCCCTCCGCGCCCCCTCCCCTTTACTGCTTACGTAATACTTGAATAACCCTTAGACAAAGTTGCAGTTCCAGTGGCTTGTTTAAATAATTATGACTTTGTAACTTTTATTATTTTTTAAAATTTGTGATTATGGTTGTTTTTTTTCTGTAATTCTTCATATTTTCAACAATCTATTCGACACAGTGTTTACCTCTATCTCTTTTCGTCACACAAAAATGTTGCAGATCAGAATTTCATAGCCCTCCCATAAGAAGTTTCACTTCAATAATCGTGGAATCAGATAGCAGCTCCTCCTACCGGAGCCAATTGTTAATTTAAACTTTTCTTGAATTCCCCTAAACACACATAAATATTTCAAAATCGGTCCAGCCGTTTAGGAGGGGTTATACATACACACGTACAGAATTTTTTTATATATACATAAATATCTAAAGATAATTTATAACTAAATTGACTCGGTATTCTTAGTATATCATTGATATTCATTAAAACAAAATGGCTGGAGCAAAGGTTACAGAGATATATGTCTTTGTTCTATTCCTTACTTTTTTTTTTTTTATATTATAGGGGGCAAACGAACAGGTGGGTCACCTGATGGTAAGTGATCACCACCGTCCATAGACACTAGCAACACCAGGGGAGTTGCAAGTGCGTTGCCGGCCTTTTAAATATGTGGGCCTCCGGCGCTCTCACTGACCGAACGAAACGCAACAGTGCGGGCGCACTGTTACTTCACGTTGGTTTTCTGTGAGAGGGTGGTACTACCCCGGGCGAGCCGACCCATTCATGCTGAAACCAGTACTAGCTTCAGCGTAGCTCTACCACTCCGAATTTGTTGTTAATGAACTTTCTGACTTGTGAATTGCTGATGGAAATTGTTAGATTAAACGTACGCAGTGTGAACGCTTTGTAGCGAAACTTATGAGACCAAATTTTGTTTTCGTTTTAAATAGTTTCGAGAACACTGTGTATTTTCTTCCTCTTTAACCGACCTCAAAAAGGAGGAAGTTTGCAATTCGGCTGTATTTCGTTTTTAATGCGTGTTACCTCAAAACTTACGTCATTTAGGAACTGTTTTGGAAAATTAAAATTTTTGAAGTGAAAACTTTTCAGCCGTGTTGAGCGATTTTTTGAATGGGGGAAAAATTTATGGATTCGCGTCACCGGTGGCCTCGACATTCTGGTAACGTATTGCACTTGCGCCATATTAACGACGCATAGTATAGCGGTTTATGTACGTGTAATATTGATATATTGTATTGAGCTTGTTTGTGCAGCTCACCATATGTTCGATTAATTAATAAACTGTGTAAAAATGTATATAATTATTAGCTCGCAGTGCCAATAGATGTGAAGACCATGAAAACCAATTTTAATAATTTAAATTTACAGATTATGAAATTTAAATCATTTAGACTATAATTGATTTAAACATTAAAAAAAAAACACATTCCATTGTTTTTAGTTTTCACTATTCTCGGCAGTCCTTATGACTGCCTCCGTTTTTTTTTTCATTGGAAAGGAAATGCTTTCAAGTAGTTCCCGTTTTAATTTCATTAGCTTCGGATTTCCGTGGATTTCGAAAATACACGGAAGATAATGGTAAGCTGTGTTGGTTTAGTGGTTTGACCGGTGTAAAATATCAAACAGAGGTACACAGGTTCGAACCCCGGCATGTACCTACATTTTTTTGCGTACATTTACTAATTTCAATTGGTAACACTATCGGCTGACGGTGAAGGAAAACATCGTGAGGAAACCTGAACCTGAGAAATGTTCTTGTAGTATCACCGTATGTGGGACAAATAATATACGTTACAATTTTATTGAGATTTATAGATTATATTATAAAATTAACTGATACCCGCGACTTCGTCGGCGTTGTTCATTATGTTAAAATATTTTTTACGTACAAAGTAAAAGAAAAATTCTATGTAAAGTGTACTTTGCTTACTAAGTTTCTTTGTAAAAAATGTTATTCGTTTACTTTTCCTCTCCTATGTAAGCACACCACACCGCTTACCTCACTCCTCCACGGCAAGAATATACACATCGATGAATGCGCGTAGTTCCTTTAAAAATTCTAGTCTTTTAAAACTCATATAACGTTTTATTATACTAGCGGCTTGGCCCGGCACCAATATTTAACAAAAAATTTTAAATTAAAAATTACAGTAAACAGACTTAAGCCCTTCTATTTGCGTCAGGTTACTAAAAAAAAAAACAAAATTATAAAGAAAGTTTGAATATTATTATTTTAATGACCGTTTTGTTATTTTTTCATAAGTTTTTTTTATTTCTAATTTTTGTAAAAATATCATATATACAAACGAAAAGCCATTCGATTTATTCAGTCAGAGCTTCCCTGTAAACGATATTTGACGTTGTTTTATTTTGTGGCAGCAAAATCAATTGCAACATACAGTTGGCCATGAGTAAAACATTCTTTTCGTAAATCGATCCTTGCTAATTCGAAGGTTTGGCCTTGGGACTTGTTAATAGTTAAGGCGAAAGATGTTTTTACCGGAAATTGAAACCGTTTAAACGGAATTGGCAAATCAGTTGTGAGAGTGTCATTGGTGTCCTCGGTATATGAGCCAGTTGATCAACTGCTGGACCGGTGATAATGGTCGCGACAATTAAATTATCCATCAATTCTTTAATAAGCAGCCTCGTCCCATTGCACATGCTTGGAGGGCTTACATTTCTCTAAAGCATTATTGGAATTCCGATTTTTAACGTCAATTCATGTGGTGGCGGCAGCCTATCCAGAAGAGCTTAGACAATTTAAAAATTCCTGTAGGTAATGGACTGCGTCTTCGATATAAGTTACAGTGTCGATCCCAGCAGAGGAGTTCTCCCGTACGGCCCGTACCCCAGTGACGCCTACATTGCATAAGGTGCTGCCTAGCTAAATGAGCAGGGTGAGCGGCTACCACGCAACTTTTTTCTATTATTTACATTTTTAAACTCGTGATACCTTTCGAATGGAATGTCTGAATTAAATAATTCAAAAAGTTATATAAAGGTATTGAAGCAGTCTTGAATATGATGTAATTTCTTTTGATAAGGATTAATACCAAGATGCTAATAAAGAGCCTTTTCTAGCGTTCACATTTCTATTAATTTTTAAATATGAAAGAACATTTATTGTGGCATAAATATAATAGTTAGACATATGCTGTCGCGACACTTTTCCTAAATAATGACCTGTTCTGCAAAATCGTTCCACATTATTTTATTCTGTCATCTATAGTTTTCGCAGCGCACGCGGTATAAAGAATATTTTAAGTTTTTTTTTTACGCGGCACGATGAATGCTATAGAGATCTCGTGCCGCCCCAATCCCATAGCGGCGGATGTACACCGTGGGATTTTAGTGAGTAGGAGTCTCACACTACCCACCCTCTCCCCCGGGAGGCGTGGCGCGTCCATGAAGGATTTCCCACGAAAAAAAAGCTAATTTTTTACACCTTGGGTTACATTACTGGAGTTTATGTAAGGATCCCTAATTTTTTTGATAATATATTATAGCCTATGTCACCAGGGGATAGTGTAGCTTCTCAACCGTGAAAGAATTTTTCAAATCGGTTCAGTAGTTTCAGAGCCCATTCAATGCACACAAGAAAACAAACGATCAAATCTTTCCTCTTTATAATATTAATATGGATGAAGATATACTGACTTTTTTTCAGGTAAATGTTGGCGCATCGGAAACATCCATCATTTTATTTTTATGGAATGAAGATAATTTGTCCGATGCTTGTTACATAAAGAGAAAAAAAAATACTAAAACAAATGATTGCGGCATTCGTTGCCCAAACTTAACTGTTACTTACTCCCTCTCTCTTTCTGATACGTATGAAATTGCATGGCGTCTAGGACGTTGCTTAAGTCGTGTCGCAATACTTACAAGTGATAGATTCATTTGATATATACTTTAGGCATCGTTCCCACCGTTCGTGTTTTGTTCGAACAATCTAGAACCGTGGTTGTCAAACTTCGGCCCTCGTTAGCAAACAATTTTAGTAGACAATTACTATCAAAAGTGCTTCTGTCTAAATGGAAGTACACGGTAAGGGAAGACGAATTAAACCGAAGTACCGAGTACATGACCTCATCTCATCTTCTCCTTTCCACTACAAAACCACGCAGGCGGGTATTCACAATTTCACAGTAGCAACCATCCCGGCAAAAACGAAGTTCGAAAGTTCTTATCTCTGTTGTACTATAAATATGTGGAATCGCTACCCGGGTAATGTGTTCCTTTCCTCTTACTATACCTAGTACTTCAAACGAGGCATGAAACGGCATTAATACTGACAGTCGCCGCTGTTTTTGTACTGTACCGTACTTTCCATCAGGTATTATGCGGTTATTTTGCTGATCTAGTATAAAAAAATGGTTGTGTATGTGAAAATAAAAACTAATGTCCTAATATGTCGGCCCTTCATACAACCTGCCGCCGTTTACTGCTGCTCTTTCAGCGCCTGCAGCATATATGTATCCAGCCAACTCTTGACGACTATATGGAGCTTGAACTGTCGCAAGAAGTTATTGCTCTAAATATGCTGGAATACAGATTGCAAACTCATGTACTCTCGTTTTTTTTTTATATACATTAAGTATTCACGTCCATTTCCGTGATATTTGCTGCGTTGCTAATATAAATAATATCCAATGAGGTAGTTGATACGTTTAACCGATCATTCCAGAATACAATTTCTCGAACACCACTTTATGTTACCTTGAAAGTAACTACGAATTTGAAATCAATTAATCGATTGAACTGATAGATAAATAACGTCATTGGTTGCTTGTTCCATACAAAATCTATAGGACAATCGCATTTTTACAGCTAATAATAAATATGACAATTTATTAGTGGTTCCGACTATATTAAATCCATTGTGCGGCCAGCAGTTATGCCTTATATAGTGCTTACTATGTTGCCCATACCTAGAAAAGTATGACGATCATTGATCTAGAACAGAGTTCCCCAAACTTTTTTGTGTCGTAGACCCCTTGCCATGTTTTTTGGTGTTGGGTAGACCCCCTTCTTACCTCATATTGATTTCCTGTAAATTTCTAACTGTAGTGAAGGTAGTGTTAAAAACTTAAATACTGTCTGTTTATAATTTTTTCAAATATTTTCTTAGCACTTTCCTTTTCAAGATTCAGGAAACGAATAAACGTATTTGTCCCACATTCGTATTTATAGAGTGACGAATTGAACAAGTCGGTGCAAGGTAGCGAAGCTCTGAGACCGCGACTCTCAAGTTTTTACAAGTTCAAAATGTATTGCGACCACAAAGCGAATACCAACATCCTACAACTTACACAATTTTATAAACATATGTAATACATTTTTACTTCATAGGTACTTTTATAAATAATGTATATGTTTTGATATTATAAGATAGTATGATGTAAGTAAATAGGTACTATCAGTGTATGTGTTGAGATCCACTATCGTGGACCCCCATTTTCATTTCATGGACCTCCAAATTTTTTTTCGCTGACGTAGACCCCTTGCAGGTTGTCATAGACCCGTAGGGGTCGATATAGACCACTTGGGAATCACTGATCTAGAAGATCAGTGGCGTTAGTGCTCGTATGTGATTTTGTCTTACAGTTTGTTGGTCGGCATTTCGTCTCTGTTCTACTCATGCCCTCAAATTAATAACTCGCAATGGTAGAGCGTTGGCAAAAATGCTTAAAATTGCAAAGTTACTTTGTACTAACGGCCCATACCATATTTGCACGGATTGATGATTGCAATGTGCGTCATAAAAACGCAAGAAAAACTACAAAGAGACTTAAAAAAACTTAGACATATTTGGCATAGAATTATCAAAATTTAAATATTTAATCAGGTATTTGAATTGTTAATTTACATGTTTTTTTTTTAAGTTTTGAACTTGGTTTAGATTATAGCATAAAATGTATTCACTTTTAATAAATATCACCACATATTAAGAAATTGTACATTGTAGTCGAGGATTTAAGTAATTCGTTAATATCAAATACCTACCTCTACACGACACGCTCTTTCACGCGCGATTGGAGTGTGCACGATTGAACACGGGAAAGCGTGTATGCGAATTCGCAAATGATTATTATTGTTTGTCTTTACACGCGCAGTCATTACCGCGTGAAAACTTTTATATACGTATATAAATATAACGCGATATATATATACGAATATTTATTAAATAAAAAGTCGGTAATTGGAATTGCACAGTAAACGTTTGCGAAGCCGCGGGAAATTGCTTGTAAAATATAAATAATTATACATCGGAACAAAAGTAAAAACAGAGAGTCGTAATAATTCATTATTTCAACGCATCATCTAAATGTCGAATTTAATTGTAAATAATTAGAGTCGTTTCCGACAAATCAATGATTACTTTCTTTTTCGCTATTAGCTTGTCGAGCCTGCACAGCTTCACCGGTCTACAACAAATCAATGATATGTAATCTATATTGTACAAATATGATAATAGACTTGGCACAGGACTATGGATTCTATTGACCCTTTGCTATTTTTTTTAATACTCAACGAAGCGGACGGGAATCAGCTAGTTCCTTGTAACAGTATATTAGGTCGTTGTTTTATCAGTTATCTGCTTGAGTAATTGACACTTACGCCTTGATAATGTGCAATGCCGTTTGAGTGACATCATTCATTTCATGCCCCATTGTAGATTGACGTCGCCAAGGGGTCAAGAACTGTCACTAGTATTTTATTAGGTTGCTAGGCTATTGTCGGGGCTACGTGCGTGTGGAAATGGTTTCGCTGTTGACTGAACTACGCGTCTTAATATAGTCGTTACTTAGGGCTTGTGCATAGTACAGTCCAAAGTTTAATACAAAATATTGTTATAAATTGGCATTTATTCAACCTTAAATTGGCTCAATGTTATCTATACATATAATAAAAGGCTAACAAGACGAAATTTGTACATTGAATATATTCAAGAAAAAATACTCTGGGGGGACTGAGTATGAATGACAGAACGCATTTCTATTATTTTTAGAATTTTTGTCTGTCTGTCTGTCGCTTGTACGCGCATCACGAAAAAACTACTAGACGGATTTTGACGAAATTTGGTGTGGTGATAGATTATAGACCGGTATAACATATAGGATATATATATATCATATGCGGACTTATGTTTATCTTACCTATAAGAAAACGCAAAAGAGAAGCAATTGACACAATAGCTGCTGGATAGTGTTTGGCATTGCTGAATATTGTTGTGAGTGCCACACCGTGTATTCAAGTCAGAATTATACATTACCAGTATGAGCAACTATTAGACATTGTAGTGTCACTCCCTACCTCGAAGAACAAAATCGGTCACAAAGGGTCGATGTCGAGTTTTGATACGCCTTTATATCTATGATTTTATTAATCACTGTGTTTAGAATTGAAATTCAACGCGGACGTAGTCGCGGGCACAGCTATACATATAATATAATACCTGTTTATACCTAAATTTGTGTTCTCGACTATATTCAGAGCGATCAAAAAGTTTGGCGTGTTTTTTTAAGTACTTCGGTGAAGCTGTCAAGGCCCTTGTAGGCTAACAGCGTAGGTCGGTTAAATAAAAAAAAGTTTGGCATGGATTAACCGTGGACAGTCTGTAATTTTTCATTAATATCTCACATGTTTTATTCTTTTAATCCCTATCAATTAACCCCACTTTAAATGCATAATTTTTGTTATAAATCCTGAAACGAATTTTAAAACAACAACAAAAAAAAGTGTAATTTGCCTGTCAAAAGTAATGTCAACGTTTTGTTCCAAGTGTAAAGTATTTTCTAAGGTTTTGACATGCTTTCGAAAATGCACACACTCAGGATTTTGAACAAAAATTAAGTGGATGTGGAATGTATATAATTCGCAACAATATCTATTTAAGGGTTAAAGACCCAAATCTGAAAATGGCGGACAATGTTTTTAAACTTTGAGCCAATTTCTCTGTTGACCAATGCATCTTAAGGTCGACGTTCGTTTGTGTGGAGCTTGAAAACTTTATGGTCTTCGACAGTCCAGGGTTTAAATAATGTTGGACCATGGGCAGATGGGTCGGGGGCCCTGTCTTTCCATTGCACTGATTCCATCGTCTGGGAGACAGCCGTGACGGAGCAGGCTGTCTCCTTCTAGCGCGAGAGGCCCAGGATTAGGCTAGACCGGCTGCCGGGGCGTAATGGTACTAGCTAGCACGAGCCCGTGACGTACCATTATGGCAGTAGAGGATACACTATTTGGTTTTAGTGAGTAAAAGTCTCATACTACCCACTCTCTTCCCCGAGAGGGTTGTGTGTCATGATGGATTTCCCCACGTTAATAAAAAAAAGGTGTTAAATAATGTTTAAAAAGCATATTCTAAATATGCTTTTAGCATTTACCACAAGTGTAAATATGTGTTAAAAATATCGATTGTTTAATTTTGTACTCTTCCGATAGTTCATAATTATAAAATATAATAAAATTTGAAGTATTTAGTTATTATTTTGACATTATAAACAGACACTTTAATTATATTTATGTGTATAGATTGTTTAAGTAATCTCATAACCCATTTTTTCAAAAGGAACATTTCGTTACATTTGTAATTCATTAAAATTCCGTTTATGTTCAAAAATCAAAATTGCATAGAGTTATTATAACACGGTTACACTATGGTGGCGCTTGTATCTTATAATGCTGTGTCGCTTGTAGATTTCTACCTTTTGTTTCTTTTCGTATTCGCTTCGATGCCCAGGATAGAACTGTCATTTTTATGCCTTCATAAAATGTGATATTGTAATTAGAGGCGTATAATTATTAGAACCCTATTGTTTGCTTACAATAGTCGATGCGATACGAGAATGTGTGTGTGGCTTTTTCCCTCGCCTCGGTGACTCATCTAACGTATATTTGTAACAACGAGTTTTTGGGGATATATGTAGATAATTCTAGAACGTCCCAGATACATCTTCAGTGTTCAGATGATCTGCTTTACTTTAAATAATAAGTTACAATATTTTAATAAGATTCTCTATTCGTTAAGTTTACATTTAATATTATGGAGGCGCGAAAGGTTGTTAACAAGTCGAGATGACTTATTTGCATTTATATTCATCGTAGTGTTAAATAAAACGCAAAAGCATATACATCTCCTTTATACATACAATTGCTGAATGTATGTAAGCGCATCTCTGCTTTGGTTAATCCTTTTTTTGGTTGTGTTTGTAAGTTAGAATAGGACAGAATAAGGATAAGGTTTTGTGAAAGAAAAAGAAATGAAACCGTTGGTTAAAAAAAATCATATAAAAAGTGAGTGCGTGAGTCACACAGAAGACAGTAGGGAAATATCTTCAAAGATATTAACAGATTGGCGTTCATTACATAGCGTATATTGCGTAACCGGAGCGGGCAGCTAGTCTTTTTCTTCTGCTACGCATATGTCTTTGGGGGAGGTATATCCCCGCAATGGGACGTCTTTAGGCTGAATAGGAAGATCTAAGGTTACATATTATAACGCTTTTTTAGGAGGTAAGGAATGTGAGTGAGACACATGATCCGCAGCAAATGCAGGTAAGGGAGACATTATTACATTGCATTACGACCTATTGGACTGTGTAACTATTATAGTCACGCAACACGATAATTGGACTGACGGTTTTTACGTACATCAATAGAGTTTTGGGGACACTAATTTGTAGGCTATTGAAATGCCACAGGTTTAGAAACATTTTGTCAACGCCATTATCGGAATAACTTTTGTTGTTAATTTTAGCGCGACGAGTATTAGAAGCTGTCACAGGACGTTTTTCGTGAGGCACACATGTTTGTACACATGTCTGTCTCCGTGTAACCGTGTAGGTGCGCGCGCAAAAGTCCTTGATAACCCCTGGACTGTCTAAAACCATAAAGGTTTAATTTCAATACAAACGAATGTAGATCAGTACCCCTAGCCGGAACATTTTTGCACATTCGTATAGTTAACGTGACTGTTAAATTTTGTATGAAAACTTAAACAGCGCCACGTGAGCGTATTTAGAACTAACGTTCGGCAGCCTAAACGTCTCTGACATAACTACAGTTTGAGTTCCGAGTAGTTTACATGTAGTAAACGGCACAAATGTATGGAAGTCGGCAGCCCGAACATTTTTTTGACGTCACGTTACGATACCTAGCCTCCGAGAAACACGTAAACGTTGTCACGGACATTTTGTCAGTGAGAATACTATCGACAAGTAGTTTTATGAATTTTGTTATTAAATTAAGTATAAAATATTTTTGTTAAGGACATATAGAGCACGTTCTATGGATTTTAATTATATTTGTGTTGTGTTTGGCAGAAGAGAAAAGGAAAAGAAGACGACCTTGATTAGGTTTAAAAAATATATCTACATTTTTTAAATTGCTGTATGAATCTTCTATTATTATCGTATACTATATAAATAGGCAGAAAAAACACTCCTCTATTACGTAACCAATTTTATTTATTCTTTTTTTGTTTAGTACATATTGACGAGCTTTAGCGACAGGAAAAAAATTGCACATATTTTTTATTTCTGTACTCCTCATACTTCACTAATTTTGCAAAACATAAATTGTGACGAAAGTTACCGAGAGATGTAACGATATAGTAAGAAGATTTATAAAGTTCTCCACTTCAAAAAATGAAATAAATATCATAAAACAAAAGTGCATACAAATTATACTTATTGAGATTTCTTTGTTATTTCTTCTTATTTTCTCGACACTAATTTCTTTTAATTTTCTGGTTTTTAGTAAATACAGAATCCATACGGGAGGTACCCTAACTGTTAAGTAGTTCTGCGAACTCCTTCTATTTTCAATGACACCACTGGCGGCTTTGTGGCCAACTTATGGTTTTGACAAATCGACCTATCATTAGAAAAATATAAACTTATAAGTTTAAAACCAAAATTATGCAAAATACTTATTTTTCTGTAAACTCCACTAGCACAAAAAACGGAACATTCTTGTTGTCATTTAAAACTTAATTCAACTAAACAATATATCAAAGGACGCGCGACGCGGAATATCAAACAAATTGAAACAATTAAAACATTTATAATATAAACATATGGTGTCACATTCTCAAACTCTGATATTTAAGTACCGTAAATTATACCATGATAGCTATTTCTAAACAAATCCTTCGGTACATTCGGTCAATGAACCTATATTTTGTTTAACTATAGTCAGTCATTGTATCGAGTTTACGTGAGTAAGTTTATAAGGTTCGTGCTGCCGACATCTACGGTAATAGTATCGAGTATAGTTATCTCGGTACGAAAACTTGACGTAAACATTGATTATTCCGGCTCGCGGTACAGATGAGGCGCACGTCAACAAACGGTTGGCAGCATAAACTTAAAAAAATACCTGATTTATTGTAAATACTTTGTAAAATAACAAATGATGTATTGTAAAATTATAACTTTTATGTAAATTATTTTTTCATTTGTACAAACCTATTTTTAGGAAACCATGAAATTTACAATGTACAATGTCTAAAAATCACTATATCCCTATGTATGCTTAAATCTTTAAAACTACGCAACGGATTTTGATGTGGTTTTTTTAATAGATAGAGTGATTGAAGAGGAAGGTTTATATGTATAATAACATCATTTAAGTAGTGGAGAAATACTGTTATTTTTGAGGTTACTCCAAATTTAACGCGTGTGGGCCACGGGCAGTAATGAATAAATCAAAACTATATAGGCTATATATTTTATACCCGTGCGAAGCCGGAGCGGGCCGCTAGTAAAATCTATAATATAAAAATGAATCGCTAAATTTGTTGCTAAACGCAAATCTCGAGAACAGCTGAACCGATTTCGCTAATTCTTTTTTTAGAATATTCCTTGAAGTACGAGGATGGATCTTACGGAGAGAAAAATTAAAAAAATTGCCTGAAAATTCTAAAAACAACACTTTTCTATACTTCCATACAAACGATTCGTAATAATACTTAAAACTCAATTTGAACTTTAATACTATACCATAAAGTATAAGTGTTAGTGAAGAGGTTCCGGGAAGGCAAAACAATTGAGTGACGTTAGTATCGTATAAATATTAATGTCAATATTTATACGATGGTCCCAAATAGCAGAATAAGTATTAAAAAATCGACTGTTAGGCGTTACGAAGTTCGCCGGGGTCAGCTAGTAATAAAATAAAAACATAATCCGTCGTTTTGAGATTTGGATCTTAAAAAGTTAGTCGAGGAGTTAAAGAAAAAAGAAGGTAAGGGCATCAAAATGGCCGTTGATATACGAGTACAATCATCCAATTAAATTGGCCTATTTATGAAACTCAAGTGTTGTCGTTCATTTGGACACATATCTTTAATTAACATGTAGTACAGTCGTCGCAAGTCAGTTATCAGTCGGTGTCCTACGACCTGGCAAATATGCACCGTATGTGGGTCACCGAGCCGATGTTAATGTATTGATCAGTAATAACCTTCAACCATTCACATTTCAAAGATCGATCGATATCTATTTATCTGACTTTATATACAGTAGATTGCGGTTATAACGACGCTGAAGGGACCACTTTAATGTAGCCGCTATATCCAAAATAGCAGAAAGTCATGTACATATATTTATTTATTTATCGAACTATGTTTTTCTTTATCAGTAAATGTACGTCTCGGAGTCATATTCACAAGTTTACGAAACACTGTTCACACACTGAAATATGCTATATAACTAATTTATAAGTTCAACTTTGTACACGTACTAAGTAGTCCTACCTACAAATAAAGCAAGCATATTTGGCCATCTGTAAATGTAAACAAAGAATAAGAACGCTTAATAGTTTTATTATTAAGTCTTTGTGCCCTTGCCGGCTCAGTCGCTATACCCGAAATTGAAGCTATATCCGAAATTGTCATTGCCGAATGAATTTCCTACGAAAGTATGCATTAAATTCAAGGGACGTAAATCGGACGTAGCTATAACCGAAAAGTTGTTATAACCGAGGTCGTTATTAATGAAATCCAATGTATATATAACACTTCTATACGTGTGTGTGTGACTGGACTCCTAAGCGGTTGCACAGATTTTGATGAAATTTCATGTATGCTGTTTAGTAGATTCAAGAATGGTTTAAATTCACAATTGGATCCGGTAGGAATTCAAATTACTATTGCATCGCAAAATGTTAAGGAATGTGGCAACTGCTGAGATATGAACATGTACTATCAGCCACTGATTGAATGTCATACACTAATTGGCATCAGAATTATGTATACCAAATCGAATAACTATACCAAGTATCTTGGTATAGCGATATCCCAATATATTTGAAGTTATTTTGAGTTTATTAATTTAATACGTCATTGCTCCATGGTCAATATATATAATTGATGGCGATTGATGTCGTCGAACAGAGAATTACTTAAATATTATATTTATTGAAAACATAGAAATAGATCTTTAAAGTACCACGCTTGGTCACAGGGAGGAGGGGGTGGGGTGTAGGTTTTTGTCAGGCAATCAATATCTAAAATACATTAACACGAGCCAAGATGCAGGTAAAAGCTAATAGATAATAAATCTAGACATTGAAACACAACACTATGACAAATTCTGAATCTACAATTCGCGTAGTTCTTTAAAAAAACATAATAAATTGTAAATAGTTGTCAGCCGGTATTTAAAACTCGTTTTATTTAATTCCAATGAATAATCAATTTAAATTGTTATCATAATAGAATGCATTAGCAAGGTGCTATGAACAGATACAACGGTTCTATATCTATATGTGTGTCTCTAACGACCCGGCTTTGCACAATTGTATTGAAGTGGCGTCATGAGCATCTAAACGATTTGATACTTTTATAATTACATCATTTTTGTTAACAGGTTCTTACCAGCCGAGCAATGAACTGATGCTTCGCTTCTATAGCTACTTCAAACAAGCCACGGAGGGGCCTTGTGAAAAACCGAAACCTGGATTCTGGGACGTGGTTAACAGGTTGTTTTTTTAATACATTATAGTCTATTGTGTATAAATTTATGCGCAAAACTGGCGGAGTTAAATAATCAACATTGACAAAAAAAGTACATATAATGAGTGTTAGATGGCGTTAAAACGAATTAATTGACAATATACAAAATATTAAATATTTAAGACGTATATTTGGTAATAGATGGCATTAAAAAACCAACAAAACCGATTAGTTGATAACAACAAAAACAATATATTAAAAACCACGATGCAAGTGAACCTTTTAGTCGGATCGTAGGTATTTAACTGAAAATTGTTCGAGAGTATTAGAATAGTTTTTTTTTTAATCTGCATATTAGAGTACGGAATATATAATAAATACATTCATTCAGATGATTTAAGCGTTTTAAAAACTGAGGAACATTTTTTTTAAATAACTTAATCATTTGAATTGAGCTATGGGCGCCACCATATTGGCCTTCACAGCTCTGCCGAGCGTCTTTCACTTTATCCCTACTCCGCGGTCATCTGTAACGTGACATACGATAGACAGAGGGAAAAAATTGAGGCTATGTAAAAAAAGTTTCATCTTATAATGTTTAAGACACGTGGGGCTAATAGATGCCATTAAATCGGAGGTTAGCGTAACTGTATGACTTCGTGAGGGCATGTACAATCGATTTGATGGCCAATTGCGCCATTAATGTCTCACATTGAAGCAACGCACTAGTAAGATTTGAATTGATATGAATCTACCCATAAAAGATTGGCTAATGAAGGTCACGCGTCGTGAAGAGTGGAAAGATCCTCTGCCGGCCTTGAGACATTAGGAACTACATAATTACGAGATAATACAATAACTATAATGTTATATAAATGGAATACGATTGCCATTTTCATCACAAACACTAATGTATATCGCGTGCAATGTTTTGTAGATATTTGCGAAGCAATTTTTTGCTAATACTTCGTATGCGTAACTATTTGACCATTTAGCTTTGTATTCGTTTGACGATTTTACAGTTTACATATTTAAATCAATATTTGAAGTTATGACAGTGATGTGGGTACGGGGAAGTACTTATTATTGCCATGAAATTTTAGTATGTACTATCAATACTTTTGATAATTTGGAAGTGTGTATATTCTATTACTAATATGACATCTAAAGAATAATTTGAGTTTTAGCAAAGTTTAAAATTTTTGTTTAGGTGCAAAAAGAAAGTGTGTTATTGTGCTTATGACCACACAAAAGAAATGAAACTTCATTATAAAAAATACAATAAAAGAAAAAGCCGACATCACGTGGTGTTCTCAGGCGGTCAATTTCGGTGACCGGACGAGAACCGGTGTTTTCAATACGCAACCCGACACAGTGTTTACCTCTACCCCTTTTCGTCACAGAAAAAGGTTACGGGTGGAAATTCCAAAGGCCTCCCATAAAAAGTATAACTCCAAAAATTACAGTGCTTTTTTAATATTCACATAAGTTAGACATGTAAAGAAATTTCGAGCATTTAGATATTCTAAGCTAACCGATTTAAGTTCTACATTATTTAACAGCAAGGTTTAGAATTGGACAAAGTAAATTTATACTTTAACTTTCCATGTTTGCGAACTTTTTCGTACAATTTTTATTTCTGATGTGATGATGGGTGAGCCTGTACGAACACCGCGTCGATCGATGTAGCTTCAATTGAATCTTTGTAAATGAGTCTGAGTTCTCGGCAAAGAAAAATAGTATAATTTGTAATAGAGGTAGGGTTATTTCTAAGGACTCCCTGGTCAGTTAGCATCCTCAAATTACAAATCTGTCGCCAAGCAATTATTGGTGTGTTTTCTTGGATCATATGGGTCTTTAACATTAGGTGAGAATGTGGAACTAAGAATAAAAGAAGTTAAAAAAAAATAGTTTATCTAAAAAGAATTACTTCTCGAAATTTTTACACATTAGGTGGCATTGTGGTTAAACGCTGATAATTGTACAATTTAAAAATGTCTTTGGTTGCTGTTATGAATATTCGTAGGGTAAGATGGTTTATATATGATGGTTCATGAGATTTCGGATGAAGTGCGCAAAATTGCGTGATTGCAAACGTTAGTCTCCAATATCACTTACTCCTTTACTTTTTTTACATAGAATCTTTAATCCAAATTTTAACATTTGTATATGATTTTTCAAATATTTTCTTTCATACAAACTTTCTCCTCGTTATTACATACACAACAAAAAATAAGCCTGCCGGTTCTGAAGTGATGCGCTTCCATAGCAACTGATTTTTATGGAGATCTGGTTAACAGTCGTTGTCTCAGTAATATAGTTACCTAAAACTATCACTGTCTCAGTTTCCACAATAAGTTTAGATCCGTTTGTGGTAAAATTAGGTTGAGAATTTATCGGAAGTATGTAAGTATCTAACAGATATTTATTTTCAGAGCAAAATGGGAGTCGTGGAACAAGCTAGGCAATATGACAAGAGATGAAGCGATGCAGGCCTACGTGGACGAATTACACAAAGTACTATCTTTATTTAATTATCCATTAAGTCATTCAAGGAGAATTAAACAATGAATTAATCATAGTGAATTTCTATAATATAAAAATACATATAAAAGCCAGTATTCCTCGTCTGTCTGTTTGTATGTTCGTCAGTGTGGGTTTAACTCAAAAATCAATGAAGTGATTTACATGATTCTTTTTCTTTAATTATAAGTGTATCGTCTAGTCAGATTTTAGTATAATTGTGCTTTATTACATTTTTACTTCTTTACTGAGTTCGAATGTTAGTTTGTCTATTACGCTGTGAAATCTTAATTACTGAAATGATCATCCTTACATTTTATATATACGTTGGCAGGGATACAGAAAGGAGTATAGGGTACATATCATCCAAAAATAGTACTGTTTCCGAGGGATAGGTCAAATCTATACTAACACGAGAGAAACCGCGAAATAACGCTAGTGGAGTATGTATGTGTAGTAAATATGATGGAATACGTTGCGATATGAAAAGTAAATTAAGTCGACACAAAATAACTAGCCAGCCAGTTTGTTTTGTTGCAATAGTTCACGTAGATCGTTAAATATTAGCCCAGTAAACAGTTCTGGTGAATGGAAATTACTAGAAGAATCAACGCTGCCATAAATACAATTTTTATATCCAAATCACAATGACTGAGTTTATAGGATAAAGCAAACTAAAAATGTGAAACGTGGCATGCAGACAACTAGTCTTGAACGAATTAAATCATTGCGTCATCATAATCTTAATTTATATTGTAAATGTGTTTGACTCCTCAACCCTTAAATGAACGTTTTTTTAATTTTTACAACAGACCATTATGTTGTACTATATAGTGTTATAAAAAAAACTGTAGTTTTCTATGTAGTATTATAATTTTTTTGTAAGTGAAGTTTTCCAAAGTGATTTACAATGTAGTACAAAGAATTCGTTAATCTAAATGTCATATTAAAAAGATAAAGGGTTAAGGGCCCTGTCTATTTAGGATGCCATGGTGCCGCAACCGTGGTCTCATGAGCTACGAAGTGAGAAACACAGGATTGTCAGTTATAAATTGGACGTTAACTCTTCGACGTCTATTTACGAAGATCCATATTCTTCGAAGTAGCCGGCATCATTGAGTTTGTTATATAAATATGTTATACACGTTCTAGTTAAAGTGCAAGTTTATTTTGCAAGACTACTACTAGCGATCTACAGTCTTCGTCAATCTTCTTATCTGTTTTGAGTATTGGCTTATGTTCTGACTTGCGCGTATTACAGTCAAGAATTTAATACAAAACAAAGTTAAAGTATTATTACAGTAATCTAAAATTGACGTCTATTTCTCATTAAGTTATCTCGATGTTATACACATAATACGTACTTTCTGTTATGGGCGTCTATATTCAGTCGGTTTGAAAACTGAAGAACTGCACTTAATTAGGCAATTAATATGACGGACTTTTAGATCACATAAAGGTTTTAATTTACAGATTGTTGAAACGATGTCGTATAGTTCAGACGTTGCTTCGTTCCTGTCAGTGGATGATGATGATCAAGGTTTCCCTAACAGTGATCTGGAGTTGGTTGCAGGTGATGTACTGGCGAAGGTTAGGTCCGAACATAATTCGCCTGTTTGTAAGTATCACTCTACTGTAATCTCTTTGTTTAACTATGGTTTTATGAATTATCTATAGCCACATCATATTATTATTTTCGAAATAAACCATGATAAAACAGTTCAGTCCCATATTATCCTCTGTTTTTCAATAGGTTTAACTTTGTATAATAGGTATTGAAAACCTTTAGTGATGCCAATAAGAAATTAAAAAACTCCTTATCATCGACGAGTCGCAGACTTTATTAATAAGTTTCATTCATGCTGCATGCTTACAACTTCAATATTTCTAGAAGAATCAATATAGTTTTTGCTGTTTACAAAAAAAAAAAAACAATTAAAAGGAAATAAAGATAATTCATTAATTCATTCATTAATGATCACCTTATTTGAGATAATTGTAGTTTTTGTTTCGTAATATATTGCTAATTATTCAAAAAATATTATTCTATTGGTAAATATGTATAATGTATTTGTTAATTTACGGTGGAAAAGCTAATTGGCTAATGTATATAATTTGTTAAATTCACATTAGTCAATTAATTTCCTCACTTTCGATATTAGTTATAGCAAAGAATGACTTATTACATTTCTTAAGACTTACTAATTCTATAAAAAAATGTAGTCCTTTTTCTTTATGGGCTTAAATTAAATCGAATGAAAGTCACGGTATAAAGATTTTTTTTTTTTAAGTTTACTGCATGCTCGTAAAAAAAATAATATTTATGGTTTTTAAGTTTATATTTGTGAGTTGAGAATAAAAATATATCATCCAGTTATAGCGAAAACATCCGAGATTTAAGAAAAATAACAGATTTTCTAGAGACATGTTATATTACATACGAAATTTTCAATAAATACGTTAATATAATATTGAATCTTTTAAATTAAGAGTAATAAATTATTACTTTATTGGGCATGTGGTCTTTTTCAACCTGATCTTTATCATTTATTTTTTCACAACTTCATCTTATGACAAGTGTTGCAGTGCAGCATGATTATTGGATCGTGTCAAAGTTGATTTTAACATTTTTCTATATCACTTTTAATTTCAGGCTCTCCGTCAGTGAGCGGCGCTTCGTCCCCCATCCATAGAGCATCGCCCCCACCACGGACTCGACATGAATCCGAAGACGAGTTCATAGACACTGTCGATGTTAGTATAGTACGTAATCTGACCTCTATCTTTCTTCCTCTTTATATATTTTAAGTATATTTAGCTTCATATATATATGAAATTTTTCTACTTTTAGCATTTCAGTATATTTTAACAATTTGTCTGTAAATTTTAAATTGTTTTTTTTTTCTTTGTAAGTTTTAGCGTTTGTATCAAATTCATCTGATGTTAAATGTTCTGTACATTACTTGAACACACATATGTGCTTGGAGGTAGATTTTTATTTTTAATGTGGTAACCACTCAGATGCGAGTTAAAAAAAAAACGCCAACCATTATGGTTTCATCACGATGTTTTCCTTCACGGAAATCTAACTGTAACTATATAACTATGTTATGTGTTTGACGCTTAGGGTCTATATGCAGAGCCACAAATTTGCATAAAATGGTGTGCCTTTATGCGATTTTGCGAACGTGTGGAAGTCTATACCATATTATTTAGTACCCTTAGGACCACCGGGTTAAAGAGAACATTTCTGTTTATGCATTATTTATCTGTACTATTGTTATATTCTTGTGCTAACTTTTAAAACGTTTCTTACTAACTTACGTTTATTTCTCTTATATTGTATATCAAGGATTGTTTTCAAATCTTTTATTTAACGGTTATGAGTGAAACTTTTATTGTTGTTTTTATAATTATTAAAATGTTGTTTACTCAAGTGGATAGTTGTACAGATAGCGTTTCAGGTTTGTCAGTGCTGAGAATTCAAATGTTCTCATATAATAGCATAATAAAATTCTACTTAGCATATATGTGACGCTAAAATTCTTTAATTCTACTTTTTTATATTATACTATCTGCCCACCCCGGGTCATAAAATCTGTCAATATTTTTAAAGCTTCAAAAATGTTCTTATTTTCGTACAATTTTTCAAACATTTTCTCTTGACACACAACAGATTCACATTTTATCTTGATAATTACAAACACAACAAAAAGGGAATTAGTGATATAGGTGCAGCCGTTCTGAAATGTTGTACGGTAGTGACATACGGCAATTTATCTTAGTCATATATATTAAAATTTAATTGAATATAATTTTGGAATCATTTTTGGTAAACATTCAACACAAGAATGTAAATATTAGATAGTGTTTTGGAGTCATTCGTTTTTTTTTTATCGTGACCCGAGTATGTATGCGTGGAAATCACTTTATTATAAAATTATAGCAAGTATAGAGTTAAAAAAGTAGTGTGTACTTATGTACACGCGTTAGAAGTTATACTTCTTTGGCGTAACAAGATAAAAATCTTTTCAAAAATTTTATCTTTCGCCTTATTCTACGTGTGGTGGTGACCACCACACTCACGCAGGTCGGGGTATCTTGCCTAAGGAAGTGGACTGTATGTTAAATTGGCTGGAGGTAGATACCCCTTTGAAATATATGCCGAAATGTTTCTTTATAATCGGGATAAAGGCTCACTTACCTGATAAGTCTTCTCTGCCGCCGTTGCCGATCTTCGAAAGCACCAGCTTTCGAATATGCACAAAACACAAACACAAAAAAAACAGTTTTTCGCGCCGCCGAGCCGATAACGATCGAGCGAGTCCGAGTGTGCCAGAGGGTTCCGAGCAAGTGACCGATCATCACCGATTTTTGACATAAATAGTATATAATAATTTTGACTACCCCCCAACCAATTTATGCCCGAACATTCCCCCCCGCCAACCAAGCGCTAAACTTGGTTCCTAGTCAGGCATAGGGAGCCTACATAGTTTGGATACAGGGCGCATAACAAGCCCTTGTTGCGTTTTCACTTCCGCAACCCTGATAACATTATCCTTACCAGGATGAAGTTTAGTTAACCGGCCGAGACGCCATTGAAATGGGGGAAGGTTCTCATCTTTTATTAACACTAGATCGTTTAATTTTGGGGGAGGTGTCTGTGAGGTCCATTTATACCGTTGTTGTAAATTATGTAAGTATTCATTACGCCACCTATTCCAAAAATGCTGTGACAACTTTTGTATTTGTTGAAACCGACTTAACCGACCGATGTTAACGTCAATGTATGGATACTCCGGTAAGGCTACTAAAGGTTGTCCGATCAAAAAGTGACCCGGAGTTAAGGCATCGTAATCCGCCGGATCCGTACTCAAGGGGCACAGAGGACGCGAGTTCAACACTGCTTCCACCTTTGTGAAAAAGGTGGTCAGCTCTTCGAAGGTGAGTCGCGTTTCACCCAAAACTCGCCTGCAGTGAGTCTTTGCAGACTTAACTGCCGCCTCAAAGAGTCCTCCGAAATTAGGACTCGCCGGGGGATTAAATAACCAAGTTATGTGCCGTTTAGCTAATTGGTTTTCTATGTTTGAGCTATTATTTTTTAAAAAGACGTATAATTCTTTAAGATATTTATCCGAACCCGAGAAATTTGTACCGCAATCCGATCTCATTAAGGAGGGCAATCCCCTTCGAGAAGTGAACCTAGTAAAGGCTGCAATAAAGGCTTCCACCGATAAGTCACTTACGACCTCTAAGTGTACCGCTTTAGAGGACAAACAAATAAAAACACACAAGTAGCATCTCTGGATTTTTGCATTCCGAAGTGAAGTGCTCTTAATATAAAATGGACCTGCAAAATCAGTTCCTACACCAATAAAAGGTCTAACTCCTGTTACCCTATCCGCCGGTAAATCTCCCATAAAGGGTTGAGTAGACCGAGCCTTTGATCGATAACATTTTATACACCGAAATGTCACCTGCCGTGTTATCCGCCGAACTGAAGTGATCCAATAATTTCGTGACAAAATTGCCGCCAATGTATTTGATCCAACATGACAATACATTTCATGGTAATGTGTAACTATTAATTCCGTGAACCGATGTTTACCAGGTAGCAAGATAGGATATTTTGCATTATATGGCAAGGTAGATTCCTTAATCCGGCCACCTACTCTTAATAATTGATCCGTATCGATAAATAAATTTAACCGCCTAAGTACCGATTTAACTTCCTTTCCTGATTTTACTGCCAAAAATTCGTCAGAAAAGCATTGCATCTGAACGAATTTCACTAATTTAAGGATTGCTTTCCTGCGTTCCTGAACCGTTATAACTCCGAATGACCGATTTTTATGTTGGCAGTTATGTAAAAACCTTAACACATATGCCGTAACGTTAACGAACTTGTCAAAGGAACTGTACCGACTAAACAAATCTAAATCTGATTTTACTGAAATATTAACTACCGGTTTAAGGCCAGGTAAAGACTGCACAGAGTATTCTAAACAATCCTGAGGCCAGCTTTCCGGAGATTGACACAACCAATCCGGTCCCCACCACAATGAATGATTTAATAAATCTTCCGCTTTACTTCCCCGTGAAGCTACATCTGCACAATTTAATTCTCCAGGTACGTGTCTCCAAGAGATCCTAACTTCAGATGAATTTATCTGTGACACCCGATTTCCTTCAAAACCTGAAGCCTATGTGGCGGCGTATGCAGCCATGACAAAACTATGGTGCTATCACACCATGCTACTACATCCTCAAACTCAATTTGATGTTTCATGGTAGAAACAACATGGTTGAGGAGTTTCATCAATAATACCGCCCCGTTGAGTTCCAGTTTTGGTATCGTTTGTTGAATGTTTAAGGGGGCAACCCTAGACTTAGCCATTAGTAGACGTACCCTGGTAGCACCGTCATAATCCTCCGATCTAATATAAACCGCAGCAGCAAAACCCATGGATGACCCGTCGCAGAAACCATGCAAGGAGTACCGCGCGTCACTTGCAGGCTTCAAACACTGTCCAATTGAAAGTTGATCCAAATAATTTAAATCCGACAAAATACCGTACCAATCCTGAACTATATTGTCAGGGGCTTGAGCATCCCATTCAATTTTGTTATTGGCCGCGCTGCTAATTAATGCCTGAAGTAACAACTTAAATCTAAAAATAACCGGACTAATCCAACCCAAAGGATCATATAACCGAGCCGCTATAGATAAAATGCTTCGCCTAGTAATTTTGTCTTCTTTGAGCGGTAAATTTAAACGATATGTAAAATTGTCTAATCCTGGATCCCATTGTATTCCTAACACTTTGATAAAACCGAGACCGTCAACACTATTAAAGGATCTAGGAGTTTCCAAATGATCGCCTGGCAAACCGTCTAAAAGCTCAGGCACATTAGAAGACCATTTTCGCAACTCATATCCGGCCGTACTCATGAGTGCTATGAGTTCATCCTTTATTTCACGAGCTTGTTGTAAAGTATCAGCCCCGCCGTTTAAATCGTCTACATAACTATTCTGTTGCAATAACCGAGCCGCTCGCGGGAACCTGTGTCCTTCGTCTTGCGCTAACTGCTGAAGGCACCGAATTGCCACAAAAGGGCTAGACTTAAGACCATATGTGTTCGTTGTTAGCTGATACAGTTTTACCGGGTCCGTAGGGCAAGCTCTCCAATAAATCAACTGATATTTTCTATCGTCCGGATGGATCCAAGTTTGCCGAAACATCATACGTATATCTGTTGTAAATACAACCCGAGGTACGCGAAAATTTAAAATAATAGACGTTATATCACTTTGAAGCCGTTCTCCTTTATACAAACAGTCATTTAAAGTGACCCCAGTGTTTGTTTCCACACTACCATTAAAAACAACACGTATTTTATCGTCTTTAAATACCCCGTGGTGAATGAGGATATACGATTCCTCACCGCCATTTAAATTAAAATCCGAGATCTCCATATGACCGAATCTAAGATATTCTTCCATGAACGCGACGTATTTTTCTCGGAATTCAGGCTGCCGAGCCATTCTGCGTTCAAGTGCCGAAAATTGCCGTAAAGCCTTATGTTGAATATCTCCTAAACGCCGATGATTAGGTAAGAGTGGTAACCGTACCACATACTTACCGTCAGAACCGCGCACCGTAGTGGATGTGAACAAGTCTTCACATTCAACATCTAAAGGATCTCTAATTTTTCTAATCGGTGGTTCCTCCGTTTGCCAAAACCGTTCAACAGCCTCAAAAAGGGATACTCCAGAAACTAAGTTGTTGTCATTATTTTTCAAAGACCGACCATACGCAGGACCGAAAACCACCAAATCAAAAACCGTATTTAAGGCGTACATGCCATACGAACTAAGGTTTATTTTATCTAGCAATATTTCACCTAATATGTCACATCCGAATATGACGTCAACATGAGAATGATTTAATGACCCGTCATCCGATAATTTCAAATTTTCCACCGATATATTAAATTTATTTATTAAATAAGACGTAGGGTTCCGTAACACTACAGCCGTAACATTTAACAACGGTTTGCCAGTCCGCACTGGTCTAAACTCAAAAGAAACTAAGCTATTACTGCTAGAAAGATTTCCGGATACACCGCTTAAAGGAATGTGGGAATAACTTCGCCTTAAATTTAACTCTGACACCAAACTACTTTTTATAATGGTTAATTGAGAACCGAGATCTAACAAAGCACGCGCTTTTAAAAATAATCCGTCCGATTTTTTAATTTCAATTAATGCCGTTGGTAATATTACATTATTGGCGAGTTTGGGTACAGCTGCGATGTTATTCCAACCCTGTAATTGCTATGCATCACGGCCAAATTGCGCGAGAGGGCTAGCAGAGCCGCGACGCATAACTTCCGAACCGCGCGAAGCATTATTATTACACGTAGAAACATTGTGTCGCGCTCTCGACGATCCATTACTCGCTGAGTCATCCGTCGTCCGCCGCACTCGATGGCCTAGCGAGCAAGCCCGCTCCGCCGCACGATCCAGCTCGCGGCTCCGGCGTCGACGCCGCGCTGTCTCGCTCCGTCTGTTACTTTCATACGTAACCGCATGAGAAGCCCGTATGTTCCGCGTGGTATGATTCGGTGACATTGAACTTCTTATATATTTTGAACAAATTAATGAATTGTGACCTTTATGACCACAATGTCCACAGTTAAAATTTATCCCACAGGAAGAAGCAAGGTGCCGTCCAAAACATTTAAAACATAAATTATTGTTTAAAATAAATAATTTACGGTTTTCAACGCTCAAATTTCTAAATTTATAACAACGTTCAATAATATGCCGTGGTAAATTACAATACGAACATATAAGTTCATTATTACCGTTTGAATATTTTTTACAATCATTGATATTCAAAACATTCCGAGGTCGTGTGACCTTAACGGATTTAATCAAACCGGGATCTACCGCCGTTTCCAATAGCCGACACTCATTAGATAAAAACTGCATCAGTTCGTTAAAAGTAGGTAAATTAATATTACCCCCGCCGTGTAATTGCTCAAACCGTGTTTTAATCTCAGCCGGTAATTTGGTCAGAGATATATACAATAGAATATAGCTCCACTCATCCGTCGGTAAACCTAAATTTTTTAAAGCCCTTTCCGACTCCAACAATGGATTCAAAATTAAATTTCTTAACTCCGTACTTCTGTTTAGTACAGGTAATTGTAAAATACGCGAAATATGAGTGTCCGCCAATAATCTTTTATTTTCGTATCTACTTTTTAAGATTTCTAAGGCCGTGTCCAAAGAATCATCTACTATAGGTAGATGCTTGATTAAAGTCTTGGGTTCATTCTTAACGTGAGAAAATAAATAATGAAATTTCTCCGTTTTTGAAATATCTTTTCTCGATAAAACCAAAGATGTATATAAACTTATAAAACTACTCCAAGAAAAAATGTCACCGTCAAATTCGCTTAAATTAATGGCTGGAAGCCGTGCTGAACCCGCACTCTCCGTTGGGTGGTGTACACCGTCCAGCCGGGGGTAACTGACCGAAACAGCTTCCAGTTGATCGTACCATCCAGTTGCCGTTTGATACTGTCGATCGTACTCAGAAATCACGGGAGCATCCGCACATTCACTAATAATATTTTCGTAAGCTTCAGTAAGCACATTAAAATATTCTTGCAAACGACGCAAACGAACCGAAATCACCGCCGAAGATTGAGATTTCGAATTGACAATCTCACTCGATTGCATAAACCAGTTGTATTTAGTTTTAAATTTTGCCTCAGCATTTTTCAAAGACATTTTGATATAAATAAAATCCCGAATTAATTAAATAATTACCTACTAAACAATATCTAGATATGAGAAGAAATATATCCGTGGAAAATAACAAGAAACCGATATAAAAAGCAAAAATAAATTATAATAAACAATGTATGCAAACTGCCTAACGTAAAATAAAATTCGTTTGAAGTAAGCCTTATTTGAAGTCAAAGTCCGTTATTGAAATCGTTGAAGACAATTTCAACAAATACCGCCAATATAAAAATATGTCGAACCGTTTTCAACAAATGTAATTTGAATTATACTCTAAACCGAATTTAAATAACAACGTCACACTACAATTACCGAGTATAGAAATACTAAATTTCCCTCACAGACACAACAAGTACACTTTGAAAGTAAGAAAGTATAACCGAAGTATATGTATGGCCACTATAATAGTATTAGTGAAAAATTAAATGTTTAATAAACCGATCCGGCTCGAAGGACCAACAAAAATGTGGTGGTGACCACCACACTCACGCAGGTCGGGGTATCTTGCCTAAGGAAGTGGACTGTATGTTAAATTGGCTGGAGGTAGATACCCCTTTGAAATATATGCCGAAATGTTTCTTTATAATCGGGATAAAGGCTCACTTACCTGATAAGTCTTCTCTGCCGCCGTTGCCGATCTTCGAAAGCACCAGCTTTCGAATATGCACAAAACACAAACACAAAAAAAACAGTTTTTCGCGCCGCCGAGCCGATAACGATCGAGCGAGTCCGAGTGTGCCAGAGGGTTCCGAGCAAGTGACCGATCATCACCGATTTTTGACATAAATAGTATATAATAATTTTGACTACCCCCCAACCAATTTATGCCCGAACATTACGTTTGTAGAAAAAACGACACTAACAATAGAAAAAAGGTATTTAATACATACTTACTTTTTTTGAATAAAATGTTGACTATAGCTAACTCCAGGGTGTCGGTTTTTCGTGACTGTGTGCGAGTGCATCGTAAAAATTTACTCTCATCATTTTTCCTTAACGCGCCGAAAGAAATGTAACTTTAAAACTTTAATTGATGTACTGTGATATAGAAGTTACGATCCAATTTATTTATTCTCCGACGTGACCCATACGGTATAGTTTATGCGGAAAAGGACTAGGAATTTATTGTTACATCCGTGGGTAAATAAATCCCGTTTTGAGACAGAACAAGATTTGTTCCTACAACCAAATGCAACAGTATAACAATTCATTATTTTTCCTTTACTCTGTAGTTGTAAATCTCTAGTAGGTTTCTTCTTTTTGCTTTTTCTTCTATTCACTCACATGTTCAATATAGAACTGTCGTTCAGCACACTGGCGTTCTCTTCTTATATCTAATAAAACTGTACGTGGATGGTGGAAATTTCTAGCAAACCGTTATAACGTTTTCAAAGTTGAAATAAGATTACAAGACGCTCTATATTAGAAGTTATTTTTGTTTATTAACACCGAGGAAAAACAGTTTCAATGTTTGCGTGTTCTCGCGCATCTCAGAGTCACCGCGCTGCGTTATTTGTTACTACAATTTTGTTAGCGATGCCGGTAGAGAACTCTATTCTATTGTTGTTACAGATATTTGTTTCGGTGTTATTTTTTTTTTCAGGTTGCTATAGTATAAATCTTTATTAATTTACAGAGCGAGCCCGAACTTCCGTTACAGCAGCGTCCGGCACCAAGACTAAGCAATGGACATGCGCATCAGATAACATCCCAACTCACACGTTAGTATACTAGACTAGTTCTTGTTAAAAATTAATTTCTTTCAGCTGTTTTTTTTTTTTTCAATAAAAAGAGTGCACCATAAATTTCCGGATCTGGCCACTTACATTCAAAATATTTAAAAACTATTTACAATATATGTAAATGGAACTAACTCTTTGGGTTTCAAATGCAGTCTGTTTTATCTATTTGCCACTTGTTTTTACATTTTGACGCCAGTTTAAGTATCAATTGTCTAGGTTACTATGGATTTAACTGGTAAAAATTTTCTTAGTATGATTTACTACGATTTAAGTGATGTCTGACGCCTCAACAGAGTGCAGCTAGTCTTCAAACTGCTCTCAACAATGAAGCACCATACAAATAGACTGTTTGTAGCTGGTTTGCACAATTCTAATGCTGTCTTGTTGATCTTAGTGACGAATTTCGTGATGGTCGTCTGTATATCGTTGTGGAAAAGGAATATATCGATGCTGTGTACAGTACGGTGTATCGTATGATCATAACAGACTGGTATGTGATGCACGATGTATTTTTTGTACAAAAAATCGACTATTAATTACTGGACGGCAAAGAATAGAACCGAAACATCAGAATTAACAAAAAAAAATTTTTTCGGTACATTAAGGTTCAATGATTAGCTTGTTAAGACAAGCTCTTTGAGCTTTTCCTAATTAAGAAATTACGATTATTATAAGCGCTATGTGTTGAACGATGTCTATTTTCTTGCCGCGGAGAGTTGGGGCAAGCTGTGTGTAGGTTACTTGTGTTTTTCCTGTGTGCAATAAAATATATTGTGGAAATAGTAAACGACGCAGATGAAGTCGTGGGTATCGGCTAGTTTTATTCATGTAGATTTAGGCAATTCATAATCTTCTTTAGATCTGAAGGTGCTCGAGCAGTTACCGGGGACGTTGGCGCGCCTGGAAGCCGACGTGGCCGCTCTCAGGAAGGCTGTCGAAGGTGATCGTAGGATATTGGATGTGAGTATGCATTTGAAATTAAAATCGTATGTTTATTGTTAACAAAAAACAGATTTTATACTAGTGTTATAACGGTGGGTAGTTAAAATAATGTTTTTGTCGAAAGAAATTTATTTTTACCCGCAATAACAAATGTGTAACAAAGTATCACTAACACCTTGTAATGCTCTCTTGTATATTTATTCCTTTTGTGTTTTTAAATAGAACTATCCTAGGTTGCAGGTCCTAGGTGTTACATATCGTGCTTTGTAAATAATAAAACCGAGTGTACCGAAATGTCTAGAAACTTGTCATAATTCGAAAGACCCAATAAAAATTAAGACGCGATTTAGAAAACTTTAGTTAACGCTTACAAAAGTCGTAGCGTGCGTGAGTGCGTTTTTCTTTCCCACGGTTCGATGACTTATCTATTAGATGTAATGAGGTTTTCGGGATGTCTGGAGAGAATTCTGGAATGGTCCAGAAATATTCTTAGTTTTCGGTTGAGTTTTATTTTGAATAGAAATCGTAACAATAGAGTAATGTTTAGGTAGATATGTTTGTTCGGACACCACGTCTAACAGCGTAAGTTTGAGTGCTTGTGACTTATTCGGAGGTTTCGGTGAAGGAAAACATCGTGTTTAAACCATAGCATGGTAATAGGGCTTTTTCTAGGTATAACTAACAAGCTAATCTTGCAAGAGCTAAAACCTTAAACTATTAAAAATAAGCAAGTAAATGATAGTCGACATTGGGTGATCAGGATTTTCAGGATAATAGAGGTATATACCCGGCTGGGTCATTAACGACATGCACGTGGTGAAAAACCATTCACAGTGACTCTCTCTCGGTGTTGCCGTTGTTGTGGGATTGTACATTGTCGCAACTGTACCGTGCTATCAGAAAAAAACTATTTTGTATCTTAACGCTTTGTATGGACATCGGCTACAGCAAGTGTCTCGAGGTTGGCGATGGCCGTGGCAGGAACTCAGCGCTCCAACACTTCTGCTGGTGCTCGTGTGGCCTCTGATAGCTTACAGGTGGATGGCAAGATCGTCAGCATCACGCCCCAGGAATACGTAGACCCTTAAAGTGGTGAGTCTGCAATCTATAGCACTTCCCGATTTTAGGAATGTTACCCGAAAATTAGGGTAATTTATTCCTTTGCAATGAATATACCGAGGAGACGGGAATTAATTTATTTACATAAATGATACGTAGTTTTAATTGTGAGGTATCTTATCTAAATAAGATTATTAAAAGTGTTGCAGTAAAAGTAATTAACTTGTAAATATCTAAATTTTGAAAATATTTTGTGACGGGAAATTTCTCTGTCATACCGTAGTTTCGTTATATTGTTTATTCATAAAAAATAATAAAATCGGCATGGTTATTATATTTTAAAGAGATTTAAATTAGTAATTTTATATTAATGGCCTATATACGTCTACGAAAGACGATTTACACAGCGTTAAAACATTTTTTTTCATGGCTATATAACCCGATTCGGGAGCGACAGCCTCGTCCACAGGATCGGCAAGTCCATGTCGAGTCTGGGGTCGATTGGTCATAGTAATTTAAATCAGATGTTAATTTTGTCCTGTCAATAAATGATATCTACAAAGTTCAATGGAGAAATTCATCATTTCGTTAGAACGTTAATGGAAGTTTGGGTAAATAATTAAAGTTAAGTCTTCAGAATATATAGTGATCCCGAAACATTTTTTTTTATACAATTTTTTTTCTCTCCAGGCAACACTGTCTGAAGTACAACAACAAATATAAGGCGATCCGTACACGATCAGCCCTCGTTGAAACTGTCAAGCTGGCTTGATTACCGTACGGATATTATAGGATATATCTGACTGCGTAACCATGTACCTAGATTAATATAATTTAACGTTGGTTTGTTTGTTTTTGTTACTATATATTGTGGTTTTACGGTGTTATTTGATAATGAATAAAAGAATTTTAGTTTTTCGTAAATATATTGGTGCTTTATTATTTATTATACAAGAGATGTTTGTTGTCGATAATTTTGTGAACTATTACATCCATTTAAAAAAATAATTGTATGTACTTGTAATGTATCGCAATATTTATAAGTAAATGTGGACAAACAAGAAAATTTTAACAAAAAATAATACTGACTTCCAAAAATGTACTCTAAAATAATGCACCATAACGTCTTTGACCATAGATAAGTAGGTACCTAGTCTTAGATTGTTATAAAGTTACCGATGTCTCAAGCACTTTAAAATACCCTCTTTCCAATTAAAAAACAATTTTCCAAATCGGTTTATAAAAGACGAAGTCCTAGATTTAAAAAAAGTTTTTGAAGTCGGTTGAAAACACTACATGATGTTTCTTTACATCAAAAGTCTAGAATATTCTCTCTTATTAAATCTTATCTTAAATAATTTTTTCAAAATTCTAAGTCATTTCTTGATTTATCATTTATTTCATTTTTAATAATTATTATTATCTTTTATCGAATATTGAAGAAACTTTTTCACATGCAGATTTACAGTTTAAAAGTATCCTTATTACCACAGTATATGGTAATATATGACATAAATCGTATCATTGTTTTTTAAAAGGCATTTTGTATTAATGTGATCGGACCTATGGGGTTAATAATGTATTGGTTATGGGTTTTTTTATGATCAAGTTGGATTCTGGTTGGTTACTGAATAAGGAATACTTATCAAATATTATCAATTTACATTGACTATTCGAAGGTGAATTAATCAATTGATGGATAATGACGCTTGTCTGTAAGTGTCCCGTTGTTGGGCTGACTTCACTACCCGACGCAAAGTACGGGAGTGATAACCACACTAACCTACGACGTATGAGACGCGACAGAGTGACCACACTGTGTCTGAGAGTCTTAAACAAACATGACCATAAACTGATCAATAGTCTATGGTAGCTGTCGTTTTCATGCTGACCTGCAAACGTTACGACAACTGATCTCGAAATGCGAACAAACCGGAAGAGAGACTCTGTGATAGAATTGTCATTGCGTCGCGAACCAGTTGGATCCAAATTTGTATACCTTGGTGTTTTAATTGTGTCAATACGGTGGCTGTTATGCTTTGTATGTGGTGGTCGCAATTCAATAGTGCACAAATGACGTTTGTATGTATAACGTATCAACGTCAAGTATACGGCCTATAAAGAGAGAGAGAGAGAGAGAGAGAGAGATAGATAGCGTTTCATTCAACGGACACGAAAGAGAGGCATATAAATACATCGCGCAGCATAAAATTTTGGTTAAATATAAGTAAGCGGTTCATAAAATAGAGAAAGAGAGAGGTAGCGTTCCGTTCTATGGGTGGGAAAGGGACGCATATGGGTTGACGAAAAGTGTGGATTATAATAAATATGCAACAGTTAAAATTAATTTATTTCGAAACTGTACTTATAAAAGCATTTAATGTTTTATCACAAAGAAAATACATTTCACCATAGTGGCTGAGCACAATAAGATGGGATTGACACATAATTACATGCGATATCATGATGAATTTATATTGTTATTTTTCCTAATTGTATTTTACAAATATTAGTTGCTTGTATGTTAGTATTTGCAATTTATATGTATGTGATATGTAGAATAATATATTTAGTACAGTTAGAGCCATATATAAATATATATGTAAGGTGTAATCAAAATTTCACATAAGAATATAGTAATTTTGTGCAATGGCCACAATTTGTACCACAAATTTAATTGACGTATATAATGACTGTAACTGTACTGTTAAATGGAGTAATTTACGTACACCACTTTAAACATTAAGGTTTCAAGGTGAATTATTTTAGTTTTTATAAGAATTAATAAAAGAATATGGGATTTTCTTAGTTCGTTTAATTCTACATATACTTTAGACCAGCTGTTTCCAATCTTTATGCAACTATCTTAATTTTTTTTTGAGCTTTACGTGATCTTTAGGCGTGTTTGAGAGTTCCCTGAATTGTCTATATATAATACATACAGGGGTGTCGTGGGGTGATAATTCAAAAAGTAAATATATTGTACTATTATCAAGAACAATAAAGAATATAGTTTTAAAATGTTATCAAAATTATAGATTTCAGAATATTACCGTAATTTTTCGTAGCCTAATACGTATTTTATGGTCATCCATAAAGTACGTCACATCAATTTCATGATTTATGGATACACGCCCATCAGCTGTTTATAATCGTGATACTTTTTTTAATAGTTTATAGGGTTTAGAGTTTGACCAAAATCTCATCTGATGTTAAATGATGATGTGGTCTAGGATACGTAAATACGCTAAACCTAGAGAGGGACTGTTCCTCAAATGCAGCTGCCGTAACATACCTGCAAGTGCTCGGCGAAAGATTTTTAACTTGAGGGTGGTAGATAAACAGGAGAGTTCAGGACACAAGCCGTACCACCATGCTCTTATTTCGTCACGATGTGTTCGTTCACCGAAAGCTCCGACTCAGATATATATCATTTTAAATATGAAAATTATGAAATTAAAAGATCACTTCCGAAATTATTTATGCAATTCTTTACAACATTTTTGTTGAATAAACGTTGTAATCAATGATTTGTTAAGTAAGCTTACTGAATGCAATATATCAAACTTATCAATACCTTTATTTTTCTTTGTTAGTTATTAATAGATGTCTTGTTTTACCTTATCACTTGTTCTTTCCTTTATCATATTTTGTTGAATCCCTACCCACCCATAACGTGTAACGTAGTTTATGGCCCCTCTTAAATAAATTATCTTATCGTTCCCAAAATCTCACTTTAAATAATAAAAGTTTATTACAAAAAAATATCGAAGTTACAATAAGTTACAAGATATATTAGTATTATTGTATAAACGTTATTTTTTAACGTTGTCCTGCCTCTTAGGTTGGAAACCGCTGTTTATTTGTTTTAAATTATATTTTTCACATCTTACAATTTTCTTTCCACTTTCTCTTCACTTTAATTGACCAAAAATGCTGTTACAAAATTTAATACAGATTTGTTAATTGTATTTAAAGTATAATGGTTATTTAGCACGGAGTAGCGTTTATTTTTAATATTAATTGTATGAATTAATGCCATCTCTCGAGAGACAGATTACAACTCTGTAATAATTTGACATTTTACTGTTACGGTTTTAAATAAAAACTAGATGGCGTTATTCCTAATTTGTAAATTACAAAGAACACTTGTACAGTATGTTATTATTTGTGATTGTTATTGTATGTAATTCTAAAATAAAGGGGTTTTTTTATTGAAAATCGTTTTATTATTTGAACATACTCTTGGTGCGTAGTGGGGCACTCGGAAATCTAGCATAATCTACTGATTTATGAAGAGATATAAAGATGCAGAAGAATATATATATATATATATAAGGTATAGAAAAATAACATAAGACATTAATTTATCTATGTCAGTAAAATAATAAACAAAAGCAAAGCGCATTTTACTCACTAACATTTTTTTAAACATATCATACCTAATAATTTGGCAAAAATCTATGTTATGTTTTTATTTTTATTTATTTTTTAGATTAGCGCATTCCAACGATTAGAATCGCGTTTAACGTTATATTAATAAGTTTGAGCAAAAACAAAAAAAAAAGAATAAAATAAATTTTCATGTCCACGCTTTATTTAAAATTCATTGGTAAAAATATCTATTGTTCTTTTGTCACAATAATTACATTTTATTATTCTCATCTCTTTATATATATCCCAAAGAAGGACGTTGGAAGGCGCGCGCCGCCGATCGTAAAAATTAAGCCAAATCATATATCACAACATGACAAGCATGTTGTGCCGACGTGTACTTAGGCAGGATAAGGGTAAGATGATGCTTAAGCTATGAAAGTGAGTAAAGTAGACCAACCTATCAGTGACAATATCTGTTAATTTGCGAATGCAGCAGTACCTAATCTTCCTGTAATTGTTTTATGTGAAGACCCCATTGTAATTTCAAATCAAGTGCGAGGACCCAAGGCCACACACAATATTGTTTATGCATACTAAATTATCTACGATTTTGATTCTGCTATCAACACATGGAACATTAGGCAAGACAAATCTTATACATTATTTTATTTGCATTTAGCAATAAATTATTTCACACAAACCAATCAGAAATTTTATTTAAATACATTACCTCTGCATCTATTCTTCCCACTTTGAATATAAGTGGCGTCTGCAAAGCGAACCATGTGAGTACAGTTATCAATCATTAGCTTCAAATCATTTGCATATACTACAAACAATATGGTCCCAAAATAGATCCTTGCGGGACGCCAATTTCAACTAACGATACCGAGGATCATTTGTACTATTTTTCTAACAGCGATATTTTAAATAGAAGACTAAAAGGTCGAGAGTAGCTCGAAACACACCATAGTTTTTAAATTTCAGAATAAACGTACTATGGTCAACACAGTCAAAGGCCTTAGACAGATCATCTTACATAGTTTCTTAACGTATGACTTGTTAGCGTTGCACCAGTGTCAGTAGTAGATTTTGATTTCGTGAAACGAAACTGTTGATCCTCCGAATTTCACATTCTAATAATTCGACAATGTTACTTGACGGAAATACAAAAAGAAGGGTTCGTCATTTATAAGCCTACTCCTGCACTTTGATCTAAACAAAGAAACCACTATACTCATGTCGATTAAATTAGGGAAACTTCTTGTATTTATTAGCCAAATGTGGTGAAATATTGACAATCAAACACAGTACTGCTATTAGCGACATTCCTCACGTCTTCGGTGAGTTTCAAGTTTAATTGTATAAATGTTATTTTTATTTCACTTGCACTAATAGTTGTGAAATCAAATTTTGAATTTATAGGTATACATTCAGAATTTTAAGCGTTCTTACAACTGCATCAATGAGAGAAGGCACACAAGCTACAGATACCCCCAACATGTGTAAGCAAATGCAAAATATTACTCAGAACTTTAATTTTTTTTAATAATAACATCGTAAATAGCTCATAATGACAATTAAAATAACGATAGGGTACCTAAGTCGTCATGGGTAAAAAGCTACATATAATTTAGCAATAGTAATATCTCTCCCCATTCCCCGCGAATTTTAAAACAGAATACCATTCAGACTAATTACCACAGCGGATATAAAACAAAAAAAAACGAATTTCGGTAAAACTGGTCTATCTTAGCGCGAAGCAAATCTTTATTAGTTACTACGTACTCTCTTCAATACATTTAAGCGCTCGGAATATAGATTAGCCATATTTTCGACCTCGCGCATAATACAGTCAAAAGTTTGATACAAAACCAAAGTTAAAATATTATTATAGGAATATTGTATTTATTTATTTATTTATTCTTGTCTCGATGTTATACATATAATACAATACGTATTTGTACCTAAATTTGTGTTCTACATATTTATATTCAGAACAGTCAAAATGACTGGAAGGAGGACTATACTTTTTGTTCACTCTAAAAATTAACACATTAATTTTAAAGGTAAATAAACATATTAATAGCGATATAATTCATAGATTTATTTCGATAAATCATTACATAATTATTATATATTATTAAATGGCGGAATGATGTCAAAATAATATACAAGAACATAAAAAAAAACATACAATAATATTTACAAACGTTAAAGCTAAAAATTAACTGGTTTACTAAACATAGTTAAACTTAACAACGAAAACAAAAAAAAAAAAAACATGGCCGATACTATTAGGAACTTATATCGACTATATACAAAACGAAACGATCACATAAATTCACGCGGTCGCCATGTTGAATTCCACGAACGAAACGATGACAGCTAGAGTGTAGAATTAACCCCTCGGTTGGTTTTTTAAAACCCAGATCTCAAAATGGCGGATTATGTTTTTAAATTTCACGACAGCGTACATCGCACATTTAATGGTTTAATAAAAAAAAAAGTTCTTGCAAATGAACAAATAATTTAAAAATACATTTTACATAAAAATTGTAATTTTACAATACAAAATTTGTTATTTTTCAAAGTTTTCTTAAACTGTTCAAAACTATATTATACAAACTATTACCCTTACAGGCCTCTTAAGGCGTTTAAGGCACTGAGTCAATTTTATATCGGCAACCAGCTCAAGGGCGCACGGTGCGCCTCGGTTTGAACTGTTGAAAACAAAAGGTCCTAACCTGGTAGTCTTTATTGTCAACATGATCATCGTGGCATTCAACATGTCGGAAGATGCACAAAAACATATCACTATAATTATAAAATCCGATGAAGAATAGTGCAAATAATGCGACTCCTTGACTAAACAACGGTCAAACGATCTTTTATTAAATATACAAAGCATTTGAACCCTTCAATGCATATTGTTGCCAATTGTTTACATTCCATTTCCACTTCAATTTATTCCAAACCCTAAGTGTATGCGTTTCCAAAAGCATGTTAAATCGTTGGAAAATACATTACGCATGAAAGAAAAATTTGACATTACTTTTGGCGGTTCAGTTATATTTTTTTTTTGTGTTTTAAAATTAATTCAAAACAAAGATTTTTAGATTTAGATTTGAGGGTTAGAATTCGTTTAATGACGACATAAAGGTTGTACTAACGTATAATATGTTAACTAAAATTTATACTTAACCGTGTTTTAGCCAAGGATTTAATAGAATATAAGAAACATTTATTACATTAATTCGTATAAAAACAATGAATATTCGTAATAATACCAAATTTTTGTAGGGGGTCCCTCTTATACAGGTACTCGTAGACGTGATTACATAGATATACGTATAACCAGTAGTCACGTTAATAAAGTAAATCGATTAAATATATATTAAAAAAATTATAAGTAACATATGTCAACTTATGGATAATAAAAACAGAGATTCTAATCACCCTCCTTTCTATATAAGGCATTTTTTTAATATGTAAATATCGAAGAAAATAATGACAGTATTACTAAAATTATGACGTCACATTATTAAATCGTTTCATCAACTAATCGAAAATAATTATAAAGAGAGATTTGAACTGAACCGCGCGAGAATGACGGTTAACTCGCATGACGGTTATATTTATAGGAATTTAATCGTGTGAGGGTAATCTATAACACGTTTTTAACTATAGTAATGTGACGGTAGTTGGATTATTTTTTACCACGTGACGACGATATATGTTTTTAAATATTTGGGGATTTCACATAGTTTTGCTGCTTTCTCGACCTTGTACATAAAAAAATATATTGAACGTAAAATCAGACCTTATACGGAAGTAAAAATACGAGATCTTACTTGAGGACATATTCGTAATATGTTATAATGAAAATAATAAATAAATGCCGAATTTGAGAAACGAAGTCGAGAAACAAAAATATGGAAACATCGAATTTTATCAAAGTAAAAATCGATCTGTGATTATCTAAAATTAAAATTGATTGACAATAGCATCTAATATCTAATTTTATTGGTGATATAAATATGTTTTTTTGGTCTATATAATACATCTGTCTATCTGTTCATTTATAAATTTATTTCTTAATGAATTTATATAAATACGTATGTAACAATTAGTTAGGTCACTATTTTGTAAAGTATTTGAAATATTAATCTTTTTATGCATTACAAATATACTTTTGTTACACATTTTTTTTGTAAATAAAAACAAAAAAATGATACCAAACTGATAAAGACTCTTCTATTGTCTAGTATGAAATAATCTGAATCTTTATAACAGCATTGATAACTAAGAATTTGTAACGTATTTGAGAAAGTGATATTTTTATAATTCTATCTATTACAAAAGAAAATCATTTTCTTACTATCCATGGTAATACAATTGTACTATTTTCTTTGTTCTAGAAGGTGTATAGAAGTTTACATACGTAAAAAAAGAACATTTAAAAAGATCTAACTTAAGGGCTTCCCCGAAACGATGGAATAGTCGGTGTTACCAGATTATACACCGAAATCGTACCAAGTCTAAAATAAAATCACGAAACGTAAGTGAAATCGCGTATGATTTTATTGTTATTCGGTTTATTTTCCTACATTGTACATTCGTGTATGGAATTTTCGAAATAACTATTTTTAGTAATTTGGTAATACTGGTTAACTAATTCAAATCATTTCAGGGAAACTATAACCGGGACACCCCTTTTGATTTAAAAAATAGATTATATTACAAACTATTTCCGAACATCATTCTATCGTCGTATAAACTCAGTCGGTTGCATTCGTTTGCCCTCCCCTTCTGTAGGACTCGATCGCGACGCGCTCTCCTGATAGCAACGGGGAGGTCTCCGGGGGTTTTGACCCTCCCCGCCGGATTCAGCAGGTTCACCTCCCCCGATGAGGTGAAGATCTCGCTGACTTGTTCCAGGGAGTGCTGACGTTTTATTGATAAGCTCTTGAGGGTCGGCTTCGGCGATTTAGGTGCTTCGAAAGTGAAGTCAGCCGTATCTATCTCCCCCTTCAAGGCTGCGAGGTAGACAGGATTATCTCCACTGTAACCGTTCACCAAGTTCTCCTTATCATTGGGATCGCTGTACTCATTATCGAAATTCGTATATTTGTTAAGACTCTTGTTAAAAGTGACCGCTTTCGGTTGGCTGGTCTCCTTCAAGACATCATTCTGGTAATCCGTCTTCTGGATCGTTTGCATCGTTATCTTTGAGCCACCGTTTTCTGAAAGGAGCATCAGATGCTCGTCCTCGCTACTGGAACAGTCCGAGTTCAACTCGAACGGGCTGACTTGGTTGTACGTATCCTGGTTGTCGATATACTGTAGTTCGAGGTTGATGCTGGCCCTGGACGAGCCACCGCTGTTGCTGTTGGTTATGATCTTGTTGTCGCAACTCAATCGTTTCTTCACTGTGGAGTCCTCTGACTCAGAGTTAGCTTTGAAATTGCTCTGCGACGATATCGATGTCCGCATAGATTGTTTGTTTAAACTCTCCGAGCTCCCACGAGATGTTTTGTTCCTCATCTCCATAAAATCGTTCGTTTTCGCTTTGGGCACGATGACTGCGAATATTTGATTCGGCGTCTTCGCTTCACTATCCCTCGGGGGAAGTTCTTTGAAGCCCAGGACGTTATTCTCGTCCATCATCGTTGGTGACAGCGTCCTATTTGGCGGGGAGAGGCACGGCCCTTCTAAATTGAACGTCTGATCTTGGTTCAAGACCAAATTACTCGGCCGGTTAACGTGTATCGTTTTCTCGCTTACTGAAACAACTTTTGTTAGTACGTTCTCAGGTACCAGTTTCACTTCGACATCGGTTTTGTTCTTATGGAACTTCTCGAAAAACTTCTTAATACCCCATTTGGATTTTTCTGATTTGGCTTCTTGGAGGAGGTTCGTTTGTTTTGGGCCCCTGTCGAGATCCTGGCTGCTGACGTCGTTTTGGACGTACTCGAGTGGTCTCTGGTAGGATCTAATCTCGTTGAGAGTGTTCTCGAGTGGTTGTGGTCGGTGGGAGACGCGTGCGACGGAGAGGCAATGCTCTTCGATGTTCTGTACTCTGACAGCGTCTGTTGGTGCTGTGATGTCTTTGAGGCTTTTGTGGATGAGTTCGACTGTGTGCTGTTGTGTGTTCGTGTTACGTTCGATGCAGGCATTACGTCCGATATGGGGTTGGGGGTAGAGTAGGGGTGTCGTGACGTCACACACGTTTTGGACGGTGCAGTTTGAATTTTTGTCCGATTCGTGCGGCGACGATATATTCGCATCCGCTGTTAACAGTGAAATTATACATATTTTAGGATTTTATATCCCACGTTATGTTAAGTATTCATTGCAGCTTATGACTATATAAAATTAGTATTATGAAACCGTAGTCGTAATGAAAGTTATTTTGTGGTGGTCTCTTGGGAGAATTGCGCTGGTCAATTCTGGTTCTTATCCTGCAATTTGTTGTAGTATTTGGTGAAGGAATACGCCGTGATAGAACCAGAACATGGTCGTACAACTGCTCTATAAACTTCAAAAATTGCAGACAAACACATTTTTTTTTCAAACTCACTACACTGTTGGCCTGGCAAGGCCTCTATAATTTCACCGGAATACGTCGACAAACACATATTTGTGTATTCCAATAGTTATATTTGATGCTTCCTCTAAGTTTACCACCATGTTACCATCTTAGGTCATATCACAGTTCATACTCGTCTCCTAAGGACAACTGAAAACAGCATTTTTTATTTACGACTTTCATAATAATTAAACCTTGTACACTCACCTGACGGGCTCGTGTGTGTGTGCGGATGGAGATTGTTGTCGTGAATGATCGGCGCCTGCGCTTGTAGCATCTGCTTCAGTTCAGCCATCCGTTCTTCCACACAGACGGCTGTCAGCCTATACATACAATATATTTATTTACTAATCTATATCATGCAAAATAATACTAAAATTGCATTATATATGATGAAAGTATGTGAATAAACAAAATGTAATTTCTCCTAAAGTTCAAAGCTGCCACAAAAAAAAAGCAACGAAATCCCCAAAATTAGGACGTCTCAGTGTGGCAATCTTTTTTATAAATCTCGATTATAGCTTAATTTCTCACGCAGTTGTTTTTATTTCGTCAATCTCCTGTTAGTACTTCGAAAGAGTCTCTTATTGTTTACACATGCTCTGCGGTCCATTATAATAGTATTAAATTCCACTAAGTTATAGGAAATTGAAGTAAAAAATCTAAATTTTCCACATATTTTAAGTGGGAACACTTTTAAAGGGAAAAAAGGAGTTATAATTTAAGGGCTAAAATTTGTCAAGGATTTTGTTTTTCAGTATATAGAATAATATTTTGGTGGAAGAGCGACAAAAATTCCGTTCAAAACGAATCACCCTAATATTTATATACAAGAATTGCCGTTTTAAAGGTATGATTGATTAGTCTAGCTTAAAGTTAAAATTACCTAGCCTCGGCGTCATGGTCCCAGCACTCATCGCAAGTATCCGTCGCGACCTTCAGCGCCCGGGACTCTGGTACCGGTCCCGCTGGTAGCGGAGGCCGAGCCTTGTTCCTCGACACCAAGCTCTGCAGTACGAGTTACAAATGCTAATCCGATGCTATTTCGCAGAAAGTCTACGAACCCACGAGCGTTTATATTGCACTTTTCAGTAATAACGTCGTACCATCACATCGATCTGCAGGGCCAAAACAGTCTTCCCGAAGAAAGGTACGGGTATAACCACCACGGCAGCTCAAGACGTAATGGCGATTTGAAACTCCAGCAAATCCACACTTTTTTTACATACTGTGTTACTACAACTATTTTTCCCAGTATCGGCCCACAGTGTTACCAATTTAAAATAGTAAATATGCGGGAATTAAAAAAAAATCGTTGATATACGCAGGGTGTCCAACCTGCGGTTATTGAATTGATATTCAACCGGTGAAACCTGTCAACCAGCACGACTATAGAAGTCTTATGGCAAAGGCAATTTGATAGGAGCTTGTGAAAACTACAATTGACTTTATATATATATATATATAATGGAATATATGAAGATATAGTTTAATTATGTCAAAATTTCAATTTAATAAATATATAAACTTAAATGCTACCTAAAACTCCCCAACTTTAGGCAAATATACAGTGTCCTTCCATAAAATGTTATAATTAAGATCCCTTTTTTATTTTTTTAAGTTTGATAAATCTAACGTTGAAACCACATTAAATATAAGGAAAAATTAACTTTAATTATTAGTAACTATGGTGCGAAAACATTACAGGTTTAGGTAAATGTACTAGTACATTACAGATTTTATGTTTTTTAGAAAAATACCATAACTTTTTGTTTTTGTGTTACGAATTTAATATAATTCTGTATGGAGCAAGATTTACAAAAAAAATGTGTTACATTGATTTTGTTGTAACAAAAAAAAAAAAACTAAGTAATTTTATACTATAAGCGGAAATTTGGCGGCCATATACTCGCGTAAATCAGTATCAAGTATTGCCCTATGAAACCACCATCTTGTTAGAACTTTGAAATAATCACAAGATACTTGTAATATTAGTACCTATTTGACATTGGCAGTTATAATGTAGAAAATTGGTTGGCAAAAATAATTTAAATACCTGCATTTGTGCCAGAGTCGGCTTCAGAGGTAGACCGTGGTGGTGGTAGGGGAGCGCGTATGGTGGCACCGGTTGCGCGTGCGCACCGCGCGTGCGCCACAGCATCTCCCACAGCACCAGCCCCAGCGCGAACACGTCCACAGCGCACAACGCAGCGCGAGCCCCGCTGAGGTCCAACGCGCCCTCGAGCGCCTCCGGGGCCAGATATCGCAGGGTCCCGGCCTATCAACCCGATATTCCCAACATAAAGCTATCATTGTTACCAAAACTTCCAGCCTTTTAACCCACCATTACGAACACGAACCTATTGCTTTTTCCAAAACTTCCTGCATGTAAACCCGATATTCTCAACACGAATCGATTATTGTTACCAAAACTTCCGGCCTATTATCACGACATTCTCAACACGAACCAAACGATACCCAAAACTTGCTTCCTTGTTCGCGTTTTCGTTTGCATTTATACAATTGATTCTTAACTATCTTTATCTAACTTCCTAATGAGCTAGAGACTTACAAGAGGATGGAGGAAACAAAAAAAAAACTGAAATAGGTAGCAGTAGCGATGATTGTCAATTTAAAAAAAGGACACCATTCATAAAACGTAACGATATTAGAATCACGTATTTTTTCAAAGTTACAAAGAGACATTAATGAGCAAAATGGTACAAGAGTAATAGAGATAGAAAACCTTGAATAAGCGGCTTGAAATCTCCGCATGTTTTTAAGTGACGACAGATTACTTATATAATACATACGGTCAAATACCACAACATTATGAATAAAAAAATAAAAGCCATTAAACGACAGACTAAGGCCCGTTCAATACTTCGAATAGAGTAGATTTGAGACAAAAATAGCTCAGTTGTAGTATGTTAGGGCATCGATTCCATCTTCGTAGAACTGGAGCTCATGGTGACGCTATAATATGGCAGTAGGGCTTTCTCTAAGTCCATCTAATTAGCTACAATTTTCAAGTTGAAAATTTGTTCTTCAAAAATCTATGGGTGCGTTCCGGCAGCTGCACTTAAAAGTCAGTCCTTACTATCATCTTAGATTAAATCATTTGTATGGTTTGTGTATGTATGTGGTTGTTTTATAATTATTGTAGTATCAATTGTGTAAAAATACGTGAATAACATAAGGTCCAGTGAGACATACCTCTGTGATGCGACTGGGGGCTGTGTTTTCTCTCCTCGGGTGGAGAGCTTGCGCCAGCCCCAAGTCCGCGAGCCTCGCTTCACCATTCGCGGCTATCAGTACGTTATTGGTATTCACGTCGCGATGCACTACGCACGGTTTGTTACCAACTGCGCACATGATAACTTATTATTTTAATAACTTACTATAAGAAATAAATAAATGAATGTAATTACAACTATTTTCGTAAATCTCTATAAGCATCACACAAATGGATGTAATTAGTACCATTCTAGTAAATGTCTATAAGTATTACACAAACGGATATAAACAACTATTTTGGTAAATCTCTATAAGTATTACACAAATGGATATAATTAGTACCATTTTAGTAAATCTCTACAAGTCTTACACAAAAAGTTGTAATTAGTTCCGTTTTAGTAAATCGCTATAAGTGTTATACAAATAGTTGTAATTAGTACCATTCTAGTAAATCTCTATAAGTATTACACAAATAGATATAATTAGTACCATTCTAGTAAATCTGTATAAGTATTACACAATCAAATGTAATTAGGACCATTCTTAACCAACATCAAAAAGGAGTTTGTCAATTCTATTGTATTTTTTATGTTTGTTACCTCAGAACTTTGTCATTTATAAACTGATTTGTAAATTTTTATTTTATTTTAAATGACATATTTTCAAGGGGACCCTTAACATTGGACCTTATATTTCGAAGATAAACCAGAGAATCCCTCAAAAACGAATAAGAAATGTATAGCGATACCGTTCTTACCTATTAAAATTTAAGACCTATTCCTAAAATATGTAACGCAAAATTCTACCACTTTAGATCCCTTCCCCGTGTTCGTCATGCTGTGTAATATTTCTGGCGACCTCTGCTATCAATATTGCGTCGCGAATGATAGATTCTTCGCCCATATATGTACAAATATATACATAAAAATATTTGTATAAATTACAAATATTAAACCAATGACTCTCTATCGTAACAAACAATAACAAAATAAAAAACAAAAGAAAATTTGTAAAATTATTTTATGAACGACACGTTCCTTAACACACAAGCCCCCCCCCCCCCCCCCATACCCGTAAATGCAAAGTATTTTAAGAACGGCCCTTCACTGCTGTTAAATTTTCACAGTCTCTACGAAAAAGTGTAGTGTTATATACTTTAGGTAACCTTTGTAAAGTCCACTACCTAAAACTTAGCTTAAAATATTGAGATTTACTTTTAGACATAAGAAGAGTAAATTTTAAGTATTAGCATCTGATACTGAAGCAATATATCTCACCTTGTGCGTGTAAGTGAGCCAAAGCAGCGGCCAGCCCCCTTGCCAGGCTTGCAAACTGCAGCCAAGAGAGTGGCGCTGCGCGTAATCGAGACCTCAAAGTGCCCGCGCAGAGCTCCACCACGACTAGATGCTCGCGGCCTCCACCCTCCGTCAGCCGAGCCCGAGTCTCGCTGCCTGACACACAACCGATAGTATTCTACTTTCATACAGCGCAAAACCAGACTTTTTACGACAAAATAACTAGCTTATAACAACTGTAATTACTTTATATCCGAACGTAAAAATCATACATAAAAAAATTACAATATTGAACTAAAATGTATAATATTAAACAACATTTAAAAAATAAAATCATGCGTATGTTTGTTACACTTTCACCGTCTTAACTACTCAACTGATCAAGTATTATTGCATATACATTGTCAGGGGTACCGAAAATGATATAGTGTACCTTTCATCCAGAGAGTACTATTACGGGGATATAGGCCAAATTTAAATAAGGGCGAGCATGGCCGCGAGTACACTTTAGTAGTATAAATAAAATTATTATTGGTTAGGAGAGAATATGTACTTACCGTAATACCGCAGTATGTTTGGGTGAGCGAGATGAGGCAGCGAGTATATAGATGCTTCTTTCTGCCACGTACTCGCATTTGAATACAGCTTCACGGCGACGGGGTTCGATCCGAGGGACCCTCGCCAGACCGAACCGAATTTACCCTGACCTACATAATATCCACTTTAATGATCAGCACTGTCGTCGAAGTCCTGGTGGTCGAGGGGTTTGACCGGTGGAATATCAATCCAATGTCCGCAGGTTCGAACCCCGGCATGTACCAACATTTTTTTCGGAATACGCGTACATTTAATAATTTTAATTGGTACCACCATCGGCTGATGGTGAATGAATAGAGACATCGTGAGGAAACCTGAATCTGAAAAATGTTCATGTAATACCACCACCGTATGTGGAAAAATATAGAACTGTGGATTTCTCGGAGTTTGGAATCTCCAATACGTCGTGGGTTGGTGTGGTGATTATGCCCATACCTTCCTCCGGGAATATACCTATGGCCCTGCAGTGGATCTATTATAGGCTAATGATAATGATGATGACTGTCGTCCAGTGAAAAGAGGGGCGTAACTGCCATATTTTCCAATATGAAAAGTGTTTTTGTTTTTAGCTGCGTGAGATCTTTCGATAGGTATAGCATTTAAATAACTGTCGTCAAAGTGACAGTTCTTTGTTATTTGTGTTCCGAAAGGGTTGCCATTTTAATCAAGAGTAAATTAACGCTTGAACTGCGCTACTGAACTTGAGGAAATTTATTATCAAACCTAACGTACAGTTCGCGAAATGTATAGATAGAGCTCTTCGTTCATTTTATGCTGGACATAAAGAATATGCAGCAGGATATTCATGCTGTATCACTCACTGCAAGATGTTACACCATCGACATGATAAAGGCTGTGGGTATAGAATAAACTTTTGTTGCTGTGAGTGAAAGTGTGCAAGGGGTTCCTGAAGCTACAATTCGCCATCAATTTCAGCAACAAAAGTTTTGTCCGTCCATATGGAAACTTGTATGTAAATCTGAACCTATGGTTCCAATATGCTGGTCCTACGTGACACACGGACAATGAAACCATTAAATTTATTGAAGCAATAAGTTAGTTAAAGCCTTACAAGAAACGGTCCAGTCAATTGGCTTCCAAGATCACGTGATTTAATGCCTCCTGATTATTTTATTTGTGAGTATATTAAATCTATGACTTATGACAGAACCAACAACTCTAGAAGCATTGGAGGACAATATTCAGCGAGCTATTGAATAAATAATACGACAATTATTAGAAAAAGTTGTCAAAAATTGTACTGATCGGATGCGCTTCGTAACGATTAGTCGCTGTGATCACATGCCAGAAACCATTTCGAAACATATACGGCATTGAATTTACTTTAAAAAAAAACATTCATCTATTTATGTTTTATTTCAAATTGAAGCTCTCAAGCTCATAAAGAGCATCACCCTTTATTATTATATATCCGGAATATACCAAAAAGCTGCAAATAATAGTCTGTACTTTATTTCCCTTGAGAATTTTTCTTATCAAATTACTCTTAATTACAAAACGAATTACATATAAATTACATATTTGGTTTAAAAGTGATATATTTTTATTTAACAAATATCTCTTACCTATATGTTCGATAAGGGTAAGATTGTCGACGCACGAGAGTCCTGTCGCCAATGCATCCGGTCCATTCCCCATTATATCACCTTAAGTAAAATAGCAAATTATTAAATATTATAGAGAGAGTCTATGTGATTTCTATGATTAAAACGTATCTAATGGTCTAACGCAGCGGTTTTCAACCACCGTGTCGCAATCACCTATCAAGGTTATCGCGAAATTTACAAAAACATTATTTTTATCATCGCACATTAATTTAAAATTCCTATTTTTTACCTTATATTTATAGCGAGCGGATGGATAGTCTACTATGCTAATAAATAGGATAGTAGGTTAGCCCGTTCAAATACTCCACGGCAGATAAGGGAACGCACCCATACTATGTGGTTGGCAATTTTTTACCGCGCTCTCTACCCATCCGTAGTATATGATAAGATCTCCCCATCCCCCTCTAGTTCTCTAGTTCTCAGGTAGGAATCATAAATACTGTTTTTGTCTTATTTCATTCAATTGTCTTTTTTGTATTGAGTGCATGAATTAGTAATCCTTGTCACAGTTAATGAACACATTGTATAATCGATCGTACAACGACATTATTGTATTGGCACAAACTCTCGTCGATTTGCCTGGCAACTGCACTACAAACTGTTAGTTTTCAATCAGCTGACGTCGCGGTATATGTGCATAGGTATAGCAATTACAAGTTTTAAAAGCGCTAAACGCTTCTAAGCGCTCCCCTTAGTGCCCCGGTGAAACTGTAGCGGCCCTAACAAACCAAAAGTGTAGTCGTGTAGTAAAAATAGATTAATAATTTTTAATTTGATAATATACTTCTTGGATTACCTTGGATGTATATAAGAGTGTATATAAGTTTAATTGCCATGTTAAGCGGGTTTTGGTGTCAAAGGGCTATTACAGAGTGGATCAATATGGGAACGATGGTGATGTCTGGAATTGACTCCTCTCTGTGCATCCACTAAAACGATTGTAACGTATAACTTATTTTAAATATATAATTGTATGTTAAAAAGATAAACCCGATTGAGTTTCTTGCCGGTTCTTCTCGATGACTGGGATGTTTTGCGAACCGGTGGTAGTTTTGACGTTCATAAGCGCCTTCTTAGGGCCTAAATTGAAAGAAGTATTTTTGATTTTGATTTTGAAGTGTCGCGAATTTGAAAAGAGTATGTGAGTGCGTCGCTGAGAATAAAAGGTTGAGAACCGCTGGTCTAAAATATAAGGCGCTGCCTTTATTAGGTGTTAAAATCCATCAAGCCCTTTAGACCATGAAGTATACCAAATAAATAGGCAAACATAAATACATACAACGACCACTTATATAGGTATATACATACATAGTTGCGAACATAAACATTAATATACTCAAAATACATTACCCTCGAACTTAGTAAAAATACCGGATTCCTTATCACCCCTTACCTCTTAAACCCTAGACAATCTAACAGAAAAAAATCAGTGCTACACACTATTCTCACCTACCTTTCTCTAAATCAGTCGCATCACTCAAATCTTCCTTGTCAACGTCCATGATCCTGCAATAAAACTTCTTCACCACCACGGCCATCACCAATATTGCGACGAATGCAAGTATAGAAGACGCTAGAATGTTCCAGTAGCTCGGTTGCTGGGAGACGGTGTTCATCGTTGATTCAGCTTTCACAGTCACCGTCTCCTCCTTTAGTGATGCTGTAATGTATAAGGTCTTACTATAGGAACCGGTCCCCCAGTGAGGTTATCATTCGACATTAGAAATAGTTAAATAATAGGTGTCAAAACACTATGGGAAGTTGAGGTAAGGGCAGCAAACGATTATATTTAGAAATACAATACAAGTACTATAACAATAATAAAAAAAATTAGCCAATTTCAAAAAAATTCACTCTAAAAAATGTTTTTTTTTTTTTATATTATAGGGGGCAAACGAACAGGTGGGTCACCTGATGGTAAGTGATCACCGCCGTCCATAGACACTAGCAACACCAGGGGAGTCGCAAGTGCGTTGCCGGGCTTTTAAATATGTGGGCCCCCTGTTGTTGCTAGTGTTTATGTACGGCAGTGATCACTTAACATCAAGTGACCTGTTCGTTTGCCCCTATAATATAAAAAAAAGATGTCCACGGCTGAATAATACACTTACTAAAATCAGCATTGCAGTAACTCTTCGTGCAGTAACACACTTTGGTACCTGGAAGCCGAGCTGTAACTTTGTCACAGGAATTTCGCCCCTCCGTTTGAGACGATCGCCAACAACCTATAGGAAAAATAGATATATTATAAAAATGATTTTAAATTACACCCATATACAAATCCTAACTAATATTATCTTTATGTATATACTTAAATAAAATAGAGGTATGCTGTTGTGTGTACATCATTCAAAGACTAGTAGATACATTTCGATAAATTTTTCACTTTTCAGTACGATTTTTGATACAATTTCTTTCATACAAACCTTATTCTAACAATTACGAACACAACAAAAAAAATTATTCCAAGTGATGCGATTACATACATTCAGCAATTCATTTTTACTTATATCGATATCTCAAATAATTCACATTTTACATATATATTTTACAACTTTAATTAGAATTTACAGTTGCCGTCAATTTTTAGCCGCTTTGAATATAGACCAGTGGTGGGCAAACCCGCGTCCGCAGGCGCAGCTGCGTCCACAGTTGACCTGTAATGCGCCCGCTGCAGGATTAACCAAAATACAAATTGAAAAATACCCCTTTTTATAACTTTTCTTAACCGTATCAAAATAATTTTAAAGTACCCACACTTCTACTCCTACTCACTTAAAAAACATGCGCCCACCGCGCTGTTAAAACTTTTAATTGCGCACTTGCTTTGCTTGTTCTAAAAGGTTGTCCACCGCTGATATAGTAAGTGCCGGCTTGTGAATAATACAGTCAGGAGTTTAATAGAAAACAAAGTTAAAATAGTATTATAGGAATCGAAAACTGGCATATATAGAAAGACGACTGTAATTACTATGCCTCCTAATAATAAATACAACTCCGTTGGGAGTTGGGAGTGGGTGTGTGTAGGTCGTGGATCACACATGGCATTTATAACAGGTTAGTTAATTGCAATTATTCTTTTATTACATCATAATAACCGATATTTATTGCTTTACTAAATAAATGCAAATGTGTACCGTACTTTTTAGATGGTTGTAAAAATGCTATTGCATAACAATTTATTTTAAATTAATTAATGTTAAATAAGTTAGTGTTTGGATGGAGTTCAGGATTCAATTAACAGACGAATTCAAGTCTGAACAGATATTTATGTGTAGAGTGTAAGCTCTTTATAACGTTATTCATTACAACGAAAATTCCAAATAATTTAATTTGGTTGGTTTTCCTTAAAATCCATATATTTATACACTCTTTATAAAGCTATTCTCTATTACGTAAAAAAATTTCAAAACTTAGATGTCTGTACGTGTTATTTATATTATTGTTTATGTCATCAATTTACCGCTATTTTTTTAACTGATCATACGCTGTTGGCCCGATGGACCCTCACAGCTTGACCGTGCCAATGGGGCAAGAGCTTATGGCGCTCAGCCGGTTGGTGACACGCGCAAGGGTGCCAAAGCGGCCGAAACTCGGGTTGATCTATTGCTTTGGATGTAACAACGGATAATCTTATAAAGATAAACTAGCTAAGCTAATCATATATATATACGTATTAGTAAAGCACACATGTGTAACGCATGTGTGCCTCACGAAATCAAATATGTATTTTGTATCTGTCAACTTGGCTAAACTAACCAAGTTCGAAAGGAGAAGGGAATTCAAAATAAAACCCTTCCACCATATGTGTATCTACCTGAGTGTGTGCACGTATGTAGGGTTGTTCTGTGTCGTGTGTGTTAAGCTGGTGAGTGAAAATATTCAGTGTCATTGTATTGCGTTAGCAGCGTGCTCGAGGGCTCTACTCCGAGGGATCGAACCAAGGCTTGAATTGCTGCCGAGGGGGGTCGCGGTCAGTATGTGGGAGAAAAATTCACCACTAGATCACGGCGGCGTGACCGATTGTTACACGGGCGTGGGTGTGAACACGCTCTGTTTGAAGAGCTGGAGTGGTACTGCTTGTTCGCTGTAGTTATTTTATCGGGGTGATCGGAGAAGAGTTTAAGCAGTCGTCTTATAAATCATGGGGCGTCGAGTATTGTAGTGCGATTTGCGAATACCAATAATGGGCTTTATATCATTTACGACTTAGATTACAAAAGGCTCCGACTAGATCTTTGAAGTTACAACATTTGTAAGAAAGGCACTTGAGGGCCTAAACAGGTGACTTGCTATTGTTATTGTCAATTACCTAGAACATGTGTACCATTACTCTTGAATTGCAGCTATCTCTAGGAAATTTCGGTCTCACTAAACACACCAGGCGTGATCCTATCACTCATAGCCAACTTTGAAACTGTTAATATGACCAGTTAAAGAAAAGCGTTGTGTTGACGAAAAAGTTTGTTTGATATATGTAATAGAAAAGGAAGAAAAGATAACTGATGGTGAAAACTCATTATAAAAGACTAGCTGTGAAACAGAGACAAAAACAGAAAGCACCACACCACTTGCCCCACTGCTTCATGGCAAAATAACACAATACTGCTGAATGCCTGTGTTATTTATTTAAAATTCATTTTTTTTAAACTTTAATACTTATTAGTAAATGGAGCTATGAATCAATCAAATCAAATCAATTTTCTAAGTAAGAACCAAGTGCCTATGAAGCAAAACAAAAAGAAATTGTATATTAATCTCTCCAGTCGTTTTTGCTTAATGCACACACAAGGCAGGCCTCTTTTATCATTTTATTCATGTAGATAGATTTTGGGTCCCATAAGTTTCCTTAAGAGTTTACATTATAATTATATAAAACATAAATAATAAATACCTTGTCCTAAAACTGTGATATTGCCTTCGCTGTTGTTGTGCCACAATGTATAGCAAGAAGCTCTCGTATCAGTACACTGTTCAACCTGAACCACTTCACCATTCGATAGAGTCATTTCTGATATTGGTCCAGTATCTGAAAATTGACATGATAAAATGTGTGTCAATTTATTTCAATGACATCTATACATCATCAACTTCATGAGCCTGTAAGAAAGCTACTGCAGAACCATAGGCCTCTTCCCGAATGAAGGTATGGGCATAAACACCTTACCAGCATAGAATATAATGGCGATTTCAAACTCCGAGAAAACCACACATGTATTGTTTCAAATATGGTAGTACTATAAGAACATTTTTCAGGTTCAGGTTTCCTCACTATGTTTTCCTTAAACATCAGACGATTGCTTTACCAATTGAAATTAGTAATTGTATGACAATTCAGAAAAAATTGTTGGTACGTACAGTGGTTTGAACCTGCAGACATTGAATTGATATTCCACTGGTCAAACTATTCAGCCACAACACAAATATGACAAATAAATAAAATTAATGTATCTGATTATAATGTCAAAATAACTGCTTTTTCTAAATGGATATGAAAGTATGGCAAACATTTATAACAAAAATGTAGTTTTTAAAATTTGGTTCCGGTTAAACTCTGAAATGGTTAATATACCTTTTACTGATAGACAATAATTTTTAGCATTACCACATCTATTATCTTGTCTTTCGATAAATAAGAAAAAAAGTCAATTACCAAAACTATCGTTTTCAACCATCAATTGAGCATTTCTCTCATCATCGTAAGAAGGGGTCACACTCATGGCTACATTATGTATTTTATATAAGCATGATATTGTAGGACCCATGGTTGTAGGTGCTTCTGTTATTACTCTAGCAGCTTTTACTTTATACTTTTTGATCTCGTCTGACATACTATTCTTATTAATAGTGTTCTCTTTACCAATAGTTACTACTTTCTTATTGGAATTAACTGCATTATCTTTTACAGTATCAGATGTATACTGTTTTATATTAGAAACATCTTCATTGCTACTGGCCAGTTCACTTGAATCAACACTCCTTTTATATAACTGCCAGTATGTTTTAAATTTAGAATAATCTGTGCTTCTTTTTTCAATAACTTTTGGTTTTAAAACATTTGTATCTGCATTAACAGGTTTGTTTTCAACTTCATTATATTCACTTAATGGCCAGTCATATTGAATGTAATCAATACTTCTTTTCCCATAATTCTTTGGCTCTTGTACAGGCCAATAGTTGTTCCATTCTTGGTTATTCCGTTGTATAGTTCTTCTGTGGTGATACTTAGTAAATGTTCTTACATAATGTAAAGGCTTAACTTGGTGTATACTGTTTTTTAATTCTTGAGACTCTTGAGGTCGCGATGTGAGAACTTTTGCGGTGAAAATGAACAAAAATAATACTACACATTTTAGTAATGGTGTAACTTTTTGAGTCACTAAACCTTCCATGATTACGCTGTATTGTTTACAGAAGTAATTCGAGACACATATTTAGATGTTAGGGCATTGACGAGAAAATTATGACTACATAATGCGTATTGTAACTCGGGAACGGGGATACCGCAGTATTAGTACATATTGATTTTTTAACAGTATGTCAAATTTATAGTTTTTCCACAATATACTGAACGCATTAATCAATCTTTGTTGAAAACGTTAATAAGTAAAAATAGAACCCAATTAATTAAGTTAATAAAGTAATTATTTAAGAAATATGTGATTTTATGTTATGTTATGTTACGTCGCGGTGAACTGATGATAACATTTTTCAAAGTAACTGATTGTAATGATCTTGTCTCTTCTTAGTTTTATATAAAGCTCTAATTAATTAGCACAATCAATAAATAAGTAGATCAAAATGAAATTGCTGCGTAAATGTAATAAATTCATTAGAAAAATCGATATAATGTTGACATTGTTGACAAACAGATCGTAGTTCAGAGATATACTCTGTGGTTTTGTGTCTCCAATCATAGCCAACACGGAACTATTGCCATTTTAAATACTAATTAAATTACTAAATTGTATAACAAAACTAGCTGACTCGGTGAACTTTGTACCGCCTAACAGTCGATTCATTAATTTTTTGTAATACTTATTTTGCTATTCGGGACGCTATATAATACCATCGTATAAATGTTGACAAATATTGACATTAATATTTATACGATACTAACGTCACTCAATTGCTTTGTTTTCCCGGAACCTCTGCACTAACACTTAAACTTTATAAGTATGATATTAAAGTTTAAATTGACTTTTAAGTATTATTACGAATCGTTTATATGGGAGTATAGAAAAGTATTGTTTTTAGACTTTTTCAGGCAATTTTTTATATTTTTCTGTTCGTAAGAACGATCCTCGTACTTCAAGGATTATTGTAAAAAAAGAATTAGCGAAATCGGTTCAGCTGGTCTCGAGATTTGCGTTTAGCAACACATTCAGCGATTCATTTTTATATTATAGATAGACAGATACGAGAATTTTTAGTCGCTGTGAAGTGGATAAAAGAAAGTAAAGAAAACAACAAATTGCGGATTTTGAACATTTATTTATGTAATCGTAGTAACATAACGTAATGAATAATTTAATTCACATAAGTAACATCCAATACGTTAATAGTAGAACTAGAATCTAAAACCAAAGTATATGAAAATTAACTAAAATATTTAATAACCTGGAAAAACATTTTATAAACTTTTATAAATGTATGTTTACAGATTGTAGAAAAATTAAAACATATAAAGAAGTTAAGAGATGCTAAGCTTTTGTGTATAATATTATTAAAAATTATAAGAATTTGTAAATGGTCTATTTATTTTAATTTGAGTTTTAATTAATGTACCTATTTAAATTATCTAAAAGACAGCTACAATTAGGAATTTCTAAACACCTGTGTAGTAACATTTAATCCAATTTAATTGGCAGCACCACTCAGTTTTTATTATGCTATTTTCTTCGTCCACTCTTCAATTCAAAGAGTGTAAATCACGTACTCTGTGAGTACATTCTGTGATACATAGGTAGCTCAAATTCGTTTACATTGAAAGTTTGCGGCTGTTTAAAATAATTCAAAAAATCTTATAATAAGTGAATGCGTTACGTTTTTTTCATTAGTGGGATTAACATTTTGACGGCATCTTTTTGAAATGTCTACCATAGCCGCCACTAAAGATATAGATGAAGCAAAGGAGCGGGAACACTTTCGGGCCGTAGTTACCGCATTCAAATATTACAAGTAAGCATGTCATTAGTATGTTGGTTTATAATTCTTCGTTTTTTTTGCAAAAAATGAAATTAATCGAGTACAGGAATAACACTTTTTGTAGTATAAAATAGGTCGATCTAATTAACCTATTTCTTCACCAAAAGTGTGTTGTTTATGTACTCGCTACATTATTAGTTCCCGAAGTAGTCTAGGCGGACCCCCAGGGTCCATGGGAAACTCGACAGGGGTCTACGTTGGCGTGACAAAAAAATAGGGGTTCACGATTTGTAAGCCGGTACAAAAAAAATTGGATATCTATGAGAAGCAATTGGGAGTCAACGTTAATGAATCTTCTCTAAACGTGTCGGGAGTTTAATTTTGGTTTTCTATGGATGGAGCTATTCTATATACACATACTATATACTTAAATAATACTTACTTCGAATATAAAGACATATCTATCTACATAAATGAAAAAAAATATATATTTGAAGATGAGAAGTTTTGCAAATAAATAATCCTAGGGCAAAAATAAAAGGTGGTGGTCTACAGAGAATCAAAAACATGGGAAGTGGTCTACGAGACAAAAATGTTTGAGGACCTCTGCTCTAGATTAGATATTATGTGTATTATGTTTTCATGTTAGATTCTACCAAAATATTTATTTTTTAGTACGTTCTTATATGAGAGTATATATGTTTTTATTTCTCTGGTAACCTTACATGATATAGCTTGGCTATTGTGCACAAGTGAAGTGGATAGGATATAATAAGATGAAAGATTAAGTATGAGTATATAATAATATCCTCAGAGATATTAACAAGGGAGTCATCATTATATTACATACATTGAAGTCATCATGAGACACTTTGTAAAGCTGAATAGGTTCCCACATGGCAATGGGAGTGATAACTTCATAATGATGAGTGGTTACTAAGGGAGGAAAAAGAATAAGGTGAAAATTTAAGGCATATAATAGACACATATAAAATACATAAATTCTAGTTATTGCCACAGAAGTACCATTGGCCACTATGTGCTTTAATTTTCATTTGTTTTTTTATATAACTAAATTAATTTCAGGATTCATTGATATGATATACATACTCTATACTTATTTATTACATTCTTTTAATTGAAACGTTATTCAAATTATTTCATATCCTGAACAAAGGTATTTTGAGACATTTGGGATGTGTTTAGTAAATATTTAAGAGGTTACTATTTAGTTAATATTAATTACATTATTAAGTGAGTAGAGGGTTGTACAGTTGTCACTTATAATGATGCAATGTGTTGTTGTGTTGCATTAGACTCTATGATGCTTATAAAGGATGATTCACAATTGAAATATGCATAAATTGAGTTTGTAAATAGTACGTTATTAAAACATGAAGATTTTTTCCGTTATGTCCTTCTATCTGATGTATTCAAATAAAACATTATCTATCCTGCGGGTTTTAACAGTTCAAATTTGTTAAATTCATTACACAACATAGAACAATCATTGTGCCATACAAATGACTTCTTTGCTTTTACTTTATATGCATCATTTACCTTTTCTGTGGTTATCTGACTGATGCAATGACATAATTAACTATTTTTGTATGTGTAACTGAATACTAGATTGAGTTGTGCATTGTATACCCTATATGAGAGATAATGTGGGTGGGTATGTTGATCAAGATAGTGAGGATTCAAAATGACGCCTTTTCTATACATCTCCTAAAATTATAATAACCACTGTATACAATAGACCATTGTATTGTTTTTTTTTTTTATTTTTGCATTTTGTACACATCATGAGGTAAGACTTGACAAGTCTAGAACACGTTAAACACTCACTGATACACAGGCCAAAACATTGAGCAACCAGAGTCGGAGTTTACCCTGAAACATCAAGCTATCAAAGTATGTGCTTAACATAGAACATTGAGCAATTAAAGTATGTGTTTAACTTGAAATATTCAGCAATCAAAGTGATTCTTTAATCAGAAAAATAGAGCAATCAACATGTTTAACTTGACACATAGAGCATCAAAGTTAGTGTACATTCATATATTCTAGATGGGTTAAATTATACACTATAGTAATTCTGACTTTTTTGTTAGTATGTTTAGATTGACTGGGATTTTTTTTTAACAGGTGGTTGTATCTTATGTGCAATCTTAGCCTTGAAGTTGAATAAATCATTATTAATTTCGAATATATTATTACAGGTTATGCAGCCTCGACCGCATACATAAGTCTGAGAAAATAATAGCTATGCTTCCGAAAACTCATCAACGGAGATTGGAAAAGTATGCAACTTATTTAACCAAGTTTAAGAAGTCTCTAGATGTCAACAATAGTGTTGTTCACATGATCATTAAAGATGTGGACACTATGTTTGAAAATGTAGATCACAGCACAATGGATGTATCGGGAACAAATGGGATAGAGAGCTTTGGCTGTAACTACAATAGCTGTGAAATTGCATCACAGAAGCAACATAAAATGCAGCATGATGTAGAGAAGGTGATTAAAAAGTATTTAAAGACAATTGTATATTTCACAATAGTAATACTAGAATATTCTTTTGTCCCCTAGAAGTATTTACCAGTGGTCCAATGGTTGTATAATTTTTTTTTGTCTAAGGGCTTAAAATGTTGTCTCATAAACTACATATAGGCTGTTTATTAATTTCTTACAGTGAAATATATCTAATGTGTTGCTTTTTAATGAGATTCTTAAAATAGTGATGTACTCAATGAAATAATTTCTTTGAACTGAAGCAAGAAGGCATTATTGTATTACAGGATATGTCATATGGATATTTTAATTTCACAATAAATAATTGGCAAATCTCAAGTATAAATAAAATAATTTTATGTTTCAAATAAGCAGTGTACATAAAGCAAATTTTAGGACAATGATGGTAAAATTAATATGGCAACATTATTTTCAAGTTTGACATTATCGATTGTCAGGTTATATACAATTGAAAGATGAACAGAAAGATTACAGATAAGAAGATAGAGTAAAATAATTATGAACTTTGAAGAGAAGATTTTTTAGATTTTCAGACATTCAATTGAAGTTGTTTAATATTCAATGTTGGTCAGTCACGTTTCTTTTTTATTTTTAATAGGAGTAAATTTTGTTATTTTTGTTCATCGTTTTTACCTAAGGCCCTGTTGTGGGTATTTTACAGTCTGATGTGTCTCTATATTTTCAGGTGCAATCAGTATTGAAAAACATTGTCCGTGATTGGAGCGAACTGGGTGCTCCTGAACGAGAACAATGCTATAAACCTATTCTAGATGAGTTAGAAGAAAGGTTTCCGCTCTCTAAATATAGGTATGTATTACTAATAAATACATATGTATATATTGAAGTCTAAATTATTTCATGCTTAATAAAAGAACCATATAAGATTGATGATGTATAAAAAAAAATTATGTATTTAAAATCTAAGTCCTATGTATCAATAGTGAATTATGATGCTATCTAAAAATTACTGTGGTTATAATGTTGTCAATTATTTTGCGATTGGATAACTCTCCATTTTGCATCAAACTAAAAATGTTGTGTAGAATAGTTGTATGTAAATATAGAAAAACCATTTCAAGTTCGATGTTATTTTTAAAGAGAGCAATACATTTTCCATGTAAATTTTTACATTTTAAATTTGTTCAATTTGAAAAACTACTTCCGAGTTTCAAATACCATTATATTTTAAAAGCCCGTAAATTGACGAATAACCCATATAGGAATAAAATAGTGAATTAATATTCATACCTACTAGTAGTATGAGTGGTCTAAACGTAACGTAACATAACGTATAACGGATAATGAATAGCAGTATAATTATGTTTTCATGGTTGTTGTAATAATAATCTCCTCTAATTGTAATGACATAAGTGAGCGTAGTTTATGTATGCATACTAATTAATATATGCATATTAAGTAAACAGTCTCTACCTAGACTGTTAAGTAGAAGTAAAGTTCTAACTTTACTTAGCGTTAGTTGGTTATTGTTGTATAATAATTATTAAATTAAAAATTAAATTATCATTATTAAATTAATAGGTAACACATAGTGAATTTTTTTCACTATTAGTGGGATACATCAGAACAAATATTTTTCATGACCATATGATACCCGCGACTTCGTCAGCGTTGTTAATAATCTTAACGAATTTTTTTGTCTTCAGAGAAAAATACATTAAATAAATTGAGAGTAAAAATTTACAAAATTTACTTAAAATCTCTTTCTAAACAATTTTATTCATTTAGTTTCTTTCTCCGGCGTATGAGCACTACACCGTTTGCACCACTTCTTCACGACAAGCAATCGTATCTCCGAACGTGTATTGTTTATAAAAATCGTAATTTCTTAAAACTATAATAAATATCTAAGATGTAAAACTAAAAACAATATTCAACGAAATTTTACCAGTAATTATTCAGTGACTGTGCGCAAAATGGCAGTCCTCTGTCATCTTATTCAGATAGATAGATCTAAAATAGAATACTTGAATTGATGTTCCAGTGACAGACGCCAAATAAAGGTGCTAGTACCAGGTGCTGGGTTGGGCAGGTTGGCCTGGGAAATAGCTGCCCGTGGATACACATGCCAAGGCAACGAGTTCTCTCTATTCATGCTGTTTGCTAGTAACTTCATTCTTAATAGGTGTCCGGAGGTGAGTGTGCAGTACCTGCCTATCATCATCCTCTTCTTACCCTTATCCCACCTAAGTAGAGTCAGTACAGTACATATCTTTTTCCACTCTTCCTGTCAGATGTCATCTCAGTATTCACACTTTTATACACATCATTTTTCACACAATCCATGCACACGTTTTTTTTTAATCTTCTTCTAATCCTATATCTGTCCATATTCAAACCCAAAACTCTTGTTACATGACTTTTATCTCTTTTCATAATATGACTGTTATTATTTATTATTATTATTCTAGAGCGGGCTATGCAGGCCTCAGACCTGTATCACTGCGACCAGTATTATCTATTGTGTTTGCTCGACAATGTCAAAGCTCCTTACCTAGTCGTAGGCACGCGGCCGTCAAGTGCGCGTGAGTCGTCACCCCCACCGCAGCCAGCGATTCTATTGTTCGTAAACCTATGGTGTTTACATGGCGCATTTATTTATTTATAATATATATTTTTTTTATATATTTTCTCTTAGGCAGCAGGAGATGTCTACACTATTTTTTTTTGGTTGTGTTTGTAATTATCAAGAAAATGTTTCTATGACAGACAATGGTTAAAAGTTTTAGCCGAACAATTTCCATATCACAAGTGAGTGAATGAATGAGACCTTTAAAAATATTGTAGTGAACGGACAGCTAGTCTACTGTCCTATGAAATAAGATAGTAGGCTAGTCCGTTTAAACGCTCCACGAGAAATTAGCAGTAATTACCGAACAAAAGGATTAAGACACCCCTTTTAACATATGATAAATGACGACCAATCACCGTATGTAATGCGTCGGCGTCTTAATCCTTCCACGTTATTATTATTATTATTATATTCTAATATCGTCTATATAAGCAAATGCCTTGTATTGTTCGCTCTCTTCTGCAATAAATCGTCGTGCACCATACTAGTCTTTTTCTTCCATACCCTCAAGATTCAATAAATATAATTAGTGGTTTTGAGTGTAAACTCCACAACCGAAACCATTAAAATATTAATAGAATTGATGTTCAGTTATTCGGTTGCCATTTTATTTTATTACATGGTTATACTGTTACAAGAAGATTTGTTCTCTTAATTTTTGGTCAGTACACGCTTGCGAAACCAGGGCGGGCAGTTAGTATGACATAAAAACCACCACTTGGCAAGCGCCAAAAAACTATATTCACTTGACCTCAAGCATCAAGATAAATTTTTTTATCGATTTCGTCTAACATTCTTTTTTGGGCATTTTATAAGAGATAATGAATTTTGACGTTTAAATCGATATTTAACCAGCATCGATCGACTCAGCATTTACTTTTTTATTCATCCCATTCATATAGAATTACCAGTGGAATTGGATAAGAATTGTTTTATTTGCAGGTGAATCGGTATACCGTCTATCCCTGGATACACCAATACGTGAACAATTTGACGTGTGAACACCAGATCCTCCCGGCGATGTTCCCCGACGTCAGACCATCGGGAGATCGTCCCAATCATAATTTCTCTATGACCGCTGGGGATTTTCTGAAGGTATTTATTTATTTCAACTCAATAAAAGTATGCACTTATGGTAAATGACTATTTAAAACCAAATACAAATAGGACAGTTATCCTGAATAATGTCAGTCGATAATAGGTTGCTACTATCATGATGAAAGTCATGTAACAAGAAAAGTTTTGAGTTTGAAAGTGGACGGATATAGGAGTAGAGGAAGACCGAAAAAGGTGTGGATGGATTGTGTGAAAAACGATATGTGTATAAAAATTGTGAATACTGAGATGACATTTGACAGAGGAGAGTGGAAAAGGAAAACATGTTGTGCCGACCCTACTTAGGTGGGATAAGGGTAAGATTATTATTTTTTTTTTTTATATTATAGGGGGCAAACGAACAGTTGGGTCACCTGATGGTAAGTGATCACCGCCGTCCATAGACACTAGCAACACCAGGGGAGTCGCAAGTGCGTTGCCGGCCTTTTAATATATGTGGGCCTCCGGCGCTCTCACTGACCGAACGAAACACAACAGTGCAAGCACTGTTACTTCACGTCGGTTTTCTGTGAGGGTGGTACTACCCCGGGCGAGCCGACCCATTCATGCTGAAACCAGTAATAGCTTCAGCGTAGCTCTACCACCTACAAAAGATGATGATGATGATATCAAGGACAGAGCTGTACTGCTCATGTACAAGTGCATGTTACTAACCACACCCTTCAACCTAGACCAAATAAAATGTAACAGTCCAGCCGAAGAAAAATGAACAGTTTGGTATATGTTTATTTAAAATCAACTACAAATATAACAGTAGTCCTAAACGTTGTCAATCATTAATAGGTTGCTGTCATCATAGTTGGGACGATGTGTCTTAATTATCACGTGGTTATATAAAATCAACTACAAACCGGACAACTGTTTGCCAACTATTAATAATTTGCTGTGCATAAAGTTGGTATGGCGTGTCCTAATCATCATATGCTTATTTAAAACCAATTAGAAATAGGATAACTGTCATAATCAATGATAATTAATGGGTAAAAAAATAGGTCGCTACCATCTTTCATCATTTTAAGTAAATAACATGAAGTTAACCTTCCATTTGTTTGTTTATTCCAGGTCTATTTGGAAGCGGATGAGTGGTCGTCGGTTGTAACGTGTTTCTTCATAGACTGCGCCCCGAATGTCATAGAGTTTATTGACAGGATATATGCTATACTTCAACCTGGTGGCTATTGGATCAACCTGGGACCCTTACTCTATCATTATAGGTAAGAATGTTGTATTTTGCATTCGGTTAAACAAAAATCAAATAGTCATTATCACAGTTACATCACAGTCAATACAGCAAAAATGAAATGGCCATTATCACACAATTATACTACAGTCACATTTCTTTATAATATCATTGGATAAAGGAGGATGGAAAATTCTGGAAGGTTGACGTCATTACTCGAACAATTTGACAAATTCTGATACGGAATATTTGTAGAAAACCTATGGTATTGCGTTCTTAAGGTTGAGATGAGTCATTCTTTGTTTATTTATATCGACTTCATATAGAGGGTGTAGCAATGCATATGAAGGCTAATATAATATACACTTGATTCTTTACAGCGATATGCCAACCGAGAACAGTATAGAACCGCCCTATGACATACTGAAGGAGATTATAACTGATGTCGGATTCGATATATTGGTAAGTTTTTTTTAACGTCAACGCTAATTTGTGGCTTTTTTGTACGTTGCGTCGATTGACGTATAGTTAATTTTATCACCAGGAAGCTATATGTTTATTTCTCAATTTAATGTGGGAGAAATAACATGCAGAAATTGATACTCGCACCACATGGAAACATGGAGCTCATGGCGATTGTAGCATTTTGAATTGTGGGGCTTGTAACATTTTCTGTCATATAGCAACCTACGATTGATCTGAAAGAATCCTCTTATTCAAATTAGTCTTAATAATAATAATACTAATCTGTAAGCCCCGTTGTTAGTTTACCGAGGGAAGGTATGATTGTAAAAACCACGTCAGCCCAGGATGTTTCAGCGTTTTCTAGCTACGTAAAATTCACAGAACTATATTTTTCGCACACAAGTGGTACTACAAGAACATTTACTTTGAATCGATTTAGATAAGTAAATGTACGCGAGTTGAGAAATTCATTGGTACAGCTCAGGGTTCGAATCTGCGGATATCGAATCGACATACCGGTCAAATTTTTTTACCAACAGAACCTTAGTAGTTCGTCTTGGTACGGGTTTAACATCAGTGGGACTGTACGCTCCATCTTAAGCATAAGATATAATGCATTATTTTCCACTTGCAGACTGAAAAGACCGGAGTGAAGACGAAATACGCACAGAACCCGAACTCGATGATGCAGCACGAGTATGACTCCGTGTTCTTCGTCTGCCGGAAGCCTACAGTCTGATAATCATCACGCCGATATTCGATTATATTTCTGCGGGTATTACATTAAAAACGCATCAAAAGAAATTGAAATTGTTGTTATACTGTGTTATTTCTCTCGTTTGTACATTTTTTTGTTTATATTTTAATACAGCGACGTCACTACCTTAATCTAGAAACAAAGGTGATTATTGAGAGATTAAACACGGTAAACCAAAAGGATGACTTTATTAGGCTTATTGCCTAGTGTGTGGTGGTTACAATAGATTTCAATCAGCACGTTTGGTTATTGGGGTATAGGTATGTGATATGTCTCAACGTGTGATTATTACAGTTGCTAAAGCTTAGTGTATGGTGATCACAATCTATTTGAGCACAAGCTGTGCCACCGAATAAGAGAGAGATAGAAGAACTGCTATTACGATATGAGAGACATATAAATAAATATTTTCCTTACCGATATGTCAAATGTGAAAGTTTGTTTGTTACGTTTGTACAACTTAACTACTCGACCGATAATTATGAAATTTTACATACATTTAATCAGGGGTACCTTTTGTATAGAAAAATTTTACCGTTCCTGAGGGAAAGGGGATTTTTATATATACCCAGGTGAAGTCGCAAGCAGTGACTAGCATCTTTTATAAAATCCTTCATGAATACCTTAATGTCTCAAAGTTTATAAATTAGTGATTATAACGGATTGCAACTGTTATTTTGAAATAACTCTTATCACAGACAAAATGGTTTTCCTCCATTTCCAAAGCGGAGTGTTTTACAAATTATTCTTATGTTAATCGGTAAGATGCGAAATGTTATTCCTGCTTTCCATTTATGTACGTTGACTGATGTTTATAGTATTTATACGTATTACATTAAGTTTTTGGCATAATATTAATTTATAAAAAAAACCTATGCGAGTGTGGGGAACTCCTCGGGTATCTCAAGGTCCTTACGATTTTTCTTCAACTCTGAATGTAATTCGAAGTTGAGGTTTGGATTGTTGATATTTGTATATTTTGGTCACGTAAGGAAAACGCGTTATATCCCCTATAACCGACTCTCTCTTTCTCTCGGTATACATAGGTTATAACTTAAATAAGGCCATTTCAAAGTTTACACTGGTAGAAGATAACTTAAAGTATAAAAGACCCCGTGTGAGGGTCTATATCAAAGATTCTCGAGACCCTGTTAATTTTGTTGCTAGTTCTAATTAAGAATGTTTTTTGAAGAGAAAAATTCTTTAGGCGCGTTGAGCACTTTTTGGGTGAAAAATCATGGAAATTGCGTCATCGTCACCGAACGCTTCCCATGAGCTATATGTATACTGTGTAAACATGTACATAGATATACCTCCGTGCGTTATTTTTTATCTTTAGATCACTGATTAAAACCATAAAAGTGTTTTTGCTGCCATCTAGTGAATATTAATTGTATCACTTTTAGATCAGATTGGTTTTATCAACATTTTCAATTTTAAGTACAAGCGATCAATTTGATATTGTAAAAAAATAATTAGGCCACTATGGTTCTCGTGGCCTCAATTGATTGTAAGATTTAAAAAAGGACAAAATTATTCAATTGTTTTGAGTTTTCATTTCTGTCGGTAGTTTTTGTCTATAGGATTATTTCACTATGAATACGATTAGAGGATATTTATTTCTAGTGGAACTAGGAGGCACTCGTAAATTGATGTTATTCAGTAATTCCGTAATATTTTTTTTATATATTGTTTAAATGCAAATACCACGAAATAAGCAATATAAGCAATTATAGTTTTCATTTCTGTCGGTAGTTTTTGTCTATAGGATTATTTCACTATGAATACGATTAGAGGATATTTATTTCTAGTGGAACTAGGAGGCACTCGTAAATTGATGTTATTCAGTAATTCCGTAATATTTTTTTTATATATTTAAATGCAAATACCACGAAATAAGCAATGATATCAAAAAATTGACTAACATTAGAAATAAAATAGTGATTTTTTAATATAAAAATACGAAACAAAAATAAATAAATAAAAATAAGTTTGAATGAAATTTCCATGTATTCAGTATTAAGGTTATACAAATGATAGCGCACGATGTTCGTTTACTGTAATTTCGGAGACAGAGAGAGAAAGTTGATGGAGCATAACGTTTTTTCCTTACGTGACGATGTTTATCAGTAACAACTCCTAGCGTAAGCCGTAAAGAACTTCGTTTCAGAAAAAGATTTCTTAAATCTTACTATCGCATGCTTATTAATAATCACACCGATGTTACCAGATGGCTGTCTCGTTTTCTCCTTCAATCTAAAATTCGGGTTTTAGAAACAAGACCGCATGACGTTTTTAGTTAGCCTTGGAAATAGATCCTAACACCTACGTTTCGGACTCCCCGTTGTAATATGTGTTAGTTTCCTTCTAATATAATTACAAGTGTGCGTGTACACAATTCCTCCAATGTTACCTGGATAGCAACATATATGATGGAGATCGTATCAAACGGTGCTTGTTGTAAAGGTAACTTTTAATTTCTGCAAACAAACACACAAAAAAAAAACATAAACTTTACAGTTTTTAGATATATTTAGTTAAGCTTCCTAGAGCTGTCAAGGATTACCAGGCACAAGAGTTAAGGGGATATATAAGGTTAACAGGGTGGGGAATAGAAGAAATTAAAACATTACAGATATCTCAGCTTTTGTTAACAAAGAGAATGTGCAATCAAGGGATACGTCCTCCAAGTTGCTTGAATATCTTCTTTAGGAAAACTTTCCATAGTAAACACATCTAATCTTACATTCGTAAGCAAAACCCTCTGAATCCTTCCACTTAATTTTTCTAATCACATTATGTCACTAAAATTTTCCCCAGACTTTTTAAACCCCCTGAATTTGGCAGTAAACTCACAATCTGGCAACAATGCCCCACATATACATATATAATTAGTTATTTATATGGGAATATTAAATATTAGAAAATAAATGATAATTTTATAGAAGAACAAATAGATTTTTATTTATATCAACGTATTATTGCCTCTCTATTGGAGGGAAATACTAGTACTATGTAACCTTTGAAAAGGTTATCCGTTGGAGCTAATACAGACTATAGATCTTTAGTTATGTAATAGTTTTTGGGTTTGTTACCCTTTACTCGTGATGAGATTTACTATAATAGTGTCTCGCTTTGGTGAGTCACTGCTGACGGTAATAGTCGAATTTAACTTCTCGCCAGTCGTCGCCTATTCTGAACAAGACGTTGTCACAAGTAAATGTGTCATAGTATTATCTGCATTTTGTTTATGTAGAGTGTAATGTTATTAAACTAGTGTAAAGATACGGTTAAATAGCGCTAAACATAAATAAAACTTGACTGTCCTGTATCACGAATTATTTTTAAAATAAAAAGAACATATTAAGTTTAATAAACTTTATTTATTCCTTCGGATTTGATTGACCAACACATTCGTTTTTGGTAATGGATTATATTAATTAGGGGCCAACTTTCAAATGTAGTGTATGTAAAATCAGAAGCATTTTATTCAATTTAGGCTCTAAGATTGAACGTGGACATCCTCATCGGTTCGAAAAGCAATCCCGTCATCGAGAAGAAGCAGTAAGAAATTCAATCTAGTATAAATTTTATTATACATAGTTTCATAAAACTACATTATAGTTAAAACTACGATTCCTCAGAACACACTCCATTATATAAACGGTAGACCACACATAAAGAGCTACTATACTATACACTCTCCATCGTCTCCCATCTCCAATGCTACGCTTTATTTCTATCCTGTTGAATTTCTGTCCGCTTGAAGAAGCTGCCGGAACACAGACAGGTACTTGGCGATAGATTGTCAACTCGAGGGTGGTAGCTAGCAGGTGGCGGGCTTCGAAAAAGCTCTTCTATCATGCGCTATGATTTCATCACGGTGTTTTCCTGCACCAAAAGCGAGTCATTCGTAAGGATTCGATACTATGTGGACCGACGCGGAGTCTGAACACATTAAGCACTGAGCGCTCATCCCTTCAAAAACATCAACGCTTTAAATTATTAACAAACGGTCTAGCAGAAAGTACCTTTGTTAGTATTTCTCAATTTTACTAGTACGATAATTGGATCGTGATCCCTATACACAGATGTGACATTCGCAATAGTAATCAATCAAAAGTACATAGGGTACTTTTCATCCTGTAGTACTGTTTCTGAGGGATAGATCGGAGATATATTAACGCGGGCAAAAGATATATTAGCTATTACAGCTTCCGTGTGAAGCCAGGAGTGATTTGTTAAACTGATCGATTTTTAACTGTTATGAAGACACGTGTTAGAGGAGAATTATCAAACTGATCGTCTTTTGTTCGATTGCTTTTGACCAAATGTTTTCATATAAAAATGGTTTTTGTGACTTATTCTTAGTAGACGGAGATATAATGTCGTAGACTTTTTTATTAGATTTTGTTACAAGCAACAATTAAGCTATACATTTTTTTCGTGTATGTTTAACTTATAACGCAGCACACGTCATAGTAGCTCTGAAAACGCACCATTTTCCCGATTTTCTTGACCAATATCGTCATAATTTTACGTGGTTTCTATATATTAATATAACAGATAGCCTATATCAATCTGGAATAGCATACCTTTCATATAGTAGAAGAATTTATCAAATCGGTGCAGTGGTTTCGGAGTTTACTTAACTTATATAAACAAACATACACTACTTTTTTTCTCTTTTTAAAATACTAGTATAGATATAAATAGCAAATAAAAGTGAACAAAGAGTATTTGTAGAAATGTTATAATAAACCTAAAATAATAAAAACTTGTGTTTATTATTGTATAAGAACAGAAATTTAATTAAAAATTTCATTTCATTACTTTGTTGTTTCATTTTAATCCTTAACAGTCTCTTATTACAGGCAAAATTGGTACTTACAGCGTGCTAACTTCTCGTAGAGGTGAATCGAATCGACGCAATGGAATTTCTTGTTTATGCCATTAAAAATCCGACAAGTTAGATTTTAAAAAGACTTAATATCGGTAACATTCTTAAAGTTCTTGTAGTATGATAGTACCTGCCATTTCGTTGTTTTAAAATTATCAGGATTAAACCGTATGCTTTCTTTTATTTTTATAAGCGGCAATAGCGGCCGCCCGCGACCTTGCATATACTTGTGTATATTTACTAGCGGGCCCGGCGAAAGTAGTCCTGCCCTGATTATAAAAAAACACTGTTATCAGATCGCAGCGCTACCTATTGTTTCCAATTGTGAACCTAAATTGTTCTTGAATACACCTGAACGAACACAGAAAAATAATTAATCAAAATCTGTCCAGCCGTTTAGGAGTTCAGTCACATAGACACGTAAAGAAGAATTATATAAATATACATATATATATATATTGGCGTAATTATTTTCTTGTTGTTTTTTAATTGTCTGAACAAGGTTTGCATGAAAGAAAATGGTTGGAAAAATAGTAAAGAAAAGTGACAAGTTTGGGTTAAAAATCGCCATATAAAAAAGTGACCTCTTTTTTCATGCGAGTGGAGGCAAAAGACCAGATGAGTTACATGTGGACATCTGCGAAATGAAGGGCCTCACAGATGCATTGCAGGACTTTGAGGAAGGAGTACGCTGGTTTATCGGTTGTTTTGGTCCGGAAACGCTGCCGCAGGCAATTTGTTCCAGAAGACCGACGTACGCAGGAAAAACGCACGTGGTAACCGCACAGTAGACGACTTCCAACCATCGAGATGACACGTATAGAATTTCACTTTGTGGCAAGTTGTTTGGTAATGGAACACAGCAGCAGGTATCAACTCGAACAGCACTTCAGGACAATCTCAGTGGTGGGTCTTGTAAAAGACGCAAAGTGACGCAACGTCCCTACGAAACTCCAAAGTGTCGAGCCCTAAGAAAAGCTCCCGGTCGTCGATGATTCGAGCCGCTCGACTGAGTAAAATAGAAGACGGTAGTGAGATCTGCAAAAATATTGACAGCATTCACAGATTGACATTCGGTTGTTCAGTTACCATTTTATTTCATTATATGGTCGTAGGGATTGGTATCATTTTCATCGTTAATTCACCCGTATGAAGACTGACCGGGCAGCTGGTGTCTAATAAAAATGTCCTATTAAAATCTACGCTTGTAATCGTGCACTTTTTTGCGCACGTCAACCAAAGTCGTCATGATCATCCGTAGGATTTAAACACATACGCAAAATAATGACGTCTTAGCTGGCAATAAATCATCTTACTCTACGTATATCCATAACAGCAACCAAAGACTTTTTTATGCTTTACAGCCGACGATGCCGACGGGCAGCTAGTAGATAATATATTAATAATATAACCTCTTATATAAGTTCGAAGTTTCTAGATTTCATTCCTTCGCGAAAGGAATGATGTGCGACACGTATGAATTTAATATCGAATACTTCGATATTGCAATATTAGCTTCATATGGAGTTTCTAGTGTGAAATGTCGCGTTTGGTTTGCATTATATTAGGAACTGAATTCAGTCTGTTTTCATTACATTTATAGTAAAAGGTAACGTCTCTGTCTGCCTCTATCTTTTTATATAACTCAGAAGCCACCACTAACTTATGGTGGTAAATGATACATTTTTTTATCGTACGTTGTTCTCTGATCAGGTTTTTGTATGTGTTTTATTACATAAAGCAATGTATTTAACAGTTATAAGGTTATAACGTAAACTAAGTTATCTGAAAATTACTACCAATAGGCTATATTTTTTTGCAATATTTTAGCTATACCAATAAATATTATCCATTATAATGGAGAAATTGTTTAGAAATTATTAAAAAATATCGGAAGGAGAAAGTGTAAGGTTTATATTTTTAGGTTAAATTAAAGTCATAAAGTTTTATTACAAAATAATTATTTTATACGTTTTTAATATCGAATGTGAATAATAAAAAAAAAACATTTTATTAGCTCTACAAAGAAAGTGGTTGGCTTTTTTCAACTCGGTCCATAGCTAAATTTAATTGTCGACAAAACCAATTTTCCTCTTTCATTGATTATATCCAATAAATAATTAAGACACAAAATAAAAAATAAAACACATTATTTTTTATTGAATGAATATTTTCGAGAGTTTTTTTTCTAACGGGCAACACAATTTATCAAGATATCTAAAAAAAAAACTTGTCTAATTTAACACAGTCTAATATATACATAGACTTTAAGAAGATACAATAAAAAATCATAAAGCTTGTAGTCCAGATGGGCGGAGTCAAAAATAAATAAAATATTCACTCGGACAAAGATTAACCTTATATTGACCAAACAAGCGTCGCAAATAACTAATTATTATTTAATTATTCGTTTTTCCTTGAACTATATCTTGGGAAAAGTACATTTTGTGGAATGATAGGCACCCTAAGTACTTTTCTGCATCCCTGACAACGTGCATGCAAAAAAGTTCTTGATTATCGGTTGAAAAGTTAAGGCGTGAAAGTGTAATAAACAAACTAACATTCACCTCTGTAATATTAGTAAGAATTATTTACAGATTAATTAGAAGATATCGTCTTGTATTTTAATACATTCTTTTGCAAAAAGAAATCCCTACCTTAGGTGTAAAACTTACCATTGACAATGACAAAGCGGCCAATAAACTGTAGTGTCGACAAGTAAATAAAAATGTCCGGTGGGAGACAGTTTATTTGTTGTTGGAATTAAGAGTGACTGGTATTGTCTGGTCGCTTCTAAGGGTTTTATGTGGATTATCTTACGTGACAGGTATGCGTTCCAACACGAAGCTATAATAAGATATTTTTTTCTTTTTATTTGTTTTATTTGTCTCTGCATTATAAGTCTTTTTACTTACTTATAGGTTTTAGCGTTTGACCATGAACTCATCTGATGTTAAATGACAACGTGGTCTAAGATGGTAAACACGCTAAATCTAGAAGTAGATTGGCTCTCAAATACAGCTACCGGAAGACCCCCATAGGTACTTGACAGATTTTCAACTTACACGTGGTACCTAGCCAGGCGTCCTTGTATAAATCCTTATCACAATCCATGATATATATAATATGTACCTATATGCACATTATTAAAAATGGTAAAACTTAAATTTTTACCTATCACCAACAATTGTATGTGACACGTTGCCCTTTTTGAAGATTCAGTTAGAATCACTCCTATATCAGTGTATGAACTAATCACACTCTTCAAATCATAACATAAAAAAATTTTGGAAAGTTTCACGATTTTTGAAAATGTGATTAGATGTACATAATACGAGTATGTATATCATGTACTTTGGTAGGAGCTTTTTACCAACTGTAAGTTGAAAATCTGTCGCCAAGCATCTAAGAGTGTGTTTTGGCATCTGCATTTGAGAGCCAAACCTGCTCTAGGTTTAGCGTTTTTAATACTGTATACCAAATCATCATTTAACATCAGATAAGAATCTGGACTAACGCTCAAAGTAAAAAAATAACTTCTTCGATTAATTACTCGTAGGTGAATAAAACAAACTATAAAAAGCTCTTTTTTTCTCTGATTTCTAAAATATATTAAACGCAATTTTGCTGAAAACGATATATGCGCCCCTCTTTCTTTGGATGGAAGCGTACTGTAAAACAGTCTTCCGGCTATCACATTCTTTTCCTCTTCAAACATCAGGTCGTTTAACCCTAATGTGAAGAATCATTTAGGAAGGCTTATTAACGACTTCTGGCTATGAATTGTACCATTATCATTTAACATCAGGTGACATTGTGGTGAAATGGTAAAAACTATAAAATATTAAAAAAATGTTGAATACACAAGGTATGCCTAATTTGATATCGGATGACCGTATGTAGGACGGACTTCAAATATAACCATCATTATTAATACAAAAATAAATCTTATTTCCGTACTTCCTACGCATTCTACTCTGGTTTACTCGACCTTTACATTCCTCAAGTGTACATTTTCCCCTATATCATCTTACACTATAGAATCCCAGTCAATATCAAAGCAAGTGTGAATGAAACCGAAAATTATCGGTTCAGTGTGTCGCATGGGTGATTTATTAGCATCGCCCACGCGGTGTGCGACCGCCCGTGCCGATTCGAATGCACGGGCCCGAGGCACGCGATACGCAAGTTTTGATTTCAGTTTGCTTTCAGTACGCTCTGCGTTGACACATCTAGTGTGTGTATTATAAAATTATCTTATATTTCTGGAACTCTTTCGTAAGTATTCTTCTTCGTCTACCGACAATACTTTGGCAATTGTTTAATTATTACAGACCTCATCGACCTTTTTAGCCGCTCTGAATATAGCCGCAAGTTCGGGCTTGCACGTTAAGTTCAAGAGTTCAATAAATACAAAACATAGTTAAAATATTATTATAGGAATCTAAAATTGACGACATCTACTTATTCTTAATTTGTCTCGGTGTTATACATATAATATGTACTTATACATTAACTTGTGGCGAACACTGTAGTATTAATTTGTTTTTTTTTTTATTGGTATACGACAAAATGATTGCAAAAAGGACGGGGACCATTGGGTGATAAAAATCCATTGACAATTATTTCTATTTCGACAGCCTTAAACTTCTTTCGTATAGCCCATACGTCGATGAACCCTGAACGCGACACCCTTAAGTATGCTTCTATGGTAGATGTTACAAGCGGTGTGTGGTAGTCGCAATTTCTTAGCATACATTTCCTGTGTCTTACCACCATGTCTGTGCATTTTAATAAGTTTATTATGGGGCCGCTCAATATTTGAGTAATAGTGATGTCTGGAAATGACACCTCTTTTTGTACTTCCACTAAAAACGACTTCGATAGTTACTTGTGTAATTGTTATAAAAAAATTATAATAATAACAAAATGGACTTAAAAAAAAATACTCTAAAAGATGCACCAGAGCATACTCGACCATAGTTAGGTACCTATTTAGTCTTGAATAGTTATAAATCTATTCAAATCTTTCGATTTTGAGGAGTACTCTGGTATATCTCCAATTCCAAGGTTCAGTACTAAAGAAAGAACATAATATTATTAGTGAAGAGTAAAAAACATACAAATAAATACAACGAAATTGATAACCTCTCTTTTGAACTCGGTTAAAAAAACTAAAAGAAAAGAAACCAGATACGTAAGAGTCGTTTACCAATTCTTCTCGATAACAGAGTTGTTTATTCGAACCGTTGGTAATTTTAACGTTCATGAACGCCTGCTCAGGGTCTGAATTGAATTAAGTCGAGGTGGTCGAGCGGTTTGACCGTTGGAATATCAATCTCATGTCCGCAGATTCGAGCCTCGACATGTACAAACGAATTTTTCAGAATTCGCATTTAAATTGCTAGCATTATCGGCTAAAGGTGAAGGAAAACATCCTGAGGAAACCTGAACCTGAGAAATGTTTTTGTGTGGATTTCTCTGAGTATTAAATCGCCAATACGTCGTGGGCTGGCGTGGTGAACATGCCCATACCTTCGTTCGGGAAGAGGCCAATGGGCCCTGCAATGGGTCTGTTACAGGCTGATTGATGATGATGCCTTTTAAATTCTGGTTTAACAAATAATTTTTGTTGTCTGTTATCAACACATACTAATAGCCATATTGAGATTCCGGTGAACTGTTAAAATGTTTGGGGAGCATATGTTAAACAGATTTTCGATGACATAGCAAATGTTATCAGTACGTTATCTACCCTCGTGTTAAGAGCTTTCCCTGATTTGTTTAGGTAATCTCTTTTCATTAAATATGTATGCACTTAAGTCGCTTATCGCATGGTTTGATATTTGTTACATTTTGCCATATTATCATTAGATTTGTGTAGGTATTGATCCAAATTCATCAAAGAGAATGCATTTTAGCGTTTAATCAGCGAACTCGGTAGGGAGACATTACCCCGATATAGATTTTAAAAAGTGGTGAGTATAATAAAAGCTAAAATGGCCGAACATTTGGGATTTATATCTTTTATGTAAGAAATGAACAGCACCACAGCTCGCCGAGCGGTTGGAATACTATCATTATTAATTTTTGTTTTTTAAGTTAAAGATAAAAACTAATTCTTTCTATTTTTTTTTATTAATAACACTGAAGTTCGTCAATAATTACTAATTAAAACAATAAATGAAGAAAATCCCACTCTCACTCTGTTTACCATCTTAGAGCACATCGCCATTTAACATCAGATGAGATTGTGGTGAAACGCTAAAACCTATAAAGTTAAAAAAAAAGAGGAAACTACGAATTTTATGAGCCCTACAAAGGGTTAAAAATATTTTATAAGAAAACTATAAATTAAACTAGCTGTTGCCCGCAGCTCCCCTTGCGTTTATTTATAATTGTAAATTACTTCTTATAAGATCAGCTATCTGTCAGTGAAAGTTCCGTGAAAAATGTTGTGTTCAAACGTTTTGAAGATAGTACTGCAAACAAAGCCATGGGGGAAAGGCTAATCCAAAATATAAAAGCTTTAATTACTGTTTTATAACGTTAGCTATCTGTCAGTGTAAGTCCCATGAAAATAGGTCCAATCGTTTTGGAGATAGTACTACAGACGAAGCCACGGATGACAGCTAGTCTAAAATAAAGTAGCCTATGTTACGCGCTGTAATTTTAACTATCCGTCAGTGAAATTTCTGTCAAAATCGGTCCAGCCGTTTCGGAGATTACCCGGAACGTACAGACAGACAGATAAAAATTTTATTTTTGTTATCAGTATCGTGTATACGTTCATATCCAATCAGTAAAAAGTCGTTATTATTAATCGTTACAGATTTTATTATTAGATTTTCGTTATATTTTTATTTTATTTATCTTCTGTACATGGTATATTTTGTTGATATAATAATCAGCGTAGACGAAATCCCGGAAATTAATCAGTACATCTTAGATTTATTACAGGTTCTTAATACAAGGCATACGGAATTCATAAAATGCTAGAGAAATCATAATGAAGAAACAATGTTTAATTCTTCTACTCCTTATCAAAACATGTCTCTGTCAAGATATAAACAAACTCTTCGAAGACGTTAACAAAGAGTATGGCGAATTCAACTCTGTCGCAGCGACTTTAAGTTGGGATTCGTCTGTAAACCCTGACAACGATTTGCAATCCGAAGCGGCTAAATATCAGAAAGAACTTATAATCTGGCAACAGAAGACGTGTGGGACACTTCTAACGTTGTACTCTCGTGGTTTATTGAACAACACACAGATTAGGCAAACGTATCTTCTATGTAGAGGTCCGAAATTTACATATAATGAAGCAAGGTAATTAATTTATATAAATATTTTAAAGCTCAATTGATTATTCCATTTTTTGTTTACTTTAATACGCTAATATACAAAAATTATTTAAATCGTGTAGGCACTTATGACGTCATACATTGCATCCATGTGAAGTTGGCAAGGGTTGCTACAAAATTATAAAGCTAAGTTTAATTGATGAAGGCGAAAATCCATCATTAAATATTATAGTAGATGTTACATTGTACTTCGGCTTGGAATTGTATGGCTGCTGCTACGTCTCACTGCAACAAAAAACATTTGATTTTATTTGTACGATGTTTACCTGAAAAAGTTGAATCTCTAAACTAGTAATAGAAAGAGCGAAGACACCCGCTCGCATCGGAAGTGTCAACATCGATCTGAAGATGCTCCATGACGGAGCGAAACACGTATAATCGATTTTCGTCATTAGGCGTTAATCTGCAACATATTTTAATTTATTATAATTACAACAAAACATGCGTTTTAATTTTTAGGCGATTACATTTCAGATGCTAATATTTCGTTCTTTCTATTATTAGTTTCAAATTGAATGTTTTTAAGTACACGTCGCGCAAATAAAATAAAACATTTTTTGTTGCACTGAGCCGTGACAGCGGCCAATCAATTCCAGATGGAGTTGCAAAGTAATATCCACTGAAATATATAAAGAGCGAACGGGTTATGAGACCCCGAAGATTAATATAAAAAGTTAACTTAACTGTTTATTTTTACAGATTATCAAGCATCTTGTACGAAGAATTACAATCTATTTACTCAAACGTCGAAGTATGCATACCGATTGGAAAAGACATCGATAGAAATAATTTAAGTGCAATCGAAACGGCCATTTTGAATTATTTGACATCTGACAAAAAGAATTCAATATTCGAATTGAATGATAATATTATGTACGCAGCTAAATTAATTACTAATGGTGCAATGAACGACGCTAAAGTTTTTTGTATGCGAGGAGAAAATGATTTTCAACGTATGATGATTTATTCTAAAGCCGAGGAAGTATTGCGATGGTTATGGTTGGCTTGGAGAGAGAAAGTCGGCCCACCTATGAAGCAACCTTACGAAGAATTCGTTAAGATTGAAAATCAAGCTTCGAGACGCAACGGTAATTGTTTATCGTTGAATGGTTATATTTTTGTTCATACATTTACGACATCTTCAATTCTATTAGTTAACTGTACTGTTAGACTTCATCTGCCTTGTTTATATCTTAACAATATATTTTATGTACAGAGGAAAAAACATAAAAAAATGAAAGCATAAATATCATTTACTTGCAGAATGTCTTTGTAAACAATATCACTCGTTTAATTCTTCTCCTATAAATGCGCACCACATCGCTTGCCCCACTTCACACATCGCTGTACGGATATTGCTTATAAAAATTGCAGTTTTTGAAAAATTTTATAACTTTGTATTAAATGGAGATATCGTGATAATTTTAATATAAGGACTAAGTGTCTAAGAAGTAACACTAAAAATAAAATGGTCGAATTTTATCCAACAGATCCGTTGTGCACACCTCTACCATTTGTGATTCTTTCAGTCTCACACATTGGCTCGGACGTAAGCCTCAAAACCGTTCTTTAAGAGAATGGTCTTGGCTCTATTAGTAGTGGGGTATACGTCAAATGGAACCAAAGTCTGGAGTTAAAGTAGAATCTCGCGTCCGCTCCTGGTTTTACCATTTGTGTACGAAATCATTTTAAAATCTCTTCCAGGTTATACCGATATAGGCTCTTCATGGCGGAGCGATTTAGAGATACGAGATCTACGCCGTGCTTGTAGACGATTGTACGAGAGTATTCTACCACTGTATAGAATGCTGCATGGTGTTGCCAGGTTTTATCTCAGAAAACGATATGGGGAGATTGTACCTGAAAGGGGGCCTATACCGGCGCACTTATTAGGTAATAGTATAGTTTTTTCCACTATTATTATTATTGAATAATACTATACATATAATGAAACAAGCTATAATATGGCGTAATTTACCTTATCGTTTTTCGCGATCATAGAATTTTCTACAAGTTTCTAGAAATCTGAATGCTTTGTTGGTCGTTTATGCAGTGATATATGACTGTAATTATTGATTGTGTGACTATAATAATTAAGTGATCATCAGTATGTTTGATTGTCATTTTATTTACTAGGTTAGTATACGAAATATTGTTAAGTTCGATAGTAAATTAAGCCTTCTTTGCGTCACAAACGTTTATATATATTAGGCCAAGTGTGTTGTTGGCTACTTCGCCTGGATTGTTTGCATGGCGCCTATGATAAGCCCTTGAAATGAGACCATTAAAATTTTAGTTTATTTGTTTATAAGCTGTGCCCTAGGGTTTTACCATACGAATACGTAATCAAGTCAATCAGTAAAAAATGTCTACGACTGAGGGTTATTTTAAAATATGGTGTGGGACATAATCTCACTCACGCTATGTTCTAAAGTAATAAACATTAAACATTACTTGATAGTATACTTATCATTAAAACTTTCTTCCGTTTCATAAATATACACTATTTCTGTAATTTAAAAATTCCGCAGGTGATTTGTGGTCTCAAAATTGGGAATCTTTGACTGATTTGATATTGAAGGGTTCGATTGATTTGAATTACAGTATCAAGGAAAAAAACTGGACTGTATCGCACATGGTGAGTTTCAGCTAAAAGATAAAGATATCTTGTTAAATGTTTTAATTAATTACAGACAATATTTTAACACGAGGTGTCTAATAGCGCCGTCGGTTACTAATCACACGATTACTTTAACCGTCAGATTTGTTTTAATGCCATCTGTCGTTTAATCTCAGTACTACATTCCCACGTTTGTTGTAAAAAAGAAAAGCTACATAAATAGGTTTTTCCATTATTATATTACGTCTCAGTCTGCTTGAATATTTCTTTCTTTTGTTTCTTCTCGTATTCGTTCCAATTTCCTAAATGCCTCTCTATTTCGTGGTGCGCTTTAAATACCTCTCAAAGAAGGGTGATGGAAGTCTGATGTCATTACTCGAACATTTTTACAATATTCGAGAAGGGGCATTTCTCTTACACAAACACGACAAGCTGTATATTCAATAGATTAACAGAACCTACACTATATTCTTTATTTCTTTAGTTGAAAACCTTAAATGCTGAATCACGAAAGCATTAAGTAAAATATAAAATAATAACTCCAATTTAATGATTTCTTCTTATTTTTCCATCAATTTAATTAAGGTAAAAAGAGCTGAAGACTTTTACACATCTCTTGGATTACCACCAATGACTAAAACATTTTGGAGTAAATCAATTTTCGAGCGTGAAAATAATAGTCTACGATGTCATGGAGCAGCAGCAGATATGTTTAAAGACGGTGATTTCAGGTTAGATTTGTTTTTTTTTTATTATTACAAATTACAATAAGTTTAGCAATGTTTTTCAAACCGATAAATAATCATTGATGTTCGTGAGTTTACAGAGTTTGACATTATTTAAAGATTTTTTGATTTTAATTTCTTACCTACAAACACATTTATGTCTAATTAGCTTCCCGCCCCGGCTTCACACAATTAAATGATGATCAAATTTCCCTAAATAGTACGAACATGTAAATTAAAATGGAAGCCGTCAGTGCGTCAATTTCGACAATATTTTTGAAGATCTCCTTACTGTCTTCTGTCTCGCTTACTTGTCATGTGATGGTTTTTTTAACTCAAAATTTTCATTTTTCAATCATTATTTTCCCTATGTAAACGTTGCCCTTACAATCAGAAGACCAGATCAGAAGATCAGATTACATTTTCGGTAATCGAGTTGTAATTACATAGATTTGCCACAAAGCTTAAAGGTTTTTGGATACATTGGTTTTTAACAATTTTCTTTTCAGAATGTTGTATTGTCTGGATGTGTCAATGGAAGATTTTTATGGCCTGCATCATGAGTTAGGACATATACAATATTACATGGCTTACGAAAACCGACCGGCTATATTTAGAGTAAGTATGTTAATATTTCTGAGGCCCTAAATCAAATCATTCTTATAAAAACCAATAATTAAATATCTCCTTTGGGTTAATATGTTTATTGTGTCCAGGAAGAAATTATATTTTTCGCATATAAAATATTAATTAGAGGTAAATTTTTTAGCAAGCAAACGCAGCTTTTCATGAAGCTTTAGGAGACACTGTCATGCTTGGAGTGATGACACCACAGCATTTACATAGACTTGGACTAATTGACGATAAATCTTTATTTACTGTAGATGATTTCAATAAAGCGAATGATAGCCTTAGTAAAATACAAGTTGATGCACGATATCTAAATATGAATATGAGAAATAAACGTGAAGTTAGTTATGATGATCAAGGAAACAGAGTTAATGAAAATGATAAGGTGAGTAAAGAATCACTTATACCAGTAAATAAAATCAGGTGTTGTTATAATGAAAGAAATGATACCAAAACTCAAAACAGTAAAGCAAATAACTGTAAAAAATGTTGCTATAATAATAATAATAACCAATTGAATTTCATACATAAGCTAAAAAGAAACAAAAGAATTAAGCGACAGAGCTGTGAATATCAACATATTCCATATAATAAAAGTGAGACAGAAAAATTAAATATCGGTACATCAAAACAAGAAAAACATATTTACAAAACAATAGTTAAATTGGGAAAAAAACATAACATTAACAAACGTAGTACATATAATACGTCTTATAATGGACCGAAAGAAATTGATTTGAATCCTTCTCAAGAAATCTATACAAGGGTATATCCAGATAAAGTGGACACAGTAGAATTACAAAACAATCAATATACAGGAAGCAAGAAACCGCAAAACTTTAAAGACACTGATATAATTAAAAACGAAGTCATAAAAGAAATTAAAAATGAAGACATTTTTGATGATCCTTTTGTTAATATGAAACTAGATGATATACTTATGTTTAGACAAGCTTTGAACAAGCTTCCACAAATACCCTTTGCCCTGACTATCGATGAGTACAGATGGAAATATTTCGAAGGAAGTCTGAAGGAAAGTAATGGTGATTTTTGGAAATTGGCTTTAGAGTTACAGGGAATAGCGCCACCTGGTTTTAGAGGAGAGGAATATTTTGATGCGGCCGCTAAATTTCATGTACCGGATAACACGCCGTATATTAGGTTAGTTGATAATGATTTTTTTCAAATTAAGTGTTAGTATATATATTACGTATATATCTGTACGATTGGTTGGTTACTATCATACATCACATGTGTGCAATTGTGTTGCATTTCGGGACCAAACGGTGTAATCCGGTTATCAAATGTGATGGCAAAGCTTATGTAGTTGACTAGATTACTACCATCTAGTAACATACGGTGGCGAATTTGTCCCAGTGACTCTCTTTTAAGTTATTGCCTTTCGGAATCAGCCATTGTATATCCAGCTACTGAGACGCTTGGATTACGTATCTCTCCTTGTTCACTGCTAATTTTGCATAGTGCTTATCATTGTGTACAGTGAGACACTTTGTCTTAAATTCTACAAATTCTCAGTCTACAATAAAAATGTGTACAGATGTATAATGATTAGCATAGAGCGTAATTGATAAATGATAAGCATTGATATTATTTGTATTATATTTAAATTTCAATAATGCAATATGAACCACATCTATTTAAGCCTACGTTAATAATTCTAAAATTCAAAGTCTCTTTCTAACACCTCGCCTCGTCACGCTCTACACGCTTAAGCGCCGAATCAAAATCTCTACCATTAATTAGTGCAAATACTTCCGTTACGTTATATTTGAAGCCTGTCAATAATTTACCTATTTCTTTATCGAAGTATTCAGTAATTGCTAAAGATTAACTAACACCCGGGGACACGTTTTTAACAATATGGTTCACTTTTATTTTTACAGTAAAGTAAATAAGCTTTTGTTATTTCATAGATATTTTCTAAGTAGTTTCCTGCAACATCAGTTATTTGAGACTCTATGTAAAGCGGCAGTGTTTGGAAGGCGTAATTCTGATGAACCTTTACCGGAGACGATCTCTATGAACAGATGTGATATATACGGTTCTAAGGCTGTTGGAAAAATTTTGAAGTAAGTTAACTTTGTAATAGCACTTTGATAATGGGTAGCAGAAACCATGATGGCTTGGTTATATTGCGCTAAAATAATAACTGGTAGGCTATAGCTTCGAGTGAAAAGAATTCTAGGGTAATAGGCATTTGTTATTTAAATGATTACTATTAAACCTCATAAATTCATAAGCAGATTTTTTTAAATTAAAAATATTGTCTAAAGTTGAGTTAAAATCATCAAATGAAATTATTTCAGCTGGACAATATTTAAGATTTATTGGCAGTTTGGGTAGAAGTGTCTTTGATAATGTTTTCAATCTGAACTGATTTCGATTGATGATTTTTTATGTTGTAATTATAGATAATATTTTTATTTGCAAAAGTATTTCTACTTAATAAATATGAGGTTTGATAATTAATACATATTCAATATTATTATTGGAGTATTAATGTCAATTTTACAAGCTTAAAACTAAGTTGTTTGATAGAAATCACATTAAAATGACGTTAATGATGAATGATAATGCTAACAGAAATGATTCAGTCAGTATCTAAGAAAGATATTAAAACATATATTAATTGCTAAATTGGAGTTTTTGGCGGGATCTTAGTCTGTCATGTAGTGGTTTTTATATTTTATTCATAATCTTGTGTTATTAAACTCTATATTTTGTAATATTGGTGGTGTTTTACGTAATATAGTTCGGTTATTATGCACAAGTGAAGTGGATGGGAAATAATACCACGGAGCATGCAATCTGAGATGCCACCAAAACTCCATGGAAAGTTCTAACAAGGAAACCACCATCTTGTTAGAACATTATAATTATCGCAAGACACTTAGTTGGCAAAGTCTTGTTACTTGAAACTGGCTGGTGCACAAGCCGTGACGGAGCCAAAAAAAATAAAGAAGAAGAAGAAGTGCTAAATTTTGCAATGACTCTGACAAATAACTTCAATTTTGACCGTGAATAACTTAGGAAGGGGTAGATCTATCAAAACGTTACAATAGCCCTTTTTTGTAGACCGTTTTATTTTCTACAGCAATATGCTCTGGCTTTATGGATCGGATATGTAGTTCAAAAGTTACATAACTCCAAGTGTGGAACATATAATTATCCCTTGTTAATCATATGCGAAATGGGAAATTGCTATGAGGCACTTTTTATCATTAAAATTAAGAGCTGCCGTTTTAATAGGGTAGTTTTTTACAATATATTGAGGGTACTTTTGTAAAGAAAAAGTAGAGGATTTTTTACATATATATGTATGTGTGTATTGTTACTATGCTACGCTACGAAATGTGCCGATATCTATATATAATGTTGTAATTGTGGAAATAATAATCAGACTTCCCATTACTACAGGAGCCTCATGTCACGTGGTAATTCAAAGCACTGGCGTGATATATTAGAAGAAGCGACGGGCGAGCGAGACATCTCTTCGAAGCCCTTACAACGATACTATAGTCGTCTGTTCGAATTATTGAGAAAGTTAGTGCAAAAATATCGTATTCCTGTTGGATGGTGAACTCATGAATATGGAGGCATTAATTATAGAAAAACTGTTTCTTCTTGATCCACCTTGATTATTTTTAGAATATTCCTATTATACTTACATATTCTGAATTATATACTTTTTCTTTCTACCATCAAAAACGTATTGATACAACATTGAGAATTAATATGCATAATTAGGAAGATATTTTATATGATGCTTTGTTGAATGTTTTTAAATCTAGCACGGTTATAGGATCTCGTTTAAAGGGAAGGGAACGGGAAGGTCATTTTTGTATGATTTTATCGATTTTTCAGAACATTCCTGGATTGATTTAGTGTCACTTTGCTAGTTTTCCCGTAAAGTCCCGGGAATTATTTTTTGTGTTTATGGCAATCTTCTAAATAATTCCTCGGTAATTTATGTGTGATTTTGCCGAATTTCCAAAAAAATATCTGGGTTTTTTTTGTGGAACAAGTTGGCGTTAACAAATAATTTGATTATTTTTTTAAAATAAGTTTATTTCTGGCATCAGTCGGAGAGGAGAAGGTGGGTTTTTGGTTAGTATTTACCTGTAATTGCAATGATTTGTAATATATTCATATAAAAATAATGAATACTAGATAAATAAATCTTTACAAATCGCATTATTGTTCAGAAGTTTTCTCTCTATATATAAACGAGGTGTGTACTTACCAATGAAATATTTTTTTATAACAAGGTTTATAAAAAATAACATATATTATTAACAATAAATATGTTTTATTGAATTAAATTATTAAATAGTGCATTACAAACGAACCTTTTTTGTTTTGTTTCACCTTATTTTAAATTTGCAGTAAGAAAATGTATTTAAAACAAAAAAAAAAAAAAGAAATAAATTAAAAGCGTTAGAATAACTTACATAAATCTACATTAGATTATTGTTTATTTACAATTAATTGTAATAAAGATGGTTAAAAAGTTTTCGGTATCATGTATTTACAAATATTGAAGGAAATTGTATTTACAAAGTACTACATACAGACAAGCATTGATTATAGTAATAGTTTAGATAATGTTAAACGTTGTCTACAAACCTGGACAAATAACATATATGTTTCAGTTTTATGTATGTATACTTATATAGTATGTAAATAAAAACAGTTTTTTTTCCAAAGTAAATTTAACATAATAATACTATGAACGGATTAATTTAAAATCTTATATCTTTCTAATTTTCATAATTTCTTTTTCCGAAGTTTCGGGAAATGAGAATGTCATGTATTTCCTATACGTTTATTGACTGTTTATAGTAGAAAGGTAAAAAATATTTGTTAAATTCGTTGTTTCTTTTTTTTTAAACTAAACTAAATATTACGTCATTTTTTACTCCATTTTCTGAAACTACGGTTGCTTAATGACCCTTTTCATTAATTATTTCTGTTAATACAGACTTTTATGTAAATTTATATAAAATCTAGCTGACTCGGCTAACTTCGTACCGCCGAACAGTCGATTCTTTAATTTTTATTCTTTTTTATTACTTATTCTGCTATTCGGGACTCTATATAATGATAAATGTTACCATCGTATAAATATTGACAAATATTGATATTAATATTTATACGATACTAACGTCACTCAATTGTTTTGGCTTCCCGCAACCTCTCCACTATCACTTAAACTTTATGCTATGGTGGTAAAGTTCAAATTGACTTTTAAGTATTACGAATCGTTTGTATGGGAGTATAGAAAAGTGTTGTTTTTACACTTTTTTAGGGAAATTTAAAAAAATTTCTCTTCGTAAGAACCATCCTCGTAGTTCAAGGAATGCTCTAAAAAAAGAATTAGTGAAATCGGTTCAGCTGTTCTCGAGATTTGCGCTTAGCAACACATTCAGTGATTCATTTTTATATTATAGATAAATAAATGTATTGAGTAGATTCATTACTATCTATATTTGGAAATTGAATATATTATATAATTTTAATACTATAATTACCGACGTGGCAGCAACTGTTAAACTGTTCTCTCTCAATAAAATAAAAGATAGTGTTAAAAAGTACAATAATTTTGATTTTACGCTCTTAAATTTAATCGACTTTGATTGGTTAAAATTTACTTAAAAATGAAATATTGATCGCGAGTTACAATTTCGTTACAATTTTTACGTTTATTTTTTTTTCAATTATAAAACCTTTGTTTCAACTTTCCCGGTTTTTATTTCATACAACTCCACTAATAATATGCCATATAGAACTTAAAAATTGGTAATTAATGTTTCCTCTAATAAAATTTAAAATCCTTATTGAGTTTTCTGTCATGGTTATATAAAAAAAAAACATTTTTCAAATAGAAAAGAAATCATTAGTAATAAATTTTCATTATTTTATTGTTTTTTATGGTTTAATTTGATCGATAAAGATTAATTTCAAACTTTAAAATAATAATATAATTTACTATGAGTTTTTCTTTATGAAAGTATTCAGATATAAATACCATTAGTGTCTTTAATTAAAGTGTTGGACATATATCTTTCCCTATTCCATAATACATGTTTAACGTATTTTCTGACAGTATATTCGTCTGTATCTTCGTAGTTGTACCAAAAATATCCTGTAGCGAAAAGTATTTATAGTCGAACATTATTAAATATTGTAACTTGGACAAAATTTAATACTAAATATTAATATTTGAATATTTTTTGTCGCAATGACAGAGATTATTTTCGGGAACATTCGAAAATGTTGCCAGGTTACTTCTCTTATCTATATCTCATCATTCTAATAGAGCAAAACCTGTATATAGAAATTTTATGTATAAATTTATTTCTCGTATCTCAGAAACGGCTCTAACGATTACAATGAAATTTTGTATTTAGATAAAATTTTGTTTTTTAAGTTCATCCATATAAGCATCTTTCTTGAAAAAACTCAACTTCACAAACAAAAAACCTTCTTTAATCTAACTATGAGAATTTATATATATCGCCATCTCGTATATAATATTTGCATTGTTACCAATGGATAATAATCTACTTATTATCTCAAAGTATGGTAAGATGGCATTATATTACATTATTTGATTACGTTCGGCTTACAGCCAATAGCAACGACGTCATTATTGTATTAACCAATCGGACGAGACTTCACCGTCCAGGTACTAAGTTATGAGTTAGTTTTACTTTACGCTATGACAAGGTCGTGGCGTGAGATATCCAGTCAACTGTATGCGCGACTCGATGGTAGATGCCGGGTTGGCCGCGACTCGCGCACGAGTACCCGGCGGAGACCACACCGATGAGGTACCACCTTCCAGTCCGTTCTAACATTAACGGACCCCCGCTGTCGCCCTGACAGCTGTCCTTCCCGCCGCCCCTGTAGCCGGCGCAGAGCATCTCTGGGTATATCACCACGTTGATACCTGGAAAAATATTAAAATACACGCTCTAATATACAGTCCAGTCGTAGACACTACGAGTCTAATAGTACAGTATAAGTCTGTTATCTATTTTACTCGAGTGATGAATAGAGGTAAATAGGTAATTTATTGCAATGGTAATATAGTCTATTTCTAAATTGTTTATAGTCTGTTACAAGATTTTCGAGTTCTGTTTCCGATCTACAGTAATGTTAATAAAATAAGTTTTTTTTTTGTTTTATTTAAATAAAACTAAATCAATTTAGCGTGTCGTATGTGAGATATCAGAACGTAGTGTATGTATAATACTTAAGAAGATTGTTTTAAAGTGCTAGTTGAAATTATCAACAGTACTATGATACTGACCTTATTTATGAGCCTACCCTGACTTTATTTACGCGAAATGTAGAGAAAAGTGTTCAGCATAAATGAGCGCGTGAGGCGCGCACAGTATATTGTTTCTTTAACTTATTATTTTTGTGCTCAATCCTATTTTTTTTCTTCGAAATTAAAAATAACCTAAATTACTCGATATAACATCAGTTATCTCTCAGTGAAATCCTGCGGAAATCGGCCCAGCTATATCGAACATTAATTGAAATAAACAGAGAGGACAGATTTTTTTTTTAATTTTTTTTTTTTTTGTAACCTTATATATATTTAGTAGAAAGCTGTTATTTTGACATTACAGGGAGACATTTTGACATTTCACAGAGAGTTGTCGAACTTTATTATGCAAGGTGTCAATAATATTATACAGTACAGTAATTTTACAAATAAGAAACTTTATGGGGATGGATAGAAAGGATTTTGTTGAAGCTTTACAGTTTTAATAATTGCAGTAATCAGTAGCTTATACATTAGAATAACATGACATAATTTACGAATATATATTTTTTTTAAATCCACAAACTATAACGATTAGATTAAAAAAAATCTGCTATCTGAGAATTATCTCAGCGTGAGCTGCATAGAAGATAATGCAGCATTATTTATAAAACGAACTTGCGGGTGTCTGCTAGTCTTTTTTTATACTTCATTGGGCTTATCACTGAATTTAAAGTGCAGCTGCCGGCACATGGAACGTGAGATTTTTAATTTAAAGATGTAAACTAACCAAGCGGACTAAGAAGGACTCCTATAAACATACTACTATGGTTATGTTTTCTTACACAGAACATTTCTACTATCTCGATCTATGCTGTGTTTGAACACTATAACAGTTGATGTATTAGCAATTAAATTTGAGTTGATATACCGTTAGACCGATGCCAGCGCTCACAAACTCGATTGTCGAGCACTGGCACGTCGACTGCTTGAAGCGTACGTGGCCGAAGTCTTGAGCCGGGGCTTAGGGCGCCCCAACCCGCCGCCCAACCGTACTGACCCAGGAAATCGGAGCCGCGCTCAGGGAGGCAGATCGGTGCTGGAAATTTAAATAAAGATTTAAGTGGTTAAACGTGGTGTAGTATGTGAGCACTATGGAAGTATTTTTGGAATTTCAACTTCTAAAGTGGTGAAAAGTGGGAATCAAAGTTTGTATAAAAATCTGTCATTTTTCATTCACTTACACTTTTATATATGCAGCTATTAAATAAAGAGACGAAAAATATGATTACCTAGAAAACGCGTGTTATGCTGCAGGAAATTGCTAGTTATTTACACTGTTACACTCTGCTTACGAACTCGTTACATGTAAATAACAGATAAATCATCGACCGTGGAAACCAGAAATGATGGAGTGTTAAAAATAACCCGTCTCGAACTTTAACTAATCGTTCGAACAATAACGCCAACGTTCCAGATTTATCCCACTCTCCTTTAATGAAAGGCATAGGTATATAAGCACGATAAGGTGCCTCTGAGTTGAGAAGCTATGTAAGAATACCAGCAACATGATGGCCAGACCTCCCAGGCAGTACCCCGGTCCACTCTCAAGAGATGGCCTATCAAATCATCAGCAAAGCACAATTGACGTGCTTCCCAACGACCGGCTAGTTTCTACTAGCTGCGAAGAAAACTCTGAAAGGGCAGAAAGCCCTGACACTGCTGCCTCGTCGACCCCCTAGGGGGTAAGCAGAGATGTCTTTCGCAGGCTGAGTTGATTTCTACTCTGGACATCGAAGCGAATACAAAGAGAAAAAAAAGGAAGAGGCTTTTTTTTTCTTTTTCGAACTGACCTACACTGTTAGCCTGGCAAGGCCGCTACAGTTCCACCGGACTACGAAAGGAAGAGGCGTTCAAGCGGACTGCGTACTTATAAGGTGTAACTGTGTGATAGTGAGTCTATTTGGTTTGACGAGTACATTTTTTTTTCTTTTCTGATGCAAACGGCGTTTCACTGACCTACAAGCATAATAATACCTTTATTTTGACATACTACACTTTGCTAAACCTCTGATTCGAACAATACACTCCTTGCCAGATAGTAAACATAGCCTATAGTCGATGGTTATAACCGGCGTAGTATGTTGTTCAGGTGTATCGTTTATATGTATATTTATACTTTTTGGAATGTTTCACTTTTATCGCGTGTAAATTGCACACACACCTTATTTTATACCTTTAAACTGTTGCTTACAGTTCGGAATTATATTAATATATCTTACCAATATGGGGCATGTAGACGACTTTCCTATCCAGGGATAGGACGGCGACGTCGAAACGGTCGGCTTGCGGTGTAAATTTAAATAGGGGATGCACTTTTATAGAGCGTACTCCGAAGGTGTAGGCTGGTAAAGGTTCTGCGGCGGAATTGATGACGTAATCGCCAAGGGTGACTCTCACGTGGCGGGGCTGTGCTCGAGCGACACAGTGCCCAGCCGTCACGACATGCCTGTGAGATATAAGCGAACCGCCGCATCTGAAACATTGACGATTTTATTAATTTTTAAACTATACATAAGTATTAAATCTCAGAATAATATAACAACAATACTATGAAGGCCACTTTCGTAGTGAAGTATGAAGTGTTGAGTTAAAAATTATTTCGTTTGAGTTGTCACCCAAAATATCTACAGAAACAATTAAAATTAAAGTGATTTTTACGAGTTTTTTACGCGTTCAATTTAAAAATATATACGGACGTATAACATACTAAAAAAAAATTGTGTCTGTCTGTTTGTTCCGTCTAGTCTATGAAATGGTTGGACCGATATTGACGGGATTTTCAACGATAGGTAGCTAATTTTATAAGGCACAACATGACCAGTTTTATTTTAGAAAAATAAAGGGTTCTGTACAAGTATAGTAAACTAAAGGGGGGCAACACCTAGTATACGATAAACCTAGATACTAGATACTAGTATAAGTAACCTAAAATTAGCATTGTAGGTAATTAAAAGTTACCCAAGTGCTTGTACAAACAAAACTATTAAAGACAGATCGATTTAATTTTAGTGAAACTATTCATAGAAATTCGATCTTCACCAAAAATATAAAGTATTTAGAATTTTAAGAAACTACTTTTTTGTGGATACTATGCCTTCAGCCATTTGTATTTTCTTGTCGTGGGGAAGTGTGGCAAGTGGTGTGGTGCGCATGCACAGGGCAATGCAGATGAAGTTGTTACAAATTATTAGCACGTTTCTTCAGATTTCACCCTCTAGTTTCAGCAGCGCCATCTAAATTTCATGTATTTTGCAGGATATTGTTTATACACAAAAGTTTTATGTATCTTAAGTCTAGATAGGTGAGAGACTCAACAGGACAACTCATAATATAATGGAGATTTGAAATAGAAAAATTAACCGTTCAAAATTTTACCGACATATAGAAACTATAAGAATATTTCTCACGTTCCGGTTTTATAATGCTATTCCATACTTACATGCGAAACTTTGACTATTCGTAGCACTAAATTTAAAAGACCAACAAAGGTGCAGATTAAACATGTGTGTCATTCTAAATACACGAAGTTATCGTCCCCTAAACTCATTTGATACGCGTAAAACCCGTCAGTCTAGTTATTGAGAGTGCACACCTGTATTTATTGCGATCATAGATTATACTTTGTGGCAATATACGTAGGTATGGGAGTAGCATTACAAAGTTTTTTTTCACTGTTGGTCGAACTAGTCAATTGTAGTACAATTCGATCGTAGATGAGATCGACCTGATATTTCGCCAATAAAATCACTCGACCACCACCACGAAACTAGATGAAGAATAAATCCGGACAATTTTTGAAGAAAGAAAAAGACAAAAGAAAAGCTTATTTTTCTAGCGTTTGACAGAAGTATAAGGTATATATATGTCAGGAAAAAAATTGACCTCGTCTTACCATCCCCATGACGCTGGCACAATTGTAGAGTATTTACACAGGGGCTACAGACCAAATAAAAAAATAATTGCCACCATTCCGAATTTATATGTCTTCTACTGCATCTCGTTATTGTTATGAAGATAAAACGGTTAAGTACATCTTTGTTTTTCTTTCCATTTCCTGTGCTTTTATTTATTTAGTAGCTATTGACTCTAACTTTAGTGTTATCCATAGACAATTTGGATTTTGGTTTTTGCCATACTATCGACATCTCCAAGTCTTTATTAGCTATACTTCACGATCCTTTTTCTCCAAGGATTCCTTACGTCGTATAATCTATAATATTTGTACAATACTCAATACAGTTTTGATGTGTAACACCTCTCCTCTGAGTTACTAGACATTTTTTGTGGGAGTGATTTTGAAAAAGGGATGGAAATGCGTAATGGGAAACCGGGCAAGCGCACGCTATTTGATTTGTCAGATGGCGCTAACTCATTTTGCGTGAGGTTGGTACTTGGTACCACGATGAACTGTCGGTCAAAATAGTGTATGCGTGAGTGTGACGAGAAATAGAGAAGGAGAACGCATCAGCATAAATTAACTTCAAATATATTTCATCTTAATTTCATAGTAGGATAACATGTCCGATGTTACACATCATATGCGACTACTGTAAGGCTTGCTCATTTTTTTTTATTATCTAGATACAAAAAATACATACAATAATATGTATATTAGGAAAGATAAAATCTTTACACCCCTTTTTACCGACCACTAGTACGTACAAATATACATTGGAATTGAAATTTTGGTAATTCGAAATGTATAAGCCAAATGTGTCAATAAGTTTGTAAGGTTGTCTAAAAATATTGGATGAGCTTGTATTCGTACAAACGTTTTTTTGTAGCACTTTATAAGTTAAAGCGCTTGATGCTTGTCTCATCTGCTGTTAAATTATAATATGGTCTAAGATGGTAAACACGCTAAATCTAGAGATGGACTGGTCTCAAGTGCAGCTACTGGAACACATATAGTGGTATAGGTAGGTACTTGGTGACAGTTTTCAACTTGAGGGCGGTAAGTAGCCAGGTGGGCTTGAGAAACCTCTACCACCATTCTATGGTTTCATCACAATTTAACGTGATCTGAAATAGTGCTTGTAAAAATAGAAATATAGCTAAAAGAATGTTGGCCCAGTGAAACTATAGCATCGGATTTTTCTAAGCCGGCATTTTGAAAATCTGTTGACAAGCACTTGCACTTGTTGGCGTATTCCAGCAGCTGCACTTGAGAACCAATCCCTCTAGGATTAGAGTGTTTACCATTTTAGACCATATCATCATTTATCATTAGATGAGATTGCGGTCAAATAACAAACCTCTAAAGCACAGGTCTCCAAACTGTTTTTTTTAATAGACCACTTTTAAAAATTTTGTTGGTTCCAGCAGACCCCCTGCAGCTACATTTATATCATATTCCCATAAAATATGTAAGTTTTTACAAGTAGAATTCGCTGATCTTCTTAAAATATTCTCTGCCTATATTACTAGCTGAAGTCAGGCCAACAGTTTAAGTTCTTCACTATCGAAAGCAGATAATTTTCATGGACCCGAATTATTATACGACATAATTACGAATTATGAACCCTCATTATATTTGTCACGATAAACGTAGACACACGTCGAGTCTCCCGTGAACCCCTGGGGGCCCACCTGGACCACTTTGGGAACGAAGGCTCTAAAGTATATAAAAAATGTTATAAGCACGGATTAAAAATCTTTCGTAACAACAAAATAATAGTATGTTTTCTAAAACTGTTTCAAATAACAATAGAATTACAAAGATACAACGCAATGTATATTTATTTCACAATCTAAACTATAGCATTTCATGATAAAGCCCAATTTACTATGAGTGAAATGATGCTACGAACGTGCGTTACACATGTGTAATTGTGGCGGATTTTAGAGTTCCTTAAGACAGTTTTTATACATTTTTATTATACAAATTTACGTTCTATTAAATGTGAAATTAATAATAGGTTTTAACGTTTATCGACAATCTCATTTGATGTTAAATAACGATGTAGTCTAAGTTTGTAAACACGCTAAACCTAAAAGGGCTCGTTCTCAAGTGCAGCTGCCGGGACACACCAACAGGTGCTTGGTGACAGATTTTCAACTTCAGTGCGACAGCTAGCCTGTGTAGCTTAGGAAAAACCCTACCACCATAACAGTTATAATAAAGAGCTATATAACAATATTTAATGAAGTTCATGAGCGAACATCCATTATGATTTGTATTCCGAAGTTGTCAGAAGATAAATAAATGTCGCATGCGTCCAAATGTAGCATTAAATAGCTTTAATTCACTCTCCTTTTTTGTAGCTTTGATGAATATATAGCCTTTTTATATAATATATGGGGTATTTATTAATACTTATTTAGATTTCTATCTTAAAATTGTCCATCTAAATCAATAATCACCTTGTAATTTAGCAATTGCATTTCTTTAATCAAGGCTCATGAAAGAACATCACAACTTTTTGAATATATTCCCCGAGAAGATTCAATAAGACACTTAACAGGGTACTTCGTCGTAGTCCAGATAATATAATAATAATAACTTAATTTTATTACAAATGATACACTATATAAGAGAAGCTTTATGTTACGATTACGATACGCAGTATTGCTATAAATATATGTATCCTAGCACCTGAATTAGGCCGGGATTGTATCTCAGACTATAGAAACAAGAATATGATCGTAATTAAATGTCTGCGGTGCGTACTGAGAATACTTTGGCCATGTACCATTTGTAACGTTAGACAATTAAAAGATTAGATTAGACGTTAAAAGATTATTAATAATCAACAGTTAATTAATTATATTAAAGAAATAACGATGGATTGGATCATTTGCCAAACCAAATTTTATGTTTTCTCAGGTTACACCGCGAAACATATAGTAGACAATGACGTGTCTCACAATGAAATCGACTCAATTACAGTTGAAGTCCAATTCAAAGTGGGTTTAGGCTGTAATGCACAGTTATATTTATATTGACGCTATATTTGTATGCTATAAACTGCTAGAATTAGGTTTAATTAGAACAGCAAAACCTATAGTGATACGGAACCTATAGTAAATAATACGGGAACGCTTGGCATTTATTTTACAACAAAATAACAAGTGAATGCACTGCACGCACGCAATTGTTGGCGAAAATTTAATTTCGATTTCGTAACTCAAAGATAAAACTCCTTGACCCAATTATAACCTATATAAGCTATGAACTAGAAACTGATTTTAAATATTTTCTTACCAAATAACCTTCATTTCATAGAATGTTAATAAATTTGTTATTATTTGTCTATTATATTTTGTAAATAATAGCCAAAATCACATTTTCCTTTGAGAATGATGTACTCATTGATATTTGTATAAATGTTCCTGATAACAAACAGGTCATTGCTGTCATGGCGTTGGATTGATGTCACATGACGTTGACCGTCACTATTTTATTTCGAAATGAATATGTCAAAATGTGATTGTCAGAAGAATGTTTGGGAAGCTGTGACGTAACATGCTACGATTAGTGTTTCGGAGTAATTATTGATTTATTAAATTAATTATGAAACTTATAATAAGCTCTGCATGTTATATGCAATGGCAAAAAAATGGTACTATTTTTGATAAATATATTTAATTATATAATAAAGAACGCGGTAATCCCTGATAAATATGGTTCAATCGATGTCCACCGCCGTTAATTATCAAATCCAAACACTATATCGGACTATATACCGTGTATGTGGTATACCGGTCTATTAGGAAACGAGTATTCTATCACATCACTAAACATTTCTTGTGTAATTTCATCAACTTTTAACCCATGGTAAAATAATATTTGTACACTACAAAGTGACGGTTTGTGATAGTAAATATACCATTCAAAAAGAGTTACAACTATTGGGTGATCAAGTAATCCGTCGTCAGTCGCCATTATGATGCTGGCTTATATAAAATGACTTATATATGCTTGAAGGTTCTGGTATTAAAACCTTCATGGTATAACAAAGATAACATATTATTTTTAATTCGTGCCAAGAAAGAGGTTATATATAGAGTCGGCTCCGAAGCTCATAATAGCAGTAGTCAGATTCAAGATACATGTGTAAGTTCGTGAAACATACATGCTTGGTACACGTGTATGTTTCACGAATTCATATATGTATGAAATAATAGTTTGCTTAATTTAGCTTAGTTAGACTCGGGATATTTGGTGACAGTCTAAGCCGAGGCGCACCATGCACCTTTGTGCTGGTTGCCTATATAAAATCGGGTGAGTGCTTAAGCGCTCCCCTTAGTATTGCGGTGAAACTGTAGAGACCTTTCCAGGTCAACAGTATCAGTTCGAAGAAAAACAAAGAAAAAGCTTAAAATAATTGACTCTAATTAAGACTCCCTTGCAAGTCATATAATATTAAAATGTTACCCAAATAAATAAAACGTCATGCAAAGCTTACAATCATGCACTATTGAATATTTATGTTATTATTGATTCTATAGCATACATCATTTATATAAACTTACCTTGTTTAGTAATATAAATTAGTTTTATTGTGTTAATAAGTTATTTTGATAATTTAAAATTAATTAACATCGAGGAATGTGCGAAAAAGTGGAATAATATTTATCGAACTATATAACGAAATATTTAAAGAATATATAAATATATATAATTGAAAATTAAACATATAAAATTATTGATGTTTACTTTTTGAATATAAAAAATCTCTTCTTATGAAACAATACAAAAATATGAGTGAAATTATATTCAATTATGATTCACGGACTGATACGTTAGGGAAATAAGTAAGGCTGCAGACAAACCAGAGTTTCAAACGCTCGCGCTTTTATAAAAACGCCGCATGCTACCTCACTACGTTAACTACAGAATTCAATACTACGTCATTCAATTTAATGATATATAATAATGTATTATTAAATTTATGTCATGCAGTCTCTTTCGCACATTTACCTCTCTATCCAACACTGCTTCCAACCAATTAGCTCGAATATCGACATAAGCGTGTTGCATCTGAAATATAATTTCAATTGGTTATTAGTAAACATAAATAAAATTAGGATAATAAAAAGCAGATTGAAATAAAATAGCGAATAAAACAAACGATTTTTCTATAATTTTGTTTAAAACTAAAGATTTATTGTTAAAATCGCTTAAGTACAATCAATCATTAAACTATAGAAGTTAATACTTTTTTTATAAATTTATTATCGTTTTTTGTGAACATTTTATAAGTATTTTTTTTAAGAATACATATTTATTTCAATCTAATATTTAATGGATATTAATCATAAGAAATAATTTGAGCTTACTTTTTGTTGATTTAACATGTACAAATAAGCTTCAATTATTGCTTTGAAATATATAATTATTGTTTATTAAAGTAATTTCATGCAAAAAAAAAACACAAAACTAATACTACATTTAGTTAATAATATATAATGAATGTGTTATTTATATTATTATATATAATCTGTACTACTTATTCAGTTTCAAATAATATAGTGCATGACGCTCATACATATTCATACAAACACATACATATATACAGATATAATGATGACAGTAATTAAAAAGCACATCAGTAATTTGGCAATTTTAATGTTATTTTTCAATTTAATTATTATATAAATGATACTTCACGCTCTCATAATAAAGATACGTTATTTATATACTGGAGTTAACTTTTTATTATACTTGTTTATATGAATTAAAAATGCTATATTAAAACTAAATAAATTTCAGTGTTAACCTCTTTTAATGATTTCTTCTTCTCTCAGTTTTACTTTGTGTCCGTTTCAAGTAAGTAGGTATAGAACGCTGTTTATATGTTGTTAAGAATGGGTTTAGTTCAATTTTGTAATTCAATATATGAATACATTATCTAATAATGGTTCAATTATCATGTCGAAGTAGATCTTTACAATGTTCAAAAGTAATTTACTTAAGGTTTTTTTCTTTTTTTTTTGTTATATAGATTGAATTTATGACATTTTGGTCCTAAAACAGAATTTAATACCGTCGGGGTTACCACCGTTATATAAAATAGAAAAAAACATTGGGTGTGTGAACTACCTTAATGTATAGTTTACTAATTGATGTGCGTTCGTTGGTTGGGCAAATTTTTTCTAAGATTATACTAAGCAATTATATATGTAGCGGTTTTCTACAATGTAAATTTATGTAAGTTTTCTTTTGTCATAAATAAATAAAAAAAAATGTATAATAATAATATAGCATTATAAATACTTTTTTTCTAAGTTTCGGACTACCAAAATTTTATTACAATTAATTCCGAGGTTCCGTGATGAAAATGTAATAAATAGATTATCTTTATCGGACAACAACCGCGATTATCGAGAGATATACAGTCCATCGTCAGTAGTCGCTATCAAGCCGACCTGCAAGCTATCCTCAGCTGTTACAGCGGTTGATTTTAAAAAGTATCGCAAGTATCCGGCATTTAATTTTGCATGTCGAGAAGAAGACCGAGATAGTCGGCTAAGTTCGGTTTCCCTTAGCGTTATCTTTGTCTATTCCAGTCATTACGCTGTACGATAGAGAGAACGCTTTACAAAACCGAAACAAGCCAACCTCAAGCGAGCTTCTCACTCTTCTCCCTAATTAAATGCCGGATACTGTATAAGTATTACGAGTGTTCTGGCATATATTAGGGTATCCTTTCTTTAAGTGCAATTTATCTGATTTATTGACTTTCTTGAGAGGGAAGAGAATACATTTCCTATCGAATTGAACAACTACGCAGTTGTATAAGCGTCGTGCTGCCGCCATATCGAAGGTTATAATTTCGAATCCCTAATTGGAATATTATTTCAATGATCTAAAAATGATTGTTGTCAATCGAGAAGTCATTTGTAACCTTTATTTGTATATTCGTGAAGTGCATTGCGACATGGCTTAACGGCTAATGGAATAACCGCTTTAATAAAAACTGAAGCAATTCCCTCTCAGCTCACACGCACACGTACTTTATACTTGAGGATTTAAATTCCAATTCCATTATACATTGATAGTTATATATTAAGTTCTTTAAAGTCATGTTAGTATCAGAAGCAATGGATTTTAAGTAGAATATTATTATTACCTCGAGGATCCTATCCGAATATAGGCTTGCCAGGGGAACGTGGCAAAGCCAGCGTCATCTCCCCCGACGATTCTGCGTTGTGCTGTCTGTTTATTAACAGCGATACCACAATCTGAAATCAATATATACAATTTTGAGTATTTACTTCAAGAATGCTTCACCCAGATTTAATACGAACAGATTATGGCATTTAATACTATGTAAAAATCTTGGTAGATGACAATTCGATCTTTTGTTTTGTGAAGGAGTCTGCTAACAAATCTTTTGATGATTTTGTAAAGCATGTAGTTATTAGTTTCATGGCATTTAACGGACTTTGTGCAGTTACTGAAACTTTCTTACTTGTATATAAATTATGTCATGATTGACCGTTATGGTCTTATAATAACGTACTTATGCAATACGTCAAGGGAAAGGGAAGTGACTCGTATCAAATTGCGGCCAAGTTTCTCCCTCGAATATATTGTTAATTTTCAATACATGTGGCAACCAATACAAAAACGAATTTCTCGGAATTCGAGTACGTTTACTAATTTCAACTATTTACGCTAAGAACTAACGTCGGTGGAAAACATTGTGAAGAAACCTGAACTTGAGAAATATCCTTATAGTACTACCGTATGTGGAAAAATAAAGAACTGTGGATTTTTTGTAGTTTGAAATCGCCAATACGTTGTAGACTGGCGTGGTAGTTATGCTCTTCTTATGTACATATGCTCTCTTCTACGGTGATAATCTCAAGACCATTTTTGCCTCGAACTTCGACCTCGTGGAATCGACTTCCAGCGGCGGTGCTTCCAAACCATTACGAGTTACAAACCTTTAAGAAACGAGCGTACACATATTTAAAAGGCCAGTAACGCACTTGCGGTTCCCCTGGTGTTGCTAGTGTCTATGGACGGCGGTGATCACTTACCATCAGGTGACTCACCTGTTCGTTTGCCCCCTATAATATAAAAAAGGAGTACAGAAAAGGACATAGAGTATCTACAAATTATTTAGAAATAATGTACTACCCGAGGAATAGGTCTAAATTACATTAATGCAGGTGAAACCACGAGCAAAAGCTAGTCTGTAATATTCCATAATATACTCATTAAAATAGTAGGCTTTATAGACTAATTTCCTCTGTATGAAATGCCCAAAGTAAGAAATATATCGAAAAAAGTAAAGAGTCAATTAGCGTCGCGAATAATCCAATATTTTTTAAATAATTTATACAATGTTAAAATGATTACTGTAGGTTAGGCATAGGAGATAGATAGATAGGGTGTCCGATTTTTACCAAGTCGGCTTTTTTGGGTTGAGTATCGGAGGGGTCGTTAGTTTATAGCCTAAAAACATTTAAGAGAAAAAAAATCCGATACCGTTTAACCGTGCCTAATACCCATTCATTTAAAATGAGGATTATAATTTTTTTTTTAAATGACTTTTTGTCTTGCTTGTTTATCAAAATATACAAATTAAATTCAATAAAACAAGCAAGTTGAAACTTAATTTCTAAAAAGTGAAGAAGCCCCATGATGTTCAATGAATGGGAAAGGTATCGTCATTTAGGCACGATTAAACGGCATCGGATTTTTTTTTTCTTAAAAGTTTTTAGGCTATAAACTATCGGCTTGATCGATACCCAAGTCAAAAAAGCTAACTTAGTAAATAACTGATACCCTAATAGACATATACCATGGCTGACTCTTCAGTGGGTATTTTTTTTAATGTCTAAATCAGTACGTGCGTTATTTTTATATATTTCGTAAGTACCCGAAAACTCCTTCTTAAATACTTTATTAGAATACATCGACTTTTCTCTCTACCTAATAATATAACCCTACTAGAAGATATTTTCTAAAATACAATGAAAACTCTATCAATATTCGTATAGTTTACAAGAACTAAGGGGAGATAGAGCAAGTGCAAAAAGCGATTTTTTGTCTTGTAATTTTTATAGTTTGTTGATAGGTAACATTTTTAGCACGTTAATATCTGTGTGAAATTGATTTGAGTTGTAGTGGCAAATCGATTGCCGAATTAGGTACTTGTCCTCTAGACCTCTGTCTATTCTATCTCTATGTCTTTCTCTATTTTATCTCTTAAAGCAGTTAAATGTATCTTACTTCTCTGTTACTCAACTGTTTTTTTTTAATTAAACTTCTTTTGGGAGAACTGTGAAATTCTGATAGGCAACCGTTTTGTGTAACGAAAAGTGGCCTAGGTAAACATATCGGTTTCCGTCCAATCATCCAAGTTAAGAAACGTCGGGGCACGGTCTGCGGTCAGCACTTGGATGGGTGATTGCCCGCGAAATACCACGTGACGTTGGATTTTTGTTATATTCTTCTTCTTCCTACCATCATTCCACCTAAGTAGGGTCGGTACAACATGTTTTACATGTTGTGATGTATGATTTGGCTTCATTTTTACGATCGGCCGCGCGCGCCTCACATCAACCCTCCTTGGGATTCACATAGCATATTCCGTATATTTCGTATTTGTTGTCATTTGTCAAATGTCATCCGTTACAATTCATACATTATTGCAGTGATTCAGTAATTTTGTATTCTATAATTAAAATATTTCCCTACTGTGATATCGTGTGTTTTTGCGACACATTTTTCCTTTAGTAGATATTGACAAGTGTTATCATTTTTTTTTTCAATTTTTTAGCCTTCGTCTTGATCTTTAATAATTAATTGGTTATGGTCAAATCTCGACCACTGGAGAAGTATTCGTATTTGGAAATCGTTATTGAAATATCGTAAGTAATATTTTTATCATCCACGTGGTAGTATCTATTTACAATTGACACTGACTTGAACTTTCACGATATGCGGTTGAGGTAAAGGAAGTTTATATACCGCACGATTTCCTTTCAATGGTACTTAATAACTATATTTCATTCACTTTACACCGCGGTTTCATTGGCATTTTTAAATTTAAAATCTTCTTATCTATGCATTTCATAAAAACATAAATTTAACGTTACTGCACTTCTCAGATTTTTGTGAATAAAAACATTGAGAATGACAAAAGATGTATAATTAAATATATTTCAAGCATTTTTGAAGAAAGTCTATCTGTCTATTTGTTTGTGCGCAAATCACTGCTAAAGTACTACATTTATGAGAAAACGAAATAGTAAAAAATTTTAAAGCATATTCTCGAGTGACATATAGGCTGAGTTGCACCAAAATCGTGGTTATTGTAATTGTTAAAGTTAACTTTAACAATGACAAGACTTGGTAACAGTTACATTTGCCAAAACGAGTTGCACCATCAAACATTTTGTAATTGTTAAAGTTATTAGAGTTGCCACTTCAATAAACCAATTAGTCCCTAAAATCGAAGAGGTTAACATTTTTTATTTGGCAGGACTTAGTTATAACTGTCACTAATGTTATTCTGTGACTGTCACCAGCACGCAAATGTCAACTTGTTACAATTATTTTGTTCTGTTATTTACTTTGTCTTTTTCTGTGAAGTTGTGTATGCGATTTTTTTATCAATATATTATTATCAATGGCTAGTTCCGAGAAAATTAATACCACATTGGTTACCACATACGAAAACACTATAAAGTAAGAAGTATTCAATTTATTAAAATCTACAATAATATTTGAAAATTTCATATATAATATTTTTGTATGCACTATATAATAAAAGTGTTATACAAGCATTCGATCCTGTAACGACAAAACGTTAGCTTCTGTCGTCCTGTGTGCATTTTCTTATTCTGTGTTTATTATTTAGAGAAAGAAGCATTATCTTCAGCTAAAATGAAGTGAACTAGTGAACTTGACAACCGATTCAAACATTGACATTAACAATAACGTTAACCAGCCAACATGGAGCAGTAATAGTTAACGTTAAATCGTGACGTCATTTTAACCATTGTCATTTGGTGCAACCTATTTTTTGCCTAACAATAACTTTAACTGAATTTTTAACTTTAACATTAACTGGTGCAACTCAGCCTTAGTCTTTATTTCATTAAAATCGATTCACTTTATCATAAGTTATTATAATTTAAATGACGGCGTTAGTTAAGTACGAGAGAAGGGTAGGTAAGTACATTTCAGTCTCATTTAAAGACCAGGGTATTTCTAGGATAGGCTATATAAATAAAATAATAGAAGTCTGTCGTTATGCGCGCATCTAGCATAAACTTCTCGATAGATATCGAGCATTCACATCAGTATCTTAATTTGATACAAATTTATTAAAGTTTTAAGAAACTACAAATTTTATTTATAAGCACTATGCGTTCAGCGATGTTTATTTAATTGCCGTGAAGAACGACCGAGACGAAATCTGTACATTAAGGCTGAGTTGCACCAGTTAATGTTAAAGTTAAAAATTCGGTTAAAGTTATTGTTAGGCAAAAAATAGGTTGCACCAAATGACAGTGGTTAAAATGACGTCACTATTTAACGTTAACTATAACTGCTCCATGTTGGCCGGTTAACGTTATTATTAATGTCAATTATTGAATCGGTTGTCAAGTTCACTAGTTCACTTCATTGTTGCTGAAGATAATGCTTCTTTCTCTAAATAACAAACACTGAATTAGGAAATGCCCACAGGACGACAGAAGCTAACGTTTTGCCGTTACAGGATCGAATTCTTGTATATTAATAACACTTTTACTATATAGTGCATACAAAAATATTTTATATGAAATTTTCAAATATTATTGTAGATTTTAATAAATTGAATACTTCTTACTTTATACTGTTCTCGAATGTGGTAACCAATGTGGTATTAATTTTCTCGGAATTAGCCATTGATAATAATATATTGATAAAAAAATCCCATATACAACTTCACAGAAAAAGACAAAGTAAATAACAGAGCAAAATAATTGCAACAAATTGACATTTGCGTGCTGGTGACAGTCACAGAATAATGACAGTTATAACTAAGTCCTGCCAAGTAAAAAATGTTAACCTTTTCGATTTTAGGGACTAATTGGTTTATTGAAGTGGCAACCCTAATAACTTTAACAATTACAAAATGTTTAATGGTGCAACTCGTTTTGGCAAATGTAACTGTTAGCAACTCTTGTCATTGTTAAAGTTAACTTTAACAATTACAATAACCACGATTTTGGTGCAACTCAGCCTAAGTCTTATCTTAGTGAAGCTGTGAAGGTCCATCAGGCCAATAACGTTAGTCATTTCGAAAAACTAGTATTCGTATATATGTAGTTAAGTCGATCACGTGTTCATAAACTTTATAAATAAAAAAAATAGCCTCTGACCATCTTAATAAGAGTGTCCGGGAGTAAAGTTAGATAGCATTGTAACCGATGTCCAGGCTACCGTATAATGAACCGCCTCATCCTTTCGTTTGCGCAATCGTGTTCACTATGCGCATACGCAACTATCATTTATCTTTTCACGGACGTTGATTATTTCAAACATAAAATTATTGAAATTATCGTATACTGTACAATCATTTACATATAAATCCAGTCAAACTTGGATAAGTGAGAGTTCAAAGGAGCGCAATAACGTTTCCACTTACGAAAGAATTTCTATAAACTTTTTCTTTCCCAGAGAGTTAAAAGTTGAAAAAAAAACACAGCAGTGTATTCACTATTTGAAGGAAAGTAAGTAGAATTTTAGTTGCTTTAGACTCTATCTTCCCCCTTGTCATTAAAGTAAACAAAACTCACCCTTAATGCTGACGCGAAAAGCATTATCATAATATCTAACAAAATTTCTCTCGGAATTCGTTACAAGTTAAAAACAAAACGAATAGTATAAAACACCACATAGACAGACCGCTCTATGTCCTTCATCTCCCACACCATAAAAATAAGCATACTCGTATATCTATTATAATTACCACTCGTCTATATATAACCAGCCAGCGACAAAATAGTTAAGTACAGCTTTCTCCTGTTTCTCAATTCTCTTTCAATAAAACAATTTTGGAAAGACTTCGGTTTTTTCTTTCTTTAAACTCGAAAAATTTAAGAATTATGGTCGAATATCGATCACCAGATGATTACTAGTAATAATTATTTCACGACAGAACACGTTTAATTCTTCCCGTCCTCTAACCCCGACATCCCGCGACATGTTACACGGCCTGTCCGCGCTAATACTTCGTCTACTTTTAGCGTATATTTTTACCTACACTTTGTATACCAATTACTCAACTTCCAAAAGGCTCAACTTGAGATCAAACCACCTATAATCTTACACAATAAATAAGCTATAATATAGCTAAAAATAACTACCTATGACCTATCGTTCGGGAACAGTACTTATTTCTGGATAAAATTAAGTTCATATGCACGGATATTGACACAAGATTTCTCTAAAACTATGCAGGTTTATACAACCCTAGTTATTATGCTGTGTGGTGCCAGCGGAGTAGAATAGCACCACCCCATATCTTCCCTGTGGGTATCGTAAAAGGCGACGAAGGAAGTGTGAGATAGTACTGATCCCTTGTAACCTTCTCATCGTGATACTGTACCATCTATCTGAGTCCTTCTCCGGTCGTAACGGTTCCAGTTCCAAGGAAAAAGAACAAGGATGAATATGTGCACCTGTGTCGTGCGCATACACTTGTGCACCTTAATATATCCTGCGCATCTGACACCTTCCATTACCATCATCAGGTATTATACCAGGAATCGAACTCGTGACCCGTACGTAGGCTTTTTGTTGCAAAACCATTGATTACAGGAATAGTAATTATAAATAATCATAATTATTATATAACTGAAAATACAATAGAGTAACAACGTATGCGACTAACATACTTAAATATATTATTTATGTATTCTATGTGGTGTTGGTAACTTGACCTTGAATTATGATGCATTATTTTCACTTGTGACCTTGGACTGTATTAAACCCTCAGCGATTTTTTAAGACCCGCATCTCAAAATAGCGGATTATGTTTTTATAATTTTAATTTTAATTTATGACATCGTAAATATCATGGTTAATTAAAAAGAAATTTCATACAAGTGAAAAATAATTTATATTACATGCTTTTTCATTTTGTAACTGTCTACACTGTTGACCTGTCAAGGCCTCTACGGTTTCACCGGACTACAGACTTTACATACAAATTATAATTTACAATACATAATTTGTTATTTTTCAAAGTCTAGTAATAAATCAGGAATTTTTTTACATTTACGCTGCCAACAGTCTGTTGACCTGTGGCTCATGAGGTCTACATTCGTTTGTATGGAACTTATTATAGTTTTGGATAGTCCAGGGGATAAATATTTGGGTTATGCCGGGTTGCGTTATGGTATGGAACTTCACAAAATCACATAGGATATGTATAGTGCTGTAGATATTGGTAGTTTTATGACAATCCAAGACTAGGTAGAGACCTAAATACACATAAAAACGGTCTGTTGCATTTGTTTTGTCGATTTTTTTAGTTGATTTTGAGCCGGTTTTATTACTTTCTTATTATAGCAATATATTTCACATTTTCTATGTTAAGCATAATTTAAATAATGCATTTGTGCTCGAGATTTTTCTGTTTTTTTTTTCTTATTTTAATTTAATCACCCGTGCTTAGCCCCTATGGAAAAGCATAAAGATATGTAGTCTATAATATGCTATAAAAAGTTCTTTATCTGCTAGTCAAAGCTGCAATAAAATTGATTCAGCCGTTTTAGAGATTAGACCGAGATAAAAACAACCTCAATTTTAGTCATTTATTACTCTTTACCCCACTTAAGTAGGGTCGGCATAACATGTTTGTCATGTTGTCATGTATGATTTGGCTTAATTTTGGCTCACATCAACCCTCCTTGGGATTGATTTGTAATAAATTTTGCACTAAAGTATCGTGGAAATTCCACAAAATAACCGGAACATATATACATAAAATTTGCAAAATAAAACAAAGAAAATGATCCCTTGCGAAATTTCGCTTCAATGTTCTATCAATCAGAGTGTTGTTCAATAAACCCAGGTCACGTACAATTTTAACTCGATGCAGTAATCTAGTCTGTTTGCTTACGTGTTTTGTATGTTTAAACGCTTCTTAAGTAATAAGTCATTATGTCACCGGAGAAAGTTACCTACTTGACTGACCGACTTATGACAAATGAGCGCTGTTATATAATTATGTAGGTGAGTTTTTTTAACGGCTAATAAAAAAAATGAGTATATAACTGTCCCACTGTTGGGATAATGCCTTCTGTGATGTCTTACCACTAACCTCACACGTTGGAAAAACTATTTTTTTTTTTCATTTCTCCATCTATCGCGTTACTATATTCAAAGGCGTGTCATAACCAGCGCGGCGTATTCGTCACATGTACAGTACAGTCTATTTGAATATTTTATAGTTTTTTTTTTGAAAATTTCACTTCTACCGCGTTTGATCTGTGTTTTATTACGTTGTATATTTTGACATTTTTTATGAATATTTATATGGATATTTCAAGCTCTTTATGTGGCATGTAATCCGGTCTTTAATATTATTAAATTTATCGCTGTAATTTTAAATTTGATAATTAGTTAAAAGCCTATGAGGTTGCGCAACAGTTTGCCCTTGATTACGATCATCCGGAGTGACCGGAAAACGATACGGTCCGAAGAACGCAGAGACGAGAATGTATGGTATAAATGATATGCTTAGAGCGATTGAACAACTTTTATTATTTTTCATATATGTATATCTATAGGCTATATACTTTTTGGTTTTGATTAATCCTTTAGAATTGTTTAAAGTGGGAACGCCTTTAGACGCGATGAGCGATTTTTGGTAGAGGAAAAACTTATGGGTTCTCGTTAGTGATGACCTCCACATACTCTTTACTTATTGCGCTTGCGCCACACTAGCGATGCTGGTGGTACGCCTACGTACATGTAATATTGATATTTTTTATTGAGCTCGTGCAGCCCATCATTTGTTTGATTAACGAAAAAACTGTATAAAAATGTATATAATTATTGCTCGGAGTGCCAATAGATGTGAAAACCAGACGAATGTTAATAATTTCAAATTATAAGTTATGAGGTTTAAATAATTTAGACAATGATTACAAATAAAAAAAAAATTACACGGTTATTCTTTTGTTCTGAGTTTTCACTTGTGTCGGCAGTCCTTATGACCGCCTCGACTTTTTGATATGATGTATCAGATATGTTAGTAATATGAGAGTTCAAGAATAATTGTTGTTTCTAAGAATGGCTGTTCAATTAAAAAGGATTTACTAGCAGTAGAGACACATAAACTGATTACTTAATTAGAAGGAAGCGAAAGAAAATTGTAAGAAAAACTGGCTGTACATTAATTCTGCTATAATGTGTGTATTTAATTTTTTATCCAGACGAGTACAAAATACATTTCTTCACACACAAAAGACAACTGACACAACAATATATTTGATTATTCTATATTGCTTTTATTATACGCGTAATGTTTATAACTTGGACCATAGATAATAACTTCGTTTGATGTTCGACGAATTAACTGATAAATAATGTCTCCTTTCACAGTATCCGTTTGACCGACGACGCTTCAAGGTGTATCGATGATGGTATAAGTATAAATGTAATGAAAATATAATTATTGAAATTAGGCACTAGTTGTAAGATAGAAACCGTGGTTGGTAAATACTAGAGCGGAGTACACAGAGTTCAATGCTTCACCGAGGGGCTTTTTCTAAGTCCGTCTGTACATAAAAACCTAACGGGAGAAGTTCTCTAAGCGACAGTTAAATGCGTAACAAAATACGTCGCTTTGCTTAAACTATTTAAGAAAATGCAGAAAGACGTGAATAGCGACTATGTTTTGTAAAATTTATAAATTATGGGTATAGGTATTTTTTTAATGCTTTATAGATTTGGGCGTTTGAACACAACCTCACCTGATCTTAAATGACGAAGCGGTCTAAGATTGTATAAACGTTAAACTTAGAAAGACTGGCTCTCAAATGCAGCTGCCGGAACACACCTATACGTGCTTCGTGACAGATTTTTTCAAGTTAAGAGTAGTATTTAACCAGGCGGATTTACAGAAAACCCTACTACCGTGCTATGGTTTCATCATAACGTTTTCTTTTACGAAAAACTCTGTTTCATTCGTAAGGATTCGCAAGAACATCACTTCTACTCAGTAATAATGGTACTAAGAGTAACTCTACAAAGAAAGTAATAAATAAATTCACTTCACAAGACTTTTGCTTATTATTTTAATTATACCGCCTATTGTAACTCAAAAGCTACCTACTACCAAAAACAAAACAAAATCGTAACTTCAGTTGACAAATGAACGCCAGAAAGGAAATTATTGAGAAGCTAGCGAGTGATGTTAAACCACATTTGATTGAACGCCGGTATGGTTAGCAAATATGTATATAATATATACGAACGAAGTTTCTGATCGCATGGTACGAATGGGTGCAAGGCGAATGAAAGTGTAAGATTTTTCCGTCACGGCCCTGTCTTCACGCTTATTGGATTAAGACAGCTAATAAGTTCGTACCGGTTCACGCCTGCGCAGGTATAGTTTGTACACGGCATATACGTCAGCTGTTTCTTAGCGTATTGTGTTTAGTTGTGTACTTATACTTATGTTTATCTAATGCAGTTTATAATGAATTTAATGATGTACAATAATATATTTATTTTCACAACTCGAAAAAACATATTAATTACGAAATTTCCTACCATTCCTTCAATTCAGTAACTATTTCTGAATTTCATTGAATTGCTCTCAGATGATAAGTCGTTCATATATTTGCATTTGTTAACCAATAATATAGTACGTTTATCAATAATAATATACTACTATGAAAGGAACTTCGTTCTAACAGAGTATTACACGATACTCTTATTTCTCTGGTCGTGGCACCGTGTTTTTTAATATAAAGTGTTTGTAACGATAATGCAAATTTAAAAATTAATGCATTGCGCTTCATAAAGTTATCAGGTATTAGTTATAATGTTATAGATTCAATTAATATATTCTTTATACAACAACTAGCTCATTTCCACCTCCTTCGTTTGGCATTAAAAAGTAAAGGTCAAAGGAATCTAAATCTGTGGCTTTTTTTTATGTTATATGTGGAAAACGAACAGGTGGGTCAGCTAATGGTAAGTGATCACCGCCGTCCATAGACACTAGCAACACCAGGGGAGTCGCAAGTGCGTTGCCGGCCTTTTAAATATGTGGGCCTCCGGCGCTCTCACTGACCGAACGAAACGCAACAGTGCAACCAATGTTACTTCACGTCGGTTTTCTGTGAGAGGGTGATACTACCCCGGGCGAGCCGATCCATTCATGCTGAAACCAGTAATAGCTTCAGCGTAGCTTTACCGCTTTCAAAGGCTGGGGTATCCTTTATACTCCACTGGCTCGACAATGCCCACGTATCTGTCAAAATAGCACAATAGCGGCTCTCGTGACAATGACGTTTGCTATTTACTTACAAACACAGGAACACAAGAGACAGAGTATGTATGCTATGTACCATTTACGAACTATTTCGTATCGTATCGTCCAAGTCCGAAATCAGACACGTTCAGTAGTTTTGATACAATTCACAATTGCGAATGGGAAATTAAAATAAATGAAAAAAAAAAAAACGCACGTGGAGTCGCGATCATAGATAGTCCTAATCTTTACTAATATTGTAAATGCAAGTGTTAACTTGTTTGTTTGTTACGTTTTCTAGTCTTAACTACTCAACTGATCTTTATAAAACTTAGCAGGGATACAGACAAGGACATAGAGTAACTTCGATTACATCTAGAAAAATATACGATCCCTGAGGGATAGATCTAATGTGAATAAAAGCGAGCGAACACCGCGAGCATTAGCTAGTTGATTATAAAATTAATCTGATTTAAAAATATGAACAAAACATGGCATCCAAACGATTTATTTGACGTCAGCGATAATTTCATTGTTTAATTCCTTTTTTTATGCAGACCGTACACGCTGAAATGAAGATAGAAAAATATGATTTAACTGACACTTAATCGAATATCCAATCGTATATAAAAGTAAGTTTATCATACGATGGCTCCGTTTATAGGATATGCTGCAATATCGAAATAACCCAACATAGCCTTAGAAATTTCTCAACTGAAGCTCCTAGACATTTACTGACTCATCCAAAACCGAAGTCCGGTTTCGCGAAACATTAATGTAATACGTCGTGGCTTGTTACCAAACTATGTCATGTTACATTCAGTTCCTTGAAGCGTTTTCGAAGACACGCAATATTAAAATTCTCATAGAATTACAATTTACCTATACGTATAGATAAAATTGTGAATGACTGCCTTACTCGTTTATATCACATGAACTTTCTTCATAATTCTATATGGAAATGTCACCTAATGTCAGTCTGTATCTGTACCAGTGATGGGTAAAACTTTCTGCTTGGAGGACTCAACTAACATAATCATCTCTTCAGTTCACATCATTGTAGTAAGTAAAGAGAAATCAAGAGTGTACGTATTTCCCCTACATATATTATTGGTACTACAAAATAATCCCAAGGAAGATTCACGTCAGGCAGGTGGGGCCGATCGTATAAATTAAGATATAATAACATAACAAACATGTTGTGCCGACCCTACTTAGGTAGGATAAGACTAAGGAGATGATGATATAAATAAAATTACAAAGTCTGTTATTTTTTTCTGGTTAATCTTCGAAACAGATGAAGTTATTTTATACAACGCTTTTACTGACCAATAGAGATTGTTTTCGAGTATGTTTTATAGTTTTCGATAGGGAGGGAGTAAGCAGTAATGACAAAATTATAATCGTACAAGGAAAAAACAGCGTATAATTGAAACTAATAAAACATGTTCCAACCTAACGTTATAATTACGACTGTGAGTTTGTTAGTTTGCTTGTATGTTTGTCACGCTTTCACGCCTTAACTATTCAATCGATTGTCACGAAATTATGCACACACGTTTCCATAGGTATAGAAAAGGACGTAGGACAATTTGGAAAAACTCGAGTTATTGGCGGGATTTTTGTCTGTCATGCAGTTTTACATATTATTCAATATCTTGTGTTAATTGACTTTGTGTTTTCTAATATTGGTGGCATTTGACGTAATATAATTCGGTTATTGTGCAAGAGTGTAGTGGATGGAACATAATTCCACGGATCATGGATTCTGAGTTGCCACAAAAACTCCCTGGTAAGTTTTAACAAGGGGGCCACCATCTTGTCAGAAAATTTAAATTATCACAAGATAATTATATTAGTATTACCTACCCGACAATGGCAGTAATAATCTAGACGATTAATTCTCAAAAAAAAAAATTGTATACTTATGTACATGCGTTAGAAATTATACTTCTTTGTCGTAACAAGATAAAAATCATTCCAAAAATTTTGTCATTCGCCTTATTCTACGTTTGTAGAAATAACGACACTAGCAATAGAAAAAAGGTATTTAATACATACGTACTTTTTTATTAAAATATTGACTATAGCTAACTTCAGGGTCTCGGTTTTTCGTGACGGTGTGCGCGCGCATCGTAAAAATTTACTCTCATCATTTTTCCTTAACGCGCCAAAAGAAGTATAATTTCAATAATCATAAACTCTATAATCCTAGTTTTTTACACCTTCCTTGAACGTCAACTAACAGAGGTTCTAATGTAAAATGAAATTGTAACGTCTGTAAAACGAAAAGAGGATGTATAAACCTATATTTTTTTTATACTACAATCTACGAGTAACTAAACAACTTATAAAATAATGTAATTAAAACATGTTACGACGCTTTTTCACTACTTTTTTTTTTGTTTTCTTTGTTAACAATCATGCTTTTTATTCTTTTCTCGCAAACTGTATGAGTTTTTAAAGTTCTTTGTTGTTTTTGCCTCAATGTATTAAGCGACTTTCATTTCGATTTAGAGATCTATGTATAATACTAATACAGTTCCATTGAGGCTCAATTACGTCAAAATTACTGAACGTTTGATGGTTCTTATTCTAGATTACATATTTTTTTGATTACGTTCACCTTTTTCAAAACTATATTAAACATAATATAGCGCGATCATCAACTTTTGAAGTGTCTTGTGGGAGGATTTTAAAATTCTGATCCGCAACTGTTTTGTGTGACGAAAAATGGCGAGGGTAAACACTGTGTCGGGTAGAATGTTCAAAACACCGGTTCTCGTCCAATCACCGGAGTAAAGCAAAGTCGGGCGCCATCAGTACTTGAATGAATGATCGCCTGAGAACGCAACGTGACGTTGGCTTTTTTAATGAAAATGTTTCCATGTAATACAAAAGATTCACTGCTATCATGTATGTTTACGACACACCCTGTATGTTTTCTGTAACGGCTAAATTATTCCATGTTGTTAAGAAATATTCCATAGGATTTAATGCAAAAGATTAATATGTAATCCTCACATAAAAATGATTGTCAATTATCAACTTCGCGACATTCACATCAGATAGGGTTGTCGCTAACCTAGTTTATTCTATATAACTTTCACCTCCGTATTTAATTCGTCATTTCTGTTGTTCGCTTACCCTATTTATGATTTCTGGATGTTTTTCTTTTTAATTTAATTATACATTAAGTTAAAGGCTTAATATACATACTTAATATACTTTTGATGTAAGTGTCCATTTAAGTGTTGCTCATTTAATTAAGTCAAGGAATAGTCACTGGTGTGTTCTTTAAAGCTCTAAGTTTAAAGAAATATCTATAAAAACGTGATTGTCATACGACTGGTATTAGATATACATATAAAATATAACTTGTTTAATATAATTTCAACGCCGTGATTTCTTATTACGCTATTGAGCTATAAATCACATCCAGTTATATTTTCCACGTAGCGATTAATTCAAAGCCTCAGCAGAACATGACAATGTATTACATAATTTCAAGTACATCAAAATTCAACAGTGTTGTCCTTAGATTTAGTTTAATTGGAACAGAGTCGCACATCTAGCGGGTGGAACGTATTGTAGTGATGCTATTTTTTTTGTCTTTTACACGTATAGCTTTATTAGCTCGCATTGAAAGTTTTGCAAATTATAATGTAAATTAACAGACGTGAAATTATATCACATTGTCGTGCGTGATATTTAACGCACGTTTTCGAATCATGTAATGTGACACGTGATATATTTTATCACTAGTTATATGTAAAAAGTTCCTATCTGGTATTACATAAATGTCAGTTGTTACTGTAAAGGTTATCGAGAAATTCCGAAAGGCAAGTAGTCGATTGTTTGTCTGATAGGGAAAAAACTAATTTGACAAGTTTAAGCGCCATGTCAAGCGGGTTTTGTTGTGTAAGGGCTACTATGGAGTGAATTAATATGTGAACGATTGTGATGTCTGGAATTTATTCTTCTCTGTGTATCCACTGGAAACGATTGTAACGTGTAATATATTTTAAATATACATATATATATTAAAAAAGTTAAACCTGATCGAGTTTCTTGCCGGTCCTTCTCGATGACTGGGTTGTTTTTTGAACCGGTGGTAATTTTGAGTTCCATAAGCGCCTTCTTAGGGCGTTTGATATATAAATAATAGGGCAATTGATTGAATAAAGTATTTTTTGATTTTTAAATCTATAAAATATGATTGAAAACTTAGCCTCTAGTGATATTTTACGTGTATGTTACAAAGTAATAAAAATACATACAGTTAACTGTAGCTACTGCGACTTATAACTATGTATAGCCAGCCAGCTCTAACAACACTTTTCACAGACTTTACCAATCTTTATAGAGACTTTCCCACTCTATCATGATTTTTAATTAGACATGAACTGTCTATGCAAATTATGATATGATTTAAATATGTAGTCGACGAACCTACAACTAGCTATTCTCTGTGACCTAATTTTTAAGATTTGTTCTATTCTTCGGAAACGAAACTTTTTTTCATGAAAAGTACCCTATGCCCTTTTCTGTATCTTTGACCACACTTATACAAAATTGCATAATGATTCGTCGAGTGGTAAAAGTGTAAAAGAGTTACAAATAAAAAAACAAACATTTGTATTTATAATATTTGTTAGGAGGTATTTTCCACTCCATGTAAAGTATTAATAACCAGATTTTGCGAACGATAGAAATACATTTATCTTAGTGACAGCCCTAATGTGCGTATGTGTTTATACCGTGTATTGAACGACGCGCTGCGCCGGCGCCGAGTGGCCAGTGAAAGTTAGTTGCGCAACGAACAGCTGAGAGAATCGTGTGACGTCATAGCGTACACTCGCACACAACGATAAATGTATGTGTGCATCTGATTTAACTAATTCAAGCCATTTTGAATGTAGCAGATTCTTGAATGACTCGAGATTTTTAATGAAGGAGTTTGTGATAAAATAGAATGAATACACTTACCTGTATGTCTATAGAAAAACTTGGATATAGGTAAATTAGTGTGTTAGTACTCTTTTTCTTAACTGTACACTCGTAAAGACGTGAGGAAGCAAGACATAGTTAGAATAAGGGCAGATATAGAAGAAAAGAGAGTAATATAATAAATATTTACAGTATTATACAACATCCAGTACCTTATGACGTCATCCAAACATTGTGGATACTTTTTCTAGCATTCTCTGGGACATTCTAATTATGTCTTGCCGAACGACCACATCCGAGCTCTGTTAGTCAATATTTTGTTTCTCTGTTGCAGCGGTCGCCTGTCACACCAAACCGTAATACTAGTATTACCCCCGATTTATATGTGATAAATTGTCTAAAAATATTTAAATGTGTAATAATTAAACTATTGTACATTTTATTTTTTTCTTTAATACTGTTTTGTAATATTTTAATACAGATAAATTTAAAAATAATTATGTAGATTTCTATAGGTTTTTTAATCCCTAGGTTCACCTATTAAGATTGACATCTTCATAGATGTATTTTTTAAATTTGGCAATGAATTTAACTATACCCTAGGGATAAAACAATGTATAAATAAGCATTTAAAAATAGGCGAGGCTATATACCAATCTCTAAACTATATACAGAAAAATATAATTTACATAAAAATAAATGCCTAATACTACAAAGCAGTAAACCATACGCAACGGTGTGACAGGACGCATCAATAAGACCCCGTAACAACTTACTTTCATCGTTTATCACCGGGCCGTAACTCTGTCCTTCGTTCGGCGAATACTCAATAGAGTTCGAATCTTGCACGCCTAGGATACCGGCTTTTGCCACTCTGTGACAGCATCCTTTAAGAAGACTTCCACAAGAACCGTCCAAAAGGCCGCCAATCATCCAGCAATAGAAAAAGAATTCGCAAGTGCCCCCCTGCGAACATCGTTTCTCGTCTTTCCGTTCTAAATTCGCATTGGTGTCAGGGGCGGCTTCTATCACTCTGCCCTTTCTATGGCTTTTGCTTTCATTTAAGATTTCCGATACTCTTAACATCTGTTCGTCGGATATCGGCTTAAATTTTGGTAACTCGATTACTTTGTGAGTTATGTTCGGGAAGAAATCGTCTCCCGTGGTAATTCGTCTCAAGCCTTCTGTTTGTATGAACATAGGTTTTTCCAATGTTTTTATTGATTTATTAACTATATCATCATCGTTTGGAGCTCGATGTGGTTCGTTGGCATCTGTACGGGAATGAAAAAATGGTTTGTAGTATGTACAAATGAATTATTTTGTTAGCAGCCTTTTCAGTATTAGTTAAAGAGAGAAAATATGAAACACGACGTAAAAAATTCCTTTAAGATATTTATAACCGATTTCAAAAAGGAAAATATGCCTAATTCGGTTGTATTGTTTTAAGATGTTTGTTACCTTATACACCCGATTTGGATTTTTTTTTTAATTTATTATTTGAAAGAGGACATTTAAAAAAGTGTCCCATTCAATTAGTAATGGACCGTGGATTTCCTCCACTAAACAAAGGGAATTCCACAGAATCGAATTGGTAAAGTGTAGTGATTAAAATATTGATAGGTTTTTGACAATCTAAGACTAGATAGTTACCTAATTATGGTCAAGGATGTTCTGGTGGATTTTGTAGAGTAGATCTTTTTGAAATCGGTTTTGTTTTTGCTTTTTTTATGATTTTTATTCACTTTAAGGCCCGGGTTTCAAGGAAAGTAGCAAGGGTCTCTAATGTGAGGGTTTACTATAATACAAGTTTTCGAATACAAAACAATAAATCAAATTCAAGTCACAATGTTAAAACACTTTGGAACACATTCGTAACTTATGTTTCAGATTATTTGGAAGTTCTATTTGTATATTAGAGTCTTGTTAACAATCAATCTAGCCCTATTTTTTACTAATTACAGATGCTATTTTACGATCGTGTGTAACTTGACTTAGAATGTTAAAAATATATATTTGAAATTATTTTTTAATCAATATTCCCTTAGACCAACATTATCACCGTTAGCCTATTGAACATAGATTTTAACCTGTATAGACATAAATACAAAATTAATGCTATAAAATTGAACGATATATAGTGCGACATAAATATTATTACATTGTTAGTATATAAAAAGTGAAGGAATAAAATCAGTAAGGTTAGTTTTAGCGAAAGAAGATTTAATGAGAAAAAAGAAACAAATAAGGTGACATAAATATTTTTTGTTATTAGGGTACGAGGAAGTGTCTCATTCTAAAAAATGATAAACGAAAAAAGAGTCATTGTGACGGCTTTATCACTATTTGTATGGTGGTCGCGACCTGGTCTGGTATAAAAGCCGATACCGCTTGTCTACTGTGAATATAGTAGTGATTTCGGAATTAAGCACGCCTATATGTAACGCTATAGCGTTTATTACATTTGACGTATGGTGATTAGACAAATCACTAAAATTGTCCTGTCCAGTTTGTACTTTACAGTGGATAAAAACTGGAGTCTTTACACTAGATGCAATAGGAGCACAGTGCTTGTCAAATTTATACGTCACTCTAAACATAGTCGTAAGTGCGGGCTTACGCGTAATATACTCTAGAGTTAAATACAAAACACATTTAAAATAACGTTATAGGAATTTGAAATTCGTATTTATTTAACCTTAAGTTGCCTCCATGTTATTCATATAGTTTAATGTGAGTTTATGTCTAAATTTGTGTTTTACACAACTACTAACAACAGAGAGGACAAAAAGTTTGGTCGCGACAATTCGACCATTTCGTCATCGTGTGAAGTCATACATGATGCTTTAACTTTCTTTAACGTCCAGTAAACAAAGTATATATATAAAGACCGGGCTTGTAAAGGTTAAAAAACCTGATTATTGCGTATCATAAATATTCCATAAATATAAAGCAACAGGTAAAAAGCAAGCTATATTTTTTGTAAAATTTGTTTGTTTTAAAAACAAGATATAAAAGACAGATAAAAGTTTCATTTAATACTTTTTACGTTTGAACACAACCACATCTGATGTTAAATAATGATGTGGTCTATATTGGAGAATACGCTAAGCCTAAAGGGAGTGTCTCTTAAGTGCAGCTGCCGGAACACACCGATAGGTGCTTGGCGACAGATTTTGAATTCGAGTGTGGTAGCTAGCTAGGCAGACTAGAAAAATTCCTACACCATGCTATGGTGTCATTACGATATTTTCCGTCGAAAGCTCCGGCTCAGTCGGAAGGATTCGAACCTACGTCGACCGTCGCGGTGTCCAAATACGTTACCAACTGAGTTATCATCGCATCAAAAACTGATTTAAAAGTAATGAAAATAAGTCATAAATTTAAATAACCTATTTAATAACTCAAACTCGTCGAAGTAAAGCTACGTAAGTGTTTCACAGAAACAACTTGTTTTTGGGTCTCGTGTAATTTTAAATGGGAGTTTTTATCTACATTAAGTATATAATTTATAGTAAATCGATAAGTGTTCATATAATATTTGTCAAAGTAGCGTCACGAGTAATATACTACTTTTGGCGGGTTTGGGAAAAATGATTAGGGCGAATTTTTACGATGCGCGCGCACACCGACACCTAAAAGCGACACCATGAAGTTGGTTGGTAATTGTCTGTCAAGTAAGTCGTGAGAACTGATAACTATATATTCAAGGTAGATATTCAAATATATACGTGTGTAATTATGTTTGATTTTAAATTATATATATTGGTGAATGATAGTTTATTGTGTGTGATCGTGATAAATGTTTTTTTTTTAATTATAAACTTATTTAAGTAGGTTTATAGATTTGAGGTTAACTGTCGGAATGTATTCTTTTTATTTATTTACATTATAAATTATTAATACAACGTTATTATTTGATAAATTGTTTTTTCTACTTCTTTTTGGTATCTAAGTCTTTTAAAAACATTATCTATTTATCAAATAATTTTACAAATATTTCTACTCAAAAAGGGTTACGTTAATTTTATACTGGTCTCGCTTTGGGGAATCCCTGAAATGTATTTGTACAGAAAACTTAATAATCAGTTTTAAGAATTCAAATTTTAAGTTACTTTGAGTGATATAAAATAGTACCCATTAAGAGAAATTACGTAGTTTAGAATGTTCTTACTATCCACTAAGTTACAGCTTAAAAGTAATATAAGGAAATACCATATAAGTTACCTTATGTAAGGGAAATAATCACACTTGCATTAAAGTCAACGACATTTAACGGATTAGAAAAGAACGGTGTATACATATTAAGGGAGTGCGAAAGGGACGCACGATATTTGTGCGCTGTCAGTTGTCACACGTTGGTGCAACAGTGAAATTTCTTTAAGGGCAAGTTGTCATTTGTTTTGACTGAAATATTTTTATTACATTAATCTATAATTATGTATAAGTGATACCACCTTAAGCTTAGCATGAAATATAACTCTTAAATATACATGAAAAATAGTGACAGACACTTTTTAAATCAATTTAAAAAAGGAGACGGTTCAATTCGACTGTTTTTTTTATGTTTTTTACCTCAGGAGTACGTCTTTTATAAATCGATTTGGAAAATTGATTTTGTATTTGAAATAAAGACATTTTCAAAACGGCACCGTTTTATTAGAATTGGATCTTGAATTTTGAAGATACTGTAGGGAACTCCTCAAAATCAAAACCTAACTGTGGCCAAGAACGTAGTGGCGCATTTTTTAGAGTAGATTTTTTTAAGTCGATTTTTGTTGTTGTTCTTTTTCACAAATTTCTATGTTATGCTGTAGCTAAAATGGTACAACACAGTGACAGATGTAGGTAAATGGTGTGGTAGAGATATTTGTGATCTGATTCAGTTATCATCTGCGATTGTGACTCTTGAGTTATTGATGATAAATGATAATGACTGGTGTTTTTTTGTTTCTTTAACTGTCTACACTGTTGTTTGTTTGTGTTTTAGCGATGATGGCTCGGTTGGTAGTGTGTTTGGACACAGTGTCGAAGGATGTAGGTTCGAAGCCAAGCAACTGAGTCGGAGCTTTCGGTGAAGGAAGACATCGTGATGCAACCATAGCATGGTGGTAGAACTTTTTCTAACTATGTCTGGCTAGCTACCACCTTCAAGTTGAAAATCTGTTGCCAAGCACCTATTGGTGTATTCCGGCAGATGCACTTGAGAGCCAGTCTCCCTCTAGGTTAAGCGTGACTTACCATCTTAGATCACATTATCATTTAACATCAGATGAGGTTGTGGTCAAACGCTTACCTATAAAGTATAAAAAAAAAGTTGACTTGGCAAGGCCTCTACAATTTCATCGGACTACAATAATGAATAGTTGATGACATCGACAGAATATATATATATTTAAAAAATGTATTTAATATGTATGTATTAAAGATATATTTGATCTACTGAAAACTTCTGTCCGTTTCTATAACACAAATTCCAACAGGTAACCACACTTAACGTACACACACTGACGTAGCAAATTAATTAACACATAGTTGATTCAAGGTAGCTTAAGTGTGAAGTGATAGTGTATCCATGTCTACTGATAAAGTTCATTTACGTCATTGTAATTTAAACCAATTTCAATGAAGAAGAAATGTTACAGAAGCATATAGATTAGAGGTTCCCAAACTTTTTTTTCCCATAGACCCCTTTCGAAATTTCACTGGTTCCGGTGGACCCCCTGCAGGTTCAATACTACCATATGAAGTCAAGCCAACATTGTTAGTTCTTCACACTATTGAAAATATACCAATTTTCATAGACCCCCGCTTACTAATTGTGCTCACCCATTTCTTTGTCACGTCAACGTACACCCCCATCGAGTCTCACGTGGACCCCTGGGGGTCTACCTGGACCACTTTGGGAATCACTGATATAGATGATAGGTCCATATTCTCCGAACTTAGCACCCTCTGTCTATCATTTATTTCTGTTAACATATTATTGTATAACACTTGTTTTCTTCTTTTTAGTTCATGTTAGTTCGACGAGTTATAGTAATATCAATAAAAAAAATTATAATTAAAATAATTCTTCTTAAGTATGGATGAATTTCGATCAAAACACGACTTCTAGTATTCATAAGTAGTTTATTTACTTGTCGCTGTATATGATGTAAATAAAGTATTACATGCAAATAGTAAAACACTATACACTTTATTAATACCCTATATAGCAGCAACTATATAGACGATATATAAATACTAGAGGTCGTCTTAGGGTCGAAATTCATCCATACTTTAAAAAAAACTTATCTGGTTATATAAATATATGTAGGATGTATGAAAGGAATACCTTTGCCTAGTTTAAATAAGAAAATGGTCTATGGTTGATTCTGGATTGTTCTGAGGAGTTTGGACGACGGGACGAATTATGAAAGACGTGTTATTTTTGCATAAATAAAATTCTGTATCCTACATATATTTTTTTATAATACTAAAGCTCGTCAAACTATAATCATCAAAAAAAAAAAAGAAAATCGATTGAGTACCAGAAAAGAAAGGTGTATTTAACAGTTTTGGTCTTTGTTAAATATAATATCCCTGATTAAAAAAAATATATATTAAACATAAATTTTTCAAACATCGCCTTAAGTTGCATCGCGTTTTGGTCAACACACATCGATAACTGCTTTAAGCGTCAAAAGCCGCATTCATACTGGACTTAAAATAACGGTAAACGGTTATAAAAATAAAATATATTACATAACGTTATATTAAGTAATATTGGAATGCAGTCCTACAGACGGATATAAAATAAAGTCATTGTGAAAACGATTTTATATTTGTACATCTTTAATGCATTTATTTATATACCAAATACATGAATTTAGAGTTACTTTATTTTTATATCATTGACAGATTTATTATTTTTCTTTTTTTAAATAACTTTGTAAATATCAATGATACAAAAATTTTGGTAGAAATATTGTTCGTAGTGCATTAAATGGACAAGAAAATTGACATTTAACTTTTTGCTCTAACTTCAACAGCTTCGCTGAAGAATGCATGAAAAAATTCAAAGTTTTGAGAAAATTACAATTTTGAGGCCCTACCAAAATTTAAATATCGATGATAGAAATTTGACTGTAAGGATATTTTTCTTCGAACTTTAATGTCCGATAAGGATTATCGATTTATTTTATTGAAAAAAATATCCTTGTAGATTGCGCAAATAAATTCTATTAAAAAAAAATTCTTCTGTGTTTATTTATATAGGCAAAATTCAAGTACCTTGAGGGACTTCTAGTGGGATTTTTTTAGATCTATCTTATGACATTTTAAACGGAGAGTGACAAAAAAATATCGAGCTATTCTAGCACACCCTAGTACACATAATAAAAAGACAGACAATTCGTTTGAGACTACATTATGTGAAAACTACTGACTGTATCGGTATATGATTATGATCGTTCTAAGCGAAAATTTTCTTACATTATTAGAGGCTATTATTTTTCGGATGCGATTGACGTTTTGCTATTCTTTCTAGTTCACAACAAAGCTTGCGCTTAATAAATTTTATTTCAAAAGATATTGCACTTAAGCTTAGCAAAATAATTTACTCCGAAAATCAGCCCACAGAAATGAAAGCTAAAAGTCAGGACCAATAAATACATATTGCAAAATAGATTTCCTTGTATGAGTCACGCCGCATAATAATATATAATATGATGAAAAACATTTCGCAATGCATCTTGCGTAACGCATCTATTGAGAAAGAACAGAACTGGCAATTGTTTTGGACAACATACCAACTACAGTCCACGTTATTCTTTTTGGCCGCTCTGAATACAGACGTAAGAAGTTAGGGCTTGCGCATAATGTCTCTAAGACTTTAATACAAACCGAAGCATTATCATAGGAATCTATAAAGCAATCAATATTAATCACAGGTTCGAATGTAATTTACAAATATTTTTCCTTATGTTATGTTTTCATACTCTCTTGTTTTCAACTTTGAAAAGCTGGAGTTCATAAAACACAGGCATGATCTAAATACTAGAAACTGTGACAAACTAGTCGTTCCATGTTTTAGACTCAGTGAAACTAGTAACAGTTTTTTAGGTAATAGTGTTAGGTTTTATAACAAAGTCCCAAAGCATATTACCGATTTGCCAGAGTAAAGTTTAAGTGCCATGTTAAGATGGTTTTGGTGTCAAACGGCTATTATAGAGTGGATCAATATGTGAACGATGGTGATGTCTGGAATTGACTCCTCTCTGTGCATCCACTAAAACGATTGTAACATATAACGTATTTTAAATATATAATTGTATGTTGAAAAGATAAACCCGAAGAAGTTTCTTGCCGGTTCTTCTCGATGACTGGGATGTTTTCCGAACAGGTGGTAGTTTTGACGTTCATAAGCGCCTTCTTAAGGCCTAAATTGAATAAAGTATTTTTGATTTTGATACTGCATTAGTTTGACCAAAATCTCACTTGATGTTAAATTACGATGCGCTCTAAGATGGTAATCACGGCATACCTAGAGGGTTACTGCTGATAGAACACGCCAACAGGCGTTCGGTAACAGATTTTCAACTTAAGGGTGGTAGCCAGCCAGGCGGGCTTAGAAAAAGAAAATGGTTTACTTGACTTAAAGCTCCGGCCCATTCGGAAGGATTTGGACATATGTCGGCCAACGCGGTGTCAATTTAGCACTCTTTTGGTTATGGTTTTATATTTAACGCGTTTTAAATAAAGGATGTAGGTTCGATTTTAAGTTGTTATTTTAAAGAGAAACCATTTTTATATCGCCACAAACGTTTTCGTCCATCTATCGTATGTCGCGCGTTACAGCCGGCTGTGGAGTAGGCGTAAAGTGAAAGGTCTGTTTTTTAAATACATCTATCATCTGAACAATTGTATTTATTATGTATTCCGTAATTTAATGCGCAGGTTGAAATTAAAATTTGTTGGTGGATATCTTGTCTACTATTGATTTCCCATTATCGTTCCCATTTTCCAACTATCATATTAAGATTAAAAACGCTGATTTTAATACTCTAAATCGAATAATTTTCCGAAAATTTTCAGTTAAATTCTTACGATCTGAAAAAAAGTTCATAAAACCACACATTTTTTTTAATCCTACTTATAAAAAAATAAGTGACTTCTTCACCTATGAAGAACTTAAATATGATTAAGTAATTATTTTATTGGTTATCCTATATATTATATACATATTCGATGAGCGTTAATAATATTTCTGTCCTATACTAGATATACTCGTGCCTTCGTTCACGTTGATTACATTTTTTTTTTCGACCTGACTAAACTGTTGGCCAGTTAAGGCCGCTACAGTTTCACCGGACTACGCGTTAATTACATACTGATTTATTTCTCGTAATTTTATTATATTGATATTTAAAGAGAAATAATAATAATTTTTATATGTTATTATTAATTTTGGGTAGAAATATATCCCATATATCCGTATTTTATTAGATTTTGTTAATGGAATACAAAATATAATGTCTTAATTTACTATTATAACAGAAACAGTTTGAAGAAACCAGCTTTAAATAAGGCTTTAAAATAGGCTCTGTAGCACGAAAGCCTAAAATATGATAGTTTGATTTGAAATAAATGATGGCGTAATATGTTGATGTTAGAGAAAGGGAACTAAACCATTGAACAAAATTAGAGAAGAAAACAGATTTTTATATAACTGAAAAATAATTTTTATTATCAGTTCCGACTGACCGGAGTTGAAACCACGACAACACGTAACGGCGCGCCGCGTGTGGGTGCGGGTGCGCGCTGTACTGGCAGCGCTCACCGCTCCGTGATAAATGATTTTAGATTGTGATGTGTACAAACCAATAGCGAACAGTAAAAATAATTAATTTAAAAGCTAAATACATGTGATTAAGGATAAAAATATTTCAGTGAGAAGTTACTTAATAATATTCTTAGAAATAAATAATATTTAGTTTTGAATACATAGTATAAATATTAAACAATTATTTCTATTGAAATATTTTGGTAAAATAAAATAAAATAAAAAATCTGATTCAGGGTTTAATTATTGATAGTGACCACTTCATAATAAAACACTTATCCTTGAGCAAGTGGGGAAATGGGGAATCTATTTGATGTAATCTTACACAAATAGTTGTTTTGATTTATACACGAGTGTTGTACCGGTTTCTTTAAACCAATGTCAGATTCTGACCATATTGTATTGTTAATAAATTGTGTATTGTAATTATCGCGAACAGAGTCACAATCCGTTCATAGTTTATTTCTTAGTAATCTTACAACGTTATCTTCATTTACAATAAACTTATTAAAGTTTTTAAGAAACAAGGATTTTTATGATCACTACACGTTCAGCGATGTCTGAAATGGCTGAAGTGGTGTGGAGCGCATGCGCAGGAGAACAGAAATAAATGCATAACATTATAAACAAAGACATTTTATTAATATTTTGTTTTTATTTTCTTTCCTCAGGTCACCAAGGCACACGAAGTCGTGGGTATCAGCTAATGGTAAAATAATATTGATTTTTCTTCCTCCCCATTTAACGAAAACTCTTAATAGCGCAATAAAATAGACAACAGTCTCTTATGTGCCGCTATATAGCTTCCTATTATAAAAAATAAGAATATCAGATATCCGTTCATAATGAAAGTTCGTGAGTTTGTCATCACAAACACAAGAGTGCAACGATCTCACTCTATAATAAGTCTATGACTTGGAATTTTAAAGCACGTCATAAAATACAAAAGGTTCTACGTAAAACAGATATTGCAACGCATTGCGAATTAACCTTTAACAGCATTTATTGACGAGCACTATAATACTACTGCTCTATTCCTTGTCAAACTTTTTGACCGCTCTGAAGTTAGCCATACTTTCGGGCTTATACATAACATGATCAAGAGTTGAATACAAAATGAAGTTAAAATATTATGGATAGGAATTTAAAATTGGGATTAATTTATTCTTAAGTTGTGTAGATGATATATATAATATAATATGTATTTACATATACCTAAATTTGTGTTCTGCGTAGCTAAATTCAGAGCGGTAAAAATTTTTTACGCGAACTATAATTGACATTAGTTTTTATTATCTTTCCTCTTCTATTCTTACTAGTTTTTTTCTTATTGTTATATCCATGTCAAATCTATATTCAGTTCACCACATTCAATTAACTGTTTGTTGTATTATGTTGGGAAAATGTTAAGTAGGACAGCATTTCATCTTTTTTAAGCTTTGTGGGTTTTATTATAAAATCAAAAATGAACACGCGTTTAACACGAGTTTTGCTAAACAGTGTCTAAAATTTTAAACACATACATGCTTAAAATACTTTATTACAAGAGAATGTCTAAGCGGTCTCTATCTCTCTCTCTCTAAATATAATGGTTTTAGTTTTTTATGCAAGCATCTTTGAATAACATTCATTGAATTCTATCTCATCGTTCAAAAACGTTTGAATTTACGAATAATATTTTTGTTTAGATGTTCATTAAGAATATTTATTTATTTTAAAGGAAATTGGCTATAATTTTTGTGACATTTGATTAAAAGGAAACGATGTAATTATTCAAATAAGCAATAATTTTAAGCTTAAAATAATACCCCAAATTGCGTAAAATGGAACAACAGTATAATCTCAGAATAAATATGTTGCGAAATGTCAATATTGTCATATTGTAATAGTTGTCATTTACTTCAAAACTGTCTAATTTATCTACATCTTCCAAATTAATTATACACACGAAATCTATAAATTACTACGAATCGTCTTTTGCCGGAAAATAGAAATAAAATAAAACACAGCAATAAAATGAGAACTGTGAACTTAAACCAGTATTATACAATGTTTAAATTTAACTAGTGTCTATTTCTAAGCAAATGTAAGATCTAAGCTCTTTTGTGATCATTTTTTTTAAACAAGTGTTCGACGCGTACTTATCTTTTTTGTAATAACACGGTATAGGTTTTGGCGTTTGACCACAATTTCACCTGGTGTTACTTGACGTTGTGACCTAAGATGGTTACCCAATATAATATTATCATTATCCAATTAAATATTTTAATTATGTTGAACATTTAAGGTAGATTAAAATTAGCCTTTACATTTTATGGTTTCAATCAATATCTTCAAAGGTATCATTGTTTTCGTCAACAGACGCAACAAAAGGTAGCTTCTATAACAGTAAGAACTGTAAATATTAAAGCACCAAAACAATGATGCAAACCAGAGGTCCCCAAAAATCTTTGCCTTGTAGACCACTATCCCATGTTTGTTACTATATGTACACACCTCCCTGTTTATCTGACATTAGTTTTTTGCAAATTTCTAATCTTTAAATAAACGTTTTTTTTTTCATTGATGTAGCTAGATATGTTTTCATCTAGAATTGTTCCATTCATGGAAAGCCAAAATTAAACTCACGACCCGCTTAAAAGAGATCCATTATCGTTGACCACAAATTGTTTCACATAAATATCCAATTTTCTTTGTAACCGCTTACGAATTGTGAACCACCATTTTTTTTGGCACGCCATGGTGGACTCTCATCGAGTCTCGTGTGGACCACTTGAACCACTTTGGGAATTAAGTTGCCAAATCATGTGAACGCTCATGACGTCACTGTTGGACTAAAATATTTTACAGCATTGTTTTCTTTTTCAGTAACTCGAGATAACGCAGAACTTTCATAAAACTCGTACGCCACGCCATTTCGCACGGTCGTAACAACACAGTTTAGAAAATACAATGCGAAATGATGAACGCGCGTCAGAACGTGGGAACGGTCGGCGCCGGGTGAAAAGCGTAGTTTCACTGATCGAAACAAACGTAAAAACTGATAAAACATGAGAACTCGTGTATATTGTTCGCCGAGGAAAGTGTTCGTGGAATAATCAGAGTAGTACACTTTTACAAATGTAAATAAACATATACCCTTTTAGATTTAAATAAATCTTGGAATAATCGTGGAATTTTCTCGATGTGCACAATTTTGTTCAGTGTAAACGTGCGCGTGGTGTGCACACGATTTAGAAGACTACTTCTTTATATTATTATACTTGCGCGGAAACCTTTTTTATTTCAAATAAAAATACCCCAAATACCTTAGTCCTTATACCATCAGCTATCTCCGTATAAGTTTCGGAGATTAGCCGGAATAAACAGAAAGATAAAAATTGTTATTTTCGATATATCTGCCCGTACATATTTTCATATTCAATTAGTAAAAAGCTGTTATTTTGACGTTACAAACAGACATGAAGTGACGTCTCCGTCTGACGGTAAACATATTACAATACAAAAACAGCTGCAAGAGTCGAGATGTCAAGTAAACAATTACCGGTCTCTTACAGTCCTTGAAAATATTTTCACCGTTCTGAATAGAGCCGTAAGTCCGGGCTTGCGCCTACTATAGTCAAGAGTTTAATACAAAGGTAAGGTAAGTATAAAATTATAAGAATCTACAATAGGAATCTATTTATACTCAAGTTGTCTTGATGCTATACATATAATATAATATCTATTTATGGGTAAATTTTTGCTATGAATAACTATATTCAGAATGGTCTAAAACTTTAGCGGTGACTTTGTATTAGGCTTGAAGGGGGGAGCATACTGACCGGGAGAAGATATGATGGGAAGATATTGGTTTCGAAATAGAGGTTAACGTTAAACGATAACTCTGTAGCCTGTTATAAGAACACAGCAGTGAAAAGTTGATTAAGGTGTGTATATATATAGATAGAACGTATAAAACTATGAACTTTGCCTATTATAATTACTAAAAATTATTAATAACTAAATTCGTCCACACTTCGTTGATTTTTTAAATGTTAATTTAATCCGGTTTTATGTAAAAAGTATGTACGATAATTGTAGCTTATTAGACGTTACCGATCGTGAAGTATGACGACTAGACTTATAATTTAATGCTTCGACTCGGCGATGGTAAGGGAAACGAAAAAAATGTTTTCAATTTTTGTATATGAAAACTTCTTTAGCCAGCGTTGAGCGCATTTTGGTATGGGATAAACTTACTAATTTTTTTTATACTTTATAGCTTAACGTTTGACTACAATCTCATCTGATGTTAAATGATGATGTGGTCTAAGATGGTACTCACGCTAAACCTAGAGGAAGACTGGCTCTCAAGTGCAGCTATCGAAACACATCAACAGGTGCTTGGCGACGGATTTTCAACTTGAGGGTGTTAGCTAACTAGGCGGACTTAGAAAAAGCCCTACCACCATACTATGATTTCATCACGTTGTTTTCATTCACCGAAAGCTCCGACTCAGTTGCTAGGATTCGAACCTACGTCCTTCGGCGCTGTGTCTGAACACACTACCAATTGAGCCATTATCGCTTCGGTCCGCGTCACCGATGTCCTCGACATGCTCATGACGTATTGCACTTGCTATCTAGCGACGCGTGTAGCGGGCTGTGTAAACGTAATATTGATGTTTTGTATTGAGCTTATGCAGCAGTGTATATCTGGTTAATTATATAAACTGTGTAAAATGTATACAATTATTACTCGGAGTGTCAATAGTTGTGAAAACTATACTAAGGTTAATAATTACAATTTACAAATTGAAATAATTCAAGCTACAATTGACTTAAAAAGTTAAAAAGAACACAGTTATTCCATTGTTTTGAGTTTTCACTTCTATCGCCAGTTCTTATACTTGCTTCGACTTTTTTTCTTTTTTGATAACACAAAAAGCTCGTCATAAAACTATTACAAATAAATAAAGAATGGATTGATAAAAAGATGAGAAAAAGATACTAATGTTTTTTACTTTTAATTGTTTGTATATTACTAGCTATCGCCTAGTGGTCGGAAGTCGAGCACGACTAACTAATATTTCAAGTTTCAATATTGAAGCAAAAAAAAAGAAAATCGTTTGAGAATAGGAAAAGGAAGAATATGTACTTAACTGCATTGACTCTACTTATCTATGTGTTTGCTTCTCTATGTGTTTTGTAAACATTTTGCATAATTAACGATAGTACTTTATATGCATTCAAAAACGGGTGCACAACCTTTATAAATAAGGAATATAAAATATCTCATCAAAGCAATACCCATTACGGCCTTGGTTCGACAGAAGTAACCCAATTATTATAACCTACGTAAAAAGTCGAATTTCCTTCCAAATAGCACTGTAATCCTACTTAATATTACAAAGCAAATGTAACTTTACTTGTTACGCTTTCATGCCTTAACTACTCGATCAAACGTTAAGAAATTTTAACATTTAAAGAGGTCTAGAAAAGAATATCGATAAAAGTACAGTTCCCAAAGTGTAGGCCATGTGTACATCAACGTGAACGAAGCCACGGGCAGAAGATAGTATGTTATAAATAACCAGCCTTTGCGGTTTGCCGGTTTACTTATTTAAACCAGAAGGTGTTTCGGATTTTATTACCGTCACGGTATGTTAAATTCGTCGCTTTAGTTACGGTCTTGGTTTTAGAGTTTTATAACAATGAATCTATCGTGGTCGACTTTTTGGTCCAGGTGAATGTCGATTAGATATAATCGCAAATGTCGAACATTGTTTTCAGAATATGTACTCATAATTTCACTGTTATAAAATATGCTTGGGGTTTTTGGCGGGATCTTAGTCTGTCATGTAGTGGTTTTTATATTTTATTCATAATCTTGTGTTGTTAGACTCTATATTTTGTAATATTGGTGGTGTTTTACGTAATATAGTTCGGTTATTATGCACAAGTGAAGTGGATGGGAAATAATACCACGGAGCATGCATTCTGAGATGCCGCCAAAACTCCATGGAAAGTTCTAACAAGGAAACCACCATCTTGTTAGAACATTATGATTATCACAAGACACTTACTTGGCAAAATCTTCTTACTTGACGCTGACTAGTGCACAAACCGTGACGGAGCCAAAAAATAAAGAAGAAGAAGAAGAAATATGCCTGAAATCCGGTGGAAAGTAGTGTTACCAACTCGAAATTTGTCTCGGACGTAGATATGATTTCAGAACTTGGTAGTTTCCTACCAATCCTACTCGGAACTTATATTTTTTTTAGTTTTGTAAAGACCTCAGAATAATAACATGATACACGTAATTAATGTTTCTATTGAGTAACAAATATTTCACCTCTTCTTATAAAGAACTCCATGTGAAAGCAGAATCATTGATTATCAATTCCCCATAATAAAATTAAAAAAAAATAATAATTGAAAACGAATCGTGATAAGTTTAGTATACCCTGATTTTATAGTTTTTATAGGAAGATAGATTGATGAAAAAAATGGAAGGCATTATTATCACGTTTGTGGATATAGAACTGAATTAAAAAAAAAGATTCGAAATGTTGGTAGCTTTTTTGCAACGTTGTAGATAGGAGTCAGATAATAAAAGTTGGTAGAGTTGGTAACACCGGTTGAAAGTGAAGCCAAAATATACTGTCAGGTTCTTGGTGGCAAATCTTTAATTTAAGTATAGGAGATTATTTGAAATTCATATAAAACGTTGTAGTAATAAAGCTTTATTTTATATGGTATACTAGCTTTTGTACTCGGTTTCGCTCGCGCTTTAATTTAAAATGAAATGTTCCTTGTGTCATTTTTTGCACGCCTGACATTTGAAAATTTCATGATTATCAGTTGAGTAGTCGAAGCATCAAAGCGTAACAAATTAACATTCGATTTTATACTATTAGTTACGCGAGAATAAAAGAAGAATATATTTTTAAATGTGACCCAATTCTTTCTTATAGTCTTTATTTAATCAAATTAAATTCTTAATTCAAAAATTCATTCCAGCTCAACAACGTATTAATTAAACAGCGTAAACAACGCGCGTCCCATTCTACCGTTCGCATTTAGAACGAGACAACGAATCGAATTGATGCCAATCGATCGAGGGAAAGAGGCCGTTTATGCAACGGTTACGTCAGAACGGTTTTGACAAGGAAACCATCTCGGCGAGTATTATGCAACGTCGCTCGAAAGCTGTAGAAAGTATGTTGGCTAGCACAGTTCCGTTTGAGACATCTTCATGCTTAGCCGATTGGGAATGAGCAGGCATTTATAATTACTTCTTTCAAATATTCACACACAATCAATTAGTTTTAGGCCTTGTTCGCGTTATGTTGCGTTTACTATATAGTGTGAAAGCGTAACGCATAACGTTTGCATTTATAATTTTGATTAGGATTGGTATTATATCACACAAATATCCAAAAGAATCTATCATAGGGTTATTCATGTATAGACTTCAAAGTAAAATACTACAAATATGTTTACTTTTAAGAGCATAAAACGAACTAATTTAATTTAGGCAAATTTGAAAATTGTTATTATTTAAATACTAGCTGTATTTTTTCGAACTGACTAATGCTGGTCTGATGGACCTTCACAGCTTCGCCAGACTAATGGGGCGAGCACTTTTGACGCTCAGCCGCATGGCAACAATCTCAAAGGTGCCAAAGTGGCCGAACCTCGGCTTGGACTATTACCTAGGATGCAGCAACGCGAATCTTATTAAGCTAAACTGGCTAAGCTAATTATACATAAAAGAATTAGTGACGCACACGTGTGTACCAGCATGTGCGCTCCGTGACCTCAAACATGTATTTTGAGTGCATCAGCTCGGTTAAACTAAACTAAGTTCGAAAAATAAGGGAAAAAATACCTTTTTACCATACCATACTTTGCCTGTCTCTGTGTGTGTACACGTGTGTGGGGGTGATGTATGTTTTGTGTGTTAAACTAGAGAATGAACGTTTTCATTGTCACTGTATCGCGCTAGCAGCTTGTTCGAGGGCCCCACTCCGGGGAACCGAACCTAGGCTTGAGTCGATGCCAAGGGCGGACCCCTTTTATGCGCGAGTGAAATTCACTGTCAGACCGATTCACGGCGCCGTGATCTGTGGTTACACGGGCGTGGGTGTGCACACACTTTGTTTTAAGGGTCGGAGCGGTACTAATCGTTCACCACCGTTATTTTATTTGGAGGATCAGAAAATACTAGTTGCCTACCCCGACTTCACACGGACTAAAGTATTAACGAGGAAAATGGGTCTAAAGCTTGCCTTTACAGTACGATATTGTAAAGAAATAAAATGCCAATTGTATAAATGAACGTCAATCTGTCAATATTTTTGAAGATTTTACCTTTTATAGTATATAAAGAACATAAATAAAAAGTTTAGAATGAACTGTAGTTTTCTAAAATTTTAATAAACGGAAATACTGTAATATTTTTTTAAATTAAGGATTGAGGGCCATCTGTCTTAATTGTGTTTAACTTTTATTTAATTTTTTTTTTGTTTAAATCAAACAAGCGTCTTGTACCAACAATTTTAAGACGCTAATACGTTTACCGGCCTGTCAAAGTAAATGCTCTGTGGATACCGTTTAACGCGCCTAAACATGTTTAGTAAACTGTAGTGGAGTGTACGAGTATTTTATAATTCTGTGCTACTTTTTTTTGTCAAAATAATAATGAGTTTTTCTGATTTATGCTCCGATGGTGATGAAGAAATAATTGAATTTTTAAACAGACTTTGAGGACGAATTTTTGAAAGAAGCAATTTATTCGAAAGTCTTCCTAACGATAAATTAATTAAAAGTTACATCTTTTTTTTTTTCGAACTGATTACACTGTTGGCTTGTTAAGGCCGCTACAGTTTCACCGGACTAAGAAATTTCTTCTTAGCAAGTGCAGTACTATATATTTACTACACCAAATAGCATATAAGCCCTAAGTGTTTAAGAAGATACAGTAAAAAATTTCGGTGTCTGTAAAGTCAGTTTTTAAACGATAATTTTACATGATAACGTCTTAAGAAAACATTGATGAAAAATTGCATACTTTTATGAATTGAATTGAATTATTATCACTGAATTATCATTATTTTATCAAATTATACAAAAATAGAGTTAATTGAAAATTCCAATTTAATCGATAAATTATGCGTCACAAGCTGAATAATTAGGCCAAGCGCGCATCTTTATCGCTTGTTCCGCGCTCTCGCTTGCACGCTGGACTGAGGCGGAACGTGACAATGGCTCATGCTTTTTAGTGCGTGCAGCCACCGTTCATCGATTTATAAGACGTTATCATGTCAAAAAAGATTGACTTAAAAATTATGGCTGATGTCTATCATTTTGTTTATAAACATTACTGTCATTATTAAGTGGTGATTATTACAATGTGTCTTTGTGTAGACTTCAGTTATCAGAAGTTGAAGATGGTGGAACCCTCGTTAGAACTTTTGAAGGAATTTTTGTGATATATTCATGTCCCATGTTATAATTTTCCATCCAGTTCACTTGTACACAGAAAACAAACTATACAACCAACAATATAGGATCATATCATTCATAAATGTGAATAAAATATAAAAATGACTAAAATATAACAGACTAAGATCCCGCCAAAATATCCCAAAGAATATCTTATTTGTTTTTTGGTCAATGCTATATTTTTATATTAAGAGGCAAAGGAATACTTAAACATACAGCCATAGAAAAATAATCCGATAAAGAAATGTATTAAATTATTACCCATAAAAACGTCTAAGCGTTGGTCGAAATTGGTTTCTAATCTTTGAATGATATGAGATAATTTCGTTTGGGTTACAGATTATTGATGTCTTCGAATATTAACACTCTCGATTTTTGTAATCGCGTGACGATATGTTGCGTGAATTCAAATAATGGTGGGTGTATATGAATATATTAAAGAATGTATTTGTAAATGGAGTTGTAAAAAATTTAGTTCTACAAAATAGTAAAAGCTCAATATCTTGAGAAGCATTGATCTCAGAGAGTTAGTTTACAGGCCTTTTTCGTAGAAAATTAAATTTCTTACAAATGTCTTATCAACATTTTTCCTGTAGGTCCAGCCAATAACAAAATAACAACAAAAAAAAAAAAATAAGAAAAAATACGCAATCGAAAAACATTACCTACCTTATCTTACCTCTACGAAAACAATTAAAAAGGAAATAGGTTTTTTTTTTTGAAAAATAAAGCACTTAGGGTATACAACTCGTTATGAGATCGATAAAGGTGAAAACTAAAACGACGGCGCTGAAGTAAATGAAAACATATGATTATTTCCCTTGACGTGAGATTATTTATTACGTTGCTAATCGCTTTGTTATTGTAAGGTACGTAAGTATATTATTTGTTACTAGAATCGTCTTATTTTGTATATCTAGACGCACAAGAGATATATTTATGAGATAAATAGTTGCGATTTAACAGAGGAATGGTTGCGATAGACCAAGATAGTGCTATACGAAACCGAACTTAGCTATCTCGGTCTTCTCCCTCAGATGCCAAATTAAAAGTCGAGTACTGTATATATAAGCACTCAAAAATGTACCTATCTACTTTCCGGGAAATCGGATATAAAAAAAATAAAAAAAACTCGTATACAAGTAAGTAAAACTTTGAAAAACAAAGCGCTCAGCCTAACAATCCATTAAGAAACGGCATGACGAAGGTAAAAACTAAAGTGATGGTGCCAACGTAAACAAAACATGTGATTATCTCTCTTCACATGAAATTATTACGCCGCTCATCGTTTTTTTTTATTGTGTGTCACATGAATCTACAACTTGTTACTAGAAGTGTCTTATTTTGTATAACTAGATGCACAGGAGATTTATTGAGTAATTAATACACATTACAATTTGCCTGGAAGTGATACTTATCTATTAGCGATATTTTTATTTAGGCTTAGCATATTACTATGTAATGCTACATGGTAACTTAACATTGAGATCAAACTAATACTAAAAGTTAGTAAAGCCGAGCGCGAGGAGGAGGATTAAAAAAAAAATTAAGGGCTTTTTGTCTCTTACAAAATCGACTTAAGACTAACTAATTTCTAAAAAGGAAAAAACTGGATACTGTTACTGTATGCGTTTATTGTAACTGTTGATGTCTCTAGCTTCTCAGAACAAGGAACGCTGATTTGCACTCTGTGGCCTAACACTGTTGGCCTGACGAGCCTTCACAGCTTATTCACACCGCACTTATCGGGCGAGGGCTTTAAGGCACTCAACCGTATGTTAACAAGCTCGAAGACGCTAAGTTGGTGAACCTAGGCTTGGTCTGTTGCCTTGATTGCAACATCGAGACTATTGAATCTGACTAAGCTAAGCTAATACTAGTAATACCTATAGGAATTAGTGAAACACACATGTGTGCCTTACGAATTCGAACATGCATTTTGTATCTGTGATACAAAATAGAAAAAAGTCGAGGCAGGATTACCGACAGAAGTGAAAACTCAAAATAATGGAATAATTGTGTTCTTTTTTGAATATTAATTCAATTGAGGCCATGAGAACCATAGTGGCCTAACTATTTCTTTTACAATTTTGAATTTGTGATTGTTTGTACTTAAAATTGAACATATTGATAGAGCTAGATGATCTAAAAGTGCTACAATAAATGGTCAAAAATACTGTTATGGTTTTTAGTCTGTGATCTAAAGATAAAAAATAACGTACGAATATACATATATCTATGTATATATAGATACAGTATACCTATAGCTCTTGGAAAGCGTTCTGTGCCGATGACGCGAGTTCCATGATTTTTGTTCATCCAAAAATTGCCCAACGCGCCTTAAAAAGTTTTCACTTCAAAAACAACATAAATAATGCTATAAATTATTAGACATTTTGTTCTCCATGATCGGTATATTTTCTGTAGCGGTATTACTATGTTCTAACATCCATTATTCTTCTATAGTATGTATATTACTATTCTAAAGAGAAAAGATTTGATTTTAAGTTTATTGGTTTTTTTTGCAGCTAGAAAATAATAATGAAAGTTAAAGCACGCTCTTGACATGTCCAGTGTAATGTATATTTTTGTTACTACAATGCAACTTTTACCGATTGTACGACAATACCAAGTTGAAACCGACTCAAGGCCTATGTCTTTTCCCGTTATATGAGGATAGCGTGTTTTTCACTTTGTCACAGTTGTTGCTTAGGCTAACAGGACAAGGTATTAGGTAATATTTAAGTAGTGTGTACCTACATAAATATAAATATATATATATTAAGACTGATTAAAAAAAGCGTCTTTTTTTTAAAGTTATACTTCTTTTGGTACGTTTGGGAAAAATGTTGGACACCTAAAAGCGACACCATGAAGTTAGTTGGTAATTACTAATTATTGCGCGTTAAGCTTTCCCGAGTCATGATAACTAATTTCAATTTTTAGTTTCAATTTCAAGGGTAAATCAAATATCTACAGCACGTGTTTCATATTAGTGGAGATAAAAAATATATTCATACATAATATTTATTATACATGCGTATTTGTGTGCAATTTTAAATTATATATGCTGGTGAATGATAACTTATTGTGAGTATGCGTGATAAATATGTTTTTTTATATTATAAACTTTTTAAAATGGGTTTATATATTTGAGGCTAACTATATGTTTGTATTCTTTTTATATGTGTTTATATTGTACATTATTATTTAACTAATATTTTATTTTATTTATTTTTGGTATTTTACCTGATTCTATGTACAGATATATAGAGAATTAGTTTTAAACCCTTTTAAAGTTATTTTAGTTTTTGACGTGATAAAGTCTTATAAATCGATGAACGCTGGCTGCACGCACGAAAAAGCATGACTCATTGTCACGTTCCGCCTGAGCCGAGCGTGCAAACGTGAGCACGGAACAAGAGATAAGCGTTAACTAAGCGTTCGGCTTGTGTGACGGATAATTTTTTATCAATGTTTTCTTATGATATTATCACGTAAAATTATCGTCTGTATACCGACTTTATTACCGACTATAAGCAACTATTTTTTTAATTTTATTATTAGACACTCGGTTCTTTTCTAATATAAAATATCATGATATCTTAATGTAATATTAATTTATTTAAATTTTATAAAAATATGATTTTTATAAGCACTCGCGTTCGAGTGATTTATGCCGTAAGGCAAGCGGTATTGTGCGCATACGCAGGAAAGGGGAAGTAAACAGATAACATTGTGTAAAAAAAATTCGTATGCGAAGCATATTTTTACTTTCATTTTTTTCATGGTTACTCCTATATATCAATACATATTATAAGACAAAGTGGTCCGCCGCGTCTGTCTGTTTGTCGGGATGTTTGCGATAATCTCAAAAACGACTGTACGCATTGTAATGCGGTCTTCACCAATAGGCAGAGTAAATCACGGGGAAGGTTTAGGTATATAATTTGATACGGTTTTTTTTAGTAAATTGATTGAAATATAATGATAATTTTTGAAAGAATCGGAAAAAGTCAAGCCGTCTGGGAGCTTTCTTCGAAAACGCTGCCTAAATGGTCACATATAATGAGGCCATTGGAAGGCTATTTAGATGGATACAGTATTAATCCTTATCAAATAAAATACATTAGTTATCTTAAGCATTTCATGCACATAAGTATATAGTTTTATTATCAGGATAGGACAACGTCCGCCGGGCCTGCTAGTAAAATATACTGCTAAGACAACAAATATGTTGTTAAAAATGCAAACGCAGTCGCGGATATCAGATAGGTTTACTGGAAGATTCCAAAACACATTACCGATTTGCCGTATAGTAATTTCAAGCATCATGTCAAGGGAATATTATTGTCAAAGCGTTATTACGCCGCGAATCATTATGTGAATAATAGTGACGTTTGAAAGTTACATCCTTCTGTACGTCTACGGCAAAGAATTGTGACAAGACTGGCTGGAATAGTTGTAATACTTCCTTATATATATTTTTTTTTATATTATAGGGGGCAAACGAACAGGTGGGTCACCTGATGGTAAGTGATCACCGCCATCCATAGACACTAGCAACACCAGGGGAGTCGCAAATGCGTTGCCGGCCTTTTAAATATGTGGGCCTCCGGCGCTCTCACTGACCGAACGAAATGCAACAGTGCAAGCACTGTTACTTCACGTCGGCTTTCTGTGAGAGGGTGGTACTACCCCGGGCGAGCCGACCCATTCATACTGAAACCAGTAATAGCTTCAGCGTAGCTCTACCACCTACGAATATACTATAATAAAAGAGCAAAGAGTCGAAATCTACACATGGAATCAATTTGAGAAAAAATACATTAAGGGGTTTTAGAGAAGAATACACTTTCATGGTTTTGCGTCACGCAAAAACTATTAGATACATTTTGACGTAATTTCGTAAGCTAATAGTTTAGATATCGGAGTAACATATATAAAACTTTTTTTGATTTTAAATATTGAATTAAACTCGATTCTATTGCGTAGATGTTCACAGTATCGGTCTTTTTTGAGAATACTCGGTTGGAGTCGTATGGCCAACACGCCTTCAACCCCGAAACTATGCGTCACATAGTCCGCTTGTAGTTATATATATACAGCGTGCGTTAGTGTACTTCGTGGCTCACACTTTTTGTAGAAATTACTTCGTTATATTGTTCTAATTTCGCATAACTGTATGTCAGTAATCGCCTCTAAAAATAAAAGTCGAAATATTAATTAACATAATATAACAAACTCTCTCGAACATGTGCGAAAAACCAGTTTGATGTTACCGCAATACAAAGGAATGACGTATGTGAACCGACATATTCTAACCGAAAATTCCGTACATGCGGGGAAATTATTTCGACCGGAATGGAATAATGTTTTACTTAGTTCGATTAAAAATAACCTTTATATAAATATAATGGTATCGGCTAATTTTGACTGTCCATGTGATAAGGGCTTTGATGCTTACTAGAATTGGCTTATCACCTACTTAATAACATAGTAAAGTCCTTTTGGGGCATATTATTATTCTAGCAACTGCCCGCGACTTAATTTGGTGGCGGTGGTCCGGTGGTTTGACCGGTGGAATATCAATCTGATGTCCGCCAATTCGAAACCCAGCATGCATCAACGAACTTATCGGAGTTCGCGTACATTTACTAATTTCAGTTGGTAACACTATCGGCTAACGCTGAAGGAAAACATCGTGAGAAAACCTGAACTTGGGAAATGTTTTTTGTAGTACCACCGTATGTGGGAAAAATATAGATACAGATCTATATTTTAAATAAATCCACAGGGGTTTCTCAGAGTTTGAATACGTCGTGGGTTGGCATGGTGGTTATATCCATACCTTCCTTCGGGATGAGGCCTATAGTCCTGCAGTGGGTCTCTTACAAGTTTATGATATTTATAAATCACTAGGTTTTGTTCGCGGCTTCTCTCGCATTAATATAAATTTGACAAATCCCTAAGAGAGACAACATTTATCTGGACAAATCGTACCCTATGTCGTTTTCTGTAAATTCTCTATAGCAAAATGCATGCAAAACTTCAACACGATCGGTTGACTAGTTAAAGCGTGAAAATGGAATGTAAAAACAAATGAACTCGCATTCCCATTTATAATAAGTAAGGATGCCGTTATATAATTATTATCTTCATGTAACTCCTTTAACACATTTATAGCTGTACAATAGCACGAATTTGCGACGTCGTTATATTATGGTGAATGTGAAAAATATCTTTTTCAATTATTGTTATTAAATATAACCTATATATAAATAAATAAGTCAGGTTTTCATGCATTTTGCTATAGAGAGTTTACAGAAAACGACATAAGGTAGGATTTGTCCAGAAAAAGGTTGTGTCACTTAGGGATATGTCAGATTTATATTAACGCGAGAGAAGCCGCGAACAAAAGCTAGCGATTTATAAATATCATCAACTTGTAAGAGACTCACTGCAGGACCATAGCCCTCATTCCGAAGGAATGTATGGATATAACCACCATGCTAACCCACGTATATATACATATATATCACTGTAAAGTTTCATTAAAATTCGTTGTATAGTTTTTTCATGAAAAATTAAAACGTATCCGTCGACCTCATAAACTTTCTCGTTCACGCTATTAATAGAAATACAATTTTGAAATTATATGCTGTAATTTAAAATGTAAAGGTAATATAGATCGATCTAGTTATGCAGGCTACACCCTCCCATATAACGTCGTGCTTATATAAAGACGCTGACATAGCTTATTTACTTATTATGTTTTTAACTACCATTTCGTGATAACCATTTAATATTTAGTCTAGAAGGATATGCGTTGTATTTTTGTTATTCACTATTAAGCCACCTGGTATTTACAGGTTCAGAGGATATATGTATGACCAATGTACCATTTAAAATTCAGTTCCTTAGTGACATAATTAAGGTTGAGGGGCGCCATGTTTACAGGCGGCACAAAGCCGTGTACGCTGTGGAGATCGTGTGGTGAGTCCTATGTCCAGCAGTGGACCTCTGTAGGTTGAGATGATGATGATGCTCCTTAGTAAATCGTCTTGAGAATACATTGTGTTTAATTTAAAAAAATACTCGAAGCTCCCGCGATCCTTAACTATATTGTTTTTGTTAATTATAAAGAAGTATTTCTAGATTCGCGCACTTCTTTGAATGCATATATAATTATTTCTTGTATCCTCTATGTTTTTACTGCTGATTGTAGATTCTTGTTTTTTTTTTTTTTTTTTATAGATAATGGTATCTATAGAGGTTTTCCTGTGTATTTAAACTTTAGTTTAACTGTCTAATGCATTTTATATTTAATTTTTATAAATTTAGAATGGTGTGGGTTCGAACCTATATGGAGTTTGGGCTAAGGGAAAAATTTACTGTCTAACTCTACCACGAATGTAGAGCACCTTCTAGTATTCATTTGTTTAACTCCCACCTTCAAGTTAAGAATTTGACACCAAGCGACCATGTGCGATTTGGCAGTTCTTCTTAAAAATCAACCCCCTTTTAGTGTATTTATATTCTACACTAATAATTGAACGGTAACGTGTATAACACGCTCAAGATAAATATATAACATATGGTAATAATTAAATGGGATTTATTAATAATCTTTTTCTTTTAGGTGCATTCTGTAATTAGTTTATTGTTAATTAAAATTGGTGCTGTTATTTAGATTTGAACTGACCTTTGTCGGGGAAGCCGTCGCCGCTATCAAGGCCGGCACTTCCAATGTCCTGAAGACTTTGATCGTCAGCGATATCGTTCAATCCAAAATTTTGTTCACGAAACACAACATTGTCCACAGCGGGTCCCGCGTGAGAGTTGGTCTGCACTGTGACACTGTCCGATGCGTATGGGAACACGACGCGCGGGCTCCTCGCCTTCCAGCCGGGGTAGTAGCCGGTACGCAACGCGGGCGAATACGGCGCCGATGGGTACGGTTCGAAGCCGTACGTCGGCGCGTACGCCCTTCCGAACCGCCCCTGGTAATAGTGCGGTTGGTTTTGGTAAGGGCGGAACCGGGGTAACGGTTCGTAGAACCGTTCGTTGCCTGACGGTATAGGTGACTCAGTCCTAGGCGACTCTGCACCGTCCTCGGGCGATGTGAACTCGTAATCCGTGCCTTCATCGAATTTGATCTTGGAGTAATTTTTATCTAATGTTAAATCTATTTCACCCCGTCCGCCTGCTCTGTGGTTTTCTGTGTCGTCTAAAAATAAAATACGCGACTGTCTCGCTCGCCGCCTATAGTAATTCCTCGGGATGAACATTACGTTTTTGTAAGGTCTCGGGTATACTAAGCTCAGCGCCCGGCTCGGTTCGGCCGCCGCGACGGACGCAGCGACAAGCAGTATCACTTTCCAACTATTTTCGCTTAACATGATGCGGCGGTCACTGACCCGATTTCACTTTCATTTCGTTTTATTATCACTCGTTGAGATACTGTTATTTATTATTATTTTTGTTTCGTTATATAAAATAATATTTATAACATTTTACGAAATTAGTTTGTATTATTGTCGTGCTCGTGGAAGTGGGTTGTACGGTGATGTACGGTCGTGCGCTTGAGTCGGCCGGCGGCGATAGACTGTCCTTCGCATCCAGTCCCCCACTAGGCTGTTTGGGGGTTATGTAAAAACGCATGTGACGTGCTCGGTTTATGTAATGCTCCGTTAGGTGTTGATTAGTGATAGCGGTTGCTGTTTTGGACGGCCGTTGTTATATGTTGTGTCATTTTACGTAGTTGAACTTAGGTCTGTTATATGTAATAGTGTTCTATTTTTAAATGGCAGTAAGTAATGATTATAGAGTCTTTCTGAAAATTGAATGAGGGACATTTTGTAAATGAAAGAGTTTAATGCGGAGACTTCTAAGTCCACACGTTTACAATAAAGTTGCTAAAATCGTGGACGAATACAACTTCATACATTGCTCACGCTACCATGTTATACTGCCACCAAACGATAGCTTCATAGCATTTCCTATGAACAGATGGAAGATCTACTTAAGATACTCTGTTAGCAACAATCCCAGGAACTATGCATCTTTGTCATACAACTATATATACACACACTCTCTTACACTCTAACATTTAATTAGTTATTGTGAAGAATTTTTGTTTCGTTTTTCTCCTAACTTCAAAGTTCTTAAAATATAAATACCTCTAAATGTCAAGTTAATACACGCCACTGTCAACTAAGTCAATCTGTAATCAGATATTAAGCATCCATAACACAGGCATTACCTACTTTACCGTGGAAGGAAACCACGTTAAAAAGTGACAGAGGCACGGCCTATGAGTGGAGGGAGAGGAAGAAAACCTCATGAAAAAGTCACCGTGGTAGAAAACCACGTAAAAAAGTTACAGGTGGTGGTGGTTGACCCCTTGACTGCCAAACCGGACCAAGGAGGGAAGGGGCTGGGGACCTGACTTTCCATTGCACATTGGTTCGGTGGACGGGTAGGCAGCTTGACCGGGCTGTCGTCGCGGTCAGGGCGTTCGTGCTGGGCCTTGTCGCCGGGGTGGCATGGTGCTTGCTTGTTCGATCCTGTGCCACTCCATAGCGCGGCAGACAGTATGTCGTGGCTTTTTTTAGTCAGTAAGAGTTTGACACCCCACAGCTCCCCAGGGCTGTGGGTGTCCAATGAAGGATTTCTTCCCATATTAAAAAAAAAAACGCATTACCTACTTTGGGGTCATAGTTTATGCTAGCATTTTGTGAAGAATTTTAGAAATAATGATATTTGTATTTTGTAAAGGCAAAGTATGAAGTTTAATCTGAACAGAAAAATGATCTTCACATTTATAAAAAAATACACAACCGACTGTAGTTATTTATTTTTAAAATTGTGCTCGTCACAGTAAGATTTTAACTAGTTGGGGCTATTTCTTTAAAATCTCATAGAAGTTTTTGCAACTGCCCATATTACATTTTATCATAAGCTTAACATGTGAAATTTCGCCCTTCGGTGAGGTTTTCTGGGACGTTCATATTCATAGTGCATTCATTAAAGAAAATGCGTTTTTAATCAATGACAAGTAGCATAGTAACAAAACATATGAGTTGCATAATCGCATGCGGGACGCATCTACCGTTTTACAAAAGTATTTTACTAATTATTGTAAAGCAGAATTATATGGTATATGCGTATCGTATGATCCCGCAGAATATGAGATGGTTGGTTGTCTTATGTTAGCCAGTTGCTGCGATATATAGCAAGTTTTTTTTTTTATGATAAACTTACTGCATTCTATACAATGATATGGGCCATGAAACCTAAAAACAATTGCAATAATAGATAAATCTACTATTCATCACCTGTTACCGCTATCATGCCGGCCTGCATGCCTTCGGACAATTTGAGTAACTAAATATTATATTAGCTCGTCCAAAAATATGATATAACAAAAGGCAGTCGCTGTATCATTAACTCGACATGTATAAGCGTGGCCCTACTACTGGAATTACTCTTGCTTTTTCTTGATCGTTATAAAGTAGAAGATAACTGTCTCCTACCAACCGACAAATGGTTAATAGTCGTCTGTGCTTTAAATACAGATGGCTTATTACTTTTAAAGTGTGATTCACAATTGCCAGGATTTATTGCTTACTACATTTTTGGGATCTCGAATACAACGCGTAGATGTTGTACTGTTGGGGCCAGAAATAAGTGTGTTTGTTATGTTCCCGCAATCGAACTCTACATTTACTCTATTATTATTTAGATCAGAAATATAGCTGTGGTACACTTACAACAATAACAATTTTCACCATAGACATTAGTTACTTATATATATATTATATGAAATTACGTATATTAAGCCAATGGTATAAAAACCACATATTACATTTTATTCTACTCTTAAACTATGTCATCGTTTGGACAAAGCCTTTAATGTGATGCTCGTTTGGCAAAAAAATTTTATAGGTTGTCGCGTTTGAGCACAATTTCACCTGACCTTAAATGTTAATGTGGTCTAAGATGGTAAACATGCTAAATCTAGAGATGGACTAGCTCTCAAGTTGTAGGTGGTAGAGCTACGCTGAAGCTATAACTGGTTTCAGCATGAATGGGTCGGCTCGCCCGGGGTAGTACCACCCTTTTACAGAAAGCCGACGTGAAGTAACAGTGCTTGCACTGTTGCGTTTCGTTCGGTCAGTGAGAGCACCGGAGGCCCACATATATTAAAAGGCCGGCAACGCACTTGCGACTCCCCTGGTGTTGCTAGTGTCTATGGACGGCAGTGATCACTTGCCATCAGGTGACCCACCTGTTCGTTTGCCCCCTAACATATAAAAAAAAACAGATGTACAGGTGCTTAGCGGCAGATTTTCAACATTTTTTTGTAATACGAGTTCGAAGTACATAATTTGTTTGAAATTTTAAGTGAAAGATGGTTTGGTCGTTGGGTATTTTTTTATGTTTGTCTCAAGACTAACTATAATCTATGAATGTGTTCCACTATGTATGTAAAACATCGCAACGAGTTCCCTTTTTCAATAATAGTAATGGCGAAAATTTACAAAAAAAGAAAAAAAAATGATAATAAACCTCAAGAATCAGATTTGCGAGAAGTAATCCCCACGGCTACGACAGACCTGGAACCAGAGCCTGTGGAGGTGCAATTCACGGATACATCGTACACACGCGCGTCATTTGAATCCTTATCACCTGTTATCGAAGAGTCGAATATCCACGTTTGGTATCCATACGAAGTTATACGTGTATAGTTATACACGGTATACGCGCGGCCGATCGTAAGAATTAAGCCAAAATACTAAATACTATTACATAAAATTGTGGACAAATGCGTTTTTCTTTAATATGCGTGATTCCTGCGACTACATCTGTTTATTTTACTAATTAATTATCTAAATAATAATTTTTCTTTAATGTAATATCATATAATAACTATTTAGGGACACACCCATAACATGAATTACCACTGTATTTATGGATACAGTATTTTGTAAGTATAGATTATACAATACTGGAACCCTTATCCTTACTATTATTATAAATGCGAACATGAGTTTGTTTGTTTATTGCGCTCTATTTCACGTCTTAACTACTCGACTGATCATTATGGATTTTATGCATACACGTTGTCACGTGTACAAAACAGGAGATGAGAGTTATATCCAGAAAAAATATACTTTTCCCGAAGGATAAATACAATCTACATAAAAGTGAGCTAAGTCACGAGTAAAAGATAGTATTCCATATTGTTAAAATTGTATTTCCATGGATAGATGAACTGTATACAAAATACGTTGTTTATATATGAAGTAGATTTCTAAAAACAACTGTATATGTCCAGTAATATGTAAATCGCGCCATTTATGTACATAATGTTCACTTTATTTAAAGTTTATTTATATTTGAAATATATAAATATTTTTTCTTTCTGTTATTGTAAGTAAAAACGTGTCAAAATATTCTTATTGTGCAAATAAATTATTAACAAAGGTCTTATTAAAGAGTAAAGTAGAATGTAAGCAATTTAAAGCAGTGATACTTCAGTGGCGTTGTGCTTACATGCTGTATTGAAAACCTTTGATTCAAATACTATATTGAGCTAAAGCAAGTTCAATAGATGATTCAATTTCCTTTTTATTCAATTTAATTTTAATTCAACTAAATTGAATTTTGAATACCACTTGAATGTAGTGCCATCTGTCAGCTAGCTGGTTGAAACTAAATGATAAAGTTTAATTACTTTCTCTTTAAAGTAACGGGTTTGTATTACTATCGCTAGGTGGCTCTATTTCAAAATAAATGACAATTTCAATTCAAATACATTTCTTCTTAGAGTTTTTGGCGGGATCTTAGTCTGTCATTTAGTGGTTTTTATATTTCATTCATAATCTTGTGTTATTAGACTCTATATTTTGTAATATTGGTGGTGTTTTACGTAACATAGTTCGGTTATGATGCACAAGTGAAGTGGATGAGAAATAATATCACGGAGTATGCATTCTGAGATGCCATCAAAACTCCATGGAAAGTGCTAACAAGGAAACCACCGTATTGTTAGAACATTATAATTATCACAAGACACTTTCTTGGCAAAATCTTGTTACTTGACGCTGGCTAGTGCACAAACCGTGACGGAGCCAAAAAATAAAGAAGAAGAAGAAATACATTTCTTACAATATATACATATTATAAAACAAGGTCGCCCGCCGCGTCTGTCTGGATGTTCGCGATAAACTCAAAAACTACTGAACAGATTATAATGCGGTCATCACCAATAGATAGAGTAATTCACGGGGAAGGTTTGGGTATATAATTTGTCAAGGTTTTTAATGATAATTGTAGACAAAATTGGAAAAAGTTAAGCCGCATTAATTTTTAAATATAGGGCAGGGCAACTTCCGCCGGGCATGCTAGTTTCTTATATAAAAGACATCAACGAGCTACAATCTATATCTTGTATATCTGTATCAATGTATAGCAGACAAATAATGTGTGGAATGTTGCGTAAATATTTTAGTTTTTGGAAATTTGTAATAAATATTCACCTTATTTTTTACATATCATATAAATGTTAAACCAAACACTTTGATTTGGCTTTTGTTCTTATAGTCTGTAAGTGTATGAAACCGTAACACTCCACATCCTTATGTACCTTTTTTTTTTTTTTTTTTTTTTTTTTTTTTTTTTTTTTTTTTTTTTTTTTTTTTTTTTACGTGGGGAAAATCCGTAACGGATACCCACCCCGTCGGGCAGCGGGGGGTGGGTTATGTCCGAGTTCCACGGACTAAAAACCCCACGGTGCCTCACACACCTATTGGGCCGGGGAGCAGGAACTGCTAATGGCATTACTTCTGCTCCCCGACAGGTGTCGGCCCCTCAACAGGGGCCCCGTCTGCGGTCTGAGGGGTCAAAATGGCAGACCCCTCAGGGGGGGGAGGGTGTTAAGCCCCCCCCGACGAACTGTGGGAGTCGCTCGGCACAAGCGCCTCCACCACGCGGGCCTGTGCAGTTTAACTCTGCTCAGGGCGACGGACGTGCCCGCCCGTCCCGTCGCCCACAGGCCCTTTTTACGGCGGCATGAGGTCGTCGCCAACCCGTCGCCGCCGTGTTCGTCGACCGCGGGAGGGGAGCCGGGTGGTCCGCTCCCTCTCCCTCTCCGCCGCCTCCTTCGCGAGCATGACTCGCTCGCAGTACGAGGCGACGGAGATCCACCCGGCCTCGCTCTCGACCATCTTGACGATGACGGTCGAGAGCGAGAGGTCCGGGCCTATGGCCGCGACGAGCTCGCGACGTGGCTCGTTCCAGGCGGCACACTCCTCAAGAGTGTGCTGCGCACGATCTTCTGCGCAGCCACAATGATGGCACCCTGGCGTTGGCTCCCGGCCGATACGACACAGGTAGCTGCCGAAGCAGCCGTGCCCCGACAGCACCTGTGTCAGCCGGAAGCTCAGGGTGCCATGCCGCCTGGTGAGCCATTCAGCCAAAACCGGCCGAATGGCTCCTATGGTAGCCACGCCCGAGCTCGGTCGCTCAAGTCGTCGTTCCCATTCCTCGATGACTAGGACCTGGTGGAGCTGGGACCGGAGCACCTCGATTTGCCGAGGTGCGAGTCTCCGGCCCCGCTCCAGCGCCTCCACGCGTCGTTGATACAGAGACGCGTGGGCTCTCGCTTCCAGGTCCCAGGGTGGGGATCCGGCTAGAAGGGAGGCCGCCTCGAAGGAGATCGTGCGGTACCCGCGGATGGCCCTGACGGCCATCGCGCGCTGCGGTGTTCGCAGCTGGGCGCTGCCAACGGCCGTCAGGCCACACGCCCATGCGGGTGCCCCGTGTAGGGCCATGGACCGCACGACCCCTAGGTACAACTTCCGGCAGGCGGAGTTGGGCCCCCCCAAGTTGGGAAGCAGACGGGCTAACGCGCCCGCCGCTCCCATTAAACGGGGGGCCAGCTGCCGGAAGTGTCCCACGAACGTCCATCGACTGTATCCTTATGTACCTACAGTTTTTTGACGGAGGGTAATAAAGTATTTTAATAACAATAAGAAAATCCCTATCATAAAAGCACAAAATTTAATGGAGGACTGGCTCAAGGTGCTTAGTGCTTAAACTTAGTACTGGTAACTTTCCAAATGAACATTAAAAAACCATAGAACCATGCTTTGGTCTCATTATGATGTTATCCTTCATCGGAAGCTCAGGTTTATTCTAGAGTTTCGAATCTATGTCGTTCGATGTCGCGTTTGAATACGCTACCATTGAGCTATCGACGCATCAGGATTACATTTTCCTTAAGGTTCTAAAGCCGCAATTCAATGGAGTAGAACTGAAAACGTTCGAAAGTCGAATCGATTAGAGCCTCCGGTGAAAAATAAATTAATGGAAATAAAATATTCAACCAAACCTTTCACTTTGAGTGAAGACTAAGCAGTAAATCCGATTACACGTGATAACCTCCTTCAGTTACATCAATATTAGAGTAGTATATACATGTTTAAGTCCTAGCAACTTCTCTTTCTATTTCTATATTGACTTTATCGATTATATCAATATAGGGTATGGATTCTTCTATGTGATACGTTTTTTTTCACATTACGAAGAAAATTATATAAAATTTTCTCTTTATAGTACGACCATGTAATTAAATAAAATGGTAACCTAACTGAACATCAATCTGTCAGTTCTTTCAATAATCTTGAAGACGCACTCACTCGTTTTTTTATAAGGATATTCTTTAACTCACATTTTTCACTTTTTCATACGACTATTAAAAAATGTTTTCTTTGGTATAAACCTTATCCTGAAAAATTGCAAATAAAACAAAAATAGAATTAGTTAGATAGGTGCAATCGTTCTGGAGTGATTCTCAAGGCGACAGTACTTTTTTTAGGGAGAGTACTAGGTATATGTCCTTCTCGGTACCCCTCACAACGTGAGTACCCATAATTTCATGTTGTTTCATTGAATAGTTTTTTTTTCTTTCTATTTTAACAAGGCTTCAGTACATCCTTGATGACTATACCAGCCTCGTAAGGTAACGCCGGTGGATTCATGTATCGTTAAACTTGATTCTCACATTTAGAAATTAAGGAAACAAACTTATAAATTATTCGAGCCGCATTAGACGCTCCTAATATAATATTAACATCTCCAACTCTCATCCTTCTCCAATTCATTTGTCCGGCCACAGGCATTGAATAGTTAATAAAATAATAAAGATAAATCGTTCGGTCATCGATGCAGTACGATACCAAATTTGGTTATAAATTATTTTCAGTAAAAATATGAGTTACTTTATTTTTCCTTATTATTGTACTATTTCTTAGGTTAGTGTTTATTGCTTAACCACTAGTGTTTGCAAATATAATGTTCATTCTTCTTCTTCTTTATTTTTTGGCTCCGTCACGGCTTGTGCACTAGCCAGCGTCAAGTAACAAGATTTTGCCAAGTAAGTGTCTTGTGATAATTATAATGTTCTAACAAGATGGTGGTTTCCTTGTTAGAACTTTCCATGGAGTTTTGGCGGCATCTCAGAATGCATGCTCCGTGGTATTATTTCCCATCCACTTCACTTGTGCATAATAACCGAACTATATTACGTAAAACACCACCAATATTACAAAATATAGAGTCTAATAACACATGATTATGAATAAAATATAAAAACCACTACATGACAAACTAAGATCCCGCCAAAAACTCCATAATGTTCATTATTTCATTAACTATGCTTGCAATTCTTCTCCACGTTTTGATAATCCTATTTCTTATGCTTTCACATCTTAACTATTCAATACTATCAACACGTAGCTACGAGTACAGAAAAGGCCATAGGGTACATTTTAACCAAAAATGTACACTATTCCCGAGGGATATTATCAAAGTTACATTAAGGTGACCGAAGCCACATGCGACACCTGGTTTATTATTATAGAGGATTTCGTATGAAACAAGACAAGCAAACTTTTCAAAGTCATTTCATTATATACATAAATACGATACGATCAACTTTCATATAAAAGATGTATACTATACATTGTTCTAGACATCGGAAGCGAAGCCGATCAACAAACCTTAACGTTTGCGGGCATTAATTAAATTTTTCCACAACAACTAACTACACACTTTCAGAATACTGCGATATCGGTGCATTAAGAAGGCCCATAATAATCGTAACAGCGCGACTGTGAAAACGGACCTTGCCGACTGGTTCGAGAAAATCACACCGTCAGTCCGCCTTTGACCGTCGCGTGAGACCGACAAACGCGCGCAGACAAAAAACACACACACAACAAAAACAACATAGATAAACAACTATATACGGATTAAAAAAAAATCTCAATTTCAACAATTATAATCCTGTATTGAAATTACATAGTATTATACAAAAAAAAATTAATGCGCTTTTTATATATGTATATATATAATAATATAGAATAAAATAATAGTAGTCGCATTTTTAAGTGTCGAGTGAAAGTGTTTTGTACTAGTGAAAGGTGCCTTCTGGTGAGTACCTAAGTTTGTTAAAGCCCGTTCAATCGAGTTAGTTTGAGGATGCCTTTTTAATGACCTAGTTTCTTGTGCTTTCATCTCGTTGATGTAATAATATCGGGTTACAGGTTAATTTTGTTGAGTTTTATTTTTTCAAGAAGAATCTTTAAAATAATTAATAGTACGACGTGACGTTCCGCATTGTAAACTGCCCGTTTTTCGAATACACATATGGTATCTGCCTCAGTTAACGTCCTCCAAAGCCAAATGCCATAAGACATTGAGCTATAGTAGCAAAAGAAGTAGACTAACTTAGCATCGGCAATATCTGTTAACTTACCAGTTTAACGAACTGCAAATGCAGCAGAACTTAACGAACTACTAGGGAGAGAGCCATGTAGAGCTTTCGTCACGAAACTAACAAATAATGCTAAGTTCCTGGTTTGCGATACGCAGAGTTTGGATATCAACGGATAAAGCGCTTTTATGTGAACGGTATTAAGCAAAGCAGTCTTCGGAAACTTTAAATTATGATAAAAAACAATTGTGAGTAGATTTGAAGGTAATAGAGCCTATATGTTGCCCTAAACTATGTACAAATTAGTAGTGAGAACGCAATGGAAATTAGAGGGTTAGGCTTTTCAGAAAGTTTATTTAAATATTCTTTTGTGTTCTCTTATAATTAACACCTGCAATTAGTTTTTAGCAAATATTTTCGATTCACGGATAGGACGGTTTTACAATTCTGTTATAGTATAGATAGAAGTTACATAGATAAAAGCGTCGCTATTTTTAGTGTCAGACAAAAATATATTGATTTTTGAATTCATTTAGAAGAAGAATTCTTGAATACGATTTTAGACGCATCTAATAAGCTTTATTTTAAAACGAATAGCAAACTTTATTAATGAACGTGCAAAATGAAACTACTCAATAAAACTTTAAGGAGATTTAATAATTGCGTATACTAGTGGTCGTCAAGTAGACGAAATTTAAAAGAAGGATCCAAATTAAAATTGAAGTGAATTATAACTAATAATGTAGTGCATTATTAATCGATAATAAAAAGCCATCATTGTTCTCATACAGTTATTCACTGTCTGTTATTATTATTTATAATAACGGTGATCGAAAAGTGTTATCATAATGTGCAAACAAGCTAGCACTATGCAACAAGATAGATGTGTGCAAAAGAAAGCACTTCATATTGCATGAACAAGGAATATATTTAATAATCGTGTCACTGTTAATTAATACAAAATAACAAATTACTTAACAGCTGAATAACAACAACTAACAATAATTATTTTGTAAAACAACACGACAGCGTTATTAGTTATTGTTATATAACTGTTACTGTCATTTATTTAAGCATATAGGTAATCCTTTTTTTCAACATTAGTAAGCCCATGATGGTCATCCTACAGCTAAAGGGAACAGCAGGGTTATGTGGCACTTTAATAATTAAAACCTCACGGTGTACCATCGGTCAGTTTGACGTTTGACGCTCGTTTAAGCAACCGCGCCTGCTTGGCATTTGTTACAAATTAGGAGACAGCCAGGAATACATCCGCTGTCTCTCCGTCCGCCGAATCTGTGCAATACGAAGATAGGTCCCCCAACCCAGTGCCTCCTACTTCCACCGGCACTTCGTTGGCAGAGAGCGCCGGTCATAAAATTCTCCTAGCGGGCCGCCCCCGCCGCTTCCTTCTGGAAGATGACCTCCTCACAGAAGGAGGCCATCGTGTTCCATTCAGTCTCGCTGCCGATCATGGCTTTCAGTATACTCAGCGAGAGATCGTCACCTTCCCCTGCAGCCAGAATGGTGGACTCGCGGCATACGGCGGTCGCATCCCTGCGCGCGAAGCATCTCTGACCAGTTAGCATTAATATATAATAACCCTAAGCGAACGAATGCCGCCATACGATAAGAATTCCGTAAGGTTCGAATTTAATTCTCCAGGGCAAAATTAGGAGCGATAATTGTTTCTTGACGCACTGCTGCATTTATTTTCAATCATTGAGTGAAAATACATAGTTCTGTACTATATTTTACCATACCATATACCAGTTAGTTATCGTCATTTCCGAACAAGCATTATCTGTTCATATAATACCTATAATTAATGTAAATGTATATAAAATCTAACAAAGTGATATTAATTTTGCACTTTTTCTCACTCTAGTAATAAAGCACTTAAGTGGAGGTATTCTAGTATAGAGGACCAAATTTTAGGTGTTTTTTAAAACGTTATAAATAAAGAACAGTAAAGATTTTTGTCACCGGATTTTATATCAGTTGTTTATTCTTGTTTAAAGAGTACAAAAGAAATAGGAAAAAAATCTAAATTATAAAAAAAAAAAACTACAGGCCCACAAAGTGGAGACTCAAAGAAAGTCTTCCATCTGTTTGACCCGATTCCACCCTCCTTGATGATCTGAAAAAAAATCTTTGTTGTTTCTTAGAGAATAGGGATGTAGTTTTCGCCGGCCGAGCGATTTGCAAAAAAAAAAAGATTACACAAAATGGCGGCCATGTAGAAAAGAGTAATTTTTTCCCTAACTTTTTTCAAATTTGTAATTTTTTTTCAAATCGAAAAATGAAATTCAAAAAATCTCTCGTCAAACGCTCTCTACACGATGTCATGAGCACAGACGAGGACATCTTCCATCCAGAAAAGAAGTACTGTTCTCAAATGTTAGGTAATATCTATAATAAAGAGAGCGAAACTGCGGGCAAAACATAATACATTATACATAGACATTATTTACGGTTTATGTTTTTTTTACTTTCCTTATCTTCATAATTAAATGTCTTTGTCAATCGAATAATACTTATAATTACTCTATTTTACAAGTTTCTTAGCTAGTTTGTTTAGTTCTATTTAAATTTATTGCCCTGTAAATAGATGACCATATTAGAAATTCATAAATTATACTGCATCTCTCTTTACCTCTCTACTTTTAGAACGAGATAACGTGATTTCGCAAACAACAATACGAGTCAAAACTGGTACAGATATGATTTTAACCATATGTTCGGCATTTAAGTGTGAAGCAAAAATATTTGTTTTCGGTACCGCTTTGTGACTCGTAGAAAGTTGGTAATGATGTCATAATTTGAGGCGGCTCGCTTCTGATGAAGATAATGTGTTTTTAACTCCTTTAGCCTTAATACTCCGTTTCGAAATCGATTGGAATTTCACTTAGTATAATAAAACAGAAATCCGTCAAAAACGTATCTGGTTTGAGGACCCCCATCAGTTCCTTACGCTTTTTCTTCAATTCCGAGTGTAACCCGATATGTTTTAGACTCTTTTTCTTTATATATATTTTTAATTAACTTCAAAAAAGGAGGTTACTATGTTCGTCTGTATTTTTTTTTTATCTCGAACTGACTACACTGTCGACCTGACAAGGCCTCCACAGTTTCACCGGACTACGTGTTCGTCTGTGTGTTTTTGAAGTAAAGGGCTTTAAAATTTTGATCCGCAAGCTGTCTTTAGTAAGTTTGTATCTTGTAGTATAAAGTATCTTGTAAGTGTCTCAAATAAAAGGCATCAAGGTTAAAACTATGATGACTCAGTACCAGCGTGTTCGAATACACAGCAGTCCATAACAAGGCAGGCATGGATTTCATGCTTGGCGAAACTTATAAGAAAGAATGCGTAGGAAGGCGCAGAATGTAGGATTTCAGTATGTTTTACTGCGGCTGCACCTGCCTCGGTACCAGTAATGACAGCCTAACTTCATGAGCTCACGAGAAACATATATCGAGCGCTAGGGCTGACAGAAAAAAACTTAAGAGAGGTCATGACTGATCATTTGAACTTGACACACTTTAAACTTCACAGAGTGAAGCGATAGTTCACACCGACCGACCGATCCTTATATTCTGTACAAATCGCAAACTTGGATGTTTATGGAATATTGCTGCCATCTTTGTTGCGGGTCCGCCAAATATCAGTTGGTCATACTGTACTCGAACTATCATCGAACTCGAAGACTCTTTAACGATATCACACTGACAGGAGCAAAAATACAAAGCCTTTTGTACTTATATATACAAGATATAGAGGTGATTGGTTAAATGGTAATGCAGATTATCGACTTCGGGTATTGAAATGCCAAGTACAATTTATTGTTGAAGATACGTTACAGAAACAACAGTTAAAGGCGTCAAATCTTTTAATTGACTTACCTTCTTTTTAATAAAACTCAGCGAAAGGCTTTTACGCACCGGCGCGTTTCCAGACCGTGACCTCATCGCGTTTCACATGCGAACACCAGCTATTTGTCACAACTTTGTCACGGAAGTTCACCTTAGTAATTTGAGATACACTTGTCATGTTAACGGATGCCGGTTTAAGTTTTATGATACACTTGTTAAAGTAAAAAAAAAAAAATAAGTCACTTACCTGAACTAGGATAAATAAAAATCGATAAATATGGATGAAACTATAGTTCCTCAAGTCAAAACTGACTGACCATTTGATGCGGAATTTTTCGTAGATGTTTCTAGGCTACTGGTTTTTTTTTAATTAAAAGATTATTTAATGTATAGCGAAGCGGGCTGATATCAGCTAGCGTGTGTTCATATTGAAATGTTATGTTATTTATAGTCAAAATTATACAGTGCTGCAGACATGCCCGAGAGACCTACTGAAGAAAGGTATGAGCATAACTACTACGCAAGCCCCACGACGTATTGGCAATTTGGAACTCTCATAAATCCACAGTTCTATATTTTCTCCAACCATTTGGTAGTACAAGAAAATTTCTCAGGTTCATGTTGTCTCACGATGCCTTCCTTAACCGTTAGCCAATAGTGTTACTAATTTAAATTAGTAAATGTACGCAAATTCCGAAAAGTTCGTTGGTACGTGCCGGGGTTCGAACCTGCGGACATCAAACCAGTAGACCACCATGACTTTAATTTTGAAATTATTTAATTTTTAATGAGTTGTTATTTACAAATTAGGATTATTTAAGTTGATTTTAGATTACTTAGATTAATAAATCTAAAGTAAAAATTAATTTAAACGTTTGACCATAATCTCGCCTTTTATTAAATGACGATGTTGCCTAAGTTGCCAATGCAGTAAAACTTAAGGAGACTGGTTCTCAAGTGCAGTTGCACGAACACGCTTATAAGTACGACACATTTTTGACTTGGTAACTGTAACTACCTATGCGGATAATGAAGGGAGATATGCTCATGCTGTTGTCAAGCTCCAACTCATTGCCGATTGCAACCTACGCCACTGCCACTAAGCTATCATTGCTTTAAACTAGTTTTCCAATTGTAGTCTATGGAACATATAGTGTACTGAAAAATACGTTAGTGGTTTTGGTACATTTATATAATTCAATGCGACACTTGTTTACAATCAAATTAATTATTTTGTTGATAAATATTTTTTTGTTTTAAAACCATTTACATTTTTTGTCTGCTATAAGTCAGCCTATTTTATCTCTATAGCATGAACCCTCTATATATAAAAATAAAAAATTATACTTTTTCATTCGGTTACCTATAAAAGCGTGTTTTATTTTTTTCTTTTTACTATTATTCATTATATATAAGTATATATATTTGAGTTGATATAATAAGGGATTATGAATTTTTGTTTCAGATATAAAATATCTAGTGACCGTACATCCCACGATATGTCCCAACAATACAAAAGCACAAAGACGCCATGTCAGCGGTGAAACTGTGCAGGCAAACAGACAAACAAATATGGCCGCCGACAAAACGAGAACATCCTAGAAATAGCACAGATATATTTGTAAAACAAGATGGTAATACAAGATGGCGGATTTTAAGACGATCGAACAAATATCGCCTGAGTTCACTTGTGTTGATACCTTTATTAATTTTAAATGTGAGCGGACAGGCAAACGCAGTGGAAGGTATGGTGGTATTAATATATACCAATCAAATATAATTGAAAATAAATGTAGAAGAACAGTCACCATATCGATTTATTTTAAATATTATAGGTAATAGCGTTTGACCACAATTTTAGCTGTTCTTAAACGATAATGTAGTCTAAGACGGTAAACACGCTAAGCTTAAAGGGTTTGGCTCCGAAGTGCAATTGTTGGAACAGACCCATAGGTACTTGGTTTTCAACAAGAGGGTGGTAATTATCTAAGCGGGCTTAGAAAGAGCCCTACCACAATGCTACGGCTTCATAACGATATTTACCTTCATCCAAAGCTCCGACTAATTTGTAAGGATTCAAATCTACATCTCGATTGACGCGATATACAACACTCTAACTACCAAGTAATCATCATTTCAAATAATGATTCGATAAACAAAATTATCATGTACGAATGACTGGTCATGTCGTTGTTGATTCAGAAAGTTGACGAGGTGGAGTGACGCAAGAAAAGTAACTGATCAATTCTCTTCTTTTTTAAGCAAATATTTTATTTCACAAACTTTAGAGCACTTAATGCTGTGTGTCTAATGTTTTAACAATAATAATCTACTAAATCTACGCGCTGTATACCTTCGATATACCTTCTATACCTACGATCTAAATAGTTTCGGCGATAAACCTTCTAGATAAATAGTGCAGTGTTTATAGGTGGACGTCCTAGACTAGCTGACGGTATGTCTAGGAATTGATGTCGCAGACCCAATAATACAATTTTTACTAATTCCCAATTGAACACCTGGCGACCTGCTTAGTTGTTTATAAAAATATTGCGCAGCTACGAAGAAATTTCCAGAACATTCGAGCATATTCGAAAGTGTGTTTGTTTTATATTTTTGTGATCCTTCTAGGTTTCTAGGGCTCTATGCTCTCCTTTTCTTACACTAAGTCAAGTTCTTGACACTCTGTCTGTATATCTCATTTCAGTAGGGTACGATAGTATGAAACCAGCAAACTTGGTATGAATATTGATTGTAAAACATGCAAAGTTTTAATCAATAATACTTGTTGTTAAAATATTAGGTCTCTGAAGATAGTTAGAAACCTAAACAGTATGGCTAATTTTAATAAATTTTTCGTGGATATTAAAGAGGGTAATTTAGCCAAGTAAGAATTGGAAACGTTGCCAATAAATTCTTGATCTTAGTCATTGATAGGTCGGATTTCGTTTCCTTCAACTGTTCGAACGTGCTAACTCTGGGCAATTGACATACTTGACACTACATAAATTATTCCGTCAGGCGCGTTAAGACAACTCTTCATGGGTTACACACAATGATACAATTCCTAAATGAAGTTATTCAACAATTTGAAATTAATATTTTCAGTACTAACGAGTCGTATGCTGGCCTCTCTTCTTGGTTACCCAACGACGTGCAATCTCGGCACGGAGGTCAAACCATGTACTCTATCATTAACTTGCTGGCTTGGTGGAGGCACCAGAGTGAAAGGTTGCGGAGGCAGTTGGTTGTTTTCGTGCTGTATAGCTCCTGACTTCACGTCACCTAGTAGAAGCGAAGTTGATAATAGGTAAGTTTTTCTTAGTTCACAATTTACCATTAATACCACCATAGGGTCCTCAAAAGTTTCTCTTTTAACAACAACACATCTGTGCAAATTTTTGAACATCTACTTCAAGAATGCCTTATATTTAATTCGAAAAGATTAGGGCATTTAATACTTTGTGCATATCCTGTTGATCTTTTGTGCTTGATGAAGAAGAAGTCTACCATTAAATTATTTGATGATATTGTAAAGCATATAGTCGTTAATATCAAGGTACTTACCAGACTTTGAAGATATTCTGATTCTCTTACTTGTATCTAAATTACGACATAAATAACCTTTGTGACCTTATAATACCATGTTCATGCAACGGGCCAAGGAAGAGCAAAGTTACTCGTATCAAATTGCGGTCACCTCTCTCTCCCAATATATTGATAATTCTGAATATATTTGTATGAAATAAACAATATTAGAAAAACATCCTCTTTCCTTCTCCTTCTTGTAACTAATTCATTCTATTTTTACACCTATTTTTTCTTACACAATCTTTGTACCTCTATAGCAGTTCAATTTCATATTTAATACTCTTCTAAAATATGACTTACATTTTTCCTTACAATGTGCTCAAACTCCGCTAACCTGATATTCCAAAACTTCTCTGTCACTAGTGTTATTTTTATAGTAACTGATGCACTTAAGAATTTAGGAATTATCTTATAATTTTATACCAATATCAATTCTGTTTTTCTTGACACTACTTACTTATACATGAAACAGTTCGGAAATATAAAAGGATTTAATTCTATAAGATGATTTTCTTATTTCAACTTTTAACTCTTCTTTTTATTCTTCATAAAGCGTAAGTTAATTCATTAATTGACTGACAGTTTTCGTCTCGACTTCTTTCAGCATTCCGTCGTCGGAATGGAACTATCAAGTCTCTCCGCCGATGCTACATCAAGTGCCACATCGCAGTATGGTACACACTAATGTCTTCCGAAGAAGGGTCGATGATGAAAACACTCAGGTTTTTATTCTCAACTTCTATGATTTTCTTCTACACCTTCAGTAGGTTTTTATTCTCAACTTCTATGATTTTCTTCTACACTTTCAGTAATTTTACTTGATTTATATTATTATAGTCTTACTGGGTGCAGATAAAGATGATATAGGCTGTTTTATTTCGGTTTTATTGCAAAATTAATCAACGTGAAGAATTTTCTCAAATCTAGTGTGATCAAGAGTCATCTATGATACAATTAAAAAAACTTTTGATAAATGCTGCATGAAGAATTATATGCTGGAAAAACTTTACTCTGTATATGCACTTGTCTTCTAATTGTATATGTGGATGGTTTACAGATGGATTGTGGTCTACCTTCTTCCAAGGTCCTGCAGAAGCGGATTATAGGTGGACGAGAGGCAAGATTTGCAGAGTTCCCTTGGCAAGCTCACGTTAGAATATCAGAGTTTCAATGTGGTGGTGTGTTGGGTAGGTATATGACCTTCATTGATTTACCGGATTTTTTTCCAAATACTTCTTATTTCTTTGGATAACACACCCCAATATCGTAAGAATAAGATGAATTAATGTGTATTAAAGGAAAAAGCAAATCTTGTGATTTCTAATGAACTTGTAAAAGGTGTCTTACGTCATTTTTCGAATTATTTTACAGTAAGTAATATTGCAGATTTCTTAAATAATTTTTCTTATTTCCAGTTTCACGGTGGTATGTGGCAACGGCGGCGCATTGTGTGTCTCGTGCACGACCACGCGACATTGCCGTATGGCTTGGAGCGCTGGATACCAGTTCTGGCTCCAACACAGCCAGGAAACTTGGGTCAGTTCTTCTCTTTCTATATTGTGCCTATAGATATTCCAGCTTCCACTTAACTAGAAGGCTAAATTCTTTACACAATTTGAAAGTTATAGGTAGATGCATCAATGAAATCGCAATCTGTGTAAAATATTTAATTAGGTAGCAAAATAAGTACTCTGTCATTTTATAATAAGTTATTACGTATTTATTTTGGAGGTTACGAGGTTATTAACTTATTTTAAATAATGCTATCATTAATTACATCATTCCAGGGTAGTCCAGAAAATTCTACATCCACTTTTCGAATTCCGGATGACGCAACCTGATAGATACGATATAGCTCTGCTAAAGCTCTCAAGACCAATCACCTACGTCAGTCATATCCTGCCCATCTGCCTACCAGACTACGATATGGAGTTGCGTGGCAGGTCCGGAGTGATCGCCGGATGGGGGAAAACTGATGCTAGCACTGGTCACACGGGCACTAACTTGTTAAGATCTGCCACTGTGCCTATACTGAGTAAGATAATTGTTATTTTAAACTAGTTTTAAAGTTCCATGCATCAACTGCATGTGACTTGTTTGGATATATATGGATTTATGTTCTTTATTCATAAGTATATAAAAAATGACTACGTGATGTAGCAACGCACAGTTCAAATTACTAGGGCTAGGGCCATGAAAATTTGCGCGTAGATTCCTTCTAGACTATAAGCGAGAACTAAGAAAGAGTTTTTTAAAATTAAATCCCTAGAGTAGTGAAACAGAGCATATTTTTTTTTTATAAAAATTTGTCATTATTTCGGTAGTCAATTACTCTTTATATTTATAAATATAAAATAATGAGCCGAAAATAATTACTCCATAGAAAACGCATGCAAAGTAGTGGGAAAATATCACGCAAGTAGTACGGAAGTGGCCACTTTTACCAATGAGAATATACCATCACTACACTATACACCAGCCGGCGTTAGCAATGATAGTCCTAAAGTCGTTCTCTTAACGATGTATTCTGTAAGAATAATTCGATTGCAGAATTTGATCGGTATTGGTTTCACGATCACAAATTTTTATTTGATTATTTATAACCAGGACCTTAGCAAAATAACGACTATTTCCACCTAATCATTGATATATCAAATTGATATCCCATCCCTGAATCCACCCGCTACCCGCTCTAATCACCTATATGCTTCATAATTAGTCGATACTCGCTTCAGTTTATCTGTTGTTACGAATAAAGAATAAATCGGAGAAGAGGACCCATCAACAACGTGGACCATGAATGCACCTACACCTATTGTTCCCCAATATTTTTATTTCCTCACCTTCTTAATTTAGACCCCTAATCGTCGCTACACCAATGATAGTACCGTCTTTGTACTTGGATTCCCAAAATTATCCTACGTATAAATCTATACAGAAGAGTGGACATTTTAATTTACATTAACATTTGCACTTAATTAATCTGAATGTTCTAGAGTTCATGTTCAACATTTTTCGCTACCGTTTAATGTTGGGAAATATATAATTAAGAAGCGGTACATGATGTGACGATAGCGGTAGTACTGGCTCAATCGAATCCAAATCAAACGTGTCACCTTGGTATAGAATATTGTCGAATTTCCATGATTTGAATATGGAATGATGCAAATATATGGTTATATTGTTGGTAGATCCACTATCTTTAGTTTTTATGATGATTTGTTTGCAGGTAAAGAACAGTGTATCAAGTGGCATCAAAGCAAACAGATCTCCGTTGAGATACACTCCGAGATGATATGCGCTGGACATTCTGATGGGCATCAGGACGCCTGCCTAGGTATCATTAATTAAACAATCTGACGTGTTAATTTACATTAATACTTTAACTTTTCTATTCTGTTCTGGGCTCTTCATTCTTGTTATCTTTGTGGAGGGTACGAGTTCTATTTCCGTTAGGGCTTGCATTCGAGTTATTCTATTTGGTTATTTTTCCATGCTTGTTACAAAATATTACTAAACAAAGGCTTCTTCCTAAGAGAAGTGAAGTGTAAAACCTATTCTTAATTTCAAACATCAGGTAGTAATATATGACCAAATAATTTTTGAGGTATCATGAAATTTGTTTCTAACTAATCATCAGTTAAGTTGTCTTCATCAAAACTGATGATGTCTCTGATCTCCGAATAATTGTATAGTACTCCGAATAATGATCACTTTGCATTCAGTAAGTTACACCGTACACATAGTAGATCTTACTTGAAAATAAATGTCAGAACAGTTAATGCACATGTATCCAACTGCATCGTGTATAATATATTACATTGTCCCAAATAACTTTCAACCTGTTTTATTGACCGATTATCATAAATAGTGCTGTGTAATACTAATAAACTACGGTGGAATATAAATTTGGTATTGTTCTTAAAAACCCTCTCTAACAATGCCGTTACCAAAAGACCCTGACTATAGAATACTAAATAATTATTCGTTTGTTCAAACAGTATTAATATGTGAGAACGAGAACTGTTTGTTAAAACAAAAAGAAATAATATTACAGGTTCAAGAGACAATTATAGATATTTTATACATTCCAGGTGATTCAGGCGGTCCTCTGATAGTTCTGGATAACAGTAGGTACTATCTGGTGGGCATTACATCCGCCGGATTCGGATGCGGAGTGGACCATCAGCCTGGTATCTACCACAACGTGAAGGTCACCGCTAATTGGATACGCGGAGTTATATCACCGTCCATCAACTATATTGATTTTTAACTGTGATGTTTCGCTGATATCCTAATTCGTCTGTATTGTCACGCGTTTCTTACATATTTGTGGAAGTATTTTTATAGGCTTCATACTGTTATAAGATGTTCCTCAGACCGATCTTTTTCCTTTTATATAGAAATTTATTTAAACAAACCGATATGAGACTAGTATCAGCGACCAAATCTCTGAAAGACAAAGTTCAACAGTGCATTAATTGCTTTCACCGTATATCATAATATATTAACAAATCCTTGATATTACAAAATGCAAATAATTTAAATAATAACTCCTTTGATATTTTAGTCGTGATAGCGTTTGGCCACAATCTCATCTGATGTTAAATGACGATGTGGTCTTAGATGGTCAACAAGCTACACCTAGAGAGACTGGGTTTCAAATGCAGCTGCTGGAACATACCTATGGATGCTTGGTGACAGAATTTCAAGTTAATAGTGGTAGCTAACGAGGCAAGTTTAGAAAAAACCCTACCACCATTACATGGCTTCATCAAGGTGTATTCCTTCCCCGTAAGCTCCGGACCATTCACAAGAATCCTTTTTTTTTATATTATAGGGGGCAAACGAACAGGTAGGTCACCTGATGGTAAGTGATCACCACCGTCCATAGACACTAGCAACACCAGGGGAGTCGCAAGTGGGTTGCCGACCTTTTAATATATGTGGGCCTCCGGCGCTCTCACTGACCGAACGAAACGCAACAGTGCAACCACTGTTACTTCACGTCGGTTTTCTGTGAGAGGGTGGTACTACCCCGGGCGAGCCGACCCATTCATGCTGAAACCACTGATAGCTTCAGCGTAGCTCTACCACCTACAAAATTCGAACCAACGTCGATCTGACACGGTAACCGAATACGCTATCACAATTATACAATTTAATATATATTTTTATAAATGTGTTTTGATTAGCATCAGTACACTTTAAAAAAGGACAAGATAGCGGAAGAGCGAAGCGGCCATGATTTGATGAGAGCTAACCTTCCCGTTAAAGCGTCGCGTGAGAATATTTTTAATACTCGCGTATACTCGTAAATAATATGAGTCGAATGGATTTGTCAATATAGGTACATACATTGGAAGGTAGAGCCGTTTCATCATAACATATACCTTGTTAGACCATATAATAATGAAATACGATAATTTAAAAATTGGATATAGTCGCTTTTGCTACTATATGACTCGTATAACAGTACTGTAGTGTCACGGCACAGTAAAGATTAGCACAAAACTTGTGATACCTTGAATACTATATAATATAATTAACTATCAGCTTTTATATTATTCAACTAGAGTAAATTATTTCGTAATTATATATATATATATATATATATATATATATATATATATATATATATATATATATATATATATATATATATATATGACCTTGCTGATACCCGCCCACTTCGTTAGACATTAAAACTATGGCAAAAGGATCAATCGAATTCCTACAATAAAGCCTCAAAAGAACTGTATATTCATTAATGTTACATTTTGCGTTGTAAATGTCCGCTTACTTGCCATTTTATTTACCTTAATTCGTCGCTTATTTTGATCTCTTCGACATACTTATTTTAACTAATAATTGTTTTTGATGTTGTGTGAATAAATTATAAGTATAGAGTTTGTTTTATTATTACACTAGCGAAACTCCCCGTTTTCAAACAACCTTCCTTTTTTCTTATGCGTACTTTTAAATTCGTGATACCATAAAAATATTCACTGGGTAATCTCATTCTATATTAAACACCCGAAGAAACTAGATCATTTTTTTGAAAAAGGATTTATAAAATATGTAACAACTCATCAATTATATTATATGAATATATAAATGGTAACAAATGATTATTGTTAGTTATTCTTATGAGATAAGTTATATCATCGTAGAATTTTTTGTAGGCATTTCTAGATGTACACTTTCTGAAATACATTAATTTGATGTATCTCAATAAGTTTAACTGAGGTTAAATAATGTAAGCGACTGAAAATCCCTTCTTACGACTTCTTCTTCTTGAGGGTAGAAGCTAGCCAGGCGGACTTAGAAAAAGCTCTACCACCATGCTATGGCTTCATCACGATGTTTTCCTTTCTAATTTGTTTCTTGCAAGAAATCGTCCGAATTCCGAAACAAGTGGTAATATGTTGGAGCAAAGTCCGGGGAGTAAAATGGGTGTCGAAGACATTCCAACCGTAATTACCCTAATTTAACGACAGTCTTCGACTCCGAAAACACCAATTGAGTTGCAGAGATTCGAACCTATGACTCTTTGTCCGAACACGCTATAAAGTAAGCCATCATCACTTCAATATATATACTTATATGTTTATTTATGTATAGTGGATTGGTAGAAAATAATAAAAGTAAAACATAGCTTTATGGTGTTTACAGTAAAATGGATAGTCTTACAGTCAAATGGGCTTCAATGTGATAAGTCAAACGAAGCTAGAGTTTATTGATATAGAGAAGAGAAACCTCACCGATAGAAAACGTCTAAAAATGTTTCATATCTACATCCGTGGAGGAGGCAACGTAATGCACAAGCAGTCTTTGGTTTTCGACACGAAGGTTGTTTTGTAGGAGTACACTGGGGACTTTTAATGAGTATTGCTCCATGGGTCGTCCTTGACGAGTCCCACGTACCCTTACTAGATCTATCCGTTTAGGCAGGAGGGTATTCAAGATTCTAGTCACGTTAAAAAAAAGATAAGACGATAATATAAAAACAATAAACATTTTAGGAAATCAATTAAAACCAGCTCTCTATTGGTTCATAAAGATATTTTTTTTCTCATCACACCGAATTCACTGTACTAAAGCTATCGTACCTTCAAAGATATAAATCATATTCAAAAGGACGCGACTGCACGTGTTTAATTAAATCAAATGTGAACATAATACTTATCAATTATTATCACGTGTCGTTCATATAAAACTGGAATTTCATGGTACACGAATTTACGAAGTCATATTTTCCCTAAACATTTTATATTCGACCTTCGACTAGTACAAATAAAGCTCAAAATAACTTATCTAGTGTTTAGAATCCTTCTTTTGTATATATATGCAAGTAAAATTGAATTATAGCTATGTAAAAATAAGGTTTAAATTAATCATAGTAACAAATAGTTCGGTGAAAGAAAATATCGTACACACCGCAGTCGATGAGTATGCCTCCGTGGCGGGACGACGTAATTCGAAATACGTATGTTTGAAATTTTTTCTAAAAAAAAAAGAATATTAGCAAAGGAGTTTTTAGTGTTGATATAAACTTACATAGAAAAGGTTTTACAAGATGGTGCCGGTAAAAAGTTTGTTGTTTTTCATCATTTCATTCATGACGACCTGCTTGGACGGACAGACCTTGGGTGGTAAGTGAAAGGTGTTATTTCAAAATTATTGCAGTTGTTTAACGTTTTACTTCAACATATATAAAATAACAACTTCTGCGATGCGAAGAGAAAGTGCAGTGAGTTGAACGACGCGGACGCTGTTATCGCTTCATGAGAGTACATTAACATTATGAGTCATTTTGTGGTTTCCCTTTATATTTGTAGGAACTTTGTTCGTTTATAAATATTAATTCACTTATGATTTTATTTTCATATGCGCATTAATTTCATATAAAATATAGTCGGCTGTTTGTTATTACGACCTTTGTCTAAGAGTATTAACGGAATAAAACAAACATTCTGCATGATTTTACGGAAATGATATTTGGCTGTTTGGTATTACGACCTTTGCCAAATTGTAGAATTTCGTTGCCAATAAGAATGCTATTTCTATTGCTTAGCTTGTGGTTTGTCGTAAGTTAGTATTTAGATTATTTACAGGTATTATTTTGAAGCTATAATCGGCCAACCGTCTGTATGTAACATAGATTTTTGAGTGGGTAATATATAGCGATGGAGACATTTTTGGTATTCGTATAGGTAATTCCAAGTTATTATACATTTCTTTTGACAGCTATCAATATTGACATTTTAAGAGAATCTTATTGTAAATAAAACTCCTCAGGTATTGTGTTAAACATATGTTATCGATTGCTACGATAGCTTTGGAAATGAATCTGCAAATATAAATTGAAATGTCTATTTTTAACCGGGGCAACCTCCGAAGTGGTTATATCGATCTTGTTAAGGTTTTTACTGACAGATAGAGGACTTTTCAGAGTATTACCTAGTCTACACGATATTACTCTTTTCCATAAGGGCTGGGCATTAACAAAAAAATCGACAAGAGCTAATTAAAAATTGGTAAAAACGATATAAGGTTTAAGATTAACGGCCAAAATAGAATTTAAAAAAATAACACGTACTCTAAAATTAGTTAATACAAAGTTATAATACTAACTTCCCATGAAACATCTACTAACATAAATAAGAAAAATTTACGAAGATATATTAATAATTATATACATTTGTAAGAGCCATATGACTAGGCTTAAGGTCTCTTCCTAAGTTAAGGTATAAGGATTAATCACAAAACCCGAGGTCCATGTTTCCTCACAATGTTTTCCTTCCTCATCAATCGTAAGTGTTGCCAATGGAAATTGGAAAATGTATACGAATTCCGAAAAATTCAGTAGTACACATCTGGGTTCGAACCTTTGTACATTGATTCGATATTCCAATCCCTTTTTTTTTTTTTTTTTTTTTTTATTGACGTGGGGAAATCCCTTATGGATACCCATCCTCCCGGGGGAGAGAATGGGTTATGTCCGACTCGCACGGACTAAAACCCCACGGTGTACCGGCCACCGCTTTAAGTTGGGGCGGCATGGGACCGAACTGAGCTATCACCATGCCGCCCCCAGCGGTTAGCCCGGCGAAAGATGGCCGCCGGGCTCCGTCCTTATAGGGAGGTACTTTGGGTACACGACCAGCTACCTCCCCTCGTCCGTCGAACTTGTGCAATGAGGAGATGGGCCCCCCGACCCATCCCCTCAGGTCCGGCTACGGAGGTGAAAGGAGGAGGGCAAATCGCCGCCTCCTTCCACCGGCCCTCCTTTGGCGGAAACGGCCACTGAGAGGGTCCGCCTCTCGGGCCCTCTCCGCCGCCTCTTTCTGCGAGATTACATCCTCGCAGAAAGAGGCCATCGCCCTCCAGGCGTCTTCGCTGCCGAGCATGGCTGCAACCACGCTCGGCAGTGACAGATTTCCTCCCACCGCCGCAGCCAGAGTACGGCGCTGCACCTCCCACGCAGCACACTCAGACAGTGTGTGCTGCGCGGTATCTTCCTCAGCGCCGCATTCGTGGCATGCGGCGGTCGGCTCCCTGCGAGCGATCTGGTGCAGGTACCAACCAAAACAACCATGGCCGGTCAGCACCTGCACCAGACGGAACGTCAGGGAGCCCCACTCTCTATTCAACCACTGCGGCAGGACCGGGCGGACGGCGTCCACCGTATACCGCCCGTAACGCGCGTCCGTTACGGACTCCACCCCCGGACACGGCGTGCGACAGACAGGGTGGCGAAGGAGACGTCCACTATAGACCCCCCGTTCATCGCACGCACGTGTGGACGCTCCCCTGGTTGAGGAGGGACAGCCCTAGCTCGGCTGCCCACTCCTCAACGGCCATGCCCCGGAGGTCCGACATTGCCGCTCCCCAGGTCCTCGATTTAGCATTTAAATCCCCCATGAGGACCACGGGGAGCGGCGACAGCCGCCTGACTGCTCCCTGCAGGGAGCCGAGAAACCCCTCGAACTCCCACAGGGGCCTGTTCGGGGAGAAGTACGCCCCCACAATAGCGTACCCTCCCCAGGCGACTGTCACAAATCCTGCCCCTCTTTCCCTTACCGCCAGGGGCGAACCCGACCCGGTCGTGATCGCCACGGTGTCATCCAGGTCCCCGGCCCAATGTGGCTGGAAAGGAGCGAGATAGGGCTCCGTGGCGACCGCAAGCCCGATTCCCCACTCCGCCACTGACTGGACAAACAAGTCCTGTGCAGCGGCGGAGTGGTTCAGGTTAGCCTGGAGGAAATTGACATGGGCGCGATCCATTAGTGATCCATGTCAATTTCCTCCTGCCTGGCGGCCACATTCGTCAGGCCTGCCCCCGCTACTGGGGAGGCCCTGCCCTTAATGATGGGGGGGCGGCAGTTGCGGCTCCCCATCTGATGCCCAGCGGGCCTCCCCGCATCGGCGCATACGGCGCAACGCGCTACCTCGGCCCTGCAGCTCGCCGCCATGTGCCCTGGCTCGCCGCAGCGGTAGCAGCCGTCTCCTCTGTTCGACGAGGAGGGACACATGGGGCGAGTGTGCCCCAAGCCCATGCATTTATAGCATCGCATGGGCTTCTCGTCAAGGAGCTGCACGCGCACGACACTCCACCCGACCATGAGCTTGCCGCCCTGTATAAGCTCCCTCGCTGCCGCCGCAGGAATAGAAATGTGCGCCGCACCTAGGCCCCCCCAATATATTCCAATCCCATTCCAATATAATCCAAGTAAATGTATTAGTTACATTGGGCGTTGAATATTGATAAAAGTTGCCCTTTACAGCATATTATTTCCATCAATATCTTTGAAGATAACATTAATTTAAAATAAAGCGCAAAAAAAACAAAAGTATGTGTGTGCTTGTTACCGCATGAAATAAGTGAAAACTTCTTTATAAAAAGTAAAACCAAAAGGTAACGTCAGGCGGTCACACATCCAAGTACTGACGGGCCCGACGTTGTTTAACTTCGGCGATCGGACGAGAACCGGTATTTTAGAATTTTAAAGCCCTCCCATACGAAAACTTCTTAAATAACAAAAAAAAAAAAATCGTGAAGATTTCTTAGATTCTATGACTTTGATGAACTATAAATATCAGAGCGGCTGAAATGGATTTAAGTTCTTTAAACCTTTATGACGTCATATGTTGTGTACATACACAGCCAGGTCGGGTCGCTAGTATTTCTATACATTTGTAGGAACAAATCGCAATAACTAAAATCGTCGTATTGATTCCATATCATTTAGGCGCAGGCAAAGAATAACTTAGCAAAGGAATTTTTGACGGAATCTTAGTCTGTCATGTAGTGGATTTTATATTCAAAATTTTGTGTTATTTGACTCTATATTCGGTTATTCTGCACACGTTATGTGGATTGGAAATTATACCGCGGAGCATGAATTCTGAGATGCCACAAATACTGCATGGAAAGTTCTAACAAGGGAGCCACCATTTTATTAGAACATTGAAAGAGTCACAAAACACTTGTAATATTACCATCTACTCGACAACAGCAGTAATAATCTAAAAAAGTTTAAAATTAAAATAAAGTTATCAGAGTTCAAACGTTATAGGCTAATTATGTAGGACCTCATTCGGAGCAAACGATAACACATTAACTATAATCTAAAAGCATATATTCGAATACGAAATAATTATGATATGTCTGTCTCGGTTATTCTTCAGTGGTAGTATTCGAGTGTGAGCAAGCACACCCACGGCTCTCATTTTTGTACCCATTTTCTTCATAAATAACATACAAACCAGGCAGTGTTCTATAATCTATTCAGGAAGCGATAGCAGGTATAACGGGGCCACTTTAGCGATAGGTTATTTTTATAGGAAGCTGGATATTTGTGTAACCATTTAGATTAATACGGATTATTTTCGCGATTGTATTCTTTTAATGTCGGCGAATATTATGTAAATAGGTATGTGTTGCCTTGATTACAATATTGCAAATTTGTTTGAGCTAGAAGTCATGTCAATTTGGCTAAAGTAAGTAAATAAAAAATAATAATAAGGAAAATAAATAAAACCCTTCCAACATAATTATGTGTACCTACTATATGTATGTGCAGGTATGTGAGGTGATCTGTATTGTCTCCTACGGCGCGGTTATATACCTAATAAAACAGAGGGTGGAAGTATCTGGGATGTTATTATAATTCGATTACCGATACCAATGACGCATTAAAAGAGAGTGAAAGTTCAGTGTGCTCTATTTTTAGAACTTCTTTAATTGTTTACAATAATCACAATGATAAGTGGTGTCAATATATTGTTATTGTCCCACGCATCGATGAGTCAATTTGTTGCATTATTTATTCGCACAAGTTCTAGAATGTTGCCAGATATTTCATCGGTGTTCGGGAGTGGTGTATTCTTTTGTAGAGATCGTAATATCATTGTACATTATATGTCAGTCTTACAATTCAAATACGTACAGTCGAAATACATTACTCAAAATTAGAGAGCGTAGTCTGGTAAAAATAGAATACTTCCTCAGATTTCGCTTATGGAATTTCCCGTCGCTCAAACGGTAAATAAAAATAAAATAAAACTTTGGTCGTATAGTACGACATTTCTGGACCGAAATGACTACATTGAGTCATTATAAGTCTGTTACGAAGCTGACCTTGCGAACAGGCTCTTAAAGCCGGTACGTCGTGTCCGTAAAACTTTGAATTCCATTTTTATATACGATTAACATTATTGTTGGAATTTTATTATACGTACAAGCCAATGGCCGTCAATGACGTACAAAAAATGATAATGTGTGCTAATATTATAAAGCAGAAGAGATCGTTTTTATTTTGTTATGTTTTATAGACTAATTTCTGTAAATGTCAAAGTTGATAAGAAAAAGTATCTATGTGTGTGCTTGTCTGTACGCACGTAAGAAGTTATACTTCTTTAGCTTAAAACATGATATTAAATGTAATTGCTAACGCTTTTATTAAAAAAATATATTTAACTTTAAAAGGCTTTAAAAATTAATTTTCTATTAAAGTGTCAAGTAGTAGTGTCAGAATCAAGTAAGATAGCAATAAGAAATAGAATAAACTATTTATCAAATGATAATGTAGTAATAATAATTTATAATGTAAACAAATAATAAGAATGCATTCCGACAGTTAACCTCAAATATATAAACCCCATTATAAAAAAATCACTGAATATTATAAAACTACTAGCGGCCCGCTCCGGCTTTGCACGGATATAAAATATATAGCCTATGTCATTCACTGAAAAAATGATTAAAATCGATCCAGTAGTTTGGACTTATTCATTACTGTCCGTGGACTGCACGGGCTAACGTACTGCACGTTAAATTGGGAGTAACCTCAAAAATAACAGTATTTCTCCACTATTTATTTTATGTTATTATACATATAAACCTTCCTCTTCGATCACTCTATCCATTAAAAAAAACCGCATCAAAATCCGTAGCGTAGTTTTAAAGATTTAAGCATACATAGGGATATAGGGACAGAGAAAGCTACTTTGTTTTATACTATTTAGTGAAGTACTAAGTACTTTCACTGACAGATAGCTAACGCTATAAAAAGTAATTAAAACTTTTTTATTTTAGACTAGCTTTTACCCATGGCTTCGTTTGCAGTACTATCTCCAAAACGTTTGAAACATTTTTCACGGCACCTTAGTTGGTCTTCTAAGAAGTGATTTACAATTATAAAAAAAAACGCATGCGGAGCTGAGGGCAACAGCTAGTATATTATAAAACTTATAATATATATACAATAAATATATATATACAATAAAACTTGACAGATAATTACCAACCAACTTCATGGTGTCGCTTTTCGTTGACAGTTCGTATCGTAAAAATTCACTCTCATAATTTTTGCCAAGCAAGCTGACAGAAGTATAACTTAAAAAAAAAATGTTCAATAGCATACCGGGGAAGGTTATAGGCTTACACTATACTACACGTATAAGGGGAATAATTAGCGTAAAAATTATAGGTTTGAAACGATATTAAGCATGAACGAAGCTGTGAGATGAAGCGAGGAGTGTCTGAGGTTGAAGGCGAGTAATATAAAATGCTAGTGAAACCACGCTGCGCAGTTATTATGCTACTAATATTGTTACATTACAATGTAATGTAATTTAAATGTATGGTGTCATCTATATACTGAAGTTCCTTTCAAACCCAATAATGTCACAAGTACTCAACGTATCGGTATAGGAACTGTCCTAATGGTCATAGAACCATTCGATCTAGAAGTTTTCGTAGATGATTCTAGGCTTTTTGGGTTCCAATGACCTTTTGCCGTTTTTTTTTTTTAATTTACTGTACACCAAAGCTGTCCGGTGTCAGCAAGATATATATAAAAATACGAATGAAGACGAGGTCATAAGTAGTTGCTGGTTGTATATAAAAGTAATGACAACTTTTTTAATTTTCTCATTTACATCAATTACGTTGTCTTTTAACTTATTATAATGAGTATAAAAATATTACACGTGGCCGACGAGACAAATTTTCAATTTTTTTTTAACTCAAATCCCGTACCGATGGGGTTAGTGTCGTGGGTTCTTTAAAAACATACAAATGAATAGACATAAAATATATTCACACACAAGACATGTGGGATTTGCACCCAGAACACAAAACGCGTCAGCATTCGTATATTTACGAAATATTAGAACCAAACATTGTAAAACGTAGTAACCGGAAAATCTATAATGTGTCTGTAATTACCCGTTATCGTCAAAACAAATTAAAATGAAGCGATAATGGCTTAGTTAAGTCGATAATGGCTTAGTTTTGAAGCGATGATAACTTAGTTGATAGCGTGTTCGGAAATTCCGTCAATCGACGTCGGTTCGAATCCTTGCTACTTAATCCCCTAATTCAAACGGGATTTTTCTAAGTCCGCCTCTGGATAGCTACCACCATCAAATTGAAAATTTGTCACTAATTACCTATTGGTGTGTTTCGGCAGTTGCATTCGAGAGCCAGTTCCATTAGGTCTAGCTTGTTTACCGTCTTTGATAACATCGTTATTTTTCATCAAATGAGATATTGTCGTCAAACGCTAAAATATATAAAGTATAAAAAAAAACTAGATTCCTTTTAAACTATTTCGGTAAAAGGTTAAGTAGTAAATTACACGACAACAGATATGATTTTAAATGACCTTAATTAAAAAAAAACAACGACGACATTTTTTTTAAATAAGGATCTTTTAAATTATTAACCGGTCCGTTTATGAACGTTTGTAGGGGTAAACATATTACTCATAAACTGGTTATTCGTATCTCTGGTTGATTCATATTCTTTATTCAATCTTTCTTTATATATAAAATTCACTTCGGGGTGACTACACTTATTTCGCTAATTCTATTTTTGTTATGTTTGTTATTGTCTGGACAAGGTTCGTATAAAAAAATCGTAAGAAAAAGTGAAACATTTGATGTAAAAAATCTCCATGTAAAAAAGTCAGTGAGTGAGATAGAGGTCAGTCAGGTCTTCAAAGTACCACACTTGGTCTCAGGGAGCAAGGGGAATACTATATTTGTGAATTACTACATGGAAACTACAGGAGGGATCTTCTCATATAGTACGGATACATGGACCAAGGAGAGGGCTGGCCTAAAAACATGGGTCACGTAGTATTGGTACGTTCCCCTATCAGAGTTAGAACAGGAAAAGTATTGTTCCCGAATGACGTAATAGTGGCTGAAAGTGTACTGTTACGATCAAGTCGAAGACGCACTGAATCTTGTATAATCCGCTATAGTCGTAATCCATCACCTCTACTGTCTGAAAACGGAGTACAGTGTTCCAGTGATTGCGTTTTTATTACTACGTATTATAGTAATAAAATATTACTATAATTAAGTTTTCACTTCTATCTTGTGATCAAAAGTATACACTCACTTTTTTTTATTAGATTAGATAAATTTCATGATGATCGGTTGAATAGTTAAAGCGTGAAAACGTAGGAAACAAACAAACTCACGTTCGACTTTGGATAAGTATATTAGTGAAGTTTATATTATATTATGGCGTAATAAGCCGTAGCCGCGAGAAAGTTCAAATTGTTAGTATACAAATTGGTATACTTTTTGCAAACATACTTCAATAATGTTGAAATTTAACAATGTAATAAATCAGCTGGAACATCGACCATTAGTTCTTCGTAACAAAACTCGACTGTAATTGAGATCGGAATAGAAAAAAATGATAATTGGTGTGTAAAAAAATTAGTTTCACATTAAATTATCTGGTGATGGTATAGAAATTTCATGTAGGGTTCTGTGACATGTTATTGTGGTTTGAAAATCAATTATTACGGTGGTAATCATTGAAACAAAGAAGTAAAATAACCGTTATAACAAAAATGTTTGCACGCATGCACAGTTTCGATGGCGATAACTTTTATCTATCTTCTTATATATATATTAGCTGATACCTGCGACTTCGTCTGCGTTGATTATTACCTTAACAATATATTATGTACAGAGTTACAAGCAAAAACTAGTTCGACTATAAAAATGGATAACAATAAAATGATCTAGGGCCACCTAGTGGCGAGGTATAGTAAAATGAAAAATATATAAATATTTGAAGTGAATGTGAAAGTGAATGAATTTCGTTTGAGAAGATCAGAATTCGTAATACCTACATTACGAGCCTAACTAACTCAGACTTTTGGGACGACTGTCACGGTCCTGAAATTTACGAGCAACTCAACCATTTCCAGTAAATTCTGAATATAGAGCATGTACGAAATTGTAAGTAGCCTGAAGTCTAATATGTTATGGAGAGTGAACGTATTAGTGTTGTGCTCACATCCAAACATTAAAGCGTTTTAAGATAGACCCCTGGAAGATCACATATGCCTTCGTTACAGGAGGTTTATTTGCCGAAAGTGTACTGACGAGGGTTCTTGAAGTACGCACAGTTCATAATCATCCCCGTAGCAGCGGTCGGAGAAGTCTCCCAACGCTTTTTTTCGAACTAACTATCGCACTTTACTGGTCTTTTTGGACGAGCGTTTAAAAAACCCAGTCAAATGATAACTAGCTCAAGGTTGGCGAAGTGATCGGACCTCGGCTTGGGATCATGCCTTGAATACAAATATCGCGATTTGAATTGAACTAACCATACGGGCTAAACTATACGTGCATACGTTGGTATACGCGTACCTTCATACGTGTCGCATAGACACGTACAAGTATTTGCATGAACACGTACAAGTATTTGGAATGTGGTAATTTTAACTTATAAAAACTATAAATATATTCTGCTATGGAAGTAAGCAAAGGAACCTATCGTAGCAGTAGCAATATCTGTTAGCTGGTGAATCTTACGTACTGCGAAAGCAGCAGAACTTAATCTGCACGAATTTTTTTATGTGAGGTGTCGATTGTAATTTAGAATAAAGTGTGATATCAAAGAATTCAGTATTGTCAACTAAACCTACCATTCGATATTGTTATTGATTCCATTTCTCAACCCATGGAACATTAGGCAAAGTAAATCTCATACATTTCAGTATAGTTAGATATCTACATAGTCTTGGATTGTCATAAACCTATAATTCAGCCACTGTACATTTTCTATTCGGTTTTGACAAGTTCCCTGGTGTATCTTTGAAACCTAAGGTTCAATGCTCATAAAATTAAAACGGAACCTCTTGATATCCCATTTCCAAGGAGAAAAAAAATTTCAAATCGACTTATAAATTAAAAAGTTCTTAGATAACAGACATTTTAAATAATTGAAATCGAATTGAAAACCACCTGTTTTTAGAAGTCGGTTAAATAAGAGCCCTAACCATAGCCAATGTACTTAATAACTACCCTAAATAACATAACGCATTTATGTTATTATACAATTTAAAGTATATTGAAAAAAAAAATACTTTATAGTTGCCAATACATCATTTTATAACTTCAGAATTTAAATAGATTAAGCCAAAAATTAATTAAAATACCAACTAGTTGTCGATCGTAGAAACAGGTATAGTTGAATCGCACAAGAAGATCACATTTACCCATTCATACAATTTTAATTTTAATTCATTATTAGAAGTAGTTTCTGGTTTCATTGTCAACTTCAAAACATAACGTCAACTTGGAAAAAACGAAAGTCGTAATACTAACAGTAAAATATATTACAAATGATATACATGTGATATACGGAATATGCTATGTGAATCCCAAGGAGGGTTGATAACAGGCAGGCGGCCGATCGAAAACTTTAAGCCAAATCATATATCACAACACGAAAAACATGTTGTACCAACCCTACTTTGGTGGGATAAGCGTAAGAAGAAGAAGGAGTAGTTTCACCGAAGTGATGTATGCGAATAGACGAACTGTATTTTTACCAGACATTATCTCGCGGACGGTCATGAGACCAAATTGCTAACTAAAGATATTCAAGCTAGTGATAACATGAAAATCGCTTCATATGCCCATCAACCTTACCTCGTATGTTAATTCTAATAAAGTTACGACTTGACCACATTTCAATGGGTAGTTACATCTCATAGTTTATGTATTAATTGTAACTATTTGATCACACTTCAGTCGATGGTCACTTCTCTTAGGTTAGGTTTTATTGATTTGAAAATCACGTCTCTTAAGTTAGGTATTCGATTAGATTTCAAATGTGGCTATTAGAATATATTTGCATCATTAGTCGTAACTTTTCTAATAAGATTTAAATGTAACTACTTGATCACACTTCAGTCGATGGTCACTTCTCTTAGGTTAGGTTTTATTGATTTGAAAATCACTTCTCTTAACTTAGGTATTACATTAGATTTTAAATGTGGCTATTAGAAAATATTTGCATCATTAGCCGTAACTTTTCTAATAAGATTTAAAAGTAACTATTTGATCACACTTCAGTCGATGGTCACTTTTCTTAGGTTAGGTTTTATTAATTTGATAATCAGGCTTCTTAAGTGCGGGTTCACATTCGATTTTATAATGTGGCTATTCGAATATTCTTTGATCGATTGTCATATCTGTTACAATTTGATTACTGTTACTATTTTAATTGTAACTATTTGATCACACTTCGATCGGTATTGATACATTTTAATATACAACTATGTAACAGGAATATATGTAATTAATTAATAATAGTTATAAACTGAATTTATTTTTATATTTCTGGAACGGGCTTCGTATGATTAAGTGATACAAATAATACGTATAATTAATCGCTGACAAAACTGTTTTGCGTTTGATTTTTTTATGATATCTATTCAAGTCAATGAACCATACAAAGTAATAAAATCAAAATCCTTTTATCGTTTTTGAATGTTTTAATATATGCTAATTAATATTTGAAGGTGAATCAGTTAATATAATAGATAAATCACACTAGTATACACGGAATTCCAGTTTCCGTTTCTTTTTAAGTCAAAAACAAAGTTTAAAAAAAAACATGAATTAGTTGTTATTCATTATTTAAAAAAATCGCATTTAAATAATGATATTCATCTACGCATTAGTAATAACGTTTTTGTATTATGTACAATTTATTTGGCATGAATTTTAATTAAACTGAATTATATAATCGAGGAGTGTGTAGTCAAATGGATACATAAAGTACGAACGAAACGAAACGCGGTTTCTGCATCCATTTAAACTGAAAAAGATAAATGAATTCATCGCCACCAAGATTGATTGAAGCTGTAAAGGCTTTTTCAACCAATAGCGTATACTTAAATCGAAAAGTAAAACGTTCAGAGCGACAGAGAATTGCTTCAATGTTATAGATAACAAAAATATTATTTTTGATTTGATATACTGTTTTACATGTATTGAAACGAACCATGAAAACGATGTTACGCTCAGGAACACTTCCAAGTTGGTCGACACCGAATATTGTGTCCTTGATGCGAGAGATTCATATCTGACCCGAGACCGGTCATGAAATTTACATTAGCCGAACTTATTTACTCTGTAATTTTAAATATGCAATTATTTTTTTTCCCCACTAATTGAGTTTCTCATGCTTGTACTTCCGTTAGTTGTGTTAGACACTCGTACTTCCGTTTGTTGTCTTAGACGCTCGTACTTTCACTTGCTTTTTAGACGCTCGTACTTCCGTTTGTTGTCTTAGACGCTCGAACTTCCGTTTGTTGTTTTTTATTCAAAATATAAATAAATAAATGCACATTTTGAATGTTATATTTGATTGATATTGTTTAAGGTGAGGAATAAAGCATCCATTTATTCTTATTGTAACATAAAGGTTACTACTATGTTATGCATTATGACTTTCATTTCATACTATATTTGTTATTTGAAAATATGAAAAACTAAAAACAGACAGACAAAATTGCTTTCGTGATTATAATATTAAAGTGTGGGTGTGATTTTTTCAGGTCCAATGCATGGTAAAGCCGTGGTTTGCTATATAGCAACATGGGCGGTGTACCGACGCGGAGTGGGGCAGTTCAACCTAGAAGACCTGAAGCCGTCTCTATGCACTCACCTGATATACTCATTTGCTGGGCTTAACGAAGCCACTAATACTATAAAAAGTCTTGGTAAATTATATAGATCGAATCTCAAAATAAAGTAGTAACTATCTATATCGTAAGCCTCTAAAACTCGAAAAATAGTTATCCCCTTACCTTCAAGCCTTAAAACTATACATTACTCTAACTGTTTCATATACTCGTAAGTCAATAGGGTACATATTAATCCTTCCATAACTCCAAAAAACACACACACAAAAAAAAAACACCTATAGGTGCTTGGTGATAGATTTTCAACTTGAGGGTGTAGAAAAAATCCTACAATTATGTTATGGTTTTATCCCGATGCTTTCCCTCACTGAAAGCTCCGATCCATTTGTAAGGATTTGAGCTATATTCATTCACTGTTGAGTATAACATCGCTTGTTTTGTTGTTGTTACAACTTTGTATAAATTATATATAGGATCACTAACATACAATACAGAAAATACATGTTCGTTTATGTCACAATTTTAAATCTTAGAAATTTTTTCACCAATTGTTTCGAAAATGTGAAACATTATTGTATTTAAATATGTTAGTGTTATTATATCATCATTGTAAAAAACCCATAGCAAGCCACACTAACGCATGGCTCGATACAATTACTCTCTGAAAATATAAGAAAAAACCCAATTATGACCTTTCTTTCTATACGGCAACCAATATTATAGACGATCACAAAATTTTATGACAAATCCATTGACTGTCCAATCCACGGATTTGGCTTTCTGGTATATTCAGAGTAAGAGTAGGTTATGTAATTCTTCAAGTTCCAAGCTACCTCTAAAATTTCATTGCGATCAGCTCAGAAGATTAATCAGAAAAGGTTCCCTAAAAAACTGGTAAAATTATTTTCAATTCTTAAACATTATATTATGCATGACATTCGTTATACTACAGATCCATGGCAAGATTTAGAGAAAGACTACGGTAAAGCGGGCTACAAACGATTAGTTGGATTAAAAGAGAGATATCCACACTTGAAAGTGACTATCGCTATAGGCGGCTGGAATGAAGGTTCACCGAAGTACTCGAAAATGGCCTCGACACCTGAAAGCAGGAAGACTTTCATTGACAGCGTTATGGTATTTTTGGAGTGAGTGACATTTCAATAGACTAGAAACGATAGAATCATCATCATGACCAACCTGTAATAGACTCACTGCAGAGCTATAGACCTCTTCCCAAAGGAAAGTATGGGCATAATCATCACGCCAGCCCACGATGTATAGGCGATTTCAAACTATGAGAAATCCACAGTTCTATGTTTTCCCACATACGGTGGTACAAGAACATTTCTCAGGTTTTGTCACGATGTTTTTCTTTACCGTCAGACAATTTAAATGAGTAAAAGTTCTGAAAGATTTGTTAGTTCATGTCGGGGTTCTAACCTGCGGACATCGGTTTCATATTCCACTAGCCAAACCACTTGAACACCACTACTACGCAGACTACTACTTGACACGCAGAAATACACAAGACAAATGAATATTCTTGGGAATATTGGTTATTTGAGCACGACAACGTGACTACACTGTGCATGAAGTTAAGTACAGTGCAAATAAAAAGTAACGGCGATTGTGAAGAGATTTACCATCGAATCCCAGTCACCACTGTGACGCCGGCCTGCATATCTCCAAGGGCTGGTTATACATTACCTGATCCCGAAACGTGACAAACCAAAAATGATTCACTGCCATGGGTTCGCCACTATATGTATGTGGATAGCGACTGAGTCGGCTACAAACTCTATCAACCCATTTAAATACTGGATAACCACCGGGTGATACCTGAACGTGATAAGCCTAGTGGCTATTGCTAGTATAGGACTGGATCCAGTCGTATACAATTATCGTGACGTAACACTTGAAGACTCGAAAACATTACTGGTTAGCGAATGTCAATTTAAAAACACATTACATGGTACTATTCTTTTACAGATATATAATGTATATACAGTTTCTTTGAAGCTCTATCTGAACTACTGAACTACGACTAATCACTGCAAAATTTTTAGTAGAAGATTCTTATTTCTTGGCTACGGTTGATCTTTTGCCTTTTTTAATGCCCATCTAAGCGGATTGGAATCAGCTAGTTTATTCACTTTATCAATATAGAAATTATGTTTTCTAAACGGAGTAAATTCATACTAATATAACTGTATTTTATATTTTATATTATAGCCAATATAAATTTGATGGTTTGGACCTGGACTGGGAGTACCCTACAAAGCGAGACGGTAAACCGTACGATAGAGAGAATTTTGTTCTATTGGTTAAGGTAATTTTAATTTATATAACCGATTAACAGGTGTAAGAAAGATGCTGGAAAGTGTTATGAGAAACTAGTACTAGGTTTATTTGCGACTGGTAACTTCGAACAATACTAAAATAACAATAGCAGAACGTTCAGAGTTCAACAGACTCGAATAAATTGTGAGTAATTACGATATACACACAAATATGTCATAAAATTTTCGTCGTATTATCAACCCATTTTATTATATTAATCTTAGACTACAATTTAAAGCATTTGTGTCTCAAAGGAGACTTGGTCTAGAATCTAAATATGAACACGTGATAAATAATAATGGCTTAATGCGCGATATTGTGCCAATAATGAAAGGAAAAATGTAACTAACAAGGTTTATGATCAATTAATCTCCTCAGGAGTTGAAAGAAGCTTTCGAACCGAAGGGGTATATCCTAACTGCTGCGTTAGGAGCCGGTAAAGCCACTATGGAAACCGCTTATGATTTCTCGAGACTGAGCCGTTACCTGGACCTGTTACATATGATGTGTTACGACTATCATGGAACTTGGGACGGATTCGTTGGTGCCAACGCTCCATTACGAGGAACAAGTGATTATGATGTCCTAAGTATTGTAAGTTATTTCATTGATCAACTTTCGATTGTATTTACGTTAAGTTAGAGGTTATCGAAAATGATTGCCAATTAAATCTAAAAACGGAATAATTGGTCTTTAAGGCGAGCTGTCATTTGTTTCTTGAGACAGATTTTTAACTAGAAATCTATTACTTCAAAATGTCTACCTGCTATGACAGAGTTCGCATTAAGCCTGCTTTAAAGATAATTATTAATTTTGATTTTAAAATTATTACAATAAATTGATAAGATTCTAGCGCAATTGAGACAGATGAATTCAAAGCAACAAAATTAGGACAAAAATGATTACAAATATTTAGGAATCACATTGTGTTCATCAAAATCATCTAGTATCGTAAAGCTGTTTGGATACCATATAATTTAATATACTACCTACGTTTATCCTCAGGAGTACACAATAAAATACCTGATAGAACAAGGAGTATCACCTTACAAGATGGTGCTCGGGTTACCGATGTACGGACGGACGTTCCTGCTAAAAGATCCCAACGTCAAGGACATAGAATTCGGTGTCACTCCGGTGGAAAGCTTGGGTTTCAAGGGCCCTATTACTGGAGAGGCTGGTTTTATGGGTTACAATGAGGTTTGTGTTACTTGTTCAAATTTTTACCTTAATTTACTGTAACTTAAATGCTATTTGCCTTGATATGGCTGGCAAAAAGCAATGTTTAGTAAAGCCCTTTGCTATTAGTTTGATTCTTTTTATTTGAATTGAAATGACGTTGATGGATGACGTTACTGAGGTTGATATGTATATCTAGCGATAGGTTTTAGTAAAATGTATTATTTTACAATACAAATATCATTTAATACTAACTTCCGTCTCGGCATCGCACGAGTTTTCTAACGAATAAACTAAGACTTAATCTTCCCTTTGCAGAACAAACATGTAACGAAATACAATATGCCAAAGGAATAACCGAACATCAACCTGTTAATTTTACCAATATTTTAGAAGATCTCCTTATTGTCTTCCGTCTCACTCACTCTGTCTCTTTTTTATTTGGAGATTGTTTACTTGAATTTTTCACTTTTCAATTCGATTTTTCAAACATTTTCTTTTGTACAAACCATAAGGTGTGTAATAGATAACTTGACAATTACGAACAGTAAATAATGTACTAATCAAATGGTGTTGCCTAGCCGTTCCGAAGTGATGCGCTCATATACATTCGTTAATGGTTCTTTTTTAATATATATTATTTTTATTCTAATAGGTTATTGTTTTTCTCTAGTGCATCTTGTATACAGAGGTTTATTAATTCGTATGTAATTTATGATCGGTTCATTTCATCAGAGTAGTTAAAACATTTTTTTTTTCTCCAACAGATCTGCATGGAAATAAGTAATAAGTCGTCCCAGTGGACACATTATTGGCACGAACAATCCGACACGCCGTACATTCGTAATGGGATGAAAGTTATTACGTATGACAGTCCGAGATCTATCGCTATCAAAGTCAAGTAAGTGATTGGCATTATTTCAATACATTTTATAATACGGATCATAACGTTCTGCCTTTATATTTATATCCTTGAATGAATTAAAACACCGATATATTTCACGAGATGTTTTCTTTCAGGATGGCAATAGACTATGGTTTAGGAGGTCTTATGGTTTGGAGTATAGATACAGATGATTTTAAAGGACTCTGTGAAAAGGATCCTGATGCATATGTAGATTTTGTGGAGAGACATAAACAGATTGTCAACGATAGACTTCTGAAGGAAGCTTTAAAGACTTTGAATCTCGGAGACAGTAAGTAGATCTTTTAATACATTTTTTCTTCTTCCCCAATTTTATATTCAATTAATATACTTTTATGGAATGTAACCCCTGTAATTGTAATTAACGTAATTTTATGAATCCCTTCCTATTTCTTTCATAATGACAATAATAGTTGAATTACAATTATCCCTTAGTTAGCATTGAATTATTTAATAGCTGGATGACAGTTGTTAAAATATCCTGATAGAGATTTAATTGTTGTCAAAATAAAAATAACGACTAAAATATGACGTGTAAGATGTACCACGACGTAATTAAATACAAAGTAATTCGATTGACAGTTATGTTCTAAAAATGTTTGTTATTCTTCCTTTATCGCATCTAATTGACTCCATCCAACGAAGTAGTCACGACGTCATTTCAGAATGAATATATATATTCTAAGCCAAAAAATATAGCAACCGACAGATTATACGTAATAGAAGTGGGAGCGAGGGGTATACCTAAATAATCTACTAAAACATTTTGGTTTGTCAAAAGCAATTATAAGCTCTTTTTGTAAGGAATCTCTAAAGCCCTGGTAGATTTTTACCAGATATTGCAAAGTAGACAATGTGGACAGTGTTGCTGTGACCGTTGATATAAATCGAAAGAAACTCCTTAAACTTGCACTTTAATCACAAGCCCTAAGTCCTATTCCAAGCTCCTCTTTATGCAACACTATGGTCTCGGCAATCACAAAGTTAATGTATGGAATGCTAAGAATTACGTTCATGTAAATTAATTCTCCTTCTCCTTATTACACTATTAATAAGAGACTACATAACTATTCCCATAGATTTCATGATTTAATAGTCTTGATATTCAATAAATGCCTTCAAACTCTTATTATGAATATTTTTTATCTGTTTGTTATATGTTTCTGGCATCCACAGCATATAAAATATGTTAATTTAGAATTCTGAGTAATCAGGTTTATTATTTGTGAATTTTTAACCATTCATTCCGATAAGCTTGTTTATAGTGTGCAAATATAAAGATATTTTCGATGATAGAGTGTATACTCGAAAAAATGTAGATGCAAATCTAATAATTGAATTTTCGGTAAAATAATACATTGCAAAGAAACTATAGTGTGGTAGTAGGTTAGTTTTCGCCTTTTATCTATCACCGCTAAGTTACAAATTCCTTACTAAGTACCTATATGTATGTTCCAATAGATACAATTGAGAATCAGTCCCTTTTCTGGATTTAACGTGTTTACTATTTTAGACCACATCATCATTTAACATCAGGTGAGGCTGTGGTTAAGCATTTAAACTTAAATTTATATAAAATAAATAGTATGGAAATACGGCATATTAACTATTACGCACATGTTAAAAATTATATTAGTATGAAATTATAGGTGAGGTAAGACATTACATCACTCTTAATATAAGGTAAGCCTTTGGTCAAATTGATAGTGTATATATACTTTTATAGAAAATCACAGTCTTCATCGAGGAACGGCGTACATGGTGAACGACGGCAACCTGGAGCTCCGTCTTCCCGAGCAGCTATATTCCAACTACGTCCTCATGCAGACCATTAATGATGCTGCAACTCTCGCTTTAGAGGAAAAGAGAATACTTGACGAAATGGATAGACTTGCCAAGGAGAACGAAGTAGATGTTGACGATGACCCAGACGCTGGCAGTGTTTTGGGCAGCAGTATATTTACAGTTTTATTGTGCTCTCTAATTGTGGCTAGATTTTAAAAGGCAACAAATGTTGATTACTTGAGAAAGCTAATTAACTAATGACTAGAAATTATAAAGACGCTAAGGATAAATGACTTAAAGATAAACTCGAATTGAATGAAATAAAAATTTAATACTGCGTTTGTAAATGAAAATATTTTGATTTTGGTAAGAATAGAAAATTACTAGAGTAGGAATTGGCCTATTATCATTAAATATAATATCATCTTCCTTGTTCTATGATGCAGCATTAAGAATCTTAAAAGCGATGAATAACCCAGTGGTGGTGTGTAGGAATACCACGTTGATGGCCATAATTTTGTATCCTGTGACGACATGCTCAAGTTCAAAATCTGCTGCATTAGAGTTCCACTATTCCTTTAGATCTAGTACGTTACTATCTCAGGCTACATCATCACTTAATATATGGTGGGATTCTGATCAATTGCTAAAACCAATGAACAGTATATCTAATCTTGTCTTATCTCTCTATATTGGGACTTAATGCCGTTATAAGGAGACCCTTGAATACTTTGACACTGATGGCATTTTTTAAACACTTGTTATTACATTGTCAAAGCTGTTCATATGTCACCTTTGAGAGGACATTGTCTTGCATTTCTAGTTCAATTAGAACAAAAAATATCATAACTTGCATCTTTATAATTTCCAGCACTTTCTTGTAATTAGGGGAATTCATTCCATAAAGCGATTAATTTGCCAATTTAAATTCTGCCGTTTTAACTATCATTCTTGTATCATTTAGTTCGTTTAAGGCACCAGTCAACACAAGCTAATATCGAATAATGGTATCAAAGTTAATCCAAACAATATAAACATAACGATTAGTTCCTTAAGTCAGGTTATCTAGTATTTAGCAAAACATGCTGAAGTATTTGTTATTATGTTTTGTAAATAGTCGTGCTTTTTATTTTTATTTAAATACATTAAAAATTATTTCACACCCTTCTTAGAATAAAGACATAAGTAATAATGGAACGCCATTTTTTTAATTCCATATATGAATCGAATGTCACAAAATCTTGTGAAAATACTTTGTAAAATGATAAAATTATTACAAAAACAAAAAATACGATATAGAGATTGAAATAAATATGGGAACAACTGTGTTCTATTAAATAAAAATGAATGTAGAAAATATAGATATATGTTTAAGTCAGTGGCGTAGATAGTTTCAAAGGGGTCCAGTACCAAAATTTTTTGGGATGGCTTCTTACTGTTGAATAACTATATGGCAATTTCCTTGACGTGTGACCTAGGAGCCAATAGAATTTAGAAACATTACCGATATTTTAATTATTTATTCATTACAAGCCTCTAATTAATAAGCATTTAAGGTTTTTTGGGTAATATTTTTCATACGTTGGGAGCGCTGTAGTACGAGGGACCCGTCATTGTTACGGCTAATAAGGCAATAACCACGCCTGTTGCTTAAGTACTATAGAACATACATAATAGAATATCATTTTAAAAGTATCGTCCAAGTAAATTCATATATTTATTTGTAGTCCGGTGAAACTGTAGAGACCTTGCCAGGTTAACAGTGTAGTCAGTTCGAAAAAAATATATATCTATTTATTCTGTTTAACTTTAATAAAAAGATTTCGTGTAACGAAATATTATGAGCGTTAGAATACAGTAATTCTTAGTTAAATATTAGGGTAGATTTTCCTAAAGTAACACATTCATTAATTAAATAATTCTTAGTTGTTATTTTCACATATGTCTTTATTCCAAGAAGAATGTTATTTGAAAATTAAAAAAGATGACACCTATGGCTTATTTAAGCGAATTGAGATAAGATGAAGTATTTGATTGATTGTTCTAGATCTTTCTTTAACAAGCAGATTGTTACGTAATGTGGTCTTGCGTATTTCAATGGAATCCAAGAAGATATAATATTATTTTTATATATAAGTACCTTCCTACTATAACTGCCTTAGATTGTAAGATAAACCAAACCTGAACATGGCTAATACTCAAAACTTTGAACATTTAAAATAGTTAATTAATGCTGAACATTTTAAAAATCATAACTTTTTAAATCATTCAAGGTATATGGCAATGTTTCCGTTACAAAAACTGCAATACAGTTTTTAATACCACTGTATCTGATCTTACATACTGTGGAACGGATCAAAACGAGCCTGAGTTACCAATTCACCGCTCAATAAGAGAAAGAAAAATGCCAAGCCAAGCTTATGCTTTACAGTAAGGTAAAATTAAGAACACCCAGAGGAGAATTATCATCGACAACTGTCTTTTATTGTCATGATTTGTTAAATATAACTATTCTAAATTCTTGCCGAATAAAGCCAAGATATAACGGGTATTTCTTTCTTTTAACAATTTATTCAGCAAGAATTTAGAATAGTTCTATTAAGATTGTTATAGTGAGACAGTTGTCAAATTATATAACATTCTCCCTTGGGTGTTCTTAATTTCACCCTACTGTAAAATAATAAACTTGTAGAAAGCTTGGCATTTCTCTTTCTCTTGTTAAGCGGCGAATTGGTAGCTCTAGAACTAGCTGATTCCCGCCTGCTTCGTTGCACATTAAAAAAATGGTAAGGGGGTCAAGGGAATTCAACAAAATAAGTGGCATTAAACCATATACTCTCTCCCCAGAGAAGGTGGCGTGTCCATGATTTATTTCCCCAAGTTAATAAAAAAAGGAAAAAAAAATGTTCTAGGGTTCCGTATAAATATTATATCCTTTTTAAAGATACAAATGCAAACGAAGTCGCGGGCAGCTGGTACTATTATATTTATACCAATATTATATACATATAATTAAACACCACACAGAGTTTGGGGAAAAGTAAAACTGATTTAATTAATTATCCCCAATAACTAATGTAAAGTTTGTAAATTTCATGATGCTTCCGATTTTAGTCTGTATTTAAAATAACATACTCAAAAAAATGTAAATAAAATATTATCTATTGTGATAATTTTATACATTTTTAATTAAAAACAAAATAAATAATGTGCTGTATTTTTTTTAAATCTTTGTAACATTGAACGAATTGTGCGGTCACCAGACCACCTTTAGGAATGAAGTTTATTACAGATATTATACAACTGGCAACACAAGTGTATATACATTCGTATGCAACAGAAAGAGACAGACAAAGCGACAGTCGCATGGACGGCGGAAGACGGAGGACCATACATTTTATAAGAGTACACAATCTATAATCACTAAACGTATTATATAACGTTCACAAACATTCTATCACTCTCCAAGTTTTCTCACAACAGGTATATCACTACATATTATAAAACAAAGTCGTCCGCCGCGTCTGTCTGTCTATCTGTCTGGATGTTCGCCATAAACTCAAAAACGACTGTACGGATTGTGATGCGGTCTTCACCAATAGATAGACTAATCCACGACGTTGTCCTGCGCTGATAATAAAAAATATATGCTTATGTGCATCAAATGCTTGGGGTAACTAATGTATTTTATTTTATAAGTACTGTATTTCGTCTAAATAGCCTTCCAATCACTTCATTTCATGTGCACCATTTTTTAAAAGATAGGTGGGTATATTGAGCTATCCTTAAAAGATAGGTATATGCCATCTTATATTGTTTTTTTAGATCTATAAAGGAGGAATATCTTAATATACATTGTTTTGTTATATCTCAAAAGAATTAGTCAGCGTTTTCGATGAAAGCTCCCAAGCGGCTTGATATTTTCCAACACTTCCAACAATGATTGTTATATTTCAACCAATTTACACAATACCTTAACAAATTATATACCTAAACCTTCCTCATGTATTACTCTATCTATTGGTGAAGACTTCAATACAATCCGTTTAATAGTTTTTGAGTTTATCCTGAACATACAGACAGACAGACAGACGCGGCGGACAACTTTGTTTTATAACATGTAGTGATTTACAAACTATACATATTACAACTCATAAATAAATAATAATAAATAATAATAAAATAAAATAAAATATTAAACTTTTAGGAAAATATGAATTATCTTATAATAATAATGTATAAAATGCACAAATAGCTTAAATATTTACGTATTGTGAATACAATTTGTAACGGAATGCTAATAATATATTTAAATAATTCTTGTTACTTCTGAATAATTTTTCTATAGATCTTCAAATGGTGATCCGCAGCGAACGTTGTAGAAATGGTCACACACCTGCAATAATATACGTAAAATGTACACTTTCAATCTTATTTAAAACATAATTTGTTGAATGTTAATGCTAAATCAATACATCACGTGAACACCAATCACAGCGCTTGACGTCACACCTTCCGAAACATTACTCTGACGTTTATACTTTGACATACTCATACCAAAACTAAAATAGTGTTGTTTGTGTAACTGCACACCTTCATTATATCTTGGGTAACCTGTTTCCTTTTTTTCGAACGGACTACACTGTTAGCCTGGCAAGGTCTCTACAGTTTTACCGGACTACTAAGGGGAGCAAACTCACTTGATTTTATATAGACGACTAGCACAAGGGCGCACGGCACTGCTTGGATTGGATTGTCGCCGAATATCCCGAATCTAACTAGCTAAGCTAAATTCTTCATTTCATACATATATGAATTCGTGAAATATACATGTGTACCAAGCATTTAAGTTTCACGATCCCGTACATGTATTTTGTATCTGACTACTGTGTCATTCTAAACTATTTCAGTTCGAAAAAGGGTAAAAAATCAACCCAACCATTATGTATACCTACGTATCTGTATGTGTGTGCACGTGTGTGGGGTGATCGGTGTAATGTTGTAAGAATTAGTGCTTGAAAATATTTTTTCAGTGTTACTATGTTCGCGCATGCAACGTGCTTGAGGGCTCCATTCCAAAGTATCGGACCTCAACCTGTTTCCTTTTCGGTATCGTTTGTTTATGTAACTTGCGGAAGTCAATTATTTGGTTAGAACATGTACTAGCATTTAAGCTTTCCAGCCTTACATTTGAGTAACTAAGTATTAGGACTGGCCTTTTTTATTTTTTTTTAACTGCCCCACGCTGTTAGCCTATAGAGCCTTGTCAGCTTCACTAAACTACTAAGGGGAGCGCATACTCGTAAGGCACTCACCCGATTAAGCAACGAGCACAAGAGCCAGTGGGACTTCGGCTTGAGCTGTTGCTGTATATTGCAACATACGCGAATCCAGCTAAATAAAGATTGGTCTCAGCATTGCGATCCTTTTGTAGGTGGTTACATGACTACATAGCTATAGGCTACAGTGATGACTTAATATGTGGTGGCTGTTTGCTATTCCATAGAAAAAAAATACCTCTGTAACTCCGTAACCAATTATCAGGTTCAAAAGACATGTGCACCTTAGTTACGCATGTATATATAACTATATGATTCTATGGCTCACTAAGGTATACGGGTATGATTAGTCTAGCTAGTTTAGGTTAGTAAGATTCGCGGTGTACCATTTAAAGGCAACAGCCCAAACAGAGGTTTCGCCACTTTGGCACCAATAAGCTTGTTGCTCTATATGGCTTAGCGCTTTAAGCGCTCGGCCCGTTAGTCCGGTGAAGCTGAGAAGGCTCGCTTAGTAACTTTGAAAAACAAAACCTCCATATAACTAAGATATTGTACTCACTTGAAATTGTTCGTTGAATAGAGTACCGTTGGAGCACAGATCGGTGGTAACCAAACGTTGGCGCCAACAGAAATGGAACGCCTATAAAAGAAAATTATAATTCAATATTGTAGTAAGTTAAGAAGGTCCGAATACTGTCCCTCGGGGGCGGCCTTCGTGCTCACCGGCTCCCTTCCCTGGGAGCTGGAGGCGGAGGTTCTTTCCGCCGTATATTTATACGGCGGCTAAGAAACGCCGAGGGGAGCCTCCAGCTCCCAGGGAAATAGAGGAAATGAGAAGGAGGGTCCGGAGGGACATGATGGAAAGGTGGCAGCGGGATCTGGCGGACGCGCGTTACAGTACGTATACTATCGACGCCGTCCACCCGGTCCTGTTGGAATGGTGCAACAAGGAATGGGGCTCCCTGACGTTCAGACTGGTGCAGGTGCTGACCGGACACGGGTGCTTCGGTTGGTATCTGCACCGGATAGCACGCAGGGAGCCGACCGCCGCATGCCATGAGTGTGGCGCTGAGACGGACACTGCGCAGCATACTCTTTCTGAGTGTACTGCGTGGGAGTCTCAGCGTCGTGCTCTGGCTGCGACGGTAGGGTGCGATTTGTCGCTGCCGAGCATGGTCGCGGCCATGCTCGGCAGCGAAGCCATATGGAATGCAGTGACCTCCTTCTGCGAGGAGGTCATCTCGCAGAAGAAGGCGGCGGAGAGGGTCCGTGAGGAGAATCCTCTGAGTGACCCTCTCCGCTAACGGAGAGTTGGTGGGAGGGGGCGGCGTTTTGTCCGTCTCCTTCCACCTCCGTAGCCAAACCTAGGGGGATGGGTCGGGGGGCCCATCTCCCCATTGCACAGGTTCGGCTGACGAGGAGGGGGCGGCTGGTGTGTACCCAGCTTGCCCCCCATTATTAAGACGACGCCCGGCGGACACCTTCCGCTGGGCAAGCCGCTGAGGAGACATGGTGATAGCACTGCACGATCCCATGTCGCCTCAACCAAAGCGGCGGTCGGTACACCGTGGGGTTTTAGTGAGTAAGAGTCTCACACTACCCACTCTCTCCCCCGAGAGGGTGGCGTGTCCATGATGGATTTCCCACGTTAATAAAAAAAAAAAGGTCCGAATACTGTCGGACGCTGTAGCACTGGCACCTGCATTCCATTGATTTGCTTTTATGTTAGTGCCTTTATATTAATATATAGATAGTGCTTTTTTGACTGTTCTGAATATAGTCCGTACGTTTAGGCTTGTGCATAGTAGAGCCAAGAGTGTAAAACAAAATAAAGTTAAAGTACCATTATAGAAATCTAAAATTGACATTTATTTATCACCGAGTTCTCTCGATGTTATGCATACAATATAATAAGTATCTATATCTTAATTTGTGTTCTTCGTAACTATAACCAGAGTAGTCCAGAAGTTTGGCAAGGTCTTGTATTTTCTTTTATTTCTTCATTGTCACGTCACTCACCGAGCTCCATCTAGCTCGTGGTGTTTGATCTGTACTTTGTGACTTGTCGTTTCTATTATATATTTTAATTATTACAATACAGTTTAATAAGAAGTAAACATTAATGGAACTGAAGGAGAAGGTGTATAAAACTATGATAGGACCAGTCATGCTACATGCATCTGAGTGCTGACCTATGAAAGAGACGGATGCGAGAAGACGACACGTGGCAGAGATGCGAATGTTAAGATGTGTGGTATAACTAGAATTGAATAGATTAAGAATGAATATATCACAGGAAGTTTGAAAATAGCACCAATGACAGAGAAGTTGAGGAGTAATAGGTTAGCATGATATGGGGATGTCATGAGGAGAGATGAAAGTCGTGTAACTAGAAAAGTTTTAAGTATTAAGATGAACGGATACAGATGTAGGGGAAGACCGAAGAAGGGTGTGTGAAAGATGATCTGTGTATCAAAGGTGTAAATATTGAGATGACATCTGACACGGGAGAGTGGAAAAGGAAAGTATGTAGTGCCGACCCTACATGGGTGAAATAAGGGTAAGAAGTTGATGGTTATTTATGAGTTGCCGACTATTGTTTTTAATATTAACGAAGCTAACTGGCGATGACATAGAATGATAAAGTTAATTCTTAAAATTGGTGACGGGAAGAGACTTTCATTTGGTATAAGTATGATCTTACTACGATGCGTCGGCCTGGAATTGATTGGCTGCTCCTATGTCTCCCACAATCAATTACAGATTTATCTTTCCTTCATTGAGCAGTCTCATATCGATTTTAATCGATCCGATGACAGGTATGTTAGGTTTAATTTGAAAAGTGAAGGTAATAGTTGAAGAAAACCATTAGATACACTTATTTTCCTCATTTCGAAGCTGTTGAGGTCTATTTTATTCTATTCATGATCGAGGAAAAAGGAAGCCTCGAATAGTATTTTTTTTATACATCTTTGAGCCTCTCTTCTCATATTATACTTAATCAGAAACGAGTTGGACATATTTATTTAAGGGTGCCAAACTACAGATGTTACTAATTTTCTTCGGTTTGTGTTTTAGAGAGATGGACCATTTTCCTTATTGGGTTATGAACCCCAAGAATATGCTAATTACAATATAAACTGTAGGTTGGGCGTAAGGAGTGTGGTAGGTAGGAGGAAGTAAAAATTGATGATAAAACTAAAAATAATAATCTAGTAATCTATAATAGGCAAAGACAAAACAGTTAAGTACGTATTCCCCTCTCTGTTTGTTAACCGATTTTTTTTTATTGTGTAGTAGCTATTAACGAAGTTTAGTTTTATCAATAATTGGAAATTAGGAACAGTTTTTTTGCTATACACTCGACTAATCGAAGCCTTTATTTATAAGTCTCTATTAAAAAAAAATAGGGTGGACGTTACTTCGTACTTGGGCTTAGAATTATTCAGCCGCTGTCATGTCTTACTGCAACAGAAAATGGTAATGAAACAACTAAAAATAATTAAAGGGGCGTCGTTGGTCGGCAGTTAAATTCGATGTTAGCAGATGGTTCAAACTATCGTCGAACAACACTGTGATGTCTACCAATAAAATAAATAGTCCACCCTAATTTTAAATAATGGTTTTCCTCAAAGTAACGCCTTCATGAATCAAATATCCTCTATTCGCCATATTTTTGCGATCCTTACGTTTACTAATTCATGATATTTGTACACATTTTCTCAGTAAAAAACTCAGTAAATCGAAACATACAAAAATAATGAATTTGAGAACCTTTGACAATTGACAATCGTTCGTACAATCCCGATTGGATCGAAGTGAAAGCTTGCCTTAGTTTGTTGTTTAATGCGAATCTAAAATATATAAACTCACGTCTTAAGATGTTACATATCTCAGACGTATGTTACGATTTAATTTTCTTTTTATTTGTAACTAACTGGCGCCACTGATTACGTTCAACACGACCTCAAATTACTATCTAACGAAAGTCTGTCTTGACTTCTGTTTTTTTTTTTAGTAATATCACTATGCTCTTACATAATAGCGTAACGACTCAAATATATGTAGTTCCTTATTTGGCTTATTCGTATATTAAACTAACTGTCCGCCGCGGATTCGTATGGGTGTACTAACGAAGAAAATAAGATTAATGCCCTGTTTATCAAATGTTACAAGCTAGGGATGGTGATTTGAGATCGATTAATCGTTTTTAATTACACAGAATAATCGATACTAAACAACGAATCGATACAGTGGATCGGTCTCAGACCCTATAAAATCTTGATGCGATTTTTTCTATTCATCCTATCACCGAAATGAAGCATTTTTTTTTCTTTTTTTTCGAACTGACTCACACTTACACTGGCAGGGCCTTTACAGTTTTACCGAACTACAAAGAAATTAAGCAACATTGGGTGCGGTCAGTACTTGTGACCCGCTTGGGAACACCGCGGGGCGGTTTTTTTTCCTTTAAACTTTTTATGATCTCACTACAATTAAAGACGATGAAACATCGACTACTATGTTATATTTTTTTTTACAAATAAAAGATTAAGATTATTTAATATATCGATTTTTTAATGATCAATATTCTGGACCTCGACTTTTGAAAGAATCGATTCCGCAGAACACGATTCAAATCGATCTAAAAATCGTTTATTTTTCAGTAAGAATCACCATCCCTATTACAAGCCTTCTATTGCTGGTGTTTTCTCTTGTAAATTAGTGTATTTTTTTAAACAATCGTTTATAGAAACTACGCGTGTAAATTATAAACTAAAACGGAGATCACATGTTACACAAGTAATTTTTCACACTTGTATTTGTGATTTTCATTATCATAGATTCCTATGTAGCTTGTAACTTGTTACAAAAAAAATGCACAGTTTCTGTTGAACATTTTTTAGTTTTTAGATTGGTTAATGTGCCAAATAAAGTATACATTTTGTCGCGAATTAATTAAAGAACTTTAAATTTAAAATCAAAATTTTAAATAACAATCCTCATTAAATAAAAATGGGATATTCTTGAAAGTATCCTCTTTTTTAGTGTTTATTAATTTGATTACTTATAAAAAATGAGACTATTATAATGTACATAAATAACTTATTCGTTACTACTTATAATGAACACAGATAAACACGCTTGCCCGCGCACCGTACTGTCACCACGCTCAATGTCAGTATCCAAAGTTACCAACACTTAAACATATTTACCTCCGAAGCTAAAGTCAAAACCGCTAAAATTGTGATAATTACTTCAAATTACTACTAGCAATACTTAAAAAAATACACTTTTTACTTGTTCAGTATCTACATTGCCATTTTTAAATATTTGGCTTTATAATCATTTGTTCACTAAAATTATTGCAAAGAATATCACTCTGTTGGGTTATATCAGGGTAAATACTTGTAAACAAAAAAGTCCCTAAAAATACCTCTAGACAGATAAAGCACTAAAAACCCCATCCTGTTTTAAATTTAGAGGGGAAACCTCTAAGTTGGAAATACTGTCGGTATCATCGGGCGTTTTTCACTGGTATCCTTGCAGATGATGTTAGTCGTGTTATCACCCACGCCCTGCCCATCGGGCACGTTTACGCGGAAGGCAACTAACTTCCCATTATTTCGCGTTACATTTTATAATTAAAAAAATAATTTTCCAAATTGGTTTATAGCTTACAAAATGCTGGGTTAACGAACAAAAAATATATATATACTGTATCCTGCTTTTCAATACCTGACAACCGCTTTGCACGTCAGCATAGTACCCTCTATGGCGGCCGACACACGAGAAATCTGTCTTCGGTGCTTGCTCAAACACAGGGTAAAGCGGTGGGTCGTGGGGCAAATGTAACTCGTGGTAGTAGTCAATCGGTTGTTGGCTCATGGTTGTCGCTAGCACTATAAACATAAAGAATAAATTATAGCCTTTGTAGTGCACCCTTAATAACACTACAGTTGAATCGAGAGATCATCATACCATTTTCAAAACGAATAACTATTTTTATGATGAATCAAAGAAAGGTTGCTTAAAAGATTTTTTTTTTCGAACTGCTTTCACAGCTTCACCGGACTAATAGGGTGAACGCTTATGGCGCTCAGTCGCTTGGCGACAAGCTCAAGGTTGCCAAAATTGTCGAACCACGGCTTAGGCTGTTGCCTTGGATGCACCCAACGCAAATCTATCTAAGATAACCTAGCTAAGCTAATCATACATATACGAATTAGTGAAGCACACATATGTCCCAGCATGCAAGCCTCACGAACTCAAACATGTATTTTCTATTTGTCAATTCGGCTAAATTAAACGAATCAAGTTCGGAAGTTGCTTGAAAGAGGTTTCTGTCAGCAATATGGCCGATTTTTAAACTAATCATTTTATAAACTTAAGTAGAATTTTAAGCAGTCGCTAAGTAATAAAGTTGAAATCTATATATATAACATATGGGAAGAGAACTATAGCCATTCGACGCGTATTTTTTCGGAGATGGTTCTAGGTTTGATTTGTTTTGATGACATTTTCACTGGCGGATAGATAACTCTTTAAAGTATTATACAGGAAAATAACCCATAAGAAATTCAGATAACACACGTAGGTATGTAAAAACGAAATGATAAATAGCCTACTAACTTTTGTTCGCGGTTTCTCACGCATTAATGACCATTTGATTTATCCCGCCGGAACCGTATTTTTTTTGTACATTAAGGGTAAGTAATTAAAGCTTTAAAAGCATAATAAACAAACTCACGTTCGCATTAACAATATTAATTAGAATTATGATGTATAATATAGTTCAAAAAGTTCTCTATCGGCCAATAAAAGTCGCTTCGAAATCACTTTGGCAGTTATGGGGACTAACCCAGACAAAGAAAACAAAGACTCTAATTTTATTTACACATATACAATTTTAACAAGTATGATCAGAAGTAATTTTTATTTTGTTATCTTTTTTACTATAATATTATTCACGTCATGGTAACACCATAGTGTTATATAATTAAAAAAATTATATACTTTATAGGTTAGCATTTGAACACAATCTCATTGGATGTTAAATAATGATATAGTCTAAGATGGTAGTTACGCTAAGCCTAGTGGGAAACTGGCTCTCAAGTGCAGCTGCCGGAACACACCAACAGGTGCTCGGCGACAGATTTTCAACTTGAGCGTGGTAGCTAGCCAGGCGGACTTAGAAAAAGCCCAATCGTCGTGCTTTGGTTTCATAACGATGTTTTCCTTCACAGAAAGAAAGCTCCGACTCAGTTGCTAGGATTCGAACCTGCGTCCTTTGACGCTGTGTGAATAGATTACCAACTGAGCTATCATCGCTTAAAAATTAATTTAATTTTTAATTTGTTTGTTTATTTATGAATTATTTTTTGCTTAATTTTTCTGTTGTTAATTAGTCTAATTTACCAATATTAATTTTAAAAATTATTAAAAAAATATTTAATTTATTTAAATGTAAATTAAATAAAATATTAAATCACTTCACTTACCCATTATAAAAAATATTAATTTGTTTAACATTATTAATAGTACTAGAATTTGTTTATATTTAAATTGATAGTAAGCGCGCGTACAACGCGATTAACCGCACCAAATCAATTGCAGTAATCCGATTTGAATTTAGAAGGCGATAGTTATTGATCCATGGACGGGGTTATGTATTCATTTATTTTTTTAATAAACGCTGGCCGATTTTAGTTAGTTCTGTTGCTAGATAATCACTACCACTTGAGGCGATGAAGTCTTAGTTGATAGTGTGTTCGGACACAGCGTCGAAGGACGTAGGTTCGAATTCTAGCAACTGAGTCGGAGCTTTCGGTGAAGGAAAACATCGTGATGAAACCTTAGCAGTTAATATGTTGGTAGCACTTTCTCTGAGTCCGCCTGTCTAGCTACCACCCTCAAGTTGAAAATCTGTCACCAATAACCTGTTGGTGTGTTCCGTCAGCTGCATTTGAGAGCCAGTCTGTCTCTAGGTTTAGTGTGACTACCATTTTAAACCTCATCATCATTTAACATCAGATGAGATTGTGGTCAAACGCTAACCTATAAAGTATAAAAAACCCTAATCAGTCTCATGGGAGGAGTACAGGAGACTTGGAAAGCACCACAGGTTCACCAGTTTAAAATTGTATTCGAATTTTCGTAGGTGGCATGAACCCTGTAGGTGCACGCGCGAGAGACGTTGTTAAAGGAAAGGAGAACGGAATGGAGGGTAAGAGGGTTATCAAAATGGCCGATAAGATGAGCATCCAATTAAAGGGGTGAATTTGTGATACTCATGGTCTCGAGTTTCTTTGTACGTATAGCTCATTATATAGGAGGTTGATGATACTTGGGTAATCATCGATTCGGACACCGTGTCGGTAGGAATCGTTGGGAATTGGCCCAAGCTTTCGAAGAGAGAAGCCATCGTGATGAAACTGTAGTGTTGGTAGAGCTTTTTATAAGTCCGCTTGGCTAACTTCTAGCCACAAGTTGAGAATCTGCCGTACAACTCAACCTCTGTCGTTTTATTTATTTTCATTTATAACGAAATTTTTCATATCTTGTGATAGGTAAAACAATAATATTGGTGTCTGTAAAACGATGTATGGAGAGGATAAAGCCTTCAAAATTTACATACAAAAATCTAAATTACAACAGTTTGTATAAATGGAACAGTTACTATTTGCGACGTATTGCATAGTGCGATCCGCATAGGATCAATGCATAGCTCAGATATACAGTGTTTTTTTCGCGCACTTTAAGGTCGTAGCAGATCAGTGCCGGCCTTGCCGCATACCGCTGCTTGATACGTTGACCACAAGGGAAGACTTGTCACGGCTATGAATATTCAAGCTATTGTCTCTCGCATGATTGGCAGATATTTACTTATCTCTTCGAATTTTGTAGGTATTCATATTTGTTAACGAGTTTCTAATTAAAAAAGAACCGGTATATTACAAAATTCTAGGACAAGTTAGGTAATAGAATAACTTAATTGTTAATTCTATGTTAATGTGCAGAATACTAGTTAATATTATTTGTAGGTGGTAGAGCTATGCTGAAGCTATTACTGGTTTCAGCATGAATGGGTCGGCTCGCCCGGGGTAGTACCACCCTCTCACAGAAAACCGACGTGAAGTAACAGTGGTTGCACTGTTGTGTTTCGTTCGGCCATACAGAGCGCCGGGGGCCCACATATTTAAAAGGCCGGCAACGTACTTGCGTGTCCCTTGGTGTTGCTAGTGTCTATGGACGGCGGTGATCACTTACCATCAGGTGACCCACCTGTTCGTTTGCCCCCTGTAATATAAAAAAAAATAAAAAAATATTAGCTGTGTCTGTAATTAGCTATTATTTTTTACTAGCTTCTACCTGTAGTTTCTTTTGGATTATTAAATCCAGATTATGCATATAATTTCGGTGTAAATTCAAAAGTACTCACTCAAGTTAAAGTAGTCGCTACTATCGGTTGGTATTATTACCTACATGTTACATAATTTGTACTGAGCAATTCTGATTTAACCAATCAACAATCCACAATATAATAAATGTCTTTAACACTTTAAAGTAGCTTCTTTACACAATACTACAAAGTTATTGTAATTTATCAGAACTAATCTTACAACGTTTAAGAGATTTCATAGCTGACTTATTGAGGAAGATTATCTCGTATGGTTATATATATCTGACTATGTAATCTCAAAAGCATTGTAATATTAGTTATATTAGTAGATGTATCATATATATATATACGCACCTATATATTTCGAAAATGGTCACTTTGGCTAAAGCCATTTAAGCAAAAAAGTCCCTTGTGTGCACACGTGTGGAATGCAAAATAGTATGTGTTATTGCCTCTTGAATGTGGTATGGATTTATCGTGCTAGAAGTGTACTTGAGAGCTCCATTTCGTGAGATCGAACATACGCTTGAGACGCTGCCGAAAAAGTCGGTGTGTGGCAGAATGTGCGGGAACTAAGTTAACAGCCCGGGTCACAGCGGCGTGATCGTTAGTATCGCGGGCGTCTCCACTCACGCTATGTTTGAAGAATTGTAGGGGCCTTGTTTACTTTCTTACGCTCATGTTCTATTGTCTCTATCTCTATCTGATTGCTTACTTTTTGTCCGATGATTAGGTACCGACCTATAGTCTGTCCTTTTTGCGTCATTATCGTTGTGGTGAAATATGTATATAATTTGGCTTGAAATATCACTGTCTACGTGTCCAAATTGACTTAAAAAATTGCGGATGTAAAATAACTGAATCATCTGATACCAATCCACGGACGCATAGGTCACGCCACGGAGTTTCAATGCATAATTGAGTACATTTTACGTATTTCCCTTGACATTACTCTTACTGGTTCAGTTCCTGGAACCTTGAATTGTACTATCTAAAACGTGATTATCCGTTATGTATCATCTTTTGTCTTGTTTTTGATACTATAAGTTAAATAAAAGGATTAGTAATTGCGCTTGATGAAGACGGTCTTTACTCCAATGGTGTAATGCATTGTTCTTATGCAATGGATAATAAATAATTCTCTAACAATACTCTGTTTTTAATTAATACTTGTCCGTTAATATTAATGAACGTGACAAACGTCGGCCGGCGTCATCGTAACGATCAATTAAGCATTATCTATCAAGCAATATATGGGAAAGAGGCTAAAGTTACCAATTTATATAGTGAACTGCATGCCTATTTGTTACTTATAACATACGTGTACCTTACTAGGTGTATGCATATATGTGGGGTTGGTCTGTGTTGTGTGTATTAAGCTAATGGGAGAAAATTTTCAGTGCCACTGTATCATGATAGTAGCGTGCTTGAGGGTTTCATTCCGGGGGATCGAACTTACGCTTCAGTCGCTGCGGAGGGTCGCGTTGAGTGTGCGGGAGCAAAATTCACCGCCAAACCACGGCGCTGTGATGTGAAGTTACGGGGGGATAGGCGTAATATTTGATTATGATATGTTCATGTAATGAAATAAAATGGCAACTGAATAATGAAACTGACCGTTAATCTGGCAAATATTTACATTTTGAAGATCTTTCTACTGTATGCTGTCTCACTCACTCACTTTTTATCTAGAATTTTTTTAAAGTTTACGCTTGTTCGTACGATTTTTTAAACATTTTTTTCATAGAAACCTTATCTTAACAATTACAAGTACAACAAAAAAACATCAAAATAGATGCAACTGTTTTGAAGTGATGCGCTTACATAATATATTCGACAATGGATTTTTATTTATTTGGACAAAATTACCTTTATTCATAGAATTTCGGCTATAATTGCACCTGGTCGTGACGGAAAACTCTTACACTTTTTTTGCCTAACTCCTATCTGCCAAGTACACATCGTGCGATAAGGAACTTCGTTCCAAAATCATATAAATTCGTTCCATAAAAATTATGGTTCTGGAACTTTCTTTCCAGTAACAGAACGGATTCAGTGTTCAACATGTACGGACTCGATCGAATCCTTCCGAATGAGCCGGAGCCCTTTGTGAAGAAAAAGAACGTGATGTACTAAATATACATAGTGGTAGGGTTTTTTCTAAATCCGTCTGGTTAGGTACCACCTTCAAGTTGAGAATCTGTAGCCAAGCATATATAGAGGTGTGTTCCACTAGCTGCACTTGAGAGCTAGTTCCCTTTAGGTTTAGCATGTCTACTATATCAAACCATATCGACATTTAACATCAGGTGATATTGTTGTCAAACGCTGAAATATATAAAGTAGAAAATGCATACAATAAGTATTTCGAATACTCGATCTATATGTATTATTACATTTATATAATTGGTTAAACTTCATTTCTTAATTATATTTGACATGTTGACCTACTAACGTTACAATCGATCGCACACCTAAACCATGAACTCAATTAAAAAAGTGAGTACATTAAAAAAAAACATAGCGTCCATTCTAATTTCAAAACATGACGTTAAAAAATTCAAAAATTCGAATAAGGAATTCGGCCTCGGGTGAGTAACGGCCAGTTTGCGCGGGCGCATGCCGCTCACTGAGCTATGGCGCCATGGGCCAGCTGCGTTCACACAACGCAAAATAAAAATTACTTATGTCTACGAGCTTTTTGACTGCCCTAATTATAGGTGCGTAGAACACATATTTAGATATAAATACGTGTTATATAATATGTATAACTACTAGACAACTTAAGTGTAAATAAATACTCATTTTAGATTCCTATAATTATATTTTAACTTTGTTTTACTCTTGACTATAATACGCGTAACTTCGTACTTACGACTGTATTCAGAGTGGCCACAAAAATTGACAAGAACTGTAGAAATATTTTAAAACAGCGTCGCGTTTGTATTTCCTTATTTCTACTAAAATACACAACGGATTTTAATACAGTTTCACTATCGTTTAGAGAATTTCTTCCTGAACGTTTATGTATGTCATCACCTCTATCATTAGCATCTATAGCCCTATGGAGTCTTCCTGAACGAAGGTATGGACATAATCATCACGCCAGCCCACTATGTATTAACGGATTGATTCTCCAATACACTCACAGTTCTATATTTCTCAGGTTTAGGTTTCCTCACGATGTTTTTCTTCACCGTCAGCCGATAGTGTTAGCAATTTAAATTTGTAAACACATACGATAGAAGTGAAAACTTATAAATAAATAAACGCACGATAACATTCATATAGACTTATCAACATTTATATGTAAATCAATAACAGTTATAGTCAAATACACATGATACATATATTCGAAATACTACTATTATATAAAAACATATCTAATTATTTTATTATTATAATAGGTAATAATAAAAATCGAATTATTAAAACGATGCATTTCTTGTCAGACAGTAAACGTGGTTGATGACGATTAGAACCGAGTATACACTTTTATTCACAGTTCAACAAGTCTGAAAAAGTTTTCACTTCAAATAAATAATTCCTTGATCTTTACAATATCACTAGTTTATATAAAATCTCTCAGTGTGAACTTACCTTTACTTTTAATACCACTTACCACGACGTGTGAAATGTGAATAGATCATTAGTAAAGATCTATAGATCATTACAATCGTGCGCCGGTTTTACATAACGTATTGTGCTGGCGACTGAGTATTGTGTATAATAGATCTATGTTTGATAATCTATTGTGTTTAATTGTATGATCGAACATGTGTTGACAAGTTTGAAGATTACAATCAAACAATACAATGGCCAATATTTGCCATCTGATCTGATCTGAGATATATGAGAGTAGTTTTAGGTTTTCAAGGCAATTAAATTTAATGCTTCGCAAAAAATATTGATTGTGTCTCTGCAAATGTTTGGCAATTCCTTGCCACAGAGGACGACCTATATAAAGAGTATTAGTGTGCATAAATGCTTACATAAAAATCAAAAATGTAGTCATCAGGCTGCAGAGCCTTCTCGCATATCGTCTAAGGCAATCAAACATTCAAATAATATAGAAATCATGTTTATCAATAGTAATGAAACTGTAGGTTAATGTAAAACATATTGCACTCGACATTGAGACGTCTTATTGAGGTTGTTATACATATATTGATTGATTGGATATTTGATTTCAATGGTTTCAAATTTTTAGGATTCCGCATTGCATATACCAGTTTATTTTAATCCCTCTGGTTAACGAATTTCGTATCTTTGTTCCCTTTTTTTTTTTTTTTTTTTTTTTTTCGAACTGACCTACACTGCCGGCTTATTAGGCCTTCACAGTTCCACCGGACTACTAAGGGGAGCGCTTAGGGCACTCACCCGATTGTTTTTAGGCGAAACATCTCAAGGGCACTCGGTGCACCTCGGCTTGAGCTGTCGCCGGATTCCCGAACTAACTAAGCTAGCTAAGCTATCTATCCATGCAATACTCATATTATTATATGAATTCGTGAAAAATGCATGTGTGACCATGCATGTTTCACGAATGTATATGTGTATTTGGTATCTGACTACTGTGTTATGTGACCTATTTCAGTCCGAAAAGGGCAAAAAAACAGCCCACCACTGAGTGCCTAAATGTGCAAGAGTGTGGGGTGATCGTGTAAGTGTAGAACATGTGTAAATCACTGTATTCGCGCGAGTAACATACTCGAGGGCTCCACACCGAGGGACTACCTAGGCTCGAGCTGTTACAAGAAAAATCGCGACGAGTGTGCGGGATCGAATCTTCACCCCCCGCTCACGGAGGCGTGAGCAGAGAGAGTCGCGGGCGTGGGCGCAAACACGCATCTTTTGAGAGGGAATCGAGCTAAAAAATAAAGTACAACGGCACGGTGCCGATTTAACTAAATAATTACGTAACAAATCCTAATGTATCGGTCTATTATGTATGAACTCGCGGGTTCGATCTGATATTTTGATTTACGCGAATTTATTTATGCGCGGCGCGGGTTAATTGCTGTACCGTGGTCGCGACGGCCGGGAAAGCGGAGATAGCGTTTAAGAGCCCGAGCTCAGACGTACTATTAACTAACGCGTTAAATGCGATTATCTCTTGTACATCGTGTACCAAAAGTAAGCGAGCTATCCAGTCTATAGCGGCGGTCGATGCTGAAACCGCGATAGGTGGCGCAGGAGTGGACAGAGCCTTTGGGGGCTGGGGCTTGGCTTTAGGAGCCGAGGGAGCTGGCGGGGAAGGCCTTACGCGCCAGGAGAGCGCGCTCGGCGCAGGAGCGGATGCTGCCGGCGCACTGGAGGTGCCCGGCAGATCGGGGAAAGCCTTCTGGCTTTGTATGGGCGGAGGCGGAGGCCGATTCGTCCGAGTCGGCGGGCCGTGCGCCCTGGACCGGGTCGCACGACCGCCGCGACGGTGATAGGTCGAGCGAGGCGCACGGGGACACCCGCGATAGTTCGCGGTATGACCCGTTTGCCCGCAGAGGACGCAGCTCGGAGGCTCGACGGATTCGGGAGTGCGGGGGCACTCCTTAGTGGAATGATCCCCGAGACACTTGACACACCTGGGACGCAGGTGGCAGTGTCGGGCGGAATGACCGTACACCTGGCAGTTGTGACACTGCGAGGGTACCTGGGACTTGCGAGGAAGCTCGACGAAGACAGGGGACAGGCCGCAAACTGAGTTGAGGCTGAAAATAGCCTTGCCTTCCAAGGTGCGGTCCAGAGTGACCAACACCAGGTTGAAGGGGGCCTTCGTACGGGGGTGGTGCATGCGCTGCACGCTCCGGACTGGGAAGTCCTGACCGTTCAGGCAATCGCAGATGTCGTATTCGGTGAGTTCAGAGGGAACTCCCCGAATGACGACACGGAGGCGGCGCTCTTCCTCGAGCGCGTGGGTGAAGAAAGGGAGCTGACGCTCCCTGAAATATTTGGTGAGCTTGCGATGCTCATCGGGGGTCGAAACACGAATAGAAATGCCGGCAACAGTGTTGACGGCGGACTTGTAGACGATTTCCTTGGACTTAAGGTCTTCAGAAATCTCTACCCAACGGGCTTTGTCACGGAAGGTGACGGGAGGCGGTAGTCGTGGTTTCTTAGCCGCGACCGCGGGTTCCGCAGCCGAGGCTTGAGCCGAATTCGCGGCAGAGGGCGTGGGAGAGGCTCGGGGCACCCGAGCGCCACCTATATTGGACTGCTTTGGGATTGGACGTCCCGCAGCAGAGTCGCTATCGGTCTGAATCGCGGCGCGTGGGCGTTTACCGCGGCGCGTGACGGTTGTGAAACCGTCGTCATCGGCGGGCGTGGTCGCGGGCGCAGGCACGGTCGCGGCCGTGGTTTCCGCCGCGGGCGCGGTCGCGGGGACAGTATCGTAGTCCATATCCGAGTCGTCATCGGAATCGAATTCCGAGAGCCTCGTGAACGGGTCGTCCGGGAGATTCGCGAAAGGGTTCGCGGAGAAACAACGCGGTATCTTACCGGGAGGGTTGCGCGCGTAGACTTTCCGGAGTCTGTTGTATTCCGAGACGAGTTGCGGGTCTTCCTTTTCGACGAACATGTGGAAGCGTAACAGTTCTTCGAGGTGGACGGTATCATCAACGGCCGGAAGGGCCGGATGGGCACGCGGGGTCGCGGGGGTAGACATGACTAACCTCCCTGCCTGAGGGGCAGGGGGGTGCGCCTAATTCAAATCTAACGGACAATCCGTGTCCGGGCCAAAGGGAGACGCGACGCGAAATCTTCTCTCTTCGTATCTGCACACGGCGCGGCGCGAAGAACGACGCTCTGCACGGCACACGACGCGCTGCACGACTCTCGAAGCGCAGCACGAAGCACGACGCGTAGCACGGCGAAACGACGCACTGCACAGTGTGTACGGCTTCGCACCGAAAAGTGCGGTTTAAGTGGTACACTAAAGGAGGTGCACCGTCGCTCTGAAAAGAGCGTGTTGATTGACAATAGCCGAGTAAACACACTAAAGTGCGGCTTCGCAGCAGATGTTTTCTTTCTTCGAATTTCACAAGCTCGAGTACAATAGCACCGGCGATGATTCACTCGGCAACAATGCGGGTCGGGCAGCGACGAAATCGTTGGAATGCCAACATCTGGTGCGCAGGTAGCGCAGGTAGGCGAGCGCGGCGAGCCGGAAATGACCGGAGATAGCCGAGCGCGGCGAAACGAACGGACCGTCAGAGCTGCGAGCGAGCGCACGTGTGCACTCGACCGCTGCTCAAACGAGACTCCCTTTGTTCCCTTTCGGAATCAACCAGTATATATTCTCTAAGAGGCTTGCACGCCGGTATAACTGTGGTAACTGCAGATGGAATGAAGAATAGTCGTAGCATTATTTTTACATTGCACTGTGCTTATTATCTGTTACAGTACTCGGTATTTGATTTGGCACGTCGGGGAAAAGAATGAGACGTGCGACTATGATCAGCTCGCTTCGGTACTATAAAGCGTTCTCTCCATCACAGCGTAATGACTGCGTTAGACAAAGAAAGCGCTATACGATATCGAACTTTACCGACTCTCTCGGTCTTCTCCCCGGCGTCGACGTACTAAATCAAAGCCGGGTACTATACAGTACAGTTACTTTGTTTTGCATTATTAAAAATGTTTAACACATAATACTGCTTTATTATTATACAGAACTCTATATGTTCTTAAACAACTTTATTATATAAACTTCACAAGACAGGTCATTATAGATAAGCGCTTAATTTATTATCGCAATTTTAGCAACAACAAATGACACTTGGTAATTGCTCAACGGTCCTTTTAGTCACGTATCCTAATTAGTCTTATTTGCCTTCACGCCATATAATCAATTAGGGGGTCAGCAAAATACTTTTTTAAATCTCTTCAGATGTTAAATGATGATGCGGTTTTAGATGTTATTAAATAAAATCCTAATATCCGTCTGGCTATCTACCACCCACAAGTTGCCAAGCACCTGTAGGTGTGTTCTAGCAGCTGCAATTGAGAGTCGGTACTACTTAGGCTCATTCAAGGCCACATCATCACTTGTCATCAGGTGAGATTGTAGTTATAAACGAGAATAGAATTTCTTGTTTGCGTCCTAATTATTATTGCTTAGGAATTAGCAATTTTTGCAGTTTCCTTCATATAAATTTGCTTTTCATCTGTAATGGAGGAGGTAAATTATTCCAAATATTTGACACCGCATATTAGAAACTTCCTTTTTTTTATATATTATAGGGGGCAAACGAACAGATGGGTCACCTGATGGTAAGTGATCACCGCCGTCCATAGACACTAGCAACACCAGGGGAGTCGCAAGTGCGTTGCCGGCCTTTTAATATATGTGGGCCTCCGGCGCTCTCACTGACCGAACGAAACGCAACAGTGCAACCACTGTTACTTCACGTCGGCTTTCTGTGAGAAGGTGGTACTACCCCGGGTGAGCCGACCCATTCATTCTGAAACCAGTAATAGTTTCAGCTAAGCTCTACCACCTATCTTCCTTCAAAGCCTACCGATTTATGTTCAGGCAGCGATAGAGTGCTTGTTATTTTCGTTGAAGTTGCATTATAATACTTGAAACTTTATACGTGTGACGTCACGAGGCGTAATACTTGCTACTATTATTTTTCTTCCTTTCCTCTTAACGTGTGATGATAGATATGAAGGGTCCCTAATACGTATATATGTAAATAATATGAAGCATATTTGAAGATCGGTTTAGATAGATACGGTACAAATTGAGTGGTTGTCATTTTCTCCCGTATGTGCGAAGTGTGGTATTGCACGACCATCAGCAAAATGAAAGTGCTTTGTAATTTAAATTGAGAGCTTGGATAGAAAACTAGAAAAATGTTTTTCGATCGTACAATAAAAGACAATGTTAATATATCTGAGTGAAGGAGTAAAAGTACTAATAACATATTTATTAAGAAGGTGTGTCTATACGTAAGAATGTTCAAAAAAAACCGAATAGCCATGTAACCATACCTTATTACCCGATATGACGCGCGACCTTTTACTAGAGTTGGATCGAAGTTAGCAAACTAACTAATAAAATATATTAATTATACGATTGATTACTTGGTGTTGAAGTTAACGTAATTTATTCGATGGTATATTTAAAAAAAGACAACAGTATTTCAGGACGGATAATTTTTTAATAACAAACCTCATAAAGTAAGTACATAATTAATATACGTGGCCAAATTTATTGTATTTGTTTATTAATTATTATGCATCATTAACATAACGATATATTAGCCATTTTTAATAATTATTATTTCATGGTTAAATTTCAACAATGCTATAAATAAAAAAAAATTAAATAATAAAAAATACAAATAAAATTGAAGTGTCTGTTAGTAAGCGTATACGGCACTTATAATTAAAAAAAAAAAACTTTTGTTTGTCTGTCTCTTTGATCCGGTTAATCTCCGAAAAGTTTGGACCGGTTTTGACGTGACATGTACTGGCAGTTAACTGATGTTATAAAGAGTAATTAAGCTAATTTTCTACTCTAAAAATATCAGGGTTTCGAGCAAATTTAATTAACTAAACAAGCCCTGTTCACAACCACGTGCGCCCCACGAGCGTACTTAAGCTTAACATTGGCGTAACTCTATCATCTGAATCTCATGGCGAATTCATTGGATGGAGCCCCAGTTATAATCGTCACATGGTAATTTAACTTTAGTCAATCTATGTTGCTTAGTCTATCTTGTCCCAAGGAGTTCCTTAAATAGGAGGTTACGGAAGTTCCGGGCATCCGTGACATTATGTCAGCTCTGTCACCCTATAATTACGCCACTGACACTGAACACATTTTTTTACTAGATTCCAACATGGACGAAATCGGCAGTAACAGATAGTAAAATATAAAGATTACATTTAAAAAATAATAATTTGAGTGTGGTAATTACTTAGGTGAGCTTAGGAAAAGCGTTACCACCATGGTTATTACTTAAATATAAATAATATACAATAGTGTAATGCAGAGAAAATGATAATATTAAATGTTATGTTATTTTACTACATAGTTACTTTATCAATATAAATATCTGTCAAATAATACTCATACAAAGAATTTTACAGACTTCACATCATCAAACGTTAAAGGTGGCTTTGTATTTTTGATAACTGCTTGTTAGTATACAGATGTTAAATTTTCGAAAATTTGAATAGCCCTTCTAGTTACTTTTTTCGTTGATTAACCTTTTAAAATTGAAAAAGAAGAAAATAGATAATAAAAGTAAAGTTTACACTGTTCGATTTAGTGCAAAATTTATCTAGGTATGGAATGATGCCATTTCTTATATGTTTTATAAGCGTAATTTGCTAATATTGCTACGTTTAAAGCTTTACTTAATTTATTATTTGTTATCGTTATTTCTTATGTAGATATCATAACAAAACGTTTTTAAAAATATTTGGAAGCGACATCTGACAGCAATAATTACTTATGTCATAATTGTCATCCTACATCCAGTTCTGTCGTAAATTTCAAAACTAATTGTGCTATATTTTTACCATAAATCTATAACTTTCTGTTTTAAATTTCGGTACACCATTAAAACAACGCTATAATTTTCTAACAATTAATTCTTCTATTTGAACACTGAACATAAGTTATATACAAGAAACTACCTTAGTCGTAACCCAATTTAAATGAGAAAAATATGCCGCTGATAATAATTTGTGGTACACCTGTGAGTGGGAAAACGTCAAGAACCCTAGAGTTAAAAGAGTTTTTTGAAAAAAAACATGGGAAAACAGTTGAGATCGTATCTGAAGATGAAGCTATAATAAAGTTAGGCTATGAAAAGAATTCAACATATTTGGACTCTCAGAAGGAGAAACGAGTGAGAGGATACCTTAAATCAGAAGTATTGCGACTAATTGGAAAGGACAATGTTGTTATATTGGATGGGAGCAATTATATCAAAGGTAACGTTTATTTAAACTCGGGAGGAAAATGAAAGTGTACAATATTTCACAGTATACTTTCAAAATTACTGATTTATATATTTTATTGTGTAGTTCTACACTGTATAGTATCCCGTAGTATTATTTTTTATCTATGTTATACACATAATAACTTTATTATTCCTGTTTCTATTTATTTATGTAATTGTATATTGCAATTGTTTACCTAAATTGAAATCCCATTTCAGTGTTCAACTTTTCATACAATAAGATATATAAACCATATTGAATAATAAAAATAATAACAGGCATATGAGCAAAACTTTTAAGGAGAAAAGTATAAAGTGATTTTAATATTAAAAAAATGCTCTATATAAAATCGGATGAGTGCCTTAAACGCTCCCCCTAGTTGTCGGGTGAAACTGTAGAGGCCTTGCCGTGTCAACAGTGTGGTCAGTTCGAAAAAAAAAGTTCTACTTCAGATAAATCAAGGTTTAAATAACAATCATTTACATACTCAAACCAAAATTAGATTTAAAACTGAATAGAAAGCATATTATTGTATGTAACATGAATTGGCTTCTTTTAATTATAAAACTCTTTAAATATAAAACTCTGTAAAATACTTTAGTCTGACCTGAATTTAGATTTGTTGTCAGCTTACAATATACAATATAGAATCACAATATACAATATTACAATATACAATATAGAACCACAACATACAATATTACAATATACAATATAGAATCATAACTCTTATACCATGTGTGTCTTGTAACTACTGTATTTTACTAATACCTGCCTGAAAACAACTGCAAGTAAAAGTCAGTGATAACATACACCAGGATTTAGCTTGTTTCAATTTTAAACTTCATTATGAGAAATTATCAAGTAATTTGCTTAACGAATAAATAAAAAACTTGTAAGCATATAATTAGTACAATTTCTGTGATAAATAAAAGAGGATAGTTTAGTAGGCTATCATGTAACAACTTAAAATCTTCTTGGTTATTTAATTTTCCATCAACATATGTGTTCATGTGAAATATTTTTCCCATAGCTAAATTTTATATTCAGGTTACCGTTATGAACTCTACTGTGCATCCAAAGCATCAAAGTCTACACAATGCACTGTTTACACTATACGTAACCACCAAGAAGCATGGGAAGCAAACACACAAAGAATGGCTGATGGAGATGAAAATACCACAAAGAGTGAGTGTAATAAAAAAGGCTGTGATGATGTAAGAACAATTGCTTACAGTAAAGAAGTGTTTGATGCGTTAACAGTATTGAGGTTAGTAATCTTCGTTTTTGTAATGTTAAAGAGCCTGCTGAGCTGTGTCTGATAGTAAACACAGTATAAACTAAAAATAGCTTAAACATTAGAACTACTGGAGCAATTTCTTCTCGATGAGTGGGTTGTTTTCCGAACCGGTGGTAATTTTGACATTTGTAAGTGTCTTCTTACGGCCGAAACTAAATAAAGTATTTTAGATTTTTTTTTATTGGAATAACTTTAAAATTTATCACTATTTTATAATACATATATACGACTAACCCACAGTTTTATATGATTTAGCTTGTGCACAGTTTAAACATTAACAGTTATTGAAAAACTTATAACACTGAGTGAATAGAGCGTATATTAGGAGTTTATTTCGTTTTACATAGATTTTGGAGATATTATATTACATGGTTTTGTCAGGAACCTATTTTCACTGTAAATTGAGGGATTGGTGTATTATAAACGCAAATGATCAAAAAAGTAACACTTTTAAATTAAAAAGATGTAAGAGGAATATTAAAAGGAATCATTGTGATTAGTCTCCATAGTTTTGATAGTTATGTTTAGGTACCCTCTGAGAAAGAAACTACTGCTATGTTGTAAAATTCCTTCATTATAAATGAATAATTCATAATGGTTGAGTGGTCTGACTAATGGAATGTCAATTTTATGTCTGCAGGTCGGAGCCCTAGAATATACTAACAAATTTTTGGGAATTCATGTACATTTACTAATTGAAATTGGTAATACTATAGGCTATCTGTAAAGAAAAACACACCGAGGAAACCTGAACCTGAGTAATATTACCGTAGTACCACTGTATATGGCAAAATATAGAACTGTGGATAATTCCGAGTTTGAAATTACCAATGTGATGTGGGCTAGTGTGGTGATTATTCACATTCTTTCAGGCCTATGCTAAGCAGTGTGTTACCAATACTAACAATACATGATTTTACTCACAAAAAAAATAATTTTGAAAACTGTCATTACAGGCAACACAGCTAAGTTTAAAAAAAATCTGTATAAACCACTATGATATTACGTATCCTGCCGACTACACGTTTGTGTTGCAGGACATAAGGCATCGTACCTCATCGGCATAGGCATTCACATTATATAAAGCATGACATGTACTTTACTCATAAATAAGTTTAAGGTTATTAAATTAACACTAAATATATTTTTAATTTTCTATATTTCTTATATTATGACATTTATGTCATGTCAAGTTTATCTTTCAATAATTTTGCAGGTTCGAAGAACCAAATTCAAACAATAGGTGGGACAGTCCACTATTTACAGTTATACCAAGTGACCCCATTGATTTAGAGGCAATCTACAAAGTGTTGTTTGAGAAAAAACCACCGCCTCCAAATCAAAGTACACAAAACGTAAGCAATTATTCGTATAAATCACTTAGTAAAAAGAATCTGTAGTAAGTACTAAAGTGCCGAGATAAAAATTTCTTCAATTTTCTCAGGTTTCTTTTTAGTTAGATATGCCCTTTTTCGTTACTATTGTAGTATAATTTATTATTAAACATTTTCAAAATAGTAGCATGCCATCTGTTGAATATTTGGCGAACTACTTTACATTCTCAAACACTGCCATCTGTTAGATATATAAGGATTTAAATAACCGTGTTTCTTTGAAACTGTTATATGATAAATTACATTTTGTTTATATTTGTCGACTTAATAAATAAGATTTCTTCGCCAATTCCCTTATAAACATAGCTAGTAGTACATTGAATGTCAGTATTAAGTGAAAACATATTGCCTATGATGCCCGGTTGAATTACTTACGGGAATTTTGACATTTATAAATGCTAAGGGCCTAAATTGAATATAAAATTTTTGTTCAGTAAATTTTATTAAAGTGATTTTCTCGTGCATATGGAGATAATGAAACATTTACTAGAAGCATATAATTGGTCCACGCGGTTGACTGTTGTCAGATTTATATTAACCAATCAACGCGCACGAAGGTTTTTCTTTACGAAGCTGTTATTTAAATAAAATTGACATTAAAATGAGATTAATCTAAATTATATTTCATTATTTCCAGGCACCACTGACCTCGACGAACTTTCTTTACGAATTAGACAAAGTGACTCAGGCGATATCGAAGCATATCTTGGATTCCAAACAGTTGAACATAAACGGAGAAGTGAAATTTCCTGAATATCCCGGCTGCGTGTTAGAATCTGGTTTCCTTGAAGATGTCAATCCTCAGAAGCTGTTGAGGCTTCGAAGACAGTTCCTTACGTACGCGAAAATGAACCATTCGAATACGGAGACCAATAAAATTGGAAGATTCTTTATACAATATCTAAATAAAACTTTAAGTGACTGATTATTTTTGTGGTTTCTTTTTAATACTGTATAAGCTTCTACTTTACGTAGAAACAAATATATTTGAATGGAAATCATTGGGGAATCGTAGCTTTTGAAACGATGATGGTTTAGTTTAGTTACAGTTTTACAGTTTAGTCTAAAGAAAACATCTTGATTATACCAGAGTATGGTAATAGGGCATTTTCTAAGCCTGTTTTATTAGCTATATTAAAGTAGAAAATCTGTCGCCAAGAACCTGTTAGCGTTCCGGTAGGTTCACTTGAGAGCCAGTCGTAAGGTTAGCGTTTTCAGCATCAACATCTTACCCTTATACCACCTAAGTATAATCGGCACATGTCAGTACTCGAACCTTTTATACATATCATTTTTCACACAATCCATCCACACGTTTTTCGGTCTTCGTTTGCCCCTATATCTGTCCATTTGCAAATTCAAAACTTTTCTTGTTACATGACTTTCATATCTTTTGTCATCATATGCCCGTATCATGCTAACTTATTACTCCTCAACTTCTCTGTCACTGGTGCTATTTTCAAACTTCATCTAATATACTCATTCTCATTCTGGTTACACCACACATCCATCTTAAAATTCGCATCCCTGCCACATGTAATATTTTTTCATCCGTGTTTTTCGTAGCCCGGCACTCGGATCCATACAACAGGACTGAGTCTTAGTACAGCAAAAAAATAAATAAAGGATACACTTATTGAAATATGCTTCAGTCTTTATTACTCACTTCGAGTTTTAATATCACTCTTCCTGACCCAACCTGAGCTTCAACGCTGTCCTTCTTAGTCCTTATCTAAAAGAAGATTATCACGATAGCTCCATTTGATCTGAGGTTATGAAAGTTATGAGAAAGTACGATTTTTAAAGTTATACTTCTTTTAGCGCATTAGGGAAAAATGATGAGAGTAACTTTTTACGATGCGCGCGCATACCGTCACGAAAAACCGACACCCTCAAGTTAGCTATAAGTCAATATTTCATTTTTGTACTTATGCGTTACGCGTTGCCGTTGCTATAGTAACCATTAAAATGTTAACCGTTACCATGGTAAAGTTGTATTCTAAAATTATTTTCTCATATAACTTCTAACGCGTGTACATAAGTACTAAACTACTTTTTTATAAGCACTACGCATTTATGGATATGTAGAGTGAGGCAAGCGGTGTGATGCACATGCGCGGATGAGCGGGGATGTCAATAAATTTTGTAAACAAAGTGTATTTTTGCTTTCAAATTATTTGAATATTTATTCTTCTGCAAGTGAAATATACTGGTCAGATAATAAATAACATAGACCAAGTCGCGGGTATCAGCTAGTTTCTCATAAAATAGAGGATGGAAACTTCTAGTGTATGCTTACAATAAACAAAAGGATAAGTTTTTATTGTTTGCGATTTATTCACATCTCGATGGTTTATCACATTGCTTTATCTTTACAACGACGTAACTAACGTCTGGAGTTAACTCTAAAATGATCTGCAGATCTATTTATTTTCTCCATATTTAGATATAAAATATGTTTAGGCAAGGTTGTAACATTATTTTATTCCGTCGCAGAGTATGGACCTTCATTATAAAGGGATAAAAATAAAATTGTATTGGTAAATATTTATATGTTCACCCATTGAATATATCTCAGAAAACATTTCGAATTATACAACATTATCTAAGTTCTTAGTGCTTATTTATATTACTGTACTTTTTTTCTAGATGAAAGTTACCCCATATCCTTTTATGACAGCGTGTATGCAGAATGGAACGATGGTTCGTTATGTCGCTAAGGCGAGAAAGTATGACAAACAAACGCACATTTAACATTTATAATATTAATTAGGATAGAAAATAAACGATTGTGGAAATTTTAATATTTCTAGACACACCGGTTTAATCTATGAACTGTCAGTCAGTTTTAATTTTTGAAAACCGGATCCGGTAACCATCGCTATCCTCGTTTCATATTTACTGTGTATATACAAATATCTAGTCTTGTTTATTCTTTAGTTTTTATCTGTATATATTCTTTTGTATCTATGTAATATATATGTTAATATTAGGACTAGCTAAAAACAAAAATTGTATTAAAATAAAATTAATTGAATTACAGTGAAAATATTGTTCAAGACGATGTAAAAAAAATTGTTAAAGTTTGAACATTTAATAAAAACATTACGGTCCCCTTTCGTGATTATTCATTTTTCATCTATACAAAACGGTATTTTGTTATTTGACATGTACACAGCGTGTCCTAGAAACCAATAAATATTCGTATAGGAAACTGGACGAACTCCAAAAAAGGTCTAATACGATTTTTCGGTAAGTCGACTTGTTTAAAAGTTATTCATGTTTAAATTTCAACCTTCAAAGGGTAAATAATGACTGCTACTTTTAATGATTAACGAAGCAAGTGATAATTAGTTAGTTAGGTATATATAATCTATGAATCGGTTCCTTTGTGATTCAAGCAGACTAACCCTTCGGCTGATTTTTTAAGAACTAGATTTCAAAATGGCGGATTATATTTTTGACTTTTTTTATATTTCACAACATCTTATATTATAAATTTAATGGTTTAGTAAAATACATTTTACATAAATCATTGTATAATACATAATTTAACATTTTTCAAAGTTTTGTAATAAATCAGGTATTTTTAAGCCTATGCTGCCAACAGTCTATTAACCTGTGCCTCATGAGATCTACATTCGTTCGTATGGAATTTAAACTTTTATGGCTTCGGACAGTCCAGGGATTAAAACTACTGAACATGTCAATATAGGACTTTGATCATTCATGCAGATTTTTTCGTAGGTACTTCTAGGCTACTTATTTTTTGGATTTGTTTGACAGTTTGCCATTTTTTAATGGCCAATGAAGCAGGCAGAAATCAGTCAACCTTAAAACTAAGATGGCTAGAAAAAATAAAGCACTTACTTTAAACGTAACCAACTCGCTTCGAGAGGCTGTAAACAAACCAAACGATTACATCTTAAGTGATTATGTAAACACATTTCACCGAACTTATCTTGTTTTAAGATTTCCGTCATTCGAGCGCGCCGCTCGAATGTTCGCGGCTGTTGAAAAATATTATCAATTTCTATTTCTTTAAATATTCCAATCGATTATACGATTCGGAAACAAAATCAATTCGATCCGAAAGAATATCGAACCGTTTCAGTGCTCGGTTTACAACAAAAAAAGCGTGACGTTATTTTTAAATGAAATTATAAATTTACTCCAAAAAGGAACAATATCAAAAAAGGTTTAACACATATAATAAAGAAATAAACAACGCCATCTAGTTCTCGTATCTGAATACTCTTTTTTTAAAAACGTTTTTTAAAATAATATGTTTTTGAACGATTATCCGTCGACAATAATAATAATATTAGTTCAATTATTAACGAAATCGAGTTTCACAAAATGCGACTTGGACAGTGACACTGACGTGGTAAATAAAAATATACACGAATCGAAAAATCTAATACGAAATAACGGGAACGCTGTGTTAAAAAGATTAGTGAGTGAGAGTGAATTTAATAAAGATACAATAAGAAACATCGGCCGCGACTCTGATACGGTGAATCATTACGAAGATATAACAATTTTAGACGATAACGGTGAATTGAAAACGTTAAAATTCAAATCGGCTGCGTCTAGAATACCCGTTGGATTTAAAAAGTTGCCATATAAAAGCGATGAAGTGTTAAAAGGTGACAAATTAAATACAGTGCCACATTCTGATGATGATTCTGACTCTAATATCGGAGTAAGATCGAAGTTCTTCGACGAATTGGGATGTAAGTATATTTTTATCTACTTTATATATATATAAAAGAAACGAAGACATGCGACTTTGTCTGCGTCGTTTATTATATTAAGAATGTATTTTTCTTACATTTTGATTGCATCTTCGCTGGTGTTAATATAGATTTGACGTTTCCCTAGGATACGGTACGTTTTTTCTGGTTGATTGGTAACCTATGCCCTTTTCTCTATCCCTGACAACGTGTATCCAAAATTTCATTTCGAATAAAAACTCTTATAATATTAGTAAGGATGTACAAATGAAAAATATAAAAGTTAGTGTGTACTTATATACACGCTTTAGAAGTTATACTTCTTTGGCGTAACAAGATAAAAATCTTTTCAAAAATGTTATCTTTCGTCATATTCTACGTTTGTAGAGAAAGCGACTCTAATAATAGAAAAAAGGTATATAATACATACATACTTTTTTGAATAAAATGTTGACTATAGCTAACTTCAGGGTGTCGTCGGTTTTTGGTGACGGTGTGCGCGCGCATCGTAAAAATTTACTCTCATCATTTTTCCCTAACGCGCCAAAAGAAGTATAACTTCAAAAATAGAGAAATAATATATTTTACTTACAAGACTTTATAAGTTTTAGTAGTATTTTTAAAAATGTAATAACTTCATATTAAATGAAGATGTCTTTATTTTTAGTTTAGGTAAAGACCAAGACCAAAAAGTATAATGAAAAAAAATTGATCGAAATTTGTTAGGTAGTTTATGCTTCATGCGCGTACAACGAAGGATCTCTATCATTTTATTTATATACTAGCTGATACCCGCTACTTCGTCCACATTGCTTAATATCTTAACAGTATGTTTTGTATGTTCAGAGGAAAAAATACGATATACTTGTAAGCAAAAGCATACTTCGATTATGCTGAATAATGTTATCTATTTACTACCTCTCTCCTGCGCATGCGCACTACATCGCTTGCCCATCTCTCACATAGTTCCATCAACGCATTTCTTATAAAAATCGTAGTTTCTTAAAACTTTAATTCATTTATTACATGAAAATATCATGATATTTTTTTATATGAAAGAACCAAGTGTCTAAATATAAGAATAAAAAAACGTGATCGATATATACCCAGTAGCTTTTGACTGATGCGCGCACACATTTGATAGAGTGAACCTGTTTTAATAAAACAAAGACAAACGCTACACGAGATTATGCTTTATGATTTTCTTGGTGACGTTTTATCTGTATTGTAGCAATGATGCATGAACGAGCAAACAGATAGACAGACATTTCTCAAAATGATATAAATGTATTTAATTACTTATGCTATACATTCATTTTATATGAAATAGGTATAAGTAGATTCCGATGTGCGTATGTTAATAATTTTTCTTTTACTGAATTACCTGACCGTTTTCATTTTTTTTATTATTGATCGCCTGAACAATTATTAGCTGTAATTGGGCACGATAGATGGGGTTTTTGTTGAAATATGGATTTTTTTATATTTCATTTTCTGACCAAATTCTGATCGATTTCCCATATTAAAAATATGTCATTCCAAATTTTAAACTAACTAGCACTGCTCAATCCTTTCTAATATTATGAATGCGAATGTGGGCTTGTGTTACGCTATTATGCCTTAACTACTCAAGCGATAATTTTGTGCACACACATTGTCAGGGTCACAGAAAAGGAGATGGTGTACTTTTCATTCATAAAAAGTACCATTCTCGGGATATCTCTCGGTCAAATCTACATTAATACGTGCGAAGCCGCGACGATAAGCTAGTATTTATTTAAGTAAATAACTAGATTCGTGATAAAAGAATATCTGCCTACTGGGTTCACTTGTAATAAAATGAATGTTGGTTATATCTGGCATGTGATTAATTCGAACACATTTCGACTGATCGCCTTTAGAATTGGAATACCTAAGAATTTTTTTAAGGAGAAGACTTATATGCTATTAATCGACTAATCGCCTTTAGAATTGGAATACCTAAGATTTTTTTAAGGAGAAGACTTATATGCTATTAATTTTAGTATAACTCACTATTAGGTGGACACATCGTTTTCTATAACCTTCTACCTATTGCTTTATATCGATCATACATTACAACTAGCTGCCCGCCCGGTTTCACGCACGGCCGTTCTACCTAAGAAAATTAGGCCATGTCTTCTCTTTATACTACGACCATATAACTAAATAAAATTGCAACAAATAATTTTCACCTCACTCGCTCGCTTATTCGCTTTTTATATGAGGATTTGTAACCATTGTAACTTTGTAAAGTATTAGCCAAATAGATGCAGCTGTTCTGAAGTGATGCGCTTACATACATTCGACAATTGATTTTTGAAGTTATACTCCTTTGGGCGCGTTAGGGAAAAATGATGAGAGTAAATTTTTACGATGCGCGCGCACACCGTAACGAAAAACCGACGACACCCTGAAGTTAGCTATAGTCAAAATTTTATTAAAAAAAAGTATGTATGTATTAAATACCTTTTTTCTATTGTTGTGTCGTTTTTTCAACAAACGTAGAATAAGGCGAAAGACAAAATTTTTGAAAAGATTTTTATCTTGTTTATATATATATATATATATATATAGTAATAATAAATGTGTGTAAAACCCGGGCACAGAAAAGTTTATGAGAACCTATTTCTTTAGTTCTTATAATGTTTAGTGTTTTCACTTTCTCATCTAATGTTAAATCATGATGGCCTCTGAGATGGTAAACCTAGAGTGAGTGCAGCTGCTGGAATACACCTATAGGTGCCTGGTAACAGACTTTGAACATGAGGGTGGTGGCTAGCCAGGTGGGCCTAGAAAAAACCTTACCACCATAGCACGGTTCATTACGATGTTTTCCTTCACCCAAAGCTTCCGGCAATGATTCGAACCTACGTCGATTGACGCGATGTTCCCATACAATAACTACCGAGCCATTATGGCTTCAAAATTTAAAATATAATTATTATTTAGTGCAGCCTTTCAACACTTGTACAAACAACCTAGTTCTACTTTCCTCTGTAATACATAAAAGAAATTTAGCGGATAATAATATTGTCCGAGAGTCAATAATAGCAGCAGCTCTCCTGTTAACAGTTTAACAATTGAATATTCACATAGATAAGAATTTTTGGAACATTCATGTTTACTGGTTTCTATTAAAAAATGCAAATGCCGTAAGACAAGATATGGCAAATCAGACTGAATCGCATGTGATACTCACCATAGTGACATTGTCGAGTTTTTTTTCTCAAGCTGGTTTATCGCTATTGGTCTGGTGATCATTCACAGGCTTACCAGACTTTACCAGGCTTTTAAAGCGAACGCTTAGGGCACTTGGCTAAAAGGCAACAAGCTTAAGGGTGCCAAAATAAACGAAACCTAAACTTGGCACTTGAATAAAACTAAAGTAAGCACTCGCGTTAATATAACAATACGCGGTATACTTCAGTGACAGACACATATGCGTAGTTTCATATGTGCTGCATGAATGCGTATATGTATTTTGAATCTGCCAATTTTGGCTCAGGGTAATTAATAAAATAAGAAAAAAAGGTCCCTTGCGGAAATATCTTGTATATGAGCACGTGTGGGGAATGAAGTGTGGTGGGTGTGTGTAATGAACTAGTGAATGCAGTGATACTGTATCGCGCCAAAAGCATGCTCAAGGGTTCCATTCTGGGGGTCAAACCTAGGCTTGAGATACTGTCGAGGAGCGCTGCAGCGAGGGTGTGGAAACAAAGTTGATCGCCAGACCACGAAGGGGTAATCGCTGGTCCGTGGTACCTTCCAAGATTGGCGAATACTCGTATATGTTTAGTCAATCAAGCGGCAGGGTGTCTGTTCCCAACTGAATAACTGCCATTATGTATTTGATGATAAATACGTTACAGTGACTCTTGGTTTATCGCTATTCAAGATCAGCCATTTTATACCGGATAATACCGGACTTTCCGCACTAAGAAAGAGAGATAGCCTGGTACAGTTATTTAGTTTACGTTTTAGCATAAAAATGTCTGCACTTTAAATTAATATGTAATAATAATAATAATCTTTATTTTATTTGTATTATGCAAGTTGTGTTTACTTAAGAAATTGTACATCGTAGTCAATGATTAAAGAAATTATGTTTGTTTAGATTAAGCCGATGTAACAATGATTGTAAACCTATTAAATAAATAAATAAATAAATAAATCTCCCAGACAGCCAAATCAGTGCAATGGAGAGACGGGCCCTCCGACCCGTCTCCCCTTGGTCCGGCTTAAGGGCGAACGTGACAAGCGGACGAACCACCTCCTCTCTTCCACTCAGCGTCTATACTAAGCCCCTATCGCGGTCCAGTCGTTGGTAAGGGTCTTCTATTGCTAGATGTTGGCCTGCAATTAACGCCTCCTATGTAATGACTAGCAGGTCCCCCAGCATCCACCAATTTGGGCGAGTGTGGTCCACGCCAATGCATCTAAAACAACGCATGGGTTTGGCCTCCAAAAGTACGACATGGACCATACTCCAGCCCACAAATAGGCGACCCTCCTTCACAACCGACCTTGTTGCGGTCACCGGGAGCGACATGTGTATACTACCCATGCCGCTCCCCACGGTGCGAATATCACCGGTCTTAATTTCCTACCGCAAGTCGCATCAAGAAACCGCGTTCCAAAAAATTGTTACGATTATGTTTATTTTAGCCATAACTAGTCTTATGAAATTATGCACCTTTAATAGTAGATTTAAATTACCTTGGATCATTTCCCATTACTCTAACGGTTTTTGTTGTGCAACATCTAAAAACATGAATAAGGGTAAAATACCATAACATACCTATTTATATTTTAAGTGCATGGTAATTGTACTACACTTTCGAGATTCGAGACTTCTACTTCGAGATTATTGGAATATATAAAATTATTACTTTTTAATTATCAGAACTATTTATTCATATGAGTTTTGCATCTCATTTGATTGTGTAACGTAATTTGATTTGTGACAAACATTGACGATTACTAAGTTCGTAGGTGTTTCATTAATTTAAAAATATATTGGAGTTTATATTAAATTAATTGAATTACACGCCATCTATCTTCTGAATTTATGTCCTACATTACTAATTATTCATACTTTAAGGCATAACATTTTTATTGTTATCAGCAAATTTGTTTATAACGCCATCTATATTTATATTTTCGTTCTTGGATAATTTCATATATATTTTTGTAGATTGTATGGAAGACAGAGTATATAGAACAGGATACAATTGTGTGTCTAGATGAAAGGTACCCAATGTCCGTTTCCGTACTTCAAATAACGTGTATATCAAATTTCAGAGTGAAACAAACAAGCAAACTCACAATCACATTACTATTATTAGTTTAGGTTATTTTTTATTAAATTTTAAATTAAAAACCATTTAAAATGATAGTGTATTATATTTATTATTTACGTAATTACATATTTGTTTGCAATTAAATGACCATTTATGACGTGTACTTCGGAATTAAAATCCACTTAATTCTTATCTTATAAATGTGAAAGCGAGTTTGTTTAATACACTTTCACGCCTTAACTGCTCAACCAATCATCTTGGTATTTTACATACAAGAATTTTAGTTTAGTTCCCGAGAAGATAATTAAATTACTTTAACACGAGCATAGCCGTGAGAAAAGGCTAGTGCTGTAATATTTCCTTAGTCATCGTCCATACATATATTTTGCTCCGAGAAATTATAACACAATGCGTAACAGGTCGTTTCATAACATTGCTTAAGGCCGCGTTCAGGAGAAAGCCGCATCCGGCATTATTATTACTCACTGTGAAGACTTATGTTAGTAAGGAGGCGTTCATTAGTTACATAAGATATTTTATTATTGTCCTCGTATTAAGATGAATTAAGATATAGTACTACCTTTCTCTTCATCATGTGATAATAGTATTATATATATTGTTCGATAATCACTTCTACTTAGCAGTTTGATGTGGATGAGTACAGGACACATGAAAAGCGCCACAGGTTAGGAGAAAGGAATGCGAGGTGAGGGGGATATCAAAATGGTCGTCAAGATACAATTAAATTGGCCCGTTGGTGAAGTTTATGCGCATATGTTTCTTTGTAAGCGTAGTTTTATCTGAGTATTTTGCTTGACACCATAGAAACTTAATGAGTAATTCTTCTTACTCTTCATACTCTTCAGAAATCTTCATTGATATGTAAATGCAAATGTGAGATTGTGTATTTATTGCATTTTCACAGCTTAACTAATCATGAAATCAGAGTTACCAACTCTCAAAAATGTTTCCCACTAAACCAAAGCGAAAACCCCTTAAATAGCGATTAAATACTTGAGAATCCCTTTAAATTAAAAATGAATGATTTTGACATTGAGGTTGACAAACGTCTAGAAATGTGTAGTTATTTTTTAAATAAATTACAAAAAAAAATTAATAGTCTTTTTAAATACACTTATTACTTATTCAATTTCTACATGTGTAATTTTTTTATTTTTTTCTTCATAATAGTTTGTTCGTTGAAATGATTCCAAAAAAAAGGCTGGCTTAGGTTATGTCATTTACGTATGCACATTAAATAAAAACTCATAAACATATTAAGACCCTAAAAAAATCCACCCCGCTTATTTATCATCTACATTTGGGGGAAAAACTCCTAAGTTGAGAAGCCTGTATGGAATTTTGTGTACACGTTGTCAGGGGTACAAGAAAGGGTGTACGGTACTGTGGGGGTGCTGATTAGTGCACTATATTTCTAGGATTCACGTTTTTGTTTTGGTTTTATTCTTACAATATGGCAGAGCGCACTGCGCCCGTAAGGCATCCCAAACCCTCATAAACACATGCAAACTCACTCACCCACATTCCGGCTCCTGATAGTATCGGCACCTACTGCGCAGAGCTCATCCAATGGTCACCACACATAATAAAAATGCTTAGCATATTTAGTTTCCAGAACGTTAACCATCGATTTTACACTCGAGCCCGGTGCATCGGATAATCTGAGGTATTGACACTGTGCCCAAGGACATGGAAAAGATGTCACCATCATGCAGAATCGGTTTATCTTAATTTAATATAAGATAGGAAATACACTTGCCGGCACAAACAAGTAATTTTTATCTAGAAGAAAGTACTGTTCCCGAGGGATATGTCGAATATACATTAACCCCTCGGGTGTTTTTTAAGATCCAGACCTCAAAATGGCGGACCATGTTTTTAAATTTCGAACCAATTTGTTTGTTGACATTACATGTACATGCATTTGTATGGAGCTTAAATCCTTATAGTTTTCGACAGTCAAGGGGTTAACGCGAGCAAAAGCTATTTATTAATATTTGGCTGACCGAACTCCCGATCTATTGGCAAAAATGCAAGTACCACAAAAATTTACAAGATGGGGCTATTTATAATATTAGAGTAAACGCATGTGGGGTTACGTATATAGTTAGTTAAATTATAAACCTTAAATCTACTTGATACTGCCTACTTATTTCGCTTTAGTTTTAAGCACGTTTTATTCATTACTGCGCATTATGAGCTCACCCTTATCGAATGTCAAGGCAGTTCGGTGTTGCACCAAATACCAGCTTTCCCCAACAATCTCTCACGTAATACGGGCAGCCGATTCACTTGGAAGATAAGCAATATCGAATTACGTTCGCTTTTATTACGGACGTTTCGTTAATGGATTAAAATTGAAACTGAATTCATTTCACTTTTTTTTTTTTTTTTTTTTGTTTATTTTCTCTATTCAGTACAATATTTCTGTTTTTATACTTTAAGTACATTACATGAGTTGTCAAGTCTTATTTATTATTATAATAATTTTCATTTTTTATACATTTTTTTAAATATTTGCACTACATACAATTCTATTTTCTCTCCACAAGACCATTGGTTATATGGAAGAAAATGCTTTGTGTCATTAAACTCGCCAGTGTACAAAGTAAAAAGTATTATAAAGTATTCATTCGTGCGTAAATTTATTCTTTAATTTGTTTAATTCGATTCCTAATAACGATTATACCATCGATTGAAAGTTTTTTTTGCGTGCTATTTTAGTATTAAATTAAACCATATTAAATAGCGGATTCGTTGTCTATCATAGCAAATAAATCTAAATCAAAAATATTTTATTACTTTCAAGCGATAGTTGTTGAATTGTTAGCGTGTTCGCACACTGCGTTCATTCACGCAGTTTCGAATTGTTGCGTATGAGCCGGAGCATTCTGTGAAGAAACCATAACATGGGGTTAAGGGTTACTCTACACCTACTTGGTTAGCTACAAACCCCAAGTTGCAAATATGTCACCAAGCACTTGGTGATGTGTTTCGGCAGTTGCACTTAAGAATAAGTCCTCATTTAGGTTTTACGTGATTACCTTAGAAGAAATCATCAAGGTGATTCAGTTAAAACTACGATCAAAATACCTAAAATTTATAAATGTAGTTATCAGTTCTCACGAAAACTTGATACAATTACCAACCAACCAATTTCGTGGTGTCCCTTTTAGGTGTCGGCGAGCCCGCGTATCGTAAAAAATCACTCTCACTATTTTTCCTAAACGCGCCAAACGAAGTATAACTAAATAAATACTATTTGGGCCCTGAGAAGGTGCTCAAGAAAGTCAAAATTCTACCACCAATTCTGGAAACAACACAATCATCAAGAAGAACCGGTAAGAAACTCGATCTGGTCTGTCATTTTATCACATATATTTTTTTACCTATATAAATTAATAACATTCTAGAAACCTAAATAACCTGATTGAACTGTCTAATGAATCGTGATCTACATATAAAGTTTAAAATGTAAAACCGGTGGCAGCTTTCGTGTTAACTCTCGCCGTTGCCTGTATTCACAGGTGTGCTCAACGTTTCCAATGTAACTCTATAAAGTGACGTCATTATATATGTTGGTAAACGCAGTATGATAAAAGAATAACGGCCTACACCGAGAACCGAAAATTTTGATGTAGTTTCGAATCCTTGCGAATGAGCCAGAGTTTTTGGTGAAGAAAAACATGATAATGAAAATAGGAATTTTTCTAAACTCGTTTGGATACCTATTACCCTCAAGTTGATATCTGTCACCAAGCACCTATAGGTGTATTGCGGCAGTTGCACTTGACAGCCAGTGCCTCCAGGTTTAGTATGTAGCAAACGTGGACAATATCATCATTGGACATCAGATGAGATTATGATCAAAAGCTAAACCAAGTTGTAAAGAAAACATACCCAATAATTATATGAATTAAATAAACACGAAAACAACGGGGGAAGTGGATACTAATGTGCTGGTAAATTGCGATAATTGAAGTCTGCAAAAAAGCCATTATCGGTGTTGTGGTACTATGTTTGCCTTCACTGAAAGCTGCGATATTGTCGCAAGCATTCAAACTTGGTGCGATTTAGGTGGTATCCGAACACGCTATCGACTGAATCATCATCGCATGGGCTGATTATTAAAACATTTTCTTTCATGTATTATAAGTGCAGTTAGGTTTTGAAACTGTACCACGTCCTTATTTTAACTACCGTTAGATAATTGACAAGCCACTTGCCGGTCAACGGTGATGCTAAGTGTGATAATTTTTGTTGCAGCATTTACCTATAACAATAAACGGTAAATTCTATTTTATAAAGTTTATTTCTATATTTCACTTTCCCTCAAGATTTAATATGATTCGTGGAATACGTACACGTTAAACACAAATCGTTACGAGTATTTCATAAGAATAAAAAAAACCCAAAATTATAAAACTTTAGAATCTTTAATTAGTATATATGTAGTTATTTAGTAGTTTAGAGATTTTGACTCCTCGTTTCTAACCGATATATAAGCAGGCTTATCCCTTATGGATATCCACGCCGCTGGGCAGCTAAGCGTGGATTATGTCCGACTCGTATAGACTAAAACTTCATGATATTCTTTACATACCTTTTTGGACGAGGAGCCGGCACTGCCTATGCGTTTTATCTACTTGACTCGGTATATGTCAGTCTCTCATATAGGACTGGCGATCTAAGGAGTCGCGATACTGTCACGTAAAATAACAGACAAGGACATGCGGTGCCTGTGATCCAGAAAAATTACTATAAAATCTATATTGCGGCGAGCAAACGTGCAAGCAAAAACAATTATATATAAGACAATTCACAATCAATCCAAATGAGGTACGTAGTTCCTATAAGGCAACAAAAAGATATTCATGAAGACAAAGTCGCAGTTATTACCTAGTGTGTTAATAAAAATCTGAATTACGGAATTTTACGTAACAATAATGCAGGTATTGTTGTTATGAACATGGCTTAAGTGTATGAACATTCTAACATGCGATTGCACATGGAAGTGTTATGTGTAATACTTTGTGAAATGTATTCATCGAAGTATCCAATGATTGCGTCTCTATTTATTTAGCTTTGTAATTACTATGACAAGCGCAACCATAATGTTTGCGGCGACCAACCTTTATAATACTCGCACACTAAGCAGTCGTGACCATAATGTTTGCAGCGACCAACCTTTATAATATCTGCATTTTTTTTTATATTATAGGGGCCAAACGAACAGGTGGGTCACCTGATGGTAAGTTTTTTTTTTTTTTTTTTTTTTCGAACTGACTACACTGTCAACCCGGCAAGGCATCCACAGTTTCACCGGACCACCAAGGGGAGCGCTTAAGGCACTCACCCGACTCTATGTAGGCAACCAGCACAAGGGCGCACGGCGCGCCTCGGCTTGGACTGTTACCGATTATCCCGAGTCTAACTAAGCTTAGGCTAACTATTATTTCATACATATATAAATTCGTGAAACATACACGTGTACCAAGCATGTATGTTTCAGGAACTCATACATGTATCTTGAATCTGACCACTAAGTTAGTATAAGCTAACTCCGTTCGAGAAAGGGGTTCAAAATAAAAATAAAAAAACAACCCAACCACTATGTGTACCTATATGTGTGTATGTGCACGTGTGTGGGGTGATCGGTGTTGTGTGTCAAAAACTAGTGTTTGAAAATTAATTCAGTGTCACTGTTGTCGCGCAAGCAACGTGCTCGAGGGCTCCATTCCGGAGGATCGGACCTCGGCTTGAGCCGCTGCCGAGGGGGGCCTAAACGAGTGTGCTGGAGCAAAATTCACAGTCAAGCCGCGGCGGCATGATCTGTGATTACGCGGACGTGGGCGCGCACACGCTCTGTTTCGAGGGACGGAAGGGTACTGGAAGTTAGCTGCCGTTATTTTGTCGGGAGGATCTGTAAAAATATATCGCGGACGTCTTTTGTAACGCGGCGCATCGGGTACGGTGTCGTAAGTCGCGGCGGATACCACTAACGGACTGGGATGATTCGCGGCTTTCTCAAAATAGCTACTAGTGAGTGTCCTAACGTACTCCCAGATAGACGGCATCTCCAGGTCCCTGTGGAGGTCGACTCTCCGGATATACCAAGGGGCACCTACTGCCCTACGAAGAAAACGATTCTGTAGTTTTTGCAACTTTTCGAAGTTATAACTTGACATATGTGCGAAAACGGGACAACTATATGTCAGAATAGGACGGATACATGTCTTATACAAAGTAAGCTTATGTCTGAAGGACATTTTACTTTTAGGACAAACTAATGGGTGCAAGCGACCCAAGACCATAGCGGCCTTGTTTCGAACTCTATCAGTATGCGCTTTGAAAGTGAGGCGCCTATCTAATGTAACTCCTAGGTATTTGACCTCACGTACCCAAGGAATCTCGGTTTCGTACAGCCTGAGGGGCTTTAGATACTTAGGTTGCGGACGATTTACGGGGTCGAAAAATATCGCGGCGCTTTTTTCGGGATTAACCTCTATTCGCCATTGACGATACCATTCACCGAGTGTGACGATGGCTTTATTGATGCGATTTCTAAGAAAGTCCGGCCGCCAACCGGAAGCGTAGATAACTGTATCGTCAGCATAGCAACCTAACTCGATCCCCGGGGACCGAGGTAAGTCACTGATGAACAGGTTGAAGAGAGAGGGCGCAAGAATAGACCCTTGCGGCACACCTGAGCGTATCGGGTGGGGCGGGGACAGCTCACCTTCCACTCTATAGCGGAAAGTCCTATCAGTGAGATAATCGCGGATTATACGTACTAAGCTATCGGGTATGCGAGACTGAAAAAGTTTATAAACGAGCCCGGCGTGCCAGACCTTATCGAAGGCCTTGGCAATGTCGAAAAAGACTGCTATTGTGCGTTTCGGTTTAGGTTTATCCGGGTTGACCTTCTTTTGAGGATCTTCGTTAAATTTAGAAAAGATGTACTCCGTGAGGCGGTGTACTTGATTCGTACATGAGTATTTAGCTCGAAATCCAAACTGCTCAGGTGGTAACAAATCTAACTCTGAAATAGAGGTCTGGAGACGGTTCAGAAGGAGCCGCTCGTATAGTTTGCCTAATGTATCGAGGAGACTGATAGGGCGATAACTTGTGGGAAGCGTAGCTTTTTTGCCCGGTTTGTGAATTCCTATTACTACGGCCTTTTTCCAGGCGGCTGGAAAGTGACCCTGGGACATGGCCGCATTGAAGATGCAGACCAGGAGAGCTATAATGTGGTCAGGAAGGAGCTTCAGTACCTCGTTCCTGATCCCATCGGGACCTGGAGACTTTCTAAGCTTGAGACGCTTGATGGCGGCCGATACTTCATCGAAACTAATCGGGGTTAAGGTATCTGCGCGAGGAGATGCGAGAGAACGCTCTACCGAGGATTCGATCGATCCAATATGGATAGGGTCAGTGTTGGCAGTGTTCGGAGAGCATTGCTCCTCTAAATTCGCGGCGAGACATTCCGCTTTGTCTATACTATCGAACGCGGGAGGCAACCCAGGACCTCTGTCTAATGGGGGCATCGGTGTACTGAGATCTGATTTGAACTTTCGCGCGAGTGTCCAATACGCCACGTGGGATGGCTGGATCTCCTCCAAAAGCTTGTCCCACCTGGCGCCTCGGATTTCCGAAATACGTTTTTTAACTAATTTACGTAACAAACGTAACCGATTGCGATTATCTACGGACGGGTAAGTGTCGTAGGCTCGAGTCGCGGCGTTCTTTTCCGTGATCAACGCTCTCACGTCGTTGGGGAGTATAAAGCGGCGATCATTCACCGCTTGTACTTCTTTCGAGGTCTCTCTAACGGCGGTCCGAAGAAAGTCGACCAGGGAATCGATAGCCTGATCCGCGTCGGTTTTAGACACCAACACGTCCGGGATTCTATTTAAACTAACCGAGGAAGGATTATCTTTAAAATATTTACTAAGCTTCGTGTAGTCAGCTACGCGCGCGGGCTGAAAATCGATGTCGAAACTAGAACCTAACTGTAATACTACAGGACGGTGATCAGAGTCGAGTTCGTGTACGACTTGTATAAGTCGTACCTCAAGCGCGACGTTCTTTAACAGAGCTACATCTAACACTGTCGGCCGACAGCGATCCTGATAGTGAGTGGGTTCCGGTGGGGCTATGACATCAAAAGCGAGATCATTACCTAGCTTGTCGAGAATCACCCCGTTACGAGAAGTACTCGAACTATTCCATATAACGTTCCCGCTGTTGAGGTCCCCGGCTATAATGACCGAATTCCCTAAAGCGAACAACGCCTCTAAGTCGGACTTGAGAAGCTTTTTATTCGGTGAAAGGTACGCGGATACTATTGTAATCGTCTGGTGACCGGTCATGCCTAACCTGCACACTGACACTTCCATATTGGAAAGAACGGGCGGCTCTACCGGCATGCAATACAACGAACGTTTATAATAAATCAAAGTGCCGCCCCCGCGGGTGACACGGTCGTTTCTAATTATACTATAATTCGCGATCGCGGGATTGCTCATCTTCGGTTTTAAAAGCGTTTCTTGAACTAAGAATATGTCTATCTGTCTATCACGTAGGAAGGCGGCTACTAACTCTCGTTGTGTTTGAAGATTTCTCGCGTTAAAGAACGAAAGACAAAGACCACGTGGTTTAATTCTATTTAACGACGCGAAATCTATTTATTACTATTTACTGAGACGCGGGCAAGGCGTTGTATCGTCGCAGCAACGCCTGGGAATGAAGAGACCGCATTAAGGAGGCCGATGTCCCTATTGCTGTTAACTATTTTATTGAACGCGACGATCTCCTGAATATCGTGTTCGAGCAGTACCTGTGTCAGCCAATCAATACCAGACTGGGAGAACGAGAAAGCGTGTGTAGCCTGAACAGGCATCGCTCCCTGTGGCTGGGGCTGGGCCTGAGGCTTGAGAGCCTGAGGCTGTGGCTTAGAAGCCCAGGACGCTACGGGCGCACGCCAGGACTGGGGCACGCGCGGCACAGAGGGTGCCTCACGTGGTGTGGGAATCGGCGCTACCGGGACACGGGAGGTACCTGGCAGGTCAGGGAAGGCCTCCACGGACATAAGAGGTGGAGGCGGGGGACGTGCGGAGACAACAGGCGCCCTACGGGCTTGTCTCGCTTGGCGGGGACGTTGTGTGCGTGGCGCGCGAGGACACCCGCGATAGTTCGCGGGGTGACCTGCGTTACCGCAGAGAACGCAGCTCGGGGGCTCGGGAGTGTCGGGAGTGCGTGCGCACTCCTTCGTAGGGTGGTCCCCTAGGCACTTAACGCACCTGGGACGAAGATGGCAATTGCGGGCTGAGTGACCATAACTCTGGCAGTTATGGCACTGCGAAGGAGTATGGGACTTGCGAGGGGCCTCAACAGTGATGCCGGTGAGGCCACAAACAGAGGTGAGGCCGAAAATAGCCTTACCCTCTTGTGATCGGTCGAGGACGACCAGGACCATCTGGTAGGGGGCTTTGGTACGGGGGTGGTACATCCTATGTACCTCTCGGACAGGGAAGTCTTGCTCCTTAAGGGAGCCTGAGACGTCATCGGTCGATAACTCGACTGGGACACGCCTAACTACGACGCGAAGGAGGCGTTCTTCTTCGAGCGCGAAAGTAAAATAAGCGAGCTTCCTCTCACGGAGAAGAGAGGTAAGTTTGCGGTGATCGGTGGTGGATGAAACTTTTACTTGAATACCTGCAGGCGTATTCAAGGCGGACGTGTACCGGATGTTCTTCTCGTTTAACCGAGTGGATATCATCATCCAGGATGCCTTGTCTTGTATAGTAACTGGGGGCGGGGTGCGGGGCTTCTTAGACTCGGCTACAGAACCCGTAGCTCGGGCTTGAGATGAAAGAGCGGGACTGGACCTACCTGAATCAGTCGGCTTGTGATTGGCTGAGACGGATGCACCTTCTACTTGCGGCTTCTTATTTACCGGGTATTCCGTACCCGATTCGGAATCCGAGGCGTGCGAGATAACGGGAACGGGCCGTTGCCGCTTTCGGTTTACGGTTGTGAAACCGTCGTTCGTGATTACGGGAGTCGCGCCGGTATCGAGCTCCATGTCGGAATCAGAGCTAGAGCTTGGGATGGGAGCTTTGAGTACTCCACTGTCTTCCGGGATTTCCTGAGGCAGAGATGACGCCAATGACGCGAAAGAATTCGCGGTTGCCACACGGGACACTAATACAACATTCTCGGAGGACGCGGTAGGGGCATCGTTGACGAATTCCGTGAATAACGATGGGGCGCGAATAGCGACAAGATGTCGCAGCCTATCAAACTGTTCCTGTATTGATGCCATTCCTTGGCTTGACGGACAAGGTGCGATACAAAATAGCCTCCCTGCCTGAGGGGCAGGGGGGTGCGCGTAAACAAATTATCGGAACACTCCAATCACTTGTTGTCACTGTTAACTTTAACACGTGGGCCGCACTAAAAAGTGCGGATTACGATCACAATAACAATCGCACAAAACAAAAACAAAACACTTCACACAGGTGCGTTTCTCGGAAGTAATCGAAGTTCAAAAACACAATAGTATCGAGCGATGAATCACTCGACCGTACTGCGCACCTGAACAACAATTAATTAGTTCGCGGAACAACATCTGGCGCGCAACGGACACGTCCGTACACGACGGCTGCTGGGTCGGAACTCCCTGATGGTAAGTGATCACCGCCGTCCATAGACACTAGCAACACCAGGGGAGTCGCAAGTGTGTTGCCGGCCTTTTAAATATGTGGGCCTCCGGCGCTCTCACTGACCGAACGAAACGCAACAGTGCAACCACTGTTACTTCACGTCGGTTTTCTGTGAGAGGGTGGTACTACCGCGGGCGAGCCGACCCATTCATGCTGAAACCAGTAATAGCTTCAGCGTAGCTCTACCACCTACACGTGCATACTAGGTGATCGCAACCATAATGGTTGAGACAACCGACGCTTCTAATACCCGCACACTAAGCGATCAAAACCTTAAGGTTGCAGCGACCGACCGTTATAATACTCGCACACTAATCGATTACAACCATAATGTTTGTGGCGACCAACCCTTTACATGTATAAATATAACTCTATATAAATAAAAATGAATTGCCAAATGTATAATATCTAAGTGTATCACTTCAGAACGGATGGACCTATCTGTCTATTTTTATGTTGTGTTTGTAAATGCTTGGACAGAGTTTGTATGAAAGAAAATATTTGAAAAATCTGTGTAAAGATCTATGCTTCGAGAACAGTATATTTTTTTCTGAAAGAAAGTCACCCTATATCCGTTTCTGTATGTGTGGTAAAGCATAAACAAACTTACGAATTTATAATATTAATTTGTATTTATTGAAGCTTACCTGACCGAGTCAGTTGTAATTCAAAATTTTAGAAAAAAAATCCGAGCAAATCCGAGATTTATGGCTAGTATCATGATAAAAAATAAAAACACATTTCGTTATACAACCTCCACCACGCATTTCTGTTCCGAAATAATATAATGTCAACTCCACACATCCGGTTCTTGCATATAAAATGAATTGCAAAAGACAGATGTGTAAGGTTATGAAATTTTTTTGTCCTATACGAAAACACTAGTGCGTTCTGTGACCTACTTATATTTACGTTTATTAAAATACTTACACCGTTTTAATTCCATGCTGGATGGTGTTTCGCGTCGGTAAAAATAACATTGTAACTTCCGTTATAATATAATCGAGTTACGTTCTGTTTCACACAGAACTTGGAACGCTAAGCTTTTGTTTTCGAAATGTACATATTAAGAATGGCCTCAATGACTGATTTTAATATTCTATTCTATAATGGCTAAGCGAAAGTAGTATCTTTGTCATAATTGATCACTTTAAAAATATAACTATTTGATTAAAATTTGGAATTGGTTATTTGAACTATAAAAAGTTCGAGATGTTCGAACAATTACAATTTCGAGTACAGTTCGTGTCAAAAGTTTTGACCTCTCTGAATGATAGCAGTGTAGAACACACTTTAGGTATAAATATGTATTATATTGCATGTATAATAAATAAACTTAAGGATCAATAAATGGCAATTTTAATTTCCTATAGTAATATTTTAACTTTGTTTTGTATTAAACTCTTGACTGTATTACGCGTAAGTCCAAACTAAGACTATATTCAAAGCAGTCAAAAAGATTGGACGAGGACTGTAGTCTTCGATGTATATATAGACGTAGATAAAACAGTTCAGTACCATTTTCTCCTCTGTTTGTCAAACGACTTCTTTTTGGTTTAGTAGGTAGCTAATGAAAAGCTTTAAAGTTGAATGAAAACAATTTGGGTACGGTTTTTTTTCTCTTATCATCGACGAGCCGAAGCATTTATTTATAAGTCTCTATTCATTTTACTTCACGTTCCTTGCGTTTACTATTCTACAATAATTGTATTCTCTTTGGCTAAAAACCTCAACAATATTGAAACTTAAAAGAGAATTTGTTATCGTAGAATTTCGAAGACAACTAGACAATAGTTGACAGTTATTATTTCAAATTGTAATACGAACTATTCGAATTATTCATTTTGCTCGAATTTTGGACTCGATTTTCGAATTTAATTACTTAATTCCATTCGTTCTCGTTAAAAGACAAGTCTGTAGAACGATTTTAGGAGAGGTGTTTTTGTAGAAAATTGATTTTTGACGATTGATTACTATTGCATTCCAAACTAAATTAAGATTGTTCTATGGTAACTCAACAATTACTCTCGTGTCACAAAAGTCAGCCATGTGCGAGAATTGAACCTGCTTTCCGGCTTTTGGGTCCATTACGCAAGGAAGCCTATGGAATGATTGAGTCATAAAGAATAAATCTGTCTAGCATATTATTATGAATTATTGGTTATTTTTAACATGAAGCAAATTTACAATTTTACAATACATTGATAATCAATTTTATATTTGTATAATACCTGCTTAATTTACAACGTAAGAATTATGAAGAAAACACTTTACAAATGACACTGGCAGATGCTTCGATAGCGTCTTACATTCGCGTTCATACATTAAAAAGAAAAAGTTGTTGATGGAACAAATAATATATGTATATCGTTTTCATTTTATCCATTATACATAATAACGCACATGAATACTGAATTGAGGTAAAAAAAAAAACAATATAAAATTACCACTTTATAAATTCATTTCACAGATTATATTCGCGAAATTATAGTCTATGTAATACGTTACATTAATAACAATGAATTTGTATTACGCATACTAACTATAAACATTGTTGGTGGTGTTATTTCGTAATGAATGCAAATATGGCGCGAGCTAAATTTCACGCAGGTTTCGTTCGCAGCCCAAACGAAAGTGAAATGGCGGGAAAATAAACAAACGGTTAAAAATAGTTTTTACTCTCGTTCTCATTTTGTGAAATACGATAATTATAATTATTTAAATAAGTATACACTATCTGATGTCATTAACAATTACATGTTTGACTTGGAATAAATATGGGTTGGCTTTAATTCATTTGTTGTAATTTAGGTATTCCAATTTAATTCCTACAAGAGCTTACTCATTTTTAGTTCTGTCATAATTGCCTAGCCTTTACGTAAAAGTGTAATAATTTTAACCCATATAATACTCCGAAAAATTGTCCTTCAGTCCGTAAAAGTCGCATAAAAATCAGATATTAGCTCAAAAATACAATTTATAGATAAGAAAATCCATTATGTACGTATTTCTATAATTCTGTGTGTAATTATCGTACCTATATTATTTCTATAATTATTGCATTGTTTATAACTGGTGATTAATAATCGGTTTCACACAGATGCAATTATACTACTGTAACGTTCCAAGTTCCGTTTATATATACCAGAAATAGTGTGTACATGAATCCCTCGGCTGTTTTTTTTCAGATCCAGAACTCAAAATGGCGGGTTATGATGTTATTTTTTATTTCACATGGTCCATTGTAAATTTCATGGTTTAGTAAAAAAAGAAATCAAAACATTTATTTCATATGACAAGAATTTTACAGTACATAATTTGTTATTTTTCAAATTTTGTAATTAATTAGGCATTTTTTTTAACTTATGCTGCCCACAGTCTCTTTAGCTGTGCCTCATGAAATCAACATTCGTTTGTATGGAACTTAAACCTTTATGGTTTTGGGTGAATTTGCGAGAAAAAACTAGTATTAGATAAAAGTATCACCTAACGTTAAAGTGATGAAGTATCAAAAACCTTAACAATTGCATTGCTATGTGAACAAAATCGACCTCTTTCTGTATTCTCTCCACAGCCATATTAAAAATGAATTAAGTATTTACAGTTAAACAATTGAACAACGAGTTTGTACATGACTCAGAGATGTCACTAGGTTCTTACATTTTAGTCGAAATCTACGAGTATATAAATAAAAAAAAACAATTGATGTATGTATGTAAGCGCATCACTTTAGAATAGCTGCAATTATTTGAATAATTATTTTTTATCGAGTTCGTAATTGTCAGGACAAAGTTTGTAGGAGAGAAAATGTTTTGAAAAATCTTACTGAAATGTGAAAAATTTGGGTTAAAATATCTCTATATAACAAAGTGACTGAGTGACGAAGAACACAGTGGGGACATATTTAAAAATATTGATAGAAATTATAAATTAACGATCGGTTGATATTTTATTCCAATACATGGTTTTACTGTGAAGGGGAAATCTAGTCTCCTTTTCTTCAACAACACCTTTGCAGAGCTGGAACCAGCAGCTAATCTTATATAAATAAAATGATAGATACCTGACGTTGGGTGCACATCACAAAAAACTATTTAATAGATAACGATTTTTTTTGGTTTTACTTATTGGACATTTGATCCTTATCTAAAAAATATCACGATAACTTCTTTTAATATAAAAAAAAATCGAGGCCGTCGAAAGGACTGCCGACAGAAGGGAAAACACAAAACAATGAAATAACTGTGTTCTTTTTGAATTTTCTAAGTCAATTATAATCTGAAAATTGAATAATTTATGAAGCGGAATGATTAGCATTAGTCTGTTTTTCTCTCAGAGTGCAAATACCGAGGAATAATTATATATATTTTTATGCAGCTTATTGATTAATTAAACACATGATGGGATACACAAGCTTAATGAAGTAATCTGGTTTACAATTTGATCAATAATCAATACAGTTGTAAATATTTACAAAGAAAAATACCATCGAGAAATGTAGATAATAATATGTCCATATTAACACGTGAATAAAACACTGTGTACATCATATTATGGTCGAATTTTGACCACTGAACGACCTCTATTAGAAACGAGCAGCGTTGTTACAATAGGTGGATACTTGTTATTATTTCTCGCAAAAGTTATGCAACGGATTTTGAAGAATCTTTGCAGTAATATAGCATATATATTAGAATAACACATACACTACAAATTATAAGGATATTGTTTAAATTGGCCAAAATATCATGACAAGTAACAAGCAAGTTTAAAAAAATCCTGTAATTTGAGTTTTACTTCGACATGTTTCGCATAAATCGTCAGAGTTACCCAAAGATAATGTATGATGGCGACAATAATAAATTCACAAATGCAAACGAAGTCGAGGGCGGCTACAAGTTAAATAATAATTTGATATAAGAAATTGCAAATAATTAGCCTGTCGAGCCATTTAACATGACAACTAAAGACATGAACAGTTCGAATCATACACATAAATAAAATTTAAGTGTCATTTTGTAATGTCAAAATAATAGCTTCTTCCCAAATCGATGTGAAAGTATATATATACTGCGGTTATAATACAAAATTAATTTTTAAAATTTTGGTCTGGGTTTTTGGCGGGATCTTAGTCTGTTATGTAGTGGTTTTTATATTTTATTCATAATCTTGTGTTATTAGACCCTATATTTTGCAATATTGGTGGTGTATTACTTAATATAGTTCGGTTATTATGCACAAGTGAAATGGGTGGGAAATAATACCACGGAGCATGCATTCTGAGATGCCACCAAAACTCCATGGAAAGTTCTAACAAGGAAACCACCATCTTGTTAGAACATTATAATTATCACAAGACACTTACTTGGTAAAATCTTGTTATTTGACGCTGGCTAGTGCACAAACCATGACGGAATCAAAAAATAAAGAAGAAGAAGAAATTTTGGTGTGTGGACAACTTCCTGCTGATCTCCGAAACGATTCAACCGATTTTGACGTGACTGTCACTGAAAGATAGTTGATGTTATAAGGATTAATTCTATATTTATTTTATTAAAAAAATAGGGATTTGCAGATATACAGTAAGTAAAAGAAGCAGTACCCAGTATTGCGCGCATGGACACCCCACGCGCACCTCTACACTGAACTATTTTTATCTAAATTCTACGCAGACTAACACGCAGGTAATAGCTAGTTGTGAATATTCTTGCGTTTAATATCCTTCTCACAATCTTAATTCATACTTGATGATCGGTGTCCAGTTAAATCGCCATTACTAAAGAAAGCAGACACGTCCATTTAAAGCAAATTACTAGTTGACCAATACACGGCCAAACAAAAGCGAACTCTATTCCTAAGCAGCTAATATCCATGTAGGAGAACCCTTTATCTATTAAATAGCCACGAGTTCTTGCTAAGGAAAACATATTGTATTCAAATATATGCCTAAAGCATGAGATGTAGAGTCGGTTTTTGTATAATGTTGATTAAGTACTTAAGATGTTTTTCAAACGAATTACGATCATGTTTTGGAAAGCTGTAGCGAAAGTCGGCGCCTTACGAGAATAAAACCCTGACCGCGAAGTTTTGATACTTTAAAAATAGATTTATATAATTATTACAATCGCACTTAAAGTCACAGTATAATCACATTATTAGAGGAAGGTTCTTGATAAGATTGTGTTGATGTCTTTAATTTTTTTTTGTTAAGTTAATACTTCTTTATTCGAGTTGAACAGTGAGCGAAAGTGAACTGTCACGCTCTGGTCGGTGAAGCAATGAATCGTGTATACGGCTCCTGTCTCTATTAGCCACGTTTACTGATTGGCAAAGAGTGCGTCGTTCCAATAATAATATTGTTTTTACTACGTATTATAATAATGAAATATTATTATATATGTTTTATATGTAATCACCGTAGTATTTCAAGTATATATATATTGTGTGTATTTAAATATTACAGTTATTTATTTATATATAAAAATTGATAAATCTGCATGAACTTTAGTCTACATATATTTATTTATAAATTCTCATTTCTATCGTATGGTCATAAGTACACACCCTTTTTTATAGCAGAATCGTAAGTTAAAAGATGTTAAATACAATCAAATCTAAAACAACGGCGACTACCGAAAGACCGCTAATCCATCGACTGTCGATACAGTCAGGCCGACTTGCAATGCACTTGACGGCCTAATTTTGAAATATGGTTTACTAACCCTGTGAATATAATAGGCTTATGGCCATCATGCCACTAAAATAAAATTTACACTCGGTATATGGTGGTTGAGTCTTAGTCGGACAATTCTTGTGTCCGACCAACCACTAAAATATTTCTCCCTTGTTTTATTTAACAAAGTATTGGCACTCTTTTTCTCGAATATTCAGTCTTAATTAGTACTAGTGGGTATTACAAACTCATATCATTGACGGTTCGGTCTTAGAACTTAGCTTATTTAACTCAGTATAAGAAAACGACTATAGATGTTAAAACCATTGTGCCTAGTTCAATCACATTGTAAAAGTCAATCTCACATTGTACGTCGCTATCTTTGAATTTACTATCATAAACTCCCCATCATAGTTTCAGAATATGTAGTTAGCTTAGCTGCTATTGTCCCATTTGCAGATATATCTTTATTCCTATCTTTATCTGATTCAATACGAAAATGTCGTTACCTATAACTTTTTTCCCTAAGTACATTCATTTTTAAAGATCACAAAGTAATACTATAAGTATATACATTTATTTCCAAATTACATTAATAATTAAAAGCGGCTGGTTATTAATTGTTGCGATACTTCACTGAGTTTTGCCAAATCGCTACTAAAGATATCAGTTTTACGAGGTAGAAAAAGATTCATATTTATGTTTACAACATAATATAACTAATTATAATAATTACCCATTTACGACGACTACATATTGCATAATAAAATTGGTTTAAAACGGATCATAATAAAATTGGTTTAAAATGGATCAAATCTATATTTCCTTTTCCTTTATCTATATTTTTAGGTACAAGATATTTTCTAATTACACCTTAAGGAAATACGTATGTCAGATTATAAATATTTTAGTAATTTGATCAATTATTATTTACTGTCTCTTTCCCTCGCACAAACAAAACCACAAATCCTGTATCTCACGTTTACGTCGACAGCACAAAGGGAGAGATACGCTAGTGTTTAGAAAAAGGCAGCAAATCGCGTAATAATATCGGTTCAAAATGGACAACTATATCTACGTTGCTACAACTCAAATTTTAAAATTGATATTTATTTTTAAGTGGTAGCAAATTCAACTGAAATTTTTATGATATTAGACATAGAAAAGTACCCATTTGTTGTATCCAAAATTAGAAGGTTGTTGGAAAAATAGTATTTTTAAATATATCTCTCGAACAGAATAAAATAGAATCTTATTAACCCCTGGACTGTCCAAAATCATACTGGTTTAAATTATACAATACCATAAAAACTAATACAGACCTCATGAAGCACATGTCAACAGACTGTTCTATCATAAGCTTAAAAAATACCTGATTTATTACAAAACTTTGAAAAATAATACATGATGTATTGTAAAGTTATAATGTTTATGTAAAATATGTTTTTAAATATCTTTTTTATTTGTACGAACTTTTTTTACTACACTATGACATTTACAATGTACGATGTAGGGAAATATAAAAAAAATAATTTAAAACCATAATCTGCCATTTTGAGATTTCGGTCTAAAAAAATGAGCCCAGGGGTTAACTAAAGAACAATTAGTTATCTGGTATGTAAATATGGCTTGGAAAATGTTCAGTATATGATCTTTAGATTATTTGATACTAGCTGATTCTCACCCGCTTCGTTGGGAATTAAAAAACTGATATAATATCAATCGAATTTAAAAAACAAATAGTCTAGAGCCATCTACAAAAAAAATCCGAATTGAGTTGTCATATTCCTATACAAATACCTTCAGTATTTTTGACGTATTTGGGCCTTAAAGAAAACTGAATACATAAAAATGGATATTTTCAGAAATTAAAAATTAGGTTAAGTATTTTTTTTATTACAAGCCAAAGTTTTAAAGCATAGACGTAAATTTTAATACTCCTTCAAAATTACGTAACTAAAGAATGACGAGTAATCATTGCGTCAAGTGAAACGTATTTACGAGGAACCCTAACGAAAAGTGAAAAGGAACGTGCCACTCCGCGGTTAGCGTTTACTTCCGATCGCCGTCTTCCCGCGATTAGACGTCTCGAACGTAAAAAAAAATATGTACGTAAAGTGATACAATAAAAAAAAAACATGTGCGACATAAAGTGAAATGTGTGAAGTAAACGAAAACAGACTCGATGGATCGGCGGGAAAAATTAATTTCAAAATGCGTAGAAGAACGCGCTCGCGTTCCCACGCTCATTTCATATTTGGAACACTTTTGTTAGTCATATGTTTTTGTTTATTTTTTAATTTCGCAAGCGCTGACCTCGATCGTGACGTATTAACTCTTCAAGATAACTTGGAGCTTGATAATGACAGTGCGTCTGATAGGAGGCGGCCCACAAACGGGCAGGAAAAGGATATTCTGCTTTTAGGAGCTTTAGCAAGACGAAAAGGCTCGTACCAACATAACGGTTACGGTTCATCGCAGGAAGATGACTCTATTATGGACTTATTGGGAAAAAGTGAGTAATATATATGTATTTTTTTTAAACGCCAAGATTGAGATGCCATAATGCCTAGGGAAATAATTATGCTTCAAAGTGATTATTTCAATATATAGAAAACGTATATTTCATTTTCATAATAACCATTAAATATATCAAATTAGTCTTAATACTAAATCTCTAAGGATTAAAACTTTTCAGCGCACATGAGTCTTTTCTCATTGGCTGATATAATTTCTGTAGTGTACAAGTTTTCTCGTAATATGTTTACTAAGTTTCAGCCAGTAATCTTAATGAAGAAATCGAAGTGACTGAAAATACGTAAATGAAAAAGAAAAAAAAACATTGTACTGTGAAACTCGAATTAAGAACATGAGATCAAAAATTCAGGATTGTAATCATTTTACAATCCTAATTCTAACTAATAATATAAAAGTGAATGTGTATTTGTTTGTTACGCTTTCACGGCTTAATTAGTCAAAAGCTTGTTATACAATTTTGAATACCTACTAGTTGACATCGGTACAAAAAAATACATCTTTCAATTAGAATAATAGTACCATTCCCGAACAATAAGTTAAATATATATTTATGTGAGCGAAGCCATGGCCAAATTTAGTATAATTATAAATCACTCGAGAAAGTTTGGACTTTTTCAAATATTATGACAATTCATATAAATACTTTTTAATGAAACGCCTGTGCCTGCGTGCTTGTATTATAAAAGAGGTCGTCAAAATATGATGTAAAAGTAATTAGGCGTTTTAAGGGTTAAAATATAGAAAATGTATATCTGTGTTTTTGACGGGATCTTAGTCTGTCTGGATTTTATATTTCATTAATAATCTTGTGTTATCTGACTCTATACTTTGCGATATTAGTGGTATTTTACGTAATATAGTTCGGTTATTGTGCACAAGTGAAGTGCATGGAAAGTAATACCACGGTCCATGAATTCTGAGATGCCACTGAAACTCAATGGAAAGTTTTAACAAAGTGACCACCATCTTGTTAGAACATTGATTTTATCACAAGACACTTGTAATATTATTCTACCTACTTATCGATGGCATTAATAATGTAGAAGATTGGTTGCTAAAAATAAAATTATATCCATAGCGGACATAAATAAAACTCATCATTTTCTTACCCTTATCCCACCTACATAAATAAAACAAAAGGGTAATTTAAAAAAATAGTATTTCCATTTACTAGTGCTCGAATTTCCACGTGAATAAGAGGTACAAACTTTTTTCTTTACCTGTTAATATTATTATCTCTATTGAGTATTGTACAAATATTGTAAATTATAGATGTAACGAGTGTGAAGTATGATGCACAGAGACTTATAAATAAAGTCTGCGAAAAGAAGAACTATTTCGTTTTTTTTTTATTGATAACTTTAATGTTGGTACCAGTAGATATTAATCTAAAAGGAAGTCGTATGACAAACAGAGAAGGGAAAGGTACTGAACTGTTTTATTATAGTTTATTTATTTATCGATGTAACTGGTATACATATCTACTAATGATATAATGGTCCAAATTCGACTATAATTAAATACTTTTCAAAGTTTTAATCTTACGAGAAAAAAAAAACGAACTTTTTGTAAAAATTATTCCTGATAACACTGAAGCTTCTCAATGGCCACTAAATAAAATAAAGAAAATCTGTTGAGAAACAGAGAAGGAAGATATAATTAACTGTTTTTTCTCTGTCTATTCATAAATAGATTTTTCATGTCAACAACAAAATTAAATTAGAGACTGAAATCAAACTTAACGTGAGAACGCGTTTCGTAACGTCTTCTATATGTACGTTTGTTCGAAGCAATTATGACTCAGTGGTAGCGTCTTAGAAAATTGCATCGATTGACCTATATTCGAATTCCTACAGTAAACCTGAGATTTCGGCGAAGGAAAACATCGTGATATAACCATAGGTTGGTGATAGGGATTTGTTCTAATGCCTGTCTGGCCAGTTACCACCCTCAAGTAGAAAATCTGTCACCAAGCCCCTATAGTTGGGGGTGCTCCACACTAAATCAAATCGCAAAAAAAAAGCGAAAGGTACATTCAATTTTTGAAACTCGAATTATATTTTAAAATTCACAAAATCTTTAAAAAACATGTAAATCCTTTGATTTATATTTTTCTATAAATGCCATGTAAAAACAGAAAGTTCAAAACAAAAGATTAAATTTGGACCATTTAAAAAAAAAATACGAATAATAAAAAAATATCCAATTTAACCAAGAGGGCTATTTCAAGGGGCATTAAAACATATCACTAAATTGGGGAAATATTTTTTTTTCAAACTTTCTGGTTTGGCGTGGTATGCCCCAGGTGTATTCCGGTAGCTGTACTTTATAGCCAGTCCCCCTTTAGGTGTAACAAGTTAGCAATTTCAAGGTCGCTAAGACTGACTAGACTACCGCTGTGAAGAATATGTACGCGTTTATAACCAAAACACAAATCGATGAATGAAAAGTCGAACAGTCTGTAAGACCACACCTTTACTGAAGTATGTATAACAAAAGCCCATAGGTAAACAAAACAATACTATTCGATATATCTTTTTTTTCTGATTCGAAATATATTATATAAAACTACGTTTCGTTAAAAACGGCCTATGCATTATTCTTTCTTTGAACGACAATACAACGGTGCGCAACATAAGCGTAACAGTATTCACAGATGCAAAAATAATCGTATGCACAGTTTACACGCGGTAAATGAAATGAATACTTCAATATATGAAAAAAATATATAAACGACACGTGAAGAATACACCACGTGAGTTATGATGACTTTTTCCCAGGGCTTCGAAATACTCAGGCTTACACTTACACACACACAGATATACGTACAACGCTGGTATTACAGTAAGTATTAATAGATGCAATATACAATGAAATAACTGCGAATACAAGAAACACTGTATAATATATTCTATCGCATTCTCGCACGTTAAACGTTATGAATGTATCTATTATATTATGCATCTTTTTAATATTTTCCGTTTCATCGTATTTCAAATCACAAAGGGGTTAAAGAAGTTTTCTATTTAAAAATCCTTGTAGCTAGAGATTAATATAACTAAACTATATTAATCAAAATACCACCAAAACTCCAATACAATGTAAAAAATAAAAGCCGCTACGTGACAGTCGAAGATCTCGCTTACAGTTAGCGATCTCTCGTGGGCCAACTGTTCAAGCACTAGTTTGTTTATAAATAAACTTGAAATAGTCAACAGACTCTATAATGTAGTTACCTCACGCGCAAACTTTCTAACATAAACTAATCGGGGTCATCTAGGGCAGTGAACACCGTTTTATCTCGTTAAGGATTCCGAGAAAGTCTCAAAGCCAGAGATAACAACAATGAAGGAAAAAAACAACAACAGTATCAATCTGATATACGACGTTACGTAAGTTGTGAAATCTGTTTAGCGTTACTTATGAGGCAACTTGACACAGCAATTTAGGGAAACATTGCCAGTAGAGCAAATGCGTAATGAAGCAAACTTTCACTAAAACATTTTAGTATAATAAATGTTTAAAGTTTGGATACAATCTCATATGTTAAATGATAGTGTGATCTAAGATGGCAAATACACTAAACTAGAGTAAAACTGGCTTTTATGTGCAGCTATCGAAACATACTTTATATGTACTTTGTAGGTGGTAGAGCTACGCTGAAGCTATTACTGGTTTCAGAATGAATGGGTCGGCTCGCCCGGGGTAGTACCACCCTCTTACAGAAAACCGACGTGAAGTAATAGTGCTTGCACTGTTGCATTTCGTTCGGTCAGTGAGAGCACCGGAGGCCCACGTATATTAAAAGGCCGGCAACGCACTTGCGACTCCCCTGGTGTTGCTAGTGTCTATGGACGGCGGTGATCACTTACCATCAGGTGACCCACCTGTTCGTTTGCCCCCTATAATATAAAAAAAAATGTACTCGCGGTGATTTTCGACTTTAAGGTGGTATAGCTAGGGCTAAGAATAAACTCTACCACCACACTATGGTTTCATCGCGATGTTTCCCTTTACCGACAGCGCCAGGATTTAAACGACGAAGCGGTATCTGAACGCCCTTACCATTGAGCCCTCATTATCTTTTTTTATGGATGAGCGTGAGTGTGAGGCGCGATCGAAGCATCTGCCAGTGTCAATAAAAATGCCACCGTAACTTGGAAATATCTAGCGATACCAAATCATTTGCTAAGCAAATAAAATGTGTTAAAATACCAGATAGGCAATGGCATCGAGCATCTTTACTTTTATTGCTATACTAGCTTTGATCTAGCTTTGAGCATGATCTACTCCGCGGTAATAGTACTTTTTTTACTACATATAAGGTACCCTATGTCCTTTTCTATACACCTCGTTCCATGATTAGTTAAGGCGTGAAAGCATGCCAACAAACAAACGCATATTTGCATTTATAACATTAGTTAAGATTATCTACTAACGTCGAGTATCTAATTATACTTTGGTAAAGAATTACACTTTGTGGTAGATTGCTTATTTAAGGCTTGTCTCTTACTTGACCGGTTAGTCAAAACTTACTCCCTGCTTTATTTTTGCCATGGCAATGATTGTCACTATAGGCCCAACTGATAATGTCCATATCTAATACATTACTTAAATTGTATATGTAATTTTATTAATATTGTATGATGAATCAACGTTTCTTTCTTATTTGATAAAGGGCTGCCCTTAAAATACGTTCGCACTTATGGGGGAAGTGGGTGTCGTTCATTGAGACATGATATGACAGGGGGAGTCGGGTAGGTCTAAGGATACGTGACGCTCGCAGAACATTAAACAATTTTGTAAACGTTTCACTCGATTTTTTTTTAAGCCATTCTGTTCATATTTGTAAATATATAATTATTATTATTTGGTGACGTATTTTATTAACGGCCTCTTATGGAAAACATTAATAATAGACGGTTTTTGTTTTATCGTTGGAAAATGTTTCCAGTCGGAGTATTATAAACATTTATATCGATATTTTAAGCCAGATGTATACCAGTTAAATAAAAATATTCAAATATTACATACACAAGTGCAGAGCGACTGACTAATATAGAAATAAATTAAGTGGCCTTCAACCGCGCGTGCTATCAACAAGTTATATCGTGGGTTACTCGTAGGAATTCAATTGACATATCACTTCAGAACGGCTGCACTGATTTGGTAAATCCTCTTTTTTGTTGTGTTTGTAATTGTTAGAACAAGGTATGTATTAATCAAAAAGTTTAAAAAATCGAACGGAAAAGTGAAAAAAATTGGGTTAAAAAATCGTCACATAAAAAGTGAAAGAGTGAGCGAGACAGATAATAGTCAAGAAAGTTCTTCAAAAATATTGACAAATCGCGGTTCAGTTGTTCAGAGTTGCCATCTTATTTTGTTACATGGTCGTAATTTAAATGCACTGGCTTTAAATGGTCCCATTTTCGTTACTACACCCATGCGAAGCCGGGGAGAACAGCTTGTACAATACAATTACCTTTACATATTAATTAATTAGGCAAACAAATATTAAACTCTTTTGTGACAGTGGTTCTCAAACATTTTTAACGAAATATTTTGTTGTTCTATATTTAATTGTTTTGCGATATTTATGGAAATGTTTATTTAGTTTTACATTCGAATATATGCATATTAAAAGCTATTAAATATATAGGTGGCTGTCCTGTAATCGAAATTCGACTATACTAAGCGGTACAAAGTTTTTTTTTTTCACGTGTCTATTATTATATGTATTCCTTTTTTATTTTATTTTTCTAAATTGTAACAACTGTTATTGAGTATTGTACAAATAATATATATTGTAGAAATAAGGGGCGTGAAATATGAAGACAAATAAATGCTTCGTCTCGTCAATGGTATGGAAAAAACTATTTCCATTGTTTTTTATTGATAGCACTAAAGATCATCAATAGCTACTAAACAAAAAACAAGAAAAAAGGAGAAAGATATACTTAACCTTTTCATCTCTGCCTATTTATACATAGAAGATAATTTTAACATTAACTTAATAATAGTTTATGATTAGTGGCGTAAGACAAACATACGTCACTCTGTAAATCAATTAAACGGTACCGTAATGAAATATTCAATGAATTAATCGATGTACGATAAGTAAAAGCGCATATAAACATTCTTCGGGTAATAGTGAAATGATGTGTCGAGGTCTTTCACCGCGTTACGATGTATTGATGTATGATAATTGTTGCGGCCAGCAAGCCATGTTTAATTTATTTAATTATTATGTTACTAGTTATAAGTAATATTACAATTATACGAAGTGATAATGTCTTAGGAATAAGTTTTTGTGTAAAAGTATGTTGGCACCGGTAAGAAGGGACGTGGCACAAAAAGAATCGAATATACGAAGGAGTTAGCACCTACAATGCGAAAATATGTGAGTCGTTTGCGTAGAAAAAATGTATTGGTACTAGCCCGCATCTCGAAGGGTCTCGGTCCAGCCGATGTGGCTCCAATGTGGAATGTACGACACACACGTGCACGCTCATTAGAGGATCGCAGCGAGAAGGAGGGTTAATAAGGAGCATAGAAGAACTTATAGAATACAGCACTGAGTTCGACAAACAATAAAGAAACTTGATGCTACTTGACAAAATGTATTCAATGGCTTTGGAGTTATACGCGCGTAACGGCAGACCTTTATCATTTGATTATATAGATTAACCCCACGGCTGATTTTTTAAGACTCAGACCTCAAAATGGCGGATTATGATTTTTTTTTTAAATTTCACGACACGGTTCATTTTAATTTTCATGGTTTAGTAAAAAAAAGTTTATGCGGATGAAAAAATAATTTAAAAGCACATTTTACATAACAACAATAATTTTACAATACAGTATTTAATATTTTTCAGAGTTTTATAATAAATTAGGTATCTTTTAACCTTATGCTGCCACCAGCCTGTTCACCTGTGCTTCAATTTAAGCCTTTATAGTTATAGACAATTAAATATTCAAGTGATCAGCTAGTCGTTCAAAGTCTACCATTATTCACTATTTTTTTAAGTTCAGTCGTAAGGGAATAAAATAATTTTTTTCAAAAAGAAATACTGGTAAATTATTGGTAAGATCGTCAGTATCTATGAAATGATAAAGAAATATAAGGAAAATTGGTTGAGGAACAGAGAAGGAAGTTGTACTTCAATGTCTTTGCCTTTTTATGTATAGATATTATTCTTTATTCCAGTGATTCCCCAAACGTGCCGGTATCGAGGTGCGAGATATGCATGTGGTCTGAGCATCTCATGCGTGTTGGGGGGTGGAAAACCTTTGGATTTGTGCTCCGGTGGCATGATATGGGCGTGTTGCGTAGACAGAGACACAACTGAACGCCCAAGCGAGATCGCACCCGTCGTTCACAACGCTAGTAAGTCGTTATAAGTTATTTGCTATTAATTATCTGTTATTATTACTGGCAATGATAATCGTCGGTACCGTGTTATCGCCACGTATGAACAAGCAAGCATTATGTAACAATCAATAGGTGTGAAAGGGAAGACACTTAAAATTAACTACATTAATTCTCGAACAACTAATTTTTATTTCATTATGGTTTCATTGTTAAAAATCAGAATGCAATACAAAAGTTACCCGACAACTGAATAACTGACAACAGTTTGTAATAATAACTGTTGTAAATGAACACAACAACGTTATTAATTATTGTTATAGCCGTTATATCCATCTATTCCTCTAAATATTTATGTAATCGAGTTGAAATTAAAATCGTATGGAATAAGGTAATCTTATAATTAAGTATAATCAAACTAAACTGAGATAGGTTATGAAAGTATAATATAATAATTAAGCTATGAGATTGAAAAATTAAAACATAGGGGTAACGTTCACTAGATGTCTATTTCCCCACCGCAAAGCTCCTCTTACTGTAGGGTTCAATACAACCTTCTTAAAAGGATACCCAGATAACGCTCATCCATTATTTTTTCATACTTAGAAACGTTACATTAGGTTACAAGAGTGTCAGTTAAAATTTGTCGTCAAAGTGACAATTCCTATGCATTATTCTAAGTATTTCCTAAGCAAATTTGACCTTTGTAAAAATCACCTCAGAGTTTCTCAAACTTCTTTTTTTGGTCTAAATTAAGTAACAATATTAAATATTCTTTATGTTTTAGTATTAACGCTGTATGTTTTTGCACGTTTTGGTTATGTAATTTTGTCACTAATACTTCATTGTTTAGAATGTGTTAACACAACGGCTTAATGATAAAAATTAAAAGGTATTACGTATGTGCTAAACACTGCGTTGTATTTAAACTATGTTTAATTAAGTATTAATTCTTTTTTTATTCTAAATTAGCTTATTGGATCCTACGTTATGATATAACGAACATTAATAATACATTGCTACATCAGTGATTTAAATCTGAACTAATAAAATTAAAATGTTTTTTGCTCAATCTCCAATCACCGAAACAGTTGAATCCATTGTAACGAAATTTTACAGGTTGACAGAAGACTGCTCGGAGTATTATATCATAAAGGACAAGGTGTTTAAAATTATTATGTCATGTTCTATGAATCTGAGTTCTAAGTTATGAATGAGACGGATGAGAGGAAATTACATGTGGCAGAGATGCGAATGTTAAGAATGGTGTGTGGTGTAACCAGAATGGATAAGATTAAGAATGACAATATCAGAGCAGGTTTGAAAATGGCACCAGTGACAGAGAAGTTGAGTAGTAGTAAATTAGGTTAGGCATAGGCGTATAGGAGTAAAGAAGGACCGAAAAGGGTATGGATGGATTGTGTGAAAAATGATATGTGTATAAAAGGTGCGAAGACTGAGATGACATCTAACAGCAGAATGGAAGAGGATAAACGTGTTGTACCGAAAGGTAAGAAGATGATGTTGACACGCAGTAGTGACAAAAAATATAATTAAAATAATAAAATACATATGTCATTAATTTAAATACAGAATACATGGTTAATTGGGTCTTCGTTTTAAACTTTAACAACCGCTGCATTTGAATAATCCAATAAACAAATTCTTGGCCAGAAAGTACGCCAACAGTTAATTAAATAATAGTGCAGGGTGTAAGGGACTGAGGGCGTTTTGGCCGCGTAATGACAATTCAGCGTCACTGAAATATGAATGCATATGTCAGTGAGGTTACAGTTCTGCTGTGTGGTTGATTTTTTTTTTACTTTATTATACGCTGTTGGTCTAAAGGGCCTTTACAACTTTACTGGGTTTGGTTGCGAGACCGGAAGACACACAGCCGAAATGGCAAGTAGTGCAGGAATCTCGAAGTGGTCAAACCACGGCTTGAGCTGTTGCTTTCAACAATCGTGGTTCATGCGAAACTTGTTTAAAATTACTTTGCACACAATCATTGATAAAATCCCCTTTTCTCGTTATTGATTTACAACAAAAAAAACCTTATAATAAATACAAGATAATCTAGGCGATGATACCGTTGATAGATGTGGTGCCATTAACGAAAAAGCGTAACGGGGTTTTAACAACACAACAATCGCGAATAGATTAACGAATTGTCTTGTAGGTACTGTTACCATGTACCAAATAGAGATGCATTCCTCCTGGTGTTAAATTATCATTGCGCGCTATAACTGTTTACGACCAAATTTGAAGAACTGCAGTTACAGTATAATCACTCGTAATAGATTTCTACTCTTTTTTTTTTAATTTTATAGGGTTTCATCGTTTGACCACAATCTAACCTGATGTTAAATGATGATGTGGTCTAAGGTGGTAAACACAATAGAACTAGACGGCCTGACTCTCAAGTGTTGGTGCCGGAGCACACCCATAGGTGCTTTGGCGACAGAATTTTAACTTACTAGTGTAAGCTAGCCAGGTGAGCTTAAAAAACGTCCTACCGATATGCCAGCCACGGCTTTATCACGGTGTTTTACTTCACCGAAAGCTTCTGCTTATTTGGAAACCATGAGAACCTATGAATACGGATGCGGCGTCCGAACACCCTAACTACAACATCATCATTGCTTCAACCCTTCCTTGAATCGAATTAGAATGCTTCTTGGTTATTTGGTGTTGGTGAAAAAAAAACTGGGACAGGAACACGCCAAAGCGAGCATCGTTGCTTTCAAAATCAAAAAATACTTTATTCGATTTTAGGCCCTAAGAAGGCGTTTATGAACGTCAAAATTACCACCGGTTCGGAAATCAACCGAGTCATCGAGAAGAACCAGCAACAAACTCGATCGGGTTTTTCTTTTTAATATATATATACATTACACGTTACAATCGTTTTAGTGGATGCACAGAGAGGAGTCAATACTAAACATCACCACCGTTTAGCAGAAATAGACTTAGCAGTAGCACTCGCCTAATTGAAGTTTGTACAGATTCTGTCATGTATACTGCCTAACTAAAATGTACGCAAAAAGATTTATCTAGGTTGCTATTAAAATTTGAGATTTAGAATTCTTTGTAAATTCAGTCATTAAACGTAAAGAAAGGGAACATTGCGGAATTTGACAATGCAATTTCTAGTGAAGATTAGGAATCGAAGTACTCCCTATATATAGTGAAAATACACTGGCTTTGAGTATAAATTACGTCAAAACTACTGCACGTATCGGCATAGGATTTAGATCATTCGTTGTGGAATGTTTTTTAGATTGTTCTAGACTTCTAATTCCATAGAACCTTTGTTGTTTTTCTTTTGTAAATAAACATAATTTTTAATATAAATGAATGATTTAGAAATTTTCTAAATATTACGATATCTTCAGTTACAAATTACATTCAAGTTATTCAGGTTTTATGAAACCACGTTCGTTATAAGCCGCTACGCGTTCATTTGTGTTTATTTTCTAGCCGTGGAGAAGTGTGGTAAACGGTGTTATGCTATGCTATGTTTTATTTACTTTATATATAAAATATATTGTTAAAAAAATAAAGGATGCGTACGAAGTCGCGGGGCAATCAGCTAGTAAATAATAATTTAACGATGTATCAAGAATGCTGTATTAAATCATAAGTACAAGAATAATTTAATTTAATTGTGGACTACATTTTTCTCGAACTAAAATACATTCGCTATTGAAAAAAGAAAAAACAGGAAAGTATAAGACATGTTTGTTTGTAAGTGAATTCTAGATGTGACACACTTGCGTTTCTCGTGACTCTAGTAACGATTACAAAACGAGTCGTCACGAAAACTCGGCGACACACTCTCTCCTATCTTATGGTTTAAGGCTTAAGTATATGAGCGGTAGCGATTAAAGTCAGCTGATCGACGGCAGTCATTTGTTTTTTTTTTACTGCGCTTATAGAAAGTAATGGCTTTAGTGCATTTATGTATGTATTGAGCATTAAATGGCTTACATATAAGGGGAATTATATGCCAAATCGATACTTTTTGATCCCGAATCTTTTCCATTTCACTGAATGGTTTTTCATCCTTTCCCCACTTATGAAAAACGTCGCTGTGAACTTTTTAAATTGCTTTTATCCAAAAAAATTATAAATTTTCGAAAAAAGAGCTTTTTGTGCTTAAAATACATATAACTTTTTCGAAATTAAAGTTAGGAAGATGTTTATTTTTCATAATTATTGTTTTAAAATGCAGTTTTTGTAAAAAAAAAAATACAGAAAATCATAACATCTTTTTAGGTTTTTGAGAAAATCAGTAATTTCTCGATGATTACCATTTTTAATTTTTTTATGATATAAGACTTTGACATACACAAACACTAAAATTTTTTCAGAGTGATGTTTTTCGATGTTCATTTTTTTTTCAATTTGAGAAAAAAAATTCACTCGGCTTGACATGGAATGTTCCATATATACAATGAAAGTACAATTCGTTTGAGGCTCAAACACGTCATACTTATTAAACGTATCGGTTATGGTCATACCATTTGAAAAGGATACTTTTTTTTTTTACCACCAACAAAAACATAAGACGTGGGTATCAGCTACTGTGAAAATATATATCTCATTGATTTTAATAATCCCATCGTGTTTTTACACAGTGGGCAAGTGGTGATTCGAAAATGAAAAAATAAATCCGCCATCCGCTCATAACTTGTACAAGTGTACGGTAATTTTACGCACTGATTGTATAGAGATGTGTTACGGACTTGTTTCCGCGACTGTACATTGTATGTCCTATGTTATACTTATGTCTGAGTTTAGCGTAACATATTATTAGGCGGTCCATTTTAATACTTTCACGCGGTGTCCATTATAAGATCGGTATTTATTTTAATTTTGGATATATTCCTATGAATATTACAAACGAGAAAGTTCGTGAGGACGGAATATGTTTCTCACTCTTTTACGAAAGAAGCTACTTAACGAGTTTTGATGAAATTATATAGTATTTTATCTTGTACATTAGAATAGCATAAATAAAATGATAGAGGTTTGTCGTTGTCTAAAAACTACAAAATAGATTTCACTATATATTTTGACGTGATAACTTCTTATAAATAGATGAACGACGACCGCACGCACGAAAACGAATGACTCATTGTCACGTTCCGCCTGAAGAGAGCGTGGAAACGAAAGCGTGGAACACGCGATAGAGATGCACGATCGGCTTATGCATTCGGCTTGTGACGCATCTATCTCTCTTCCACTCCATCGGTAATTCAGTGATAATAATTCAATTAAATTCATAAAAGTATGCAATTTTTTATCAATGTTTTCTTATGACATTATCACGTAAAACTGTCGTCCGTTAGCCGACTTTACAGACAATCAATTTCTTTTTGATTACTTCTTACCCACTTGGTCTTTATCTAAACAAATTATCATGATAGTTTAGTTTAACAGATATTTATTAAAGTTTTAAAAAACTACGATTTTAACAAGAAATGCGTGTTCGGCTATGTGTGGCAAGCATTAAAATGGCCGTTAATTACCAAGTTGGCTTTTTTGACTTGGGTATCGTTAAAATCGTTAGTTAGTCTAAAAATATTTAATAAAAAAACCGATACCGTATAATTGTACTTAAACGACGATACTTTTGCTTTTCAATTAACAAGGGGTTTATCACTTTTTTGGAAATTAATTTTTATCTTACTTGTTATATTCAATAACTTAGGAAATACGTTTAATTCTTCATCTGATATGATACCTTAGGGTGGAGAAATTTTGATGGGGGCGTCAAAAATTTAATTTATATATTTATTATTACCATTTTTTCTAACTTTTTTTTTCAAATTACCGATTACGCACCATTTATTTTTAAGGTTTATTTTTATTATATGCAATCAATAATCGATAAGAAGACGAAATGTTTTTTTTTTTTAATTCAAATTTATATTTATACTATTGAAATAACATTATTAATAATCAGGAATGTCAGAAAATTATTTAGCGGAGAGAGCTGTACAATTGACTGAAGATTATATAGATCTACGAGCTAAAGATGAAAATCAAAAACGGTGTCATCTCTAGATGGTTAGGTAAAATAAAAATGAATAACCGAATGTAACAAACGTTTTTTTTTAAGAAAAAACACCCTAATATATGTATTATAAATGAAGGCTGCCTAAATGATTTCAAATAAAGTATACGTTGGGGCTATTATGATAATCTATTTATTAATGTCAGATTCAACTTACGATCTCTTATTTCAAAAGTGAGGCTAATTATTCTACTACCATTGCACCATGCGTTAAATAACACATCGAGATCGAAGTGAAAATTTTCCCCTCAGTGAAAGTGCGATGTCCATTGGACCGTGGATACAATGGTCCCGTAATAATACCGCTTAATAGACGAGCGTTGGAGTAAAAATAAATAATAACACGGTCCGTGTCCGGGTGTTACTTAACTCTGTGTCGAGTGAAAACAAAACATTGATTTAATGTCTTAAAGAGAATTCAATTCTCTTTATTTGTGTTTTTTTTCTAACTGTGCTATAGAAAATTACAGTGACTAGAATCCAAGAACTTGATTATTAACATGAGGAGACATTTACGCAGCCTGGCATGATAGCGGCGATTGAATGCGATGGATTATTTGTCTCTCGGTGTTCATCGTTGTTTTTTGATTGTACTGTGCCTAACATCAGACATAGTGCAATAGACTTTGCCGTGCTGCAGTAAAAAGAAATCTATACTTGACTGTGTAGTAAGCACATTTATCAATTTATATAAATAAAAATTGAGTTGCCGAATGAATGTACGCTTATCACTTGAGAACAGCTGAGCCAAATTCTTTTATTGTTGTGTTAGTAACTGTTTGTTACTGTTCTGTTTTAAACAAGGTTTCTGTAAAAGAAAATGAAAAATCGTTCGGAAAAGTTAAAAATTTGATATAAAAAATCTTCATCAAAAAAAAAGAGTGTATGATTGACATTGACATTGAGTATTGACATATTAATAGATTGACTTTCAATTGTTCAGTTGCCATTTTCATTGTTGCCAATAATTCATTGCATGATCGTACTGTTATGAGAAGTTTTGTTCTTCGTTAGTACAAACGTGCGTTAATAACACGATATTTTGAGTGTCAAGGAAAATATAATACACGCTATAAGAAAGACTTTAAATTGAGTCTTCATAAAATGATGCTATTGATATAACGATATTTGACACTGGCAAATGTTACTGCGACGGTTAGTGAAAAGTGAAGCGACAATTTCTGATTGATTATAGATATCTTGATGGTCGTTATTCGACTCCACTCAGGAATATTGCAGTAATTTAAACAACAAATGAAAAACAATTGAAAAACGATGTGTTACTTGCGCAAAGACTAAGGTAAATAATGTATTGTTGGCTAAAACTTATCGTCTATTTACTTCGGTAACCAAAACTCTTTAATCTATCTTTAAGATCTACTTGATACCTGCGTCTTTGTCTGCATTGCTTATAGATTAAGCATATATTTTATGTACTGAAGAAAAAGCATAAAAATTTAAAATAAAAATATAATTTGGTCACATAACCTCTTTACTTTTTTACAAAAATCGTAGTTTCTCAATATATAACTTTATATTAATCAAAGATATCATGTTTTTCATATAAGGACCCCAAGTGTCTAAAATGTGAACCTAGAAAAATTTGATCAAAATCTATCCAATAGTCTTTTCGTGATGCGCACACAACGACAGACATCTATATATTTATTTATATATATATATAAGCAGGTCCGGCGGACGTTTTTCTGCCCTGATAATAAAAAAATATATACTTAGGTGCATGTAACGCTTAAGGCGGCTTGAATTTTTTTCGATTCTTTCAACAAATATCATTATTATATTTCAACCAATTTACAAACAAAAGCTTGACAAGTTATATATATATATATACTTAAACCTTCCCCGTGAATTACTCTATCTATTGGTGAAGACCGCATTGCAATCCGTTCAGTAGTTTTTGAGTTTATCGCGAACATCCAGACATACAGACAGACCCGGCGGATGACTTTTTTTTATAATATGTATTGATAATAAGATTTAGATTATTATTGCAATTATAAAGTGGATTATTATTAAAAAGTGTTTTCTTATGACGTCATTGTCCCAACAAAATAACGGACCCATGTTGTAACTTTCTAGAATTATTTTGTGACATCTCAGAATATATGTTGTGTTATTATTTCTCAATCACTTATATTGTGCATATAATAACAAAACTATATTAAATAAGAAACCCCATCAATATTACACAATATAAAAAAGACTATAAAAAAATTGCAGACGAACATCCCGACCAAAATTCTTTCAAGAATTCTATGGTTCATTCTATTTAAAACAACTCTTTATTACATGATTTCAAATTTCGAATAAGTAGGCTTAAAGTACCACCAAACTCCGCTTCAGTTAACCACGTTCCATTTAATAACATAACAGTTATTGTGTTAATTGCAATTGCATAACACAAAAGTTCCGGCTTTAATTCCTTGCGGATATGACGTAATATGTTAACGTAACAGTTATAAAATCATTTATTCGCTAATCCGGTTTCGAATTTCGAACGTAATGTGAGAGATTAAATTTTACGATTACGTATAATAAATAGATCGATGAGAATCGCTATTACTTTTTTAAATTATTGCATATAAGATTCGTAGGAAATTTCGCCAATATCATTTCAAATTTCGTTTGTTCTAGATATTCTAACTATAATACTATAAATGCCAACATAAGTTTATTTGTTTGCTTCTTACAGTATAAAAATAAAAAAAAAACCGATCATACTGATATTTTGTGGTCACATTGTAACGAGTACAGAGAAGGTCCATAGTGTACCTTTTATCTAGAATAAAGATGCTGTTCCCGGGGAATCGACAAAATATACATTGACGCAAGCGAAGATGGTGGCGAAAACTAGACTTATAATTAAAACGCAATTTTTTTGTTTTGTCCAACGTAATTAATTGTCTTGTCGTGTGAGTCTATTGAACATCTGTCCGATGTTATTTATGCTCCAAGTTTCTATTCGCCACTAGATGTCGGTGCAACAGGTTAACTTCTATGCCGTTAGAATACATTACAAAATTTTCGCGCTATCTATTTTGTTATAAGTGAACTTTTTGGGGCAATAAATAATAACAGCGACAAATGCGTGTAAAACCGCAGGTGCACGTAGTAATGTGTGTACAAATATCCGTTATATCTCTAAATTTGATTGATACAGGCGTTACTTTGCTGAAACCTATCATTCGGTATTTGAGTGGATGTTACTTTGCACTTCCGCTTAGAATTGATTGGCCGCTGCCACCTCTTAAGGTTAAACTTGTAGCGACCATAATCGATTAAACATGTTTCACTCCATCACTTCACTCTTGCGCGTTCATGTCTAAAAAGTCACCATCGATTTGAGAATGCTCCTTGAAGTAGCGACACACGTATATTTGATTGTATCCGTCACATGTTTCATCTTGAGACGTGGCAAAGGCCAATCAATTCCAGACAGAAGTGGAAAGCAACATCAACTCAAATCTCTGTACTTTTAAAGTTTAAATACTCTTAGTAATTTATATATTGAATGATCATTTTCAATTATGTCACACAACATATTCACGAAATTAAAGTAATATCAAATGTAACGCATAATACCAATTTAACATAAATAAAATCTCAAAACAGGTGACCTTATAGAATTCATCGGTACATTCCCACATGAAAATTATAACTATCAAAACACAAACGATTTCGAAGAACCAGTCATCATATACACAGAACAGAACCGGCCGAAACCGCACTACAACCGTCCGAAACCGGGCACGAACCACGAACAAACCGGTCACAACCAGAAACCGGACTGGCAGGATAACTATTTTCACGTGAAACCGTCGTACCACGAGAGTACAACGAAACCGGTTCATTACAAACCGAATCACTATGCCGGTGATAATGATGATGAAGTGAACGAAGGTGATGATGATTATAAACCGGTACAAACGAACGGTAACATGCCGCAAAGGCCTAGTTTTCCTGGTGAGATATTATTTTGTAAAGCAATGCTATATCTATTTTTTATTATCTTTGGAAACTCAATTGTTTTGGTCCTAATTGTATTTATTTATATTTAATTGAATTAACATTTTTGTCTTTTAATTCCTGTATTATACTTAAAAATTTCTATAGCTTTATTATAATTAAATCGTTTACCATTTTCAACAAACTTTTCACCATTCAAAAATGTTATGAAAATTTATTTAGTATGAAAACAACATGAACAGATATTCCAAACCTTAGATTTCACGTTTGACATGGAATGCTTTCAATTCATCATTTCATATAGGGGTCAGTATTTGATAACGCTGTACGCTTAATACTAAAACACAATATAGTTAAAGAAGCCTATAATAATTTGGCTTTAAAATCCAGCTTGCCAAACCCATCGAAGGCAGTTTATCGACTGATGTTGATTATTTAACAAATCTATCGTAAAGCTATTTACGCTATAGCTTCTTCTTGATGCTTTCCTTCAGCGAAATCTCATGACCCTTGTAGATTATAATTGCTTCGACTGTTAATCAATTCAAATTTGATTTTTAAATTGCGCAGTTATTCTAATTAGAAACTGCTTTGTCGTTTATTTGTTGTAATTTAATGAAAATGTTATTAAACAAAAGGGGTTTGGTGAAATCTTGTAATATTGGAGGAGACTTTGGTGTAAAAGACTATACACAAAACAAAATTTTTGAGTTTCATTACATGATTTTATAAATCTTTTATGCTTATTTAATATAGCACTGCGTTTTCATAATCATCACCGCCTTTGTATTATATAGCACATGCTTCTAATAAATCTTCCAAACAGCTATGTTTTATATACGTGTCGACTGTTGAAGGAGTAATTGCCACTTGCAGTCTTTGTACGTTAGCCAATTAACCTTTCAACTGTCTATATAATTATTGTTTTTTTTTTATATTGTATTTACGAATTGCATTGTTTAAACTTTGGTTGATGGGAAATTAGTGACGAATGCAGATACAGATACAAGAATACTTATATTTAAAACTTTTTAAAACATTAGGGCGTTAAAGATTCTTCAATAACAGCGTTAAGAACACGAACTCACAACAATTAGTACCCGTTATTATACTTATTTTCTCGACAATAATATTCATCAGAAAGATATTAAAAAATATATGAAGCTTCGCTTAGGTTTTGATAATATAGTGCGTACAGGTTTGTCTCCTTTTTTTTATTTTAATCAAAGGGCAGCAAACATGCAAATGGCCCATCGGATGGTTAATGATTACCGTCGCCTATGGGCAACTGCAACACCAGTGCTTATCACTTTTGTATTGTCGACCATGAAGAACATGTTTCAATCCCTTCTTGAAGAGCCGTATGTCATACATTAGGACAAGTCCGTACGGGGTAACCTATTTTACAACGTGCGCATAATGAAGGCTCAGGAGAACCTTACACTTGTTGCTATTTTGTTAGGCTACTTTCTCCTAAAGTAGCTAAATTTCTAGAGTTAATCAGCATAAATTAAACAGTAATGCTTTTCATTTTTAATGCTGTATCAAATGCATAAACACCTTTTTTATAATTCAAGGTTGCGGTGAACATTACACGAGGTCGAACCGTATCGTTGGAGGTCATTCTACGGGCTTCGGATCTCATCCTTGGCAAGCAGCTCTTATCAAATCAGGTTTTCTCAGCAAGAAGCTAGCATGCGGCGGTGCTCTTGTCTCTGATAGATGGGTTATAACAGCAGCTCATTGTGTCGCCACGTAAGTATTTAGATTTCTTTATATAACTGTCTTTTCTGTCGGTGTTTTTATCACAAACTGATCTGAATCTGTCAATTTTATGTTTTTTTTTGTCATATACAATTAATTCAACTGATGGTAAGTGATCACTACCGCCCATGGATACCTGCAATATGAAGGGCATCATAGATACGTTGTCAACCTTTGAAAAAGGAGTAGACTCGTTTCTTGAAACTTTGTACCTTATATTGCTCTGGAAATGTCGCCGCCGGGAGTTCATTCCAAAGCAGTGATATGGTGATAAATCCTTCATAGACTTTTTTTTGTTTATCGCGTTTCACGAATCAGTCAGAGAGTAATACTGCTCTAAATCTCCAGAGAGCACTCTAGATGGGTTTCCCGCATAAAACAAGGGAATAATGCACCTGCCAAAAGACTAACAGGGCAGCGTGATAGTGACGAGTGAAGATTTTTTGTAAATCTTCTGTTGTATGACACTGTACCTATTTATCATCAGGTATATCATCATCATCATCAGCCTGTAAGAGACCCACTGCGGGGTCATAGGCCTATTCCCGAAGAAAAGTATGGGCATAATCACGACGGCAGCTTACGAATTATTGGCCATTTCTTCGACTCTGTAAAAAATCCCCAGTTCTATATTTTTCCCACACACGGTGGTACTATAAGAACATTTTGTCCGATTCAAATTTCCTCACGATGTTTTCCTTCACCGTCAGTCGTTAGTGTTACAAATTTAAATTAGTAAATGTACGGGAATTCCGAAAATTCGTGGGTACATGCCGAGGTTTGAAGCTGCGGACATCAGATTGAGATTCCATCAGTCATAATAGTCACATTGTAATCTTAAAAAAAAAATATATATATATATATGCATCCATTAGATACTATTAAGAATGTTCTCGAACTAAAAATATGATCACCATTTTCAGAACTCCAAACTCTCAGCTACGAGTGAGACTTGGCGAATGGGACGTTCGGGACGCCGCTGAGAAATACTCACACGAAGAATTCGCCGTCCAACGTAAGGAAGTACATCCCTCATATGAACCGGCGGACTTCAGGAACGATGTCGCTTTAGTACAACTCGACAGAGGAGTCGTCTTCAAACAGCATATTCTACCAGTAAGTGAAATTCAAATAATAATTAAGCAAATCAAAAATACTCTTTTCAGCTTAGGCCCTGAAAAGGCGCTTATGAACGTCAATGTTACCACCGGTTCGGACAAACAACCCAGTCATCGAGAAGAACCGGCAAGAAACTCGATCTGGTTTATCTTTTCATCAAACATATTATAACTCATATTTTTAAGGCATAGATATAAACATAGATAATTACATTCGGTTTTAGTGGATGCACAGAGAGGGCGTCATTTCCAGAAGTTACCATCGTTCACATATTGATCCACCCTGTAATAGCCTTTAGACATTAAAACCTGATTGACATGGTGCTTGAACTTAGTATCCGGCAAATCGGTAATGTGCTTTGGAATTTTGTTATAAAACCTATAAAACTGTTACCGGTCCAAGTGAGTCTGAAACATGGAATGACCAATTTGTTATTATTTCTTGTATTTAGATTATGTCGGTCCTTTACGAAATCTAGCTTATCTGAGTTTTTGCGGGCATACATTAGATTCTCAAGTATGTATTGGGAGGGCAGAGTTAGGATACTGAACTCCTGGAACTTAACCTTTAATTTTTCGCAAGGTCCCATATCATAAATGAATAATGTATCTATATACTACTTTTATAACGACGAGAGATAATCAGATCAAAAAATACTTCGCTGATTTTAAAAATATATTCACCTATAGGGAATGCCCCAATGTCAGTGGGTAACATGGGCTGTTTTATTTTTTAAATCCACACGAACGCGAACTAAGTCATGAGTAAAAGGTAGTTAATTATATGTAGGATAAACATCAGAACAATGAAATGTAAACTAATGTTATTGAGGCGCATGTGAATCAGTCTGTCACGTTTTCACGCATTAAACCACTCAACGGATCAACGTTAAAATTTTGCATACAAGTTGTCAGGAGTAGAGAAAAATTCATAAAGTATAATAATTTTCATCCAGAAAAAAAGTACTATACGCGAAGGTTAGCTAAAACCTGTGTTAACGCGAGCGAAACCGCTGTTAAAAGCTATTCTAATTAGAAAGAAAGATTCATTTACTCGACACATACAACACATATTTACAAGTATACATAAAATATTTCAAATGAGATAAGTGTTGCATGGATTCAAATAGGTCTTACTCTCAGCGTAAGGCTGCACGTTTGCAGGTGCAAGCGTTGCAGCGCTGATTTTCAGACAAGACCTGCTGTATGTATATACACAAACCCATGGACGAAATTTCAAACACACGAACGAAACTTACACTGCTATTTCAAATGAATATAATATAGGTATATGAGTATGCTATAATATGCCTGTACTGCCCATTATGATTCCTAATTTACGAAGTTACGTATTACATTTCATGAAACTGCGAAGTTAGATATTACTTTTTAAAGACTACAACACCTTAGCACAAAAATCAACCAGTTTGTTCAGTTTATTTATTTATTTACTAAGTCTCATGTTCTCGTTTAATTAGGTAACTGGTTAGATAAATGTGAAGGAATGCCAACATAAAAAAAGTTTTAAAGGTAAAAGTACATTATATTCCCAGGTATGTCTACCGCAGAAGCAAATGAAATTAGCAGGGAAGATGGCGACGGTAGCGGGATGGGGCAGAACGAGGCACGGACAGAGCACCGTCCCCACAGTACTACAGGTATATGGTTAACTGTGATTCTCCAACTGTAACGTACTTGGACATTGCGTCGAATGACGTTAATTCGAATCCTTACCAAGTCTGAGTTTTTGATGAAGGAAAATATTGTGATGAAACTATAGAATGGTGGTAGGGTTTTTTCTAATTTCGTTTGGCCAACTACTACATTCAAGCTGAAGCGATGATGGCGCAGTTGGTAGTGTGTTCGGACACAGCGTCGAAGGACGTAGATTCGAAGCCAAGCAACTGAGTCGGAGTTTTTGATGAAGGAAAATATCGTGATGACACCAAAACACGACGATTAGGCTTTTTCTAAGTCCGCCTAATTAGATACCACGCTCAAGTTGAAAATCTGTCGCCGAGCACCTGTTGGTGTGTTCCAGCAGCTGCACTTGAAAGCCAATCTCCCTCTAGCTATAAAATGCTAACCTGTAAAGTATCGTACATCATTTGATATCTAGTCAGACTATAGTCAGATCCTGAAGCTATAAAGAAAGAAAGAAGAAGAAGAAAGAAGGACATTTTTTTTTTTTTGGTAGAACCAAATGTTATAGAAATTACATAGTCCTGGTGGCGGAGTCGGTTAGACCCAACATATAATTACTAATTTAAATTGGATACACTATCGGCTGACAGTGAAGGGAAACATCGTGTGGAAGCCTCAACCTGAGAAATATTCTTGTAGTACCCAGCATATGTGGGAACAATATAGAACTGTGGACTTATCTGAGTTTAAAATCGCCAATACGTGTAGTGGGCTAGCGTCATGATTACGCTCATACTTTCCTTCGAAAAAGAGATCTGTGACTCTGCAGTTAGTCTCTTACAGGCTGACGATGATGATGTAGAAGAATTAAAAGTGAGGTGGAGGTGGGTCGCTAGTGATATTATTACCCTTCAACAATTACAATGCAGATATTCTGTTATAAAGGAGAAAAAGAACCATAATTCAAAATCCTTCAAATAGCATTAAGGGAGTGAAACAGATGTTTTGAATTGAAAACTTTAATATATTTCTTAGGTTTTAGCGTTAGAACACAATATGATCTGATAGTCAATACGGATATGGTCCAGTATCATACACACGCTAAACCTAGACGGATTGGCTCTCGAGTTCAATTGCCAGAACTGTCAACTTGAGGGTGGTAGCTAGTTAGGCGGATTTAGAAAAAGCCCTACCACTTTGCTATGGGTTCATCACGATGTTTTCCTTCACCGGGCGCTCCGATTCGGTCGCAAGGATTTGAACCTATGCCCTTCGAGGCGGAGTCCGAACTCACTATCGTATTATAATAATATTGAAGGAAGTTGACGTGGAAGTGATACCGAACGAGAGATGTCAGCGTTGGTTCCGCGCGGCCGGACGCCGCGAGACCATACACGACGTCTTCCTCTGCGCCGGGTACAAAGAGGTAATAATATTCATTCAAACTATTCTACTTTAACTATTCTAGGTGTTCATGAGATTCTGCACAATATATGCTCGTGATTATCAAATTCCGTCCAGCAAAATAGCACACAATTATAGAAGATTTTTTTTTGTTCGAACTGACATACCCTGTTGTCTCTTTCGGTCTCTACAGATTCACCGGACTTCTTAATTTTAGGAGATTTAGCACAATTAATAGTACATGTAATAGTTAAGTAAACGAATGTACGTGGGACGGGAACATGACGTAGAAAAAGCGGAACGGGAACAATATAAAAATCGCATACCATTACACTTTTTTTAATATACATTATGTATTCACACCCACTTTCATAATGCTTGTAGTTTTGTTAATATAATAACATTTAATTGGGTAGATGACACCTTTAACTAATAATTCTAGGAGACTAGAAATCTAAGGTACGCAATGAACTAACTGCAAATTATATTTCATGTTGCTTTGAAATCATTTAATAGTTAGTCAATTAAGAAACAATTTTCAAAGTTGCTGTTGCTATACAAAATCTATAAGACAATTGTATTTTTAATAGTCCGGTGAAGCTGTGAAGGTTCGCCACGTCAATAGCGTTAGTCAGTTCAGAACATAAAGCATTTTGACAGCTGATATAAAATATACCAATTGATTGTTGTGTATAAAGGTATCTAAATCTATGTACGTGCGCCCGCGCATTTGTACCTCAATTCGCTTGGTCAGAAAAGTATGACAAGATTGATAGGTTCAAAGTCAAAAATATATTATGCAATTTAGGCCCTAAGAAGGCGCTTACGAACGTCAAAACTACCACCGATTTAGATAAAAAGCCCAGTCATCGAGAAGAACCAGCAAAAAACTTAATCTGGTTTATTTTTTCATTGTATATATTTGTACAAACATGCATAGTTACACAAATACGTAGTTACAAACATAAATAGTTACAAATATATATAGTTACAAAGCATACATAGATACTTACATTCATTTTTGTCAGGTGCACAGAGATAGCTGTCATATCCAGGTTATTAATTTTGTTAGTTAAACCTTGAATTTATAAAATATGGTTCTATTTTATTGAAATAAAATAAAGAGTTATAAATGACTATCCTTTGCTCGCATCTTTGTTTGTGTTTGACCTACTCTTGGGAATTTACATTTGTTTTGTGTGTAAAGTACTCTATGATTTTATCTGCATTCCTGAGAGCATGTACGTGAAATTTTATAATTATTCATTCAATAGTTATGGCATAAAAGCGTAACAAACAAACTTGTATTAATATTTTTAATATTCATAAAGAGTACTGAATGAAAAGCAGACGGGAAAGCGCAGACAGTGCTACTTAACAAATAGATCTACCAAGAAATCTCTGCCACAGTATTCGGTAAAGTATCCATATAAACAGTATGTACGTGTGTGTTTGCTTGTTACGCTTTCACAATACATAGTGTCGGGTGTACAGAAAAGGAGTACATTTCATCCAAAACATCTAAAGGGTGGGTACTTTAAGCGCTCCCCTTAGTAGTCCTGTGAAGCTGTAAAAGCCTGTCAGACCAATAGCGTAGTCAGTTCGAAAATAAAAATCTAAAAACACGAAACAAATGTACCATTCCCCCGGGGTACGTTAAAGGTACATTATCACGAGCAAAGACGCGTGCTAAAGTTAGTTTATGATAAGTTCAAAATGTTTTAATTCACATTTAGGGGGGCCGCGATTCATGTCAAGGAGACAGCGGAGGACCCCTCACTATGAAGTACGAGGGGCGGAGCACTCTGATCGGGCTCGTGTCGTGGGGCATCGGCTGCGGCCGCGAGCACCTCCCCGGGGTCTACACTAATATACAGAAATTCGTCCCATGGATCGATAAGTTAATAAGCCCATAATGTTTTTAGACCCGTGGACTATAAACGTAATGGTGCAGTTGTGAAAATATTTTTTTTTTGTTAATAATTCAATCGAATTAAAAGACTTATTTATTAAATTATTTGAGGTCAGTAGTAGTGAAAATGGTAGAAAAAAAATACAATTGAAAAATAAATGTTCAATTCAAAAACATTAATAACCAGATTTTATTTAGAATATCGTGTAAAATTAAGCGAGTTTTAAATCCCAAGTGATAAATTATTTACATCTCCTAAAGCTTCTCATAGAAAAACTATTGAAACTCTAAATCGATCAAAATATATTATCGTCGTAAGAAGAAAAAGGGATGGATTTAATGAAAATACAAATTTGAGAAAAATCGAAAAACTTCTAGCCTGTAGCTGTAGCAGAGTACTACTAATAAGTTTTCGGACCAAGCTTGAGTTAAGAAGCATACCGACAAACAAAAAGAGAATATTAGTTATACTTTTGTTCTGCGGTTTCAGAATATATGTAAACTGATATTGCAAAAAACCTATTTTTTATTGCAATATCTAAGTTTGTTATACATAAGTATTTCTATATGAAATCTTAAATATTTTGAAAATTCAAAATAGTAAGAACTATGTAACACTGCCATCTGTTAAAGTTTTTGTGAAGTTTTTTTTATAGCCAATATTGTACAGGAATAATTATAATATATTTTTGTGTGTATACTAAATGACTGGGTTCGTTATGAATTATTGATTAATAACTTTTCCTACTCCATTTTCCACTTAAACTTTTACTTTAATGATGGTGGAACACATTACAGTAACATATAAAAAGATATATATGCGGTCATATGTATAGATTTATAAAAGTACAGTAAATAAGTGTGTCCCAACAGCAATATTTCAGAGTCAGTCCCTCTAGACTCAGAGTTTTTTTATTATTTTGACCACATCGCCATTTATAATAAACATCAGGCGAGACTATGGTTAGATGATAAAATCTTTGAAATATAAAAAATATGTGATTGTAGGTGTCTTAATTAACTGAAACAAAAAATTTAAACAATATGTAATCGGTTAGTGGAATTTAATGGAAAACCTTACTGGGGTTAATATAAATAGATATTTCAAATGGCATCAGTAAATATATTAAAAAAAAGTAATCAAAAAGAAAATATGACTTCATATGAACTATTGTACAAATGTATTTATTTTATAAACTCAATATTATGTCCGCTTTAATGTAATATTTATACCGAATTATTAATGTAATTATAATTAATTATTAAACATATCATTTGTTAATATAAAAAGTGTGAATGGTATTTCCATACGAGTATAACTCAATATATTTGTTTTTTGTATTTACCTATTCAATTTCAGTGTGTCTATTAACATGTACTATTGGTTTTTTAAAACATATTTGTATTCTAAGAACCAAAAACTATGAAATATTGACGAGTTGTGCGTTTCAAATAAGAAGATAATTGTCAAACCGCCATCTTCATATTTTGCATGCAGCTTCACTAAATGATGCTCGATAGAATAAAATATTAACACAGACAGTTTTTGTTGTTATGTCGCTTGACCGTAGATAACTTAATAAAATAGAAAGGTTTATATTTTATAATTGAGATAAAATGGCTGCATTTCTTAATAATATTCTGTAAGATTGACGAGTCTGGGCCGTTTTAATTCTAACTCATAATAATTAAATAAATTTAATTATCCTCTATATACATACATGAATACAATTTTCATTTATTTATTATAGTAACAAGAAAAACAATATTAATTCAATATTTTTAACGAAAATAAAAATATGTCTTAAATATATCCTATGTTTTTTTTTTGCGGTTTGTATAACGTAATTGTATTTCTGATTGTAGAGTTCGCACGTGAAATTAACGCGAACGTGATTATCTTCTCATATGAAACATGTAAAACAATACATTTATAAAATGTTATAATCTATAAAGATATTTTCAATATTATTGTGAGCCGTTTTAGTAGTTTTTTTTATCGTAATGAAATGAAAAAAAAATTATATCCACATAAAAATATCGTTTTTATTCAAAGTGATAAATTAATTTTAATTTTCTCAAGCTTAATACTTTTATTCAAGTAAATTCTTATATAGCAATTATTGATAACTCTACAGAGCAGTTACTCGAATAGCTAATGTTATTAGAAAAAATAACCTGACACATTTGTATAATGATAATTATGAAGAAATATAAAAAATAAATAGAATTTGCAACGGAGTGTATTTTGAGGAATATTTGTGCCAATTATTTAAATTAAATCTAAAATAAATAAGCTGATTAGTTTGCTATCAGCCGGACGGTATTACATGCCTACACGAAGTTTCATTAATTTAGCACTTAGTTTAATACCCAAATATTAAACTCTAAAGTTATGCCTTGTTATGTATTATATATTATTTTGTAAAAATGTTGATGTATTTTAGATAGCATAATTAATTAGTATTCATTGAAATTTTGATTTTCATTTGTACAATTGCCATTTTATTTCATTGCATGGTCGTACTGTAGAGGAAAGAGAGATTTGGTGTCATTTTCTTCATTACCACATTACCAGTGCGAAACACTTAAATCATAAAAAAATAATTTTATAAACTTTAAATTATAAAAATTAAACATTTTTTAAAATAAAATTTATTTAAACATCCGAAGATAAGTTTTTTGTGTCACATGTTATAGATTTTTTTAATGTAACGTTTTTGATGCAAAAAGGATAGAAAATGAGTTCTTAGTCAGAGTTGAACAGGAAGAAATTTACTATAAATCGAGATGATAGAAAAAGACTGGTGTATAATTGCGTGGAATCACGAAGCAAATATAAATAATTATGGTGTTAGAAAAAGACAAACTGTGTTACTCATTAACTAATAATTATGTATCAAGATTTACAAAACTAGAGAAATATTATTTCTGACCCGCGGGTTGAATTGTTGGTTCATTTATATGACCGCTAATTATATTTCAACAATGATGTCATTTTTAACAAGCGGTTGTCAATTATTCTGTTATTCGGTAATTTGCTATTTTATATCATATATTGCAATTTGTAATATTGTTGACAGGATAACAAAATCAATACTCGTCGTTTGTATCGTGACTTTGATTGTGAGCAACTAAAATTTTCTTTCTCTACAATGTTTATCGATACCTCAAAGTCAAGCATTAGGCTCGTCAGTGTACGAACTAGAAATTTGTAATAAGTGTGTTGATTCATTCAAGTGCTATCCCTTTCAAATTTATGGGTTGTTGCATAATGCTTGTTTGTTCACACATTATGATAACACCGGCCTACTTTTGTTAATCTCTATTGTTGTGCCAATAATAATAGCATATAACGCCTAATCAACACCAGAATTATTATGTGTTAAATAATTTGTTATCTATAACATTGGAATAATACATTCCATTATTGGTTTTTCTTAATTCAATATACAGACAATTTTTTTGTAACGTCACACGTGTCACTGGTATGTTTTGAGTCAAGCCAATTGTCTGCTACTCACTGCTGACTTTTTAAGTACCGAATTACCTGTCTGTTAAGACATATATATGTAAAATTGATGCTGAATGTAAAATTTTAAATAACATAGTTTTATTTATTTATTTTTTAATGTAAACTAAGAAAATGTTTTATACTTTTAATAAAATAAAATATATAAAAAAGATATATTTTGATTTACTACTTATTCCTTATTTATGAAAGATACGTTTTTTTAATAATCCTAAGTAATATCACAAATGCGAAAAAGAGTTTATTGTAAGTTATGCTTTCACGCCGTATAATACGCCAAAGTGACTAACGCTCAGCTAGAAAATATTACTCTCAGAAGCACCGTGACACAATTATATACCTTTAAATAAAGGAAGGTGAGAAACTTTAGAAAGCCGACGTCATTATCCCAACGATTCGACAAAATTTGTAACGAGCTGTTTTTAGAACCACATTATTTTATATTCCCACGGATAGCAGCTGAGGTAGATACCATTACTTTTATTACAAAAACGGGTAGTTCGAGCAATATACAATATGGGACCTCGTGAATAATTAAAGCTAAATTTCAGAAATTCGGTATCGTAACTCTGCCCTCCCAATACACTCTTGATAATTTAAGTGTGTCCACAAAAACTTTGAAAAGTTGGATTTCGTAAAAGATATGATTTAAATATTAGATACTGTCAGAAGCTGTTCATCCCGTGTTTGACACTGAGTAAAACCAGCAACAATTTTTTTATGTAATAGTGTTGGATTTTACAATAAAGTCCCAAAGCATATTATCGACTTGGCGGACTGTAGGTTTAAGCGCCATGTCCAGCGGATTTTGGTTTCAAAAGCCTATTATAGATAGGAAAGATAAACCAGATTTTGCTGGTTCTATTCGATGACTAGGTTGCTTTCCAAGCCGGTGGTAGTTTTTGACGTTCATGAACGTTATTATAGGGCCTAAATTGACTAAAGTTTTTTTGTATTTTGATTTATTAGGCATCCTTTTTTATTTGTAACAACGAGTTCGCACATTTGATACATTGTACATACTTAACATTAAATTGTAAATTACACAGATTATTCAATCACAATTGACGTTACATGACAACGGCTAAAACATGCTAAGTATAAAATTTTCATCATTTACCGAATATATTTCCTGAAATCAATTGATAAGCATCAAATTTTAAAATTCAGTCTGTTAGTCACTAAACTCTAAATACAGATCATCAAGAGGATATGTTACTCGTTTATCGGTTAAGCATAATAAAAAAAATACACAATGAAACAATATTTAATTAATTGTAATTATTAAAATTAATTCTCGAATTGGAAAAGTAATATACGTTTAAATTTAACTAGCTTTTTCTCGAGGCTTCAATCGCGTGGATGAACTAGATGAAAGGTAACCCTATGTCCTTTAAATGTACTTTTGACCGCGTCTAAATCAAATATCATGATAATCTATTGAGTTGTTAAGGAATCACAACAACCAAGCATTTCCAGAGTATTATGTCTTTACTATAAAAATAAAATATAACTACCTATAATAGTATCATAAAGAAAAACAACAAAATACATATAAGTTTGAGAAAAACATATAATATTGATGTGTAATTGATTCTATTTTATTAACCCACCGAGATGAAAGTCGATACATTATTTCTTTATAAAAATTATTTTTGTTATCCAATTAACTGAAACACGCCACCAGGTAGCGCTAAGTAATATCCAAGTATTATTAAACTTTATATGATAATTTTACGTGATAAATTTCGCAGACGGTTGGCAGTGAAATAGAAAAAACTATAATTACCGTGCAAACTAAAATTTATCATATGACTGCCATCTATACGTATAAAAAAGAATCATTTAAATATATATCAACATGTCTTAGATAAAGTTACCATATTTTCCCAGCAGATGGCATTACACCTTTATAAAATAAATATTTAAAATAAACGACATGTAAATTACATATTTCTTAGCGACTATTAACGTAATTTGCGATTCAATATACATACAGATTTAGGTACATTTTTAATTGTACAGGATATTGCAAGGAAAGTCCCAAATCTTATCGAAGCTATACCTGTTCGGATCATAAATTCGTCCAAAAACTTTTAACGTAATTAATTATAAACTTTATGATAATTGTTTAAAAATTGTATATGAAATGAAGGATAATAAAATGTAGAATACAACTCTAGTTACATTATTAAAAATAATATCGCAATCGATCGCAGCTTACACCCCATTTATATCTATTTCTGCTGCTGCTCTGACCAGATATATTCGGATTTTCGATTCAGATTTTCTACTCCAAATGTTACCATACCTTATAATCCAGTAAACGATACGAAATGAAAGGAAACGGAACGGAATGGATCAGAAGCATGGAACGAAACAAAACACATCCAAACAAAACAACTTTCTTCAATGTTACAACATTTTTCGTTCGAAAACAAAATTTCCCTATATTTCCCGCGTACCGCCGTAAGAAAGCTCGGGATCTTTCCATCCTAATATTTTTCAGGCGCTCGTTCAAATAATGTCCCTTATTTTTACTATAATTTAATTTAAGAGTCTTCTGATCGTGGTTTTGCTTTTTTGAGATTAAGATTTCTTACTTCCACACGGGATTTCTTAGGATTTTGCTCTGTGACGGCTGGTATCCTAATTGTGCGAGGTCGGCCGCTCCTCTTGTGACCTTCGAAGCTCGAATCTCCAGTGTACCGTTCGATAGTACGGTAAAAGAAACCGTAGTTATTTTCAATTTTCACAGAATGTTGAAAATCGCTGTTGGCGCGTAACCACAGCTTTACAACGTGATAACCGCGACTACATCTTCCTTTCACGATCACTCCATCTTTGAGTATGAATAAAAATGATTTTGCTTTTTCGGCAAGCGAACATTCTACTTTCAAAATTATTTGAAGTATTACTGGCCAGTATTCGAAAATTAAAAATAATATGGATTTTTTTGTTTCTTTCTTTTATTTAGTGACTCATCATTTCTGATATGCCAGTTCCATCGTAATTTATATCTATGTACTTATAGGGAAATAAAATTTATGAACAAGATTTACATCATCACTGTACATCAAAATTTTAACGTTTCATTTAATTCATTTAATGTCCTCCATTCATATAGCCCACACAATACATCCTACGTGAATTATAATATGACACAACAGATACGAATAAAAAAACATTGACAATGAATATAGTTACGCGTTGATGTCTTTTGTTCGTGAAGCAAATAATCTGTCCTTTTCAAATATTGACAAGGAAACGAATAAAAAACCTCATGTTTATGTTTGTATAAAATTGTGATAACGTTAAACAAATGTATAGGAAAAAATTCTGGGCCGTAAATCATTTTCAACGGAGGTGTATAACCCAAAAAATCGAAATATAATTATTATATCAAATTTTGTTCAGCTAACTCTAGGCTAGTTTTTAATCAAACCTATGTATTTAATTAGACTAGTGATCAAGTACTGGGCACAATTCGACTATAATTCGGTAGTTATTCAAGTTTCAATATAAAAAAAAAATCTTAAATATGTATGAATCTAAAAAAAATACATTTTTTTAAGTTAAAAATTAGGTATCTTAGCTTCCTTTCCGAGGTAATACTAACTGCGTAACTAATATTATCAATGCTTACAATGCACGTTTGTTTGTAATGTTTCCTCGCCATAACTACTGAATCGATTGTCATAAATTTTTGCACACATATGATCAGAGGTTCAGAAAAGCATGTAGGGTATATTTAATCCAGGTAAAAGTACTGTTCATATAGGCCAAATTTACATTAAGTGAATTCGTGAGAAAAAAAAAATAGGTAAAATGATTACTCATACAGTTCACATACAGGCATCTAATAGGCACAATGAAAATACGATTCATCGACACTCTTTCAAGCGTAGCCAAATTGGAGAAGTATTTTCGCCTCGACTACTTTCGATCAGAAATCCCTGATTACGTATTTTATTACAGAATAGATTATACGCTTACAAACTGTATGATTCAGAGGGAGAAACAAGGCTATTTCTGGCTGCATACACATTATTGCATATCGAGTTTTAATTATCATTTTCATAATGATATAAAGGTCAGTATTATTCTCAAATATTTTCCATCCTATTGTCTTTATATAGAGTTGAGTTTTGCTTAGTACTTATCTCCGATATGTCATCATGACTCGGTCGACTTGAAACCTGCTTCGTGGAAAAAAAAGATCTTTTGTTTTGCAAAACCCGCCTGAGAAGTTTCGTTATGTTGTAAGGTTTTTCCGACGTGTGATTCGACTTTTAACTTCTCGTTAAATCTATATATAGAAATGAAATTAAAGCGTCTGTTGTTTATCTGAACTGATATTTGATACAGTTGATCTGTTTTTCTGTCAAAAATATTTTATTTCAGGAATTGATTGAGTTACTTTCTCACTCTTGTATCGATGTATCTCGCTTGTTGATTCGTCTGATACTAATTCGTCTTATATTTTTTTACTATCGTTATATTTAACTATATTATGGCTACGACTTCATTCGCGATGTAGATTTAATGTACCCCTCGGTAATAGCAAGTACTCTTTATTGTATCGCTGAAAAAGTATATACAAAATGTAATGATTGGTTGAAGATGTAAAGCGTGAAAGGGTAAGAAACACACGAAAATTACATTTAAAATATTACTTATAGCCAGTTGATACCCGCGACTTGGTCTGCGTCGGTTCTTATCTCAACAATATATTTAATGTACAGAGTGATAAACATGACCATCAAACCGCTTGCCCCAATTCTTCACAGCAAGATAACACTAATAACTGCCGCGTAGTGCTTACAAAAATTGTAGTTTCTTAAAATTGTATACTACCTAAGAATATAGTGATATTTTTTTAGATAAGTGTCTCAGTGTCTGAGAAAAAAAGTAAGAAAGATTTATTGAAATTTATACCGCGTGGCAGCCAGCTATCATTTTATTTATATAGATTATCATTATTTCCAATCACGCTTACTATATATGTTTATTGACATTTTTATATGACTTTTGGAGTATGAGAATATTTTCCGATGAAACCAAATGTAATGTCCATCACAGACTTACCATCAGTAGATAAGTAAGTTAACATTTTACTATGGAATAACAGCTTGAAATAAGAACGAATATTAAAATTAAATGACTTTTATATTTAGAATACTGGATAATAAGGATTATGAACTAAAATATATAAAGTTCCACGAATACCTCCACTAAGAATACTAAGCGATTTATAAATATTCCCGTTAAAGCGAAGCCAGTTTAAAATATCCCTTTATGACATCATCCTCATCTCATATGCGTTTGTTAAGGCGGCGATTGTCTGAATTATACGCAGGATATACGACCTTTTTAAAGGCTGCATTGAACCTGCACCGCTGCTTGCGTTCGCGCACTGGCCAGTACCAATCCGACGAGAGAACGCGCGGCCGCCATGCGAGAAACAACGAACAATTCAAAAAACGAAAACGAAATCATTCCATATTTAAACTAAACCGATACATTCTCGAAAGGGATTCCGTAAGAGTGCACGTTCGATTCGGTTTTTATTTTTAAATTTTCGCAACACAACCATTCGTAGCGTATGGCCAGTCCAAGGATGTGAACGTTTTTTTTTTATTATTTTATTTGTGCGACTGAAAAGGAATGTGGTTTTAGTGTCCATGCACAAAACGAGTGTTATGTTATAATTTTGTTCCCCTTCTTCAATAATAGTTGTGCGAAGTTGGTGAACCAAGTTCGGGGGATTTTTGAAACATCGCTTTTGAAAAAGGTAACATACATTATTATCAGCTTATTCTATTTTCTCTTGTCTACGAACAAAATATTAATCTGTGACCATAATATATATTTTAAATCCATTTCTTCTTATAATTATGTCCGTTTATTTGTATAGATTATTAAAATGCTTACTAACTACTTTAAAGTGTATATACAAAAGTGTGTTTGTTTGGTACCGTTCCATGCTTTTACTACTAAAATTAAATTTAGAAAACATACTGTTCCCGAAGTACAGTTAAAATCTATACTAACGCGAACGAAACCGCGAGCGCGAGTCAATTATTTATAATAATGAATAAATTTACATCAACTGGATTATACAATTATTTACTTTCTTATGTAATCAATAGTTTTCTCGCGACTCCGCTTGCGTGTTTTTGATATGATTCGGACAAAAATTTGCTAATGTCTTTTGTCCTTAGACTATCTTTATCTCAATTTTGATTGCGATAGCTTCAGATGCTTACTTGTAAGCGTATAACAAGTAAAAGAACAAACACAGTGTTCAGTCTAAGGTACTAATAATCTATTATTTAATGTTTTCTTGCAATGTTTTTATAGCCTAGTGAATACGGGTAATTAATTATTCCATTCTGATAGAGGATACAAATTCTCATGGAACCACTCGGTTTGTATATATCTTGGACAGTAATAAAGGGGGCGTCCATTAATGATGTGATCGAGTCAAGGGGAGGGGGTGGGGGTGTCAGACTAATAAAGATACAATTTTTTTTTTTTTCGAACTGACATACCCTGTTGACCCTGAGGCCGCTACCACCACTTTCGCGGGGGAGAGGGTGGGTAGTCTGAGACTCTTAATCGCTAAAACCCTACGGTGTACCGTCCGCCGATTTTAATGGGGTGGTATGGGACCATGCACGGCTATCACCATGATGCCCCACCGATCAGTCCGGTAAAAACTATAGCATAAATACAAATATGAGTTTGTATGTTACGCTTTCATGCCTTAACTACTCGACCGATGATCATGTACTTTTTCACATACGTTGTGAAGAGTACAGTAAAGGATATGTGTTACATTTCAAAAGAAAAAAGGTTCCAAAGCTACATTAAAGCGAGTGAAATCGCGAGCACAAACTAGTATTATTAAAATTTATGATATTTAGGAATGTTTACGTATACGGCCATATTGTTTCTTAGGAAATAGCGGATTTAAACAGTAGATAAGCTCTTCAGTGAAGTCTATATAATAAAGAGACACGAGCTCTGCAATGAGTTGTTTTTTAAGCAGATTTTTTCCATAAGAAGGGAGTTCCAAATTCGGTTGTATATTTTTTAAAGCTTATTACCTCAGAACTATATCGTTAACTAACCGATTTGGAAATCTCTTCATTTATCGCATACGGAATGTTTTCAAAGAGGTTCCCGTTTATCCGATTCAATAGCATTCGAACTTGGATTTGGAAGATACACCAGGAAACTGCTCAAAATCGAACAGGATATGTATAGTGGTTGAGATATTGGTAGGTATATGTTTGGTTGGTTGGTTGACAGGTATGATTGGTTGGTTGGTAGGTAGGTATATATGACAATCTAAGACTAGATAGGTCTCTAGCTATTGGTAAACAAGTTTTCGTGCATTTTTTAGACTTAAATTCTTTTTTTTTTGTTAATATTTTCTTTTTTATAAGTTATCTTCAGTAAGTGACTGATTATGAACTGGGAATAAAGCTACGGTGGTCGAGTAGTCGAGTAGTTTGACCCGGTGAATATCGTTTTCCTATTCACAGGTTCAAGCGTCGAAATACACCATCAACGAAATCTTCGGGATTCGTGTACATTTACTAATTTAAATCGGCAATATCGCCTGTAGAGCGTACAAAACTGAGCTAAAGGTCATTCGTGTTGGATAACCGGTTGACCGATTCAAGTTTTTGTTGGAAATCTATTTGTCAATGAATCGTTAGGAATAATTATGGGTGACGCCCAGTACCTACGTAATATGATCACACTGTGTTCGTGAAGAATGCTATATGATTTATTACTGATCACTTCTATTAGCGACATCCTTAAGTTATGTGTTATGTCAGTATCTATAGTAGAGTACAACCTCGTTAAATCGAACTTCGTTAAATCGAATGTCGATAACTCAAAAACCTCGATAAGTCGAAAACATTTTGTACTCGATCTTCTTCATAATTCCAGCCGTAGAGGTTCGCTGTTATTAGCTACTTAGGAGGATTTGTTTTTTATTCCTTTACAGATTTTAACGTTTCACCACAATCTCATGTGATATTAAATGATGATATGTTCTAAGATGGTAAGAGAAGGGAATTGGATCTCAAGTGCAACTGCCGGGACACCTTTACTTGGTGACAAATTTTCAACTTGAGGGTGATAACTAGCCATGCCGGGCTTAGAAGAAGCCCTACTACCGTGCTATAGTTTCATCACAACGTCTTCTTTCACCAAAAGCTTCGATGTAGTAGCAAAGCTTTGATGCTTCGTCGATCTCCGCGGTGTTCGAACTGACTATCAGCTGAGCTATCATCGCTTTAAAAGATTGCTTCACTCTATTCAGTTATATATGCAGAGTGTGAGTACAATAGATTTCTTTTAATAATTATGACCGCATCTCTTTTAATCTAATGCACTGATACTTACACTCAAGCAATTACACAATTCTCTTCATTTGTCAAAAACGAATATCTGGTTTTTGATTTGACATATTCTAGAGAAGAACGAGATAATTAGGATCACTTTTGTAAAGCGTCGTCTTTGTCGACAGTGCGATAGAAAAAACGTTTCACAAAACCGAAGCAAGTCGATTTTAACTGGACGTTACATTTTCCTCTGCGACGTTTCAAACAAAATGTTACTGTACTGAAATGCCTATACCTATTATTTGTATAGTAATATACAGTTGGCTGGTCATCAAAAAGATACAAAATATCATGTATTTACAGCTAAGGTTCGACACTCATGCAATCAACTAACAAATTTCGTAAAACAATCCGCGAACGTTGCGCAGTCCGCGAAATAGTCCGAACCTGCGAAGATCGCTGATAGCGAAACTTGTTTGCGATTTCAAATCTCAATTTATACATCTACAGTTACAGTTCGAAAATTTACGCATAAGTTATGTTTTATACATAAAGTCCGGTAAACGATTTTTTAACTTTACATCAACAGAACAGCTTAATGGATTTTAATGTTTTATTAACCTTCACGAGGTAAGTTTTATATGGTTTTTTAATTACAGTCCAACCCGGTAGATGAGGCTGTTATCGAAATCTTGTTTTTTTTTTAATTTCTCACATAAGAAAAAAATATAAACCTAAATGTTTAGCGCTTATTAATATTTTTAAAATAGCTGATACCCCCGACTTTTTCTGCTTTGCCCTGCGTATGCGCACAACACCTCTTGCCCCGCTTACCCACAGCAATAAAATACAATTTGATGAACGTTTAGTGCTTATAAAAATCATAGTTTTTTATAAAACATTAATATCTTTATATTAAATGAATATATCGTAGCAATTCTCTTTTTAGATAAAGACCGAGTATCTAAGAAGTAAAAATAAAAAATGTCGAGGCATTCATAAGGACTGCCGATAAAAGTGAAAACTCAAAACAATGGAATAACTATGTTCTTTTTTTATTTATTTTTTAACAATTATAGTCTGAGTTTTTTAAATTTCATAATTTGTAAGTTGAGATTGATTATTATTATTAGCCTGGTTTTCGCATCTATTCCCCATAATTACATACAGTTTATTAAATAACCCATAAGTTTTACCTCTACCAAAAATCGTTCAACGCGACTAAACAATTTGGACTCTAACAGCAAAAGATCGTAACAAATGGGCATCATTGGAGGAGGCCTTTACCCAATCTGGGGTTCTTGTAGAAGTAACAGAAAGTTATGAATAAGAGAAAACTTTTTATAAGTAAAAACTACAAAAAACTTACTACTTAGATATAATTAATTATAAACAAGGTTTAAGAAACTAACACAAAAATTATATTAGAAAAATTAAGCAAAATTATTAACTTTAAACACTAGAAAAGAAATTTGTTATATGTTAAATCCAAGAAATAAAAAGGCTTTTTATTTATTTATTTATGTATAACTCGTTGTGTGTTGTCTCAGTATCAATAATAACAATTTTGTCGTTTTTCAACAATGGTTGGGAAATATACCGTTTTCAAAAATATTTTGTTGATAAGTCTAAAATTACACAATACTTTTCAAAAATATTTAAGAATTGAATAGAAAAATGTACTGAACTATTTTGTTTTCGCTTATTTATATAGAAATTATACTTTACATAATTTGTGTAAGTTATATATATCATAAGGACAATGTTATGATAAGTATACGTCTTAATTGTGTAATTAAGATGTATCTAACGACATGATGGTGAAGCGCTGATGGCTCAATAGTTAACGTGTTCATACATCGCATCGGTCGACGTATGAGCGTATTGCAAGTGAGCCGGAGACGGAAGGATAACGTCGTGATGTAGCCAAAGCGTAGTCATAGGGCTTTCTCTAAGTCCGCCTAGCTAGCTAGCACCCTTAAATTGAAAATCTGTCGCCGAGCAGCTATATATATGTTCAGGCAACTGCAATTGAGAACCAATCTCCCTTTTTAGGTTTAGCCTATTTATTGTCTTAGACTTAATCATCATTTAACATTGAATAAAACTGTGGTCGCATGCTAAAACTCTATAAATTAGAAAAAAAAAACTCATTAAATCCATCAAACCGTTCAAGGTGTTCAGAGCGTTCAAAAATAAAATACACGTAAACACAAAAAATAAAATAAAAAACTTATATAAAAACATAATTATCTGACAGAATAAAAGAAACTCGCGTCAGAGTCTATGGAATGCAGAGTATATGTTTACAAGTACACGCTAACAGAGAAACTTAGTAATTCTCGGTTCATTTACCCTTTCGTTATAATCATTCGAAGAATATCTGAATGGATTAAGGCATACCAGTGTACCGATGTTACATACTTATGCATACAAAAGCGAAATGAACATTGAGAAAAAAAATCACGAAAACCTTAATATAGGTGTTCTATATGTATTTGTAAATACCTATGTTATAATAAGTACATTAAAGACAGTAGCTGTTTAGATATCGTCGATTGAACATAACAAGAAGTTTTCAAGTAGGATGACGTCAGTCAGACGACCGGTCGTAAAACATTAAGCTATTCTCACAACATAAAGGAAAAAAACATGTTATGCTGACCCTACTTAAGATGGACAGACACAACAAAAAAGTGTATAAGAAAATCCATCTCCATAAGAAACGATTAGAATAGAGTCGAATGATTCCTTTTTTTTATAACTGTATAATAATTGACTACTATATACGCTGTTAGTTTGAAGGGTTCAAGTTTCATTGGATTTGGTGACGAGCGTGGAAGGTACTCGGCCGAAATATCAACTAGAACATGGGTACTAAAGCGGCCGAATCACGGGTGTAACTGCTGCCTTGCTAGCAAATTCCGTGGATTAACCAATCGCACATATACATTTCTGCAACATATGTATACGTATATACACGCATGTATTTCGTGATCTGATAGTTTTAGCTAAGTCTAAATGCCCGAAAATAAAATATTCCTTGTCTTTCTCGTCTTATATACATAGATTCTGTTATATACAGTGGGTATGGTGTGTGGGTATGAACATATATAAAGTACTTTGCTGTACATATTGTTACTTCATGAGTGCAATGTCGCAGTACTGTCTTCTGTTAGTATTGATTAGATGTTCTCATCATACACAGATATATAGAAGAACTGTATGACTTCCATACAGATATTTGTATTTATTTTTTCGAACTGACTATCAGCTATTGGTCTGACTAGGACTCCACCGCGCTTCTGTGCAAGCGCTTAAGAGGAAATGCGGTCTGTTAAAAAATTAAGAGAATAGTTATTAACGAGAATCTATCGCTGTCGCATTCTGCCCTAACCATCAAATAGAGTGAGAAAGAGACAACTGCAACTTAGACTAATAGACATAGACGAAATTATGATTTCGTATTCCCCTTTCAATCCTTTTTTTATTAATTACTATTAGAAGATTTGGCTGTTTCTCTTTTAATTAATGGCTTTATCAAATTTCTTTGCTGAATGTATGAAAACGGCGATATAATTGGAGAATTTTGATACTTTTCCTAGGCTCCTAGGCCTTATAATAATTAATTTACGAAAAAGTAACGTAAGAACATGACAATCATTTACTTAAACATTTACTCTAGTTCCATTATCCAAGGATAACACAGAGAAATACGTTTGTATGGAATACACGCCGCCCATGTTTTCTTCTAAGGAAATCAATCGAAATGCCAACTAGCATAAAAGTTCCAAAATGGCCGGCTTAATGGATTTGTATATATAAGAAATCTTTAAAATCGTTTTCATCGTGGGAGTATAATAACACAACATTTATAAGTCAAAAAATAGTTTTTTGTACACTTCATTTATTAAAAAGATAGTGTGTACTTTGGCGTAACAAGATAAAAATCTTTTCAAAAATTTTACCTTTCGCCTTATTCTACGTTTGTAGAAAAAACGACACTAACAATAGAAAAAAGGTATTTTGAACATACATTCTTTTTTTTTTAATAAAATCTTGACTATAGCTAACTTCAGAGTGTCGGTTTTTCGTGACGATGTGAGCGTGCATCGTAAAAATTTACTCTCATAATTTTTCCTTAACGCGCCAAAAGAAGTATAACTTCAATAACTCCAATTGTTGTACAATTATATCTTCGTTAATAAGGTAAATCATTTGTTTACTATATCAACCTATGATCTTGAATAACTTTGAAACCAGTTGCTTAACAAAAAAATATATAATAAACCCGTCTTATAGATCGATAAATTTTCAACAAATGTAAATATGTTTTAGTCATCTCAAGACAATATTTCGGTAACTGGTCACACATATATATAATGAAAAACTCATACATTTTGTACGGAAAACGGTAAATTACGGCGAGGCAATTCTTAACACTATTATTAGGAAGATTTATTTTTCTACGTTATCAAGACTATAAGCGTGGTGATTTAGATAGAATTTATTTGACCTATTTTAATACAAAAAAAAAGTAGTGTGTACTTATGCACCGCGTTAGAAGTTATACTTCTTTAGCGGAACAGGATAGAAATCTTTTCAAAAATTTTATCTTTCGCCTTAATCTACGTTTGTAGAAAAACGACACTAACAATAGAAAAAAGGTATTTAATTCATACATTCCTTTTTTTGAATAAAATGTTGACTATAGCTAACTTCAGGGTGTCGACGGTTTTTCGTGACGGTGTGCGCGTGCATCGTAAAAATTTACTCTCATTATTTTTCCCTAACGCGCCAAAAGAAGTATAACTTCAATAATGTAGAAATAGAACGACGTCATGTCGATCGATGTAACTTCCGATCATTGCAAATGAGCCAGACCTTTGGGTGAAGGAAAACATCGTGATGATACCAGAACATCTTTCTAAGTCTATCTGATCCTCTACAACTCTCTAGTCGAAAATGTATCGCCTAGCACCTGTTACTTCATTCCAGCAGTTGAAATTGAGAGCCAGTTCCTTTAGGCTTAGCGTGTGTACCATCATAGACCACATCGTCATGTAACAACAGATGAGATTGTCGTCAAATGCTAAAACTTGTAATGTAAAAACACAATATAGTAAATAAAACTGTACTGTATTATTGTTGAAATCAATTAATAGTTCATTTATCCGTTCACTCAGGAGTGTTACTAATGAAATTTACCCCGAGTGTGGTTCCGGCTGGTGACGTCACAGCTGGCGGGCGGGCGCTCGACGTGGGCCGCCCGGTGCGGTGGGCGCGCAACCTTGACTTATACAAACCGAGCGAACCAGTGAATAGTAAAACTTCAAATACGAAATTATTGACCATTAACACGTGATTTTTATTGTTGATTCATCAATCGTATTTATTGTTAAGCACGCTAATGTTTATTGTGTGAACGTATTTGTTATGTAGAATTATTATTTTTATTCTTTAATAGTGAACAGTTCAACGAAATCGAATGCCCCGTTTCGATTGTTTCTTCTGGTTAATCCTCGTAACAACTAGTAATATATTGTTCCTACACAAGTTTCTAGCATATTATTATTTTGTTATTGATTATTTATCTATTGCCCGCTGTTATTATTAACAATGACAGTAATCAGCGAATGTTATCATAATTTAGGAGCAAGCAAGCGTCATGCCAAAGACCTGTAGGTGTGAAAGGGAGAAGTTTATCTTGTTCACACTCAAAGTCATGGTGTAACAACGTATATTCATTTCAATGTTGTGTCATTTGTACAAATTGACAAAGCAGAGTATTTCATATAATAGCAGAATAACTGGTAACAGTTTATAACAGCAATTATTTTAAAATAGCACAGCAGTATAATTATCTTTATGTAAATCTAATCGTTTATGTATTGCACCGGGAGATAACTCTTAGATAGCAGGCTTTTTTCAAACTTACTTCATACTTATTGTTATACTAGCTGTTGCCCGCAGCTCCGCATGCGTTTTTTTATAATTGTAAATTACTTCTTATAAGATCAGTTATCTGTTAGTGAAAATTCCGTGGAAAATGGTTCAAACGTTTTGGAGATAGTACTGCAAACGAAGCCATAGGTAAAAGCTAGTCCAAAATAAAAAATCTTTAATTACTTGTTATAATGTTAGCTACCTGTCAGTGAAAGTTCCATGAAAATAGGTCCAATGGTTTTGGAGATAGTACTACAGACAAAGCCACGAATGACAGCTAGTCTAAAATAAAGTAGCCTATGTCAACCGCTGTAATTTTAACTATCCGTGAGTGAAATTTCTGTCAAAATCGGTCCAACCGTTTCAAAGATTACCCGGAACAAACAGACAGACAGACAGACAGACAAAATTTTAAAAAATTGTATTTTTGTTATCATTATCGTGTATACGTTCATATCCAATCATTAAAAAGTCGTTATTTTTATATTACAAACAGACACTTTATTTTTATTGTACGTATATAGATTATGGGAAATTTATTTTATTTATTCGAAACACCAACAACATTTACACTAAGACAGTTTAGTACATACATTTAGAAAGAATGGCTCTATACAATTACAGCCTTAACTAAAGGTGCTTACTACTTATTACATGGTTAGAGGAGATAGGTGGTAGAGCTACACTGAAGCTATTACTGGTTTCAGCATGAATGGGTCGGCTCGCCCGGGGTAGTACCACCCTCTCACAGACAACCGACGTGAAGTAACAGTGCTTGCACTGTTGCGTTTCGTTCGGTCAGTGAGAGTGCCGGAGGCCCACATATTTAATAGGCCGGCAACGCACTTGCGACTCCCCTGGTGTTGCTAGTGTCTATGGACGGCGGTGATCACTTACCATCAGGTGACCCACCTGTTCGTTTGCCCTCTAAGATGTAAAAAAAGAGTAAATAACTTAATTCAATGGTTAAAAGTAAAAAGTGACTCAACAGAACTTGAAGAACTTGAAATTGATTAATAAGACACTATATAATATCGCCAAAATCGGTTCAGTAGTTTGTCGCGAAAAGTAACATATATCTACCCAATTTCACAAACTTTCACGTTTGTAAATAATACCGGCATTTCCTCGAGGCTTCGTTTGCTTAAATATGGATTTGACCTATCACTCCGAAAGAGTTATTTTTTCTGGATAGAATTATATTTTTTTGTGTACCCTTGACAATCTGTATGCCAAGTTTAAACATGACCAGCCGAGTAAGTACTGCCTTGAAAGCGTCACAAACAATCTTACAATCGTATTTATAATGCTGGTTAGGATTTGGTTCTATTAACATCTCTGCTATATCCACGGTATTATAATAAGGTCTTTACTTATGTTTTCAATAATTTTGTGGTAACTTACCTTATAAGATATATTTTCTAGGTAATACCATCTTAGTAATCTATATAGAGACACTTACTTGACCATCAAGCCTTAAGGCACGAAAACTAAATATGATACCTTCGAAGCGAAAAGTGCAAACTCAGCGAACTGTGTCGATCAATCGATTTAATGCAACCATTAATAGCGCGCATGATGTCCCAAACATTTACCTTACTTAGGGTTGCCAATCTTAGCTTAAAACGTATTTTATTCGCGATTTATTTTAGTGAATTAAATAGAATAACGATCATCATTCTATCCATGGAAGTCCATGGAAAAAAAATCATCAATTCTTTCAAATTATACAATACAATTCAAGAGATATCTAATCCATTACGATTGGCCAAACCGTGCCTGCATTACTTGCCGTATATGATCGTATCTATACTTGAAGTAATATTGGAATCCCTGATTGATTCCGTTAGAAAACGAATCAACTAAAACTTTTGATTTAAAATACTACCTATCTTATTGCAAATGTATGTGTAAACTTGCGATCACACGATAGAAGTGAAAACATGTGGTATACACGATTCAGCGTCACCGACCCGACAAATTAAATTAAAAAAGAATAGTTTATCGCTGTTAAGAGATAGACAAGATTTAAGTATCGCTTAAATTTAAACACAGTAAAGGTCGTCTAATGTTTGTCTAAACTGACAGTTCTTATTTAATTTGCTGATACATTTTTTCTATTGTTTAGATAGTAGATATTGTAACCGTGATTAATACTTGGATTAAAACTAAAATGTAATGTTTCAATAATAATTTTCTAGTAAATACGAACGCAGCCACGGGTATAGCTTGTATAACACAAAACGAAATTTAGAAATAAAATAAAATTAGTCTGTCAAAATTTGACAACCCTAGTGTTATGCGTAAGACTAAAGTAATAACTGTGGTGTAACTAAGTTACAAGTATAAACTGCAATAATACCATCTAAGTTATTCCGGCCCGGGCACCGAACTCGTAATATTTTGAAAGATGTTCGCAATCTCGTAGGTTGTGTCTTACGCAATATTACATATGAGATAATTAATGTGATTCGCCTTTAATTTCAACATTCTTTAATAGCTTCTAACTTTCGTGAAGGCGTTAAAATGTTTGCACTAAAATTTAAAACGTCCTCTTATCAAAGAATATTTTAAAGTTTCTGAAATTGTCCATACCGTTTGACATGAAGTAATAAATTTATGTGTGGCACAAACTTTTCTGTTACTGTTTTATACGCCTTCGTGTGCGTAGTCTTATGCATACGCACCACACCGCTTGCCCCACGTCTACACGGCAAAAAATACACATCGTCGTATAAGTAAGTACTTAAAATCATAGTTGGTGAAAACTTTAATAGCTTTATATTAAGCAAGAAATTTCCCACGGCTTCGCACATAGCAGACAGAAGGAAAAATAACTTATTTTTCATATAAATTTTCATCCCCCTTTTCACCATTTTAGGGGTTGAGTTTACAGAAGTCCTTCCTTAGTGCTGACCTAGCCTGTAAATCCTTATGTAAATTTTCACAGCCAATCCCAATAGTTTGGGCTGTTCGTTGGTATGTTAGTTAGTCAGTTATATTTCTATATATATGGATGAAGATAGTCGGTATTTCATTTTTATACAGGACATTAATTAGACGATAATAGATAGACGATAGATAGGTAAGAAATAGTTAATAGATAGGTGATAGATAGATCATAGATAGGTAATAAATAGGGGATAGATATCTTCCTCAATACCGACTTTGAAATTATTCTATGTTTATATTACAATCGTTCTTGAAAAACTTTGACTCGTCGTAAAATTTTAATTTCATTTTTCAAGGTTAACTCCGAAAACATCACGTCTCAGCCTTCGATGTTTTCAAATACGTTATCTCATAAATCTATATAAGTCTATGCAAATAAAATCGTGGTTTCATAACGCCCTCGTCTGCCCTTGCTTGTCTAAAGACGCGACCTCACCAGCGTCTAAGGCGACCGTTTTGTAATCCGGTACATATTTGACAAGCACGTACTGAACCTTATTTGTAATATAAATAAATCCAATGACGAAATATGTATACTTATCATTATAATCTACTAATACTTGCTTTTGCTCGTGGCCTCGCTCGCGTTATTGTAGATTTGAGCTAGCATGTGGCTCTTTCACTCCTTAGCCGCGGCCATACCACAAAATGTTTAGTGTAGACACGAAATATTATTTACTAACTTGTTTTGTAAGAGACGAGTTATTTTTGAAACGCTAGCCTACAGAAATGATATATATTTTTAGAAAGTAGCAATAGCATGGCTAGTAGTATAAAGGCAAGCTCGAGAGTCCAGCAATCAAAATAAAAAAATACTTTATTAAATTTAGGCCCTAAGAAGGCGCTTACGAACGTCAAAATTACCACCGGTTCGAACAAACATCCCAATCAACAAGAAGCACCGGTAAGAAACTGGATCGGGTTTATCTTTTTAACATACATTTGTATATTTAAAATAAACTATACGTTACAATCGATTTTAGTGAGTGCACAGAGAGGAGTCAATTCCAGATATCACCATCGTTCACATATTGATCCACTCTATAATAGCCCTTTGACACTAGAACCCCGCTTGACATAGCGCTTAAATTTACTATACGTGTACATTTAATCCTAATTGTTTCCATAAAAATATTTCTAGTAATGTAAAACTTATTAACAAAAAGACTCTTTGAAGGAACTTCAATTTCGTATTGTTTATATTTGACACTTCGGGAGGACGAGTTTGCCGATTTCTTTCTAGATGACTCGGTTATTTGTCCGAACCGGTGGTAACTTTGTCGTTCATGAGCGCCTTCTTAGGGCCCCAAGCTGAATAAAAGATATTTGATTGACTACTGTCCTATGTGAACCGTTCTTTCTTTTTGGATAAAATATACGTCGTCCTTGTTTTACCCTTGACAATCTCTACACAAAAATTTCAAGGCAGTCAGTCGGTTAAGTACTAAAATGTGTAAGCACAAAACACATTCGCTTTCATAACACTAGTTAAGGTTACAGAACTCAAGAATTTATTGGTTTAAACGCGGTACCTTATAATTACCAATCAATCGGATTAAAAAAAACTATTTATCTTACACAGATTATTGATTGAGTGAACTAACAAGTTGTCTATCATCACGCTACGACCCTTAGAGGCACAACAGTTATCATGCAAAATATAGACCGAAAGTTACATTAAGTGAGAATTAAATAAAAGCACTACCGAACATGTACGAAATGTGAATGCCTATGGCGGCGTGGTGTCGTGCTATCTTTAACCTAACTACATTGATAGTAACTCAAGTTTTTAGCTAGTGTTTAGTTGATTGTTTTAACACGACGTCAGGGTTACATAAATGTACTTAGGGTACCTGTTAAAAAGAATAAATGTACTGTTCTAGTAAGATAGGGCAGGTATACATCTACGCGAGCGAAACCACGGACATAAGCTATTATGAATTGTATCTTTACCTGAAAACAAATCGTTTATCAAATAGTTGAATACACAAAAAAAAGTCAATAAAATTTTAGCAAAACCGGCGCCGCGTGTTACGGGGATATAAAGCATTTTTTTATTGGTATACCATTCGATTCAGATTGGCACAGCGTACCCGGCGATGGTCACAGAATATAAATTAATTGTCTTCGATTATATTTTAACCCACCGATTCATATATCTAATACATTAAATGCCAATCTATACACACAATTAAAATTTAAGTGTTTTTTTTTTTGGAATGTCAAAATGACAGCTTTTTACTGAATGGGTATGGCAGAATAAAGGTGGTAACTATAAGAAAAGGATAAAATTGTTGTCAGTTTGTTCGGAATAATCTTCGTAATGATTGGACTGGTTTTCACGGAAGAAAATACTTTTTCCTAGCAAATGTAATAAACTAAAAAAGGAGTATTCAGAATCGCGCGTACACCACGCGTACGTTTAAACTGAGTACATTTTTTTTTGCTAAATTGCACAACGTCCAAGTCGCGGGTAAAAGGCTAGCTTACATATGTAAAATTCAAATGTCTACTGTTTGTACAGCTATACGAAACGCGTGAACCGATTTCGACGAATTTTTAATTAAAATAGTAAGAACCCGCGACATCGTCTGTGTTCAGTTTTATTTACACAAATAGCATCACAAACCGAGATAGTTCTCAGATGCCTACGTTTTTTTTTTCAAACTAACCTAACATTTATCTCTATATTTTGTCTAATATAAATTCTAACCTGTGAGCTATATATAATGTTACATTCCATCAAAATCTGTTCAACTGTTTTTGCGAGGAGTGACAAACATCCATTTTTACACATCGGTACATTAATACGAGTGAAACCGCGGACAATATCTCGTAGTGTATTATGAAAATAATAAAAAATAGGACACTTCTCTGTTCACACTCTGTTCGAAATTTAAAAATTCCATTTTGATAAACATGTAAAAACTCATGTACAAAATAACGTTTCACATCTCATTAGTAATTAATAACTTGAATATGGCGATATCAGTTCCACCCATATTAAGTATGCCAAGTCCATTCACATCACAGAGTTCTGTGAACCAAAATTAATTCCTTATTTTTAATTGTCATGTCACCGTTTTTGGTCACCGAACTAGCTTTAAAGATTTACAGCTCATTGGTTAAAATTTTCAACTTTATCTCATTTTATATAGATATTCATTTATTATTTGATTATAATTCCACCTGGAGCCAAAAAAGAATGTAGTCTAAAATGGTAACAAGCTAAACGAAGATGGGACTGGCTCTTAAGTACAGCTACCGGAACACATCTATAACTGCTTGGCGATAGAATCCGTGGGTTGTAACTAGCCAGGCGAGTTTTAAGAAAAGCCTTACCATAAATTTTAGGACAAAATTTTCGCTCGAAATTCAAACTTACATCAACTGACGCGATGTTTAAATATACTGGAATTAACTCCCAGCGGCAACGTAACCAGACTGATACAACACACAGGCTTTCAAGAAACGAGCCTACTCCTTCCTCAAAGGTCGGCAACGGATCTGTGTGTCTATGGGCGGCGGTGATTACTTACCATCAGGTAACCCGTCTGTTCGTTTACCTCCAACCGCATAAAAAAAAATATACTACGACAATCCAATTACCACTTCGTTATATTAAAGTAACTTTTACTCACAATTTCGCAGGCATTAATAATGTTTGGCCTATCTCGAGGAACAATATTTATTGTATGGATGAAAGGTACTCCCTAAACGTGTACGTAAAATTTCATAATCGTCGGTTCAGTACTTTGTAATAAACACACCCATTCTAGCATTTCTATTAGTAACGATATCGAAGCTCTAAATTTAAGTTAAGCCTTTTTAATTCGATATTATTTTTTTCGAACTGAACTACACTGTTAGCCTGGCAAGGCCGCTACAGTTTCACCGGACTACCAATTCGATAATGTTACTATGGTCTTGTAGGATTATGTTTTTAGGATGTAACGTTCACGGAAGAGCTCTCCGTCTAGTTCGACTGTACGCGGCATCGCCTATCTCTTTCCAGCTGACACCATTGAAGTGTCTACCCCTTCTTCGGAGCACCTCTAAGTAGTTCCGAAGTGACCCAGGATCTCTTTGCTAGTCGATTGCTAAATGTTTTTGAAGCGATGATGACTTAGTTGATAACGTGTCAAAGGATGTAGGTTCGAATCCTAGCAACTGCCTCGGAGCTTTCGGCGAAGGAAAGCATCGTGATGAAACCATTGAATTGTGCTAGGGTTTTTTTTAAGTCCGTTAGGCTAGCTACTACCCTCAAGTTGAAAATCTGTCGCCAAGCACCTGTTGGTGTGTTCCGGCAGCTGCACTTGTGAGCCAATCCCCTCTAGGTTTAGCGTGACTACCATCTTAGACCACATTATCTATTAATTTTACATGAGATTGGGGTCAAACGTTAACGTATAAAGTATAAAAATATTATATATATAAAAAACATTCTAGCTCTATTTCACTTTCATGTAACTTAGACCATGTTTTAAGTCTTAACTAAACACTTAATAATATTCTCATGTTGCCTTTAATGTTTGCTTAGTATGGTACTATATTCCGAAATGTCGTTACAAAATAATATATAATCCTACACAATCATAAAACGAAATAAAGTCGCTAACATACCTTTAATACTTAAGATTAAGCCATCGTTTCTCAACCTGATCACCATGACACCTAAGGGGCTTGCATGCCTGTATTAAGGGCGTTCGTAATGTGTTTAAAGTGAAAACTCGTATACGAAAGAATATTAAACCACAGTATTTGAATAATTATGTTAATTGTTATGGCATAAAATATAACCGGAATATAACAATATAAAGAGAAGTCCAAACAGATTTCTTTTATACGACTTATAAACGTGGATACAATCGTAGTCATTTTAAAATATTAACAATCTTATAATTATAGTTGGTATATTAATGAGCTAGCTTTTGCTTGTGATTTCGCTTCTAATAATGTAGGTGTTGAAAATAAAATACGACCCATGTTACTCGCTGGTAATGTAGCTTATTTTATATAATAATATTTTATTTAAACTGTTTAAGTACTGTTTATCCGTCAAAAACAAGAAGAAATTTTGAACAAAAAATAAGATTTAATTAAAAAATATCTACTCTAAAAAAATCAACCAACACTTTTGAACCGTAATTAAGCATATAGATAGTCTCGCATTGTCATAAACCTACCAATATCTCAACAACTATACGTATCCTATTCGATTTTGAGAAATTTGCTGGTATACCTTCCTAAGCTAAGGTCCAATACTAATAAAAGTACCCGGACTCCTTTGAAAGTATCCCCTTTCACATAAAGAAAACGAATTTTCCAAATCAGTTTATAAATGACAAAGCTTGAATTAACAAACGTTTAAAAATATCAAATATATTCATTTTATAATAAAGGATTCATTCAATATCAATAACCAACAGACTTATTCATTTCTTCTGTGTAAATTAATCTATAGACGTCATATTTAAATATTATATGCGTCATGTCACTGTAATAATGAAAACAAGTCTAATAACTGTTTAATATAGCCGTTTGATTGTCACAACGTGCAAGGGATATTGTCATACATGTATGCACTCGAAGCACTCCTCATACAAAGTCGATAAAAAAATGATTGTAAAACTTCAATAAATGTCTAATTATTGTAATGAGAAGCGCGACTTCCATACTCGTTTTTATGGGTGTATAATGGAGCATGACACTAAAAGGTTGAGAAACGATGAGCTAAGTAATAATACCTGCCCACATTAGCAAAAGCGTTATTTTTTCGCAAAACAATGTGGGTGCTATATTCATTTGCCTACGCGTTTCGAATTAAAAAATAACATAATGTATACGAAATTTCCTAATTCACGATTCGAAAGAACTCGAATGAGTAATGATTTTATACCATATTTGTACATTAGTGTCATATGTTTGGTATAAAAGCTTTATAACAAATTTTATTATATAATAAATACGAATGTAAGTCTGTTTGATTGTTACGCCTTCACACTGTAACTATTGATCAGTTCTGCAGGAAATTTGCATAAACGTTGTCGCAGGTACAGAAAAGACATAGTGTGCCTTTCGCCCAGGAAAAGTACTGCTACGGAGAGATGGGATAAACTTCTTTTTTTTATTAACATGAGGAAACGTTTCTTCTATTTTTGCCAAAGAGTTCGCACTCGCACAATTGTTTTGCTTCGAAGGGTGTGGTGGTTGGCAATCCTGACTAATATATACATGCGACTATGAATTTGTTTGATCTTCCATTACACTCTCACGTCTTAACTAGTCAACTCCTCGTTATGACATTTCGCATGCACGTCATCAGGTGAGCAAAAAATAACATAAGGGACATTTCATTCAGAAAAATAAACTGTCCCTGAGGGATAGACCAAATCTATAGTAACGCGAACAAAGCCACGAGCAAAAGCTAGTATATAATTAAAACTATTATCGGAGTTTTTGAGATTACTTATTTATAGCCATATGTTGCAGTAACCACTTAAAATCAAGTGGACTACATAATTATTAAAAACCTCGATATATTATTATAAAACCTTATATTAATTTGGAAATTCCATACAGTTTTATGAGGATTAGCTTTACTAAAATAACAAGTGGGTATGTACTGATAACTAGACGATAGAAGTGAAAACTTATAAATAAATACGAGACATGCAAATTTGAGTTGGTATAAATGAATGAATCTTTATTACATAAGTAATAAATAATGACAATAATATTAAAGTACTCACAATATATAAAGTTGAAGTACTACACTGAATATATAGAAAACATAGTTATTTTTTTTATTTTATTTTATGATTTCTACAAAAAGTAATAATAATCACGTAATCAGTGGAACGAAATACTCATTACCAGACAATAAACGTGGTTGATGACGATTGGAGCCGAGTATAGACGATTCAATGACGTCACAGACCCGAGCGCGTTTGATGTCGTGTGGAGCCGAGTAAACACGATTCAGCTTCACTGACCCGAACGTGACGGTTTACTTCTTTTCCCAATCAACGCGGCTAAAGAAGTTTATCGGTCCACTTTTATCTTCTTCTGATCTATGATTGTGTGTTGTACGATGAATGGTTAAAGGACTGAAAAATATAATACACAAAGAACAGCTTTAAAGCGATAATTACGAATTGTTTCCTTATCTGCTTCTAAGTAAGGGTGTTTCGTGGTTAAAGTCACATCACCGATGCGTAATGATGCAATATTACAAATGACATCATTGGGTTGTCTAGGCGACACGTACACTGAGAGAAACAAATAAATAATCCCTGTCTATATATCTATCAATATCGTAAATGTGTAAGTTTGTGAGGCCGGATAGATAGATGTGTTACCCTTTCACTGAAAAACTACTGAACGGATTTTTATAAAACTTTACCGTAATACAGCTTATACATCAGAGTAATATATAGTTGAGTATAAGTAAGATAATAAAGATATGTAAGTAAGAAATATCTCGACGTGTGCTGTTCAAATCAATAGACTTATACTACTTCCCATACCTAGGTGTTTTGTCACAATGTTTTGTCTATGGATACACTAAATGCAAACGCGGTAGGGGACGGATACAATACCGTTATATGTTACGAATTATCAGACTACATGTCAATACACGCATCACGATGATTGGACTCACGATTTGTGCACGCATAATAGTAACTTGCAAACGCTAATTTCAAATTATTATGTGAACGACAAAGGCGTGCGAACGGTTTTCTGTGACATTATCGGAATAATTTTTGAAGTTAAATTTTAACGCGATAATAAGCAAAGTTCCGTCATGTAGGTATGGGAGTAGTATTACACGAAAATAATGTACTATATCTTCATTTTAAAAGACACAAACGCAGTATATTACTATGTAGTTTGGTCGAAAATAATTAAAGTGTACAGATCTAAATTTGTTTTCACGGAGAAGGCGTTCATGCAAGATTAATATAACTCTATATCGCTAGAGAATTATTTAGTACAAATAAATAATACAAGAGTCTGATTCGCGGGAATATTTAATTTTGTTTACTAATTTTAACAAATCTCAATAAAAAGTGAGTCTCTCATATGCCGTTGTATGTAACCAAATAGAAGGCAAATTAATATATACAGCAAAAGCCTACTGCAGTAATATATATATTTTAATGTACTGGTCCGGTGAAACTGTGGAGGCCTTGCCGGGTTGACAGTGTAGTCAGTTCGAAAAAAAAAAAAAAAACACAAATGTGGTTATCGAACAACAAGCAACTACGACCGCGTGGAATTTGACTAAATTTTTTTTGATCAGTATAAATGTGCACGTGACACGTGCATTGTTCTGAACACTGCCCCTTCAGTTTACTATATGTGTGCGGAACACTATTTTTTTTGTTTACCAGTAAGTTACTCTTTATGATACAGGCTGTCTACGAGTGAAAGTCCTATCAAAGTCGGACCAACCGTTACCGTGATTAGCGTTAACAAGCAGACAGAGATACAGGAATAAAATTTTAAAATATTGTTTTTTTTTATAACTACCATATATGTTATCATATGTACTTAGAAAAAAACAGAAATTTCAATTTTATTCACATGTAAGATGTATTTATTTTTTTCTTATTTTTTTTTTTCTTAATATTGAAAAGTATGAGTACACGTCGGTCCTTATATTAATAAGGCATCACACACAGGTGATTACAACCGGCCTCGCGCCGAGGACGAACGCCTGCACGTTTCAATACCGGTTTGGACAGATGACTTAACGACGTATAGTCAATGCATAAGGTTCATTTTTCCTATTACAATACATGGATTAGTTTGTATTCCTAAGAAATAAATTAGTTTCGCGTTCACATAACACCTTATTACTTTGAATTAAAGTTTATTATTATTTGGCAAATATTTAATGTCATTTTAATTTAGTATATTTTATATTAAATATAACTAAGAAAATTAATTCTATTTACGCAATCCGTTGAAATAGAAAATGTCCGATTTTAAAATTAATGCTTAAAAAAAAAATTTTGATATCGTCGAGACTGTTAAAATGGCTTCGCAACTGTAAAATGGTCGGTATTTAAAAATGCACAGCTAGATATACCGTTTTATTATCTGTTACATTCGATAGCATTCCTGTCACTTTTTTTTGCGCATTGATATGAAGAAACAACGGTCTTACAGATTCTCCTATCGTTTATTATTTTATCCACATGTTATTATTTTGTTTGAATACTGTATGCGTACCATTTGACTCCAGTTCTGTCTCACCTGATGTTAAATGGCGAAGTGGTCTAAGCCGGGAATCACGTTAAATCTGCAGGAAGACCGGTTCTCAAATCAAGCTGATGGAAAACACGTTTAGATAGGTGTCGGCAAAATGTCTTTTAAAATACATATTTAGTAGCCCTAATTAAAAATCAAATAACTGCCAAGACCAGTCGACGACAATAGCCGAACTACGAATGCTTATAAGTAAAAAAAAAACATGGCAACACAAAAATGTCTCCAACAAATAACTAGGATTATAACAAGGAAGACCTTAAAATGTATAATATCCATTAATACCCAACCTCGGCAAATAATACAAAAAAAAACATACATAACATTTTATGTACATCTGCTAAACATTATATAACGCTGTAACAATTGACACTTGGAGAGGTCGCAGCGCTTGTGAATCGAGAAAGGTCATGACGGACGACCAGTTTAGCTTGACCTCTTGCGTTTTAAGGGACAGATTTATTTTACACTGAACAAATAAAACAGCTACAAGTCATTTAAATCTAGGAACACTACTTACAATATTAAGATCAGTTCCCACTGAGCATCACCATCATCATCTTATCCTTATCCCACCTAAGTAAGGTCGGCACAACATGTTTTCCTTTTCAACTCTCCTCTGTCAGATGTCATCTCAGTATTCATACTTTTTATACACATATCATTTTTCACGCAATCCATCCACACCTTTTTTAGTCTTACTCTACTCCTGTATCCGTCCACTATCAAACTTAAAACTTTTCTTGTTACATGACTTTCATCTCTTCTCATAATATGCCCGTACCATGCTAACCTATTACTCCTCAACTTTTCTGTCACTGGTACTATTTTCAAACTTCCTCTGATATACTCATTCGTAATTTTATCCGTCCTTGTTACACCACACATCCATGTTAACATTCGCATTTCTGCCACATGTAATCTTTTTTCATGTTCCCACTGAGCGTTAAAGTCAATTTATGTCACGCGAGTTACACAACTCGAAAAAATATATTAATTACGAAATTCTACCATTCCTTCAATTCATTAGTTATTTATGCTGTTATCCGTTTGCTTTCCTTCTTCTCCGCATGTATTTATATTTATGCATGTATTTATATATATATGCATATATAGGTTATAGGTTTTTCATAATTTTTATTTGCAATTAGCTGATACCCGCAACTCCATCTGCGAGGTCCTGCGCATGCGCACCACACGTCTTACCTCCATTTCCCAATAGCAAGAACATACACATCGCTAAATGCGTAGTACTTATGAAAATCGTAGTTTCTGAAATCTTTAATTACTGTCTATTAAATGAACTATTTATGAAGTAAAGGTAAATATTTTTTATCGAAATCCATCAGACCTCTATTATATATATATATATATATATATATATATATACATATAACTAAGGCGAACGATTGAATCATGAGCAGAATATTTAGCAATATTTATAACAGTACAATCTACAAGTATGATACGTGAAAATAATTCAGAAAACCGCCCACTAGGAAAAGAGGCACTCAAGGTTCAGTAACCAATTTATGTAGAGCTCTCTTATGTTTATAAAATTTGTAAATATTTTAGGTACTCACACTGCAATATTTCGTTTATATTAAACTAGCGATCCGTCCCGACTTTGTATGGCTACAATGCGGCTAAAGTTCTAAACGATTCAGAATCATTTTACTGTTTTGATATTCACAATTCATGAAAGTAAAATCTCTGTTGTTTTCGAAGTTACTCATTAAAATTTAATACTTTAAACAATTATTTTTTACGCACTGACTACACTGTTAGCCTGGAGAGGCCTCTACAGTTTCACCGGACTACCTACTTTAAACATTTTTTTTTTACTTTTTATAACCAGTATTAAAATAGGTATAAAATATATTAATTATTTTGCAACGATATCTAAAAAATAAAAACAAAACGTTGGATCAAGAGATAACATGAGTATTATTCAGATTCAGATTTCTGTTGTTTTTTTTAAGAGAAAACTTTGTTTAGCCACATCGAGTGATTTTTATTAGGGTAAATTTAATTAATTCAGACTATAATAATTACCAATTTCATTTCGTTAGCATTGGACCTTAGATTTCAAAGATACACTAGGGAACTCCTGAAAATCTCATAGGAAATATATACTAATTGACATATTGGTAAGTTCATAACAATCCTAGATTAGGTAGGTACATATCTATAATCAAGGACATTTTGGTTGAATTTTTTGAGTGGTTTTTTTTTAAGTTTGTTTTTTATTAATTTTTTTTTATGTATCTCATAAGTTTAGCCAGCTTATTCAATTTAAAAACTACTTTTTCATGATACAATCCCAGTAGTATATAAAATTATTTGACGACACCCTACCCTTAGCTATTTCTTACTCGTATTTTATATGTTAGAAATATGAAATCCGAAAATTTTTATATTTGTTTTAGTGGTTAGACATCGCTTATAGAACATAATTCAATCGTTGAAATATGGATGTCGTTAATAACAATTTAATTTAAATTTCATCAATTAAATAGGTATTGAATTTGCTAGTTCTTTCGGTATTACTAAGAAATGACGCCCTAGAGGACGGCGACTCACACGTTGAAAACACTGATCAAGAAGATCTCTAAAAATATATAGACAGACGCGAAAAGCAACTTTGTGTTATATTTATATACACGGCGGTAAAGCAAATCTCCAGCACTTGTCTACGATAGACTTATATTTCACCTTTCCACGTTGCCTTACGTAGTTGAACCAAAATTTGTCTTATTATAGTATGCCTTCAAATCTCAACAATGTAGACATGACCACAATTACTTCATACAACTTCAAGGTCGATAGGGAAATAAGAGCGAACGTTTGTCGCGTTATACAACCCATGACTGCAGATAAGTGAACGCAATCATTCTAAATAAACTTTTACATCTTTGTTCCTATATATATAAAGTCCATTTTTCAACTGGTTTTATTATCCGAACTTGTCAAATAAATTGGCGATGCAATACACAACATTATGTTATGCGGTTCTAAAATATCCGTGTTTCGTACATGCGTTAATATAAGGTTGAATTTAGACTAAAAAATTATTTCAAAAACGCAAAACAGAGTTTGTTGTTTAGAAATGGTTTCACACAATCAACCGAGCCCCCATTGTCTCATGGGAACATTATGAAATTAAAGTAAGATTCGTTTTGTAATATCCATCTATTATTTGTTTTATTTTACGATTGAGATTCAGTATATTTTAGGAGCATTAGTATTTATCAAGATAAATAATGGAAATACTTTATTTTTTTCTTACATATGTATTTTTTTTACTGTTTTATTATAAGTACATATTATTGACTATTGTACTATCATTAATACGTACGAAGTCCCGCGCGTTTGCTAGTATATTATTTGTGCATGCAATTTAGAAATGGTATTAAAGACATTTTTTGACAGCACTTGTATAAAAAATTTCTGATATAGTATAATCAACATACAATAGATGGCACACGAATCGTTTCATCAAATATCTGTCTGTCAAAACAGATTTCTATATTTTCAATGTATGTACATTAAAATAGGAATGAACTCGAGGAATTATTTATATCATTTGTATATTTCAGAATAAGCAATATTGAAAAAAAAATACTTTCATACCTATAATAAGAATTTAGAATAAAAAAAATAGTTACGCATACATTTCTTTTCTCTCCGAAAAAAAAAAGATGTTTATTCAGTCTCGTGTAAAATGGCACATCTGGGCCAACAGGTGTTTCTTTACATTTTGAATAAACAATAACCTTACATCATTAGACTGTCTCTATTTATTATACGTATGTCTTCTATATAGTTTCTGTGTTCAACAGTTTCAGGGGTCATTCATAAAATACGTTTGCAATTACGGGGAATAGGGTATCGCTTACTGTGGACAAGTGGGGTCGGGGAGTCTAAGGAAACGTGACATTCGCAACTTATTAAGCAATTATGTAAAACTGTTCTCTCAATCCCTAGTCTTACAACACAACACAGAACACCCCCACACACGTTCAGATGCGTATAGTGATTGGGTTTTATTTTGTTACCCCTTCCGAACTGAGTTAGTTTAAATTAATTTAGTTGTCAGATCCGAGATACATGTTTTTTTTTATATTGTAAGGGCCACACGAACAGGTGTGTCACCTGATTGTAAGTGATCACCGCCGTCCATAGACACTAACAACACCAGAGGAATCGCAAGTGCGTTGCCGGCCTTTTAATATATGTGGACCTCCAGCGCTCTCAGTGACCGAACGAAACGCAACAGTGCAAGCACTGTTGGTTTTCTGTAAGAGGGTGGTACTACCCCGGGCGAGCCGACACATTCATTCTGAAACCAGTAATAGTTTCAGCGTAGCTCTACCACCTACACATGTTTGCGTTCGTGAAACATACATGCATGGTATACATGTATATTTCACGAATTCATATAATATGTATCAATAGTTAGTTTAGTTTGGCTTAGTTACATCTGGGATAAGAGGCAACAGTCCAAGCCGAGGCGCATCCTGCACCCTTGAACTAGTTGCCAATATAAAATTGAGTGAGTGTCTTAAGTGCTCCCCTTAGTAGTTCGGTGAAACCGTAAAGGCCTGTCCGGCCAACAGTGTAGTCAGTTCGAAAACATAGACTGTCTAAAAACGTAAAATTTTGCGTAACGTATTTTATGAATGAGCCCTAAGGGGGTGTTAAACAATTATCAGAGTGCATTCAATCCCAATCTTACTTGACAATGTAGGGTAAGGAAGTAAGTAATAACTTAAATTACTTTTGTATACTAATTTAAGCTATTTAATTTGAATTAGTTTAATACACACGTCACGTTATTCCAACATCACCACTGGCTTAATAATTTGAAAAAAACAATAGAGTAACGTTTTACAGTTAGTTTATTCATTGACAAAACGATAATCTATTCTGCCTACTCCTATATCTAGGTAATTAGACTAATTTTTATGTATCTAAACTAATTATGTAATAACTGATACGCGCGACTTTATCTGAATTGTTTATTATTTTAACAATATAGAATATTATACGTACAAAAAAAATAAACATAAAATAAACAATTGAAATCCTAAAACGAATGTAATTATCTATGTCTATAGCTATTGTTATATGTTCTTAAAAATGTATTTTATATTATATTTGATGCAAAGATAAACCCGATCAAGTTTCTTGCCGGTTCTTCTCGATAACTGAATTGTTTGACCGAACCGGTGGTAGTTTTAATGTTCATAAGCGCCTTCTCAGAGCCTAAACTGAATAAAAAAGAAAAGAAAAGAAATCGTTTATTCATAATGCACTACACTCACCGCTGATTTTCACCTGGAACCCAGTGCAGGTCACGGTACGTAACCATTAAAATAAATGTAAGTTTGATTTGATTATTTTTTTTTAAACCAAATTATACTTTAAAATTCCTTTAGTCCTTTCAGTAATGCTTATAAAAATCATAGTTTCTTAAAACTGCAACTTAAATCGAGATGTCGTTTTTTTATTTAATTTTTTTAGATGGGAAATCGTCTAAGAAGTATAAACACTATAATATTTTAAAAGAAATCTATTCAATAGTTTTTGTGTGATCCGCGCACATCGCCAATCCCCAACATTGTATTCATGTGTAAACAGAATAGGTTTATTTGCTATTTAAAGTAAGTAATACCACAGTAACACGTTAGGCCTTGAGAATCTAGCTCTCAGGTACAGGTGTCTGAACTCGCCGAAACACTTGGGGAAAGGTTTCATAGTTTTACTTCTAGTCAATTAGATCTTACTTTAAAAAATATCATGTATTTTTAATATAATATAACATTATGAAAGATTTAATAAACTAGTATTTTTATAGGCACCATACAATACTAAGGAAATTTTGTAGACAAAGCATTTTTTTTATTTTTTTTGATCTGTGAATAAAATATATTGTTAAAATAATAAACAATGCAGACGAAGTCGCGAATATTAGTTAGTCTAATATAGGGTAAAATGTGAACTCTGTACAAGCTTATTCGTTAAAAAAAAATTAAGTTACGTATAAAGCAGGACTATCTTTTCTTCATTAAACCATGATTATGGCTAGACACAGAAGTTTTCATTTGTAACCGACTTCGAAAAGATTCTCAATTTGGTTGTATTTATTATAAATATTTATTACCTCATGACTTTATTCGAACCTCAGGCAGTAATTTAAAAAGCGATTTGAAAATATATATTTTTATTTGGGAATGGGTACATTTTCAAGGTGGTATAATTTTAATTTCATCATCGTTAGACCTTATATTTCGAAGATACACCAGGGAATTCCTCAAAATTGAATAGGAAATATAGTGATTGAAATATTGGTAGGTTTATGACGGTCCATGACTAGGTAGGAATTGGTAGGTAACGTTTCGGTTAATTGTTTTATTAGCAGAAGATTTTGAAATCGGTATTATTTCTTGTTTAATTTTTTTTTGTGTAACTAATAATACGCTATATCAGCTATCGCTTTGCTCTCGCGATACACTTATTTATGTAATCGTCGACACAAATATACAAACAGTACCGCGAATACCGTTATATGTTAAAAAACCGAAGCATGGCCTTTGTCCGTGTGTTTTAATATTAAATGTGTGAGATGATATTGCTTTCTCAACGATATGGTTATTATTGGAGTATTTTCAAAATCGTCGCTTATATATTCTATACTATATTCAAAAGCCTATACTATATTCAAAGACGATGCAAAATTGCAGATGGTTTTTAGTCTAATATCTTAATATAATAGCTAGTTTTTTCTCATGGCTTCACTCGAGTTTGTAAAAACATTTTTCTATCCCTCGGGTACAATATTTCTTTTTCTGAGCCCTAAGTATCCTTTTTTGTACACTTGACAAAGTATATACAAAATTTTGTAATGATTGGTAGAGTAGCTAAAGCATGAAATTGTAACAAACAGACAAACAAATTCAAATTCACTTTATAACATTAGTTAGGATAGTTAGAACTACTTAATATTCTGCATGTTAGTGTATAGCATCCGAAGTCGCGGAGAATACCTCCCACAAATCTGGTCATAAACTTTTTTTTACTATTTTAGTACAGTTTAACTGTCTCGACCTTTTATGGTCAGTTTATCCTATTTTAAGACGCGATTGGAATTTAAAACTGTACAAAGACAGCGCAGCGCCCGCCGAAAACGGTCTGCATATGACGTAACCTACCGAGCCTTGTGCAACAGCACTGGTGCTGTACATCCGATGACAAAATACGTAATTTAGCGTTATAATTTTTAGCTTTCGAAGTTATTATGAGGCCGTATATAACACGACATGTCCAAAAAGCTAACAAGTGTACTTGTCAGAATGTATGTCATAGATTTTCAACTTGAGACTGGAAGTTAGCTAGGCGAACATTAGAAAAAATCCTAGTTCTATATTAGGGGCTTCGTTTACCGAAAGCTTGTGGCAGAATTACAAGCTACGGTATTCGGACATCATTTACAAGTCAACCGATCATTATAAAATTGTACATAGACGTTGTCAGGGATAGAAAAAAGAATATATGGTACATTTTATTCAGAAAAAGTGTACAGTTCCCAAATGATATATGAAATCTACGTTATGGCCAATGCAGCCGCGAGCAAAAGCTACCCCGGAACGCCAAACGGTTAAGCGTGCCACTATAATGAGTTTTTCACCTGGCTAATAGTTTAGGAATAACATTTGATATGTTTAGTAAATTTATATAAGTACGAATATAATTACAGAGTCAATGTTTGTCGGCGTAAATCTCCGAAACGGCGCAACCAACTTTGATGTAATTTTTACTGACAAATAAAAGACTTTTTAGAGTATCATACAGGTTACATATCATTACAATTTTCAATAAGTGGTAAGCAGTAATTATTACAAAAAAATAATTTCAAATTATTAAAAAAGGTACGGAGCTTATATAACCTATACTATGTAGTAATGACAAAATTACGTCGCTAGTGGTATACCTGTCAATAATCCAATATATGAAATACCATACCAATACGAAAGTCACCTTTCAAGTTTATACAAGTCCCATAACTGTGACCGTCAAATGATATTGTTAAAAAAACGAAACATTTGTGTTGTCGTCTGTACTGTTCTCTTTGGACGAAAGCCAGAGCACCGCAATGGGCCTGTCCAACTCGTCGACTCATTATTTACCGATGGCGTTGGCTCTCGACTTGTTTGTACAAATACTTATTCCACATTACAGGTCGTGGCGTAATACCGATCTCGTTCTGTTACTATAAACGTGTAACTTATTAAGTACTTGATTGGACGTAACTTTGCATTTCCGCTTGGAATTGATCGACCGCTGTCAAATCGCACTAAAATAAAAAAGAAGTAACAAGTGCCAGCAGCTGATCAATTCCAGGTGGAAGTGCAAAGTAACATTAAATCAAATACTTATGATGTATTCCCATAAAACTGCGAATGTGAAGCGATGGTGGGTCAGTTGTTAGCGTGTTCAGCCACCACGTCTATCGACGTAAGATTCAATCTTTGCGAATGAACCTGAGTTTTCGGCGAAGGAAAATATCCTGATGAAAGTATAGGATGGTGGTAAAGCTTTTTCTGCGCCCACCTTACTAGCTTCTCCCGACAAATTGATAATCTGCCCCCAAACACCTATGGGTGTATTCTGGCAGCTGCACTTGAGAACCAGTAACTCTAGGTTTAGCGTGCTTACCATCTAGGACCACATGGTCATTTAACAACAGATGAGATTGTAAGCAAACATTGTAATGTATAAAAAAAAATACAAATCAATCAAATAATCCTTTGAATGAAAAAATATTGTGTTGTTTTATGAAAATACGATGCAAGTTAAAGTTTTTTTTTGGATAATTATTCGATTTAGTATATAAAAATCACGTTTTCAATCTTTTTTAAAACTGGACACAATATTTATTTAAATCATTGAATCATTTTTAATTGTGCCATGAGCACCGCCATAGTACTTTTAGCTGCTCTGCCGAGCGTCTTTCCCTTTACTCTTACTCCACGGTAGGCTGTGATGCGACATGCTTGTAGGTGGTAGAGCTACGCTTGTAAGTGGTAGAGCTACGCTGAAGCTATTACTGGTTTCATCATGAATGGGTCGGCTCGCCCGGGGTAGTACCACCCTCTCACAGAAAACCGACGTGAAGTAACAGTAGGGTTGGACTGTTGCGTTTCGTTCGGTCAGTGAGAACGCCGGATGCCCACATATTTAAAAGGCCGGCAATGCACTTGCAACTCCCCTGGTTTTGCTAGTGTCTATGGACGGCGGTGATCACTTACCATCAGGTGACCCACCTGTTCGTTTGCCCCCTATAATATAAAAAAAAATTTGCTGTAGATGGACAAAAAAAATTGAGGCGATGCAACAATGTTCCATTGTAAAAATCGTATTTAATTTTATGCTATAACTTAAAATCAGGTCTCAACGATGTTTTATCTTCTAAAACCACTAAAATGTCTTCAGATTAAACATTCATTTGTCACGGGTCTAGAACGTATCTTCGCTTACTTTAATTGCTCGACGTTTCGGCCCGGTTACACAAGCCGTAGTCACGAGCCGGCTTATGTCTAAACCCGTGTCACATAAATATTTATAATGTATTAAAAACGCAAGTATTTATGAGCTTGTTTCTTAAGCTTTCACACGTTAACTACTCAATCTATCATTATGAAATTTTGCAAAGACGTTTCTTCAGAAAAAAAATACTATTCCTGAGGCATAGACGAAATCTATATTAACGCGAGCGAAGCGCCGGACTAAAACTAGTTATTAATAAAACAAAAACAAACACTGAAACCTTTTTCTTATATTAATAATCAAGTTGTTGATTCACATTGGTAGTTATATTCAGATTCATTTGATGTTGACTCAGATGTTATATACACACATAAATAAAATTGAAATTTATGTTGTTAATGTCTAAATAACAGATTAATATTAAATAAATATGTAAATGTATCCGGTACTTACAACAAAAAAAAATAATAATAATATTCGTCTGTCTGTTTGTTGTCTGGTCAGACATTAGTGTTTTTCATACAAGTTTTTCAGTATCTATCGAACATAACTCGATGCTCGGTGGTGCTAGATTTTTATTCTTGTTCATTTTGAAATCCTAATCAAAGCGATCGATGTCGTAGGGTGATGCTAGTCTTTATTATTTCTATAAAAAGAAAAAAATATATAGGAATGAATGAAACAAAAAGTTTGTAATAAAAAAAAAAACTCAAAAAAAACTTAACAAATCTTAAAAATTCTTTTTTGTCTGGGTCAGACATTAGTGTTTTTCATAAAAGTTTTTCAGTATCTATCGAACTATAACTCGATGCTCGGTGGTGCTTCATTTTTATTCTTGTTCATTTTGAAATCCTAATGAAAGCGATGGACGTCGTAGGTAGATGCTAGTCTATATTATTTCTATAATGAGAAAACAATCATACGAATGAATGAAACAAAAGTTTGTAATAAAAAAAAATGAAAAAAAAAAAACTTCACACATGTTAAAAATTCTTTCACTTATAGAAAAGCTACATTATCAATAGAAACGTAAAAGCAAGCGAAGCCGCAGGCAAGAGATAATAACGAATATATATACCTATAATTTAAACAACCTGAAACTTAGTCTATTCTTATCTACAAACGCGCGAAACACGCGCATAAAATAACAATTGTTTTTTTTTTCTGACACAGTTAAAATTATTACTTTAAAGCGAGATAATTAGAAGTAATTTACAGAAAAGTAGGCCGTTTAGTCTCGTACATAATTATGGTGTTACGTAATAATACTTCAGGTGTTTTGTATAACGACAATGAACGTTTATCGGAACATACCTTCTATCTAGAACGAAGCATTGAACACGTTCCTACAATTAAATTCAAACAATGTTCATTTAAATTGTATATAGTTTACCGACTGATATATGGTTAATTTATACGGTACTATTGGGAATTATTCTTTTTCTCGCTCACAATTCCAATTGAGTTAAAGGGAGTGAGAAGGACGGCGTAGACGTAAACACGACTCTTGATTGTTGATTGTTGAGTGGGAATATGAAAGAAAAAATGCAATGAAGAATTTAAAAAATAAGGAAAATCATTATCCGTGATCGTCAAGTAACATGCGATCTAAAATTGGTGGTTACACGTGAATCAAAACAGGGCTGTCACTTCAAGTAACAACAGGACAAATCAATAATGATGCTAGGAGGAATTTTTATTTGCATTATGTTAATGCATCCCAACAACAATTTCTGAAAAATCTTGTACAATGTATTTATTCGACACGGCGTTTGAACACAACATGTAATAATATATAAACTTTTCAAATAATACGTGTAAATAACTGGCGTTTTCGTTCTAGTAGAAATGGGTTTTCTTCTTGTACACGGGAACTAATTACGGGCTGTGTTTTAATTGTAAGACTAAGGTAAAAGAGCCCAGTAACTTTTTCTTTTCTGTTTGTTTTTTTTTAGTAACTACTGAAGAGTTTTACTATTATCAAGAAAAAAATGTTGAAATAGTTAATTATTTTACATGTCATCAACGAATTGAAACATTTACCTCTATTTATTCTTCATACGTCACGTTCCTTAAGTCTACAATATGTCTACTATACTCAATATAGTCTTCACCATTTACAAAAAAAAAATCATAATTGTGTATATATGGATACGTGAAGAAAACACTTCGTACTTCTTCTTATAGTCGATTCGCAGGACTACCACTAACGGCTTAATTTTGTCATTACTATTTAACCTCCGTACTTGTTTTAATAATTTGAAATTATCTCTGTTATATGTAATCATTACTGCTAACACTTTTTCGAAATCATAATGATATGTAACTTGTATTAGACTGCAAAAAGTCTGCCAGTAAAAATTACATCAAAATCGGTTGAGTAGTTTCGGCGATTTACGCCGACAGACATTGACACTTTAATTTTGTGCGTACTTATTATACATTTACAAAACATTTCAAATGTTAGTCACTTGTTTAAGGCAAATATAAAATCTAACGGATGTTGTTTCAAGTTTTTTAATGGGTTTCGCTCTTTCAATTCAACAGAGCCTTGGTGTTTTTGCTTTGTAAATTAAATTACATATCAAACGCATGCGAAGCGGTCGCCCGGAAGACCGGCCAAGGTCCACGGAGCATGACATTAACAACGAAGAAGCCACGATGTATCTATTTTAAATTATTACCGGTCGCGGTAATTGTTCTGAGTCAAATACCAGAAGTTATGTTTTTCAAGTTTTTTTTATTTCTTTTCATATGTTCTGACTAATAATCGTCGAGATCGAATATTTATCTTATAACGGAAGTTACATGCATATGTGTAACACACCATAAAGTTAGTTCATAAACAGTTACTTTTGAAATATTATTAAAAAAAAATAGGAGTTTCGCTAAGAGTCGACTGGTAGAAATAGTCACGTAATGAAAAAGCGTTATGCCCTGTGCATGTGATTTTCTCGTTATATTTTTCTATTGTAAACGACTGTGCGTGTGGTCTGTATAGAAATAGGACCAGACAATCACCGTCCGCTGCCGGTTGTATAATCTTGGTATTTTTTTTTCTTATTTATCATGAGTTATATTTGTCTCATTACAGCAATAAACGCAGCGAATAAAAGCTAGTCTATAATAACAGAATGCTATTAATATCAAAAATACAGGCTAGAACTTCATTTACTAATTGTATTTACTTTCCTCTTTCGAACGTTTGACTCAATCGAAAACGGTTAAAATGTGTAAAAACAAAGCCTTTTAATATTTATTCCAAAGAAGTCTAACTTCTTACGTGCATAAATAAATAAATACACACACATTTTTTTTTTCATTTACATAACATTTGCACAGCACTTGAAGGTAAGCAGTACGTTCAGTTTAAAACTGAAAGTGATTGTAAAGGTGTAGTAGCCTTCAACGGTCACTTTGAATAGTTTATCTCAATTACTTCCATGCTTTCACTAACCTAGTAGTCAAGAATTAAATGTTGCAAAGGGCTTCGCCATGATGCGGTTACCGAGTGGTACAGAAGTTCTAATGTAGCACAGTTTAATGTACAAAACCAAACCAGGCTAACCAAAACTACCATACATCCAATTGCTGAGGTGTTTAAAATATTAATTGAGGCGACTGATTTCATTGTACTCACCATCAAATACAGTGACGTCACTACGACGATTTACTATTAAAAAAAAAGAAACAATTGAATATCACCAAAATCGTCCGAGAAGAATTGTTAAAAAATTGAAAAATTGTTAAACTGTAAATGCCCATGGCGGCGAGGTACGAAGGACTCAGTTGCGATAGTTTCCTACTTATTAAACAATTGTATATTGGATTAACATTAGACGGCGGTGCTGATTGACGCCTGGCCAACCGCTGGGGCGACACGATAAATACTCAAGAGATCCCGTCTCGCCTCAACAAAATCGGTGGAAGTACACCGTAGGCTTTTAGTGAGTAGGAGTCTCACACTACCCACCCTCTCCCCCAGGAGAGTGGCGTGTCCATGCTTGATTTCCTCATGTGTGAAAAAAAAAATGGACTTATCTTACCTACCTCTTATATTTTTACTTCGATTCACTTTTGTATACTTTTTTATCGCCAATAAAAATAAAAGGAGCACATACCAAAAGCGGGCAGGTGTCAGCTAGTAAACAATAAATAAATAAAATATAATACAGCCAAAATCATTAATTAAACCATGCAAACTTAAATCAAGATATGCTGAACTGAAATCAAGTGAATGGAAAGCTAAGACTATTTATCGCTTGCGCAATGGCACAGCTGACTAAGCTTTCACTAGATGTATTAAGCGCTAAGCGGCTGCATGTACTCTTTTATAATAATCTACAATTAATGCGATGGTTTTCAAAATATACATACAACAAATATACAACGTAATAGGTTATGCTAGATAAGAATTAGTGTAGTTCACATAAGTGTTGGTGCCGGAATAGTTCGATCTATGGCTGATGTTAATTTTCAGCTCGAGCATAATTAATATTAGCGGGTAATATCTGTCGTACCAAGTTCAGAATCGTAAAACAATATCTATGTATTTACGCTACTTACACATAATAAAGTTAACTATTATAAAATATATAGAGACATTTGGATAAATGAAGTTATTGGATCTCTATAATCTTTTAAAAATAATGGTGTTAACTCATTATCGTCACAAATATTAGTTATTTGAGCACAATTCGAATGTCGTGACGTTGTAAGTAACGCAGAACAAGGATTTACTTTTTTTTTCTTTTGAAGATCAGATGTGGTACAGATACGAACGTTAAGATGAGTGTGTAGTATAATTAGAATGGACAAAACCAGACAATCAATTCAGAAGTTTGAAAATAGCAGTAACAAAGAAGTTGAGAAGTAGTAGAGTTAAAAGATGTACGTAGAAAGAAACGTGAGCGTATGAAATTCACAAATGGGGCCATTTCATGGGATCGTCGTGATGGCCTACCATTTATGTACACCTATCACCCCCGACCCTTTCCTATTCCATAAACACTTACTCTACACACCAGACGATTGTTGTTACCAACGATAATTCGAACATAATTTAGAAACTGGGAATTTGTGGCGTATGCCAATTGTCCTGTGACTTTCTCATCATCAATGTGGTGAATAATAATGATTATGTAACAAGTAGGTTAGCATGATCTGGGCATGTCATGAAAAGAGATGAAAGCCACATACCCAAAAAAGTGTTAATTATGTAAAAGGAAGACTGAAAATGAATGGATTGTATGGAGAATGATATTTGTATAAAAGGTGTGAATAATCAAACGACAGCTGACAGAGGAGAGCAGAAAAGCAAAATCTATTGCACTTGTTGTACTATTTGAGAGAAGATGACGATGATGGTGATAAAATACTGACGGGAGATAATGATGTTAATTGCATCTCGGCTTTCGGAAACGAAAGGTATGTATGGAATTCGTTTACATTATATACCATACCAATAATTAAAGGAAAACCTGGACTCTGTGATGTAACTGTAGGTAAAACAAAGCATTAGTATAAGTCCCAGCACAGGGACTAGGTTACAACTAATCAATTCCTAGCACAATGGTCAAGTAAAAGCGAAAGTTAATTATACTAATTCCCATGGTAGATGAAAGTTATCTATTGCAACGTATATATATGAAGAGTTAGCATTAGAGTATGACCCGTACCAAATTATTTTATCAATATAATAAATAGATGGCCTTTGTATGATGTAGTTCAAATAGTTTCAATGACATTAATTTGTCACGGAAGCCTATAGATGTTCATAATGTACCTTAATAAGGACCACAAATCTGAGTATATTCAAGACTGTTACTACTCTGAACGATGGTTGAAATGAAGACAGCGTTGGAATATCACTTAGAATTAAGCAATTGTAACGTAAACACTACTGTTTAGGTGCATAAAGATGTGCTGTTTTATTATTTCCATATTATATTCTTGGCTGGCTACAAAAGTTCAAATATACAAACAGTAAAAATACATCCTTTTATTTCACGGAATTTTGGTCTTTAATCCTTAGAATTACGTTAGCTTATTGTTTAAATAACTAGCAACCATGTTCTACACTGTAAGAGCATCAGCGTTGTCAGATTCGACAATGTATAATGGACACTGATCCCAAACTGACCAAGGACAAGACAGAGCTGTTTATCTGTCATTTGTTCCAGAGACGTTCCGCTAATTCCTGACGCATTATCTTAAGCATTTGGATTCTGGATGTAGATACTTTTGGGTTAAATATGCTTCAATTATGGGACAGATGTACATTACAGTGTTCCAGAATACGTTATTATTATTATTTTTATTTCCAGTTTATCGTAAAATGTAATATTGTACTGCAGCGATTGAACTTCACACATGAAGTCCCAAAATGCCATTTAAATATATTGCAAAGCTTTTTGTTGCGTTTGTATAATGGGGCACATAGTATTTAAGATTAGCCAATCATTAGTTGCTATTACTGTGAATTAAATTGTGTTGTGTAAACCATTTTTCTTCAATTTGCTTCGCAATTCCATTCGTCGGTGGTTTTTTATTTAACTTTCATTACAATATTATGTAGGTAATTACAGTCCTATTAGATTTCCTCATACAATTCTTTAGTTAGTGGACGTCTATCAATTGTGTAAACATACCCAACGTGATCGAGTCACGTTGCAGTAAAGTTCTGGGACCTTAACAAAACTGTACAGTAATAAATATGCTTTACGAGCTTTACCCGTTTCTTTTTTATCTGATGTTTATAATTATTGATTGTAGTTAATAGTTGCATTGTAGTAAAATTGGTATTGTGCAAATATTTCGCGTATACGTATCTACGCCTATCTGATACCCTCGATTTTGTCTATGTTGTCCTGCGCATATATACCGTACAACTTGTCTCACTTATCCACGACCAAATAGTACACATGGTTGAACGCGTAGTACTTATTAAAAATGTAGTTTCTTACAACTTTAATAACCTTATAGTAAATGAAGATATCGTGACATTTTTTTTATATGTATCTAAGAAATGAAACGAAAAAGATTTCATCGTAATCGATTCTGTAGTTTTTGGTTGATGAGCGCTATTGTGCCGGACACCTCTTTCATTTTGTTTATATATATAAAGAATATTATTATCAATTGTCATAACGATAGTTTGAGTACTACACATGTTACTTTATTTAGTGGTGAGTTACTGTAAAATGGGTAGTATAAAAACCTATTTGAAAATATACCTAGGTTATCAACATCCATGATAATCGATGATGACGTTTTTCCAAACCCGGCTTGCTAGCAACCACCCTTAAGATGGTGAATGGATGGATGAAAATCTCTTGCCAAGCACATATAGGCGTGTTCCGGCAGCTGCAGTTGAAAGCCAATTTCGATCATTGCAGCGTCTTTACTATCTTGCACTACATTATCATTGAACTACAAGTAAAATTGTGGTTACACGCTAAGACTTATACAGTATTAAACAACGATATGGCTGTGGAGAAAAAAGGACACTTTGAGTTTTATCACTCGTGCTGTTATTTTGAAATAATTCCATGAGTCCACCTAAAAGCAAACTATAACATGTACGTGGTCAACAAAATTACAGAATGCAGCAAAAAATCTTACACGAGGTCAAATATCCGCAAAGAACGAAAAAATACAACGGGTCTTTGTCGACTTTCACTCAGTTTAGTAGAGATAGGTGTATTAGTAATATTTCTGCAGACAACTTTACACAGGTTCTGCCGTCTGCAAGTTATCTTCGTATATGACTAATATATGACTTCGAAACTGTAGTCCTGCTCGATGCTGCAATGTTTTTTGGGGGTTATTAACAGAGATCATGAGTGACCAGTTAACGTTAAGCGTATAGGAAACGAATTTCATTAATATATGTATATATATATATATATATATGTAATATATATATATGAATAAAAATCAGTTGTTGAATTTATGTACGCGCATCTACTTTAGAACTCCTGTACCTTTTTGGCGAAGTCTTTTTGTATTGTTTTTATAATTGTCAGGATAGCATGAAAGAAAATGTTTAAAAACTAGCTTTAAGAATGTACATATTAAAAAGAGAATGAGTGAGCGAGACAGAAGATAGTTGGGCAATCTTCAAAAACAATGTAAAAATTGACAGATTAAGGTTCAGTTGGTCAGTTACCTTTTTTACTTGATGAATTCAGTAGTAAAGAGCTGTAGGTGGTAGAGCTACGCTGAAGCTATTACTGGTTTCAGCATGAATGGGTCGGCTCGCCCGGGGTAGTACCTCCCTCTCACAGAAAACCGACGTGAAGTAACAGTGCTTGCACTGTTGCGTTTCGTTCGGTCAGTGAGAGCGCCGGAGGCCCACATATATTAAAAGGCCGGCAACGCACTTGCGACTCCCCTGGTGTTGCTAGTGTCTATGAACGGCGGTGATCACTTACCATCAGGTGACCCATCTGTTCGTTTGCCCCCTATAATATAAAAAAAAAAAAGAATTAAAGCACAAGTTTCGGCTCGTGTTTTAGTTAGTCTACACAGGCGAAGCTGTGGCGAGCCACCAGTTCTTCATATAAACATTCATAAAAACGCATGGTGGTCGCTTTTTCCAAGTTTAGCCTGTGCCACTCTTAAGTTGTTCTGACTTCAGAATCAGTCCTCCTATAACTTTAGCATGTATACCAACCACATCATCATTTTGTCAGGCGAGATTGTGAGCCAAAGTTAAAACATATAATTATTTTTAAAAAAGTCTTCCTTTCTCAATGAGACTCTAAATGTAAGTCGGTAAATAAGTAAATGTGTTTACTTTAATATATGTCGGTACATAATTATACGCGAATGTATTAAACTGTTTCGTACGTTTTGTTCGCATAAATCAATAAAGTAGGTCACACTTGTGTGATCAGTTTTAATGCTACTGCATTTAGTTTATTATTTATTTTAATAACTAGCTACATCCCGTGGTTTTACTCACGGTGGATTTTAAAATTTTGGACCAATGTCAACTCTAGTTAGCTTTAATAAAACCTAACTATTATTATAAGCGCGAATTTATTTGCTTGTAACGTTTTCAGATCTTTACTGCTCAATCGAACATTTAAAATTTGCGTAGACATTATCAGAAGAACAAAATAGGTTATAGGGTGCCTTGCAACGGAAAAAAAATTGATGCTCTCGAGACACAGGTTAAACGTACATTAACGCGGGGGAACCGCGAGCAAATGCTGGTTTACTATATAAAGAAAAAAGTAATCACTATTAATTTATAATTATTTATAATTATAAATTAAAATTATAATTAGTTTATAATTTTATTTTTTTAATCCGGTAAGCACGTTAAAAACCTTGCAGGAAGACTGACTCTCAAGTGCACCTTTTTTTTTATTAGCGTGGGGAAAGCCCTTATGGATACCCATCCTCCCGGGGGAGAGAATGGGTTATGTCCGACTCGCACGGACTAAAACCCCACGGTGTACCGGCCACCGCTTTAAGTTGGGGCGGCATGGGACCGACTCTCAAGTGCACCTGTCGCAACTTGGGGAGGACATATTTTCAAACATAAAGTTGGTAACTAGCCAGACGGGCTTAGAAAATACCACCATGCACTGAACGCAAATGTTAATAAAATTGCTGGGTCGTAAACCAGAACCATTTTGTTATGTCAAATTAGATCGCGAACACCACAGAGTATGTATAAAACATAGAGGTACGCTTAACTGTCGCCCATTTTGAGATCAACTATAAGGTAATAAAATGGCGTGACTATTTTTTGTTTGCATTTGGAATTCAACCAATGTATATTCAGCAAATTGAAGAAGAAATGAGGGCAACGGCCGGAGATAGATCGCCGATCGTTCAGTGTTCACCGCCGTTTTATACTGAAATTTGCTTGCCATTAAGTACATTTTGATTTATAACGAATTATATTCATAATTATAAATTATGGTGGTCGAGTGATTTTTCCGGTGTTTCGCGTACATTTACTTATTTAATTTAACGCTATTGGTTGCCGATGAAGAAAAACATCGTGAAGAAACCTGAATCTGTGATATGTTCTTGTAGTACCACCGTATGTGGCGAATAATATAGGATTGTACATTTCTCGGAGTTTCAAATGAGCTGGCGTAGTGATTATGTCCATGCCTTGCTTCGGGCAGAGGCCTATGAGTCCCATATGAGCTGATATTGTTTAATAATGATATTAAAAAAACACTGTGATACTTTTAAAACCATTCGTTAAATTAGTATCACCAAGCTAAATTTTATAACGTAGTCATCTTGTCAAGAAAATATAAAAACATTTGGTAATTGCGATCCAGTCATATAGAATCGACGACACACCTTTCATTCGTTTCGTTTAATAGTCTTTTAAGACATATTCACTAGAGATTTATCAACTAATAATGACAAAGTGTATTTGTTTGTTTGTTACGTTATCAAGACTTAACCCCTCGGCTGATTTTTACAGACCCAGATCTCAAAATGGCAGATTATATTTTTAATTATTTTTTTTAGTAAACAGAAGCCGTGCCGTACAAATGAAAAAATAATTGAAAACTACTCTTTAGATAAAAAAATATAATTTTACAATGCATATTTGGAATTTTCAGTTTTTAAGCTTATGCTGCCTTTTGCCTCTTGAAGTCAACATTAGTTTGTATGGAGCTTAAACTTTTATGGTTTAGAACAATCTAGGAGTTAACTATTCAATACATTATCGTGAAATTTCGTAAACACCTTGTCAGCGGTACAGGAAAGGTTATACGAGGTATTTCATCTACAAAAATGTATGTATTGTTTCCGGGGGATACAACAAATCTAGTTTAGTTGTTTTCGCGTGAAACGGCGATTAAAATAATCAATTAATTAAACAGAAAAACAAATTGCATTTCGATATATATATATATAGTAATAGTCTGACCAGTCTTAGGGTCATATAGCCTTGACGATACGTGAGAAACCACGATGTTAATGATTAGAAAACTGAACGTTATTAAACTGTCGCAATACAATCACTTTTAGTAAAATAATATCGTTCATTCTACGAATTAAAGGTATTTATTATTCGGACTAGAGACATTAGTATTTTGCAGAGACATTGGATCTTTATGTGTGCCTTACCGCATGTATAACGGACAATGTTCTGAAGAACTTTTTAATATGGTGCCCTCATCACCGTTCCAAACTCGCACCACCCACCGCTGGCTGGTTGCTCATCCAAATACCCTAAAGCCCAGTAGAATGGTGACAACCGTAAGGTTCTCTAGAAGCTTTATCATGCGCATGACAGCGTTGTGCAATGGGTTACCCAGCACGGTGTTCCCCCAGAGTTTTGACATGGGTTTCTTCAAAAACCGATTGAAACACGCTCTTCAAGGTCGGCAATACTATAGTGATGTCCCTGGTGTTGCATTTATCCATAGGCTACGGTAACCATTTAATATCAGATGGGGTGCAGGCCTGTCTGCTGCCTTTTGGCATAAAAAAAAATATTATAACTACAACATCAACTATAACAAAAATAATTATAACAGCTAATAATATAACACATAATTCAAATTAAATAGATAACAGACTATTCACGACATCATTGTTCTGCAGTTCATTATCTGTTATCCGTTATTATTAACAGATGTCGTGGTCAGTCGGTGTTTTCGGAATGTAATAATAAGGAAGCATTATACAATAACTCGTAAGTGTGAAAGGGAGAACACTTCCCGCTTATATCAAAGTTGCAATACGAATAACGAATTTATAACAATATTTATTACAAATTACATAATATATTTCGGTCACCCATATTTCGGTCACCCATCCATGATCCGAGTAGGTACAGACAACGCCCCACTTTGCTTGACTTCGGTGATCGAACAACGAGAACCGGTCTTTCAACACTTTATCCGACACAGTGTTTACCCCCACCACTTTTCGTCACCCAAAAAAGGTAACCGATCAGAATTTCAAAACCATCTCATAAAAAATTTCACTTAAAGTTATGATTGTTTATAGATAAACTGAGCGATGTCGGGGGTAATCGCAAGTACATTCATAAATATATGACTTATAATACTCGTGACTGAGTTGTTGTCTCCCTTGACATTCGGCAGTGCGATGTGTGTACGTACCCACTAATCATTTATTATAACGCAAGCAACAATTTTAATTTAAGCTTTCAAAGCCATTATTCAGGTCCATACAACGGTGGAATTTATAATAGCGATATGAGAGATAAATCGAATTGTTGGTGTAACATTTTTAGGAGTCACGAGATTCATTCTCGAATAAATGCTTTATCACTACTTCGTGAATTTTCAATATGTTACGAACGTTTTTCTTTTATTATATCGTGAAATGGGGACAGTTTAAACGGCTGTGAAGTCGTACGCTTTTATACTTAGCCAGTTTATTAGTAATGTCTACTACAATAAAAAGTACTAGTGTAAGCGTAGCGCTGCTACAAAAGATACGCTTATATTTATATATAAGTAGTTGATACCAGAGACTTTGCCTGTGTCGTTTATTACATTAACAATGCATGTATATAGAAAGGAAAAAATATAAACACCACACCGATTACCCCACTTCTTCTTCTGACTGCAAAAAACATACATCGCTAAATCTGTAAAAACATTGTTTAAAATTGTAAAAATATACGAAGCTATGATGGCTTAATTAATATTGTGTTCGGACACAGCATCGAAGGACATAGGTACGAATCCTAGCAATTGAGTCGAAGCTTTCGGTGAAGGAAAACATCGTGATGAAAGCATAGCATGGTGGTAGGGCTTTTTTTAAGTCTGCCTGACTAGCTACCATCCTCAAGTTGAAAATCTGTCGCCAAGCACCTGTTGGTGTGTTCCGGCAGCTGCACCTGAGAGGCAGTCCAACTAAACTTAGCATGTTTACTATCCTGAACTGCATCGACATTTAACATCGAATGAGATTTTGGTCAAACGCTAAAATGTATAAAGTATAAGTCGTGGTGATCTAGTGGTTTGACCGGTGGAATATTAATCCGATGTCCGCAGGTCTGCATCCCGGATGCATGCAATGAGTTTTTCGAAATTCGCGTATATTTTATAATTTACATTGATAGTAGCACTATCTGCTGACGGTGAAGGATGACATCGGGACTGGACACCTGAACCTGAGAAATGTTCTTGTAGTATGTGGGAAAGATATAGAACTGTGGTTTTCTCCGAGTCTGAAATCGCCAATACGTCGCGTGCTGGCGTGGTAATTATGCCCATACCTTCCTTCAGGAAGAGGCCTATGGCCCTGTAGTGGATCTCTTACAGGCTGTTGATGATGATGATAATAAACAAAAAAACGAATAAACTTCTGCTATACAATAATTACTCATGATGTTCTATTGTTACAGACTGAAGAATGTGGGGAATATTCCTCGTGTGTGCGTTGCTCGCGACCGTGCGTTCCAAGCTGATACCGCCCCCTAAAGGTACGTATTTTAAAACGCTACATTTTTCTTCTTTTCTTTACTAAATATTCAATAAAAAAAAACCTCCCAACAAATTGGGTCCTTGCAATTAACTGTTTTTATTATTTATTGCTAAAATAAATTTCATTTTCAAAATACCATTCTTATAGATATAGATCGAGTTGAATAAATTAGAATTCAAATGTTAATTGTAAAACTTTTATCTTTTAATTCGCATCTATGTTGCTAGAAACACATCATCAGACGGCATGATCTCATTCACCATAAAAAGGTAGCAAAAACGAGTTTTGGCGGATGAGTTTTTATACAAAAAAAAAAAACGACTCGGATGGTTCGACCGTCTCTGTTGCTTTTGTGCGTCCGGCGGGGACTGGGGAGTGCGCGGTGTCAGCGCAGGGCGGGTTCGATGACCGGCGCGTGCATCCATCCTACCTTACCAATTTATCGTATTCCGTCTGCGTTGAAGCGTATTAATGATCTAATATCATATATTTGTACTTATGTATTTACGATAAGTAGCGTATAACACTATGAATTCCATTTTGAGTCAATATTTACCATACCCCGACGTCTACAAAGGATTTTGTTCGAAATTCAAACACATTTATTACCTCAACTACTCGCTTGTTTTTTTAAGACACAAATCTCAAAATGACGGACTATGTTTTTAAATTTCGAACCATTTTCTCTGTTGATCAGCGCATCAAAAGGTCTATGTTTGTTTGTATGTAGCTTAAACCCTTATGGTTTTCGACAGTTCAAGTGTTAAATTGGTAACATTATCAGCTGATGGTGAAAGAATCCATTGTGAGAAAATTTAAACCTGAGAAATGTTTTCTTACTACTACCGTATGTGTGCATTCTTTTGGAGAGAAATCTTTAGGCCAGTACAGCAGTGCGATTATTAAAGGTGACATTATTATCCAATATCAGGCTTCGCATGGGTGAACCAACAAAGAAAATGAAACCATATCTTCCTTTTACATTACGACCATGTAATAATATAAAATAGCATTCAAATAATTGAACGTCAGTCTGTCAATTCTCTTAATATATTTGAAGATCTTCTGTCTCACTCACTCTCTTTTTTATGAAGGTTAATTTAAAGAAGGTTCTTTTCAGAGATTTTATCTCCTACAAACCTTGCCCTGACAATAAACTTATCAAATCTGTCAATATTTTTAAAGATCTTCTGACCGTCTTCTGTCTCACTCACTCACTTTTTTATTTTCATAGATTTTTTAATCCAAATTTATCACATTTTTGTACGATTTTACAAACATTTTCGTTCATTACACCATGTCCTGAGAATTACAAAACCAACAAAACAGACTTAACCGTCTAGGTGTAGCTGTTCTGAAGTGATGCACTTACATACATTAGGCAATTTATTTTTATTTATATAGATTTTCAATAGGCTATAATCATGGTCATAGGCCATAACCATTATCATTATTAAATTTTGAATTGTAATTTAAGGCGAGCGAAGTAGAAATTTGCTAAAATGTTACTAAAGCTTCATTCATTTTTCAAATCACTTGTACATCAATGTGTTACGCTTTACGATCACGTCATTATAGAGGGTGAAGGTAAATTATGCGTTAAGGCTTAATACAGTCGCAGTTCTCCTATCAGCGTGACTGAACCATTCAAAGCCATGGTTTTATTCCGGTTGGAGTCAATTATGTTATACTAGAAGTCGACTGCGATTTCGTCTGCATTCAATATATACAATTAAAAATAAATCACCTAATCTATGTAAGCGTATGTATCACTTCATTTCTATTTGGCAAATCTTTTTTTTTTGTTGTATTTGTAATTTTCAGGACAAGGTTCGTATAAACGATGTATGAAAATTCGTAGGAGGAGGTGAAAAACTTGCGTTAAATTATTCTCATATAGAACAATGAGAAAGATAAAAGGAGTTCTTCTAAAGTATTGACAGAATTGACATATCAACGTCAACTACCACTTTATTTGTGTAAAGGGATTATATGGTATCGTATTCATCGTTGTAAAGCCTAGGCAGGCAGGCATCTATTTACAATATATAACTTAATGTCCATAAAATATTGCTTAACGCCACCTAATGGTCCTTAGTTGTAGTTAAATAAATAGCATAAGAACCGTCGCTAGGAAAAAATACTAAGGTATAGTAGCATCCATTTTTATATACCTTGGGCGTTCATTCATCATTTTTATATACACGTTGTCATGGGCATAGAAATGGACATAGGGTCCTTACGCCTAGAAAAAAAAAATGAATGTGCCTGAGATTTAATCCACTTAAAGCGAGCGAAACCCCGAGATAGCTTATAATGTTAGTAAGGATTGTGTATATTTTTTTTTTACTTTTTTGCAGATTTCTCGACGACAGCCGTAGCGACGGCGAGTGAACACGACGCGACAGCATGGCCGGGTGCACTAGCACCTCTCGACACACTCTCCGTCGCGTGCGACAGGGACTGCATGCACGTCACAGTCTCACTGGCAAACAGTCGACCCAATGTTCATAGGTGCGTACACATTGTCGTAAGTGTACAAAATAAATCAAAATCAAAAATACTTTATTCAGTTTAGGCCCTGAGAAGGCGCTTATGAACGTCAAAGTTACCACCGGTTTGGACAAATAACCCAAGATTAAAAGATTAACACAACAAGTTTGTTTAAGTATATTGCAAGGGTTATACTAATTTAGTATAACAAAGTAAGAATACTTTGCAGACGGAGTTCATAACATAACCATTTCTCTTTCATACACAGTGCATATGACACATTCAACGGTATAGTATACCCAGCGGGTCTAGGCAGTAACTCCTCGTGTCTCCGTGAATATGTGTCGAAGAAGGGTGATCTACAATACACCGTACCCCTGAAGGGGTGTAACACAATGTCCAGTGATAATGTAAGTATTTTCGTCTATATATCTGTTATCCTTTACATTTATTTTCCGACGATACGAGACAGTTTAAACCAGAGCCCAGAAACCGTAATATTTTTCTAAAGCAAAAGTAGCCTAAGTTAGTCTTTACAACATCACCTATCTGCCATTCTAATCAAATCCCGTTACAAACCTGAACAAATAGACAGACGGACACACAAAAAAGTTAGAAATTGGCGTTTTGTTATACCGTATATGGTTTTATATCCATTTGATTCATATTTGAATATTACAAGCACACAAATCAATTTTTTTTTATCCATAATTTTAACTAGATTCTGATATATTCGTACCCAATTATGCTTAGATAAATTATAACATCCAGCGTCAGTTTTGCCTTATTAAAAAAACATTCACTATTCCATATAAATACAAGTATTAATTACATTTCAAACAATCTTTTACGAAGCGAAACGAATGTAATTCTTTTGTGGTCCGGTGAAGCTGTGGATGCCTTGCCAGGTTGACAGTATAGTCAGTTCGAAAAAAAAAAAAAAAAAAAAAAAAAAAAATGTAATTCTTTTAATAACAAACAAAACTCGATCTGATGCGTATAACGGAATCCCATCTCAAACACGCTAACACGACCGGCCAATGTCCTTCTGCAAACATGAAGTTTACAGTTAGAAATATTCAAAACATCTAAAATATAATTATAAGCTACTGGCGATAGGTCCCGGCTTCGCATGGGTGCAATGTACTTATTAACGTAGCGCGTATTTAAACCTCCAATACAACTGACGTATACAATAAGATACGGATTAATACCAAACCAGTCGAAGTAGCTGTGCAAGTTATAATATTTTTTTAAAGATTATGTTTAAAATAAAAATGGTTACTGTGTGTTATTCTTAAGTGATAGACATACCATCAGTAACTTCTCGTTCAGCTTTTTTAGGTTATACAAAATGATAAATTATTTCGGTGTATCTCAAATGTATCATATTGATAGGTTGCTCCACCAGAGATTAAACCAAGAGATATATTTCAACCATGAGAAGAGTTATAATCGAAATCGATGTCGACATTTTGATATTATTTGCTCCAAGCAAAAATGATAATTTTGGCGGCCTTACCCATTTATATCACATGAAATACCTTCATAACTCTATTTATAAATGTTACGTAATATTAGCCTGTATGTGTACCACTTCTGGGTGAATATCTGCCTGGAGGAAACAACGAACATAATCATCTCTAGTCAACGAAGAGAGACCAATAGTTACGTATTTTTCGCACATATATATTACAAAATAATCCCAAGGAGAGTTGATGTCAAACACGCGCGGCCAATCGTAAAAATTAAGCCAAATCATACATCACAACATAACTAACATGTTGTGCCGACCCTACTTATATATGGGATAAGGGTAAGAAAATGAAATGATGACGTATCTCATACATACCACATATTTATCTAACTTTTAACTAAAACCTCTTTTGTCACTATTCATTTTACACAACTCATTGATAAATATGAATGTATGTATATATATGAAATCAATACAAACTCTGACAGAGTTTTACTAAACACCTCCAAAATTAGATATTTTTCATAATAGTAACACTGCGACATATTGCTATTAAATTCCACATTGTAGTTTAAGTTGGAGGCAGTCAGGAGTGGGGAATATAATATAATAGTTGTTGTTTAAAACACTTATTATTATACAGCGTGTCATACGTATGAGTATTATGATAGTGTTAAAAAGATTCTTGTCAAACGCTAACCTATAAAGTATAAGAAAAACAGCATAAGGCCGTACGGTGCGCCTCAGCTCGGACTGTTGCCAAGAAACGCGATTTATACTAAGCTTATTCAATGCTTCGTACATATAATATTGTTGCGTTGTTTGGAGTGTAATTCTCTCCGATAAATCTTTGCGTTGTACAAAGCGAAAAATATATTAGCGATATATAATTGCGGTGTCAATAATTTTATAGTTCTAATATATATTTTGAATTTTTCTTCTTTTGTCATGTCGAAATAACAGCGTTATATTCTAGAAACGCGTTTGCACGCTCCGTACTTGATCAATGAGATGCAGGCCAGAAACACATTATCTGGAGCGCAATCATTATATTTATTTATAAGGGCGATCCAACCTTAGTGTTCGACGCCTCGTTGACCACGGTTCGAAATCTTCTAATCTCTCAAGAAAACTCTATATTAATCAATGATTCGCTATTAACAAATCAATAAATATCCACACAATCATTGTTAATATCTGATGATCAAACAGGAAACTTATAACATTACTTCAAGCTAAAATATACGAACGAAACACGTTTCCACATCACGATTAGAGTGATTTAGTGTTGTGCGTGTTACGACATCGATAAATTAAATCCTACGCGTTTTAGTCGTCGAAGTATAGAGCGTACTGCACAATATCGGTAAATAATAAGGAACAATGTTGCTTTCATCCAACGTATATATTTGTGAGTCCTTCTAAATAACTTAATAATTTGCAACGTAAGAAAAGTTGTAGTAAGGCAAGTAAGTCCGAACAGTTTTATTCAACTTACTCTTAAACTATAAGTCCAATCTAAAAAGTGCATTTATGGATGTCTATTGATTTTTATTAGAGGAATCGAATAGCTTCTAAAGTTTTATAAAATCATGATTTTAATATTTTTTACTACCCTACATTCGACTTCTAGTATGAAGACGAGCCACCGTGCGCCGTAGCATCGGCACTTGTATTCCGTCATAGAAATTTAAAGCATACAACGAATAAGTGTACCCTATGTCCTTTTCTGTACCCCTGATATCGTGTACGCAAAATGTCATGATATTTGGTTGAGTGGTTAAAGTGTGAAAGCGTAACAAACAAACAAATTCACTGTCGCTGTTATTAGTAGGGATATTTTAACCAAGCTATGTATATAGCGTGCGTTATTCGGTTTGTATTATATAAGATTGTCGTTTCTCTTAAATACTTTCGGTATTACAGTACAATATCAAGGGGAATAAATATATTCTGATTTGTCGACTATCGTTTGAATATTAACGCAGCTAACTAGGGAAAAAGTTCATATTTCTAATAACATATGGTTGTATTACAAGAACGTTCTTTCGCGATTCTGAAGCGATGATGGCTCAGTTAGTAGTGAGTTCGAACACAGCGTCGAAGGACGTAGGTTCGAATCCAAGCAGCTGAGTCGGAGCTTTCGGTGAAGGAAAACATCGTGATGAAACCGTAGCATGGTGGTAGGGTTTTTCTAAGTCCGTCTGGCTAGCTACCACCCTCAAGTTGAAAATCTGTCGCCAAGCACCCATTGGTGTGTTGTGGCAGCTGCACTTGAGAGCCAGTCTTCCTCTAGATTAAGCGTGATTTACCATCTTAGACCACATCATCATTTGATATCAGATGAGATTGTGGTTAAAACGTTTACCTATAAAGTAAAAAAAAAAACATTTCCAGGTACAAATTACAGTAGCCCAATGAAACTGTGAAGGCCAGTGTGTCAGTTCGATAAAAAAATCACGATATTTGCCTTCTCCGTCAGCTAATGGTATTATCTTTTAATGTATTAGCTTTATAATAATTAAAACAGGTAAATTTACCTGAATTCCGAAAAAATCGTTAATACACATTGAGGCTCGAATAGGAAATATACAGCAGCTTAAACTATTTACTACCTACAATACAATCACTTCGAATTAATAATCGATAGTATCAGCGCATAACTAAAGTGACAGTTCGTGACAAAAGGACGCGAGCGGCAGGCCACGACAACTGTGATTGTTCTGTGAGTAACCATGAAAACGCGATTTGTCATATCTTGTACATTTATTTAATAATGTTATAACCAATATTTACTTTCTTAACACAGACTGTATCACATATTTAGTTTTTAGAATAATTAAACGTCAGTTTCAACATAAATATATTATAAAAATTATTTCAGCGCTGATCCTATACAGTTGCAATATTTAAAAACCCTTACTAATATTGTAAACGCGAATATAAGTCTGTTTGTTTGTTACAATTTAACTACTTAACCGATCATTATGACATTTTGGATATACATTGTCAAGGATACATAAAAGGAAATAGGGTACTTTTAATCTCTTAAAAAAATCTTGAGATATAGACGGCAAAGATAAAAGAGTCCAGAGCCTTTTTCCTTTGTTTGTCAACCGATTTTTTCGTACTTTTTATTTAGTAGCTTTTGATGAGTTTTAACGTTACCAATCACAAAAAAAAATGGAAACGGTTACTTTATTCAACACCAGCGACTATATTATGTGTACTTTAGGTCGTACGAAGCGATTACCTTCTACATTTATTATACATACGGCTAAGGAGTAGAATTCACTCCCGGTATTTGTCGTCTGTTCTATAACTTGGGTGTGTTCAAGAAGAGAGTGAATAGGCTTCTAACGGGTAAGCGCGATCCACCGTCGGCCTCATCTTCACATACTATGAGGTGAGATCTACGCCAAAATATATTAAAAAAAATTCAATAAATTGAAATTGACGCAAGCGATCAACATAAAGGTACAAAATTTAAAAAGTTTAACGAAGTCATAAGAACTACTAACGGACATGGAAACAATGGAATAACTGTGTTCCTCGTTGAAATTTTAAATCAATTATAATCTGAGTTATTTAAATTTAATTATTGGTAAATTGAGATTTATTTACATCAGCCTGATTTGGTATTGGCACTCCGAGTGATAATTTTTATAGAGTTTATGAATCAATCAAACATATTTAAGATAATAAAGAACCAAGTTGCGAGTATCGGCTAGTATAAAAATGAAATATAAAAACTATCGATACAATGGCACCGGTGCTTACTTCCTTCACTATAATATGTGTTGACGCAAGGACAGTAGCGCCCCACGCGACTATTTTCCGACTAAGAAACGATGACGCGATACACAACGACCTTTGTCTGTTGACGGAGTTATTCTCTGAGCAGTTCTATAAAAATCGTGCAATGACATAAAAATATAAACATGCTTCAGTATAATGCGCCAACTTGCTTATATTATTTACTAGTTTTTGCCGACAGCTTCTGCTTTCTGCATGAAAATTATCAATTCGGGACAATTTTCAATAATAACCATGGACGAATTTCGACTTGCATACATTAATTTGTATAAATCTACAGTTCTTAATGTAAACTACAACTAGCTATGGAGAATATCTATCAGAAGCTTCCAACGCAGTCGAGAAAATGACAATAATTATATCTTATTATTGAACGAGAATTCAAGCTCCTTATACAATTTATAATGTATCAATTTTATAACATAGTATTTTATAGCATGTCAAGTCTTTTATAGCGGCCTCCTATAGTGCTTACATCTGAATCATTATAGTTTTACTACGTGCGCCCCGCGGTTTAAAGCGAATGCTTTAGATTACGAAAATTTTTAATTAATATTAATGAAGAGAAGAGATGAAGTATGCTTACTAAACGGATAGCGGTGTGGAATAAACTGAGGGATGCGGATTGGAATCGACGAAGTTATCGTTTTTAGTCTGTATGTATACTGAACAGTATGTTTGTAAAATCTCTCTCAATACAGAGCTGGATCCTAGAGATCTCTAGTATGCGATATATTTCAGTAATAAACAAAAATAAAAAGACTATCCCGACAAGCAGCTACGCGTCTTTGTACCTCGCCAACATAGGCAGTCACAGTTCGGTCGAGCGAAATACGCTCGGTCCTCGTCGTGCGGTAAACACGCTCCCGGCTGCCGACACCCCGTACCGCGCCGCACAGCCCACACACACTATTACTTAGTTCTCTCTAAGCGTACTGTATAATCTACACTTTGTATGTTAATTGCTTCACTGTTAAAGCTTGTAGTATCATATTATATGGTCTATAATTTTCTTGAATAAGTGGGCTATAAAACGCAAAATTAATTTTTGAAGTTTTTATTTACAGGAATTAGTACATGGAAACAAATAAGAAATATTGTACTTAACAATATTAGAATAGATCATTTTTTGTTTATGTAAATGAAAAAAGTCTGCCGTTGTGTACGCACCACTGAAAAACTACTGCATAGATAGTAGCACTTCGTAGACACTTGATCGTTATCTAAAAAAAATATCTTGACGTTAACTACTAATTTTATAAGCACTGCGCGTTTAGCTACGTGCAGAGGTGGGGCTAACGGTGCGATGTGCATAAGCAGGAGAGGGAAGTAAACGGATAACATTGTTTACAAATGAAATTTTGTAAGCAAAGTATATATTTGATTTCAATTTTCTTATGTTTTCCTCTCTGTACATGAAATATATTGTTACGCAGACAAATTTGCGGGTACCGGCTAATCTGGTACAAATATCTGTGGTTAGAAAAATGACGTCCTACACCGTGGACGGAGCGCACAATCTTAATAGGTACCTAAGATGTTATATAACATCAGCAAATGAAAGGTCAGTAAAGACTGGCGAGTTGATAATGAAACCAGCCTTCTCGCGGCTGTTTATTGCATAACTGTGACATAAGTACTTTAGTATACTGACACGATATCCGTATAAAAGTATGTAGTATGTGTCATGAACCGTGGTAGTCAAGAAATAGTTATGTAAACAATAGAAAATAATATCGGTAAATGATTTATTACATGTGGCAGAGACACGAATGTGAAGATGGATGTGTGCTGTAACCAGAATCGATAAGATTAAGAATGAGTACTTATATCAAAAGATGTATGAAAATAGCACAAGTGATAGAGAACTTGTGAAGTAATAGGTTAGAATGATACAGGCATGTCATGAGGAGAGATGAAAGTCATGTAAATAGAAAAGTTTTGAGTATGAAGATGGACGGATATCAAAGTAGAGGATGACCAAAAAAGGTGTTCATGGATTGTGTGAAAAATATTGTGTATACTCAGATGCCATCTGACAGAAGACAATGGAAGAAGAAAACATGTTGTACCGACTATGCTTCGGTGGGATAAGGATAAGAAGATGATTCTGAAGGATTGATTTATTACTATTGTAGCCGGTAACATACATTCCAAAGACTTTAATATAAATTATAGTAGACCTTAACGTTATAATGTAGTTGTATCAAAGGGTATACGAGCTAAATATAGTGGGATATCTGTTTAGTAATTCCACACCTATAAATAAACATAAAAATAAATCACATAAAATTAATGTATCTGTATGTATTACCAAAATACCAGCTTTTTCTAAATGGATATGACAGTCAGACACGCAGCTTATGATAAAAACCGATAATTAACATTTTGGTCTGTCTCTTTATTCCGACTAATGTCTGAGTCTGTTGAACCGATTTTAACGGTACTTCCACTAATAAAATCCTTATATTATAAGGAGTACTAAAACCACTTTTACTTTAAGAAAATAGGGTTGCACACAGATATAATAAAGTGGAGAAGCAGTGCCCAGAATATTTACACTGCACAATTTTTTCTTACTAAATTCCACGCGGTCGAAGTCGCGGATACAGTTAGTTAAACATTTATGTAACAAAAATAAACCAAAATATCCAACGAATTAATCTTTAAATCCTGCTTACAGAATTTTACAAACAACTATCCCATTCCAATTTACGCGTAGAGTATATTCTTCTTCTTCTTCTCCTGCCTAACGCTTTCTCAACTGGGTGCCAGGGTCAGCTTTCCTACTTAACTTCTTCCATTTTGCCCGGTCTTTGGCATCCTTTTCTGTAAGGTTTTTTATTTTTTATATTATAGGGGGCAAACGAACAGGTGGGTCACCTGATGGTAAGTGATCACCGCCATCCATAGACATTAGCAACACCAGGGGAGTCGCAAGTGCGTTGCCGGCCTTTTAATATATGTGGGCCTTCGGCGTTCTGACTGACCGAACGAAATGCAACAGTGCAAGCACTGTTACTTCACGTCGGTTTTCTGTGAAAGGGTGGTACTACTCCGGGCGAGCCGACCCATTCATGCTGAAACCAGTAATAGTTTCAGCGTAGCTCTATCACCTACAACCTGTTTTCCTTCATGTCTGCTATCACAATGTCCAGCCATAATTTTTTGGGTAGGTCTAAGCCCTTGTACGTTGATGTTTAGACATCTATTCCCGACGTAATCTTGTGGCCTGCGACTTATATATGACCATATAAGCGGAGAAGATATTCCTGCAGTTTATCCGCAACATCACAGACTCCAAATCAGCCACGGATGTGTTCGTTACGAAGGCAATGTAGTCGTGTAATGCCACGATGCTTTTATACATCAGGCCTTTTAACTTCACCACTATCATATGATCGCATAGAACATCGGTAGCCTCTCACTATTTAGCCTATGCAGCGCTATTCGAGGACGGAACGTCGTGATCGATGGATCCGGACTCGTGTATGACAGACCCAAGCTATCTATCTATTTTAAGTGTAGCTGGTATGGTTATGCCTAAAGATTTCATAATTGATATTTAATATCTAGACATAGACCTGATATACTCAGGTATGGGGTTTGAGGCCGCAACCTCTGAAGTGACCCCAGTAATCATATTTTGTTGATTTCATTAACATTTGTAACTGCAATTTATTTCGTATGTCCATATATAATAAGAACAATCCACAGTTAATTTATTTATGAATATATTTTAGACTAGACATTTATTATCTCCACATTAAGTATACAGCCTTGAATTACAGTATCATCCAAAGATGGCCGACCTCGATACGTTAAGTAGATTTATATAATCTCGTCGAGTTTTGAAAGGTAACGAGGCCCACTCGATGATTGAAATTGTATCTTGTTTACTATTATTATTTAATTATGGAAACCCGGTATCCGTGAGGTTGTGGTCGAGAAAATGTATTTTTTTTTCGTTATATTTTTTAGAGCTTGTATTCCTTAAGAATCGATTTTAACAGATATAAAGAGTCCAGTATCAAAAAAAATATATGAAGAGTAAAATTTAGTGATCGAATGACAGCGTTACGTTTATTGTACGCAACCTATTGTGCGTACCTTTCACAAGACGACAGACATCTCAATTAATACAACTTTTTAAAATCCGAACTTATATTAGATATTATTTCTGATAGAACACTGAGAACGAGGAGGTAAGGTTCTACTTATATAAAACATAACTTGATATATAACATTTTGCTTAATAGTCATAAACAATGTAAATAGAATAAAACTATAGACATTCTTTAAGTATTTTCATGGACGCATTTATTTACCCTTTGATATGATATCGGTTTTTTTTATTAGTGAGGTAACACCCTTTTTTGTACCTGTTCAAAGACAATCGTTATTAAGGACTAAATTCTAGTCGTGCGCCGGAGCTGACACAAACATTTAATTTTTTATTTTTATAGATTTTTGCGTTTGAAAACGATCTCACCTAATGCTAAATGACGGTGTAATCTAAGATAGTAAACATACTAAACCTCTAGTGAGAGTGGTACACAGTCTGGATTAAAAAAAGCCCCACCACCATGCTATGGTTTCATTACAATGTTTCCCTGCACTGAAAGCCTCGGTTCATTCACAAGGATTCGGATTATCGCAAATTTATTACCAAATACCAATAGATATGTTCCTAATGAATACACCGGAGAGCTGGTCTTCTTCTAGGTTTAGCGTCTTACTGACTTAGTTCATATAATTATTTAACATCGAATTAGATTGTGTTCGAATGACAAAACTTATAGAGTAAAAAAAATCATGTTCCAATTCGTCACTGAACGTTCATTTTGTACCACTAATGATATAACGCGTATGAAACATCATCAGACACATAAGGTGCAAAACAACGTAATAAAACCAGATGGAGGCGGCTCGGAGAAAGACAAGTAACCTTTCCATCGGCCTTGCGCGGACCGGACCCCAGATATGGAGCGGGCAGCATTATCCGAATCACTTAACAGTTGCCTTGGCGAATTTTTATGTATCACAACGTTTAATATTGCTTAATTTATCTCCATTAAATTACTCAATGAGATGATCGGAAATTAAGTTAAAATAAACACAATATTTTAAGTAGTATAAACTGAAAATTAATGATCCAAATGTTCGAAACTAATTTTAAAGATAACATGATTAGACAAGTTTATGCATATGAACATATAAACGCGTTGATGTCTTTTGCTCGCTCCGTAATCGTTACTTTCTTCTTCTTCTTCTTTATTTTTTGGCTCCGTCACGGTTTGTGCACTAGCCAGCCTCAAGTAATAAGATTTTGCTAAGTAAGTGTCTTGTGATAATTATAATGTTCTAACAAGATGGTGGTTTCCTTGTTAGAACTTTCCATGGAGTTTTGGTGGCATCTCAGAATGCATGCTCCGTGGTATTATTTCCCATCCACTTCACTTGTGCATAGTAACCGAACTATATTACGTAAAACACCACCAATATTACAAAATATAGAGTCTAATAACACAAGATTATGAATAAAATATAAAAACCACTACACGACAGACTAAGATCCCGCCAAAAACTCCAATCGTTACTTTATAAGTTACTTTAATTGAATGCAGGGATAGGCAGAAATTGTGAGGTGGTGTTAATTACTCATGAGCTCTACGTATCCATAGTAATAAAGCACACATCTTTTAATAAAACGTAATCTTCGTGTTACTCACTATCTAGCAAGGTTTCGTATTATACCTCTATTACAAATGAATATAACAACTACAATTAAAATATAAGGAAGCAAAGATGAATTAAAGTTCGTAACGTAATTGATAAGAGCATAGTTTTGTATTGTTCTTCATCAATTATTTAAAAAAAAATATCGTGAGAATATCAAATCCTTCGAACGAATAACGTCTCTCAATTAAAACCCAACTATAAGTGGTTAAAGTTTTTTTTTTTAACTTTTAACACTGTATAATTATTTATTGGTTTTTATTTATTTAACTAGCTGATACCTGCAGCTTCATCTACGTCGTTTATTATGTTAACATGTTAAAAACAGTTAAAAAATATAAGAACCACACCGCTTGCCCCACTTTTGATATCATTTCTTTTATTAGATAAAGACCAAAGTATCTATGAATTAAAAGTAAATAAACTGATCGAAATCTATCGTGTACTTTTTGAGTAATGCGCGTACAATGACATACCTCTATTATTTTATTTATGTATATAAGGTAGAATACTTTAGCTAGTTAACAATATTCAGCCAACACATCTTTTAGTGCAGTTTTATTACCTTTCTTATTAAAGTAGAGAGTCAAACAAAATGGACTATACTGGATTTGATTTATGATTATTTAATATGGACTTATATATACATATAATTTAAAACATATATAACAACATATCGGAATATAGCGTGGTCTCATTTACTCGTGCCAATTACAAATTTACATTACAGCTAATCGAGTTAGACACGTTTAAGTAGTATTATCCTACACTTTTCGTATATCTACCTACCTACCTACTATCGTTTTTCGTTTAAACTTATCTAACTGCGTTAACAGTAATCTAAATTTGTAATCATAAGGCATGAGTTAGTATATTCGACTTCTTAGTTTAATAAAAATGATAATAGAACTGCACTAAATACCATGTCAGCAGTATATTGTTTAATAGCTTAACTTATTAGGTAATAATTAATTAGTTAAACGTATCTAACTCTATTAACAGTAATCTAAATTTGTAATCATTTGGCATAAAGGTTAAAGGTTTAAAAGCAACTTCAACCAATTATAGTCAGGTTTTAATTGAGAGACGTTTTTCTTGAGTTACATCGCTCGGAAGATTCGATACTCTCACGATTTTATATACATATATATGACAGCGTGATGAAAAGGGAGCCTAGTAAAGTAAACAAGGCAATAAAATGTTAAAAATAATTTATTTATTTTCTTGAATTTCATCACTGGAAGGATTCGCTATTCTCACGATTTTATATAAATAATATGTAAACGCATGACGTAAAGGGGGGCAGTGACGCGAGCAAGGCAATAAAGTGTTAAAAATAATTTATATATGAAACAGATTGAAAAAATATCAATAGCGCGATCCAGTTTCTCTATATATGTATATATTAATACTTATTATTATGCATATCTACTATCTGTACTCGGTTTGATTGCGACTACCACACACATGACAATAATACTAAGGATCTATATTGTTTGAAGTTACTCAACCAACTAAATTAACATAAGCGAAGTTGCGAGTGATGACAAACACGTTTCTACTACAGTTATATTCAAATATAAAGACTATTCTTAGATGCTTCATCGTTTATTACAATTTATCTATCTGCATAATATCATTTAACTTCCTTTTCCTTAATTATTGCCATTTTGAGATTGTATAATGATTTTAAATTATATATTCAAACATATTATAGAATGCGGTAACTGTATTCGATTCGTATCGAGTCGCAAATCGCTTTTTGATATTCCTTTTTGCATAAATTAATGATAATTAGGCATATACAGTTATGTTTGCGATGGGATGTGTGAGACAGTCCAAAATTGGACGAACATATTGTAATGATACGGGTTCGTCTTCACCGGAGATGAGTTTATGTATTTGAGTGTCACAGACCTCAATGGCCTCTGTGCAACCAGATCGTAGGTCCGTGCACCACCGTAGAGGAAACAGCTCCACGTATGACGAGAAGCCGTACCGATTACGTCACACAAAGTACACCGTTATTGTCTTTAAACATATCTCGCAGGGGCGTTACGGTAAACTGAAATTAAACCAGAGTTGTGTTGAAGCTTAGATTGGTTTCGATACTTCAAATTATTACTTAAAATAGCTCACCCCGTGTCAGTTGCGATCCACTGATATGTCTAATAACAAACCAATTTAAAATTGTTATACAGTGACAAAACTATTCACCAGTCTCGGTCAACGCTTCTTCCCTCTGTACTTTTTTCCGCCTTACCCTCTCTTAATTTCTAAAGCAGTCCCTGCCATAAATGTGTCAACTAGTGACATCTATCGGTATCATAACCTAATCGGTGGTCATTACATTATCCCCCCTGCTCGAAAGAATCCAACCTGGATTCAATTCATATGCTTAAGATCGGAACTGTGCCACTTGCCTAGTTCCTTTCCTCTCAAGCTTTTAAGTTTGTAAACATCCTGAGAAACTTTTTCTGATATTACAGCTTTTTCAAATTTTGGCGCTAGTTTGGACATGAATTTTTTTTTTGCGTTCGATAAAAATTTAGTACGTTTCCATATTACTTCACCAACACGGAATTCTTTACCTCGGCGTCTTCTTAGGTTATAATGATTACTGTTTACTTCATAGGCCTTTTTTAATTTAAGTTGTACATCAGCAATAATTTCTTTCCGCAGTTTCATATTTTCTTCGTATATTTGCCTATCAAAAATTAGCGGTTCTTCCAATCTTAAGTTGTTTGTTTTTTGGTTCTGAATACTTGTTTCTCTCCCAAAGAATAAGTATGATGGAGTTTTACCGGTTACTTCATGCACTGATGTTCTAATGGCATGGCCAATATGTGCTATATATTTATCCCAGTCTTTGTGATTATCTTCGACATAAGAGGCGATAGCCGTACCAACGACCTTATTAATACGTTCTGTTGGATTCGCTTGAGGGTGGTAATAGGGTGTATACCATAAATCAATATCATAGTTACTTAGTAGTTCTTTAAATTGATTTGCTATAAATTGTTTTCCGTTATCACATATAATTACTTTTGGTGTTCCAAACATTAAGAATATTTGCTCTTCTATAATTTTTGTAATATGAGAAACTTTGCCATTTCTTAAAGGGAAAAGAAAACAAAATTTACTGAACCAACATGAAATAACTAAAAGCATGGTGTTTCCCTGCTTTGAACGAGGAAATGGTCCCATCAAGTCCATAGAGATGATTTGAAAAGGTTCCGATACTTCTCTACGTAAGCCCATTAAGCCGTTCGGAGCTTGCTGTGGATATTTGTATTGTGCACAAATTTCACATTTTTTAACGTAATTTTTGGCATCTTGAATTAAGGATGGCCAGAAGTAGTGTTGCCTTACTCTATTAATCGTTTTTTTAATACCTAAATGTCCAGCAGTTGGTTTGTCATGGCATGCTTTTAGAATTATGTTTCGTAAATTCTCTGGTACCACTAATTTCCAGTGATCACTTTCTTGGGGGAATTGTTTAAGTTTCTGGTACTTCCATAATTTATTTTGATTGATTTCCCAATCTGGTGTTTCTGATCCTTCTATGACCCTGTTTTCTTTATTCTTATACCATTCATCTTTGTCGTCTTCTCCTATTTCTAAAAGATTAATCTCTTCTCTTATTGCCCTTGATAGTGCGTCTGGAACTACATTTTCCTTTCCTTTGCGATGTATAATTTCATAATCAAATTGCTGCAATCTCATTGCCCAACGAGCTAACCGTCCGTGAGGGTCTCTATTTTTATGCAGCCATTGTAAGGCGCTGTGGTCAGATATAACTTTAAAATGGTTGCCTTCTACATAAGGTCGAAATTGTTCAACAGCATATAACACACTTAATAATTCTCTTTCCGAAGCCGAATATTTAGACTCAATCGTTGTTAATTTACGACTAGCAAATGCTACTGGTTTTTCTTCTCCTTCTATGATTTGTGTCAGGACAGCTCCAATACCCTTGTTCGAGGCGTCACATTGTATAGAAAATGGTTTATGGAAATCTGGTACATTAAGAATTGGTGTTGACGTCAACGCTGTTTTTAAATCTAAGAAAGATTTTTCAGCTTCTTGGTTCCAAATAAGCTTTTTACCTTTTTTGCCACCTTTAGTGAGATCATGTAGGGGAGCTGCCACTATTGCAAAATTTTCTACAAAACGTCTATACCAACTTGCTAATCCTATAAATCGCTTTAATTCTGTGAATGTCGTAGGTCTCGGATAATTTAATATTGCCTCTACCTTGTGAGGGTCTGTTCGCAGTCCTTCTCTGTCCACAATATATCCTAAATACTTTAATGATGGTCTAGCAAATTGGCACTTCTCTATGTTAATTGTTAATCCAGCCCTTTTAAGATGGTTTTTAACCCATAAGAGGGATTTTATGTGGTCTTGAAAATTGCTATTACAGATCACTATGTCATCTAAGTAAGCGAAGATACCATTTTCCATTTCAGAATTAAATAATTGATCCATAAGTCTTTGTTGAGTTTGAGAAGCATTGACTAAGCCAAAAGGCATAACTTTAAATTGATATGAGCCTTTTCCAGGTATACCGAATGCTGTTTTTTCTTTACTTGTTTCCTCTAGCGGTATCTGCCAAAAAGCGGAACGGAGATCCAGAGTTGATAAGATTTTAGCATTTCTGAGGCTATCGAGTATAGCAGAAACTCTTGGCAATAAATATGAATCTTTTTTGGTTAATTTGTTTAGTTGTCTACTATCTAAACACAGTCTATTTTGACCTGTTTCCTTTTTTACTAATAAAACTGGTGACCTCCATGGACTACAAGAAGGCTCAATTACATCTTTCTCTAACATTTCTTTAATTTCTATTTCGATATCCTTCATTATCGGAGGTGCAAATGGATATTGTCGTTGATTAATCGGTAAATGATCACCGGTATCTATCCTATGCTCCACCAGACTAGTTCTTCCTAGCCCCGTTGATATTTCTCTTTTAATTTCTGTTATTATCTTATTTAGTAGTTGCTCTTGATTTACTGTTAATTCTTCTCTTGAAATAACCGGAGGAATAGCCTTATCTTTCTCCGCAGTAATGGCATTTAAGCTACTATTTTCTCCTTCCATCTTATTTATTTGGATTTCTAGACCGAAATTATCAAAAAAATCTGTCCCCAAAATAATATCATGACTTAAATTATTTATAATATATACAGTAATAACTCTATACTTATTGAGAAATGAGATAGGCAATTGCATCCCCTTTGTGACTATGTGAGGAGTACAGTCCGCAGTATAAATTGAGTGTGTTGGTATGTCAATAATTTGCAAGCCTAAGGATACTAACTTTGTAGCGAATCTATTTGTAATCGCAGAAATCTCTGCTCCTGAATCTAGAAGGCCGACAAATGGCTGATCGAAAATATTAATCGTTGCGTAATACCTTTTATCCCTATCTCTACGGTTAATGTTGCATATCTCTCCTGTTTTATGATAATTTGCTATTATCTTTATCCAGTCCTGCCATTCTTTATCCTTTTTTGCCTCTATTACATCTCCGGAAGGTGACTGGCAGACATCCCTTCCGTGATATCGTTTCCCTGCTTCTGACACGAGCATTTTTTTGTAGTAACACCAAAACGACCACATTTGTAACAAAATAAGCGCTGGCGCGGTAGCTTACATTCTCTAAATCTATGCCCCGAAATTCTACAATTCCAGCATTTCATTTGATTATTCATTTGTTCCTTGGTTCTTCCGTTATCTATTAAATTCATTTGCTTAAAACTCGTATCATGAAAAGCTAAATCCGGTTCCAAGGAATGTGTCCCAGCTTTGGGTTCTTTAAAGTTTTCGCAATTAATTCTAGTTCGTTCAATAATTCGTAGGACCGAGAGTAATTCAGTAACTGATTCAAAATTATCGCGACATACTGCTCTTTGAAAGTATGGCTGAATGTTTTTTAGTAATATATTTATTTTCTGTGATTCTGTAAGCTTGTTTGGTAGACGATTAAACATATTTTGCATAATAGCTACGTAAATTAAGATATTTTCTTGATTGCTCTGAGAACGTTGCCTTATCTCTTCTAATAAAACTTCTTGATAAAAGGGACTTTGGAATGTTTCCAATAACAGAGCCTCTAAGTCATTCCAGCGAGCTACATTGTCTCGTATCGATCGGAACCAAATGAGAGCATCACCTTCAAAAAAATCTATAGCATAACGATATAAATCATCCTCAGTAGCATTACGTGCTTCTTTTAGTTCACCAAGACGTTCTAGAAAAGCATTTATACTCATGCCACTTCTACCATTGAATTTAAGACCCCAATCTTTTATCGGTACCAGTTTTCTTTTATTTCCTTCAAAGTCAATAGTGGATGAACGTGATATGAATTTTCTTTCTGCATTCTCCCTGTCTTGTTTGACCGGAGGTCGATCTATAATTTTTGGTTTGATATGTACGTTAGAACTCAAGCTTTGTATAATGCTAGCAGCCTGAGAACCTAACGAGTCCTCTAAAGCTTTCTTATCATCTTCCGTGATATCTGCATCCTCTTCCTCTTCTTTTACTTGACCCAAGTTCAACGAATTTAAAGCTTCGTCAACCTTTTTTATTAGGATGTTATGTTTATCCACATCTATCTGTTCAGTCGGGGTGATTAATTGAACTCGATTAAGTAAATGACTAAGGCGTGAGTATAATCGTTTTGCGTTTGATAAATCCGGTTTTATCAAAATCTCATTTACTGATTTAGATATCACCTCAAATTTAGATTCACAAATACCTAATTCTTTTTGTGGATTATCTATACAGCAACTAGGTACCTTTAATAATACCGTTGAAACACCTTGGGATTCCTGAATTAATATTTCGTTAAGGATTTTCCTCATAGATGGAGCTGTTTTTACATTGTGTATGCCTCGACGAGCTAATTCAAATTCTAGCTCATCTTTGAGTAAGGAGTGTACCTCCATTTTTTTTCGTATAAATTACTACGGTAGATCTTTTTTGTTACTTAAAAATTAAAAAATACTATTGAAAATATTTTAACAATTGATTCACTGAATCTCAAAAGGATCTACATATATTTTTTAAGTAAAATCATATAACACTAATATAGAAGTAATCTCACAAGTACTGAGTACTTGCCTATGTGAGCTTATAATTATATTTGTTATAGCTAATAAACAAAAGAGTATTAAGATAATGAAGTTATAAAAGGGACTAAAAACTAATACTATTACAATAACCTATGTACATGCACCTAATTTACCAGTGAAGATTTTATTTTGAAATCCTCGCCCGTAATCCGAAAATAAATATTATTACAATAAAAAAAATAATAAATAACTATAACGTAAAATAATTACGAATAATAATTATGGATTTATACAAGTCGTACCAAAGACACGTAGTTTGCAAGAAAAAAATTATCACTATTAATCCTAAACATGTACAATATTGCTAAAACTATAACTTAAGAGTACAAAATAATTAGAAAAAATAAATCCCTAATAACTGTTATACACTAATAACAAAAGTAATTATGGAGTGACAACAATAACTATTCACTTATTATTTGTGCACCGTTCTATTGACACCTTTGTAGTAAGTTCAAGGCCATTATAAATGTCACTCTCACTCCTATCCCTGTTAGGCGCCAATGTAATGATACGGGTTCGTCTTCACCGGAGATGAGTTTATGTATTTGAGTGTCACAGACCTCAATGGCCTCTGTGCAACCAGATCGTAGGTCCGTGCACCACCGTAGAGGAAACAGCTCCACGTATGACGAGAAGCCGTACCGATTACGTCACACAAAGTACACCGTTATTGTCTTTAAACATATCTCGCAGGGGCGTTACGGTAAACTGAAATTAAACCAGAGTTGTGTTGAAGCTTAGATTGGTTTCGATACTTCAAATTATTACTTAAAATAGCTCACCCCGTGTCAGTTGCGATCCACTGATATGTCTAATAACAAACCAATTTAAAATTGTTATACAGTGACAAAACTATTCACCAGTCTCGGTCAACGCTTCTTCCCTCTGTACTTTTTTCCGCCTTACCCTCTCTTAATTTCTAAAGCAGTCCCTGCCATAAATGTGTCAACTAGTGACATCTATCGGTATCATAACCTAATCGGTGGTCATTACAATATATAGCATAGGATCGTCATTATCGTTTTAGCAAGATTAACTGTACACGCTTCGCCCTGACTAAAGACATTATGAATAACTGTTCACAATTACTTGCTTCAGTTTCTTATATAACAATTCTGATCACTATATTTTAAGCTATTTAACAGTAGAATACCACCATATTTACAAGTATATAACACTTAATTGTAATTTCTGTTTTAGCAAGATTAACTGTACACGCTTCGCCCTGACTAAAGACATTATGAATAACTGTTCACAATTACTTGCTTCAGTTTCTTGTACAACAATTTTGATCACTATATTTTAAGCTATTTAACATTAGAACACCATCACACTATACAAGTATATAACATTGGATTGTATTTTTTGTTTTAGCGAGATTAACTGTAGTCGCTTCGCCGTCATTCAATACATACTGACTCTATTTAGTTTACAATGATTTTATTTAGATTCTTATATAAGAGTTTTGGACACTTTATTTTTAAGTTTCTGAACATCCAATAGGGTCTAATTAATATATGTAACGTTGGATTGTTATTTGTATTGTAGCAAGATTAACTGTACTCGCTTTGTGGTGTCTAAGCATATACAGAACTGATCACAATGGCTTGCTTCAGTTGTTTGTGCAAGAATTTCAATAATTCTATTTTTACTTATATGATAATCCAATAGCGTCTGATTGTCGTTTAAGATTTAGCATAATTAACTGTACTTGGACCGTGATAATTAAATACATAGCAAAAACTAGTCGCAATGACTCGCTTCAGTCCTTTGAGCAACAATTTTGCATAAGTTTATTTTAAGCTAAGCTATAGAACATCAAATTACAGGAATATAATTGAATTATCATTTTCGTTTTAGCAAGATTAATATCAAATAAACTGATCACAATGATTTGAACAGTTCTTTGTGCTAGAATTTTAATCAGCTTATTTTTAACTATCAGGATTATCATTTTTTTTTAGCAAGATTAACTGTACTGTAATGTACAAAAATTCTAATTAGTATATTGTTAGCTATCAGACTATCCAATGTAATGAACTGTAATTTTTATTTTCGCAGAATTAACTGTACTTTCATTGCAATGATTAGAAACATTGTGACAATAACTGGTCTTTTATCAGTTGTCTGGATAGTGGTTTGTAAGTTGTTAGTGCATTTCTGGTTTCACGATGTACGCTTAGCGTTTGATCACAATCACACCTGGTTTCAAGTAACGAAGCCACTTAAGATGGTCAAGTTACGCTTAGTTAGAGTGGATTTCAAATGCTAGTACCAGAACACACCTATGGGCGTTTGACGACAGATTTTCATTAAAGACTTCCCCTAACATAATGCCATGATTTCATCACAATTAAATTACCAAAAACTCAGGCTCAAGCTAATGTTTACGATCGATGACTATTAAAATAAATTGTATTATTTCCGGGCAATTTCCTTTGGTTTCGTGCGCCGGCGCTGCCCGCCCGACTCGCCCGGATGTGACGTCACGTCCCGCCATTGTTTCGCCGCGGCACGGCGGCACCCCAACACATTAATGCACAAAAACATATGACATTCCCTCTATAATATATGTGTCTGCCCCGTGCAGACATATTTTTATTTGCTCCTGTTAATGTTATACATTATTTATGATATAAATACATACAATATATTTATAAAATGTACAGTTTTTCATTCGTGAAACCTGAACATGCTAACCACTTAGTCAGATGTATGAATTGAAAACTTGTATATCGCAAGTGGCATTAATAATACAAACTTTTTCAGGACGATGGTACGGTGGAATACTACAACAACATCATAGTTCAGCCGCATTTAAAGCTGGTGACCGGCCAAGGTCGAGGATACCACGTCAGATGCCGATATAGCCGCCGCGATCTCACCCACTTCCACGTATACCGACCGCGTGCCGACAGACTCACCAATTCCCTCAGCGATGACTTGTCAACGAGGTACAAAAATAACGTCCTCCCAATACATTCTTGATAATCTAATCTATGTCCCCAATAACTTAGAAAAGCTTGATTTAATAAAAGACCCATAGATACTAGAAATAGTGAAAAATTGATCATGCCATGTTTCAGATTTAATACGGTACGGTAACAATGTTTTTAGGTAATAATGTTAGGTTTTATAACAAAGTCCCAAAGCACTAAACTGATTTGCCAGATAGTAAGTTCAAACACCATTTCAAGTTGGTTTTTAATGTCTAGAGACATAATAGAGTAGGTACAAGGATCAATATATGAACGATGATCATGTTTGAAAATGACATATAAAATAAACATTTGTGTTTGTAACTATATATATATATATATATATATATATATATATATATATTTGTAAAAATATGTACGATAAAATGATAAACCAGATCGAGTTTGTTACCGGTTCTTATCGATGAATGGGTGAGTTTGTCCGTTTTAACGTTTATAAGAGTCTTCTCAAAGCCTAAACTGAATTAAGTGTTGTTTTTTTTTAATATTTTGATTATATAAAAGTTCTCCGAATTCGAATAAGATTAAAAAACAAGTAACTAAGCTATAACACGAGAACGATTTTTTTTTTCGAACTGACCTACACTATTAGCCTGGCAAGGCAATTACAGTTCCACTGGACTACTAAGGGGAGCGCTTAAGGCACTCACCCGATAAACACGAGAACGACAGTGTCGCCTCTCTATACTCAATACCAAAATATTTTACGGTGTTACCGGCACATAATAGAATTCTAGATTTGGAGCAATACTGAGCCCTTTACATTAGCGCTTTATTTTTAATTAGGAAGCTAGTTCGTAGTGTTTCGTTGCCAGCACCAACTAATAGATGCGAACAAACAATGTTCTCAGAAGTAGTAACTATTATAATAGCTCACATTACCGGGGTCCTTTTTAAGTTGGCTTCACATAGATATAAACTGTAGTGACCACTTAATATCAGATATTATATCTACATATATAACAACTAGTAGGACAGGCGGACATTGTCCTGGCCTTACTTATGTACATGAAACACTTAAGGCGGCTTGACTTATTCCGATTCTTTCAACCATTACCATTATATTTCAACCAATTTACAAAAAAAAAACCATAACAAAATATATACCTTAACCTTCCCCGGGAATTACTCTATCTATTTGTGCAAGACTGCATTACAACCCTTTCAGTAGTTTTTAAGTTTTTCGCGAACATCCAGACAGACAGACAAACGCGGTGGACGACTTTCTTTTATAATATGTAGTGATATTTATATAAATCATCATTTTTTTTTTAACTGACTACACTGTTAGCCTGACAAGGCCTTCTCAGTTTCACCGGATTACAATGTAAATGTAAACGGACTACATATAAATAAGTATGTAATGTATGTATGTAAATAATAAATAACTCAAACCGTTTATTCAGTCCACGACAAGATAACTATCAGATGTCACGGTTTTTACAAAATGAATTGTCACTTATCACTATATCATAGCTAATTTAAACAATATTTTTTATGAATTATAACCTATTTGTTATTCTGATGTACAAAGTTATAATACTGTAAAGTTTCATCAAAACTCTAATAGTTTTTGTAAGAAAGAGTTACAAATATGAATCCATCCTCATAAATTTTCACCTCGATATTATTAAGATTGTCTAATTCCTTTGTAATTTAATTTATGTAGGTGTTACTTTAAAAATTAGTTCTGATACCGTTATTGAATGTGATAAATTTCAGTGATGAATTCGACGAGGAATCAGGACTTCTGCCTTCAGTCTCGATGAAGATCTATCAAGGGGACCCAAAAGATAAACATGTAAGTGTACTAAGAATGTCACATAATGAACAGGTTTTAGACTTTAAGTATAAGTGAATACGGAGTGAAATCTTGTAGTGATAATTTGTAAAAACATAGTCGAACATTCGAACAAAGTCTTCTAATTGCTAAATGTATCATTCGTAGAAGTAAAAATGTTTTTTTTTTGTAGCCCGATAACGTGAGTATATTGAATATAATAATAATATAGTAATCGCACTGCAGATAGGGCAACAAATCATATTTTGCATAGTCATGGACACGTACAGGCGCGGCGATATACTGTCGATACTAAATCTCTCAGAGGGTTGTGACTCACGCTCAATGTTATAGCGCCCTCATTAATTTATAAGTCTCTGGCAACGCGTAATTTCTTTGAACTGGTCATTTGCATTAAAAGTATTTAAAAACTAATTATGATATTTGAAAATGGAATTCTTCGACTTTAAAATGCAATTTTTGTCATCTAATTGTCACTTGTTTTTACATTTTGAGAAACAACAAATTAATTTTTGGCCAGTCATAGTATTTTTTTTTTATTCATTACAGAAACTTTTGATGCACCCCGCGTAAAAGGCGGCAAATGTGATAGACTACATTAAAACAGGACACGGTGTCTATTCGAATCAATTTCAAAAAGAGAAAGATTCTCAAATTTATTGCTTTTTTTGTGTTTGTTACTTCTGGAACTTGGAATTTCATCGTTTTAAAAGCGATTAGAAAAAAAAATATTTATTGGAAAAAGACCAGTTTCAAGGAGACTCTATTTTAATTACATTAGCATTAAACCGTGCATTTGGAAAATACTCTAGGGAACCCTTTAAAATCGAATAAATATTGATAGGTTTACGACAATCCAAGACTAGGTGGACACCTAACTATGGTCAAAGACGTTCTGGTGCATGTTTGAAGTCTGTTTTATTTTTTATTCTGTACTCCCGCAAAGTATCAATAGCATTGTCGAGAAATTTATTACTTATGCAGGTGGCGTCCAATGTGCGTATAGGCGACATTCTGACCCTGGTCGTGTCACTGGAGAAACAACGTCGATTCGGTTTACTGGTCTCTGAGTGTACCGTAAACGACGGTTTGGGCTGGGCGGAACAAAGCCTGATCGCTAATGATGGGTATGTACATTTTCGTTTGTTTAATTTTAGTGTAGACTATTATATGTGAGTGTTGGGTTCTACATAAGGTTCGACTTTTAAAGTAGGATCACCATACTAATCTCTGCCGCAAAACAGTAACATCAGGTGAGATTTTGGTCAAACAAAAAATAAAATAAATAATAATAAATAAAATAATAATTATCTATAAAATATAATAAATGTGTCACGACGAACAGAAAACGAATTATGATGGATTCTATTAAAAGAAGTCCCATGAAAATCCCATAAACAATTGTCACTGGATGTATGAGAATCGTTTCCCTTGCCTCCGAGATATCGACGAACATCACTCTCGACCTCCTTTGTAATTTTTTCTCAAGGGTTCCTTCCTCGTACACATTTGAAAGAGGTTTTATTCTTCGTTCATTTTTAAGAAGGTATTTATCTCATGAAGTGTGGACCTGGCTGCAAAATTGCATGTTACAACAATATGTAATTAAGTCTTGGCTAAGCTTTTTAACCGCTCTGAATATAGCCGTAAGCTCGAGCTTGCGCGTAATATAGTTAAAATATTATTGTATTAGGAATCTAAAATTGGTATTTATTTATTATCCTTAAGTTACCCGATGTTATTTATATACATTTAAAACTACTACAACGTATCTACGTATCTACATTCAGAACGGTTAAAAAATTTGGCGCGTACTGTATTGAATTGATGTCGTTTCTTCTGTTAATTCGAACACTCTGTTTGATAATTTTATAATGAATATTTTTAAAAGCTAAGTTAGATACATACATAAAAATACGCTATAATCACCGCAAGATATTCAAACTCGTTTCTATAACGTATTAAAAATAGGTATTACGTGGTATTGAAGAATTAATTATAAACGACAAAAAATACCAGGTCACCGTTTGAATAAATTGACGTGCTCGTCCAAACTATTGCGTAAAATTTAAATATGATGATTCTGTTATTAATTTTAAATAATTTAGCATAATATATGTTATATTTTATATTCCACTAGCTGTACCAGCGGCTCTGGCCGCATTTGTTATTGTTTGTTGAGATATAGAGTTGAGATATAGCATAATAAATAATCTACGTAAATAAAAAATCTATTTCTGTAGTATGTGTTTATCGCATCACTTGCGACCTGTTACAATTATTTAGGTGATTATTTTTTCGTCGTGTTTGTTTGATGAAGGCGTCATCGAATCCATCATTAAAAATTAGGGTGGACGCTACCTCGCACTTCCGCTTGGAATTGTTCGGCTACTGTTACGTCTTAGCGCAACAGCTCGCATCGGAATAGTGAACAACGGTATGTACATGCTCTGTGAAAGAACGAAACACGTATAGAAGATATCAACAGTGTTAATCAACAACAGGTTCAACCATCCGCTAACGTCGAGTTCAAACTGCCGACGAAAGACGCATTTTAATTACTTTTAGTTGTTTCACAAGCGTTCTCTATTGTAGTAAGATATAACAGCGACGAAAAAATTCCAAGCAGAAGTGCGAAGTAACGTCCACCTTAATTTTTGTTGTCGTGTTTGTTATTTATCTGAAATGTTTGTAAAATCGTACGGAAAAGTGACAGTTTTAGTTAAAAAATTCTATACAACAAGGGAGGGAGTGAGCGATTGATACGAGAGACAATACATGAACGTTCAGCTGCCATTTTATTTCATTACATGGTGATGCTGAAAGGATGATTTAGTCTCATTTTTTTCCTTAATACAAATAATAATACCTTAGTAGCAAAATAAATATTGTGTAAATATTCTCCATGTAATAATCAATCATCGACCGTTACTTAGATTTATTTGCTGCATTGTCACTTATTAGCACGTTATTTTAAAATGGATACCAAAAACAAAAATCCTTTGCTCATAAAAAAAAACACTTAGGTGCGCTCATGATGATCAATCTGAGATAACGTACGTACCCTAATATCGATTTTATACAAATTTCGTGTAGATATTAATTTATATATAAGTAAGACGTGACATCGACTAAACAATTCTTAGTGGAAGTGCGAAGTAACGTCAACCCTAATTTTTAAATGAAATTTTGTAATATATATTTCTACCAAAATAATGAGTCCCGAAACAAAATGCTGTATATAAGAAAACACATAAGCTTATATAATTGTTGTACATACAATAATTAATGTTCATTTTATAAACAAAATATCCAATAGTCTGAGCTACATGTCTGGTAAAAATAGCTTGGTACGGAACGTACTAAATGTTACTGCTTAGCCTAGAAGAGTATGATTACATGTAGTTTAGATGTACTTACGAGAAGGCATAGAACAGACTATTGTATCTTGAACTAAAGCTATATCTTATTTTGTTACTAAGTTTTGAACTGTTGTATGTTCGGAAAGTCTAGTTTGTCTGTTCCCTTTTAATTTTATTTCATTTCTTTAGCTTACTACTGTATTTTTAGTTTTAATTATTGTAGGTTAAATTGTATTTTTAATTTAACCTTACTAGTTAATTATCATTTGTCTATTGTATTGTAATAACTGCCCTAAAAATATTTGTATACTTACTCTGTGGGCGCCGGAGCGGATTATTCTTTAAGAACTATGTTTTTTAATCTTTCTGTAATATCAATCAATATATTACTTATATGGATATCCGAGTACAATTGTTTGATGCCTTAAATAAATGGATAAAATGAAAGTCTTATTGCGTGTAAAAGTTTCATCAAAATCGGTAGATAACTTTATTCTAAACATAATTAATATTATAAATGCAAAAGGAAGTTTGTATGTTTGTTGCAGTTTCAAGCCTTAACCACTTAACCGATTTCCATTAAATTTTGCATACAAGTTGTCAAGAGTATAGAAACATTTAATCCAAATCCTAAAATCTACATAAATGCGTGCGAATTGGCGGGTGTAAGCTAATATTATGTAAATTCCGATATTTTTTTAATAAGCGGGAAATGTTTAATAATAAAAATTAAAAAATATATCCATTTTTTTTTTGTTTTTTTTTTTTTTTTTATGCCAAACAGCATCAAACTAGCAAACGGCCTATCTGATGTTAAATGGCTACCGTCGCCTATCGACAACTACAACACCAGGGGGGCATCACTGTTGTGTTCCCGACCTTGAGTTTTTGCATAATGCGTGCACAACGACAAACCTCTATCATTTTTGTTATATAAAGATAAACACATTAAATGACGCATGTTGTAATAGTTAACAAAGAGTGTTATAATATGACAGATGCCCGTTAGACGGAGAGATAATGGGTATGTTCCAGTATTCGAGCGACAAGCAAGAGGCTCGCGTCTCCTTCCCCGCGCACAAGTTCCCATACACGGCGAGCGTGTACTACACTTGTGAAGTGAAATTGTGCGACTTAAATCATCCTACTGATTGTGTAAGTATTAAAGGTAACTCGTATGACCTATTGATGTCAAAGCCTATGTATAAAATTCTCTTAGCTATGAAAATACACTTGGGAATCTAAATAGACATAGCATGTAAAATTAAAATACAATTGGATTACTATGGGAAACATCTATTCGCGACAATTTGAAGTGATAATGCTACAACTGATAGCGTGTTCGGACACTGCATCTGTCAACGTAGTTTTAAATCCTCGCGACTAAATCGGAGCTTTTGGTGAAGGAGAACATCGTAATGAAACCATATCATGGTGGTACGGCTTCTCTTGACATTCTCATTCTCCGTGAAATTTTGCATAAACATTGTCAGAAGTACAAAATAACACACAGGATATATTTTATCCAGAAAAAAATATTGTTTCCGAGGGATGAGTCAGAAGTACATTAACGCCAGCGAAGCCGCAGGCAAAACTTAGTTAATAATTAAAAGCACAGTCTTCTTAATAATGTTTTAACTTACAAATCCACAGGAACCATGCTCGCATAAGAAGCCGCGTTCTCGTCGTGATACGGACGACGAAGGTTCTCCAGCCACGGTGGAACTGTTCTCCGGGTTGTACGTCAACGAAGCCGATTCTCTTGACAATGATGAAGTTACCAGTGAGAAGGTATGATAGAGATATCTATATAAATGAAAATCAATTATCGTATAAACGTAATCGATGTGAAGGATTGTACCTTTGGCTAATTCTTTTTTGTTGTATTCGTAATTGTCCGGCCAAGTTTTGTATCACTCATCGAATTTTGTATGACCCACAAATTTATATGTTTTTCTTAACATAAGTCAAAAAGGGAACTTAAAAATTATATGTTTAATTTTGGTGTTAAATAACTTAGGGATTTATCTATGCGTAATGTAAAAGCCTTCTTGATTCACTCAAAGTGGCAACACAAAATCGGGACCCGTTTCTAAACGACTGAAATTCAAATTTTGATGTACCAACCAAACAACATTTTAACTAACATGCATTGTCATGAGTTACACAAAACCCGGTGATAAGCTTCAATCAATTTTTATTTTATCCTGCACCATAGGACCTATATTCTCACGGCCTTGATCAACATCCCAAAATTTAAACCTGAGAAATGTTGTTTTATACGGTTTCCGCCTATGTAGGTAATTTTGCCAATGTCAAATATGATAAACCCACTTTACCTTAATTATTCAGTTTAATATAAAATAACTTGAAAACAAAAAAAGAACAAATATGACTGGCAAATATTTGGTCTCAAACGAAAATGTAGTTTGTATATTCTGTTGTTTTTTTTTATTCCAGAAAGAAGACGAGATCTGCATATCTCAGCGGAACTTCGCCCTCGTCATTTGCATCGCCGGTGTCATCTTAATGATATGCGTTATCGCGGCCATCGCATTCATATTGGCCAGGAGGCGCAACCCTAAAACATACTCCCGGACCGGCAGTTCGCTTTACAGTGGCCCATATACTAACACGGGATACTCCCACACGAGCTAAATAAACATTCAAATCATTTAACATACATGGATTCTACTGTTAGATGTCGTCGTGATTTGGCATTTTTTATTTCAATACCAAGGTGTGAAAGAATTCGGCCATTATTTTTTTAATTGGAATGGAACGTGGCATCTATCGATTTGTTATCTGTGCCATCATGTATGGGTTTATTTTCATCGATAATTTGAAAACGAATTAATTAGTCAAATATGTTATTAGTTCATTAAAATTCGGATTGGTGCGACCTGTATACTAGAAATAATTTCACGGGTGAGATGGTAATAATGACAAAATGTACTGCCGTTTTATGGTATATTCGTAATAATTAATTAATTAACAATATTAAAAGACATGTTGTGTTCAGAATGCCACAACGAATGAGTCATATTAAGATTAAGAATATAGTGATTTACCGTTTAAGTTAGTATATATATATATTTACCACAAAGGAGTGAAGAGTGTTGTTATTCTATGGACAAAAAATACCAATTTTCTGAACTACCGAGTTTGACAGTCTGTAGCTGTCATCGAATCGAAAAAGAATAACGTCATGTTGTTTGAAATAACCTCAAAATTTTGACGTTTGCTATTTAATATTACACCTCACTCTTTCGTTTCATAGTTAAAAATATATATATAGACATTGTAATATTTTGTGATAATCCTTGCGTTATATCAGTCTTTGAATATTATCATATTAATGTACTACTACTATATTATTTTTATAATATTAAGTGATTATGGTTGCCTTGCATTACGTAATTTAATAGTTCGATCAACATATTGGAAATGTCGGTCGTAAATACTGTAAGAGGGTTTATTTTGTAGGTGTTGTGAAGCTGAAATTTACCGTTTAGTTTTTCACAAAATAAAATTTAAGAGATTATTATCTCTTAACGATTTAATCCAATTATACTTACGTGATTTTTTTAAATAAAATTCGTTTAGCGATAGTCGAAGTTGTGTATTTTTTTAACGGTAAATATTCAGACGAACTTCCACCTTATCACTTCATTGGTGGCGGGAGCTTTACATACTACAGTTAATGTGATAATTATATTTTCAATTCGAGATGTAAGTTTTATAAGGTATAAAAAAAACCATTGTTACTCTATAAACATATGAACTGAAAATATAATTTCATTCAATTTATCATTGATGCCATATTTTTAAGTATATAAATAAATTAAGAACTCCGTCCGTCCGAGGTGCTATTTTGAGCTTTTATTTTAAGTTGCTTATGTTATCTGCTTAATCTGTGCGACAACGAATATTTACGGTACGCGTTTCATAATTACCCCATTGAAAATTTTAGTTTGACTAATTATTTTTTAACTAGTATTTTTTTAATGCAATGGGGTTCTGGAACGGTATCGTGTTTTGACAGTGTACGAATTTTTTTTTAACAAATATACTGACTCGATAAGATATCGATGTTTTTTTTATACAACCCTATACCATCTGTTATGCTATTACTCACGCGACACGTGCATGTTTGCAGTGAACAAATATCTATTGCTAGATTCCAAGCGGACGAAGTAGCGAATAACAGCTAGCAATGTAGTAGCCAATACAAAGTAGAGTTTCTCGAGGGCAGAGACCGCCTATATTTTATTTTGTCTTTCCATAGTATGAAACTTATGTATTCATAATTTATCTATATATAAGATATTAGTAACATCTAGTGTAATATAATTCGTTTATTGCGCACAAGTAGGTGGGAGTCAGTATTACATTTCAAAGGTATTGTAAGACATTCAGTGGTTGTTTGCTATTTTATTTAATTATATGGTCGTACCGTACCTTTACAGGGATGTTGCAAATGTTCCCTTGAATATTTGACCTTATTTTCTTCATTAGTACACCTATACGAAGCCGGGACTAACAGCTAGTACGAAATAAAACAAATACAACATTTATATGAAGTAATTTATTTATAGAATTCTATTGTGATGTATATATTTATTTACATATAAAAATATAAAACAATAAGAAATAAAATCTAAGCACAAAAACAATAATTTATTTATTGATAAAGTCATTTCAATTAAGAGCGCAAATTTTACTATATTTTCTAACTATATTCGGCATAGGTACTCAATCTTATATCGTTCGCGTCTTAGTAGAGATGTTGTTCCTGTATTATCGTTGTAATAATGAAAAAAACTAATATTGATAATCATTTAATGTGTGCATTCATGCAATAAAATATCGAAACGACAATGTTTTTGGTTAAGAAAATACCTTTAAATTACCAAATAAAATGAGTTAGATAATACATTCAATTCGTACATTTTAGTCATTCAATCATTCCTCCACTACATTCACAGCTCTCACTCGTTTCATTTATTTATTTCACTTATTTGTAGTTAAGGGTTAGTTGAAATTCTCAATACCGCACAAAGTAATATTAAAACGCACAATATAACAAAAATAAGGAATATAAAGAAGTATTTAAAAACGTAGGTCACATGAAAATCGACGACATATTATTAAAGTGGAAATAGGAAAGATTGAGTACCAGTCCATTAGTATAAGATATTTGAAATCCAAGTACTTATGACCGTGGACAAAAATGTTCTACTGTAATCTACATATTTGATTAACGAGTCATTTTTAACACGCCACTGAATTAAAAATTTGTCTACTATCGAATATATCTATATTGTACAATAAGTGCACGATTTAAAAACAGTGTTGCCAAATATTAAGCTTCCACGCGAATAGTTTTCACATTATCCCTGCATTCAAAACTTGATTGTCTCTCTTTATATACTTTGCTGGTTTTAGCGTTTCACCACAATCCCATCTGATATTAAATGTCGGTGTGGTCTAAAATGATAAACACGCTAAGCCTGGGGGATGACTCTTAAGTGCAGCAGCCGGTAAACATCTATAAGTAGTTTTCCTTTAAAACGTGATTTTTTTATCTAATCAATGGCGACCATTGTTAAAGCCCATATACATATTGGCTGACACCGAAATGTGGCGAAACAAAAGAGTCACTGTGACTAGTTTGATCTATAAAGACTTTTCTTTTCACTCGCGACTTTTTATCCAATCAATAACGACCATCGATATAATCAATCTAGGATACACACTAGCTAATATCGAAATGCGACAAAATGAAAAGAGAATCACTGTGACTAGTTTTTCAGCATATGCACAGTGGTGTGTGGTAATCCAGTCGGATACAGAGTTCTGCCACCTTGCATTATTACTGTTTATCATCTTGGACCACACCATCATTTAACATCAAGTGAGATTGTGGTCATAGACTAAAACCTATATAGTAAAAAAAGTCTTATCGGGTATTACACCATGTGTATGGTATTGAACATAATTCAACATCACCCTTGATTTAATCGACTTAATTAATCTGGCAACACTGCATCTACCTATATTTCAAAACGACAATATAAAGTCATTTCGTTTAAAAACATTAACTAACTAGTCAATCAAGAATTACATGCTTTTGCAGCTCAGCACCAAGTATATACACGGCGTGAGCTGCTTCTGTTAAATTTTGGATAAAAAACACTATAACTTAAACACTAAGCAATCCTTCAGTCTTACATATAACACTTATAATTATGCACTGGATCCTAATATTATTAGTGTAAATTTTCGTATTTACGTCACGATAACACTGACCAACCGTTATCGTTGGCAATAATAATAACGGACAACGAATAATCAATAGCAAAATTATTATGCTTTCAATAACTTGTTACCTCTTGCACGCAATTCATGTATTACATTATTAGTAATAATAACCACCTTTTTTTTCTTTGGCATAGAATATATTATTTTATTGTTAAATAGAAGTTGTACACTTACATCAATGCTATTACCATACCTGCGTGTATCGTTACGCGTTACGAATTCTCGGGCTGCATAGACGCAGAACGATAAATGGGCCCGAGGTTTTCGCACACACAAAAGGAACTAGGCAATGCTAATTTCGAATTATTATTAAAATACCAATAGTATGCGAACGTTTTTCTGGGACTTTATCGGAATTAATTTTGAGGTTTATTTTTAGCGCGACAAAGCTTCCAAACTGCCACAATGTATGTTGTATGTAATACAGTTTATTTGTATATCTGTAACTAGAGGCGCAACAAGTAAACATTATTGTAATCGATATAACGTGTCAACTTACTAAACAACAGAATAACAACATTTACTACAAAATAACACAATAGTATAATTCGTTATTGATTATAACAGTTATTGTATTTTATAAAATGATTGATACAAAATTCTTCGTTCATCAAACTGAAATAAGTGACAACTGTCAACTGTCACAAAATGACACATGTCAACCGTCACAAATTAAGCTTTGGCAGTTTTATGTTGAGCCTTATTTTTATTCATAATTCCTGTATTGACCATTCATGAGTATTTGAAAAGTTTGAATCGTTGTACCGGTGATTAAAATTGTAAATATATTTTGAGAAAAGTCACACATCAGTAATAGGAAAATACTCTAATAATATTAAAACCAGTGCTTTACAAGATGTCACTTCTCTTAAAACCATGCCGTAAATGATCACAGAATTTTGCAGGTAATTTTAATTCAATACTTATGTTCAAATACAAAAGTTTTGTTTTTGTCATTTTCTCGAAACATTTACAAATAAAATACTTTTCATCAACATTTTCATTTCTTCTACAGCATATTGTCAACATAGTGCTAACCGATGAGCTGAAGTTTTATCGACAATTCAAATTATCTTACCAACGCTAGTTAGGTCATTATGCAGCGTTTTAATTAAGCACTATGATTGTTTTTTTTTAATCAAATTTGTATCTATATTTTCTTTTATTACATTACACTCCGAAAATAGTGCTGATCAATGTGTAGCGGAGTTTTATCGACAATCAGCACTATCTTACCAGCTTTACTAAGATGATCATGCCTCTCTCGAATGAGGCATTATGACTGATTTTTTTATCATATTTACGAGTACAATATTTCATAAAATAAATCGATCAGTACCGTACTAATCATAAATTATAACACACACATTTCAAGAACTTAAATAAAAATATGTACTAAATGTGTACTATATATGCAAACATCACGGATCTGTTTTTATACTAGTGTACTATTGCACACATATGAATAACATTGAAGGTAGAGGTAAGGAATAGCATCTTTGTGTATAAAATGTGTCTTTCAAAATATATCAAATATAGATGGCGCTGCTGTAGTGCTGCAGAGTTGTATATTATATATACATGGTGATGGTTTTAAAAAGACACTGAATTTTAATAGTTTTGACTTTACGACTACTTGGACAACTTTTAATTACATACAATTGAGTTATTAAATGATCTTAGTCTGTCATGTAGTGGCTTTTATATTTTATTCATAATCTTGTGTTATTTGAATCTATATTTTGTAATATTGATGGCATTTTACGTAATGTACTACGGTTATTGTGCATAAGTAAAGTGGATGAAAAACTCCCTGGAAAGTTCTAACAAAAGGGCCACCATTTTGTTAGAACATTTGAAATTATCACAAGACACTTGCACTACTATTACCTACTGGACAATGGCAGTAATTATAAATTCCATAGAATATTAATTTCAAGTGACACTCTCTAGCTACAGTTGCACCATTCTGGCAATAAATGGAATTATTATTTGATACATCACAATACACTTTTTTGAAGAGTAATATATATATATATATATATATATAGCGATACTACTCCATCCCTGTACCCTCCATAATGTATACTTATCGACAACCCCAATAACCAAAGATAATAACTAAATTGAATTAATTCAACCCCTCACCTGTTTTTTAAGACCCAGATCTCAAAATGGCGTACCATGTTTTTAAATTTCGAGCCAGTTTGTCTGTTGACTAGTGCATCATAATGTCTGTATGGCTTTCGACAGTCGAGGGGTTAATTTAATAAGCACAAAAATGTAAGCACCTTTTATCAGATTGACGTTTGAATTTGATACTTGTCGTATTTGATTATTTTTTTCAAACATTTACGTTAAACCAAACCACTTTAAATTATCTCGACATAAGTCATGCAAACGGCATATCGAAGTGAGTTAAATTGAATCGAGATGGTTTTTCCAAAAGTATCGATAATCGACATTTTAAGATCGTATGAAAGAAAATGTACGAAAAATCATACGGCCAAATTGAGAAATTTGGGTTAAAAAATCTCCATATGAAAAAACGAACGATTGAGTGAGACAGAAGAGAATAAGGAGATCTCCGAAAATATCGACATAATTGATAAACTGAAGCATTTCATTACGTAGCCGAACTATAAAATGAAGGTTGGATCTCACATTCCTAAGTACGCTTACGCGAAACCGAGAAGGCAAATAAAATAAAAAATCATTTACACAGTCCGAAACAAAGTTTCACTATCGATAATTAGTTATTTCTTTTTTTTTTCTATATTTGCTCATAACAAAATCTTGTTTTGTCGATGATACATAGTGTCTCAGTATGGTAAGGCGTCATCCATATGCACTGTCATGAGAGCATCTTCGGGGTGTATCTCTAACATTGCTTCAGTGCCGTCGTTGAAGGGAAAAGACACGCTACCGTCTACCACCAGACCTGAATATTACCAAAAGTTATTAAAAGAAAATACGGGATATTAACATTTCAAGATCTTGTTGCTAAATAGAGAAAGGAATTAATTACACAATGGTATATTTCACATGCTCTTTCTTATATTTTTATTCAAACAAGTCAATAACGTATGAAACATTATATTGATAATTTGTCAATTTTTTATCCAAAACCCCTCCCTCCCCTTGTTGACTAGCCGTATATGAGAAGACACCAACATAACCCGAAGCGGTTACGCAGTATGGGTAAATTCCCATATTACATGTGTATCAAAGTGGAAACCACACAATTGATTTCTTTTTTAGTAAGGTTTGAAGAAAAATTACACCGTAAATATATTCAATTACTGCCTTATACCCACGGTTTCGTTCACGTTAATTTAAATGTGACCCATCCCTCGGGGACAGTACATTTTTTTTGAATATAAAGTCCTTATGTTCTTTACTGTACCGCTGACAACGTGTATGCAAAATAGTGATCAGTTGAGTAGTTTACTTTTCAAAGTGTAACAAACAAACAAGTAAGCAAACAATAAAACACACTTAGTAATTAGTAAGGAAGAATGGATTTCACGGAGGATACACTGAAAAGCAAGAAAAAAAAAACAAGAAAAGAGATCGGTTCTTACCGGCATCGGTGCAATGCGACTTCACACGCACCGAGTCGGCGCGGTCGCGGACACGCAGACCCCGCGGCACGGGCCAATCTTCAAACGTTATGTACTCGCGTACCGAATACGCTAGCTGCTCCGAATCTGATAAACAAAATCAGAAATACTTCATTAATTTTCTATAAGACTTCTCGAAATACTTCTTCAATAATTCAATGAATAACCAGAGAAAGCACTTACGAACGCCAAAACCACCACCGGTTCGGACAAACAACACAGCCAACAAGAAAAACCGGTAACAAATTCGATATTTTAACTTACATATTTTTATAAATGCATAATTACAATCGTTTATCGGTAACGATCATTAAAAAAACGTTATGTATTGTAGTACAAAAAAGCTAGTTCGATTCGTACAATACATAAAGTAAAAAAAATAATGTTGCAAACTCTTTATAACGAAAAGTATAACACACACCCTGTTCATATAAATGAAATGTGCATATCGGTTGTATGATTTAAGTATGTAATTCATATCCAAATATTGTATTTACAAAATAATATGAATTCAATACAAATGAAAGTACGGACGCATGTTAATATTTCTATCTCTCTTGCTCTTAAATAAAATTATGATAGTGAGAATGAGTAATACCTCCTTCTCTCTTACTACACGAACAACACATCAATAAGTTAACACTGATAAAGTTTTAATACATGATTGTTTGCATAGCAGCCTTATTGGCGTAAACTGAAATTCAATGTAATAAAAAATGTCGTGTAATTGAAAATGTAATGTAAAATGTAATTGTAAAGTGTAATTGGAAATGTAGTGTAAAATGTGACAACTTTAAATTTAAACTTACCGGGTGCAAACATTAATTTCTGATTGTATCTCTCTGTAACCTCTCGAGCCTTCTCAAGCCTTGTGTCTAAATTCACTCCGAAGTCTTTTTCTAACAATTTCATTAGTTCCAGAACTGAATGAGTTCGAAGGCAGTTTATGCTGGAATTTTTTGATAACCAAGTTTTAGTGGAGTGCAAAAGATACAGATATATCCTAAGTAATAATATGAATGCCAATGTGAATTAACACTTTTCTGTCTTAACTATACAATCGCTCATTATAAAATTTTGAATACACGTGTCAGGGGTACAGAAAAAGACATAGCGTACGTTTTATCACGAAAAAAAAAAATACTGTTCCTAAGGGATAGGTCAAAAGTACATTAACACAAGCGAAACCGCAGGGCAGAGGCTAAATACACTCGTCAGTTGCTAAAAACTGCTTATCGAACGCATAATTATTTGGCTAATAACAGTGAAACATCTACCGAGCTTTCATATGTTCGAATGGAAATTGCCATGACAACTCTCATGAAAACTGCCATGATAACTGGCATGACAACTGCCATTACTTATGCCAGTGAGTTTTGTAGAATCCATCTACATTTTATTAATAATTTACCAACGCAATTTAAAATACAATTGGATGGCGGTGAAACCAAACATCGTGACGAAACCTGAACGGTTTGAAAAATGTTCTCATAAGTTACCGATACGTTGTAAACTGGTTTAATAAACGAGCCTGTAGTTTCCCAAGAGGTCTTATCATATAAGGGAACGTACCTATACTATGTCAACCATGGTTGAGAATTTTCTAGCCCCCTCCCAGCCCTTGGAAACCATCCGTAGTATATGAGAAAACCCCCCCTCTTCTACTTTTCATGTAATAAATCATAAATAGGGTTTAAATACCTAAAATGCCACGAAGTACTCCCAGTCCCGGTTGTAACGCAAAGACCAGAGCTCTTCGTGTGCGTCCACTTCCCATTGTCGATTTGTAGCCGGAGGAGCGAAACTCGCGACGTCACGCTCTCGCCTATGAACACCTGAGAATGCGTGAAAGAAACAGAGCTGCTATAACATCGATACCGTTACGAATTATATCAGTACTATAACTAACTTAATGTGTGTCTCGGAATTTCGAATACTAAATGTGTTGGAAAATTTACTACCAGAAGACAATTATTTTTAAATTACGTAAATGAAACCAGTCGGATTCAAATCAAGGTATATTTTTATATATAAGCTAGTTATTACCACGTCTTCGCCTACGTGTTTTTCAGTTTGTTCAGAATTCATAACTGCAATTGACATGCGGTAGAAGTGAAAGCTTCGAAAATGGTAACATATTCATATAAACGATACACTTGAGTTACACGTGGTTATTAAGCCTTTCACCAAGGTTTCATATTTACAAGCGCACACACGCGTTCAAGTATAATAAGGAACACTGTATAATGTATTCTATCTCATTCTTTCGTGCGATAAATCCTACATGTATATGTCTGTCTCTTTTTAACGTCACTTTTTCGTTTCATCGAGTTTGATATCACAACTGGGTTACAAAATTTTCACTTTAATATCTCACATTGTCTAAGTCCAAAGCTACCTTTATACCAAAGTTTGCAATTAACTCAGATGTTTATTTGTAGAAAAACAATAACGAGACCGACTGACACAGCTATTTTCGTATTTATTACATTGGATTTATATTTCCAACTAGCTGATCCCGGCGAACTTCGTACCGCCTAACAGTTGATTCTTTAATTTTTTTTTTAATACTTATTCTGCTATTCGGGACTATCGTATAAATATATTGACATTAATATTTATACGATACTAACGTCACTCAATTGTTTTGCCTTCCCGGAACCTCTCCACTAACACTTAAACTTTATGCTATAGTATTAAAGTTCAAATTGAGTTTTAGGTATTATTACGAATCGTTTGTATGGGAGTATAGAAAAGTATAGTTTTTAGACTTTATCAGGCAATATTTTTAATTTTTCTCTCCGTAAGATCCATCCTTGTACTTGAAAGAATATTCTAAAAATAGAATTAGCGAAATCGGTTCAGCCGTTCTCGAGATTTGCGCTTAGCAACACATTTAGCGATTCATTTTTATATTATAGATACAAGTTATAATGAAATTATGTAATAATTAGTCCAATAAAAAAAGGAATTACTTCGTTCAATGCCAAAAAAGGCAACACTTTTGATGCCAACCGAGGACTGGGCTCTTGTCCCAAATCGGACACCCGAGGAATTCTCGCCTCCACTCCCTCTTCAGCATGAGGTACCGGTGGGTATCTATTTGAAAAATCAATTTGAAAACATTTTACTCTGTTATTTTCTCAACTCCGTAGTTCAATTTTATTTCATTTTATGAAGGGTTACCCATAAATTACTGGTTATTGATATATATATTACAATTTTAAATTCTGAAATTAAAACACCAAAACCGGACTTTCAAAACGACATATACTTTTTAATTAATTTAATTTATTATTTATTTATATTTTAGAAAATAACAGATCAAATGAACGTCATAATATTGTAGTTTTGTCCACGGACTTTGAACTAATTCCAAACCTCAAAAGCAGCACTGGCCTTTCGGCGTATATCAAAGACGACCAACGCACGACATCGTAGGTACCGTAACTACAAATCGCATGACCGCCACGTGACAAAATGTGATATAAATTTAAACCATACACATAAGTTAGTAAAGCTTGTAATATTTAAAAAATTTCAAATGTTTAAATCTCATGTGACGTCACGGCTTTTATGACTCAACTTGCACCCTTGTCACACTTTGTTGACTTCTTTCAAACATACGACGTAATTTATGGATGTCCTCTAGTATGTATGATAATAATTAAAAACTCTGTTATCAACTACGAAGATTTGGAGCTTTTATAATGTTTAAAATAAAAAAAAAATAACTTAAACTAACTACTACTTAAAAAATATATCCTTAAAATAGGGTCAATAGGGGATGAAAATACATTTTTACAATCTATATATAGGCAGAGACATAACAGTGAAGTACATCTTCCCCCTTTGTCTCTCAACCGATTTCCTTTATTTTTAGTAGCTATTGGCTAACTTTAGTTTTATCATTTTTTTTGTTAAAAATTTGATTCGTTCTTTAATATTAAAACTTGAAAAATTAATGAATTACGATGGAATTTCAACCCCTAGACGACCATTACTAATATGTAATTCAATACGAGATACGCAACTCTTTCAAACTAGTAAAGACATGCGACTCTACCTGCAATAGTGTAAGGTGTGAAGATCGACCGGCGTTATGGAGTCGATCAGTTTCTGATCACTAGTGATCGTCGTGCGTATCCTGGAACGACGCAACCATTTAAACCTGCCCTGGAACGGAAAAACTTCACGCTCAACTCATATGAATGTATTTATTTACATTAAAAATAATTGTCATCAAGTTATCAAGTCTCTGTAAGAGACCCATATGCCTATTCCCGAAGGAAGGCTTAGACAAAATTAAGACCCCAACCCACGATAAATTGACAAATTTAACGCGGAGAAATTCACAGTTCTATATTTCGCATATACGATGCAGGCTTCCTATGGATGTCTAGAATTAATCCAAATTATCAAAGACATTATTTGTAGACTAACTTTTGCACCCGGCTTCACTCATGTTAATGTATATTTGACAAATAGTTATTTTCTGAATTCAAGGTACTAAAGAGAAACAGTAAAAGTAAAGGATACCAAATTTACAAGTACCAAAGTAGACTTCAAAAGCATTATCAAAATTTACATATTATTTATGTATTCACTAGTTGCTCGCCTCGGCTTCGTACGAGTACGCTAACAAAGAAAATAGGTCTAAATCTTCCCTATACAGTACGACTATGTAATGAAATAAAATGGCAACTGAGCAAATGTCAAATTCTGACAATACTTTTGAAAATATTGTATATTGTCTTCTGTTTCATTCACTCACGAGTTTTCTTTATATTAAGATTTTTATAACCCAAATTTTACTATTATGCAATTTTTCGAACCTTATCCTGACAATTACAAAGACAACCAAAAAAGATATAGTCAAATAGGTGCAGTAGTTATGAAGTAATGTGCCTATATACAGTCCACAATTGGTTTTTATTTCTATCGATGTCACCTCGTGACATATGTCTATTGGGTGAATCAGAATAACACTACTGCCTTCGTATCTAACGTATCAGTATGGCAGTTGCGCTGGAACTGTACTGAAATCTGTTTATTTCCACACAACACGTGTTACTGTTTTAATTTTATTTGCGTCTATATTTCTCTCTGTACATAATTTTAAAAAACTAAAATTCATTCTTTCTCAACTTTGCAAAAAAATAAGTGTATGTAAGTGAAAAACTCATTCCATATGTTACCTCCTTGAGAGCCTGTAGCGCGCCCTTCACGTCGTTCGAGCACCAAGTAGGCAGGCAGAGACGCCCGACTGACTTGTGCGGGGCGCTGTTAAATCCTATAACTGGTTTACTGTAACAATATTTATTATAACGAAAAAATTCGATTAAAACTTACGTTTAAAATTATGTTTATTGTAAAATTAACAGGTTTTTTTTTAATATATTATAGGGGGCAAACGAACAGGTGGGTCACCTGATGGTAAGTGATCACCGCCGTCCATAGACACTAGCAACACCAGGGGAGTCGCAAGTGCGTTGCCGGCCTGTTAAATATGTGGGCCTCCGGCGCTCTCACTGTCCGAACGAAACGCAACAGTGCAAGCACTGTTACTTCACGTCGGCTTTCTGTGAGAGGGTGGTACTACCTCGGGCGAGCCGACCCATTCATTCTGAAACCAGTAATAGCTTCAGCGTAGCCCTACCACCTATGAATGTAGCGGATGAATTTGAAGCGATAATTATTCTGCGTCAGCGACACAGCGTCGTTCAACGAAAGTTTCGATCTTGGGTCGTTTTGAGTATTCGGTCCATAGTGGTCAACCAACGGCTCAAACACAAAAAGAAACTAAGTCAGCTCTGACACTTGACAGCTGCGATGGTTGTAGTCGCCTCAGTCAAAAATGCGTCTTATCTATACACATAATAAAAATGAAGTGTCTGTAAGTAATATCAAAATAACGACTTTTTACTGATTGGATATGAACGTATACAAGATACTGATAACAAAAACACAATTTTTAAAATTTTTGTCTGTCTGTTTGTATGTTCCGGGTAATCTTCGAAACGGCTGGACCGATTTTGACAGAAATTTCACTGACGGACAGTTAAAATTACAGTGGGTGACATAGACTACTTTAGTTTAGACGAGCCGTCATCCGTGGCTTCGTCTGTAGTACTTTCTCCAAAACGATTGTACCTATTTTCATGGGACTTTCACTGACAGACAGCTGATCTTATAAGAAGTAATTTACAATTATAAAAAAACGCATGCGGAGCAGCGGGCAACAGCTAGTATATGACTAAGACGAAATTCCCCTCACCGCTCGATCCGTTCTAATCCATACTCATCATATTATAATAATCACCGCATGCCGCCGATCACTTTTTATTATTGTAGTGATAATTTAAAACTGTCTGTAAATTAGGTTATTTGTTAACATCATAAAAAACTCACTTTGCATCCCTGACCCTGGACGCTGCCAGGAGGAACGTGCCGTCACCACCACACGGCACCACCATGTCACACCACTGTATCAACTCTTCGTTGTATGTCAATCTGTCGATAATACAAATTTAAAACTATCAGAACAGTTAAAACAGAAAAGAAAACAACACATACAGCGTATAAATGACGATAGACGTTAAAAAAATCATAGATTGAAATTGAAATTTTCTATGTCCAGGAGTATCTTAAAAAAAACATGATCAATTTATTAAGAAATATTGTACAAAAGAAATATACGTCATCATAGCTCCAACTGATAGAGTACTAGAAAAGTCAAAAATACTTTTTCGAAAGGTACAAAAATTTTCAACGAATTAAAACGACATTTTATATACAGAAAGTATATATATATGTTATTTAGAAAATGATACAATGGAAACCATTATAAATATTTTGCTCTTACAATTTCTAAAAAAAAAACATATTTAAAACTCAAACGATTTTAATATAACCGATTGTCATGAATTTTCTACACGCGATGTATAGGAGGACATTGTAAAATGAGTAGACAACATTTTTAAATTTCAATAAAAAAAAGATCTACAACCGACCGACCGACCGACTGAAACGTGTATTAATATATATTTCGAAATTGATACACTACAAAAAATGGTCAATGATCCCAATAGAAATTGCAAAAAAAGAAAATATTTCAATCATATCCAATTTTCGTGACATTTCTATTTAAACAGAGAAACCTATAATAATTATAAGTAAATACACTTTAAAAATCATAAAATATGCCCATATTTTAATAAAGTAAAGTACGGGAAAAATATCTATTGATAAAAACAGATTTCGGAGCCGCGAGCAAACAGACGCAAGTAATAAATATGCTAATCAAAATGTCATATCTAGAAGACACCAAAATATTATTCAAAATCAACAAACAACACGTTTCTATATATGCATTATGCAATTAAAGATAAACATTGTTTGTTTGCGTCACAAATAAAACCCGCCCGACACGCTTGCAACACTTTTATCTATACAAATAAATTAAATTGTTTGTCGTCTGTCCGAGTTAATTTCGGAACGGGCTCAACTAATGTTATTGCCAGACATTTTCAGAGTTTTTATCTAAGCTACAAATCTTTAGTGCTATCCGTGGAGGCTAAGCATAGTGATAACATTTAACAGAGATAACTTAAAATCGCTAAACGCTTTAAGGTATCGACAAAATTTGCAATAGAAATGCAAAAAAAAAATATCCACTTATTATTCGTTTAATATTGATATTATAAACTAGCTAATACCCGCCGCGACTTTGTAAATCTTTTATATAGATACAAGCACAAGCGAAATCGCAGGCAAATGCGATTCATAATGCGGTAACACTGTGTTTTTCTGGGCTAAATAAATTGTTCCCAATTACCACTACTGATCAGTGTTAAATGACCATCAAGGTAAAGCGTATCGGTCACACAATATATACAAACGAGTGAAGTCGGCTAAGCGTCGTTTTTTGTTTTAATTCTCGTTGCTTTGTTTTTTATTTTATTGTTTTAATGTTCTCGAAGTAACGTTACTTAAAATGGGGGCGTCCTAATTACGTAAGAAGATAAGAGGAGAGATGGGACCAAGACAAAACTCACGTGGGGAGAGAGGGGACTTCGGTAAATATTACGTAATTTTTTTCGAGTAAAAAAATTGTGTAACGTTATAAGAAAGTGTGATTAATTTAAAATCAAAACTTACCTATTAGCCATTTCTACTTTCATGCCCATCTCCTTGAGATTGTTCGCGACATTCTCCTCGAAGGCCTTCTGTTGCTTGTGCGCCGACATTATGCTGTCGTAATCCGAACCTCGCTTCCTTAATATCCTCTCGAGTTCACCATCAGATACATTATCGTGGCTGTGTCTAGAACAGAAACAATAAATAAAGAATAAAAAAAAACAAAAAGGACTTCATAAATTCTACTCAATAAAATACATAGACCTACCGTATACCATAGACCTACCTGATCTAGGATTGCGATAAACCTACATATACCTCAATTACTATACATTTTCTATTCGATTTTGAAGAGTTCATTGATGTTTCCTCGAAATCCAAGGTTCAATGTTAATTAAATTAAAATTGGAACCGACCTCCTTGAAAATATCCCTTTTACATTAAAAATAGAATTTTCGAAATGGGTTTAAAAATTACGAAGTTATTAAGGAACACAAACCGTATACTAGTGAATTTGTTTCATTTATAATATTACAAGCCTTTGGCCGTGGCACCGCTAGCATTAATATACATTTGACCAATCCTACGAGAAAGGTATTCTTTTCTGGATAAAAGTTACACTATGCCTTTGTCTGTACTCCTGACAGCGTGTATGCAAAACTTCATAATGATCAGTTAAGTAATTAACACGTGACAGCGCTACAAACAAGCGAACAAGCAAAATAACATATGCATTAATAACATTACTTAGGATGTGTTTATTTTCAAAGTTTTTTTTTAAATATTGCATGATTAAATGCAGACATTTTTATACACAATACATATCATCTATATCAAGTTATCGGTCCTGGCAGACGTTATCCTGTCCTGGTTATAATAAAAAATCTAGAACTAAATAGCCGCGCCACCTACCGTGTCTATTGTGAATCTAAACCCATTCAAACTCACCCAAAAAAGTTAATCGAAATCAGCGCTGCCGTTTAAGAGCTATTCAATGACAAACATACTAACAACAGAATTATATACTCGTATATAATATGTATACATAATAGCCCCCTTTTTTTTTAATGTGGGAAGAAATCCTTCCTTGGACACCCACAGCCCTGGGGAGCTGTGGGGTGTCAGACTCTTACTGACTAAAAAAAACCCACAAGATACCGTCTGCCACGCTATGGAGTGGCACGGAATCGAACAAGAAAGCATCATGCCACCCCGGCGACAAGGCCCAGGGCGAACGCCCTGACCGCGACGACAGCCCGGTCAAGCTGCCTAACCGTATACCGAACCAATGTGCAATGGAAAGTCAACATAATAGCCCCGCCCCAACCTCGCACAAGTGTATGAAGGATGAAAAAGAGACCAAATCTTCCCTTTACGACAGTACGGCCACGTAATTAAATGAAACGGCAACTGAGCAACTTACTGTCAATCTGTCATGTCTAACAATACCTCTGAAGATGTTCCTACTGTCTTCTGTCTCGCTTATTCGCTCACTTTCTACATGAAGATTTTTTTTCTACATTGCTACTGAATTTTCTAAACATTTTCTTTCATATAAACGTCAACCTGTAGAATGTAAATGCAAATAGCTGTGGCCATTTTGAAGTGATACTCTTATATACATTCAACAATTGACTTTTAATTACATAGATAAAGACGAGAAGATATTAAAAAACTTCGAATGTAAAATGACTGACATAAGATACGTCCTGACGTCAGATATTTCCATGCACAATTTTGTTATGTGTTATCTCTCATACGTGCGAACGTCGCCGGCGCACCAGATTTGTAGAATCACCAACGATTTCCAGTTATTGTAACCTCCCACGATAAGATAATAAACATTGATAAAGCTATAATTATTCGCAAACTGCGCACAACGTGTATTTATTGCTTTATTTTTAACTTCCTCAATGCGACATGTACTTAACCTCTGATGTAACGTAGTGTACAATTTTTGTTACAAGTGTAACAAAACAGTTAAGTACTCAAGCAATTTTCTCTATTGTTTTTTTTGGTTTAGTAAATATTATATTTGTCATACTTCACGAGCCTAGCGTATACTAATCTATAATATTTGTACACTCTTCGGCAAAAAAAAACACAATAACATTGAAAATTGTAAAAACAAATGAATCATGGTCGAATTTCGAACACTAGTACAAATAACATTTAAGTGACTGTTCTTTTATCAGACTAATCTCTTTTTCTACCAAATAAAATACTTATTCAGAGTATCTAGACTATACTATAATTGCGCTTTCTCGTACAGGCTAAGCAATAATAATAAAATGTAGCAAAAGTAACCCACAATCAGTAAATAAATGTATTTATGAACGCTATTTATGAATGTGTATTTTAGATGGAGTTCAACGCTAGCTCATTTGATATGTTTATACTAGCTGATGCCCGCGGATCCCGACGCGATTTTTAAATTATAATTAAAGAAATATAAAATTGTTAAAAGATTTAGTATTAAAGAAATGCTCTTTCAAATACACTGTATAATAAAAACATTTATAACACATAAATTCATTACATAACCTGCAATGCAGCTTATTACTGCGAAGAAAATGCCATGTTACTATTCAGCTCGTCAACGTACGAACTAATAAGTGAAATAGGATATTATTGATGTACTGTTTCTGGGGAAAAGGTCAAATACACATTGACAAAAAGCTTATAAGCGGACAACTGTTTTAATCAATCTAGACAGAACGGCAATTCCCGTGCAACAATAAAACATTTTCACGTAAACGAGACCACGTTCACTAGTTAGTCTATAATATAAAAATGAATCGCTGAATGTGTTGCTAAGCGCAAATCTCGACAGCAGCTGAATCGATTTCACTAATTCCTTTTTAGAATATTCCTTGAAGTACGAGGATGGTTCTTACGGAGAGAAAAATGTAAAAAATTGCCTGAAAAAGCTCTAAAACCAACAATTTTCTATAATCCCATACAAACGATTCGTAATAATACTTAAAAGTCAATTTGAACTTTAATACAATATCGTAAAGTTTAAGTGTTAGTGGAGAGGTTCCGGGAAGGCAAAACAATTGAGTGACGTTAGTATCGTATAAATATTAATGTCAATATTTATACGATGGTAACATTTAACATTACATAGCGTCCCGAATAGCAGAATAAGTATTAAATAAAAAAAAATTAAAGAATTGACTGTTAGGCGGTACAAAGTTCGCTGGGTCAGCTAGTATTTTAATAAACACAAACGTAAAAGGAAAAGTCGGATGTTTTGCATATTATGAATGCGGCTGTCGTATTGGAAATACCAGATATTGACCCGATCTTGATCTCGATCGAGCGTGGTTTTTATAGTTCTCTGTTATGTATATAACAGGAAAAAGTTAGCGTAATACAATTATTATTTTTTTTTTTTCAGTAAGTAATTTTTCTCTACCCATTTGTCTATACTATATAGAGCGTTCTGTGTCGGTTTGAAATCTTTTTTTTTATTACCTCAACTATTTGGAAGTTCTTACTTCTTTCTGAAGATAGCTATACTCAACATTTTATGGAAAAAAAAGTATGTATGTTATTAAATACCTTTTTTCTATTGTTAGTGTCGTTTTTTCTACAAACGTAAATAAGGCGAAAGATAAAATGTTTAAAAAGTTTTTTATTCTGTAACGCCAAAGAAGTATAACTTCTAACGCGTGTACATAAGTACACAAACACTTTTTTTTTTATAATTGTTTCTCAAATAGAACTCACTTTTCATATTCGTATTTCGTTGCCTTGCAGACTATCAGACATGTTTCCATCTTCAATCTCGGTTCCTCGTCTTTAGGTGCTGTGCTGCCGCGTCGTCTCGAGGATGCTGGTCGAAGCTCATCTAGATCCTTCTTTCGAAGCCCTAGACAAAAAAAATAAACATTTAATTTTTATTTATTCACTAATCTCTAAATAATACGCATAAAAAGTCCAACAGATAAACATTCTTACTAGCTGCTCAGTCCGGCTTTGCTCGGACATCAATCCAGTCAACGAATTATCTTATACCGCCATCTGTTAAAACCATATCGAACTAACAGAGTTAATCATGACTCTTTGTTAATAAACAAATAATTCGCAATAGAATAATATTGGTATTATAAATTAAGATATAAACTATCCTATCTTTCAAGTTGGATGAAACTGCACACAGTGTGGAGAATTTTATTAAAATCGGTTCAGTAGTTTAGGAGTCCATTGCGGACAAACAACGCGACACGTAATTTATATATATGAATATAGTCAAAGGTCGATATACAGTCTGTTCCCGGAATTACTGGTTTATCCTATGTCTGATCAAAGCCTTTGGGCACAGCATGTTTTCTTTTTATTTTATTGTAATCCAGACGTAGAGCATGACCTCAAACAAACATTCCCCATTTTTATTAATCCCTATTAATATAGAGTAGCCAAGCCAAATGGAATTTATTTCGGGATTTGACCAAAGGCTTTGGTCAAACTTAGGATAAACCAGTCATTCCGAGAAGAGACTGCATATCGACCTTTGACTACGACATTATATATACATATATAGAGGAGCACCGTAGGGCGCGTATAATGCACTACTAAATGTATTGCACTCATTGTTTTTACTTTTGCTTCTAAGACATTTGGCCCCTTATCAAAAAAAAAAATAATACCAGGTCTTCACCTCATAGAAATTTATTAAAGCTGATTAAAAAACAACTAAATAGCTTCTCTCTCTGTATATAAAATATATTGTTAAGATAATAAATATCAGCTAGTCGCATACTAATCCGAAAAATAATGAAACTAAATAACTTGACCTCATTGACTCACATTGTCGCTTTTTTTCTTTTATCATAACACTAGCGTGATATAGGCGTGTCTAATTAATTCGATTAAACTGAATACCTATAAGCGCATGCCTATCACGAATACAACCATCTTCACCTGATAATGGAGGTACTTTTTTTGTGATAGTAGGTATTTTTTAGTGGACTCCTTTTTTATTTTATAGGGGGCAAACGAACAGGTGGGTCACCTGATGGTAAGTAATCACCGCCGTCCATAAACACTGGCAACACCAGGGGAGCCGCAAGTGCGTTGCCGACCTTTTAATATATGTGGGCCTCCGGCGCTCTCACTGACCGAACGAAACGCAATAGTCCAAGCACTGTTACTTCACGTCGGCTTTCTGTGAGAGGGTGGTACTACCCCGGGCGAGCCGACCCATTCATTCTGAAACCAGTAATAGTTTCAGCGTAGCTCTACCACCTAATTATAACCTTTACGATGAAAGTCTATCGCCAAGCAGCTGCAGGTGTGTTCCAGCAGCTGCACTTCAGAGCCAATGTCACTCAGGTTTACATAAATACTATCTTAAAGCAAATCATCACTTAACATGAGGTGAGATTCTAATCAAACACCATACCCCTTCACACGTAAGATTTTTACACTACCTATATTACTATTATTTGCCACTAGATGGCGCGTTTTTATAGTTTATAGGTTTTAAAATTTATCCATAATCTCATCAGATGTTAAATGACAATGTGGTCCAAGATGGTAAACACGCTAAACCTTGAGGTGACCGGCTCTGAAGTTCAAATACAGGTGCCGGAAGACATTAACAGATGCTTGGCTTGACATATTCGACTTGATGATGGTGTAGCTAGCCGGTTGGACTTAGAAAAAGTCCTACCACCATGCTATGGTTTTATCGCGGTATTTTCCTTCACCGAACACTCGGACTCTGTTAAGGATTCGAACCTCCATAGATCGATGCGGTGTACGAAAAGGTAATCAGCTAAGCCCCCATTGTTACATGATATTGGAATGCGCTATATACTTGAAAATACAACGAATAATAAAACGCGTACCAAGCCTCGGACACAGCTAGTGTACATATAAAATGGATTTGAGTATATTTCAGAACTAAACTCTATCACCTCGTGACAAATTACCAGGAAAGTCGGAACTACTACATATATTTTCACGGAGAAAGTTTATGCTATCCGTTTTACTATAAGTCGCCTCTAGGTAACGCTACAATCAATTTCATTCCAGAACTTTCTATTGTATATTAACGCGGAAGATGTCTGCGAGTTATTGCTAATATTTATAAAAAAAGACAGTGCGTGTATTAGTGTTTACACGTGATGTACAATTACTTTGGGCTATATAATATATTTTTAATTCGAGTCTTATATTATATTTACGAAAGAAATTCAATCTGTTTGACTGTTTCAAAAACGTTCTTCTAATCCCTAAAACAATCGTCAATTTGTATAAACTTTATTATAGACACGGATACGTGTTGTGTACCATACATGATCCGCAGCGTTTGTAACTCAACTAGTATATTGTCCACTTTATCCGTAATGGCAATACATTTTTACTCTGATACCGTGCCTAAAGAAACTTCATTTTAAAATAATTAGAATAGTACGTACGGTTCAGAATCCACTTTCGGGATAATTATATACAGTACCCGACTTTCCATTTGGCACGTCGGGGTTTAGACCGAGATCCTCGGTTAACCTCGGTTTCGTATAGCGTTGTCCATGTCTATCGCAATCACTGCGCTGTGCGATAGAGTGAACGCTTTACCAAAATCAAAGGAAGCCGGTCTTAGTCGGTCAAATGCAGAGTACTGTAAAGAGTTGCGCAAGAGCTCTAATTTGCCAAATTATTATACAATTCCGTAAATCGTTATCAATTTTGACGTTTCTCTAAGCAATAGTATTAAACCATTATATCGAAATGATTTATTGTTAATTAATTTTATCTCACTAACCGGTTCTTTGTACTGGTATTACAGATTAATATAATTACTATGAACTGGGTCCTATAGAGATAATAAATAATGTCTGATACAAGTTCCGCTTATAGCCTGTTTCGATAAATAGGTACTATATGGATTTTCTGTACTTATTTAAATAGAGCACGGCAAAACGTCGGTGGCCAGCGACAGATTGTCACTACAACTATCAATCAGATTTCAAGAATTATTTTTGCATTTTATAACATATTTATTGAGGAAGCTTATCTAACATCACGGTACGAGTCTTACGAGGGAAGCAATTACCATATAACGTATATGTTAGAGAGTACGCTAAGCAAAATTGAAGTAACAGTGCGAGCGGGCTGTGTTGTGCGGCGTAAAGTATCGAGGACTGAGAGCGACTTGATAACTCCTCAATACGGAAAATTCTAATGCTGCTGATTAGTCGCGTTTTCGGCTCCTTTACACGAAACTAGTTTCGTTCGTGTAACTTAGATTTGACCTACCCCGTGGAAACAGAACTTTTTCCCTTTAAATCATAAAAAATAATATCTGCTTGTAGAAAACAATATACAGAATTACTACTCCAGTTAAAAAACACTAATAAGAAGGAGAAACACTAAAACAATTTTTATAGCGACTTGCGGTAGGAGTTGATTGGTAAAAATCGTCACGTAAGCACAAAGTGTTATGCGCCCATCATGCTACTTTCCCTTTGTGTATCTCTCTCTTTTTATTGCATACGAGAGTGTGCGTGTGAGTAAAGAAATCGTACAGACAACTTTAATACCGAACGTGTTAAAAACTTATTTTTACTTAGCATTTTATAATATAACTAGATTTTGCTCGCGGTAGTGTAGATTTGACTAATCCCTCGGGAACAGTACTATTTTCTGATTGATACAAAACTCCATGATGATCGGTTTAGTAGCTAAGGCGTGAAAGTGTAACAAACAAACACACTCTCGATCGCATTTAGAATATTAATAAGGGTTTACAATTCAATATTTTATATATATATATATATTTAATAAATGAATATTGTTCCTAAAAAATATATATTTTTTATTTAATCCCTACTTTCACGTTAAGGAACCCCGTGATTGCACTTGTTTTTTTTTACTGTTATTGAATCTGATATTGAAACTGACACGTACAAAATCAGGGACGATTGTTAGTAATTCATAATTTAGTAAAATAAAAAAGAGTGTCGTGGAACACTCGGTTGGAACGAGGTTTCTTTCGTAATACATTATTATTCATAAACGTATTATATCTTGATTAATAAATACAATTAAATGAAACGCATAAAAAATTAATCACTTGAAGAAACAAATATTAAAAAACATCAATATAAAAAAGCCTTTATTTAACAAAAAAATTAATGTTAGCAAATTTCACGGCTAGGCCATGTACAAACTATACCTGCGCAGGCGCGAGCGTGTGTGAACTTATTGGCTGCCTTTGAACCAATAAGCGCACAGAAAGGATCGCGACGGAAAATCTTAAACTATTTCGCCTAGCTCCCATCCGTACCGTGCGTAAGGAACTTCGTTTCAATAACTAATTGGAGTAATTATAAGAAGTGGTCTGTCAATACTGTCGAAATACTGGAGTAAGTAAACAAAAATTCAATTTAATCTTTCCTAACCATTGGAACCCCGAACACTGAGCTCCAATAACCTAGTTGACTTTAATGTAATTATTATTTGCAAGATAAAACAAAGTATGCTGCAATATATGAATGGAATGTTTTCACTGATTGTTTGATTTATGTCGACGCGTTACTAAAATTAACTTCCAAGTTAGAATAAACACGTCCATAAATATCATCATATACTGTTAGAATATCTATCACAGTGCACGTCAATCTTTTCGACCGCTCTGATTATAGCCGCAAAGTTGGACGTGTCAATAAAACCGTCAAGAGTTTAGTATAAAAATAAATTAAAATAATATTATAGGAATCTAAAATTGATATTTATTTAAGTTATACACATATGATATAACATGTAATTATTATTTTTTGGCAACAAATCTTCTATTAGATTATTACTCCCATTTTCAAGTAGGTCATGATATTACAAGTTTCTTGCGATCATTTCAATAAACTCAAAAACTACTGAACGAATTGTAATGCGGTCTTCACCAATAGATAGAGTAATTCACGGGGAAGGTTTAGGTATATAATTTGTCAAGGAAATTGGTTGAAATATAATGATAATTGTTGAAAGAATCGGAAAAAATCAAGCTGCCTTAAGCATTTCATGCACCTAACTATATATTTTTTTATATCAGGGCAGGACAACGCCCGCCGGGTGTGCTAGTAAAATATAAAATCCACTACTTGACATTCCAAGATCCCCCTAAAAACTCATAATATATATTTATACCAAAATTTGTGTTCAGTCCAATTATTTTCAAAGCACTGAAAAAGTTTGGCTGAGAGCTGTAGACAGGTTACCTGTCCATTTTTAACCAACTTCAGGAAGGAAGAGGTTGTCATTTCGGCTGTACTTTTTTACTGTAATTTTTATTTACCTCAGAACTTCCACATATATAAACCGATTAGGTAAATTATTTTTTATTGAAATGGAACTTTGGACATTTAATTTCAAAAATATACATTAGGGAATTCATAAAAATTGAACAGGTAATGTATAGCAATTTAAATATTGATAGGCTTATGACAATCCAAAACCAGGTAATAACTACCTAATTCATCAAGGACGTTCTGGTTATTTTTTTAAAGAAACATTTATTGAAGTTTTTTATTATAAAATAATTATACTCATACTACGTATATAAAAATAGACGTCGAGATATATTTTTATACTTTATAGGTTGTTAGCATTTGACTTGTAATCTCACCCGATGTTAAATAATGATGTGGTCTATGACGGTGTAGGTATGTGGGTTATATTGATATTTATTTAGTTATGGTACTTCCCGGTGTTGTGTGCGAGTGTGGGGTGTAGAAATGATACTCCAGAAATATATACACTTATTTACTGTTTATTATTTTAGACAACGTTATAAGTACGTGGGTTAGCGACATAGTCTACACAACGGCTAAATCTAAAACGGGGGGCCGTGGACAATGCGTCGTACTACACAATTCCGAAAACAACGCGTCAGCATTGCCACCACAATGGTAAAAACGCTAAACGCACATAATGATGTTTTCTTACAGCGTCAACTAATATTGTTTCCAATTTATATTACTAAATGTACGCGAACTCAGAAAAAATCCTTGAATGCCTCCTGCGTTCGAACCTCTTCTTCTTTATTTTTTTTGGCTCCGTCACGGTTTATGCACTAGCCAGTGTCAAGTAACAAGATTTTGGCAAGTGTCTTGCGATAGTTATAATCTATGGTTATAATGTTCTAACATGATGGTGGTTGCCTTGTTAGAACTTTCCATGGAGCTTTGATGGCATCTCAGAATGCATGCTGCATGCATTATTTCCCATCCACTTCACTTGTGCATAATAACCGAAATATATTACGTAAAACACCACCAATATTACAAAATATAGATTCTAATAACACAAGATTATGAATAAAATATAAAAACCACTACACGACAGACTAAAATCCCGCCAAAAACTCCAGAACTTACTCCGTTCGAACCTCAAAGACATCAAATTTTCATTACACCGGTCAAACCACTCGAACACCGGGACTTTTTGCTATCAATTTGCTATATCATAATTTTTAGAATTTCATTGTCGATTACATAACGCATTTAGATAACAGTTTAGTTAATAAAAGTACACTTTCAGATTTCATGTTCCTTCTATCATTATATATCGTACACAAGACACTTCTTGTACCTTTAATGTCTGATGTAGAATATACCATTTTTTTGCCAATTATCACCGATGAAGTAGCAGTGAACAAAAAAAAAACAATTTCACTGTTTAATTTTATTTTAATTATAGATACCTATCATTTTCATACCTACGGTAAATCGATATTGACGATTTTTTCGTTAAATGAAAACAGATGACGTAATAAGATAAAAACCGGAATTAAGTAAATCTCGCTAATTATCATAAGATAAACAATAACAAAACACTTGTATTGCATTACACGTTATCTACGTAAATCGCTAAATGCAATATAAACAGAAATTTATTGCTTTTAAATGCCATACTGTTCCGATTTATGCTGTGATTTTAACTTAACTCGTCACAATTACTGCATATTATATTGTGTCCTTTAAAATGATGCTGTGGGTCTTGTAAAAATACAAAAAAAATTTATCTAATCTAGCTACAAGAGTGTATCGCTTTATATACATGCAACGGTTTTGCACGCAACTGTACTCTATAAATGGATGTACTTAATTTACCTAACAAGCTCTCATCGCCCAGAACTTTCATTTTAACTACAAAACGTATAGACATAAATATAATAGATACAATGTAAAACTATCTATACAATGGATGCGGGCGCGACGTTGCCTACATAAATCTGGAGTGATAGATTGAACGATTCATATAATATGGAGTGCAGGATGCACGTAAGCTGCCGACCAAATGCAGAGTCCGTCTGATAATCGAACGTTTCAATGGAACTTCACGTTTCTATTAATAGAAGCATTTGTTTATATACGATATAGAATACTAATTATGTTTGTTTAAACTGTACTGATGGTCAAAAGATTCGTTATTTTAAGCCACTGTGTAATTTTTTCTGACGAATGAGCTGACAAAGTCAAACATACAGTCAAAGATATAATTCATTGTAGCGGCTAAAACATGCATGCTGTGTATATATTTAATACCATAAATATATAATGAATCATCATATGTAAGCAGTATTAGTGCTATGACAATGTTAATGGTATCTATTGCAGAGGTAGTACAAAAACATTCGTCTCTTATATTATTCGTATGAACGTTATAATGGGGCATAAACAGCTGTGTCTATCGCAAGTTAGTGCAATGTTAATGTGCATTTTCAATCGAAAACGCCTAGTATTATCTATTGATTACTTTTTTTCGCTTCAATGGCAATATGCTAATTAATAATAACTAGGTTTTGCACGCGACTTCGCTCCTAAGGTACAAAAAAAAACACTGTTCCCGAGAGATAGATCAAATCTATAACAACATGAACGAAGCCGCAAGCAAAAGCTTGCAGCTTTTTTTTTTGTATATTATAAGGGAGCAAACGAACAGGTGAGTCACCTGATGGTAAGTGATCACCGCCATCCATAGACACTAGCCACACCAGGGGAGTCGCAAGTGCGTTGCCGGTCTTTTAAATATGTGGGTCCCCAGCGCTCTCACTGACCGAACGAAACGCAACAGTGCAACCACTGTTACTTCACGTCGGTTTTCTTACTTACTACCCCAGGCGAGCGTCGCCATTCATGCTGAAACCAGTAATAGCTTCAGGGTAGCTCTACCACCTACAAATAAGAAATATCATTTATCCCATACACGGTTACCAATCGTTCACATCGTAAACTGTTATGCGTAATTAAACACGTGTCGCCATTGAAAACAATGTATTCGTTCACTAATATTTAAAATATTTAAAAACAAAGTATTTGTTCAATACCGAAATGATTAAAAACGCATATTATGTAATGCAATCGTCATTTCATAATACGACGCAACTTTTACAAAAAAAAAAATCGCATTTTTTTTGTAACAAATATCAGATAATACTATACGCCAAATAAGTACAATAATAAAAAAAAATGTGAAGGTCACTGACGATAACAATAATTTATCATCATTCGTTCTAACCCAGTGCGAATTAGACCACAATTCAGAAACATCAGCTCGTTCACTAGCGTACTCTGCACTCTTTTATAACGACGTGGTCGAAGATGGTAAACGCTAAGCCTAGAGAGCGAGTAACTGTCAAGTGTAGCTGCCGGAACACACCAGCAAGTGCTTAGCGGCAGATTTTCAACCTGAGCATTGTAGCTAACCAGACGGACTTAGAAAAAGTCTTACCACCATGGTATGGATGCATCACGATGTTTTCCTTCACCCACGGTTCTGACTCAGTCGCAAGGATTCGAGCCTACGTCGATCGACCCTGTGCCCAAACACATTATCAACTGGCACTCATCGCTTTAATTAATATAACGCAATTAAATATTTATATAAGTAATTTAAAAAAATGTGCGAGTTAACAGAGACGCGCGACTGTCTCCACGACATATACAATAAGCAAAAGGAATAAATAAATGAATCTTTTCAAAGAGAAAAACATAATTGCTTTATTCAATTTTTTTTTCTTTTTTCTGAGAACGCACTTATGAATGTGAAAACTAAAATGAGTTCGATAAACAACCCATTCATCAAGAAGAACCGACAATAAACTATATCTGAGTTATCTTTTTATCTATATTAATAAAATTATACAAGTATGTCATAGTGCGTGCATTACGTAAAAAGCTACTGGATTGTTTTCGCTCAAGTTTGTTTTGTATTACTTCTTAGACACTTAGGCTTTATCTAAAAAAATTATATGTTTGCTTATTTATTTGTTATACTTTTCCAGAAACATAATATGCGTGTGCTTATGAAAAGTACAGCAAAAAGCCAACGTCACGCGGTGCTCCCAGGCGGACTCTCATCCAAATACTGGCCGCACCCGACGTTGTTTAACTTCGGTGACCAGACGTGGACCGGCGCTTTCAACATTCTACACGACACAGTGTTTACTTACACAACTTTTCGTCACACAAAAAGATTGTGGATCAGAATTTCAAAAATGTATTGTTCCCGACGGATAGGTCAAAGCTCCATTAACGCGGGTAAAGGCTAGTTTAATATAATTTTAATAAAGTTTTAACAAAGTTTGACGAAGTCGCGAGTTTCAACTAATAGTACATGTTTTTTTATAAAAATGTATTCTCATTACAACCATTTAGCGGACGTACAAAGACCGGTCTTATTTCCAAACAACACCATCGTTCTCATATTAATCCACCCTATAGTAAGTAGCCTTTTAACAGCATTACTTGCTTGACTTACAATCCTTCAAATCCATAATGCTTATAATATCGAACGAAGATCAGTATACGATTTGGAATTTGAACGTGTCGCAAAACGACCTATCTGTATTATCTTATCTGCGGTTGTAACTCGTGCGCTTGAAATGAAATATTAGCAATTTAGATAAATATTTATTCAGCAAAGAACACGAGTTACATAATTACACCGAGATACGAATGAATATTTTATTTTGCGACGGATCGACATAACAAGAAAACAATAGATACTTATATTTGATTTAAAGGATTTATGTTTCTAAACACTAGCTAGATTTGGTTCACGTACTTTTAATTCCTACTTCAAAAAGGAGGTGTTACTCGGTTGTTTTTATCACCTCAGAACATTGCCATCAGTAAACCGATTTGAAAAAAAAAAGTTATATTAAAGAGAATATTTTCGTGGGGGGGGGGTCCTCTCACTTCAATTTCAACATTCAAGCATTGGACCTTAAATTTTAAAGATATACCAGGAATCTTCTCAAAATCGGATAGGAAATGTTTAGTGATTGTTGATATATTGACATGTTTATGATAATATAATATCATATTTAGATCAATTACCTTACCACAATCGAAGAAATACCGATGCATTTTTTTAAAGTAGATAATTTTGAAGCCAGTTCGTTTTTGTGTTAAAACTTTCTTGTGATACCACACGAGAATTAAGCATCTCATCGGGATTAAAAATGTGTCGTCTTTTATTTATTTTTTGTTGTTATTTTGTAATTACTTCTAAAACCTTACAGTAAAGCATAACGATATATTATATTCAAGATCCTTCCTTAATGATAACTACATTACAACGGGTGGGTTTTTAATATCAAGTGATGCGCGTTACATCACGGAATTTTTCCATTAGCTAAATGCGACAAAGTCGCAGTTATGCATCAACATTACGCATTGATGGAATGTACTCGCAACAACTCATATAGCAATAGTTTTACACGTTTTGGTCTCAGTGTGTGGGATCAATTTGCCTTCCATAATACATTGTCAAAACCTACCAGTACTGTCGCTTTTTTTTTCGATCTGACTACACTGTTGACCTGGCAAAGTCTATACAGTTTCACCACACTAACTATACTGTCGTGCTTACGTGTTGTGCGTACGGTTTTGTTGTTAATTTTTTTTTAATAAAAATTTCAAAACAATAACCCGACGTAACCTTAAGGGGTTAAAGGTCAAAATTCCTAGGATTAATTTCGAAGAATTAAATTTATATTATTACAGCGGGCTAAAAAAACTCCTTTTTTTAGTTACTGTGATTTTGATTTAATAATGGAAGAAATATGATAAAGTTTGTGTTTTTATTTCCCGTTTAAATAAATAGTTTTTTTTATTTGATTGCGTTGTAACAAATTAACGTTCTGTAAAAGACAATACTTATTCTCGTAGGAAATTAAGCGATCTTCAAAAAAGGTTTGATATATATTTTCGCTATGTTTACTAGTACACAACTTATTCAAGGATGACCTCAAATGGTATATAATAATTTCCATATATATTTATTTTATTTTTAACATATTTCTAAAAGAAGAACAGTTTTCAATTCGGTTATATGTGTTTGGTTATTATCCAACAAACTTCGTGAATTATAAACCGAGTTGAAAAATTATTTTATTATCGGAAAGGTCATAATTGCAAGAGGGTCCCATTTAAATGTCATTAGCTCTGGACATTGAAGAAGATAACACCTGAGAACTCATTAAAATCGAATGGGATATTACTATGTTTATGACAATCAGAAAACCAAATAGTTACTATGGTCAAGGACCTTCTGGTGAAGTTATAGAAAAAATTTTAAAGTCAGTTTTATTTATTTATCACGAAATAATGGGTATAAAACATAATATCTTTCATGTATAACCCGTGACCATCCTACGCCACATCGTCTATTAATATCAAATGATACTGTGGTGAAATGTTAAAATATAAACAATATAAAGAAACAGGTGAGATGACTTTCACAGTGACCAGTCAATCGTAGTTTATCAATATAAGATACATATGAGAACATTCATTACGAACAACAAGTATGTGTAATTGAAATATCTCACATTATATATTACTGCGTTTATCAGATGCCTGCCCTTGATCGTGAATAATAATTATAGTGTATACATATGTAATGAAAATACAATTACTTTGAGACTCAATCACGGTCAAACCACTAAACATATCGGTATAAGGGAACGTACCCATACTACGCAACCCATTATTGGCAATTTTTGCCTTTCCCTCCCCTTGCCAACCATTCGTAGTATACGTACGTAGTATAGTATAGTATGAAAAGACGTCCCCTTCCTCTCTAGTTTATCCTCTGCGAGCAAACGGGTCATACCGCGAACTATCGCGGATGTCCCCGCGCGCCTCGCCCGACCCGTCCCCGCCGCGGTGGACGTGCGACCCGGTCCAGGGAGCACGTCCCGCCGTCTCGGACGCAACAGCCTCCACCTCCACCCATGCAAAGCCAGAAGGCTTTCCCTGACCTGCCGGGCACCTCCAGTGCAACGGCAGCAACCGCTCCCGCGCCGAGCGTGCTCTCTTGGCGCGTAAGGCCTTCCCCGCCAGCTCCCTCGGCTCCTAAAGCCAAGCCCCAGCCTCAGAAGGCTCAGTCCACTCCTGCGCCACCTACCGCGTCTTCAGTATCGACCACCGGTATCGACTGGATAGCTCAACTTCTTTTAGTACACGATGTACAAGAAATACTCGCGTTCAACACGCTCATCAATAGTACGTCTGAGCTTGGGCTCTTAAACGCGATCTCAGCTTTCCCGGCCGTTGCGACTACGTTACAACGACTAACCCGCGCCGCGCATAAATAAATTCGCGTTAATCAAAACATCAGTTCGAACCCGCGTGTTCACATACAATAGACCGATATGTTAGGAACTCTTACGTAATTGTATAGTTAAGTCGGCACCGTGCCATTGTTCTTTACTTTTCGCTCGATGTCTTCTTAAAAGATGCGTGTTTGCGCCCACGCCCGCCACTCTCTCTGCTCACGCCGCCGTGAGCGGGGGGTGAAGGTACGATCCCGCACACTCGTCGCGATTTTTCTTGTAACAACTCGAGCCTAGGTTTGTCCCTCGGTGTGGAGCCCTCGACTATGTTACTCGCGCGAATACAGTGACTCACGCTTGTTTTTCATTTACACGATTACCCCACACACATGCACACCTAGGCACACAGTGGTGGGCTGTTTTTTTTTTGCCCTTTTCGGACTGAAATAGGTCACACAACATAGTAGTCAGATGTAAAATACACATATACATTCGTGAAACATGCATGGTCACACATGCATTTTTCACGAATTCATATATGTATATGAAATGGATAGATAGCTTAGTTAGCTTAGTCAGATCGGGAAAGTCGGCGACAGCTCAAGCCGAGGTGCACCGAGTGCCCTTGAGGTGATCGCCTAAAACAAATCGGGTGAGTGCCCTAAGCGCTCCCCTTAGTAGTCCGGTGGAACTGTAAAGGCCTTATTGGCTAGGGCTAGCAGTGTAGGTCAGTTCGAAAAAAAAAAAAAAAAATCCTCTCTAGTTTTCACGTTATAAATACAGTTTTTGTCTCATTTAATTCATTTGTCTTTTTTGTATTGCCTGTATTGGCAAAGAATCCTTGTCAAATTTAATGAACGCATTGTACAGTCGATCGTACAACGACATTATTGTATCGGAACAAGCTCTCGTCGATTTGCGTGGCAACTGCACTACACTACAAACTGTCTGTTTTCAATCTGCTAACATCCCGATATATGTGCGTCAGTGTTGTCACCTGTGAGTTTTAAAAACGCTAAACGCTGCATACCATATACAAATATAGCTCCAATAAGCGGGATATTTCCTTTGTATTGACTATGTGACGAAAACTTAAGCTCCGCTCCCTGCTCCCTGTCACCACGAGACTGCATACACTTTCTTAATGTAGAGTTTTAGATAGATAGATCAGATATTTATTAAAACAAGAGAAACCGCAAGCAAAAGATATAAAAAAAACCAATTGGTGAGTGTATGTAAGTGCATGATTTCAGAACTGCTGCACCTATTTGGCTAATTCTTTTTTTCTTGTGTTTGTAATTGTCAGTGTAAGTAACTCAATTAAGAAAATATGATAAGGCATATTGCTTATCTCAAAATAAAATTCAATAACCAATTAAACCCTTAAAGACTTATCACTTAAGTAGAAAACTGTAGCAATCTTCTCTGATTCGTTATTCTATTTTATTAAAATTCGACTATATTATAAACAAGAAACACTATTACAAGCAATTGGGAAAATTATTTGATAATCATTGAAGTTATTAAAAAGAATCAAGTGAGGAGTTTTGATGAAATTTTCGGTATTTGTTATTCCAAAATGAATAGGCTATTTTATTAATTATACTCTTACAAATCATAAAATATCCTCATAATTTCATACTTTTATAAAAATACATAGGGAGCCGTGGGCAATTCTTAGTGCAAATATTACCACATAGTGTTCAAAACATTTGCAATCCAAATATTTTTTAGGAGTTATAGAACAAAAATGTACATTACATTTCAAAAGATTAAAAAAGAACCCATGGAGGTATCTATTTAAAGATGTCTCTCAAACAATTATATAAGTAAGATAAAAGACTTATACACTATTTTGTTTAGATAAAGAATGCTTGTTAATTCTTAGGAAATTTATCTTGGGGATTTCAATTTACATACATTGTGTGTAAATAATTAAACTTTATTATATTACTAGCTGTGCCCGCGACTTCACCCGTGTGGAACGGAAAACAAAAACACAGTGATTAATGAAACAATCCGAATTTATATCTGTATATCTTGTATATGTAATCTGACTCTCGGGATACGGAGTGGTACCCAAAAGAACAGTTAAGCGTGTTTCAAACTCTTTTTTATTTTTATATGATCGACATGTAGGTCTTTAAAAGTATGAATTTAAAGTAACAAATGAACCGTTTGCTATTGCCATTGGTCTCATTTAGTAGCAAGTCTCACCGAACCGTTTTACTGTCACCTCATCTCATCTCAGAAATACTCGTTCATTTAAACCTGTTCATTACTCATAACCAAATATTAATTCAATATTGTCTGAATGTGAAACTTATCAGTCAAATTTAAGAAAAATTTGTTCATGACACAATCACTCGAAAGAATAACAAAATACAATAATTACAGACATTAGCAGATATTTTTCAGAAATTTTAGTTCCTAATAAGAGCTTAGTAGTTCAACTGCAAATTTCTAATTTCATCCAATAGATTGAATCAAAAACCTATTGAAAGCAGTCATGTTTATTGGAGATAATAATTTGATGCCTATACATATTTATCAATAGTTAAGACTGAATAATTTCAACAGGGAATTCAAACAAATAAGCTCAGTAAGCTCTCTGTATTATTGTTTTGCCAGAAAAAACATTAAATATTCTTAATCCTGTGAAGCTATAAAGGCCCATCAGGCCAATAGCACTAGTAGGTTAAATAAATACATTTGAAATTATTCCCATCACTGGAACCTATACTCCTATACTCACACTAAATCCTCCCACTTATAATATTGAAACTGCATTTTAAAAATTTTACACACACTGCATTTAAAAATTCATTTCATATAAATATTCCAGTGATATTTAATTACCTTGTAATCTTTGCTAATATTATAAATGAGACAGTCAATTTGTTAGGTTATGCTTTCACATATTAACTACTCAACCAATCATAATCAAATATGATACCTTTAATCCAGAAAGAACATACTTTTCCCAAGGAATAGATCAAATATACATTAACATGAGGGAAGCAGTGAGCAAAATCTAGTTGTCTATATTTAATTCACAAACAAAAACTAATATTTTTTTAATTGGCACCTGTGATCTTTATCCATGATTCAGCCAGTGTCATGTGCTGAGTGTGATAATCCAAGTAATAAATAAACAACAAGAAAATGTTGAACGGAAGCTGAAAAAACTAACCGCTAGAAACTATGATTTGGTCCAATTTGTACTCCAAATATTGTCAAATTAAGACATTACATTAAATGTAGAAGGTGTTAATATGTTATACTGTGGCATATGTTTTATGTTTAACTTTAAATATAGTTAGTTGCAAAGGAAACTGTAGAATAGCAAGCAATATGAATCATCTAATTATTATTATATTAGTATGTGTTACACTGTTAATGATTGTAAAGAATAACACGTACACATATGTGCATACATAAACAATCAGGTTTTCATAAACAAAATAAACGGAAATATATTGTACATATTTTGCAAAAGTTTTTCTATGCAAATTTATTATTGCGATATAGATTTTTTTATTAATTCGAAAGAGAAATATACTTACGACGCAAGCTCCTGGCGATCGACACGGAAAAATTATTAAGCACAGACATTTTAAACAAATAAAATTCTTAACACGTCAGAAGGTCCACAAAAATATTTAAGGTTACCAATAACACTTTAGAAAACTTCAAAAAGACTACTCTTTATAATATTATAACCAGGTCTATACCGTAAATTCTAGATATATCGATAAAATTTATCTACAGGTCTTATATAGCACACGAACGGATATCAAATGACGTACGATTAGTTGAAACGAGTTATCAGAGAGGCTTGGCGCGACGATTAGATTACAAGAATAGTTGTGCTTGTGCTCTCATTCGCGTATGACATCCATTAGGGTTTTATATGTTCTGTGCGTATGAACGAATATGATAAACTATCGCATTTATTTAAAGACAACATTCCAGTTCAGCAAATACACTAGATTATTACACTTTTAATAAATGTCGAATGACAAATGTCAAAGTCAAACGAGTCTAAAAGCTATAATTTCGTTCAAAAACAGTATTGTTTACTTTGTGCGTTTATCTATTATCAAGTAATACAAGCGTATACGCAATGCACCGTATCCCAGTTATAGAGCAAAACATTTCTAAAATAACAATAAATAGTTTCAAAACATCGTTGTTCCAAGAACGTTGACAAATTGAAACAAAATAGGGATAAACAAACTGGATTGGAAAATCGATATAGTCATCACCACAATTTTTTTTTTGATCTTATTTAGCGATATATAATATTCATTATATAAGATAAATATGATATCTGTTATTTATCAAAACTTACAATGAATGAGGCGGACTTTGTTTGTCGAAAAAATTAAAATGTCGAAGAGTCGCTATCTCCAATGCGATTGCTAATTCAAAGCAAATTCAATTTTAATGCAATGATTCAAACTTTGATCTCAGTTTGATTTATACTTACAAGAGAATCAGTTTATTATAGAATATAATATCAAGTTAATGTTTGCTGTTTAGAGTCTCGGTGTCCTCTTTTTGTTTCGAACTGACTACACTATTGACCTGGCAAGGCCTTTACAGTTTCACCGGACTACACCCTCGGTGTATTCCAAAATATAGTTTATGTACTTAATTCATTTAGTCAGTGATGCAATTTGTTTGCAACTTTTTGAAACAACGTAAGGAACAGAAACATTTGGTAAAGATGCTCTGAATAACTACATTTATTTAAAATAATTTAAAATCTAAAATACTCTATTCATTATAGGCTTTGAGAAAACGCTTATGTATGTCAAAACTACCAAACATAACTACACAAAGAAATACCTACATATAGAGGTATATTATTTACAAATATATAAACTATATTGTAGTTTAAAACGATTTATTTTTAACAATACTTTTTAATCATTTTTTCAATCATTAGGTAAAAATAAATCGCTGACCTACGATTTTTTTCGAAACCGATAAATATTTTATACATTCCCCTAGCAGAGATATCACAGATACAATACTTTGTACTCGTTTAAATGGTACAACACGCTCTAGATTTTAAACGCTTTAGTTTAATATTTTTTTTAAACCTGTGCATTTGTTTCATTCATATTAGTGCACTTACTATTTTTTAAGGCGTTCGGTAATGCTGTTTATATGGATTAACAATGTTTTCTAGAATATACGCTAAAAAACAGCATTGAGCATTTAAGAAAAGTGAGTATTATTTTTATGTCTTTAGCACCAGTTGGTACCTGACAAATGGTCACCGAGCCAAGCTAGACACATGCACTCAAAGTATACACTAACACTACTTTATGCCTTACTTTTTATTACTAAGGAAATAATTAGTATTGTATTACGTTCCATCAAAGTTCCATAATGGAAAACAGCACCATACCGCGGTAACAAGTGGCATTACATACATATAATCTCTAGACAGCCTTCGATCGACATACAACAGCCATCTCTTACAAAACTTAAAATCTAAGCTAGCTAAATTACGTAACAAAAAGTGTTTAATTTCGTTTATTTATTTTATTTTGTTTATTTAAAGAGAGAAAATAAATAGGCCGAAGGTGTGAATAAAACACGAAGTTTCTAAAGATTTTTATTGATTTTTGAAAATTGTAGCATTAAGTATCCTGCTACAGAAAAATCTTTTATTTCTTAAGGATAGATGAAAGGAAGTGAAGTCATGCAACCACATATCGAAAATATGTTTAATGAAATTAAAAATAGTTTCATATTTCAATTAGATTGAACTAATTGTGAATTATTTTATGGTTTCATTTTAATCTAAATAGAAGAAATCGAATCGCGATTGTGTAGTCTCTGAGTTTTGATCCACTGGAACGTGTCGTTTTAATATCGAGTAAAATAATATCAATATTATATGTGGAAACAATCGATTTTAAAATGAACATATCTCAAGTCGACATCCCTAATTTAGTGTAATTGGCAACACGAAAACTACTAAGAGGATACTACACTCCGCTAGGAGTAATATTATTCTGTGGGATACTACGTATTGGCAACACTAGAAAGTGCAGACAGTTCAGGCCGTTGAATCGGGAAGGTTTTTTCTCAGATCTAACTTGTTTTGTTGATATTCAAGTTTTCACGATTTAATTAATGACTAATGAATTTTGCCGATATGTAATCTGAAGTGATAAAAAAACTGTTCAATAGTTTTAGCTGGTATTTTTTTTACTAAAATATACCTATATCGGTGTTGTAGGTTATACCGTATACGTTCTTCGTACCGTTCGTCACGTCAAAAATCTAGCTTGTGTTGTGCCAGATATATTTATAGATTTATCATATCGAATAGAAGAATCTTAGATTTGTCTTTAAAGTGTTGTTGGTCGTATAATATTTGTATATTTCAAGTAAAAATGGGCCTGATTATATCGAGATTTCGGGTAAGTTTATTTTAAAAGTTTTGATTCATTGACGTATAAGTTTTATACCTCTTCCTAAATTATTTATATGCAGTTGTTATTTGGCGGTATTTCAAACATTTATCTAAATGTGTGCACTTTTAGAAGAGTTATTGTATAATATCCACCTTTTTTATATAAGATAGCAAGCAGGGTATGCATTTCCACCGAATGCTGTTTGTTGCATACTATACCACTTAATGTATCTCAAAATGAACCGAGCTCTGTAATAAAAGATTGCTACTCCTGAGGAATGTATTAAACTGTGTTTTGTGTACATATTTATGTTATCTAGCAAGCTCTCCAAACCAGAAAAGAATGGCGAAACATTGTTGCTTTGCCATAGATATATAATGTTACTAGAGCAGTCAAACCCTACATAAGTTCTATCACTTTTAGGCTTATGATTATTGGCTAGTGAAACAAAAATGAATATATTAAAACTTTAGAATCTATGCAAATAATATAAAAATAGAATTAGAATATTTTGAATCAATTTTATCTTTACCCTTCTATTGAATCCTCCTTACTAATATATATGTGAATGTGAGTTGGTTTATTTGTTGAACTTTCAGTGGGTAAGTTATCATTAACAAAATTTTGACATGCACCTTGTCAGGGGTATAGAAAGGGATATGGTATTCTATATTCTCTTTTTCATCCAAGAAAAAGGTAGTGATCATTAGGGTTACATTAAATCTGCATTAATATGAACGAACCGGCAAGCAAAAGTTAGAATAGTATGTTGGCAGTCCAATTCCAGTATGCAAGCCACCATTTGCCGACTCTTGGTATAAACTATAGTTCAATACAATGTACTATTTTTTAGTATAATAAATTTAATTTAGGATTTGCTAGTTTGAAAATTAATTTACGCAACTTAAAATCGTCTAAATAAAATTCCCAACTAGTAGCTGCACATGACTTTCTTGTTATTGTGTCTTTATAAGTTGTCGTCTTGGATTGTTAATGATTTATGAGGCACCTTCCAGGGTTGGTTTCTTTCACACTTATTTGACACATGTAATTATAATTAGGTCAATTTAAATAATATCTTTACAAATTTTAGTCTGTGTTTTATTCTTATGTATAAATTATATTACTGTAAAATAACATCAAAATCTGTTCAGTAGTTTTTGTGTGACAGAGTAACCATCACATACTTTCTCATTTATAATATTAATAGGTTTCAATTTAATATCATACATTCAGATGAAATTTTGTATTTAAATAATGTTTTACTTTCCAACTTTACTGACATAAATGCATATATATCAAGACAAGAATCGAATATGTTCTTTAAAGATAGATGTACTATACATAGAAAATTCTGTACATACTTTTTGGGCAAATTAGAAAAACATCAGTAAAAGAAGGTTAAATGACATTTAGTTTCTATATTAATCAATTTAATATTGCTTCGATTTATATTAATTTTGATTCATGAATATTGAAGCAGTTTGTTGTTAATGCTATTTCCTGTTATGTTAATTAAAATAATCCATTGTCTTCAATATTGGATCCTCAATAATATATGCCATTTGTAATTTAATCTATATGTGTATATAATTAAAATACATTTCTTTTGAAGCCATATCACATCATAACTACTGAATGTATTGGCATAGAACTATGACCATTTGATGCAGAATTTTTCATAGATGTTTCTAGACTACTTCTTTTATGGATTTGATTGAAATTTTGCCATTACGCAGTGAATCAGGCAGGAATCTGCTAGTACCTATATAGTTTAATATATGTGTTTACAGAGGACAGATTTCCCTATGTTAGCGTTAATGATATTGTATGTTTTCTATAGATTGACTAAATTTAATTAGAATTGTTGTTAGACATTATTTGTCACTAGTTTCAATACTATATGAAATTTGTTGTATAATACCTATGTAAATTATATATGTATACAGTAGACAGAACCCCGGTATGTTAGCTTAGTGATATTGTAGGCTTTCTGTGTATTGATTTGAGGTAATTAAAATTTTCAAAGAAGCTATTTGTTATTATGCTTTACCTGCGGCTTCACTCTCACTAATGTACCATTGACCGATCTCTGTAGAACAGTATTCTTTCTAGCTAAATGGTATTCTATGCCCTTTTCTGTACCCCCCTGACAATATCTATGCAAATTTTTATTATGACAGGTTGAGTAGTTCAGGCCTAAAACTGTAGCAAAGAAACTATTAGATGCATACTAAACATACTGCTGAATTGTAGTATGCGGGTTCGATTCCGGCATACAAGAATAGTGTTTTTAATTCCAAATTTTAATAGTGACCTCATTTACACTCACAAACTATAGTACCTTGTTCATTGGTGCTCTGGCATTTAAATTTCATTTGTGTCATAGGTTGAAGTCCCCTTTTCATACAAAACTGTATTAATTTATGCTTACAGATACAAATGTAAGAAAGACTAAAAACTCTATATCAGTACCTTTGGAACTGTGAAGGCCTTATTTAGCTGGCAGTGTAGGTCAATCGAAAAAAAAAAAAAAAACAAACTATATCAGTAGAAGTCTATTGCAGAGTATACGTAATTGCATCACTTCAGAATAGTGAACTTAATGATAAATAAATGTCAATTTTAGAATCCTATAATAACATTTTCACTTTATTTTTTTATGAACTATTGACTATATTATGTGCAAGCCTGAACTTACAGATATATTCAGAGCGGCCAAAAGAGTGACGAGCACAGCCCATGCCATCTTGTGCATATTCGGCATATTTCCCTCTATAAATGAAGGTTAGACATGGGGCACAATAAATCTTAAAGTCGTAATTTCAAAAATCCTTAAACATTTTTTTTCTTACTGTATACGCCAGTGATTCCCAAAGTGGTCCAGGTGGGCCCCCAGGGGTCCACAAGATACTCGATGGGGGTATACGTTGGCGTGACAAAGAAATGGGGGTGCACAATTAGTAAGCGGGGGTCTATGAAAATTGCTACATTTTCGATAATGTGAAGAACTAACAATGTTGGCCTGATTTCATATGGTAGTATTAAACCTGCAGGGGGTCCACCGGAACCAGTAAAATTTAGAAAGTGGTCTATGAGAAAAAAGGTTTGGGAACCTCTGGTCTACACTGTTGACCTGGCAAGGCCTCTACAGTTTCACCGGACTACTAAGGGGATCGCTTAAGGCACCCCCACCCGATTTTATATAGGCTTTTTTAAACGTTACCAAAATGAATCGGAGGTTTATAGTTTTGGAATGACAGCTTCATTTTCGATATACGGGAAGCAAACGAAAATAATGAATACCTTGCCATTTTCGTCGGTTTTTGTTCTGAAATGAAACGTGACAGTTGGCACAAGTGTTTTTGTGTCGACGTTGTTATGCCATTTCACTATAAGGTCATTATATTTTATTGTCAGTTAAGTTTCATTTTGTTATGACCACAAACTAATTTTTTTTTTCGAACTGACCTGCACTGTTGGCCTGGCAAGCCCTCTACAGTTTCACCGGACTACACCACAAACTAAGTTACGGACAATCGTTAGTACATTACAAATGTAAACGTATGGTTTTGAAATTACTACACAAGTCCTACAATATTTTCTTTACGATCACATCAACCTGTAAGAGACCAATTGCAGGGTCACGGGCCTCTTCCGGAAGGAAGGTAAGGGCATAATTACCACGCCAGCTCACGTCGTATTTGCGATTTTAACTCGGAGAAATCCACAGTTCTATCTATATTTTCCCCACATGCAGTATCACTACAAGAATATTTCTTTGGTTCAGGTTTCCTCACGATATTTTCCTTCATCGTCAGCCGATAGTGTTACCAATTGAAATTAACGAATACCCGCGGATTTCGAAAAATTCGTTTGTTTATGCCGGGGCGCGAACTTGCGGATACCAATTTGACATTCCATCGGCGAAACCTCTCCACTATCAACAACTGAAAGCACTTTTACTGATTTTAAATTACATATGTTAAAATTTTCATAACTGGTTAGCCCTTATGGGAAAGCATAATTATATATTAGTTAGTAGGATACTGTGAAAGATATTCACTCTATTTAGCCGTAGAGATCTCACCAAATACATTTCAGCCGTTTCGGAGTTTTTAGCCAGAACGAACACTAACGCTTCAATTGCTATAGATATTATAAAGCATGTCGCTTTTCGCGTAGTTCTACGTGTTCTCTGAGTTCCTGTCATCTAAACTGGTATTGATACCGTTTTTACTATCGACTGGAGAATTTCTTCCATGTATTATCACTACATAGTATAAAACACAGTCGCTTTCTCTGTTCCTATATCCCTATGTATGCTTAAATCTTTAAAACTACGCAACGGGTTTTGATGCGGTTTTTTTTTAATAGATAGAGTGATTGAAGAGGAAGGTTTATATGTATAATAACATAAATTAAATAGTGGAGAAATACTGTTATTTTTGTGGTTACTCCAAATTTAACGCGTGCGGGTCACGGGCAATAATGAATAAATCAAAACTACTGGATCGATTTTAATCATTTTTCAGTGAATGACATAGGCTATATATTTTATACCCGTGCGTAGCCGGAGCGGGCCGCTGGTATTCATATAAACTAGAGTAAAGTCGCTGTGTTCTAATGAAGGTTCTGTAAGGAGGCTTCCGGCGTTTATTTGGCAAAACTTTACTTCTTGAATATGACAACAGAAGCGTCCGCGGTGGTATATACCTATCTACTAAGCCTAAGTCGCAGTAATCATTTTTATCTTTTAAGTATTGTTAAAAAATAATTGGTTGTTTACGATGCTATTTTTTCCAATACAGTAGAAATTCTTATCCATTAAAGTTGAGATTAGTTGAGGCTAATGCTGAGGATTGAAATCAAAATTACAACATATCATTTTTATGAATATCTTAGCAGATAACACAGATTTAACACTTAATTGTATATTGTTGCCAATTGTCCGCGTCCCACTTAATTTTTATTAAAAAACCCGAGTGTATTCGTTTCTGAAAGCATGCTAAAAATTTAGAAGATCCGTTACGTGTGAAAGAAAATGTTGACATTACTTTTGGCGAGTAAGTTATAATAATTATATATTTTTTTGTTGTTGTTTTAAAATTAATTTCAAGATGCAAAACAAAAACCATGCATTACGGCCAACAAAAAAACATTTGGTCCCGTCATGACTCTTACGTAGTTTCTGTAACTTTGATGGACTGTAAATATCAGAGCGGCATAAAATGGATCTAAATTATTTATGCAAACATGACGCCATATTAGTAGTACATTAAAAATTACTACAGCTTTGAGCGCGTTTTTTCTATGCAGTGGTTATTTTTGATTTTATATTTTTAGTTTGTAAATAGCACCAGTGACAGAGAAAGTGAGAAGTAATAGGTTATCATGGTATGGGCATGTCGTAAAGAGAGATGAAAGCCATATAACTAGAATAGCTTTAGGTACGAAGGTGGACGGATATAAAAGTAGTGGAAGACAGAGGAAGGTATGGATAGATTGTGTGAAAAATGATGTGTATGTATAAAAGGAGTAAATACTGAGATGACGTATGTATGACAGGGGAGAGTTGAGAAGGAAAACATGTTGTGCCGACCCTATTTAAGTGGGATAAAGGTAAGAAAGTGATTATATGTTATAAAAGAATAACCGGGTGAAGGAAAATCGACGTCTTTTCATATAAACTTTCATCACTTTAGGGATTGAATTTCTAAAAATCCGTCCATAATTAATTATTTTCACGTTCAAACCCCCCAATAGTTTGGGCTGTGCGTTGATGTGTTTACCAGTCAGTTATTAGTTTACATGTATGCATTGCTCCTATGCGAAATCGGGGCGAGTTGCTAGTTATTTTTATATTTACATTGTTCATTGTATGCCGCTAGTACAGCCAGTGTACGTGTATTTAAAGTTACATAACTTAATATAGAAAATGTTGTCATAATGATGATATGCTAAAACGTTACGGCACGTACTTGCGTATCACAATATACGATAAACTATCTGAAATTCTGAAACGTAGATAGAAGTGACGTTCTAACGTTATAAATGCCTTTTGTTTCTTTGCTGTTCATTCTTCATGGTTCTAATTAGAGGAAGGTAATTTATTGAACTAGCCGTATTGTTATTCATCAGTCACTTGTTAATAAATGCTAGTGATTGTCTAGTGCTCGAAATTCCACCACAATTTCTTAATTTTTCAAGTGTTTATGCAGACATTACTAACAATCTAAAACTACTTCTGTTACGAAGAGACATTGCCTTACTGGGCGTTTTTTATCGTCTGTATCATACCGAGTATTCTGAATAGGTGTTTAACCTCATCCCATCTTCTTTCCTCTACAGAACCACGTTCGCGGGTATACATACGTCTCCACAAATTCACAGTAGCAACCATCCCGGCAAGAACGAATACGTTCGAAAATTCTTATCTCTGTCGTACTGTGAATATGTGGAATCGCCTCCCGGCCGGTGTGTTCCCTATGGACGATATCGGTTCCTTCAAACGAGGTGTGAATATGCACTATTGCAGTTCGGTATGCTGGTAGCGACTGCCGTTGGTATTTAACACCGACAGTAACCGCTGTTTTTGAACTGTACCGTACTTTCTATCAGGTCTTTTGCAGTCATTTTGCCGAACTAGTATAAAACATATCTTTCAATATTATGAGGAAGAATTAACTAGTCCAGTTTTTTTTTATTAACACTAAACCTTGTTAAGATCTATTAAATGAAAGAAAAAAAAGTCAGTTGATAAACGGCGGAAAAAGGTGCGGAACTGTTTTATCCTCTTTGATTTACAGGTACACATTCAAATTACACACCTACTAATAATGTAATATACTAGTGATGACCTCGTATTCGAAAATTGATCATAAATAATTATTTTATAAAGATTCATTCAAAGTTAATGAACTGAAGAACCAGCGCCCAGTACTACGTACACTTGTATACTGTACAATAACGTTTTGCTACATTCCACGCGGTCCACACAGTCGCGGGTAACGACTAGTCTCAAATAAATTTGTTTCGCTTCACAATGACCACATGAAGTGTTCAATTTCATACAGATTGATCAAAAGGTGTCGCTTTCATGAAAGTAAACGAAAATATGAAAGGTGGGAACTCTAGAGATTGAAATAAGATATATCTTGCAATTATGAATCTTCAAATCGCGGTGGGTAAGGCTTACAATCGGAATACGCTCTCGGGTACCGGTCTGTTACGGTCTAGTAAATGTACGAATTTTACTTTCGACTTTAGGCTATTAAAACTAATGTCTTCCTAAGGTTACGTCTATCGGTCGGAGAACAGCATTTGTTGGTCGAATAAACTTGATTACTTCTTTTCCGATTTTAAGTAAATTTTATTATTTCTGCTTAGTCTTTATATACAAGAGTGATGGACATGTAGCCAACGTACTACTTCGAAAAGTGCTTTATCTGTTAATAAGGGTATAAACAGCCCTTCTCAACCTTCACGACTCTGGATATGAATAATTAGCTCGGCGGTTTTTTTGGCGGGATCTTAACGTCTCATGTAGTGACTGTTATATTTCATTCATAATCTTCGGTTATTTGACTCTATATTTTGTAGTATTTATGGCTTTTTACGTAATATAGTTCGGATATTGTGCATAAGTGAAATGGATGGAAAGTGATACCAAGGAGCATAAATTCTGAGCTACCATAAAAACTCCCTGGAAAGTTCTAACGAAGGGGCCATCATTTTGTTAGAATATTAAATTTATCACAAGACACTTGTAATATTATTACCTATTCTCCAATGGCAGTAATAATTTAGAAGATTGGTTACCATAAAAAAAAAAAAAAAAAAAGCTAGTTCGGCTTCGCATGAGTACGATGTATTTGTGACGCCAAAGGTATCGAAACGATTTAGATCTATTTTTAGTGCTTTTTGGTATTTATATTTCATCAAAGTTATAGACGCTACGGAAGAGTCTTCGCATAAACAACTTTATATTGATCCTCCTATTTGCTACGCTGAAGCTATTACTGGTTTCAGCATGAATGGGTCGGCTCACCCGGGGTAGGACCACCCTCTCACAGAAAGCCGACGTGAAGTAACAGTGGTTGCACAGTTGCATTTCGGTCGGTCAGTGACAGCGCCGGAGGCCCACATATTTAAAAGGCCGGCAACGCACTTGCGACTCCCCTGGTGTTGCTAGTGTCTATGGGCGGCGGTGATCACTTACCATCAGGTGACCCACCTGTTCGTTTGCCCCCTATAATATAAAAAAAAACTCCACGGTAGTGGAATGCCTAAAATGAGCAACTCCACCCGCTCTTGCTATGGCCCTACACATTGCTATAGCACATTGCAAATTTTTGATTTCTACTTGTTATTTATTTTAGTCATCGTATTCTCCAATCTTTCTTACTATACAATGCGCTTTGTTTTTTTTTATCTATTGTATTTATATTATTACTGGATGTCCCCGTGAACTTCGTATCACTTACAGTATCGTAAAATGAGGTCAGAATTTCATACCAAATTTTTATTTACATTATAAATTCAAGACAGTTATAGGCATAATCAATTTAAAGCTTTCTCATGTACTATTTTTATTTCTGAAACAGAACTGTTTTTTATTCCAACAAAACAGACCAATGAGATCGTACCTCATACTACATCTATGAAACGGACAAATTGCTAAAAGCGTTTATCAATATTTGACAAACGAATGATTTTTATTCCTACAATGACAAAATACATCAAATGTTTTATAGCTAGGAACATTTTGTATTGGATAATTAAATTGTATATTTTTAGTGTTTTCGTTAACTTATTATTAATGTTTCTCACCGATTAAACCCTTCCTGAACTTCCACAAATATTTCAATATCAAAATTAACCAAATCGGTCCAGCCATTCTCTAGTTTTAGCGAGACAAACGAACATCAATTCTAATATATATATATAGATTATGGTTATTTTTATAAAAATGAAAAATAAATTACTCTGACATAATATTGATTTTGTTTAAAATCCTTTTTTCAATACGTTTCTTTGCCAAAATCAATACATTTTATATAAAAAAAATATTTTGTAATGTAAAATTTGAACTGAAAATGACTCGTTTGAAAGATTTACCTATAAAGATTTACCTAGAATAACAGGATATTATGTAACGAAAAAAAGGCCTTTTGAGATAGAGGATCCTAAAAAAGTTAAAGTTTTCTTCTCTGTAATCAACTCCTAGGTGCTCGAAGGTTCTAGATTCACGAAAGTCGACGAAAACTCGCCGACACGAGTCTCGGTGCGAATCATTAGATTTTCTAAATAACCATTAGATGGCACAGTACTTCTATAAATTTTGACTGTAGCTTCCGACGCGTCGCAAAACTTGGTTCTTCCATAGGCCGCCACATTAAGTTGCTCCATATAGAACTTCCAGACCCGGGGAGTTGCTCTAGATCCCATATACAATAATCATTAAAAAAAAAAGTATTCATAATTTCGTAATTCTATAAACGGCATAATGATGACCTTCAGCCACAGACTACACGAAACTGCCAAATAGGATAGCGTCGAAAAAAATGTCACTTATGCCAATTAGTTATTCCACCCTTCATTTGTCTTCTTTGAAATTACAACTAGAGACGTATTTCGAAGCATAGTTTGCTAAAAATTGTTACGCCTTGTTTACCAATATGCAAGCGGTGTTCAGTTTTTTAACAGTTACGCTTACTGTTAAAAATATGTAGCACCGATAAAGTAGTTCGTGTAAAAGCATCAACCGCATTGGTAATTGTGATAAAATGGGTGGTTGAAGTCGAAAATAAAAAAAAAAGAATAAGTTGTCATTGGTAATTCTATCGTGAACAATTTAGTATACCGGTAGCGTTTTTAACATCTTTGCCTTGCGAAAATTTATTATATACTAGCGGTCCGCTCCGGCTTCGCACGGGTATAAAATATATAGCCTATGTCATTCACTGAAAAAATGATTAAAATCGATCCAGTAGTTTTGATTCATTCATTACTGCCCGTGGCCCGCGCGCGTTAAATTTGGAGTAACCTCAAAAATAACAGTATATCTCCACTACTTAATTTATGTTATTATACATATAAACCTTCCTATTCAATCACTCTATTAAAAAAAACCGCATCAAAATCCGTTGCGTGGTTTTAAAGACTTAAGCATACATAGGGATATAGGGACAGAGAAAGCGACTTTGTTTTATACCATGTAGTTGATTATTATAATAATTTATTTTTAACTAGCTTGTCTATGGTAATTATATATTTTCTGTGAACTTAAAATTTAGTGATGATCGGCTGAGTAGCTATGGTATAACAACGTAGCAGAAAAACATAATGGTTCATAAATCAAATTAAAAAAGGGGATAACATAAAGCGATGATGGTTGATAGCGTGTTCGGACACGGTGTCGAAGGACGTCGGTTCGAATCATGGCAACTGAGTCAGAGCTTTCAGTGATGGAAACAATAACGATACTAAGGCATAGCATGGTGGTAGGGCTTTTTCTAAGTCCGCCCGGCTAGCTACCAGTTGAAAATCTGTCGTCAAGCACATGTTGGTGTTTTCCGATAGCTGCATTTGAGAAATAGTCTCCCTCTAGGCTTAACGTGACTACCATCTTCGAGCATACATATCATCATTTAACTTCAGATAAGATTGTGGTCAAACGCTAACCTATAAAGAATTAAAAAAATATATATATACAGATAATTCTTATTTTAAACATTAAATTATGGGCGTGTTTCTTCGTAAAAGAGAATGTCTGTTGAGCTAAGAGTGTATGAATATGCATATTTTAAGGTAATATAACCAAATTGAATTGATTTCTATTTTATAACGATCAAGAATATAAAAAAATTATACTGAACTAGCTGATACCCGCGACTTCGTCCGTGTTGTTTATTATCGCGTTGATGCGCGTACCACAGCAGATCTCTCTCATATATAGAAAATATTAGATATACTACCAAAAGTTATTTTATTTGGTTGGTTGATTCATTGGTTAGCTGGTAGGTTGGTTAATTTAGGTAGGTTTTTGAAGGAGACAGAAATATATATGTTCTCTTATATTTTTCCCTCGTACTTAACTCGTGTCTTCATTCGAATTACTTGTATTATCTTGTGATAGAAGCAACTGATTTTAATGAAATAAAGACTAAATGTTACTCGAGGATATGCTTTGGGATTTTATTGGTCACGTTTTATCATATGCGTTAACACTTTAGCAGTGATGCGTGTACAAACAAATAGACAGACAGACATTTCTAAAAATGTTTAGAATGTATTTAATCACTTATACCTAGTCACTGGCAATGATTTTTACATAAAATCTGAAAAGTACAGGCAGGTAACATTTACAGTTTTATTATATGTATATCTATTTTTATTTTTATCTGCTGGCATTACCTAGGTTTGTTAAATTACGTAGGAGTGTATTTTGTCGACTGGAATAACTCTGATGACGTACGGGAAAGCGAATGTGCAAGTGGCTACTGGTGCAGACCGTCTCACTTTGCTCATTTGCATTTGGTCGTTGGGTGGTCGAAATTCAACCATGAATGGTACAATTTTTTTTTTTGCTTGTTAATAAATAGATACGGTTATCGTCTGTACTTCTTTCCGTATTTTTTACCTTTAATTATACTTAAAAAAAGTAGTGTGTACTTATGTACACGCGTTAAAAAAGTTATACTTCTTTGGCGTAACAAGATAAAAATCTTTTCAGAAATTTTATCTATCGCCCGCCTTATTCTACGTTTGTAGAAAAAACGACACTAACAATAGAAAAAAGGTATTTAACACATACACACTTTTTTTGAATAAAATGTTGACTATAGCTAATTTCAGGGTGTCGAATTTTCTTGACGGTGTATACACCGGTACGCACGTATCCTAAAAATTTACTCTCATCATTTTTCCCTAACGCGCCAAAAGCAGTATAACTTCAAAAATATATTTTGTTAATGAAGATCTAAACAAAAATATTTATTCATAAATTCAGATTGTTTGCCAACTATTTGTATGTAATGGAACGTTTTGGAATGATGAGATTGAATTGAATGAATGTTATTCAGAGTTGCTGGCATAAAAAACTTAAACCAGTTGTTTAGCAAGACACCGCTTGGACACTCTTTTGTAATAAAGTATTTTAAACTTCTGTTCAACGAGGCTTAAAATTTTAGACATTGTTTAGTATAACTTGTGTTAAACGCTTGTTCATTTTTTTTGTAATAAGACCAAATATGTATAAGTATACTAAAGTTTAGTACGACACATACATATGTACCGCCATGTGTTGTATGAAAGTGTACATGTATTTCGAATCTGATAATGGCAGTCCTTTCCACCCATATTTCAATTTTATATATTAAAAAATATGGGTGGAAATCTCTAGAAAGCCTAACAAATTTGATTTAGGACAGCGATAACAACTCCTATAATCATTTTACCGCGTTTAATTTATCTCTGTGAAATTTTATCATTACCCTTTAGCCTCTACGAAAAATGGCAATGACAAGTATACTAGATAATAATCTGAGAAGTGGCCTTTATCTTTTAGTAAAGGAGTTGTCAAAATCTGTTGAACCGTTTTCTTGATTAGCCGAACAAACAAAATACTTCAATTTATATCTATAGATTATTGGTTAACTCTGTTAACTGAACTGCAGATAAACAGTTGAGAAGATAAACATAGTACCTTGTTTTCATTTGGTACATCGGGGAAAAGAGTGAGTTGGTCAGCCAAATTTGGTTTCATATATCGTTATCTTTGTCTATCGCAGTTATTGCACTGTGCGATAGAGAGAGAATGCTTTATCAAGCCAACATTAATCGGACATCTATCTCACTTTTCTCTCCGACGTGCCGGATCAAAGGCCAGGTGCTGTACATTTCTTTAAATAACACCCATTGAGTTTCAATTTCAGACATGAGATGCATTCTGTTATGTACAGAGCTCATACTGTAGTAGTGATTCCATGACGTAATTATCCTCTTTGTTCCCTTAATAACTTTTTGAGAAATACCTAGATAAGATAAACGGAACGGTTGTGATATAGCTGTATAATGACTGATTTTAAAGTGTCAGTCCATTATATCGGACCATACCATGAGTTTCACCGTATAGTAAGTCCCTTCTTAGGAGCCTTAATTAAGTATTTCTGATTTGACCATAAAATATATTAAAAAACTAAATAACAGGGTGTGTCGTGAAGAGACTCGATATAAGTGAAACTTTTGTATTACAAGGAAACATTGTAATTACAAAATATAACAAAAAACAACGTCACACGGTGTTCCCAGGCGGTCACCCATCCAAGTATAGACCGGGCCCGACATTGCTCAACTTCGGTGGTCTGACGAGAACCGTTGTTCTCAACAGTTTTATTACCCGACACAGTGTTTAGCCCCTCCACTTTTCGTCACACAAAATGGTTGCCGATAAGATTTCAAAATAGTTTTAATTTTTCACAGCGTAAGAAAACGACAATCGAATTACTGGAACGCCTCGAGGCTGACATAAACAGCATAGAGCGGGACAGACAGAGCAAGGAACAAACTCACAAGCGAGTGGTAGGCTATGTTATGGTCTACTCTATCGGTTTATATTTTCTATTCGCTGTTCTCTACTACTACATGTATGTCGGTCGTAGTCAGCACTGGTTACACTCGCTTCTCCACGCGTCTCCGCTCATCGTTCTGCCGTTACTGTAAGTTGATAATTATATAATAATGGTTTTTGACGAAAAATTAAAATTTCTTTAACAGACTTCAAAAATGAGGTGGTTCTCAATTCGCTTGTATTTTTAAAAAGTTTATTACGTTATTTATAAACCGATTTGGATTTCTTTTTTTATTGGAACGAGATTATTTTCAAGGTGGTTCTGGTTTATTAGCATTGGGATCTTGGATTTCGAAGACACACCAGGTAACTCCTCAGAATCGAATAGGAAATAGGTTTATGACAATACCAGAAGAACTATGGTCAAATATGTTCTGATGTATTTGTTACAGTAGATTTTTTAAAGTTTTGTTAAAATAAAAAAGTGTGATTTTATGAAACCACGGTGTAAGTGTAACTTTGCTAGCATTTTAAAAGCTGAGCACAGTATTTATTTAAATCATTGAATCATTTTTAATTGAGCTATGGATGCCGCCATATTGGTCTTGGCTGCTCTGTCGAGCGCCTTCCACTTTACCTCTACTCCGCGGCCGCCTGTAATGCGACATGCGATAGATAGACGGACGAAAAAATCTGAGGCGAAGTAAAAAAGGTTCACTTTAAAAAAATCTAATTATGTGCAGTTCGATGTTATCAATAAAACAATTGGAAACAGTTCTTTTCATATGCAAACTTAAAAAATGAACGAATTATGGCCAAGTTTCCAGCAGTAATTATAAATATGTGTTTCAGAGTGATGATCCTTCGTTCTTCTATATCCTGGTATTACAATTGGAGTTTGAACAAGAATCGAATCAAACTGAACAAAATGAGAGAAGAGAAAAAGAAGATTCTAGAAGACGTCATGAATACTGAGACTTATAAGGTAAGGTGTTGCTTTTACACGGTTCGTATTGGTATTATACACTACTGTGTATGGAAGCAACGAATTAATTTGTGAGGTGTGTTTTTTAACTAAACCGTGGGAACAATTTGGACGACGTAGATCACTGATTTATCTGTAATTATGATTCTAAAATTGTTGTATTTCTATTAATATTAATGTTTTAAATGTCGCGATAAAAATATTTTTATTTGATTTTTCATCTAGAAGCGGTGAATTAAACATATAAGTTTGATTTAAGGATTTTTTTAAAATAATTTACTTCTTAAATGATTCTTGATTGGGTTATACAGGGTTATTGGTATTTCAACGTATTCCCGTTACGAGGTGATAGTGGTGATTATTTATGTTTCTTTTTAATTCATAGTAAGTCATAAATGTATTTTAAAAAAGTATCAATTTAAACCTCTTTTTTCTTCTAATTTTTAAACACGATTAAACACTGGTTATTTGTCAATATTAAAACAACTATTATCGGTCCAAATTTTATAATAAATAAATATGCGAGACGAAAAACGATATTGTGACAATTTTTTTTTTTGAGTTTTTTTCCACTAAATTGCCTTAAAAACAAAAAGAAAGCGTTATGAAACTTGGCTTGCAGATTATTTTTAAAAACAACCGTTTGGTTAGCTCTTCAACAATGCATAACAACTAGAAACTTATTTCAAAGACACTGAAAAAAAAATGATCACAAAGGCAGGTCAGGTGGAAATTCGTACACGAACTAAACTTAAAATCGCTGTTTGAATATCTTGCAAATAGATTTAATAAACTGGCAAGTTGAGAAAAAAAATACACTAAAAATAAATAAAATACACTCGCGATTGTTGTTTAATTTTTAATTTGGATTTGAAATATGGAAGAGATTGATAAAAATGAACAGCGTATGTTTCAAAATTAGACAGATGAAGAATAAGCCGATAATGTGTTTTGCAACGGTAACAGTGAAGCTGCTCGTAAAGATTATTCGCGTCGGTTCCGTAATCGCCGGTTACCCCATGTACCAGTTTTAATGGAGTTTATAAGCGAAACCGAAAAACTAGTAGTGCTCAGAGATGACGACAAATGAATGCCGGAAGACCTCCAGTCCATATTTTGTAGGTGGTAGAGCTACGCTGAAGCTACTACTGGTTTCAGCATGAATGGGTCGGCTCGCCCGTGGTAGTACCACCCTTTCACAGAAAGCCGACGTGAAGTAACAGTGCTTGCACTGTTGCGTTTCGTTCGGTCAGTGAGAGCGCCGGAGGCCCACATATATTAAAAGGCCGGCAATGCACTTGCGACTCCCCTGGTGTTGCTAGTGTCTATAAAAAAACATTAAGCATAGTTAAGCCGCAAGCAAAACTAGTTTAATATAAAATACTGTAACGAAACGTAGTATTCGTTTTGTCTCGATTTCATATATTTCATCCTCGTAAGTTGTTCCGTTTAAATTTTGTACCGAAATAAAATAATCATAAAATTCACTATCAGCTCCTCTTTAAACTGTAATAACTTTTTATACGAGCCATTTTATCGTAAACTAGTTGACTGCATTGTTTATTATATTAGAAAATATGTTTTATGCACAGAGGAAAACACAAAAAAAAGTTGAAAGCACAAATTTACTTTTCTTACAAAACTTATTTGTAATCAATATTATCCGCTTGCTTTCTCTCTGCTGCGCATGCGTACCACACCGCTTACACCATCTCACCTATCGCTGAACGTATAGTCTTTATGAAAGTCGTAATTTGTTTGTTTTGTTTGAAACCTTTTGTCTTAGAAGTAATATACGACCGAAATGAATCTAGTCGCATTTGTGTGTTGCTCGTATAATGGATACCGATATCAGTTTATTTAATAGATATTTTTTCTAGAACATTGAATTTTCTGCAATAATATCTATTTCCTAATACTGTATAATTGCTCGGTCGCATAAAGTGAAAAAAAAATCCAGGTTATTAAAATATATAGTGTTAAATTTTGGCCAGAGTTAATCTCGTATACCAAGAGCTTTTTTGGTGTTTGACGTCTGTTTTACTGCATAATCTATACATTGCAAAAAAAAAACGGCAAATAATGGACACATATATCTGTAATTTACATAAGTCGTTTATGTTGAAGTTATTTTTTTTTTGTGAAACATGTAATGTCCCTTTGGAGAGACGCGCTTAGACGAATCAGTGCAGCAGACTCTTGATTTTCGACATAGTTTTTGGTAGCTATATTTTATTTTTACCTTAGCTCCTGTCCAGTTTTGTAACTTCACGGTTGTGGTAAACTAATTTATTCTATTATTAGAATAAATTGATAATACGTCTAGAATGACATAGAAAAATAATGTCATTTTTCCTCGAGGAAATTACATAAAGTGTAGTAAATTGTACTGTATAAACTCGCGGGGTTAGCAATGACCATTCTCATCGAAAAGGTATTGAAGCGTGCGTACTAACTCTCTTTCACACTAATTTATATTTAAAAATACTCCTGTTTACTGCCAATTTTATATAGGCAGGGGTATTCATGTACGTATAAATAATTGTAACAGAGTATTATTACATGGTTACACATGCCTGCGGCCAAGTACGCTACTGCAGCCAGACGGTTTCAAGTCCCTTCTATATTGCTGTGAAGTGGTTTATAATTTATTTCAAAAACAAACGAATGGAGTTTTTTTACGAAAATATCAATTAGGGGTCGTTGATAAAATACGTCACGTAAAATGTTACTTACCTATTTAGACAACAAATCCCCTTCGTCATGTAATGTGACATTTTCTCCAACACAGGGGGTGTTCGATGTTGCATCACGAATGATATATCGCCTGTTTATGTTTTACCTTTGTTTCTATATTTACAAATATGAAAGGAATGATTTTGTATTGTAAGAAAATAAAATTGATAGAAAAACTTGCAAAATTGTTTGATGAGCTGCGAATGTCACGATTCCTTAGAACCCCCGACCCCGTTGTCACAGTTATTGACACGTATTTTATGTACGGACCCTTAAAATTATTGTAATTAAAAATATTGGCGGAGACGTTTCGATGAGCACATTAACAAAAATGTGTCGCTCGTATAATCGTATAAATTGTATAAAAAATTTGATTTTAATTAAAAACTACATGAATGTAGTAATCTTGTAGCTGAAACTTGGATTAAAAGTCAATGTCAGAACATGTTTCGGAAGCTATGACGTCACACGCTATGATTAGTTTTTCTGATAACACGACAATGAGAATTAATTATTGGTAATAAAATTAATTATTAGCAATATATTTGAAAAGTGTAGATGAAAATTGTATAATATTCAATCTTTGTAGTAAATTGTAAACAAAAAAACAGGATGTGTCTTTACGGCGGCAGAAGTGAAACTTTTGTATTGCCGGGAATATTTTAATTAAAAAAACTACAAAAAAACATCACGTGTTGTTCCCAGGCGGTCACCCATCCAAGTACAGAGTTACTTACCGTTACTTATATCCGCTGGCCGAACGAGAACCGGTGTTTTTAATACTCTACTCGATACAGTGTTTATCCCTACCTCTTTTCGTAACACAAAAGGTTGCTGACTAGAATATCAAAGCCCTCCCATAAGTTTCACTTCAAAAATATAATTGAATTATTTTCGTTTAGTGCCTACAACCCAATTGCACGTTGGTTACAATTGTATAGACTATAATTTTAATTTAAAAAAATTGTCACAGGTAGCGAAAATAATCCTGGATAAGTACGGGAGTCCAGAAGAGAGTACTAAAGCGCTGAAGCCATTCTCTCCAACATTGAGTACCCCGGGTAATGGAACGAGTTCACCAATCCCAAATGTTTCAGGTAGAATATTTAGTAGTACATTATTTTTTATTGGTAGCACTAAAGCTCGTCCATGGCTACTAAACAAAAAACAAAAACATTAAAAAAAACCTTCGATTGGTAAACAAAAAAAAAATACTGAACTGTTGGAAGACGTAAGTCTTCCCCTAAGTCAATGTAATATTCCTACAAAGTAGAACACACATTATTTATAACATTGATAATCTGCTATTACCGGCTATGCTTTATTATTATTGGCAAAGGTAATAGTCGGCCGGTATTATCGCAAGCTTTATACAACAAGTGGCGAGTGTGAAAAGGAGAGCAACTCACGCTGTGCACACTCAAAGTCACGATACAAACAACGTATATTAATTTCATTATTGTTGCAATCAGTAACTAAAATAAAAAATCTGCCGCTATGCATCTATAGATGTATTCCTGCAGTTGCATTTGATAGTCAGTCTTCCTCTAGGTTTAGCATTTTTAAGATTTTGTACCATACCTTCCTTTAACATTTAAAACTTATAAAACATTAAAAAAAAAATCCCAACACTATAAAAGATCTATGGGCTTATGATCCTACGATAAAAGTGAAAACACGTGGTTGATGGCGACTGGAATCGCGTAAACTCGATATAACATCATCGACTCGAGTGTGACGGCTTACTTTCGTTCAGTAAAACAACATAATTCACTATTGAAATATAGTCGTTATTGCCGTCTATAGTCGTCAGTAAATAAGCAATAGGAGATAGAGAATTTTAGGGAGAGGTATAAGGTACGAATAACAATATACCAAAACCAACTTTATCTAAGTGCTTATTTTTTAATTTGTTTAAAAACTGAGGAAACTGAAACCGGAAAAATCAGCCCAACGATTCTGTTAATAGACCGACACAATTTCCGAATATTTTCACTACACATTGTCACGGATATAAAATAAGGCATAGGATACCTTTCGTCTAGAATGTACTGTTTTCGAGGGATTGCTCTTATATACATTAACGCGAGCAAAAACGAGTAAGAAATGATTTCTTTACTTCAACAGCGATAAGTAAGTTACCTCAAAGGCAAATGGCACTTCAGACTTCAACCCCTATACGAAATAATAATATGAACGTGCTCGCTTACGCGAACACGCCGACTGCACTGTACAGAGGACCCCGACTTAAGGTAAATTATTTCTTATATTCCGTTATAATCACACACACAAACGTGAATTTGATTCCAAATCGTATATAATCATACAGCCAGGAGCGTAGCTACAGTCGTGTTGCGAACAGAGAACATATGCAGACCATTTAATGTTTTTGATAGTTGTAGAATATAGTAATTGGAATTATAAGAAGTAATATTGTGTCAGGGATAAGCTTTTATGTAAGAATGTTAACGTCGCTAGAAATGGATGCGGCAAAAAATATACGCTTGGCGTCACGTAAGGTATAGAAGAAATATAACCCGGTGCCTATGCTAAGGAATGCGGAAACATGAGCATATGGACCGTTGGTCTATAAGTTTCCTTTACACTGAACGTGAACACTAACGAATAATTTTTGGAAATTCAACTCCTTCATGTAGGGAAAATATAAATAAACATTATTAATATGAAAATCCGTTATTTTTGAAGTTAGATCTATAAAAATTGGTATTTAACAATTCAGTTAGAAAGTGAAAAAGGAGACGTCTCAAAGGTTTTTCAAATTATTAACATGTTATATAGCCCTTCATAATTCGTAGAACAAGTCCCGGGCGGTTGCTAGTACGCACTAGGCTCCCATACTGAATCCTTGAAATGCTAAGAACTTCGACTCTTTTTTTTATTGACGTGGGGAAATCCATCATGGACACCTATCCTCCCGGGGGCGAGAGTGCGTAGTGTGAGGCTCTTACTCATTAAAACCCCACGGTGTACCGAACGCCGCATTGGTTGGAGCGGCATGGGACCGTGCAAAGCTATCACCATGCTGCATGCTGGTCAGCCCGGCTCCGTCCTTATAAGGAGGTAGACTGGGTACACAACCAGCTACCTACCTACCTACCAGCTACCCTCGTCAGCCGAAACTGTCGAATGAGGAGATGAGCCCCCCGGCCCATCCCCTCAAGTTCGGCTGAAGAACTTCGACCCTAACATTTGGTAATGCGGCAGACAGACTTTTTTACACAAGCACGCTGTATATAATAAATCAAAGAGATTGAAATTATTTGAATACTAAGTAGAAAATAATGAAATAATACTTTCTTCCACAGTCCGACCAGCTTCCGCGACCATTGCCCGATAAGAACCGTTCATCTCTCGACAAAGTGGTAGAATATCTACTTAAAGATGGACCCAATCATCGTATGGCGCTCGTATGCACCGAGTGTTTTTCACATAACGGTATGTACTTAAATATCCTTACTACCGTCATAAATGCGAACGTGTGTTTATCTGTTTGTTACGCTTTTACGCTTTAACTACTCAACCGATCATTATTAAATTCTGTATATATAATATATTTATCCCGAGACACAAGTGAAATCTACATTTAAGCGAGCGAAGTCACGGGCAAAGGCTAGTTTACAATGAACATTCTAGAAATAAGAGTTTATCTCAATTAAAAATATACAAAAGGTAGGTCAAATTGCGAGTCGGACTTGTGTCCAAATATATTTGTGCTATGGTATTTATTTAATAAAACTAAGCTTCCTTTTAAACGATACAGATTGTCCGAACACGACTCACGCTTTACCGGTATTTGCGATGTTAATTTGGGGAATCCCTTCATATATCATTTTTAATTTTTATGTTCTAGAATACATAAACGTATTCCGTCAAAATTCAATCAACAACCTGTCATTATTCTTTTAATGATAGTCCAAAATTAAAATATAAAAAATATTTTTTTTTGTTTCTGGGAATCCCCTCTTCATGTGTCACTTTTTTATGTCATTCACTAGCACACGCTATGATACATGTATTCTATGAAAATTTCAACCGATTAGTTTAATTATTTAAACAAAATGTACAGTTTTTTGATAAATAATTTATCGATATACAATAAAATTTGCTTATGACCTTGGTTTAGCTCACGTTAATTAAGTTTTGTCCTATACCTCGGGGACCGTGAATGACAGCTTATTGTGAATGGTATACTCTATAGACCCTAGGGTCTAGACCCTTAAGGTTTAGCGTGTATACCATCTTGGACCAAATAATCATTTAACACCTGATGTTTGCGATGGATTGAGGTCAAATGCTAAGAACCTATCGGTACTGATATTACAAATTGGAAAATAGGTTTGTTTGTTGCGCATGTATTCTTTAAACTACTCAACCGATCATAATAAAATCTTGGGGTAAATTCCGAGGGTTCACAGAAAAGGATCCCTAACAATGTACTGTTCCCGGGGAATACATCAATGCGAGCGACGCCGCGGGCAAAAGCTAGTAAAGTATAAAAAAAGTTGGTTTCGGAAAGCCCTACATCGGAAGTCGCAGTATTTGAACACAACGGAACCGTTCCCGCTTCGTTGTATGGAGTCGCTTTTGTGTACTCACGTGGTGTTGTGGTTTTGTCAGGCATGGCGATGGTTGAGGAGTTCGACTACGTATCGTACGTGTGCGCGTACTGCGGCAGGTTGAACCCGGCTCGGAAGCAGCGCCCCGCAGCACCACTGCTCTCCCCCACCAGGGCACTACCGGACATACCCCGGCGATCGATTACTGGTTAAAAACCCCCACTTTGTTACTAACCTTAGAAGTATACAGAGGTTTTATGATAACATTCATGTGTGCCGATGTCAATGTTTCAATCGTATCGAGGGTGGGAAAGCTAATTGTAACGTGCAAGGACTAGTCCTCTCGGGGATTGTATACAGAGATGCAAATTACTTCTGAAGTTAACAGTCTGCTCCTAACTTTGTGGTCACTCTGAATATAGTTGCACAGAACACAAAAGGAAGGATAAATAAATGCTAATTTTTAGGTCCCTATAATACAATAATTCCAAACTCCTGACTATATTATGCGCAAACTATTTGTTTTTCCGATCTAGCTTAGGGATATAGTTTTGTAGTCCCCGTCACGAGTCGTGAGCATGCGTACATAACGTTTGTGATGGAGGCTCTTTTAAATTTGTAGAGCGACTAATGCCCGGTTTCTGAAGCCGTCAGTTAAACTATCAATAGCTATTGATTCAATAACGTTATCCATAAGACAAGCGGCGTTTAACTGTCAATGTTTCTGAATACAGAATGAGACGTAGACTGACATTTCTCGTGTCATTTTGTATTCAGAAACCCAATTTGACAAGTTATCGGACCGATAGCGCTATTAAACAGATAAACTACAGTTAAAAATGCTTCAGAAACCGGGCATAAGTGACGGCATTATAATACCTGATGGTGAGAATCTAAAAAGAATGGCAACCATCTTGAGATGTATATTCCATAGGGAACTATCGCTGTCAGCCCGACCTGCACGTCACTCGGCATCTTATTACAAATTTCCCTCATCTCGAAACGCCACAAACTAAAATAACGCTAATTATATCGAGTTTTTTTTTTTTGCCATGTGTATTGTGGTTACGATGGCAGTCGAATACAATTGTCTCGTCAGTATCACCAATTATACTCAGATATATAGGTGATACCTCACATGTTCCCTTATACTTTCCATATGAAATTTATACCAGATAAGGTTATGACACTATTGGGAGATGGCAAACTGTTCTTACCTCCGATATTAACTTGAAATCCCCCAATGTTGCAATTTTGGCGCATAAAATTCCACGAGGCTTCCTAAGGAAATTGGAAGAAGAAACTAGGTGGAAGTTATTTCGAGTCGTTCAGAAGATAAAATAAAAGTAACTTGGACGAATTTTTACTTATTTTTTAGCATACAGAATCATCCTATGCATGAAGTGCTGTTTTTCGACAATAGAGGTTCCCCCTACATACAGGTGGCTATAAGGGTGAATTTAGAGGAACAAAGCGTTCAGTAGGAGTTTCTTGTCATTTATTTTAAATTTATGATAAAAAAAAAATATGCAAGGTGATTAAAATCATTTTAATTTAGAGGGAACCCGTGATAGAGTAACAGTGGATTAAAGGCTGTCCAATTTTCTCTATCGATTAGAATTTTTCAATCTTTAACGAGCCTTCATCAGATCGATGTCATCTTGGACCATTTCGTAGTAGAGAATTGACGAAAGCGCGTTAATATTTCAGGTGGTGGCGATGATTCTTCTACAGTCAGCTCTGCGACCGATAGTGATGATGACAATAAAATTGGCGACGTATCCAAAATCAACGGTAAAATCATTTTTTCAATACTTGTTAATAGGTTTGAATCCATTCGTCACTAGTATCGCCACCCATCGGAGTTTTTGGGGCACTATAATTGTTTATAGAAATTTTATCGACACGAAATTTTTTGTTTTTGAACAAGACAACGAAATTACATCAAGATAACGAATCAGACGACGAACAGACAAGAGGACAATTGATTTTTATGAACACCTGACTAATTGAATTATGTCGGACCGATAGCCGCATGTCATTTAAAGACAGTGACCACATTAAAGCACGATCTAACTTTCCTATGGCGCCATCTATGGACAACAAACTAAATATTCTTAGTTCGAACTATGTCGGTTTTGTCCCGAACAATAATTATCATAATTGCTTAATAATATTTTGCATTATGGCAAGTTATCGAGAATAAGTTTGAACGACCCATTCTTTCTTTCTGAGGATTTCTTGCTATATGACCTTATTTATTCTGCCAAGTAATTTAGGGGGAGAATTACAAACAAATATATCGACGTTTTATATATAACGATATTTTTACAGATGCAGAAGTCAAACCGGATCGACCTCCTTCCCCTATGGAAGAAGTGTCGAAATCCGCCGAAGAGAAAAAAGAAGACTGAACGATACATAACGTCTAAGACTTAAGTATTTATTGATGTAACGACGTTAAAGTAAAAATTCGAACGATTGTAACCCAAAAATCCCAATGAGGACTGTGAAGAAATGAGAAGAATGTTCTAGACCGTTATAAGATCTGCTTTTAAATTCCTTTAAAGTTTTGTTAATTGCGTTATGTGTTTTTAAATGCAACTTTATAACTGCGAAATAAAGCAAAAGTACTCGTCTTAAACCTAAGTAGGGCTTAAAAATATGCAAACGTATAGTGCCCACTTAAAATTAAGTGACTGCACTTTTTGTACGATAATAAAAGTTATGTATAATGAAGTACGACGTCATCAATATAGCTGTCACGAAGAACGAAGCCATGTCAATTACCATAACTTGGTAGGCCATATCGTTAACTTTCTGAATAAATCTAGTAATGAAATTGAAGTTATTGGTGTAAAACATTCCACAATTATTTAAAAGAAAACTTTAAATCTTTATAATTTTGACCAAAGTTGTTTTAGAAATTTTATATATATATTTATTATTATTTTCAGACCGTTTTTATCGATTTCTATGCAATCGTGATTATACAGTTACGAGATTTGCCCAGAAAAGGGACGATACGGTGGTAGTGTTTAGATGTGAATGGTCCGACGATCCGAGCGAGAATGCTCCCCACTCCTTGTGCGCTACGCTTTTTATACCCTTTCCCTTAGTCCAGGTTGAAAGGTATGGATGAATACTTTTTAACTGTAGATATATATCGACGGTTGAAAGCATAATTGACTAGTAGTCCGGTGAAACTGTAGAGCTCATAACGTGGGCAATAGTGTAGTCATTTCGAAAAGAAAAATAATAATAATTAACTAACATGGATATGGTTCATTAGTCATCTAGCCTTTGTGCTTTTTACGAAGAATTGATAAAAATACCATTGCAAAGATTATCACTTCGAATCAAAAATGAAAATGCAAACTCTTGGTTTTATTGGATTTAAAAGTGGTTCTCCCACGGTCCCACAGCGGTGATTACTAGATTCTTACTTAATTGTTGGTCGCCATTGCTTCTAGCATTTGTTCTCTTAAGATTAGCCGGAATCATTGGAAATAATTGTTTTTACTGTGTCACATATCTTTTTAACATGTTTGCCCTCTATTTTGATACGATAGTTACTATATTTTGAACATCAACTTTTTCTTATAATGGCGTCTCGTAAATACGAATTCTGCCAGTGTCAATTCAATTATGGGAGAGTCACTTTATATGAAGCAATATTTTTTTTTTTGTAATTTTATTCTTCCAAATTATACTACTGAAACAAAAATTACAGACAACATGTTTTAAGTAAATAAATGTTTACGTAATAGTCATTTGCAATATCGTAAAATAAACGGATAATCACTAATGGGAAAATGAAAAACAATGTTGCCACATATTAATCTTCATATTGTTGTCATACGTCACGGTTTTTTTTACCTCACTCTGTCGACAAGCGCACGAGGTCTTCGCAGAAATATCTTGAAGATATATCGAAAGTTTTATGGTTCATTTAAAAGTATGGATGTCGCTATTTTTCAAATTCAATGAACTACCAACACTTGAAATGTCTTTTTACGGTACGGAAATAAAAATGGGGATGAGTGTAATAAGTTATCGACTAAAAAAATCTCATTATCGTATCAATTCTAATTGTTTTTTTATCGATAAAATATGATTGGATCAAAATTAAGTAATCATAATTTACACCAATTTCTATTGAGACGTGACTAATGTGGATATAGATTCTATGAATTTCTTAATAGTAGTACCTTTCAAAATTACTTTAAATTGCGTCATATTTGAATTTCTACTCGCCAGCGTCTTCGGTTAATATTTATCGCTCCTTCTAATAACTTTAAAACAACTAAGATAATCCTCTTTCAAAATTAATGTAAACTTCTCCACTAATTTATTGACTATGTAGGAGAATTATTTAAATAAACGCCCACGTGCCTTGCTTAGTGCTTAAAACCGTTCTCGTTAAGTAAAGAATTACAAAAATATTGGGATCAAAACATTTAAATTAGATCTTAATTTTTTTTAGTAACGGTCTTTAATAACTTACATAACACATTTTTGGTGGACTCTGTAAGTATAAATATTTTAAACGTCGTCTTTGTGTTCGATAATCGAGTGGTGTTTTGACAATTATCGATAATTATTCTATCGATAAGTAAGGCAGTGACGTACAGTGTAAAGAAATTATCGAATCAGTGTTAACTGGTTTAAACTGCTAAAAATGTTCTATTGTGACGAATGCATATATTATTTATATATTTATTGTTGTAACAAATACATTACATAATGGGCATACATATTTATATCGTGTCTATTTTTTTTTTAAGATGAACCGCGTTTTGGAAAGATTTAGTTAGGCGGGAAGGCTTATTATTGGATCTGTGTAATCTTTCTTTGGGGGAAGGGGGGATAAACCTTAGTAGTCCTTATAATATTGTAAATTCTTCGTTATCACGGTTTTTTTTAATACTTTATAGGTTAGCGTTTGACCACAATCTTGTTGATGTTAAATGATGATGTGGTCTTAGATGGTAGTTACAGAGGACTGGCTCTCAAGTGCAGCTGCCGGAATACGTCAGCAAGTCCTTGGCGACAGATTTTCAACTTGAAGGTGGTAGCTAACCAGGCGGACTTAGAAAAAGCCCCATCCACCAAGCTATGGTTTCATAACGATGTTTTCCTTCACCAAAATCTCCGACTCAGTTGCTGGGATTCGAACCTACGTCCTTCGACGATGTGTGCGAACACGTTATCAACTAAGCCATCGTCCTACTAATAAACAACTAAGTCATATGGGTGATGTGAAACTCTAAAACAATTTTCATATAGATGTAGTCCTTAGCTTTACATATGTCTAAATTAATACTGTAGAGCTGGAGGTTCCGCATAATTACAAGGGAGGGGGAAACTTTGTTTGTGGCACAACCTTATTATATATAAGTATTTCCCATGAGGACGTACCATTATACATTGTTTATTTGATATTGGAAAGCATTTTAAGTTGATATTCGGACGCGTGTGTAGTGTCTCTAACAGGGGAATTCACGCGGGCCTAAAAGGCTTGAATGCTGAGGTCAACAGAAGTCCTTAAACTTTTTAAACGAAGAATTTTTTTCTTTATCGATCATCCTGATTTGGTTCATTCAGTATCGACTTTGGACATGCACTAATACACTGCTTAACGTTGACTAAAGAAATATAATATTTAACCGGGGTCTTCCATTAAACTATAGCTAGGGTTGTACATCCATATTTAACTACATCGATATTGTCTCAAAAGTTCAAGCCAATTCATAATTAATTAGATTATTTTTTATTGATATTTTCTAGGTTAGTTGACTGAATATAACAGAATATAAATATACAACGAATTCTTAATATGAACTGCAATTAAGGTTTGTCTAATAATACATTCTTTCTTTATTAAACATTTTTTTTAATCCTCCTCCAGGAAGTTTAAGAAATATTATTGATATTATCCTTTTTAGATGATGCAGTATTTAGGCTAGTTACTTAAATAGAAGCATAATATAAATTAATATATTATTTATTTAATATAAGTCGAAGGTTTTATTAAAAAAAAAATGGTATTAAAAGATATAGTTATGGGATATAATCGATTTTAATTTGACATCAAATATTATTTTGATAGTATTCAAATAACACATATTATGTTAAATTTATAATATTTCATCTCTGCTAGTGTATGACAAAAGTCTATATCGATATATTACGAAAGTGTAGGTAACTGTTGCAATCGATAGATGACGAACGATCAGAAATAGGGTTACGATTGAATAGGAAAAATTGTCGATGAACTCGAGCGTTGAGTGTTGTTAATATAAATCGATAGTTATTAGTTATTGACATAATAATACATGCATAGTTTTTTCTCTTACGCGAATTATAGGCTTGCAGTTTATAAGTTATTTTTAATTATGTTTGTTCCTTAATTATAGAATAAATAATTCCACTTCACTTTTGTTTTCGGCACGTATTAATTCTAAAACTTATGAAATTAACTAAGCTAACAAGTTTATCGAATATTTTCAATAGTAATGTTTATAGTCGCGGTTATTAAATGTTCAATGGTGACATTTATATTTATGACAAACAATTAAAACGCGTTTTTTTATCTCCATATGTCAATTTTTTTTCCTTGAAAATAGGTTCAAACAATTTATTTCTTACAGATTTTACATCGAAAGAAATTATGGGAGGTTTTATTTGATTGAGAAGTTTTTCGAACTCCCCTTTTGGGTAGCAACTTTTCTAGACTATTTCAGTAACGGTAACACTTTTTTCTCGCGGTTTATATGACAAATGTAATTACCACGGGTGTTATATACATTTAGTAGTATTTTTTAAATTATTTTGTTATACTAAACATTGAAATATAATTGTAAAGAATGTAATCGACATTGCTAAAACCCTAGTCGCAAATGTTAACGTACTTTCTTATAAGAAATGAATTGTATGAAATTGTGTCTTTTCATAAATTATGCCTTGGACTTCATTTGGAAGATGTAATTATCGATATGTTTTGCTATGAAGGTTATTTAAAACACGTGCTATTAAAATAATTTATACTTTAATTGCTTTTTTCTAGTCATTTCGATGTTTTCATTCATTAAATATCATGGATTATATAATTTATAACGCATTTAAAATGGACATACAAGACATTAATTCGATTTGGTGTTTTTTTTTCTAAAGCATTTTTGATTCACACATTCCTCTTAACACTTTTTTTTTTTTAATTTAGTTTTATATTAAATATTTTGTACCTTTTGAAGTGGTGTCGTGATTTGCCGACTTTATCGCAGTTTTTTCAGAGAAAACTGTCGATTAAGGTTATGTCGACTTACTTATTAATGAAAAACGAAGCTTCTCGAAATTTTTCAAAGAAAGTGTTAATTAAGATTTCTTTCCTTATTCAAATATAAAATATATTTACGTGAAATACTTTGTCTTTGTCGTTGTTTTGTTAATGTTTTCCAATAATATTTTTTGTAGACACCATGTGTGGTGATACCATTTTTTTCATTTATATAACAAGAAAGATAAACTGTAAAGAAAAGTGGATATTGAAAGTCTTTTAATTAAAAAAATATATATTTATAAAATACCTGTTTAAACAACACGTGTATGAATGAAATGAATATTCCAAAGTAGTTTTATAATTAAATTGTCCCACGTGATAATAATAATTAACCAGAGAATAGTAATAAATAGATAATTATTGTTCAAGATCAAAAACGTTTTGTAGAGTCGATAAAAATTCAAGTATTAACAAAACGTTCAATTTATCGAAACATATCTGTCGACCGGGCACTACACTACGTCACTTCAAAAACTTTGTAACCCACTATGACATTTTATTTGTATATTAAAAAAAGTTAATAAAAGTCCTATGAACTAGTTATATCTTTAATAGCTTCATAAGCATATATGATTGACATATATATATATAGATTAGAAGTAATTTTAACCAGTTTGTGTATTTGTCTTTCTTTATACATGTATCCAATAAATTTTTAGTGTCCATATTTAATGGGTTTTTGTAGCATTCATTCGATACGGGTTTCGGTGTAGGGGTTTAGAGAAGATACAAATTTATGTGTGATTTTACAGATTTTTCAGAAAATTCGTTCTAAATAAAATATTATTTTATTTTAGAGCATCGGAATACTGGTTCGAAATTTGGTAAATTGGTCGAAGTGAAGTGTTTCGATATTTGTTAGGACTTGAGGGCAGTTATATCCATTGAGCCCCATTACATCCGTGCCTGATTGAAACGGTACATTGTACACGTGTTATGGCGAGGTGGTCGCTTTGCGTAAATAAGTTGATGATTTTCTTGCTATCAATTGTACGAAAGGTTTTCATTTAATTATTGTGTATAAATTTATTCCATGTATTTATAATTATGCTTGTGCAATTCGAGGTTATTGACTTTGAAGTTACACAAAATGGTAAGAATAAGCTATACTGCCGTCGTAAATAAACGGGAATGCGTCTAAAATACAAATTGGGGGCAAGTCGACAAAGTCTACTACTACACGTAATTCGTTTCTTGATAAAGCGTAATTTAAGAACAAAAAATAAGGCATAATAACCATATATAGAAATAGGTAAACAAATCTGTAGAAAATCGAGTATAGAATAAAATACATCAAATGCGCGCCTCTCATTGGACGGCAGTAGAGACGCCATTTTTATTTTTTGACAGCTTATATTTTGACACATTCGTTATGATAAAATTAAATTTAATCATTTTGTGTGAATTATGCGATTTGTTTATAGTTATTTTTTTGTGTGAAAAAAACATGGCGGAATAGAGTAAATTTACGAACTGAAGAATTCTCATTAGAATTATGATGTAAATAAAGCGAGTCAAGTGAATAGTGTTTGTTAAATTTGTTATTTATTGCTTTTAATATTAATTAGCTATGTTTATAAAGGAACTAATATACGTTTTTACCCAGTTATTTTTATTTTATTTCGTAATATATGTACTAGCCGGTACCGGTAACTCCGTTGAAATGGTAACATTTTTAATGTTCCAATGGTGCCTATTGAACATCTGCTTCAAGAATGCCCCAGATTTAGTACGAAGAGACTAGGCCATATAATATTCTGTAACAATCGAAGGGGGTATCCTTTCAATCTTTTGGGCTTAATGAGATTGGGTTGATAGTTTTGTAAAGCACGTAATCATCAGTCTCAAGGCATTTAAAGGAATTTGGAATTACCACGACCACTTGTATCTAAATCATAACCGAGAAATCTTTGTCAGTATGTGTGTAGTGATAGATATGCGGCGTCAGCTCTACTTCACTCCCCCTAGTTCAGGGGGAAAAAAAAGAACAAAAATTGTGTCTTACACTAAATACAGTTTTACAATAAGTACACAAAAATGTTGTATATATATATCATTGAACGTATGATTTATTTCAAAAACAACAAGATTTTTAATAAAATGTTTTATTTTACATTAAAAAAGAAAACGATTAAATAGAAATAAAGATACAAAAGTATAAACAGTTCATACAAAGAAATCATATTATTGTAACTTGATAAAATCTATTTGGTCGTAAAAAAATATTATTGAATATAAATGCATATACATAACTTTGGAACTCCTGTTCTAATTAAAACTGTGAAGCACCAGAGGCGAATTTCACTATATGACCCAATGATATTATAACTAGCCGGGCCCGACGGACGTCGTCTTGTCCTGATAATAAAAAATATATACTTGACTTGATATGTGTATTTTAAATTTGATAAGGATTAATCCTGTATCCGTCTAAATAGCCTTCCAATTACTACATTTATAAGAGACAGTTTTTTAGTAGATAGATGAGTATAGTAAGCTATCCTTAAAAGCTAGGTAGGTATATGCCATCGTAGACATTTTTGTAGACTTATAAAAGACGTATATCTCATTATGCATTGTTTCCTTATATCTCAAAAGAATTAAGCAGCGTTTTTGATGAAAGCTCAACAGGCCTGTTTGAATTTTTCCAACACTTCCAACAATTATCGTTATATTTCAACCAATTTACACAAAACATTGACAAATTATATACTTAAACCTTCCTCATGTATTACTCTATCTATTGGTGAAGACCGCATTACAATCCGTTCAGTAGTTTTGGAGTTTATCGCGAACATACAGACGCGGCGGACGACTTTGTTTTATAATATCATGGATATGGCCATACGAAATAACAGCAAGGAGCCTTAAGAATCATGAAATTTGTGTGACATAATTTAAGAAGACACCCTTAATAATTCTATTAATAAAGACATTTTCCAAAACCGAGCCCACTGCTCATTTTAAACACTCTTTAAATAAACCTCTGGCAATATAAAATCCGTTTGGCAGACTTTGTGATTGACCGAATAGATTCGAGCTTGTTAAAGACAAAGGTATCGAAAAATTTCCCACGTACAGTGTTAGTATACAGCATCACTAGATGTCACTATATACAATAATCAGTGTGAATTGTCTGAAAATACAATTGCATGTAATAAATACGTTCTGAATTATTACAAAGGTATCATAATTAATTTCAGTCTTATCGGTATAAATCGTCACGTAAGGAAAGAGTTATACACTTTCATGCGACTTTGTCTCTGTATTGTATACAAGGATTTGTGTGAGTGTCAGTATCGACGAACATTGTGCGCTGCTGGTTGTATAACCTCAATATAGAACGCGTGGAATTTTAATTCAACATTTTTATACAATTTATTTTTTATAAATTATATAACTAATTTTTAAATGATTTCTTTTCCTAAAATATTGAATGAAACTTTTTGACTTGATTCTTTATGTTATTTTTGGTTGAAATAATTGTACAAAAAAAAGGAAACAGAACGAGTCGTATAGACGGGGTGTTACGTATTACATTACGTAACAGACGTATTTTGTTCGTTTATTTTTATATTTCTTTATTTGTATGCCTCCGGTATATACTGTGATAGCACCGGAGCATTATCTGTTCGTGGTTTTGAACGAATATGTGGTTGGCGGGCCTTGCTTCACAATCATTGGCTCCTACGCACGAGCCCCCGCCACGTCGTGCTACTATTGGCGTAAAACCGACAACGGCCATAGTAGTATGCGAAACGTTACACGTGAATCCCGGCGGTTTAACGAACTCCGATATAAAATTAGTTTTTCGCGAATAAACCCTATTGTGTGCTACAAAAACCACAAGCAAGCAGCCCAGCACCTTTGGATTTACCTATCGAGGATTGCTGATTGACGCCTCAGCCAGCGGTATATCGTGCCCTGGCCGGACCAGCATCCAAAGCTGAGATCGTGAAAGCAGGTACGTCACCACATTTCCCTCGATACATAGTTTGGTCCTTCGAGCCGGATCGTTTGCTTCGTGATATCACAGTACATACGTAGGGTACTTTTGTTTTCACATATATTTTGTAGCGACGTTACGCGTCCCAAAAAAAATGGCCGAACAAGACCTATTTGAACGTGAGGTCATCATAGATGAAATTAATCATATTTTAAATCTTTATGATACAGACGAACAACAATTCAAAATAAGATCTAAAGACATAATATCAGTACAAAGAAAGTTTATAAAAGTACAAAATAAAATAGAAAGGTCACTCATGAAATTACAAACATTCGATAAAAATGAACAATTAGGGTATCGTAAAAACTTTAACGACATTTATTATGCAATAGTGAGCCATGCAACCGAATTAAAAGAAATTGATGATGAGTGCAGGCGTATGAGCCGATCTTTCCAGAATAACATACCTAACCATAGCAATGATAGTAATGGTCATAGTCACAGTTTATATAAGTTACCGACCTTACCATTACCTAGTTTCGGGGGCGAATCCACCGATTGGCCGCCTTATATTGATTTATATAATTCCCTAGTTCATCACAATCCAGTATATTCAATATGTGAGAAATTTAGATATCTGTTGTTAACACTGAAGGGTGAACCTTACAATCTTATAAAATCTATACCTATCACCGATGAAAATTACGCCATCGCGTACGAGACGTTGAAAACGCGTTATCAAAATACCCGAGCGATTGCATCAAAACATTTAGATCGTATTTTGGATTTAAGTAACTGTACCGAGTCGAGTGATAGCATTCGTAATTTATTGAATATTTATCAAGAAAATATTAAAGCCTTAGAAATGATGCACTTTCCTACAGAACAGTGGAGTTTCTTGTTATTAAATATTTTACTACGTAAAATACCTAGCACGATTCGTAAACGATATGAACTATCTTTGCATATACCATCCGACATTCCAAATGTAAAAACATTAATTGCTTTTCTCGAGCGAGAACAGTCCGCATCCGAAATTATAAATTGTGATAAAAATGATGTGGGTACATATCGAACGCAAGCGCATGCTAGTAACAGTGACCTCATAGCCAGGGGTGGTTTCTCACAGCGACCGAGCTCGCGACCAAGGTCATTGTCGCGTCGTGCGTTCGTTGCAAACTTGCGGCATGAAAAGGATGTAAACAAATCTCAACCTTATAGCAATACTATTAAAGTTAAAAATTGTTTATATTGTAACGCTCCACACGTAATAACAAAATGCGGTAAATTTCTTAATATGTCGGCAACCGAAAGACACTCTTTTGTAAAAGACAAAGAGATGTGTTTTAATTGTTTAAACACGGGTCACACTGTACACCAATGTAGATCAAATTTTACTTGTCGAGTTTGTAATCAACGGCATCATACATTGATTCATTTAGACTATAACAGGATTTCTTCGATTCCTACACCGGGGTGCGTATCAACAATTACCGCGTCGAATAATGAATCTCAGCTTGCAATGACGTCATTCAATCCGTCATCAAATGTACGAAACACGGTTTTATTATCAACCGCACTCGTAGATCTCTATATAGGTACTCAGAAACTAGGTACTATACGTTGTTTGGTTGACACCGGGAGTCAAGCGTCATTCATTACGGAGTCCTGCGTTCAACGTTTAGGTTTGCAACGTTCTCACTTAAAGGTACCTGTATACGGAATAGGTGATGATGAACCGATCCATCCTAGAGGCGTGGTATCAATTATTATTAAACCTAAAAATACAGAACATCCTGCAATATCATTAGATGCTTTAATCTTAACAAAATTAATTCCAAGAATGCCCAGTGTGCCATTACCTAAGATAGGGTGGCCACATATAAAGAATTTAACTTTAGCAGATCCGTTATTTTATGTTTCACAGTCGGTTGAATTACTTATAGGTGCGGATATCCTATCCCACATATTACTAGGTAACGTGATAACGGGTACTCCTGGTTCTCCAATCGCTATGAACAGTATATTCGGTTACTTGTTGCTAGGTCAACTTTCGCTTGAGTCTACGACTCCATCCCCAGTTCAAGCTTGTTTTAGCTCATTTCACAATGACGGCGACTTGAAACGATTTTGCGAACTGGAGTCAATTCCTGAGGCGAAAGTATTGACACCAGAGGAACAGTTGTGTGAAAACATACTCGAAAGTTCACACACTTGCGACGAAACCGGACGTTACGTGGTGGCTCTTCCCTTTAAACCTTATGCGAAACCCTTAGGTGAATCGAGGGACGCCGCCCTCGCACGATTTCATAAGTTGGAACAACGGTTACAACGGAACCCTAAGCTCAAAGCGGACTATCATGATTGCTTGCATGAGTATCTAGATATCAATCACATGGAACTAGTCAAAGAGCCTCCCACTCCGGGTAATCACTACTACATATCGCATCATTGCGTGATAAAGGAATCGAGTGAAACTACGAAAACTCGCGTAGTATTTGACGCTGCATATAAGACGTTTAATGGCAATTCTCTCAATGATATTTTGCTCATAGGTCCTAAATTGCATCAGGACATTGTCGATATACCTTTAAGGTTTCGGATACATTCTATCGCTTTTACCTTTGGTGTTAATGTATCTCCATACCTCGCCCTTCGTACAATAAGGCAATTAGCATATGAGGAAGGCCCACGCTATACTCAAGCGGCTAAAGTGTTGCTAGATGAAATATTCGTCGATGACATAATATCCGGTGAACACGATGTTAGTAGCGCCTTATTCTTACAGAGGGAATTGATTGCTATATGTGCAACAGCCGGGTTCAAACTGCGTAAATGGCATAGCAATTCATCCGAGATATTGTCAGCGGCTGAAACGTCAATGGTTCAAGGTGGGCGGCTCGGGAATGTGCCTTTCGCTCCCATGGAGAATGACAATCAAACTAAGGTTCTGGGGTTACAATGGAATCCCCGGACAGATACATTTACCTTTAGCGTGCAAAACACATGTGACAAAATTACGAAGCGTACTATTCTCTCTCAGATCGCCAAAATCTATGATCCGATTGGGTGGCTGTCTTCCGTCACCATATACGTAAAACATTTAATGCAATTATTATGTGTTTCCGGCGTTGACTGGGATATCATTCGTCAACGCATTCGTCGTTGTGTACGATGTTTTCGAGCGCGGCCAGTGCGTCCTCAGCCAAGTATGGCAACTCTGCCTGCTGCTAGGTTGAGACCCGAACGCCCCTTTATGAAAACTGCCGTTGACTACGCAGGCCCGTTTTATGTGCGAGCTAATAAAGTTCGTAATGCAAAAGTAATTAAAAGTTATGTGTCAGTTTTCGTATGCATGAGTGTAAAGGCTATTCACTTTGAACTCGTGTCAGAATTATCGAGTGAAGCATTTTTGGCAGCCCTACGTAGATTCACATCACGTCGAGGTATATGCACGGATATTTTTTCCGATTGCGGTAAAAACTTTGTAGGTTGTCACAATCAATTAAAAGAATTGTATCAATTCCTCAAAACCGACTCAGTGCAAGGTACTTTACGGACTCAGACGTTACAACAAGGCACAACTTGGCATTTTCAGCCACCATATGCACCACATTTCGGTGGGTTATTTGAAGCTGCGATTAAAAGCTTTAAACACTGTTTCTATCGCGTATTAGGTACACAAGTAATGACTTACGACGAGATGTATACGCTCTTATGTCAAATCGAAGCAGTACTGAATTCACGTCCCCTCTGTGTGTTGAGTGCAGACGTCACAGATCCATTACCATTAACTCCAGCTCACTTTCTGGTAGGAGGGCCTTTAACAGCGATTCCGCAAATTTCATTAATTGATTCTAATCCTGCCAGACTGAAAAGATGGCATTGGGTACAACAATGTCTTCAACATTTTTGGAAGCGATGGAGTAGGGAATATTTACACGAGATCCAACAGCGTAGCAAGTGGTATCACGGTCGTGGTACTCCTATTCGTGAAGGTTCAATTGTTGTGGTATGTGACGACAATCGACCACCTCTCCAATGGAAATTGGCTCGTGTGCACGCACTACATCCAGGCTCTGATAATATAGTTCGCGTAGTAACCCTACAAACAGGCTCTAACTTTTTCAAAAGAGCCGTAGTCAAGATATGCCCTCTTCCACTTGAATAGTTGTAATTTAATATCCTAACGTAATTTTAATTTAGTACTTTAGTCTTGTAATACCATTTTCATTTCTATTTCTTTCATATAGGTAGGTTTATTTTTTGTTAAAGGAATTTCATTCCTTTAAGGTGAGCGGCATGTTACGTATTACATTACGTAACAGACGTATTTTGTTCGTTTATTTTTATATTTCTTTATTTGTATGCCTCCGGTATATACTGTGATAGCACCGGAGCATTATCTGTTCGTGGTTTTGAACGAATATGTGGTTGGCGGGCCTTGCTTCACAATCATTGGCTCCTACGCACGAGCCCCCGCCACGTCGTGCTACTATTGGCGTAAAACCGACAACGGCCATAGTAGTATGCGAAACGTTACACGTGAATCCCGGCGGTTTAACGAACTCCGATATAAAATTAGTTTTTCGCGAATAAACCCTATTGTGTGCTACAAAAACCACAAGCAAGCAGCCCAGCACCTTTGGATTTACCTATCGAGGATTGCTGATTGACGCCTCAGCCAGCGGTATATCGTGCCCTGGCCGGACCAGCATCCAAAGCTGAGATCGTGAAAGCAGGTACGTCACCACATTTCCCTCGATACACGGGGTATAACGCTTATTCCTTACGTGACGGAAATATAAAAATACATCTAGTTCTAGCACACTTTTTTTTATTATTATTAAATGTCACACCAGTCATGCGTAAACATCACGTTTGCCATGTGAGTCAACACAAAATCGCCATTTCGAAACTAAATTTTTTCTACAATCACCATTCTTACATCACACATAAATTTCCTTGATATGCACCTCATGAACGATGTTTGCCGAAGTCCTGGAAAAAAAATATGACAGGTATATATACAGATAGAATATCATAGTTGGATATCAGTTTTAATTAAAGCGCAATTTATGCAATTAGTAGATGGCGCTTACTGATAACCAATAATCTATATAATTAAAAACCAATCGCTGAATGTATGTAAGCACATTACTTCAGAACGCCTACACCTATTCGACTAATTCTTGTTTTATTATGTTTGCTATTGTCAGGAGAAGATTTGTATTAAAGGGAATGTTTGAAAAATCGTACGGATGAAAGAATAATTTGCGTTGAAAAAGTTCCATATAAAAAATCTATGTGAGTGAGTGAGACAGAAGACAGTATGCAGATGTTCAAAAATAATGACAGAATTGACAGACTAACCTACAGTTGTCATTTTATTTCATGAAAAATATGCTCCGAAGTGAAAATTTTAGAAGGTGTCAAGAGATTTGTGCGTAGATTCTTACGTAGCTTCTTTGAATTTAATGAAGTTTAAATATCGTTCTAAATCGTTAAGAACATTTATGATGCCAAATATTACTCCATGCGAAACCGGTGCGAGTCACTAGTCAATTTGTATATATAATATCAGCGTAGGACATTCGAAGCGGAATTGTTCGTAAATGGTTCCAGGCTACTTATTTTATAAATTCCAGTGGGTCAACTCTTTGCCATTTTTTTTAATGGACACCGAAGAACGAGCTTCTAATGAAATATATTTTTGCAATAACTTACTGCACTCCACGTATTTATTTTCAGATGTAAACATTTTGTTCCGTCCGTTATTTAATTCTCACGCTTGTCAATGCAGACTCGTCTGTAAGAAAAAATATTTCCCATCTACACTTTTGAAATATCAAATTAAATTACTATATATAAACTATCCATGTTTGTTTGTTCATTTTCTATGCCATATCCTTCGTCCGATTGCTATAAAACTTTGCATACAAATGGTCAATGGTAGAAAAAAGGGCATAGGGAACCTTGCAATTAGAAAAAAAGTAGTTCCAAAGGGATAGGTTAATACTCTACAAGCACGGTTACTTCACGTCGGTTTTCTGTGAGAGAGTGGTACTACCCCGGGCGAGCCGACCCATTCATTCTGAAACCGGTAATAGTTTCAGCGTAGCTCTACCACCTGTATCTATGATAAATTATTTGCATGTCCAGTTATTCGTATAGCGTTGCCTGTACTTTGGTTAAAGGAATGACGTTCATATCGTTTCGTATTGGGATTCAAGAATAGAGCATTGTTAGGTTCTAATACCAGACAACCTAGGTAACACGAATTCAATATACTTGATTGTATTATTTTCGAAGACTGAATAAAAAATACATTAGAACAATCTCGAATGTTCTACGAATATCACGAATAAACTCATAGTAATAAATCAGTCAGCGTGGTGACTCATCGATGCGCGGGGTCACACACACATTAAAGATTTATCGCCATTGTCTTTTGGTAAAAAAAAAAATTCTAAAAATAGTGTGCTTCGAAACTTTATCATATCTTTAAACTTTACTTATCGCCATGACAGATCAATTTTAATGGCTCTCTACAGTTTTCCACCCCTTGTTTTTTTAGACATATAAACGCGCCACATAGTGACGGAACATGGTTCTCTTTTGAAAATAAAAGAGATAGCATATACAAGAAGTGATAAAAGAAAAGAAGACTACGAACACAGAGTAGTAGGTATATAGTATTACAACAGAATAACTGCATATATCGTTTATCTGTAAATCTAAATTCATTGGACTTTTATTTGTACAAAAATATTCCTCTAATTATGGAAGCCTTACCTACGAGTACGATATGAGACGGTAAAAGAAATAAACATAAATCCTGTATAAAGGTCAAATAGAAAGCGATGCATGATTAATCCGGCGCAGCAATCATCTCTAATAGTGTTTTAAGGCAACATTAATATTGTTACCTTTAACGGTTCAAATAATGTTCCATCTTTGGTAATTAGATTCGCATATAAAAAAAAATCGAGATAAATACAATTCAAATTAGGAGCTTTTAATTGACAACGGTGATGGTTCAATGGTAAGTGTGCGGTGAAGAAAATCATCGCAATGAAACCATAGCGTGGTGGTAGGGATTTTCCTAAACTCGTCTGGATAGCCAACATCCTCTCAAGTTGAAGCCAAGCACCTATAGATATGTTCTGGCAGCTGCACTCGAGAGCCTAGTATTCTCTAGGTTTAATGTTTACCATCTTGGATGACATTGGAGTTAAATACAAAAACTTATAAAATGTAAAAAATGAAATATCTGTTAATAAATTTTTTGCCCCGCGGGACTTATGTTCCTTATAAGGGCTCACCCTTGTAGACCGGGTGAAGTTAGACATGCATTCTTTTTAACTATATTATTTCGATCTTTTCTTACTTAAATTATATAAATAGTTTGTACAAAGTACAGGTGACTTTACTTCCGATAACTTGGACCTCTTAGATGTAATACAAAAAATAATAATTAAAAGTTTCACTACAAAAAAGCTGACCATTCGAATTACTTGCATTACTGTAGACGTCAAACTCTGCATCGTCTGAATATGGCTTCGTACTTTCTTCTGGGATCCCGTACTTGTCCAGGATCGGTTTTGCTATCTGTAAGAATATTGAAGTTTAGAGTGATTTTTGGTAGGGGAAAAACTTATGGGTTCGCGTCACCGATGACCTCGACATGCTTGGGAAGTTTCGCGCATGCGGCCTGTGTATATGTAATATTGATATTTTGTATTGAGCTTGTGCAGCCCGTCATATGTTTGATTAGATAATAAACTGTATAAAAATGTATATAATTATCGCTCCAAGTACCAATAGATGTGAAAACCAGACTAATGTAAATAATTACAATTTACATATTATGAAATGTAAATAATTCATACTATAACTGATTTAAAAATACAAAAAAGAACACTGTTATTTTATTATTTATTAAACGATCAATCTCTTCTATTATTATTAGGGTTACAGGATACATGTATTTTAATCTTTATCTTCATTTTTTTTTTATAACTGTGAGTGTTCTAACAAAATGGTGGCCCTTTTTGTAAGAAGTTTTTAGTTGTTTTTAAAATCGTATTAGACTTTATTATTTCTTCACCACTTCAATTATAATACGCAAAATGTCTCTAATATTGTATTATACATAGTCGAATAATGAAAGTCTATTGACAAACATGTAAACCCACTTGAAACTCTACAATGGTTAAGTGAAGTTTTTTTTTATAGTTTATAGGTTAGCGTTTGACCACAATCTCGTCTGATGTTAAATGATGATGTGGTCTAAGATGGTAGTCACGCTAAACCTAGCGAGAGAGACTGGCTCTCAAGTGCAGCTGCCGGAACATACCAGCTAACCAGACGGACTTATAAAAAGCCCTACCACCATGCTATGGTTTCATCACGATGTTTTCCTTCACCGAAAACTCCTACTCAGTTGCCAGGCTTCGAATTTACGTCCTTCGACGCTGTGTCCAAACAGACTACCAACTGAGCCATCATCGCTTCAAAAGCCTTGAAGTTAAATTATGAAACAATCTATACCTTATAATTTTCAGTATCCATTACATCTTCTAGTAATTTTGTCTTCTCTTCTCTCATTTCTTTTAATTTTATTTTGTGCTTTATCAACCACCATTCGTAATACCAGGATATACATGACCGGAGGGGCATCATTCTGGAACAATTATTGTTCTCAATTGTCATCATTATTAATTTTGACTGTACAAATTGTCAGTATTTCAAGTAGCCGCCTCATTATATTGTACAGTTCTTGCCTATCTTTTTGGCCGCTCTGAATATTCACTCATCTTATGGGTATATACCCATAAATTCAGGCTTGCGCGTGATATACTCAAGATTTTAATACAAAACCAAGTTAAAATATTATTATAGAAATCTAAAATTGGCATTTATTTATCCTTAAGTCGTCTCGATTTTATTTAATTATATTATATATATCAATACATGTTATAAAACAAAGTCGTCGGCCGCGTCTGGCTGTCTGTCTGGATGTTCGCGATAAACTCAAAAACTACTGAACGGATCGTAATGAGGTCTTCACCAATAAATAGAGTATTTCACGGGGAAGATTTAGATATATAATTTGTCAAGGCTTTTTTGTAAATTGGTTGAAATATAATGATAATTGTTGAAAGAATCGGAGAAAGTCAAGCCGCCTTAAGCGTTTCATGCACGTAAGTATATATTTTTTTTATTATCAGGGCAGAACAACGTCCGCCAGGCCTGCTAATTTATGTCTAAGCTTATGTTCTACGCGAATATATTCAGAGCGACCGAAAAGTTTCGCTGGCACTGTATGTTCAATGTCAAACACTAGACATATCGTTTTAAAAAAATTTGTTCGATCCACAAACTATTGAACTATTGTTTATAACAATTAATATCAAACACAGCATGCTTTTTTCACAATTAGTTTAGCTATAACATGAACACTCAACTAAATATTTTAGTTTTAAATTTTTAGATTGGTTACCTATGGAATCGTGTTTTTAGTTTTTTTTTTTTAATCTATTATTTATTTTCACTTTCTCTTTAAACGAACTTAAATTCACAGTAACTTGAAGACTAGACTTTTTGATAATTAATTGTGTTTTCTTATTAATTAAATTAATGGGGTAAACTTTTAAAATTGTCATCAATCCTTGATAAGTATGCTAACTTTTTAATTTAATCCAACAATTTCAAGTGGATGAACATCATATTCAAAGATTTTACTAGTTAAATAAATAGAAAGATAAACAGATGAACTTTCGTACTGTTCAGACACCGACACCACACGACGGTCGGTGCTCTCTCGAAACTAAGTTATGCCGTGATGTTTATCATATGAAATTTGGTGCTTCGTGTACACTTGCGATGGAGACGTTGAAGATTAAACCTAAGTGAGCCTTCATTCCGATCATATATGAATACATTTAGCATTATGTGAGGTATCTACTTCCAATCAATTTAAAAATACAGCTAAAATAAAATACTGCGGCCTACGAGTGTGGTGTGTGTCATCCCACAACCTGTAAAAATGTCATACTACCATTACCGCTGCTCTGTAGTTCAAAGTGTAGCTACTTATATATTAAGTTATAGTTATATTAAGTTAAATAAATTATATATACTTACAAACACGCCAGAATAATCAGCGGCAGCGCGTAGACGAATGATTCTGACCAGTCATAATTGAAGCCCAAACATAAGAACAACAAAATGCCGATAAACAACGCAATAAGTCCAACGGATAAGGCCTTCGTATACTTCACCATTCGATTATAACATTGTTTCTTGCGTTGTTTATCCCTCTCTGTGTTGTTTATGTCAGTATGAAGGCGTTCCAGCGTATCCATTCTATACTTGCGCTGTAGATTTTTTTTTAATGAATATTATTCTATTGCTGTGTTAAAATGTAATATAGCACATTATGTTAATATATAGTATTTTACATTAAATTAGTATAAAACAACACAAATAAGGTGATCTCTCTTTATTTGCAGTTTCAGTATTTAATATGTAAAAAAATTGTGAGCACTTCCTTTATTCGTGGTTTTGATTACATACACGACTAAATTCCATGTCCGACGTTTCCCTCAACTTTTCATTTTCCCTCCGAAAATAAAAAAAAATGTTGAAGATGGATCCTTATTTTTCTTACTCTGTTTCTAAAAAGTACACTTAATAATACATTAGAAAAAACTTCCAATAAGTTAATTTAAACACAAAAGTTAGGAGTATTTAAAAAAAAGAAAGCCAATTTTTTCATTTACGATCTTTTTTGGTTGGATAAAATAATTTTGAAAAGCGTTTTCGATAGGGTAGAAAACGATAAGAAAAGTTTCAGAATCGAAAGGAGGGATCGGGATCAAAAGTGGTTGATTTGGCGTGGAATACCCCATACATGTATAGCCAGAGGGAAACCAGTTAAGAACATCTTTCTCTGCCAATTTTTTTTTGTGTTGACGAGCTTTAGTGTTATCGGCCAAGAAAAAAGTTCGTTTTTTTTCTGCCTACACAAAAACCGCCACCGCCAACTTTCAGGATAAAAAAGTACCGCCTGCCATAAAAGCCTTTGCTATGAAATATTACGTACGTGGACCTTCAAAACAATTTAAACTTTGCCGCAGTTCTAGATTTGGAGAATGTCACAAGGTCACCTTCGTGTTTGTGATGCTATTTAGACCTATATAGTAATAATCTTTATCCAACTTAATTGACGGTCCCATTGGGGAACAAATATAAATTAAAATTCCTCTTTACAGTGTACAAATAATTCAAATAAAAACCACACATAACTACGAAGCTTCTTTGACTTTAATTAGACATGAAAGCGTTAAAAATGATTCAGTTTTAGGCGTGCGAATCGCTTACGACACTTATCGACACCACATTAGTACATTGCATCCGTGCGAAGCCGGGGCGAGTCGGCGATAATCCAATAATTCGCAACTGACTCATTCAAAACCACAATATTATGTGCCCCGTCCATTATAACCATTGTATTATTAAATTTGATTAAATGGTTTAATTGTCACAATAATAGTGTTATATAATATGAATATAAACACATACGAGTAGGTAAAACAATTACCGACAACTATAAATAATACTATAAAACTATTGTTGATACAAATTACAGAATATTCATCAATCAATCAAGCTTTTCCTTACTTTATATTACACTACTCACCCTTAGTTTCGATGCAATCTGGCCCATATTCGCTGCAAATTGAATTATCTGGTAAAACTCTTTAAAATAGAATTGCAAATATCTTTATTATTTAATATTCCTTTGCCATAAATTACTAAACTGTACGCAATATCAATACGCACTTTGTGAATTAAGATTACAGACAACATTCATTATATACTAAGACCTAAGAGTGAATGAAATGAATGTAATCATTGTTCTAAGCTACATTCATACACGTAAAATCATTTTTATGGAATCCCCGGTAAATTAATATCTTGTTCAGCACTATTGCCAGATGGCCGAATCGTGTTCCCCCAAATTTAACCAAGGACCCCCTAAAATTTATTTGTAATAAAAAACCTCAGGTTTGTTTATAACTACCTATAATTCATTATAATATTTGAATAATAGAATCATGAACTATTGGAGCGAGAGATCACCGACCATATAGTATATTAACTTAAGTAAAATTAACAGAGGTATTGAACGATTTGAGATCTCGTGTCGCCCCAACAAAAGCGGCGGATGTACACCGTGGGGTTTTAGTGAATAAAAGTCTCACACTATCCACCCTCTCTCCTGGGAGAGTGGCGTGTTCATGCTGGTTCTCCCCACGTAAAAAAAGGTATTGGACGATTTAAAAATAAAAATGTCAAAAATAAGCAGTTGAGAAATATTGTTATCCACTGAACCTGTCTTTTCAAGGAAAGGAGAATAAATAATCATTAAGAAAGCCCATAAGTGTCTTCTCAAGGGATAGAAGGATTTATTTATTTATTTAATGAAAAAACAAATAATAAAATAACTTACTCGTTAACAGATTTTAGGTAATCGAATATAAATTACTAAAACTAATAAGTAAATAATAAATATGCAAGAATATCAAATTTGATTACTGAAACTTTGGCAACACTTTAAATGAAGTTTATATAAATAAAAGCTAGGAATTTATAAAGAAGAAAATATCAAACATACAAAAGCTATTAGTAAAGTAGGTATTTCTGTGTATATATTGCCATGTACGTTATGACGTTAGACTACTATTCAATATGTGTAGAATAATTTATAACCAGAGGCAAAGACGAATATATATAAACTGTTTAAGTTTTAGAATACGGAAATCCCCTCAAGCAAATAAATAATGGTTCCGGCCCTAAAACAGCAAAAAATGTGTGTGCTTTAATAAGCGTTAATACTAGATGAGTTAAATGTTAAATTAGAATGAAGTAGCACTACAGTAACAACAAGCTTCATTATTTTTGGTTTGTGTTTTTGTGTTTATTTACACGTAATTTTATTGTACACGAAGATTATACAATGACAAAATTTACATTACATTACACCTTACCTTACCTGTCAGGTATTACATTGCAATTACCGATATATTTATCAAAGCACATTCTTAATTTGGTATTTCTTGAATGTATACCTATCAAGCTGTCTTTTACTACCAATAGTTGTCTCAGTATTATCTTCTATACATCTATACATATAAATGAAATTGGAGTATCTGTTTGTAATATCGTATACACGATACTGATAACAAAAACACAATTTTTAAAATTTTTGTCTGTCTGTCTGTATGTTCCGGGTAATCTCCGAAACGGCTGGACCGATTTTGACAGAAACTTCACTGGCGGATAGTTAAGATTACAGTGGGTGACATAGGCTACTTTATTTTAGAGTAGCTGTCAACCGTGGCTTCGTCTGTAGTACTATCCCCAAAACGATTGGAACTATTTTAACCTTAAAGTAACATGTACAATAATCACATCAGCTTGTAAAACACTCACTGCAGGACTATAAGCCTCTCCATGGAGGAAGGTGTGGGAATAGTCATCACGCCGGCGTATGTCATATTGACTATTTGAAACGCTCAAAAAGTCCGCAGTTCTATATTTTTCCAATACAATTGTACTGCAAGAACATTTTTCAGGTCCAAGTTTCATCATTATGTTTTTCTTTACATAAACCGATATGTTAGTAACTTAAATTTCGCAAAATTTGATTGGTACGTATCAGAATTATATAAAAACATAAATGTAAGCCTTTACATTTACTGCTTTTTAATTTCAAACTAAGCAAAACTTATGTCATAACTAAACAGCAAATATACCATACATGTAAAGAGATTTAACACTCAGACGCGGAAAAAATAATTATGTCAAATAAGGAACTCTAACTCAGCTCAATAATAAGACTTAATACCATTACGCCACGATGCCTATAGGTACAGTACCTTTGGGTTTTAATTCTCAAATAGCATGACATACATAAACATACCTAAGTCACATCAGAGTTTAAAGGATTATCGTGTGAAATCATCGACAGATTTTTTTACCTTAAAAAGTAGCTTTTCAACATGGTTTCGCCCACGTGAAAATAGTTTTGAGTTATCACTCGGAAACAGTACATTTATTCTGTATGATAGGTACCCTATGTCCTTTTCGTATCCATGCCAATATGTATACCAAATGTCATGATGGTCGGTTGGATAGTTAAAATGTGAAAGCGTAATGAATAAGCAAACTCACTTGTGCATTTGTAACGTTACTTACTATTCGAATTTCTATTTTTGAAATGAAACTTCTTATGGAAGGGCTTTGATAATTATGGCCGGCGACCCTTTTGTGTGACGAAAAGTGGTCGAAGTAAGCACTGTTTTGGGTAGAGTGTTGAAAACACCGATTCCCTTCCAATCGCCAAAATTAAACAACGTCGGGCGCGATCAGAACTTGTATGAGTGAGTGCCTAGGAACATTGCGCGACGTTGGCTTTTTTGGTTGTACGTTTTTTTACAGTAATATTTGTCCCTGTAACGCAAAAGTTGCAGTTCTGTCGTGCACAGCCTGTATTTTCTTTAAGTTATCTATTTACTTTTATATTGTTTTAATATGCTCCATAAAATAATCCAGAATTGAGTAAATTTTAAAATTTTTGATATACAAATATATACTTATATTAATCGAAATAGCTATATCATTTGCTAATATTAAAAATAATAAAGGTTCCATTTGTATTTCTTATAGCACAACCGATAATATAGTGGTTGAAAGCGATGTATAAGCTCGAAATACTATTAATTAAAGTTAAAAAAATAGTTATAGCACAATAAACATTATGATTAGGTCATGGTTTATTCTACACTAAGATATTACTCATTTACAATATTACTATTTACACTATTAAAGAAAAACCCCACAATTCCCTATACTTTATTTATATCATCGCGGAAGCCCCCTAATTTTTCTGTACCATTAAACAATTCCTCATAAGATTAAAAACTACCAAAATTTAGGATTATTCTAATTTAACAGTGTAGTGTTTAGCTTGGCCGAGATTTAAATATACGATTTTTTGGACATGGTTTGAACTGATATCTTTGTGACATAAATGCTAAAACACTCCCAAGGAAATATAGGTAAAATTATTCATATATCAATATTAGACCATCTAAATAAAATTGCAACTCAAAACGATAAACTTTATCTTATTTTAATTAATAATACAATTAAATTAGTATTAAGAGAAACATAATTACAGAAATCTTTCAAATTTTCAGGTTTAATTCGTATTTTAGCACATATATTTCAAAATTTAATTTTTTATAATAAGCAACATTATATGGCACAGGCTATAACGAATCCCGACAAACATTGTGATTATCATCGTTGTTAATTAAGAAGAATAATAAACGTCATGTCAACATTATCATGATTGAATTTATTAGGACTTTAACAAGTTCGCCAATCAGGAGTATGACATGGTAATTTAGTGACATCAGTAGATTCTACTCGCTCCTGCCTGCCGTCCGAGTCGACGCAACGGCAGACGCCACGTCGACACTGAATCCTTCTGAAGTTACCGTTTTTACAGCATACCGGTTTTTCCGTTGATGTACTCATGATTAGTGATGTTTGTGCACATTCTGAAAGCAAATTAACATTAATATTCATAGCAGTTTCAATAATATTTTGATTTTGAAATATATAAGGAAGGTATGACTAAATAATGGTGATTTTATTTTAGTGACATCTGTTTCTGCAATATAGAACTTAATTTGAATAGTTACTCATTGCTATGTAACAACAGATGGCGGTATTGGTCACGGTGTCAGTGGATTTATTATTACATTTACAATATCAACTATTTATATTTGCTATTTAAGTGCATGTACATAGCGGTTTTCTTTATAGACTTTCAGTTTTAAATATAAAACAATGGTAATGACGAATATTTTAGAGACATAAGTTTTTATAATATTAAATTAACATCACATTATAATTGGACAATAGATGGCGTTAAATAAAGCTTATAATTAAATTTTATTTATATTTTTGAAATAATAACTTACTGCAATCCATTGTTTCATATTCGGGTGTATTTGGTAATGCTTCGTAGTCTTCTATTTGCCGTCCACGTTCATCAATGCAAATTTTTCTACATAAACAAAAATATATGTTATGTTGTAAGTATTTTCATTTAATTTAGTAGAAAGAAAAAATAATAATAAATCGGGACGAGGTTATTACTTACTTCATTATACTAAAACAATAGCAGAAGTAGTTAAATACTGTTTTAAAAATGGAAAAAATGAGCTACGACAGTGCTGCCACGGAAAAATACATACATAAAAATTACACTTCTCATATTATCAAAAAGTTCATTTATATAACTCATGCCCGCGATTTCGGTTGCCTTATTTAATAGCTTAAAAACAATAATACGCTTTGCATACAAAATTTATTGTAACAAGTGTTGTCCGTTTTTTTCGAGCTGACTACACTGTTGACCTGGCAAGGCTTCTACAGTTTCACCGGGCTTATAAAAAAAAACTGATTAAAAACTGTTCAGTAGTTTTGCGTGATGCGTGCACAAACACAGACCTCTAAAATTTTATTCGTATATATCAAAAATTGAGTAATTAAAATGAAATAAAACTAAAATAAAAAATTAAATCAATAAAAAGTAATATAAACCCTAAAATAGTAAACAAAACGATAAATTGTGAAATACGTTTATGATCGACTCCTCTCGTTGAGTGGGATTTTTCGAGCACCTGGTAAATTTGGCGTTCATATAAGATTTCTAAGAGCTTTAACTAAATACAAAAATTTGATTTGAATATAACATTTTTAAATTTATTTCGATAGAAGAAACGCGAAAGAGACAACATCTTACTAAAAGATTTCTAAATAAACTTATAAAATAATCATGTATGCAGTGCAGTTCACACGCGGTAGAAGTGAATCCTTCAAAAAAATATAAAATATTCATAAAAATTATACATGTCAACAATACACCACGCTGCACTGGATATAACGCCACACCCAAGTGTTCTTAATTTGTAAGGCGTACACAAAAATACGTACAAACATACACAAGTAGAACGCTCAGATCAGAACAAGTATTACATAGTACTGTATGTAAGGAGACCCCGAATATAATAAACACTGTACAATGTATTCTATCTCATTCTCTCGCACGTAAAATCCTATCGATGTATATGTTTGTCTTTTTTTAATTTAACATTTTGACGTCAAATCACAACAGAGCTAATGAAGTTTTCACTTCAAAACTTACGTTCTATTCCTAGTCTCGAACACCCTTCCATAAGTTCCGTCAGGCAAACACCCAGAGACTGTATTGAAGAAGTCAACAATGAATCCATCTTTTTCACTCTGTTCGATGAATTCCATTCTAGTTCTGATATCTGCGATGCATGGCGTCGTGTAATTGAACGGGCCGTTGCCTTGACTTTGTTGGGGAAAGAGATCTCTGTTTCGATCATCTAAAAAAAATGTTTGTCTGTAAATTGAATTGCATTATTATCCCTGAATTACCATTGGATTGGAAGAGAAGTAGATGCATCACAAGCCGAACGCTTAGGCCGATCGCGCCTCTCTATCGCTTGTTCTGCGCTCTCGCTTACACGCTCGGCTTAGGCGGAACGTGACAATGAGTCATGCTTTTTCGTGCGTACAGCCGACGTTCATCGATTTATAAGGCGTTATCACGACAAAATCAAACCCAGATAGAAACGACTCTATATTCAATATATGATAAGTTACATAGTCTATTTAAAAATATTACTGGGATAACGGATATAGTGGGAAATTTGTGTATAATTCATGCTAGAACACGTATCTCGAGCTGAAAGGTCATGTAGACGAATACACGAATTGTGTCATTTCCTAATCTCTGCTGGTACGACAAGGCTTGACACTATAAAAAAGATTATTCAATTAAAACAGCACTACCAAATTTATTTATCCATTTTATATATTAGTAAATATTTCACGGAATAAATATATATAAAATAAATTTAATGTACCTGTGGTCTGTTAATTAAAAAGGGAACGAAGAACGAGTTACGAACACGTTAGGCCAAAATATGACACAATGTCTTTACGGATCGGTCATTTTAATGTCGTCTGGGATCCCTCAACAAAGATATGTCAGTTTGTTCTGGAAACTGCACTCAAAAACCAGAGTCGGATCTAGGGTAGCGCTATAGAAGTATCAGGGTGGAGACCCCCCAAATTAAATGAAATTTGTTGTTAGTAATTTGATAAAATCAGTTTAATAATGTAAAAGCAAATTCATTTATTCATTTTTTTTAAACAATAAATATGTGTGTTAAAAAGATAAACCCGATCAAATTTCCTTGGCGGTTCTTCTCCATGATTGAGTCGTTTTCCGAACCGGTAGTAGTTTTGAGGTTCATAACCGCCTTCTTAGGGGCTTGAAGAGAATAAATTATATTTGTTTTTGATTTCCCTAAAATTGCTATCCACGTGCATGGCCCGCGAACCATAATTAGACAGCCACGGTTCTTATTGGTATAAATAAGGTTTTACGAGGAGGGCTACAGAAGACAAGATAATTTAAATTTGTCGTATCTGTCTCTGTAATGGTCTGTGTAGTTTTTCCCTTTTTCAGTTCATCCCCTGAAAACATCAGATTCTCACGACGATCCATTCGTAATACTCACAGCATTCCAATTCCGAGATCGGGTGTTCGTTCAGATTGACAGCTTCGTATTTGTCAAGAACGACCCCGGTGATTTCGTCGACGCAGTAACATGTCCTGTTGATGCATTGTACGGGGTTGAAGTTGCCGTCGGATGTGCACCTCGGGCCTACAACGGGCGCGTTGACGCCCGGTTGTATATTCTTCGCTATTTTCTCGTGGAACCTAGAACATTCTGGAAGGGGAAGATATTAAAATATCTAGAACTAGCTATTAATATAGCTTCAACATGAACATTAAGTCATTGAAGTGGTGATGGCTGGACACCGCGTGGATCGACGTAGATCCGAATCCTTGTAGGAGCGTTCGTTGAAGAAAAATATGGTAATGAAACCATAGCATTGTATTAGACTTGTATTTAGCACATTTATCTATCTTATTATTATATCTATATAAAAAATTGTGTGGTTTTATGAAACCACGATGCAAGTGAAACTTTTTTTTGCATCGTAGCATTTTAAAAACTGAGCGCAATATTTATTTAATCATTTTGAATTATGTCTAGGCTGCTCTGCCGAACGCCTCTCGCTTTACATATAATCCGCGGCCGACTGTAAGGCGACATGCGATAGATGGATAAAAATGTACAAAGTTTCAATTTAAAATGGAGGAAAGGCATGGAGGTCTGCTATTATGCGCGTATCATTCAAAAGCTACTGGACACGTTTCCATACATTCTTCTGGGCTTTACTTAAACACTTGAACTTAATCCAAAAAAATATATCACGATAACTTGATGTAATATAAAGTTATTAAAGTTTTAAAGTAGGGCAAGCGGTGTGGTGCATATGCGCAGGAGAGGGGAAATAAATTGATAACACTGTTTACACAGTAATTTTCTACTTATATTTTTGCTTTTAATTGTTTTTATGTATTTTATCCTCTATAATATTATAGTTTCTAAAATAGTCAATGTACTAAAGAAATTTTTGGCCGCGTACCTTGGTAACGCTGGCTCAATCTTGTTAGATACATGAAAGATACTACAGAATTGTACAATTCTACATATCAAAAATGCATATCGATTTTTTTTTCTCATAAAGACAACCCATAGTACTATTTATTGTTTTTCACATATTATAAAAAAAAAAAAAACATTGTTATTTGCGAGGCCATTTTGATGCGTACAGTAATAATATCTTACCCAATAGAATATTCTAGTAACATTGAGCAACTAAATTCGATTAATATTGCCTTTAACAGATCACTCATATTATAAATTAATAATAACATACAACTAAAAAAAATATTTATATGAGGATTCTTAAGTAGCTTTTATGAATTTCATGAACTTTTTATACTAAAGCGTAAAAAAATGAATCGCAATCGTTTCCCCATTTATAACGCTACTACATATTGCAACCATGAGAAGCCGGAACGGGTTGCTAGTAATGTAATTATTAATTTTAAAACTGGTATAGAGTTATACTAACCGCAATGCATATTTTGAGTGGTCACCGTTCCCAAGTTCAACACTTCGCCAAAGATTCTTTCACCTTCTTCGGACTGACAGAAACACCTATGTAGATAAAATATTAATGCATGTTACCATATATTATATTCAATAATTCTTCTATAACAGCCAAATCAGCATGTTTATGAGAACTGGATTTACATATGTTATAACTGGTAGGTAATGAAATGCGGTATTTACTAAAAGAATTTTATTTTACTGCTACACGTAAAGAAAAATATGAAAAACAAGCTATGTACATAGAAATGGACCTGTACAAATATTATATGATAGTACTTAAAATCTACATTAATAACTCTATGATTATAACCCACTTCTGAATTTTTAACGCAACTTGTGTTCGCTTAGATGTCTGCAATAGAAATAACATCAGTCATACCGTAACATGTTTATATAATCGATGAAAACAGAGGGTTGAAACCTCTCGAATTCAATTAAAATTTGTTTTACCACATCGATAACGTTTATGGCAACGGGAAAGATTTGAGGCATGTTATTCTTAGAATTTCATGTTTATAATGTTTCAATGTGGCTAAGTTCCACGCATCAATGCGTCACGGCGCAGCCTTATTTGTTACTGTTGGCTTATTCGCAATATTTGCAAATAATTCTAGACTGTTCCATATAATCAGAAATTGTACATTTTTATACATAGGTTGTAATAATGAAATAAGTACACAATTTTATATGTATACTAGCTGTTACCCCGACTTCGTTCGCCTGAAATTTAGCATTAATTTTTTCTTCAGTGTATAAAAGTGCAGGTGGTGCGTGCACGGCACTTCTTGTTTAATATATGAAATTCTCGCGGAACTTTATTAATTTGTCAAAAATAAAAGTAGCCCCTGTTACTTTTTATAGCATTAGCTACCTGACGATGAAAGTTCCATCAAAATCAATTCAACCGTTTCAGAAATTGAACAAACAGAGAGACTAGCAGACAAAAATATATTTTTTTTTGTTACTATTTACACCGTACATACTTTCTTATCCATTTAGTAAAAAGCTCTTATTTTGACATTATAAGCAGACACTTCAGTTTTATATATTTGTATATGTATATACAAGGAACTTACGTTTGCGTAGGAACGCAATCGAATGCCGCAAAGCGTCCTTTCCCGTCGCAGTGTGGCCGTTGCTCTAATGCGCCCACTTCGCCTCGAGCGTGTCTGGCATCATATTCATCCTGTGCGCTATGACATTTTGATGTGACTGTAAAACATTAAAGCCGATGTCTTTTAAAACTTACCGTATCTCCGACAGCGACTAGATCGGTCCCTAGTATCACAACATTTGGTACCGCACTTGGTATGGTTATACTTACGATTCTAAATTTAGGTTTTACTTTGGCGACAGTTATCATATACTCATCATATCAGCCTGTAAGAGACCCACTACAAGGCTATAGGCCTCCGCCCGAAGGAAGGTATGGGTATAATTACCACGCCAGCTTACGATGTATTTCCGATTACAAAGAAATCTTCAGTTTTATATTTTTCCCACGTACAAGTAGTACTACAAGAACATTTCTCAGGTTCAGGTTTCCTCAAATAGTTTTACTTCACTGTCAGCTGATAATGTTACCAATTTCAATTATTAAATTAACACGTCATTCAAAAAATTCTTCGGTACATGCCTGGGTCCGAATCTACGGCCATCATTTACATATTCCACATGGCTGGTGACAGTGGTCATAAGCAATACCATGTTGTATCTGAACTAGTAAATATTTCCATCATCTCTTTACCCTTATCCCGCTTATTAGGGTCAGAACAATAGGCTTACATATCTCGTTCTTCTATGTCAGCTCATTCTCACTTTTCACTTCTTTTATGTACTTTTATGTTCACACAATTCATACCTTCTTTTGTCTTTCTCTACTGCTACCTTCAAACTTAACATTTCCGATTATACACCTTTTATCTCTCCTCGTGCCATACCCATACCAAGCTAAACTAGCACTTCTTAAGTTCTCCGTTAGTGGTGTATCGTACCATTGTAGTTTCGAGTTATTGCTATTTTTTCCAAAAGTATTTTACAACTATTGTAGATTGTAGACGTAACGAGTATCAAGTATGACGAATAGAGATATATAAATAAAAGCTTCGATAAGTCGGTTATAAGGAAAGATACGAACTCTTTTCAAAGTTTTTGATGTGGAAGCTTCTTTAGTTAGCTACGTTGTGATTAAAAACTCGATGAAACGAAAAAGCGATATTAACAGGAGACAGGAGATAAACATTATACATATGGCCGCGTAATGGCCGCACGCGAAACGCCGAGCTTGTGAATAATAAATACAATATAAAGTTTTTTGTCAGTTACAATGACGTCAATTGTGAAGTGTGCTTCGTGCAACATAGTTATCAGTGAAATACTTGCGTTTATACAGAATAAACTAGATGTAATGGATGTACAAAGTCTCATTAGAATTTGTAGTACCGCCTTCTCTGTCACTGATGTGGAAAAAGCTAAGAATTTGTTATTCGATGCTATTCCTAGCACTAAAAGAAAAATCGTGAGACGACGAGACGGTAAGCTTTTAAAAGATTTAGAAGACATTATTTCCTTATTCCAAAACACGGATCCAGAGATAATACCTGTGTTCGTGGCTAAGGAACTACAAAAATTGCCACCGATCACGTTTGACCACGTAGATGTCACTCGCCTGTTAAAAGACATAATCATAATACAATCAGATATAAAGAATATTAAAGAATCGTATATTTCAAAAGAAGACTTCAATGAATTTAAAACTAAATGTTCAAAAGTTGAAAACAATATTGTGTTGAACGATTTTGATCTTAATGTGCATAAGCCTAGAGGTGCATATATGTTGCGTGACAGTGAGCTAACGGATTTAATTCATACACAGTTGAATGAAAACGTAGCGATGATTGATCAACAAGAAGTAAATAACAGTCGATGTACTCCTTCCCACTTGCAATCAAATCATATGAGTTGCTCTGTTACTCCAAAAGTAACGGACAACAGTAAAATGAAAAGTGGGTATATGGAAAAAATTATTAATGAGACGCAGGTTGACCGTACTATTGGATCTCATCAACATAGTTTCGAGTATAATGAAGTGTCAGAACTTCACACAATAAAGGGTGATAACCAAACGAGTTACACTCGTAAAACTCTGTGTGAACCTATGGTAACGCTCCATAATGAAAAAGCCGTCAGGAGCGGTGAATTACAAGTAAATAAATCACAAGTAACAACTCTGTCAGATATTATCCGTAGAGAAGGAAAATGGAAGGTTGAAGAACCTAGTGAAGAGTGGAAAACAGTACAGAGAAAAAGAATTAGAAATAAATTTTTAGGGAAAAAAGGAAAAGCGGCACTTCTACCAGGTGATAACTTTAAAGCAGCGGATATTAAAATACCGCTTCTTATTTCGAATGTTCACAAGGACACTATTGAGACAGATATAACCAAATATATTTATGAAAAAACGAAGCAAGAAGTTACATTAGAAAAAATAACTATGAAACAAGATAAGGGATATCACAGCTATAAATTACTAGTTCCTAAACATAAAGTTCATATGTTTCTTGACGACCAGCTATGGCCAGATGGAATATCTTTTAGACGTTTCATAAATTTTAGAAATAGAAGTAAAGTGGGATATATACGAGAGATGAATATAAATGAAACTACAAATCATGCAATATCCGTGTAAACTCGTAACATTTAACTGTAAAAATGTTAAAAGATCTTCAGAATGTATAAGGAGTATATGTAGATCGGCAGACATTGTGGCACTTCAAGAAACATGGTTGTTGCAACATGAACTTCAATATTTGTCAACCATTGATAATGACTTCGCATATACAGGTACAACTGCCGTGGATTCATCAACAGGAATATTGCGTGGTCGTCCGTACGGCGGCGTCGCTATCCTGTGGCGCAAAGCGGCATTTACCTCAGTTTCTGTGTTGAATTGTGACAGTCCGCGAATAACAGCAATTAAAGTAGTAACTACACACCGTTCGATACTGGTTTTTAGTATTTACATGCCTGTTGAGAAAGATGTCAATCTAATCGAATTTACGGAGATACTAGCCAAAGTAAGTGCAATTATTGACAGTACTGGAGTTGAAGCAGCTTTTATTATGGGCGATTTAAATTCACACCCATGTACATTATTTTGTAAAGAATTATTACAGTTTTGTGAAGAACAAACGTGGCAATGTGCTGATTTCGAGAAGCTAGGTATGAACTCGAACTCTTATACTTTTGTGAGTGATGCACATGGCTGCAGGCGATGGCTCGATCATTGTTTGACAACAAAAGCGGCATTCCAAACTATTATGAATATTAACATCCTTTATAATGTATATTGGTCCGATCATTATCCTCTGGAAGTCGTTTCGGATTTATTTATTGTTAGACCAAAAATACCTGGCAATGTTTTTCAAAATAAAATAGCATGGGGTGTCCGACGTTCGGAACAAATAGAAAGATATTCTAAATTGTGTAATGAACATTTTAGGGATATGCATTTGCCTGAAGAACTGTATACTTGTTGTGATGCTATGTGTAATAACGTTGAACATAGATTAACCTTAGATAATATGTATAATAATATTGTTAAAGTGCTAAGCGAGGCTGCTATCATGAGCTGTGAAACTAATATTAATAAGAGGAATAGAGTTATAGTGGGGTGGAATAAATATGTTCGCGATGCTCACAGAGTGGCCAAGTTACACTATGAAATATGGGTATTATATGGTAAACCGAGATTCGGCAATGTTTACAATCAGATGTGTGAAACTAGAAAAGTTTTTAAGTCCAAATTGAAATGGTGTCTGGCTCGTGCAGACCAGATTAAAATGGATGTATTAGCTTCTCATCACACGAATAAAAATTTTAAGCAGTTTTGGAAATCTACAAATAAATTAAGTCCGAAACTTGGTCAACCTGTGAGTATAGAGGGTATTAATGATCCAAAGAATATTGTAGAACTATTTAAGAATCATTTTATTGTAGAACCACGAGGAGAAAAAGAAACTCAAATTAATAATTCTGTCGTCTGTAAAGGCGAGAAACTTCTGCGATTCTCAGCTAAGCAAGTAGGTAACATTATTAAAAATATGACAAGTGGCAAATCTCCTGGTCATGATAACCTTAGTGTTGAACACCTGCAATATGCAGGAGTTCACTTGCCAAGAGTAATAGGTATGTTTCTATCTTTGTGTATAGGACATTGTTATCTTCCGGAAGATCTGATGAAGACGATTGTTGTGCCAATAGTCAAAAATAAGACTGGTGACATATCTGTATTAAGTAATTATAGGCCTATATCTTTGGCAACAATAATTGCTAAGGTATTGGATGGTTTACTTAAGTCACATTTAAATAATTACATAAACTTACAGGATAACCAGTTTGGGTTTCGAACGGGTCTATCTACTGAAACTGCTATTTTGACTTTAAAGCAAGTTGTGAGATATTACACAGATAGGCATACGCCAGTGTACGCATGTTTCTTGGACTTATCAAAGGCTTTTGACAGGGTAAAATATCAAGCTTTATGGCAAAAGTTGCAAAACACTGGAATACCAAAGGAAATCTGTTTAGTTTTTGAATATTGGTACAGCAATCAAATCAATCATATTCGATGGGCTGGAACTCTTTCTAAAGCATATAAACTTAAATGTGGGGTGAGACAGGGTGGTCTGACATCACCGAATTTATTTAATTTATATATAAACGAACTGATCCTGAAACTGAACAGCATGCATGTCGGTTGCTATATTGATGGAGTAAATGTAAATAATATAAATTATGCCGACGACATGGTGCTGTTGAGCCCTTCGGTTGGTGGTCTCAGGAAATTGTTGCGAGTATGTGAAGATTATGCTGATTTATTCGGCCTTAAATACAATTGCAATAAAAGCCATTATATGCTATTTAATCCTCGTGATAAGGCTATTACTTGCAATCTAACTGTGAGTCTTGGCGGAACTGCTTTAGAAAGGGTTTCACAATTTAAATATCTCGGACACTACATTACGGAAAATATGAAAGATGACAAAGATATAGAAAGAGAGCGCAGGGCATTGTCGGTGAGAGGAAATATGCTGGTCCAGAGGTTTACTCGTTGCACACCTAGTGTAAAAATAACTCTTTTTAAAACATATTGTCAGAGCTTCTACACCAGCAATCTCTGGACCTCATACACTCAGCAATCGTACAATGCCTTACGTATACAGTACAACAATGTCTTCAGGGCATTGTTGAGGCTGCCTCGATATTGCAGTGCATCGGGCATGTTTGCTGAAGCTCGGGTGGATGATTTTTACGCAATCATTCGTAAAAAAGCCAACTCCCTGATGGATCGATTGTTTGGCAGTTCAAATACTGTCTTGAAAATGTTGTCGGGCAGACCCGATAGTTTGTTTTGTCGCAGCTGGGCAAAGTTATTAAAGAGTGTGTGCACCTACACAAGTGAATGAATTTGCTTGTGTAGGTATAGATTGTAAATATGTCAGTACCTAATTTATATTTTATATCTTTACTAACATAGGTTAAGTTTACTAACAAAATGGATGTAATGTCTGAGTGAAATAAAAAAATTATTATTATTATTATTATATACATCTATGATATTTAAAGTGTGAGAAAATGAGAAGGAATACATTATACAGTGTTTCTTATATTCGATATTTCTTCATTGTATAACTACACACACTAATACTTGCTCTTGTATTAAAATGTGAGTGTGTGCGCTTGCGTATTACGAAGCTTTGAGAGAAGGCATCATAAGTATCGTGGTGTATTCTTCATGTGTACATGAATCTATTTACATGGGCTTAATATTTTTGACATGAATATTTCAGCATTTTTTTAAGCTTTCTTAAACTACAGCTCGTCAATAGCTACTAAATAAAAAATGAATATCGATTAACAAATAGAGGAGAAAAATGTACTGAACTGTGTTATTTTTACCTATTTATATGGAGATGAAGAGAAGAATATTATCTTCTATATCTCAAGAAATAATTTTACTGGAAAGGCAAAAAAATTAGTACTAACAAATAATATAATAAATATAATATTTACATTTTAAGGTCGTACCATTTTGTAAAGTAACATCTCTAAATAATTAAATCAGTTCTTACTTCTCTGACAATAATTGTGTCCGTCCGATGGATCACTTACGCACGTAAGTCCTGCTCCGCATCTGCCGACAGTCACTCCCGTACCCGGGCCTCCAGTGCTGCAGAATTCATTCTCACCTGAGACATTACCAGTAAAAATAAATTAGGAATTTAATATAGGATAGGTAATAAAATAAATAAATAAAATTAAAAAAAAATCTTTATGTCAGACAAAAGTCCATCTGGTTAGTATACACACAACTTAAAAACTAGTGTTAGTACTTACATCTAATAGGAATAGCAACTAATTTTGTTCTAATAATAACTCTACAGAGGTATGTAAGCGTACCCAATGCCCCAGTATAGGACTATCCCACCTGCCTGCCACACTATTCAGAATGCTGTTGGGACTGGCGCGTACCCTGCGTATGAGTGAGGCGCATCTCTTGCGCATGTATGATGGCGTGAAAACCATCAATTCTCGCTTCCGCGAACATGCCTGTATTATTATTGTATTGTAATGGCAAAAACGTTGCAAGGATTTACTGTGAAACCACAAAAAAAAAAACAATTTCTATAAGGCAACATTACTCCTGATTCTATGTTCCTTTTTTAAGAGTTCGGTTGCAATAAGGATACACAACCTGTTCCCACTTGATCCACAGGAATAGCAATCAACCGATCATTGATTGAACTCAAGATTATGAGTTCCTATTATGAATCCTATTTCGAGTTGGTTACGAAATGCAGTGTCCATTTAACTACATTCATCGCTGAATTGAACTACTTTACTATTGCCTGATGGTGGGCATTTTAATGAGAGCCTCGTTGGAAGTATTGAACGAGATGAGCCGAGATATTAATAATATGGAAAAAGGATTTGACGTCGTAGAGAATTGTCGTGGCGTATTATACGCCTTAAAAATAAAAATTAAGTATCTCATAGTGAATTATTACATTATAGACAAAAATACTAAATAAAAATAGTTTTTTAAGAAATTTCTACGCATTCAGCTTTCGCATTTACGAGTATATAGCCGGCAGCGCGCTATGCTTACTGCTAGAATTACGACACTCGCACGTACACACTCTTATGCAACAGAAAGAGATAGAGAGAGAATATCGCATGAAGGAGATATAACGCATTCTCCTTACGTGACGATTATTACCAGTTAACTCTTAACGCAAGCCGCATTAAGGAACTTCTTTTAGAAAAGAACGTTAGTGATCCTACATATAAACAAACTTACGTAAGAATGGCAAACAGTACGGGCAACAATTGCAAATGGACGGTGAAGGCAACCAAAGTCCTGTATGCGTCGCATTGTTGATGCTACAATAATGCGACGTAGCGGTACAACCGACTTCGATCCGATGATTCTGAAATAGATAACAACAAACTCCAGTCATTTTAACATTTTATATAAATTCGTAATATTCCATAATATTTTATTAAAGAGAAACTTTTTTTACATCGCTTAAAATTTTTTTCACCCATCTATGTCATGTCGCATTACAGCCGGCCGCGGTGTAGGAATACAGTGAAAAGCGCTCGCCAGAGAAGCCAAAGCCAATATAGCAGCACCCATGGCCCAATTTAGGGATTTAAATAAATATTTTGCTCAGTTTTTAAAATACGTCTATCATCTGGATGATTGTTTTTATATTGAACACACGCAGATTGAAATTAAAATTAATAGTTGGCTATTTTGTCCACTATTGATTTCCCATTTTCCAATTATTAAACTAAGATTTATAACGCGATTTTAATACCCTAAATCGAATAATTTTCGGAAAATTTTCAGTTAAATGCTTACGATCCGAAAAAAACATTTCACTTGCATCGTGGTTTCATAAAAGCACACAATTTTTCTTTCGTATAAACCTGGGCCTGACAACAAAAAATACTTAAGATGTACAAATATCGCGAAACTTTTTGACCAGTCTGAATATAAATGCACAGAAAACGAATTGATAATACAATTGTATTATACACTAAAGACAGCTTAAGGATAAGTAAATGCCAATTTGAAATTCATATGGCGATATTTGAACTTTGTTTTGTATTAAACTCTATATACTAGCTCAGTCCCACCCGCTTCGTTGAGCATTAAAAGTAAGGGATGGTAAGGGATTAATAGAATCATAAATAAATAGCCTAGAACATTCTACGAAAAGTTCCACATCGAACGGTTATAGTGTTATGCCGATATATTTAGTAGCTTTGAATTTTCATTATATATTTATATATAATAATGCACGTTTAGCACGCATATTGCGGTTTGCCGCAAAAATTTGCTTTCTCGCAGAATCATCGCGATAAGGAATCGTTAATACAAGCGTTTGCATACCACATAAATCTATAAAGACTATAAATTTTTGCGGTTGGTAACTCCCCCACGACGAATCGTGTTGCATACAAACCTTAAAAATATCGGTATACTTAAGTAGTCAGAATTACGAAGACACTAAGTTTTTATTAAGGAAAAATTACTTTTTTTTTCATATATGCAATTGTTCGTGCAAACAATGCATTTTATACGTATAAATAAAATAATAGAGGTATTTCGTTATACGCGCATCCCTCAAAAACTGCTGAATACATTTTGATAATTTTTTATGTTTGGTTTTATTTCATAGACACTTGGTCTTTGTCTAAAAAAATTCAAAATTTCTTCATTTAATATAAATTTTACGAAACTTTTAAGAGACTGCAATTTTATAAGAACTTCAGCTCCAGCGTTGGGGTGTGCATACGCAGGAGAAAGGGAGTAAACGGATGACATTGTTCACAAAAAAGTTTTGTAGGCAAAGTAATTTATCGCCTTCCATTTTACTTTTTTGTTTTTCCTCTGTATTGAAAATATATTATTAAGATAATATATTAAGCTATATAATAAAGAACAACACAGAAGAAGTCACGGATATCATCAAATTAGATTAATAAAAAAATACCGCATTGGCTTACCACGTGCTGGTTACTTCTACCCCTGTTGTCATGCTCTTGGAGTACTTGAATCTCAATTATACCAATAGCTTATACAATTATACATTTATTGAAGGATTTGAATACTAAAAATAAAAATGTAATTTTACACTGGATACTGTCTCATATAGGTTGGATAGTAAATGAGAAAGTGGATCGATTGGCAAAAGTTGCTCGTACCAATGGAATACCATTGAATTACTATGCTGATCTTCTTTATCTTCTAAGAAAACAATGTCGTGAAATGTGGAAGGAATACATCGATGAGCTATCAGTTGACAAAGGTAAAACCTTACAACCTACTTTACTGCGCGTACAGACATATACATACATACATAGGCTTTCAACCAATGGATATTATGCGGAATTGGTGCGAAATCGATATCTAGTCAATCGCATTACTTATTACATTAAAACAATATCGGCACCAATGTGTTTAAATTTAAAAGTCTTCAATATAATAAATCTTAATTAAGTACCTACTTATTATAGAATAATTACGATATTTAGGAGTTTAAAGTTGCATTAAAAGAATAATTTAACAAATCGACTGACAATACAGAATTAATTAAAGATATTTTAACCGTTTTACGGCAACGTAAGTGCCTAAACGATTTAGACAAATTTATTGACGCTCTGATATTTATAGTCACAGAAGGTACGTGAGAATCTTCAAAAAACAACTTTTATTTAATTGCGTGTAATTTTGTCAGCGTATACTATACTCGAATACGTTCCCTTCCAATAAAAGCTATGTAGGTATATAGCCGTTTACCGCTGTGGAGTTGAGGCTATCGCGATCGCTTCACATTAGAAAAACAACTGACAACGGCAAGTGTCTGCAAACTATAGTCTGTTATAAAGAGTACATTTTCAGTTTTTAAGGTATTTAATGAAATTATATGTTGCTATGGTCATTTTGACCTAAAGCAACGAAAACATTTAATAGGGTCGATTTTTATGGTATTCAATTAAATTATATCTTGTTAGGGTTACTTTAACCATTTTTTTTTATAGTGGAGAAATCATACATTGGATACACTCCCACTGTCGGGGGATAGTGAGAGGGTTATGCCGGACTCCTACCAGCTATAACTGCCCTGGCTGCTCAGCGCGTATGTAAGCCAGGGTCGAGGGATTACGATGAGCTAACTCCGAAACCCTGGTCACGCGCTCGCGTCACCTGCAGATGTTAGGCAGGGACCCTCCTCGCGGAAAGAGACTTGTTCTCTCTCCAAATTCCTCGTAGGAAGCGGCGGCGAAAGACCAAGCTTCATCCTCTCGGGCATTTCTTATGCGGCAACGGACGACCCCGCGTCCGTCACCTAAAGGCGTGTTTTATGGAGGCCTTAGATAGTGCTGGAAGGGTCTCCTCCTTTGGGTCATTTTGACCTACATTAAATTGCCTAAAGCAACTAAATTATTTAATAGGATAACAATTAACTCTATATTTGCTAAAATAAACATTGCAAATAACCAAATATTTTTAATAATATATAAGGCATAAGGATAATTTGCAATTATTGATTGCGGGTAATCCTTAGAAGAATCTTATTAGAAGATATTTTGTCGATGACTGTAGATACTTTTAAGATGTACAATTCTGTAATATATTATTTTTATGCATCGCTTAAGGTTGCTACTAATAACAACTAGATGGCGTAATGTTATAGTGTGATTGTCATTATGTATATTTTTTGTAATGAAATGCGAACGAAATCACGGGCGATTGTAAGTAAATTTATGAAAGCCAATTATATTTATCTCTTTTAAATTCTAGTAGATTATTTATTTAATTTCCAAGTTTGTTCCGCCATGACTCACTAATATAGGAATCTAACCTATCAAATTAATAATAAAAATAACAAAGAAACATGGCTGATAAGGTTATATTAAATTAAGATTATAAATCAATTGAAATAAACGTAGATTTATTTCATATAATGAACAACTATACATTTTAATACAGTTTATTTTTTAAATGCCATCGACATTTCAAAATTCAATTATTTAGTATCAACAAAGAAGTAATTTATTAAATCTTGCTTGTTTAATAATTTTATGAATAGGAACTCGAAGATTTATATGACCTTAACCGTCCTTACGCGTAATTTAAAAATTACTCATGATTCTTTTAGGCTTTAAAACCACTAACATTAGATTACTTGTACGGATTACTGATATTTGTTCGGACAAGTTTCCCAAACGGCTAAACAGATTCTATCGAGTCTTTTACTTGTTGATAGAGGGCTCTTCCGCGTATTTTCCAGACTGCATATTACCAAGCATTCCCATAAAAGCTCAGAAGTAATGCTAAAATCGGTAAAATAAAATAAAAGTAGACATAATTAAATTTCTACATAAAACATAGATCCCATGAAACAACCTAATGATTGACACAAAGATAATGTTGCTTGCATAAGTTAATTATAGCTAATAGCTTGAATAAAATTACTTACTCTACAGAATCCCTCTTCGCAAAGTATATTCGAACAAGTAACGAATTGTAAGAAGCATAAAAACAAACACAAACAAAATCGTTTAGTGGCGGCCATTTTGTCACTGACACTGATTTGAATATCGAATCGGGTTTTTGTTTTATCTATATTTATAATTATCGAAAAGATAATCTATTTTATTCGAGGAAGTGTATTGAATACAGTAATTGTGACGTCATTAATAAAACATCAATACATCACTACATAGTATAAAACAAAGTCGCTTTCTCTGTCCCTATATCCCTATGTATACTTAAATCTTTAAAACTACGTAACGGATTTTGGGGCGGTTTTTTTTTAATAGATAGAGTAATTGAAGAGGAAGCTATATGTATAATAACGGTATATGTATAATAACATAAATTAAATAGTGGAGAAATACTGTTATTTTTAAGGTTACTCCAAATTTTACGCGTGCGGGCCACGGGCATTAATGAAAAAATCAAAACTACTGTATCGATTTTAATCATTTTTTCAGTAAATGACATAGGCTATATATATATCTTATACCCGTGCGAAGCCGGAACGGGCCACTGGTATAGTATATAATATAAAAATGTCTTAAATTAAAAAAAAAACTAAGGAGCTGCTGTCGACTTAGATACAAGACCATAAGCATATACGAATAGCGAAAATTCATAATCAGTCCCATCTCATTAAATAACCTTCTAGAAATCAATTAATTTACTGGCCTTTATAATAAAATATATCCATGCTTATTAGATTTACTTGTGCTTTAATAAATATGTTCAACGAGAAATCAGAGAAAACCAATATTAGCTACTACACATCCATAAATTTAAAGAATCAAAATTCTGAAATTTGACCGTAATCAAAAGCGAAAAACTAAAATGTCTCATTTATTTTTGATTTCATGGAAACGATTCAGAAATATATATAAAAAATTCTCGGAAGTGTCGTTTTGATTATTTTTATATATGTAATATATGTATATATATATCTCATTAGTACATCATTAGTCTCTTTCGTAGCCCAGCACCCAGATCCGTACGGCATGACTGGTCTTATAATAGTTTTATACACTTCTCTTTGAGTTTCAATGGCGTTCATAGGTTACAAGCTACCTCAAAAACATATCGCCATTTCATCCACCCTGCATTTATCCTATTCCTCACGTCCTTGTTGTTGGCACCGTCGCTTTGTATCATTGAACCTAGGTATTGGAAATTGGAGCAGGCAGGTAAGGATACACCAATTAAAGTTATATGATTAAAACTGCATAGACTGCCGAAGCCATAACATAAATGGTCTATTAATTTTCAAACCAATATTCTCCAGTTTTTCTCGCCGTTTACCCAGCCTACTCTGGACCTCGACAACATTTTTTCGAGCAAAAATAACACCATCAGGAAACGGCATACATCGAGATGCCTCCTCCTGTATATCTGATGTTAACGCATCCAAAACAGGAAGATATAAATATGGGTTTAAATCTGAACCCTGATGCAAACCTACAGTCACATGGAAATTTTCAGTAACTCTAGCCTCGGATCTAACGTGAGTTTTGGCTTGACTGTACATACAACGAAAAGTTACAAGTACTTCCTAGGTACTTTTCTTTTTCAAAACCTACTAGAGGTCACCTCGTAGTACTCCGTCATATACCTTATCCAGATCATCAAACACCATATGCAAGTTCTTATGGACACGTCTGTATTTTTCACAGAGTTACCTAAATGCAAAAATGACATCTGTTGTCATACGCCCAGGTATAAACCCGAATTGATTTTGAGTCACACCAGTTTCATCTCTTATTCGTCTCGCTATTGTCCTATTCCCAAACCTTCATACTATATGACATGAGCTTTATTCCTGGATAATTGTTACAGTCCTTCACATCACCCTTATTCTTAAAGATAGGCACCAATATGCTATTGCACGATTCATTCGAGATCGCCTCCGCTAGTACCATCTTATTAAAGAATGCCATCCATATACTTTTAAAAACTAACATACCTCAATAGATATACCATCTAACCCCTTAGTTCCAAAATTGGTCCAGGTTAACCACCAGGGCTCCACGGGAGACTTGTCGGGAGTCTACGTTGTCATGACAAAAACAATGGGGGTTCATAATTCGTAAACGGGTACAAAAATAAAATTGAGCAATTGCAATTGGGGTTCAACGATATTGAATGTCAGTTAAGTGGGTCGTGAGCTTAATTTTGGCTTCCCACGAATGGTGCATTTCTATAAACACATACTATATACTTTAACAATACTTCCTTCTAATATAAAGACACATCTATTCATATCAACGGAAAAAAGCTTATATTTAAAGATGAGAAATTTGCAGAAATAATCCCAGGTATTAATTAAGAACAAAACACCTAATGCTTTTTGCATTATGTTGTGGTAGGGCGCGGGGTATGAAGCTAGGTATAAGCATGAGGCAGATAACTTTCTAAAAAGAAAAACATGTCTAAAAATGTCCCCGACAATTACTCGTCGGGGGAATGTGCATTAAAAAAAAAAAAAACAGGAGCCTGACTTAACCCTCACGCTGTTCCCCGGCAGTGTCCCCGATGTGGGATTTTCCCCTGTATATAAAAAGGGCTTTTTCATAGCTCGCTTGACTAGCAACAAATTTCAACCTGAAAATCTGTCGCCAAGCAGCTATAGGTGTGTTGCAACAGCTGAACTTAGGAGCTAGTTAGTGTGTTTACCATTTTAAAACCCCATCGTCATTTAATATCTAATGAGATCGTTGCAATAAAATATATAATAACAACTAATTTAAGTTTAGAGTGAACCAAAAGCGTTGAAGTGTAAAACGCTATTTAGTTAACTTATCGCGTTATCAGCGAGCGTCGGATCTTACGTTTCACTTATCATGTGATAACGGGAAGAATTTACTGAACACACAATCGCATGTTTGAGTTCTGTGGCAACGCTTTATAATAGTTTGCCGAGAGATTATAAAGATTTTAGACCGTCTCGAAACTGGAGTACCTAATTAGATAATTTAATTTCTTATAGAGGCCGTTCGGGGGTTACGTAATAATCATAACTTATAGTAATTTTTAACCAACATCAAGAAGGAAAAGTTTCTCAACATGGTTTTTTTTTTTAATTTTTATAACCTCAAAACTTTTAAGGAGGTCTCATTTAAATAATAAAAAATAAAACCTATTAAAAAATAAATACTCTAAAAGAATGGACTGCTGCTGCTGTCTGAATAGCTACTGCTGAATAGCTATTGAAAATAACTTTCTAGGTATATGCAGCAGAATAATTCATAGAGAATAATTTGTAAAGATATCATTTGTGTCGGTAAGTGTCAAAAAGTTGGAAAAAATCCTGCTACATGAGAGTTATCCTGAAGTGAGCTGCATAAAATTACATTAAAATAATGTATGGTGTAATGCTAACTAATATAATAAGTCCAAATTTGAGTTTCTTTGTTTGTAACACTTTCACATTTTAATAACTCAATCGATAATTATGAATTTGTGCAATCATAAAACGTTTTCGATATATATATTTTTTTATTTTTCATCTTAGACACTTACGAGTCCTTATCTTAAATAAAACTATCACAATTTCTTCAACATTTTATAACACTACGTTTTATTTTTCGTCTATACATAAAATATATTGTTAAAATAATTCACGCGGCAGACGATGGGGTGGGTGTCAGCTAGTTACGAATATAAAAAAAGAGTCAGATAAAACAAGCAGTTCAAATGAAACACAAAACAATGGGAGCAGTAATGAAGTTAATATTTTTCTTCTAGATTCTTCTATTTCTTCTGAAGTAATGTTGAGCCAGCATCCGTTCATAAAGAGAGCAACTCCATGACAGTGTTTACTACCAATACTGTCGACGGATAGCTCTCTTCATTAACAGATTATAGGCTGTTATTTCATTTCTCCTTTCTTCTTCATATTACTTCTTCTATATTTCCTCTTTGTTTCACTCTTGTTGTAAGTTTATTCTTTAGTTTACATTTTTTTTACAGATTTATATGCTGTCGTTTCGTATTTTCTCGTTCTTCTTGAATTAACTTCTTCTACAGGATTCAATTTTACACTTTGTCCTATTCGCTATAAGTTTTTGTCACTTTTGACAAATAAAACAAGGTCGCTTGTTCTCGTAACAGTCTTTGAAGCTTTTGTTAGCGATGCGATGAACTGCTGGATTCCTGTAATTGTTTCAATAGAATTTTGGTTATATCATGATAAAAAAAATATAATTATGATGACCACTTGAGTAGAGTAGGGATGATAGCGTAACAAATAGACAAACTGACATTATACATATGAAAACATTTTTATTTTTTTTATATTATAGGGGGCAAACGAACAGGTGGGTCACCTGATGGTAAGTGATCACCGCCGTCCATAGACACTAGCAACACCAGGTGAGTCGCAAGTGCGTTGCCGGCCTTTTAAATATGTGGGCCTCCGGCGCTCTCACTGACCGAACGAAACGCAACAGTGCAACCACTGTTACTTCACGTCGGTTTTCTGTGAGAGGGTGGTACTACCCCGGGCGAGCCGACCCATTCATACTGAAACCAGTAATAGCTTCAGCGTAGCTCTACCACCTACTAACTTGCAACTCAGCCATATTGAACTAGTTCTAGTATTAACACTAGTATCCGCATTTAAATATATACAAAATTCTTACAGCAACAAGCGCCAAACTTTCGCTCCGCCGAAGGCTGAGTTACACAAATTATTTGCACCGACCAAAAATAATAATAAAAAAAATACATCAAAATACGCCTACAATGTGTGTCGCAATACCGACGTGTGAATTGGTTAAACACGCCCTATTTGTAAGTATGCACAGTTTGTCGCTACTGTTTGCGCTTCTTTGTAACGCCGGCGCCGTACCGCGTCGAACATTTTTAACGGTACTGCCAATTGGCTGGCCGTCGTGATGCCCTTTCTCTGATTACGTTATTTCACACAAGATCACACCTGTTACTTTTCTTTTAAGGTTATTACAATCAGAAGGTATGGTGTAACAACTATTTGTGGGCATTTTTGTTAGCACTCGGAATTTCGGTTCGAGAACATTCTTTATACACCGTTTTCCCGACCACTATGAAATTTAACAAGATCGAAGTGTTTTATCTAGTACAAAACCGAGCCTCGGATCTATGGCCAGCGGCAAACCGGAGCACCCACCCCGGACGGCAATTTCAAGGTGCGCCAAAATCATAATTCTATATGATTAAAAAAAAACAACTTGCTCTACAAAACGTCTGGTATAAGAAAGCCTGGTTGGCTCACCGTCGACTTGTAAGAAAAAGGCGCCACCACATGTCTACACCACAAGTGAACTTGTGATCTCTAGATACTGTATTGAGATTTGTCGAGTCAAAAACTGATGTTTTTGTACTCCCTTTTTTTCGGGTATATAATTTCATGTCACAATAATGACAAAGTTATTGGATAAGACATAAAGGGTAAAATTTAATTAACGGATTCTTACTGTCCCCCTATACGAAATATGCCAACCATAATATATTTGTGAGTTTTTTTTAAGAAATTTATTTCAAACGCAGGAGAAAGAAGAGACACTATTAAGTTTCTGCCCCGGTTCCAAAAAAAATCGTAGATCCGGGCCTGAGGAAATATAAGTATAATTTAGATTGAATCCGGAAAATGTACACTGCAGCCTTCACCGTTATGTACAGACAACTTAAAAGGAGCCGCAGTACTGAGGCAATTGACAATAGATTGCTACTCCCGAGAACTAAGTTGAAACTACTCGTGTGTCAGTAGGTACATATTACGAATAACACCTTTCGGAATGGAAGACAGGAGCGACAGAAATAAGCGTGGAAAATAACTTTAATATATAGGATATTTGCATACAAGTTGCTACGAATACAGACAAAGACAGCGGGTAATTTTCACCTAGAAAAATGTACCGTTAACGAGAGGTATATCAAATTTATAATTACTCGGATGAAGCTTTGCGTAAAAGCTAGCATATTTTTATCATTCCAACTGCTGGAAAACAAGGCAATCTTGTCTAGTACCATCAACAACAAACACTATTGCCTTTTCCAATAGCTACATTTTTCTTTTTATTAATACATTCTCTTATATAAACAGATATTTCCCATTCCCATTCCCATTTCCATATATAGCAGTTCCTAATTGATAAAGAAAAACAATGGACTACATTAATGCCGTCACCGCAAGAAATGTTTGATTTATGTCATGATTGTAGAAGATATTGTAATTATACTCAATCTACTGAATTCTAAACATGGGTGGTAAATATACAAAATAACACAATGCAGTATTTCAACAGACACATATGTAAGAGTAAACACACGAATGCGGTGCAACAATCGAAGATAAACGAACCGCAAATTATTTGATGCTACGCTGAACGTATGCGACGAGACGAGAATTAACAACTTTATATCGTTTAGCTTACGGCTAATTTTGACACTTGGTTTTCAGATGTGTTGAAAGTTTTTAAGACTGTTCGAAGCCGACTTTCGATTGAAGATGACATTTTAATACTAAGCTTACTTCACAACATACAGTCCAAATTGAAATGTAAATCTAAAGAGTGTTTCTCAAGTGTAACTGCCGGACCACATCCATCCATAGGTGCTTAGCTATAAATTTTCAACCTTAGGGTGGTGATTAGCCAGGCGAGCTTAGAAAAACCTTACCAGCATCATGCTTAACATGACTGACCCTTATTCTTACTAAAATAAAGATGAATGTGAATTTTTTTTTTGCTACGCTTATACAACTTAACTATTCAACCGATCCCCATGAAATTTTACCAAAAATGTTGTCAGGAGTATAGAAAAAGACTAAGGGTTTATCTAGAAATATTGCACTGTTCGCGAAAGATAGATTAAATCGATATTAAAGCGAGGGAACCCGCAAGCAAAAGCTAATTCTAAAATAAATGACACTTACATGAAAACTTATTTTAAAAGATAAATAAAAACATGAAGGTAATATTATTATTATGTATGGTACAGTTAAACATCAGAGTTCAAAATTGGAAGGAAATGGCAATTTTATTCGTCTAGATAAAGATCGACATAGATCAGATGTAATACGCGACATAGTAGCAAGAGAAGTAGTAGACATTTGGATTTCAATTGGACGCAATTACCATGCAAATTATAATAGGGTAAATTGACTCGATTTTAATTCTTGACCTTTCGCTATCAGTTAATGTCCATCCATCAGCTTAGATGGATTGTTGATCTATCGATATCGTACGGATGCCTTAAAAATAGAGGAAATTGCTGCTATCAAATTTACTATCCAAAGTTATTTTAAACTAAAAACAAAACGAAGATCTTTGCGAGGCTTATGACATTGTAGACGACCTAAAAAATTGCCCATAAGAGACAAATTTTACACTGAAATTACAAATGCGATGTACATAAACATAATGCACGCACGTTTCCAATTATCATGGTATGTCTAAACGCCTGTGAACTGGTATCTCACGATACACGACTAATTTGATTGGCGGGAGTTGCTCAAGGCAATGTGTCGGGTCCGTTACTCTTAATGTTATATGCACATTCATTAGGCGACAACAATTATAACTGGGATACTAAATTGTGGTTTAGTGCCAATAAAATCACAACATCGACATTTCTGCTTCGTTCTCATTGATGCCTCAATCTGATAGAGATATTTAATGGAAATGTTCAATAAAATTGATAATAAACTAGTTGCCCGCTCTTACTTCACACGAAGAAAATAAGACCAAATCTACCTTTTCCAAAACGACCATGTGAACGCCGATCTGTCAATTTTGTCCATATTTATTAAGATCTCCTAACAGACTTCTATCTTACTCTCTCACACATTTTTTAGTTTTTGCACTTTTTTGTATGGATTTTTTAATAATTTTCTTTCATACAATCCTTGCCCTGATAATTACAAACACGCCAAAAAAATATTTGCTAAATAGGTATGGCCGTTCTGAAATGATGGCCTAATATACATTCAGCAATTTATTTATCCATACTAATATTATAAATGCGAAAGTAACTCTGTCTGTCTGTCTGTCTGTTCCTCTTTCACGCCTAAACGGCTGAACGGATTTTGATGAAATTTGGTATGGTGATAGATGATAACCTAGAAATGGTCATAGGCTATAAATAATCACGCCATCGTTCTTAGGGGGTAGGCAGTAGGCAGATAACTAAATTGAGTTAGTGATTTTTAGTCGTTTTTGTTGGGACTTTTGCTCTTTCACGTATAAAAGGCTGAACAGATCTTGATGAAATTTAGTAAGGTAATAGATGGTTACCTAACTCAGTTTAAGAGATTACAGTTTCCGCTGAAAATCGCATTCGCTATGACGATAAATAAAGCTCAGGGGCAAACATTAAAAGTAGCCGGCATTAATTTAGAAAAGAGTTGTTTTTCTCACGGACAATTATACGTGGCTTGCTCACGTGTTTCAAGTCCACAGAATCTCTATGTGTTGGCCAGAGAGGGAAAAACAAAGAACATAGTTTACAAAAATGTACTACAGTAATAAGGCCTCTTACTGTTAGCTTCCTACATTATTATACTACTTACATTAAGTTAGTACTTCCTACGCAGACGATGTTACGGATGTCACACTGTCTAACATCGGGGGTTGGCAGGTAGGTAGTTAGTAGTATTTTAAACCGATTTACATTATTTAATTTTTATATTTACTAAGGAAACATTCGGAGCTATCCATTATGTAGCTTAGGTTGCTTTTGAACAAATTTTGATGTGAAGTTGAGGACTGGAACACGATAGTGGGACATTGTTGCAGGGGGACTTATAGCCGGGAGAAAACAAAAAAACTTATGCGGACGAAGTCGCGGGTAAAAGCTAGTAAATTATATATATTTAAAATAATACAAAATACAATAACTTTTAACAGTTCAATTTATGACCCTTTCACTTGTAGAAAAGCAAAATCAACCTTAGAAAGCGCTTATAAACGTCACAATTACCAACAGTTCGGAAAACCAGCCTAGTCATTGAGAAGAACCGGTAAGAAACTCGATTGGGCTTGGTATATTTTTAACAAACAATTATGTATATATTTGAAATATATTATACGTTACAATCGATTTTACTGGACGCACAGAGAGAAGTCAATTTGAGACACCACCATATAATAGCCCTTTGACACCAAAACCCGCTTGACATGGCGTTTAAACTCACAGACCGGCAAATCGGTAATATGCTTTGGGACTTTGTTATAAAGCCTAACATTATTACCTAAAAAACTATTATTGGTTTTGCTGTGTCTCTAAAACATGGGACGACCCGTTTGTCAAAGTTTCTAGAATTTAACATAAGAGTTAATAGAAGATTATAAAGGAATAGAAAAGGAGAAAGCAAAGCCTGATTAAGTAAAGGAATTCACAGACGTAGACTTTCCGATATCAACACAAACATCCATAATATAGGACTCTTAAAGACAAAAACTAAAGAACAATTGAAATTAACAATATCCCATATAATTTAAACGGTAGTTAAACTTACCAACGAACACCGAATAACATATTTCGTCTTTACAAAAGCGAACAGCATAGAAAACTCGAGTCGTCATATACAAATTGTCCTCACTTGTTAACTAATTTACATGACTATTGGCATGGGCCATTGTTTCCAAGAGTTTCGTATGTGGCGTTTCACGTCCGTCTTATTCAACTAAGGAATATGTAATTACCTTATGCAACTGGTTTGGCCTATATGTTATTTTGTTATGCAGTTGCCTATCTACTTCAGAACTAACGTCCCAAGATTCAACATTTAAAAGTAATTGGAAAAGGGGAATTCTCTCCGATGATTATTATTGTACCATAAATTATTCCAATTTTGTGGGCAATTTTAAATCTTACCAACTTTTGCTCGTAGCTTCAAGGTTTAATTTTGCTTTTATCGAAAGAAAATCTGTAAACGTTACCTGGGAAATTGATAGTTACAGGAAAAACTGAAAGATCTTCATTTTATGAGAATTTTATCTGAACTCAAGATAACTCACGATTCACTTTTTATTTTTATTTTGTTTGTTACGGCCCTAAAAAAATTGTCAAGAAAAAATGTTTACACAATTATAAAAGGAAATCGAAGGATTCTCGTTAATTGCAAAAATCATAAGTCCGGTATGCATTTTCAATCATAACTGACTGTAGAAACGACATATTCCCTTGATTCTTTTTTGTTATGGTTATTATGCTCTCAAGATGGAAGTACAGTCAGATACAGTACTTTTTGACCGCTTTGAATATAATTACGCACAATATATTATATGTATAAGATCGAGAAAACTTAAGGATAAGTAAATACCAATTTTGAATTCAAATAATAACATTTTAACTCTGTTTTATATTAAACTATTGACTGTATTACGCACAAGCACAAACTTAGGGCCATATTCACAGTGTCCAACTTTGATGAGGACTCGTTAACTTTTTTTTTTTTTTTATGTTATAGGGGGCAACCGAACAGGTGGGTCACCTGATGGTAAGTGATCACCGCCGTCCATAGACACTAGCAACACCAGGGAAGTCGCAAGTGCGTTGCCGGCCTTTTAAATAAGTGGGCCTCCGGCGCTCTCACTGACCGAACGAAACGCAACAGTGCGAGCACTGTTACTTCACGTCGGTTTTCTGTGAGAGAGTGGTACTACCCCGGGCGAGCCGACCCATTCATGCTGAAACCAGTAATAGCTTCAGCGTAGCTCTACCACTACGACTACACTACTGGTGAAATGCTTCCAATTGAAAAGAAAAAATACGGAAAATCTCGAAAAGAAAAAATGTGTATATACGAGGCAAAGAATTTATATTGTAAATTTTTGAATAAATTTTTCGCGTCGTGCAATACGTTGAACCGGACAACGTCCATCGAGTCATCGAATACTTAAATATTACAGACCCTGACACTCGTGCTATTAATATGAATCTAACAACACCCCATATGTTGAAAACCATAAAGCAGTTTACACTTCGCATATATGAGGCATTCAAAAATAATTACCCACGTGGCATAGTCGAGTCAAATGTTACGAATCCAACATATTCTGACGCACATTTATTAAACCCACTAAAATATAAACCGCGCCGTAAAAAGACTTCATAATTTGAACGACTTTACAATTATTACTAGCTACCAAATATGCCTTCCCGACAATAGAACTCACTCGTCCACAGCCATGTTTGTTTATACAGATGATTTTAAACAAGAATTATTATGTACAAATCGTAAAATATGCTTACGATAAGGTTGAAAATGCAATGTGCTCCGTTGTGAAAGGCCGTCGACATATTTGTCTACTGTCTTTGTAGCTTCAGCTGATAGCGTTTGAATCGAACGGGAAATGTCTTTTTGGGTTATTCATGCAGATAGATACATATACAGATATTTTTAATACATTTTACTTCCATCATACGAGTAATGTACATTTGTTATATTTCTTTTTATACACTTTATAGGTTAGCGTTTGACCACGATCTCATCTGATGTTAAATGATGATGCGGTCTAAGATGCTAGTTATGCTGAACCTTGAGGGAGGACTGGCTCTCAAAAGCAGCTACCGGAACACACGAACAAGTGCTTGGGAACAGATTTTTAACTTGAGGGTGGTAACTAGCCAGCTGGACTTAGGAAAAGCCCTACCACCATGCTATGATTTCATCACGATATTTTCCTTCACCGAAAGGTCCGATTCAATTGCTAGGATTCGAATCCTTCGACGCTGTATCTGAACACTCTATCAATTAATCCTTCATCGCTTCCATTATATATATACTAGCTTCCCACCCCGGCTTCGCACAGTTGCTTTAACTAAGACAATTTGACCAAATTTTCCCTTTGCAGTATTACCATGCAATAAATTTAAATGACAAGTGAACAAATGCACATTATTTATATGTCAATATTCTTGAAGACTTTCCTACTGTCGTTTCGTTCACAGACTCCACCACTTCTTATATGGAGATTGTGTAACCAATATATTTCACTTTTTCTTTGGATTGGAATTGGATAAAACTATATATTTAGTAGTACGAATTTATCACATTTTCAAATAAAATGCTATATATTTCAATAACTCTTCAAGTACTGAAAGATAGTTTCCTTTTTGTGTGTGCTAAAGTTTACGATAGAAGAAGAACAAAGAGTAGAAGCATGAATATGCACATATTATTGTCTCCATTTGATTTCTACTTATATAACCTTGATGCAATGCCATAAGTGGGAACACAATTGATGAAATCTTTATAGAACGGGTATTAAAAGGCGTCTATTGCTGGTAAAGTAGACAAAATCACAACTCTCTATTCTCCAATTTTCTCCTCGAAATCTGATCGTATAGTAAAAAATTCAAAAATTCCTTGTAAAAAAGAATATTACAATGACTTTATATTGTATGATTTACTTTTATTTTCTTTCGTCTTTAATTTTGTTCGCCGGATTTTTGAATACGTTGATATAATTGGAACATTTCAGTAATTTTAGAAGTTTCTAGTAACTCTAACAATAAATATATGGAAAAAATCAAAAAAATACACACATGACAGTGGCTGATATAGATCATCACTACATAGTATAAAACAAAGTCGCTTTCTCTGTCCCTATATCCCTATGTATGCTTAAATCTTTAAAACTACGCAATGGATTTTGATGCGGTTTTCTTAATAGATAGAGTGATTGAAGAGGAAGGTTTATATGTATAACAAAATAAATCAAATAGTGGAGGAATACTGTTATTTTTGAGGTTACTCCAAATTTAACGCGTGCGGGTCACGGGCAGTAATGAATAAATCAAAACTACTGGGTCGATTTTAATCATTTTTTCAACGAATGACATAGGCTATATATTTTATACCCGTGCGAAGCCGGAGCGGGCCGCTAGTTGTATAATATAGAAATATTTACCCTAGTACCGTTATCCAAGATTATTACCAATAAATACCTTTGTGAAGGCTAAATGTCATCACACTACCTGATATAACCTAAAAAAAATATTTTATTAGGTTAGGTTATGTTCTGAACATAAGGAATACTATTTACATTGTTGATTCCATCTTAAAAGGGGTATTTCCATTTATTTATCTTATCGTTTTGTACACGATTACGTAAAATGTGTAATTTTAACCACGTCGACTGAAAATTACGCCGGAGTCACGCATTCAGTACAATGTATTACTGATATTCGTGTCCTCGAGGTTATTGCATCTTCTTCGCGCAAATAGCTTAACCCAAGGGAGCGATAAAGACAGAACACAAGGCAGAGTGAATTTATAGAATATTAGAAGTGGTATCTAGAGACACCTTTAAGTACCAACATTAAAATAAACAACTAACTTAGTATTATCTAGTTGGGATATACAGTTTTTACAAGATATACAGACGGAAAAATATGGACAAAGTGTCCATATCCATATAAATATAATTCTATGAAAATTTAAGCAAGAAAGATTGTGAGGGTGGATAGATGTTACGAGTACATGCTCTTTCACGCATAAAATAGTGAACAGATTTCGGTGAAACTTTACAGTATTGTATATAAAAAAATAAAAGAGTTCTGCCTTTGTACGTACATCACTCAAAACCTACTGGATATTTTTCGACTAATTTTTTATAGTTTTACATCTTAGACACTTAGCCTTTGCTAAAAAATTATCACGATATCTTCATTTAATATAATGTTATTAAAGTTCTAATAAAAAAAAAAATATTTTTAAAAGCACTACCCGTTCAGCGATGTCCCTTTTCTTATTTCGAAGAACTGGGGCGAGCGATGTGGGCGCATGCGCAGGTGAGAGGAAATAAATGGACAACATTGTACACAAATAAATTTTATAAGCAAAACAGATTTTTGCTTTCATTTCTTTTTATCCGTATATAAAAGTATATCTGTAAGATAATAAACAACGCAGACAAAGTCGTGGGCATTTACTAGTCCTAATTAATATTATAAACGGGAATGTGATTTTGCTTGTTTGTTAGTCTTTCAAGTCTTAACTACTCAACCAATCGTCATACACAGCGTATCTGAGTACTCTTTAAACGAATATTTATATAGGATTACATTTGCACGTAAATCCATTTTTCTAAAATACAAATATCTCAAGTTACTCCTTCAGCTATATGCCAGTGAAAGTTCTGTCAAAATCGGTCTAATCGTTACGGAGATTAGCCGCAACAAATATAGAGGCAGGCTAAAGTTTTAAAAATAGGTATTCTGTTATATCTATCGAAAACACTTTCGTATCCATTTTGTAAACAGCTGTTATTTTGACATGAAAAAACAAGACAGTTCAATTTTATTTCCATTCATTTTAATATAAGTTCAAGCACCCTGTCAAGAGGGTTTCGATATCATAGGCTAAGTATAAAACAAGGCGGGTCAATTTATCAAAGATAGTGATATCTGGTAATGACGCGCCTCTCTGTACATGCACTAAAACACTTACAAACACAATACATAAAAAGATAAACCGGATCGAGGTTCTTGCCTAAAGCCTAGAACCGATTCTCCGGAGTGGAGCTCTTGAGCACCTTGGCAGCGCGATACAGTGACACTGAATTTTCAATCACATTTAACAACACAACACTAATCACCTCCACATACGTGCACACTCACACACAACTAGGTACACATATAGTGAAAGGTAAGTATTTTTTCCCCCTTATTCGAACTAGATTAATTTAGTTTAGTTTAGTTTTCAGATCCGAAATATATGTTCGAGTTCGTGAGGTATACAATGTATATCTTGCTATATGTATGAACAGTTAGCTTAGTCAGATTCGCAATCCGAGGCAACAGTCCAAGCCGAGGCGTGCCGTGCGCCTCTGAGCTGGTTGCCATTTAAAATCGGGCGAGTGCCTAGTCCGATGAAGCTGTAGAGGCTACTCAGGTCAATAGCGTTGTGAGTTCCAAAACAAAAAGCGTTTCTTCTCGATCCATCTCGATGATTAGATTATTTATCCGAACCGAGCTTAAACGTTTGTAGGCGGGTAAATTTAATAAACTATGTTTGGATTTCGACTGTAAAATTGTTAAATTAAAAAGAAACAATTTTCACCATCGTAAACAGACAACGAACAAACACTATTATAAAGTTTAAAGGAATATTAGATAACATGTCGTGTCCCGTCGATTTTGTATAACAATAAGATATTTTGTAACATATTTTACGTACTGTGTGTGTTATGCGCGCTAACTGTAATTGGTTTTGTAAATATTGTATGCCGGCGCAACCGTTCCTAAGCAATTCGTACTTGTATTTCGACATCGGAACATTTTTATTATTGAACCGATCTCGACTTTTTGCCTTTTACCGGACATTAATATAATACGACTGCATACAGACATTAATTACACATTTAAATATCCAAAATAAGACTTTTTCCATGCCCAATATGTCATCAGAACGTGTTTACCAACTTAGACTACATAAATATTTAGCGTCAGATGAGATTGTGGTCAAATTAATTTGTAAAATAAATAAAAAAACAAAACGAACAAATAAAGAGTTCTTCTGTAAGAAAACCTGGCGAAAAAAAAAACAAAACAAAACACAACCAATAACACAAGAAATAGGAGAAGAATCGAAAAGTCTTCAACGTAGTACGTCTAACTCGTCGTTTGATCAATACATACGAGTATTATGAAACAAAGTCGTCCGCCCCGCGTCTGTCTGTCTGTGTGGATGTTCGCGATAAACTTAAATACTACTGAACGAATTGTAATTCGGTCTTCACCAATAGATAGAGTACTTAACGGGGAAGGTTTAGATATATAATTTGTCAAGGTTTTTTTGTAAATTGATTGAAATATAATCATAATTGTTGAAAGAATCGGAAAAAGTCACGCCGCCTTAAACGTTTCACGCACATAACGTATGTTTTTTTTTTATTATCAGGGCAGGACAACGTCCGACGGGCCTGCTAGTTAAATAATTTGAGAACGAAGCTGCTATAATTGAATGAAAAAAACTGCACGTAAATCAAAATATGTGTAAAATCAAATATTACGAAATTCTACAGTTGCGTATATTTTTCTATATCATTACTCTTTTCCATAGGGGCTAAGCAATTTATCGAAGGTAATTTAAAATCGTTAAAAACGTTCCAGGGGATCAGGTGGGTACTAATCGTAAATTATAATAAACAAAAACAAAAGACCGTCCAAAACAAATCCAGACAAATTGTAAGAATTATTGAGGTTATTATGCACAGAATAATTATAGAATTAACTGATTTTTACCAGCGTCTTCTCTCGCGTCAATGTAGGTCTGACCTATCCCTAGAGACTGATACATTTTTATCTGGAATACAATTTTGGGATAAAGATTCTTTAATAACTTTTCAACGGAACTTGAGTATTCTATTGAATCCATTCAACCCGGAATCTTTACATTACAAATCCAATCATTGTTATATATCACGGGAACTCAATTTTTACATTCCAAATAAGGGAACGCACCCATACTACGTGACCCATGTGTGACAATTGTTTAACCCCTTGGTGTAGTATATGAGAAAACTCCCCCTCCTGTAGTTTTCATGTAGTAATTCAAAAGTTTCCGGTTACGGTTTCCCCCATCCTATGGTACTTCGAAGACCTCCCTCCACCCTGAACGAGTCACGTAGTATGAGTATGTTCCCTAAACTTTAACACAAAATAAAACCGACTTCAAAGAAATCTATTCTAAAAATGTATCAGATGCATCTATGACCATAGTTAGGTGCCACCTACCTATCTTAGACTGTCATAAACGTGTTTATATCTCCATTACTATACATTTCCTATTCCATTTTTCAGGTGTTCCCTGATGTATCATCGAAATCCAAGGTTCGATATCAATAAAATGAGATCCCCTTGAGAAAAAAGAATTTTCCAAATCAGGTTCATAAATGACAAAGTACTGAGGTAACAAATAAAAAAAAAATACAATTGTATAAATAACCTCCTCCGTTTTGGAGTAGCTTTAAAAATTCAAAATGTATGGTCAGGTTACATCAGTGAAAAGCGGTTAGTAGTTTTTCGACACATGAGGGATATATTTGTCTACTTTTTTTTCTAACTGACCTATACTGTTAGCCTGACAGGACTTGACAGCTTCACCAAACTACTAAGACGAGCGCTTTCAGGCACTTACCCGATGAATAACTAGCACGAAGGCCTATGTGCAGCCTCTTCTTGGGCAGTTGCTTTTATTGCAATAAACGCACGACAAGTTAAACTAACCGAGCTAACTAAATACATATATGTGTTCATGAGACACATATGTATTCATGTGTCTCACCAACGCATATATGTATTTCGTATTTGGCCATTTGGCTAATACTAACTAACCAATACTAAAATGAGGGGAAAAAGCCCTCCCACAATGTGCGTACCTAAGGTGTGGGTGTGCACGTGTGTAAAAGGCTTTCCTTAGTAACATATAATATAATATATTACATTTAATGAAACCATAGCATTATGGTAGGGCTTTTTCTAAGTCCGCCTGGCTGGCTTCCGCCCTCAAGTAGAAAATCTATTGCCAAGCATCTGTTGTTGTGTTCCGGCAGACGCACTTGGGAGCCAGTCGACCTCGAGGCTTAACAGTTAGCATGTATGATAAACCTTGTCGTCATTTGACATCAGATGAAGTTGTGTTCCAATGCTAAAATCTATCTTTGTGTCCGACTCGACCGCGACCCCCGCATACCAATTACTATTAACCATAGTGGCACGTCTTAGAGTATCGCGTTCGAGATCAGTACAATATTGAATATGGTTGAGACAGCGTATATTCACTCGACTAAACATCTACCAACAGACACATGGCGAAAAACTCGTCAATGTAAGTCTCTAATTTGTTGCGTTTGAGAACTGAACAGTGTAAAACCAGAGAGCCTGCATGATTATTCTCGTTATATTCCTCCGTCATTTACAGTGCAGCCACTTTAGTATGCTCAAATAAGCGTAGCTAACAGAATCGTTTGTTCTATAACTTAATTGTTTTAATCAAAGATTTTATTACCAAGTACAAGATATGACAAAGAACTGGCTTTTAGAATTTAGTATTACTTACATTAAAAACTTCAACAACTAATATAATTAAGTTTTATGTACATAAAATGTAATGTTAAGAAGTTAAAGCTAACTAAATATTGTGCTGTTCCATTTAAGATAGCGTTATCATTACAGTTTAATGCTTTTATAATCTGAGATATGGATTTTTATTTGCTTTGCGTTGGCAATATGACCCCGAGTTGTACTCGTTCTAACTGTTCTGCTTACAAATAGCTTCGAATTTCAAAACCGACTATTTCCTTTTAAATAATGAAAATGATTCGTATCTTATTTACCAAACTAATAACCAAAAAAAAATGGATAATCTACATTTATTTCATATATGTTAATTATATAATTTTTATTTAAGTTTATAACATAATGTATTAATTTCTTACTTTACGGGGAATTTTAAAATAAATAATTTACTATTCATGTATAGAAAAATGTAATTAATTTCTAATATAGATAAATAATAATGAAAATATATTTTATAAAGTAAAATCAAACAAATAAAATTCTCACCCAGTGAAAACCTGAAGCATTTTCCACTACCGTTTCCAACGAAATTGTCAGCCATCTTAAATCACATGTTCAGATCATTACTGTGGACGCCCTGTGTAGAGATCATGTGACCAATCACAGGCCAACATTGTTGTGTAATTATCTATAAACGTCCAATCGCCCGCCATTGTCTCGACGTAATAATACAGAAAAAAATATTACCGCTAAAATTTAATTCACAATATCGGCTAACACACTTATTCATTATAAACACTTCTATATTAAACAACAGTTTAAAATTTTATAGCAAATTATTATTAACTTGAATATTAAAGAATTTCGCAGCCACTAATATATAAAAATAAGTTAAAAGTACGTAAACTATTTTATTGTAAACTGGCGTTCTAAGCAGCTGAAGTAAAATGGCGCCTCTTCTTAAAATGCGGTTATTATATACAGGTGCGCCTGTTACGTCACACCTGTGGCTAGGGCACGGTGTTTATTCATTTCTTATCGTTTTAAAGCGCCGAGCTAGGGAAACTGAGTAGGAAATATGTTTTACTGACTTTCAATTTCCAACACTATTGTTTCACAAGTCCTAACGTTTAAGCTGTTACGAACATATTCATGAGTTATGTTTAAAGCACAGGTAACAAGTTATTTATTAAATGTAAAAAAAAAAACGTTTATTTTATTTACAGAAATATAATTAATATTGTACAATATCTTGTAATATATATTTACTTTTCATCTTTATTTGAATAAGATACAATCCCTATCATCATGGATGAAACGCACTTTTAATCTAATGAATGTATTAATACCTTATTATACTATAAGTTCGTACATGAAACCATGAAATTTATAATGTAACGATGACAAGAATAAAAAGAAAATTAAACACATAATCCGCCATTTTGAGATCTGGGTCTTAAAAAATCAGTCAATGGGTTAATTCAATAAATCATTTTTCACCAATTAAGCAGTGGTATTGTGGAGAAAAAAAAGTTATTTTAGGTATTGCAAATGTTTAAAAAAAAACATAAAATGTAAATTATAACAATAATACAATGAGCTTAGCACCCAAATGAAGCTAAAATATAAATATATAAACAATGTACTGAATAGACAATATTACTACATACACAATATAAACTTATTTATATATGCATATATATAGATATATGTTATTATTAATAACTAGCTTCCTACTCTGATTTTACTCGGATGTGTGTATAAACCCCACGGCTGATTTTTTCTGACCTAAAACTCAAAATGGCGGATTATGTTTATCATTTTTTTTATTTTATTTCATAACATTATAAATTTCATGGTTTAAGTAAAAAAAATATATTATACATAAAAATTATAATTTTACAATACATAATTAGATGTTCTGCAATGTTTTGTAATAAATCTGTTTTTTTTTTTAAGTTTTACTGCCAACAGTTTGTTGACCTGTGCCTCATGAGGTCTACATTGGTTTGTATGGAACATAAACCGTTATAGTTTTTAAACAGTCCAGGGGTTAACAAGGAATATTTGACCAAATCTATCCTAATCAGTACGGCCATGTTATGAAATAAAATGGCAACTGAACAAATAAATGTTGATCTGTTAATGTTTTTGAAAATCTCCCCCATTGTCTTCTGTCTCACTCACTTTTTATATAGAGATTATAGTTAGAAATAATAGTTAATGCTTCCCCTTAATTCAATTATTACCATGGTGTTCCTTACAACACGTAGTTACCGAAAACAGAATACGCCGTACGAAATATTTTCGTGTATACGTTTGAATGGTAGAATTTGATATGCGTGGTTACAAATGTGAGGACATATTAATACGACAACCTTTATCCTAGTGCTTATTGATAACTTGTTTATTTCATTTCAAAGTTATCAACTTTAAATAACAGTGTAAAATAATACTTTAATATAATAGATTCGTTACCAATAATTTTATAGTAGGTATAGTAGGAGGTTATAAGAGAATTGTATAGCAAATAAAAAACAATGTATTCGAATTTATTTATCTCAAATATACGGATATTCATTTATACAATGTATCATCATCTTCTTACCTTTATTCCAGCTAAGTAGAGTCGGCACAACACGTTTTCCTTTTCCACTCTCCCCTGTCAATCATTCAGTGTAACTTTTCACACAATCCATCCATACCTTCTTCGGTCTCCCTCTACTCCTATATCTGTCCTATATGCTTACAACTTTTCTAGTTACACAGTTATCATCTCTCCTCATGACATGCCCTTTTTTTTTTTTTTTTTTATTTACGTGGGGAAATCCATTATGGATACCCACACTCTCGGGGGAGAGAGTGGGTTATGTCCGACTCGCACGGACTAAAACCCCACGGTGTACCGACCGCCGCTATTGTTAGGGCGACATGGGACCGTGCAAAGCTATCACCATGTCGCCCCAGCGGTCAGCCCGGCGGAAGGTGTCCGCCGGGCTCCGTCCTTATAGGGAGATAGACTGACTACACGACCAGCTACCTCCCCTCGTCAGCCGAACCTGTGCAATGAGGAGATGGGGCCCCCGACCCACCCCCTCAGGTCCGGCTACGGAGGTGGGAGGAGGCGGGCAAAACGCCGCCTCCTTCCACCGGCCCTCCTTTGGCGGAGAGGGCCACTAAGAGGGTCCACCTCTCGGGCCCTCTCCGCCGCCTCCTTTTGCGAGATGACCTCCTCGCAAAAGGAGGCCATCGCATTCCACACCTGTTCGCTGCCGAGCATGGCCGCAACCACGCTCGGCAGCGATAAATCTCCTGCACCTCCCACCGCCGCAGCCAAAATGCGGCGCTGTCCCTCCCACGCAGCACACTCAGACAGAGTGTGCTGCGCGGTATCCTCCTCAGCGCCGCACTCATGGCATGCGGCAGTGGGCTCCCTGCGCGCGATCCGGTGCAGGTACCACCCGAAACATCCATGTCCGGTGAGTACCTGCACCATACGGAACGTCAGGGAGCCCCATCGTCTCCCAATCCAGTCCGGCAGGACCGGGCAGACGGCGTCCACGGTATATCGCCCATACCGCGCGTCCGCCAGGTCCTGCCGCCACCTCCCCAATGCTTCCTCTCTCCCCACTCTCCGCCTCTCTTCTATCTCCCTGGAAGCCGGAGGCTCTCCCAAACGTTTTCTTGCCGCCGTGAACTTATACACGGCGGCAAGCACTCCCGCCTCCAGCTCCCAGGGCAGGGAGCCGGCAAGTGCAAAGGCCGCCGCCGAGGACACGGTGCGGTATCCCCGTATCGCCCTCAGTGCCACAATGCGTTGCGCACCACGCAGAGCGCGCACGCTGTCGGCACCGAGGGCGTCGGCCCACACCGGTGCCCCGTAGACGGCCATCGCCCGCACGACTCCCATATAAAGTCGGCGGCACCCGGCACTCGGCCCCCCAATATTAGGGAGCAACCGACCAAGCGCCGCCGCCACCCCTGCTATCCGCGGTCCGAGCCCTGCGAAATGGGGCTCGAACCGCCAGCGTCCGTCCAGGGTGAGGCCCAGATACTTCATCCGGGTCCCCACCCTGATGCGGGCACCATCCACCATTAAATGGGCCCCAGGTGGTGGCCCTCGCCGAGGCCCATGGAAAAGTAGGGCTTCAGTCTTGTCGAGGGCCACCCTGAGGCCCAATCTCCGGATGCGCCCGACCACGACGGTTGTGGCCGCCGTGGCCAGACGCACCAAACTCTCCCAATCACTCATGACATGCCCAGTCCATGCTAACCTATTACTCTGCAACTTCTCTGTCACTAGTGTTATTTTTATAATTCCTCTTATACACTAATTTTTAATTTTATCGTTTCTAGTTATACCACAAATCCAGATTAACATTCGCATCTCTGCCATATGTAGTTTGCCCTTATCCATCTTTTTCGTAGCCCAGCACTCAGATGCATAGAGCATAACTGGTCTTATAACAGTTTTATACACCTCCCCCTTAAGTTTGAAGGGCATTCGTGGGTTTACCTAGCTACCCCACAAACCTTTCGCCTTTCATCCACCTTGCATTTGTCCTATTCCTCACGTCCTAGTCTACGCCGCCATCGTTCTGGATCAATGAACCGAGATACCGTACATTGGAGCCGGTTGAGACCTCTTATGAGAAATATTGGATAGACCACCAAAGCCGCAGAAACAAATGTTCTGTTTTTAGTATTTTTGTTTTATATAATGTATATGTATGAATACAATTCAGTTGGGCGTGTGTTCGTAATTTATTCTCCTACTAAACGTCTTGACCAATATTGATATTATTTTGTATTTGTGAGTTCATCTGGGTGTTAGTTTAAACCAGGTAGGTGGCGCTGAATAATTTTATGTCACCCTTGAAAAATTTGTACCTCTTGATCTTTACGTTACACTATTCGTTATTAAGTGATACAATTCTAATTAAAAAAAAAAATTTTTGTCCCGTATTATTTAAACGAGAAACCGAAAATTGCAAATAGGCACCAGTTAATATTAATATTAAAGGCTCAAACTTGGACAGAATTGTCGTTTTTGTGACGACTAATGGACAAACAGCCGTTTTACGCAGCTCACCCTATTCTATAATAGCTAATAATATGTTTATTTGTAGAGGTTAGAATTTAACCTCAAGTAACTTCGAAATCGGTTGACTTAATAAAAAATCTATTCAGGCCTTTTTATCGATCCTTCATTTTCCTCGAAAACTATGTATTGCTTTTTACGATGCTTTTATTTGTTATTGGATAATACCAATACATAATTAAATACTTTTTTCCTGTATTATTTAAATAAGAATGAAACTTTAATTTTTTTTTTCATTACTTTGATAAAAAATAGTTCATATATTTTTGGCCAACCCTAATTTTACTATTGGGAATAAACACTATGACATATATGTCATGTCATGTATATTTATTACAATCGAAGTTACATTTGAATATCTATATGATATATATAAAAAAATAACAGACCGACTAACCGATATACCAACGCATAACCCACGACATTTGTACGGCCATAAAAATTGCACGCGTTCCTTTCATACAGTAGATGAGTACTAAGCGAGAATTCTTGAAAATTCAACCCCTAAGATGGTGAAAAGGGGACAAAAGCTTGCATACAAACCCCTTATTTCCCCGCACGCAGCCAATTATTCTTTGATACCTACAGATATGAAACAAAAGAGTTGAATGTGATTACCGCACGCAGAACACGTGCGAAGCCGCGGGAAAGCGCTAGCAATATATAATTTATAATTCCAACACCTTATTATTTTCTCGAACGTACATTTCATCTCGTCGTATCAGCGTTCCACTTTGTTATCAGATAAATATCTTATGTGATAAGGTGGGCAAACTGTGCCGTTTACCGATGCGTCGGTATTCTTGTCCCGGTATAAATTTGGGGCCTTTACACTGATAATTTTTTTTAAACAGGTCATTGTATTTTAGGCTCACTCCGTTAGGTTAGCAGAGTGGCGTAGTTAAATAGCTACGAAATAATCTTCGAATGCCGAACCGTTTCCAATTCAATTGTAATAGGTATTAAGCCTTTTTATTAGGCCTGGAGGTCGCGGATTCAATCTTCAATATAACAACTACTTTTTATATGATGAGCATAATTGTTAATTTTATATTTGTTTTTGTAATATCTGTTAGTATCATTTTCAATTAACACCAGTACCACCAAACCTTTTTTTAATTATGCAATATTGTTGAGTTTTTTTGACAATAAATATACAAATATTAATCTCTGGACTATCAAAAACCATAAAGGTTTAAGTTCCATATAAACGAATGTAGACCTCACGAGGCACAGGTCAACAGATTGTTGGCAGTGTAAACTTAAAAAAAACCTAATTTTTCACAAAATTTTGAAAAATAACATATTATGTACAATTTTAATTTTTTATGTAAAATGTATTTTTTAAATGATATCGTCATTTGTACGAACTTTTTTTTTATTAAACCATTAAATTTACGACGTACGATGTCGTGAAATTAAAAAGAAAAAATTAAAAACATATTCCGATATAATCAGATCCGGGTCTTAATAAATCAGCCGAGGGGTTAATAAGAACTAGCTTTCGCCTCTCACTTCGCTTGTGTCAATGTATATGTTCTTCAATGTATTTGTTCTTGAGAACAGTACATTTTAACGCATATACTCTATGCCCTATTCTTTATGCTCCGAGTACGTATATGCTAAATTTCACGATGATTTATTTGAGCTTAAATGTAAATGGTAATTATAGAGGTGAACGCTTACAATCGAAAAGATTTCAAGCCTGTTCTTCGAGATCAATATTAGTTAGCATGATGGTAGGGATTTTGTACTTAATCGGTATAGTTAAATCATAGAAATTTGTTGTTTTGCGAGCATCATGTAAAAACTACATGACACCATTCAATAATATTTTTGTTAGTTATACTCCTTAGAGACTTGGTCCTTATATAAAAGAGGATTGTCGCGATATCCGTATGTAATATACAGTTATCAAGATTTTGAGAAACATTGATTTTTACAAGCATTACGCATTCAACGGTGGGTTTTTTGTCGTGGAAAAGTTAGCAAGCATGTTGGTGCGCATGCGCCGGAGATGGGGAATAAACGGATAACATAATTTAAAAATAAATTTTGTACCATCAGTGTGTATGTATACACCGCCAGCTGGATGTAATGAGGCTATAATAAAGAAGTTTTGGCAAGATTTTGATGGGGTGTTGATGGATATTTTACAAAATGTGGATCTCTATATCAGAGGTGATTATAATGGGCACGTGGGAAGAGAGAGTGCATGGAGACCGGGTTTTTCGAAATAAAAACAAAGAAGATGAAAAACTCATTCAAGCTGCCGTTGCATTCGATCTTGCAATAGCTCCTATTTGTTTCCAAAAAAGAGACCAATACCTAATCACATACAATAATAGTAATGATATTATCCAAATTGATTACCTTCGTCTACGAGGCAAAAATATTAAAAAAAAAAGTGAAGGAATGCAAGGTTCTGCCTGGAGATATATTAGCTACACAACATCATTTAATAATGTCAAATTTAAAAATACAATTAAAACTAGCCAGAAATTAATCGAAGCTTCAACCAAAAATTTAATGGTGTTTATTAGGGAAAGATGAATATGCGATGCGAGAGACTAAAAAACTGAAGAACATTTGTTCTACAACTTTGGGAGTACAACCAGTTTTTGTCATATCACCTTACACGGTGTATGCTTACCAGCCTGCTTGGATTTTTGGTACCTAGGTTCATTGATCCAAAACGACGGTGGCACGTGAGGAATTGGATAAATGATGGCTGAGAAAAGATTACATGTGGCAGAGACGCAAATGTTAAAATGTATGTGTGGTGTAACTACAATCGATAACATTAAGAATGAGTATATCAGAGAAAGTTTGCAAATAGCACCAGTGATAAAAAAGTTGAGGAGTAATAAGTTAGCATGATATGGGCATGCCATGAGGACAGGTGAAATCCACATAACTAGAAAAGCTTTAAGTATGAAGGTGGACGGATATAGGAGGAGAGGAAGAAAAAGCAATGTATTGATTGAGTGAAAAATGATATGTGTATAAAAGGTGTGAATATTGAGATGCCATATGACAAGGGAGAATTGAAAAGCAAACTATGTCGTGCCGACTCTACTTAGGCGAGATTAAGAATTTTCTTCCCGCGTACGTCGGCCCTCTGGAATGAACTCCCAGCGGCAGCGTTTCCGGACCGATACAACCCACAGACCTTCAAGAAACGAGCCTACTAATTCCTCAAAGGCCGGCAACGCATCTGTGATGCCTCTCGTGTCGCAGGTGTCCATGGGCGGCGGTGATTACCTACCACCAGGTAACCCGTCTGTTCGTTTGCCTCCAATCTCATAAAAAAAAAAGTCGATAATGTTTTTCATTTGTACATTAAAATATATTTTTAACATTATAAAGAAAGCAGACGAAGTTACTAGTATTATATAGTAAACCATGAGATGTATTGCAGTTTCATAGTAAAACCCCTAACCACTTGCATAAATTGTATGTGTTTTTAATTTATTGTGTAATTAATACTTACGGCTACTAACATAAGAGCTGTGATTATATTACAATTAATAATGGTTTTCAAAGGTATTTAAGTTGTTTGAAAAATAGTTCACGTCTTGTAAGCTTATTTGCAAGATAAAATGAGATAAGTATTTTTTTCAACTGACTACACTTTTGGCTTGACAGGTCTCTACAGTTTCACCGGACTACAAATTAGATAAGTATTGAAAAGGTGTACATACATTTCCTAATAATTTATTAGAGAAAAAGCAGAATCTGTCACTGAAGATAGCACTCAGTAATTGAAATAATTTCAAAGTGATGCATTGCCATCTGTTAGCGAATAGAATTAATAACAACTTTAATTTTACTTCTATCTATTGACAATTAAAAGAACTAACTAAAATAATTTATATGGAAGTTGGAGTTATATTTGGTCTCAATAAACTCTTACGTTTTATTTATGTCCATGAAAATGGCACATTTGACACTTAAGTATTTTTTTCATGGAGAAAGTTGCTATATTACTTATTTTACTTTAATGTATCAGTAGATGGCGCTAAGCTACACTATATTATTAATGAGATTAATAATATTATGATTAACGAGAAGAAAATTGCTGCTAATCTATTCTAAATTTTTGTTTTTCAGATTTAGCCTTGAAATTTTAAAAAATGAGCATTATGGTAAATAGTAGATGTAGAAATTCACTTTGACAATTCAACTGTATTAATTATTTTACTTACTTACTTCGAGTATTTTATTTAATAAATTGGCAATTATAGCAGGACTCTGGAGAAGAAAAGTTGAGTTTTGTCAAGATATTAATCTGTCACACAGTGGATTATATTTAAATTCATCAAATTTTTTAATTCTATTTTATTTTAGTCTCTGAATAGTTCAAACAAGGAGCCAAATAAAATCAGACATTAAAAAATAAAATTCACTACCCTTAAAAAAATAAAACTGTGATTGTGAAACAGTATGTGTATATATGACATGGTTATATTCACGGAACAAAAACTCTTATTTTTCCGTAGGTTATATTATAATACTTACCTACCTCTTTTTCCGTGATTATACTATGTTCTGTGGACTGATGGAACATAGATCGTAGAACACAAGTTGTCAAATGTCAAACAGAAGTCTAACCTTATCAAACGAATTGACGTCTGGATTTTTCTTTCATTCGCGATAATCAGCGGGTGCAAGTATGTTATCGAGTTATAATTCAATTATTTAAAACCAAAAGTGAAATATTGTTCAAACTGTTTTGCAAAATATTTTGTACCGTCCCTACTTTACATATATAATAAAAATATATATTAGTTCTATTTTTAAATTGTTAATAGTGATAGATTATATAAAAGTGATATTTTTTTGAAACACCATATGAAAAGTATAATTTTGATTAATTTACTCGTGTTTTTGAATTAGCAATTTGTGTTTCAGCACACACACTGGTTCGGACATAATGAGAACGACACAAATTGCCCAGTACGCTTTGAGACTCACATATTCGCAGGTATGTTACAATTTCATTATTAAAACCTCTGTGTTCTAAAATCAAAAAATCTTTCCCGCCTTTTTTCAACTGATAGAAAATGACTGATTTGTTACTTCTGTATTTGCTGTGATAAGCTATACAGATAACCTAACCTTTTCTGTTAGTACTTAGTATTACTATGAAATATCATGGATTTCTTTAGATACACTGAGGTTTCAATTTAAAAATCAATATTTCGAAATTATTATTTTATGTGTTATCGTTATTTGTACACTTACATATAAATGGAAAATAAACCATTTTACATTTTGATTTAATTAAATCAAGTTATTATGTCACATAAATTAGCTAAAAAAAAAACTTATTGGAAACTGCTTACATAAAAAAGGGGTATGTCTATAATACTTCTGAATTCATATTAAAAAAAACAACCATTGCAAAAAGGTTCCATAACATTCAGTAATGGAATCAGTGTAAACATACATATACAGACACAAGAATTTTATATACATAATAACTGGTGCTGATAGTCCAGTATAATGGAAATGATTTTGTTGTTTTAGTTGGAGTTTTGTGTTTTATCTTGGTTTATTTTGGACCTTCATATTTTTCCATTACAACTCACCCATACAATCGTGTTACAGATTTTGAATTACCTCTGTTAAAATTTACTGTTACTGCTTAGGCCCTCTGGAAGAGTGAAACGTAATACTACTCTAAAATATCCTCACTCAGTCTGCAAATAAAAGTCATTCTACAATAATGATGGGTCTGAATGAACAACACCTATGACAATTTTATTTATATCAGTGGATAAAAGTAGAGTTGAATAATTGCATATTTGATCCTTCATACAAAAGGTTTTGCATGAAGAACACTGTTGTCAGTTTTGTTATGTATAAAATATATATATATATATATATATATAAGTTATAAGTTACTGCCTTATGCATACTGGGTTCACTGTGCATATTTAAAAAAAACTATGGCAAAGTGTCATCGGAGTCTGAAAGATAAGTAGCCTAGTACAATCTATGAAAAGGTTTGCATTGAATGGTCATGGTCCCATGTTAATATGTTTAGTCGATTTGACGCCATGATTGAACCTCAGATGTATTGTATTTTCATAATAGACTAGTGGGCAAAATTTGACAGTAATTCGTTAATAATTCAACTATCAATTTTAAATAATAATAAACCAAATTTTCATATTGATGACAATGAAGCTCCTCTATAGCTACTAACTAAAAAAAATATGTTAAACTGTTTTTTCTCGGCTCCTTATATATGGATGTAAAAATAAAAGAGGAAAATGCAAGTTTTTACCTTGACAATATAAGAAGTCCGAGTTCCAAGTGGGGACTTGGAAAATCAAGTTTAAGTGGTAACTAAACTTTTGTGGTTGTAATAGATATAATAATCCTGTATGAACAGAAATAAAAAAATAATTAAAGAAATTAATGTTGATTACAGCTATATCAGCTATGTTAGGTGCATATCCTCAAAATTACGGAGCCTTGATTTGTGTTATTGCAAATTCCTAACATGTTACCCACAATCTCAAGTTTATTATTATTTCAATCTCTATTTCTTATATTTTTCATTTTTATTGGAGAACTGTTCATCAATAGAATGTCTATGGCCTTTGAATTTCTAATCCATATCAGTACCAGATCAGGAAATTCGACGACAGTTCAAGCCGAAGCGCACCGAGTGCCCTTGCGCTGATCGCTTAAACAAATCGGGTGAGTGCCTTAAGTGCTCCCCTTAGTAGTCCGGTGGAACTGTAAACGCCTGAAGAAGCCAACAGTGTAGGTAATTTCGAAGAAAAAGAAAAAATCCAAATCAATACTGCAATATCACCTTATTCTACAGCATGTTGCTAAATGGATTTGCCAGTTGTCAAAGAATTCTTATTAATAAAGGACTCTTTATGAATCGTAACTAATATTACGTATGTAAATGTGAGATTCAATGTTTGCATTCATGCCTTAATTAGTCAAATAATCATTATAACATTTTGCATAGAAATTGTCAGGGGTACAGAAAAGGATAGAGGATACCTTTCATCCAGATTTCCTCTAGAAAAAGAATACTGCTCCTGAGGGCTACCTAAAACCACATTATAGTGGACGAAGCTGCAGGCAAAGGCCAGTTGATAATAAACATTTATAAATAATGAGTGTTCCTAAGTTTTGGTTTGTAATTTGTAAGTAAGAGTTTTAAAATTAAATATGCCATTGCCTGGGTTTTAAATATTTCAGGCAAATTGTGTGCATAGAATAAATATGGCAGAGAGCTTTAATTGAGGAGATTGTTCATTAGTGAATGAATACATACAGCATATAGAATGCCGTGTATATCCTAGACGTTATGATTGAACATGTGATGTATTTAAAAATAGATTGTATTAATGCTAGTGCGTGTAACAAGTGTATTTGTGCGGTTTCAAAGCCAACGTGCCTTTGTGGTGCGCAACGTGATTCGCATTCACATAATTAAACTACATGTCTGCCCATTAATATAGATGTTTGGGTAGGCTAATTAGTTTACTTGAGTGGTAGGACGCGGCAATTCTGTCTGTTTGGATCGAGGCCATAATACATCAGGTGGAACACTAGCACACAATAGTCGCATGCATACTTAGACGTCTCGTGTTCTGGGATCAATCTGTGTATATTATTACTGCATTTCCTACGAATTCGTTCACGTTAATATTGATTTCATCTTTTCATCGGCAACAGTACTTTATATGGATGAAAGGTAACCAAAAATATCCTTTTGATAACATTACATGATCGGTTGAATAGTTAAGGATTTAAAAGCGCAACAAACAAAAATTAACTTACGCATTCGTATTTATAATATTAGTTAGGATTGGATTGATGGAAGCGTTACTTTACACTTCGTTTGGAATTGATTGGCCGCTGTCACTTTCACGTGTGATGACCACAGATTACACGTGTTTCGTTACTTCACAGAGCGCCCTCAGATCGATGTCTCAACTCTTTTGATATGAGCGTCGATAAAGGATTTAGATTTTAATGTATTTTGATAATATTTTATGGTAATATAGGGTATATACATGAGCCAGGAATAATAGGCTACGATTTATAAGGATATCGTGTATTATGTATACATATATAAACATATTAATAACATTGAAATGATTGTAATATCTAAATTTCTGGTGTTTACTAAGCGATTGTGGAAGTGTATACGGTACTTAAACCACAAAAAGAAATAAAAAATTAAAACCTCTGTTTGTCTGTTCCGGGTAATCTTCAAAACGGTTGGAACAATGTTCGATTGGTCTTTGACTGACATATAATTGATATCATGAGAAGAAACTTAGGCTATCTTAAAATAAACAAATAGGATACTGTAACCTTAATATATAGGGGGAACAGTTTTCATTTTGTTAAATACCACGCAGACGATGTTACGGGTGACAACTAGTATTGTCATATAACGGTAAATATCAAGGAAATTTGAATATTCTACCATATGTGAACGATTTCGGCGTTCGCGACAAACAACAGAATTACAGGAAGATAATGTACGGTGTCATCATTTTTAAACATACAAACGTAGACGAAGTCGCGGGCGATTACTAGTGTGTATATAATAGAATATTTCTTATGTGGATATGAGTTTGATTATTTGAGAGGCGTCTCATTTCAAGGTGAGGTAGGGAAGGGCGTTGCTATGCGACCCGCTTGTGAAATGAGACAACTAGAATGCTGCAATACAATCTATTCACAGTCGTTTTTGGTCATCGTAAATTGCTTTAAGAATCTTTGTTCTGCGTCAACCATCAATATACTTATAGTAATTAAATAAATTTTAAATCCTATAATAATATGTTGACTTTTTTTTATATTATAGGGGACAAACGAACAGGTGGGTCACCTGATGGTAAGTGATCACTGCCGTCCATAGGCACTAGCAACACCAGGGGAGTCGCAAGTGCGTTGCCGGCCTTTTAAATATGTGGGCCTCCGGCGCTCTTACTGACCGAACGAAACGCAATAGTGCAAGCACTGTTACTTCACGTCGCTTTTCTGTGAGAGGGTGGTACTACCCTGGGCGAGCCGACCCATTCATGCTGAAACCAGTGTAATCGCTTCAGCGTAGCTCTACCACCTACTGTGTTTGTATTAAACTTAAGGTGGATTTAATCTATATTCCCGCAAAATTTTACCGCGTATGAATGGTAAATGATTAAACGTGTAGTTAGACTTGGTGTTCAACTAGGTTTATGTGTTTACATTGTAGAGTCCTCGTCATACATTGTGACTTGCACATAATATTGTCAAGAGTTTTATACGAAGTTGACATATTATTATAGTAGTCTGAAATTAGCATATATTTATCCTTAAACTGTCTCGTTATTATGCTTCACTACATAGTGTAAAACAAAGTCGCTTTCACTGTCCCTATATCCATATGTATGCTTAAATCTTTAAAACTACGCAACGGATTTTGTTGCTTTTTTTTTTAATAGATAGAGTGATTGAAGAGGAAGCTTTTTATTATGTATTTATGGAGAAATACTGTTATTTTTGAGGTTTCTAATGTGATGTCGTAAATAATTACATTTTTTTCGCTTACATTGCAACAAACGCAGGCTAAAAAACCCTACGAGATTTATCAAAATAATGCGTCCGGCCACGGGCAGTAATGAATGAATCAAAACTACTGGAACGATTTTAATCATTTTTTTCAGTGAATGACATAGGCTATATATTTTATAACAGTGCGAAGCCGGAGCGGGCCGCTAGTATAATATGTTAGTGTTTATATCTAAATTTGTGTTCCCTATACATATATTGAGAGCGGTTAAAAAATTCGACGAGAACTACGAAACTAATCTTTAGCATACAATGTATAGAGCACGTGTAATTCGTCGACAAATTTTACTGAATAATTCACAAAGTCATTTCAAACAATTACGTGAAATATCAGTAAAGTTATCTAGTCTACTGTTTAAAAATAGGTTTTGAGAGGATATAACCGGTATTATACTGCGTAAGTTGCTTGAATGATATATAATATATCACGCGCCTCGCAATCGTATAATACCAGGGTATGATAAAAAAAATAATACGACCGATAGGAGAATCTAAAGAATTCGTTGTAGAAACATTGTTATAAAATGATGCGAATGAACGACCAGACACTCATATGCGCAGTGGCCACAAAATGATAAATAATGATTAATGGGTATTCGACTTCAGACGTTGATAACTTTATAAAAAACAAATGTTATCTATATTAATAATATGTTACAAAGCACAAAAATATTGTGTCGTTTGATCAATCCTTTTCGTATATATTAACCTGAGAGTTTAGTTTATCTACCACAACGCTACGACCTTTAGGAACGGAGCAGTTACCATATAAAATATATGTAAATAAGACGTTAATTAAGAACGAAATAACACTGCGGACAGGTCGTGTGGTGCGGTGCAGGGAATCGGGGACCGAGACCCGGTTACCACGACGAGAACCGTACGTTACCGAGAAGGGCCGAACGAATATTATATTAATGAATTATCATACCCCGCGGATAATCACCGATCACGCCGCCGTGGTTGGGCAGTTAACTTCGGTCCCGCACACCCACCGCGGACCCCTTCGGCAAAGTCAAAAACCTAAGTCAGATCTCTCGGAGTGAAGTCCTCGAGATTGCTGCTAACGCGACACAATGACACTGCATTCAATAAATCACTACACTGTGTGCACAAAGATACCGTACACACATGTTTTGTTTTTTCCCCCTTATTTAATAATAACAAATTTTTCATACAACATTTTTTATATATGTTACTTACATTTATAGTATATCTTTACTTAAATATACAACATTATTCGATTTTGGTTAGATAGTTTTAGACAAATTGTCAGATTCGAAATACATTTTTGAGTTCGTGAGCCACACTTGCTGTAGTACTGTAAAATAAATTAAACTATCTTAGCCTAGTCAGATTCGTTGTTGCATCGTAGGCAAAAGCACGAGGCGAGGTTCGGCCGCTTTAACGCCCTTGAACTTGTTACTATACGGCCGAGTGACTCAATCGCTCGCCTAGAAAAGTCTAGTGAAGCTATAAAGGCCCGTCAGGCTAACAGCATATAATCAATTAGAAAATAAAAGCACAACTCTTTGGCCAATCTGAATATAGCATAATAGCAGTAAGTCCGTGTTTAGGCATAACATAGTCAAGAGTTTAACACAAAACAATATTAAAATATTATTGTATGAATATAAAATTGGCATTTATTTATCCTTCAGTTGTCTCGATGCTATATACTTTAGAATATAATACGTACATATACTTAAATTTGTGTTCTGCGCACTTAATATAGCAGTCAAAAAGTTTGGCCACGACTGTGCTTTGACAGTAACATTTAACACCTTAGTTCCTAAAGTGGTCTACGGGAGACTCGACGGGGTCTACGTTGTCATGACAAAAAAAATTGCGGTTCACAATTCATAAGCGGGGGTACAAATAATATTGGGAGCAACGATAATGGACCTCATTTAAGCGGGTCTTGAGTTTAATTTTGTCTCTCCATGAATGGAGCAATTCTATATACAGATACTATATACTTAAATAATACTTCCTTCTAATATAAAGACGCGTGTCTATCTACTCCAATGAAAAAAAACCATATATTTAAAGATGAGAAATTTGCAAAAAAATAATCTCTGGTAATCTGGTAATCTCTACAGATACCTAGCGAAAAATATTGGAAGTGGAAAATGTTTCGGGACCTCCAATTTAGCATGTCCTATGTTAAAATTTAAATGCGTATTAATCCGCCGAGCACACCTAGTGATTAATATAGATGAGGTTACTAACATTTTAAACTTTGACCGCGACGCGATGATTAACTAATTTAAAACAAACACAAGACGGTGATTCCCAAGCAATTAGTTAGTTACATTGAAGAATCCGAACGCGTGATAACCGAATGAGTCAGTTGTGATCGTTCGCGTGCTTTTGGGGTCAAATATTGTTTTGTTTGGCAAATGATTATTTCTATATTTATAAAGAAATGTAGATCATTTATCAGTTCATATGTTAAAACGTTTCGTAATTTATTTTAATGATGGTCTATTGGTTTAATCGTGTCCGTTGTGGTGTTTTATTAAAGGTTTAAGAAACTAAGATTTTTATAAGCGCTACGCGTTCAGTGACGTGCGTTTTCTTGCTGTAGAAAAGTGAGGCTAGCGGTGTAGTGCGCGTGCACCGGAGAACGGAAACAAAGTCGCGAGTATCAGCTAGTTTAGAAATAATTTTCTAAAAATAAAATAAGATTATTCAATTGATAAGAATAAGAGATAAGTACTATTATTTGGTAAATCGTTTTCGCTTACTATTTTGTCGCGTCCTTGTGGGTCTGGCAATTCTTTCATAAATGCAGATTTTCCTTAAGACAGGACAAAGTCTGTCGTAAATACTGATTTTCCTTAAGATCGGACGTTTAGTTTTCAGTAGTTACTTTAAAAATGTATGACAGTAAGCAGTAATAACATAAATAATATTGATAAAAAAGACGGTCTATTATTAATCTGGGTTCAAAAGAAAATTATTTTAGTGCGTTGAAGCTGTGAATGCCTATCAGCCCAATAGCGTATACCCAATTGAAAAAAAAAACATAATTGTTATGAAACTAAGAAAATTAAATATTATATTACTCCCATGGAATATGTAATTAAAAGGTTGACCAGGGGAAGAGAAATCCTACCAAATTGAAAAATATTAGTTATGATTTCGTCTAATTGTTGTAGGATTGAAAATTAATAGTTATATTATTTATGACATAATAATAGTCATCGGGAATTTCATTCCCATTACTAACAACATAAAACTTCGTATGAATTAAAAATACCTATGTCAATAAATGAGAACGTAATTTTCTACCAGTGAGGGAATTCCTAAAATCGGGTAAACAGCTCTGAAGATTCGTTTCTACAAACAAACAGGTTTTACCTCTTTTCAATAGTAGTATAGATGACACCATACATTATATTCGTGTCACCCTAAGGCATGTTTCGAAGTGCAGGCTGGTGGCGGGCGCTTGTAGTTCAAACGTACGTAGACCGTTCCAAGCATTCACAGGCCTGCGTCGGTGTGCTGGCGGGTGGCGGGCGCTTGTAGTTCAAACGTACGTAGACCGTTCCAAGCATTCACAGGCCTGCGTCTGTGTGCAGGCGGGTGGCGGGTGCATGTAATTAAAATGTACGTAGACCTCTCCAAGCATTCACAGGCCTGCGTCTGTGTGCAGGCGGGTGGCGGGCGCGTGTAATTAAAATGTACGTAGACCGTTGTTAACATACTATGAATCTACAAACTATCAGGCTACAGTGATGTTAGCGGCGTTTACGTTCATTTAAACTATACGTACCCGACACCCGCCTGCACTCTGAAACAGGTCATAATGATGCTGGCGGCGCTTACGTACATTTGAACCACATTAACCCGCACCCTGCAGTCTCAAACAGACATCTAATGGTTTATGCAGCGCATGCCGACGTAGCTCTCAGATGGTAGGATGTTATTCAGCTTACTTGATGCTTGTCGTTATATTTAGGACAATAAAATGTCGTTTCAAATGTAGTCCGGTGAAACTATAGAGGCCTTGCCAGGCTAGGAGTGTAGTCAGTTCGAGTAGTAGTTCGTAGTCAATTCGTTTAAATGTTAAGTTTTATCAAAATCCGTTTAGTAGTTTTTACTTCAAAGAATAACGAAACATTAATTGAACCTCATTAACTGTCTCGTTTATATTATTAGGATAGGCTAAACGAACTCGCACAGTATTTATTGTTCGAAATGTTTCTTTTAACCGAACCAAGGCCGCGATGAAATTGGCAAACGCCAAAATATTTTGTCTCAACGAAATTAGCACACAAAATATGTTTAAAAATATCCCGTGACTTTTAAATTCGTCTAAGTATAATCATTTAAATTCTTTCATTGAAAATAAAAGTTATTGTATACAAACATTCACCTACATTTTTGGTCGATTATCTGTTTAATTTTGTAAATGTGTAGTCATTCGTCAATCGTGACCCTTTACACACTTGGAAAAAGCCCTACCACCATGCAATGGTTTCATCACGATGTTTTCCTTCATCGAAAGTTCCGACCCTTAGGCCCTTAGACCCGACTCATAGGATTCGAACCTACGTTCTTCGACGCTGTGTCCAAACACACTACCAACTGAGCCATCATCGCTCAGCATTTTAGACAGTCCGGTATAACAATTTGGTCTACTGACATGAGTAAATTTTATTATGATATCTGTAGTACAGAGAGATGAAATTGAGGAATTCTAAAAGATTTGGTGAAGAAAAGAATATGTACATTAACACCAGCAAAGCCGTAGACAAAAGTAAAACTATAAAAGTGTCGAGTTACAATGGAGACACCTTAGTGTCTATCTTGCTTACTCTTTCCTTGAATTATGTCAGTGCAAAAAGTGAATTAAAAACTGCTAAGTCTCCCGAAACATGCACTAGAAATACCGCTGTTTCAGTTGGTCATCCTCTTTTGTTTCAAATAATATAGAATACTTATAAATCAGAGCGACAAAGTAACTTATTTTTAGATTCTTGATAGACGGCGCTTTCTGTTATCGATCCGCCTTAGAAACTGATTGCCTGATAGGGCTAGTGTCCTGACTGATTGCATAATCTTTATCTTATAATATATTCTTTATCTACCTTTAGATAAGGCTGGAATTTGCAACGAAAATTGTTTACGCTGACGTTTTTTATAACTTCTTTGTGTCTATGATTGATTGGTAAGGTGTGTCAGTACTGTGTGTTTTATAGTTCCTTTATCATCTACATGTATCTAATATATTTATAGCAGTGTTCTTGGGACGAAGTTGTTTAACGCGGCTTGCGGTAGAAGTTGATTGATAGAAATCGTCACGTAAGAAAACTCATTTGTTTTTGTGTTAAATTATATCATTTTGTCCCCGCCCTCAAGGAGAATATCTGTCGTCAAGTACCCATAGATACATTTCGACAACTGTATTTATTGGTTAGGGTTAGGTTATAATGTAACTAGCTACTAGCTAACCACATCATAATTTAACAGCCGGTGACAAACACTATAAGAACACATAATTTAAGAAGGCGTTTATGAACTTCAAAGCTACCATCGGTTCGGACAAACAACCCAATCTTCGGGAAGAACTGGCAAAAAATTCGATCGGGTTTATCTTTTTAACATATATATATATTTATATATACCAATATATATATATATATATATATATAGAGGCGAGTCAATTACAGACATCATCATCGTTCACATATTGATCCACTTTATAATAACTTTTTGACACCAGAACCCGCTGGACATGGCGCTTTATCTTACAGTCCGGTTAATCGTTAATATGCTTTCGGACTTTGTCATAAAACCCTCTTGACATGGCGCTTTAAATTACAGTCCGGTAAATCGGTAATATGCTTTGGGACTTTGTTATAAAACCCGCTTGCCATGGCGCTTTAACTTACAGTCCGGTAAATCGGTAATATGCTTTGGGACTTAGTTATAAAACCCGCTTGCCATGGCGCTTTAATTTACAGTCCGGTTAATCGGTAATATGCTTTAGGTCTTTGTCATAAAACTTAACACTATTACCTAAAAAACTGTTACTGGTTTTACTAAGTCTGAAATAAGGGTCCACCAGTTTGTCAAAGTTTCTAGTGTTTAAATCATGCTGGTCTTATATGAAATCTAGCTTTTCAAAGTTTTTCCGAACATACATTAAATTATCAAGAATGTATTGGGAGGGTAAAAATAAAATACCGAATTTTAATGCTTGGTGGTACCCTAGAAGTTCGTGATTTATAAACCGAATTAGAATTTTTTTTTGAGAAATATGAAATTTTTATAAAGCGTCTAATTATAATTTCGTTAACAATGGATCTTGAGCTTCATAGATAAGGAAGAGAACTCCTAAAACTCAAATAGAAAATGCATTGTGATTAAGCAATTGGTATATTTATAACATTGAAAGACTAAGTAAAAAAACCAGCAGGCTATGGTCAAAGACATTCTGGTGCATTTATCTAGAGTAGACTTCTTTAAAGTCGGATAATTTTGTTAGAATATTCGTGTCCTATCAGACGATAATATCAAACGACGCACGAGACCATTTTAAACGAGAGTTTAATGATCGGGAAAAGTATTTCAATGTAATACGTCATTTAACCTTGAACGGTGCTGACGAGTCCGGTCGTGAATTAGTGACGTTGCGCCGAATATTTCCTGGTTCGGTTCTTGCATAATTCACAGTGTATTTTAAACGTATTTTAAATATGGAGTTGTTTTTTATATTATGCCATATATCGTTTATTTATAACAGGGCAGGATGATATCCAATCATCGATATACGATTTTCCATTTTATAGTTTTAACAGCACTCATTCTTTTTGAGATTTCTAGAAGCGCCGGGACTTCCCCTGATAAGAACGTAAAAAAAGCGCGATATACAACATATAGCTTAGATAATTGAATTTCCTACCACTGTCTCATTAACATTTTTCCTGTAGGTTCAGCCATTAATAAACTAATAACAAAAAAATTCAGAAATTTCTACAAAATTCGACTTTAGTGACCTGTACTGTCTCACCGGTATGAGTTACAACTGAATCGCAATATGCACTAGTGTAAAACGCTGCTTTCTGAGTAATTTCTGTGTTCAAACGATATAATAGCACAAAGTGCCGCCGAGTTATAACAAATAAAAAAAATAGTAATTAAACCTTACGTGTATTTTATATGGGAAGTCTTTTTTACGCTCTGGGAGAGTAGTTAGAGTTAATATTAAGGATTCCAATTTTCAGGCAATTTTTTTTTCCACGAAAATTTTGCTTCAAGAACGAAAATTAAAAATAGTCGTTTAAAAAAAGCACCCTAATATATACTATATCGGTATAAATAGTGGTTATATAAACCTTTTGTATATTTCGCACCCTTAGAATAGAAAAGGTTTAACTTAGAAAAGTAGTTTTTTGGGAAACGGCAAAAAACAAATCGACGATCACAATTTTTTTTACAATATTAACCCTAACTCCCTGATTTACGACGTCATTGCCATGAAAATTTATTCTTACTGTGAGATTTATACTGTAGAACTATTTATAATGAGCCCTTCTATTGCAAAAACTAAAATACCTAATAATTCGATATGTGCCCTTCCTTTATTAAGGGTGCGATACTTACAGTGTCCATTGGTTCTTACAGTATACAATGTCTAATATACATATATGGTACTCCCACAAGAGTATGGTTGTCTTTTTGTCTCTCATGCATACCTTACTTTATTACTTTATTAAGGGTGCGTGCCATATTGTAGATTACAGTTAGTATTGTAACGTCTTTATGGGTGTGATCGCCGCGCCACGCTGTGACATTGCGTGGGTAATGCGTAAAAATTCACGTAAATTGGATTATATCCAAATACGTGTGAATTGTGAACACTTGTTTACATACTTACTGTATTTACTGGTTAAAATAACGCGTGCGTATATAGTTTAAAAAGTATTTCTTGCAACAAGTTTGTTTTTAAATTACAATAAAAAAATATTCTGATTACTGTATATCCCTAAACAACAGTATTTTTTTTTTTTCAGGGTAAAAGGTAATCTGTATCATTTTTGTACATTTATCAGTGTGTATGCTAAATTTAAAGCATGAAATTGTACATATCACGTTGTATAAAAGAATTATTGTAAACGCAGACGAAACCCATATCACTCTTGGTCGCGATTCGATAAAATTTGATAATAACGTTGTTACAATGTTGTTTAGGGATAACAGATAATTAAAAAATACCTATAATACTAAATACATTTTATTGTATGTAGATAAATAACGAAATATTAAAATTAATTTATATGTCGTAAAATTTAAACTCGCTCGTCTGAATTATAAAAATAATTATTATGGTCTAGTATTATCCTGCATATTTATTACTTAATTAATAAGACCGAATTAATTTTGCTAATAAACAGAACGTTCAACAGAATTAACGGTACTACAAAATAATCCCAAGGAGAGTTGATGTCAAACACGCGCGGTCGATCGTAAAAATTAAGCCAAAGCATATATCACAACATGACACATGTTGTACCCTACTTAGGTGGGGTAAGGGTAAAGAGATAATGAAATAATGAGACCAAATGATTAATGTTTTGCTTGTAGCGTTTAATATTTGTAGCTTCCTTTGTCACGTAAAAGTAGTCAAGTAATATTATAAAGGCGAAAGTGAGTGTTTCTTTTTTTTTTTTTGAACTGACTGCACTGTTGGCCTGACATGCCTCTAAAGCTTCACCGGACTACTAAGGCGAGCGCTTAAGGCACTTACCCGATTTTATATTGCCATCAGCTCAAGGGTGCACGGTGCGTCTCGGCTTGGATTGTTGCCTAGTATCCCGTCAAAAAATGTAACCCTTCCACTATGTGTACCTACTTGCGTGTATGTGCATGTGCACGAGTCCCACAGCGATCTGTATTGTGTTGCAAGACTAGTGGTTAAAATATTTACAGTCACTGTATCGCATTGGCAACGTGCTCGTGGACTCCACTCCGAAGGATCGGACCTATAGTTTGCTTCTTACGCCTTCACAACTTAATCACCCAACCGATTTAATTGTCTGTCAAGTTCTCGTGACAACTGATAACTATATTCAAGGTGCTTATTTAACTATATATGAATCTATAACACGTGTTTTATATTAGCGGGCGTTAAAAATGTATATTCACACATAAATATACATGTATATTTGTATGATTTTGAATTATATATTATATATGTTGGTGTATATAAGTAGTCCGAGCATTTAGTACATTTATCCAGACGATCGATAACCTATATGAACTGCAGGGGACAGATAATGAAAGTGTGTCAAAATCAATGGGTCACGTAAATATTTCATACTATACAGTTATACAAGATTCATCCGTGATTTCGCTCGCGTTTCTTATTTTCCATTAATATAAGTATTCGTTTTAATTACTATACACTTATAATATAGCGATGGTAGAGTTTCTTCTAACCCACCCTGACTTAGCTACCAGCCTCAAGTTGAAAATCTGTCGCCATAAACCTATTGGTGTGTTCCGGCAGCACCACTTGAGAGTAATTTACCGTCTAGGTTTAGAGTGTTTATCATCTTAGACCACATCATCATTTAACATCAGATGAAATTGTGTTCCAACGGTAACCTATAAATAAAATAAATAGCATTTTAAAATTAATAAATAAGCGTTATAAAATGAAGATGCTTTTCGTATCTGTTTTTATGTTCCCTTGATTCTGCTAAACGACGGAAGAGATTTTGATACGGTTCTCATCTTATTTAAATTTTTTTTTTAGGTTTATATAGATTTATATACAGATGGATTTTGTTTTTGAAGGTTTGTTATATGTGTGTGTATACAGTTGAGTAAAGACGATTTATTGTAATAAAAACGTAAAGAGTTTTCGGGCGCTTATATTGGTAACACTGGATAAATATTATGAGATATATAAATAAAAAAAAAAAACTACTAATTTGTATATCGTATAGGATGGAAAAGTCCCTAACGGTATATGGCTATTAGGGTTTGTCCAAAAAAGTTTTAAAAATATAACATAAACATCTGCCTGTACACACTATTATATATTTACTTTCAAATTAGCATTACAAGACCGTATGAAGTCACTGTACCGAATAGTGTTCTTAGTTTTAAATTGGTAATTCGTTAAGATGTTGATAATTCGTTATTTTATCATTAAATCAGATTTCTCTACAATTAAATCGTGTAATTCTGATAAAACAGCGTAATTAAGAAATTTTAAAATGAAAATAATCGTTTCCTGAATGCGTAACACATTAACCAATATGCAACTATTACTATTACCTAGGCTTAAGCCGCTGCCGAGTGAGGTCGCGACGACGGGAACATTAGTTTTTACATACACGTTGTCATGGGTACATAAAAAGACATTGGGGTACCTTTCGCCGAGGGATAGGTGAAATCTACGTTAACCCCTGGATTGTCCAAAAGCGTAGAGGTTTGACTTCCATACAAACGAATGTAGACCTCATGAGGCACAGGTCAATATACTGTTGGCTGTATAAGCCTAAAAATATACCTGAATTATTACAAAACTATGCAATATAATAAATTATGTATCATAAAATTGTAATTTATATATATATAAAGTATTTTAAATTATTTTTTCATTTGTACCAACTTTTTTTCTTAAACCATGAAATTTACGATGTACGATGTCGCCAAATTAAAAAAAAGTATATATAATCCGCATTTTGAGATTTGGGTCTTAAAAAATCAGCCGAGGGGTTAACGTGTACGAAACAGCGGGCAAAACCAAGTAAACCATATTTTAACTCTTTGTATCTAGTTTAATTAACATATTTTGTGGTAAAATTTAATTGGTTTATGATTTTGTTGTCCATTTAGATAAAAAATAAAGTGAATATTGTTTTATATATATTAAAAAAAAATCCGCTAAAATTTTAAGCAATCAATGATTCAAAACTTGGCGAGCTTCTAATAAATTAGACACACTATAAAGGTGTTACGATTACGCACTGAAGATACTCCCGCGTAATGCTACAGAAACGTAAGTCGCACATTAGTGAAAAAAAATTGTGCGTGGTTATATCACAAAGACGAGTCTGGCGCCATTTGGCAAAGATGTCCTCCCGTTTAGATATAATTAGACAAAATGAAATTCACGTGACCGCATCGCACTCCAACGCAGATAACAATGTATTTTATCCGTGCAAATGAAAATGAATTGTCGAAAGTGTGTAAGCAGTGCATCACTTCAGAGTGGCTGGGACCTATTTAGCTAATTCTTTTTTGTCGTGTTATTGATTGTCAGAACAAGATTTGCACGAAAACAAAAATAAATATTCGAAAAATCGTAAGGTAAAGTTAACAACTTCGTTTAAAAAGTGAGTGAGACCGAAGACAGTGAGCAGATCTTAGAAAATATTGTCAGAATTGACAGTAATTTAATTGCCAATTTGCCTGAAGGGCCTTGACATTGTCATTGGATTAATGAGCCAAGCGCTTAAGGCGCTCAGCCGCTGGGCAACAAGCTCAAGGGTGCCAAAATTGCCGAACCTCAGCTTGGGCTGTTACCTTGATTGGAACACGCGAATCTCACTAAGCCAAACTAATCATATATATAACAATTCGTGAGACACGCATATATACCTTACGAACTCTAACTTGTATTTTCTATCTAGGAAGCCGGGGCGGGCAACTATTAAATTTTTATAGAGAATATTTGAACCACAGAGTAACAATACTAATAATATCTCGTCAATTTAGGTTAAAAATGTACGTAGGTGAATCTTGTAATGCAATACAGTCTATCTCGTTCCCTCATCTACGACTGTCAATTTGAGTATAAATCCGATCGGTCTTCAAGTGATGAAAATATTTCAAAGCCTAATTAATATATAGTAAGTGAAAACAGTTTATGAGGATAGAGAAAAATAAGGCTTGATTCAATCTGGCTACCTCGATAGGCAAATGGCGTGATGATAGATATAATATATTTGAAATAAATACAGCTCTCGTAAAAAATTGCACTGTAAAAGTATTATACGAAACTAAATATTAATTCTATAATATTATAGTTTTTCCTTTAGCTACAGCTTTTACGCCGCCATTAACAAGGTTACACTTTTTCCTTTATCGTCATACTAACAGCCGGCCCCGATTTCGTTCGCGTTAATTGATGTATAAAAACGGATTTCAGTTCTTATTTTTGAGGTCAATAAACGCCAAAACCGTTCCACACTACCATTAAAATTTGGCATGCCTGGATTTTTTAAATATTTTTATGATAACAGCCCACTAGATGACGCTACGACAGATCTACTTTTGTACAGTTAACCCGAAAGTCATTAAAGTTGGTATGTGTAGATATTTAAACACCGATCATCACTGTATTCTTACGCTTATTCCAACTAAGTAGGGTCGTCACAACGTGTTTTCCTTTCCCACTCTGCCCTGTCAGATGTCATCTCAGTATTCACACCTTTTACACACATATCATTTTTCACACAATCCATCCATACCTTTTTCAGTCTTCCTCTACTCCTATATCCCTACATTTTCTTACTTAAAGCTTTTATAGTTACACATGACTTTCATCTCTCTTCACGACATGCCCGTACCATGCTAACCTATTACTCCTGAACTTCTCTGTAACTGATTCTATATTCAAACTTGATCTGATTGATATATTCATTTTTAATCTTTTCCATTTTGGTTACACCACACATCCATCTTAATATTCGCATCTCTGCCACGTGTAATCTTTTCTCATCCGTCTCTTTCGTAGCTCAACACTCAAATCTATACAGCATGACTGGTCTTATAATAGTTTTATACACCTTCCCCTTGAGTTCAACGGCATATTTAAACAATGATATTTTTGTAATATACGAGTACATTTGACCGTGACTCAATCATAACAAAAGCGTGAGAAGCCGCTGGGACAAATAGTTAAAATAATAGAAAACAATAAAACGACCTTGAAAACCTGAAAGTAAATTTCGAACATAAAGACATTTTAGAATATTTATTCATAGTTGTAGTGTGTAGATTATATGTGACAAAGTATTACGTTACCATTTATAATATTCATGAAAGCTTTATATTGTTCACAGCCAGCGAACCGTGAGAAAATGATGTCTCGGTCCGCGTTGCTTCTTGCCGCCATTGGCCTTGGCCTGTCGTCATTCAGCGTTCGTCAGATGATCCTCAGCCAGACCAGACGAGTCTAGATACACAGAGAACGTTCTAGATCGTTCTAGTGCCCGCCAGAAAATGAAAGCGTGTCAACAACACCCAGACAATGTATTAAACTACGAATGCGTTACATGAAATTTTTACACATATCCGAACGCGTTTAACTTCGGGATTTAATTAGTCGCTTAGTTTTTTATTTCTTTAAAAAATGCGTTCGGTTGTGTCTTTGCGTATTGTTTTAGTATGAATGAGAAAAAAAATTGTAAATGCAGATAATGTGAAAAATATTTTAATTAATTTATTGTTTTAGTTTTTTTTTCTGTGATTCAATAACGTAGGTTATTACCACCTCTTCGATAAGCTGTAGGGCCTTTTAGGTGGCAGTATGATGTATGTATGTAAAATAAATAACGTTAGTCTGTGTTGTGAACGAAATCTAATAAAGATAAAATTAAAAACAGTACATATTTGTTCTTTATTTTGGTTATTCTACTTTCTATTTTGACAACAACACCGTTTTATTGAAGATTACTGACGTTATCAAGTTCATTATTATTTAAAGTGTTTTGTGATGACTTCAGTGTTCCAAGAAGATGGCGGGGTTCCACTGTTAGAACTACTAGAGCATTTTTATTTTAAACTAAGTTAACGTGTGCACAATAGCTAAGTTATATTATGCAATATGTCGACAATATTGCAACATATAGGGTCTAATGGCAAGATTAAAAATTAAAAGCCAATACACATAAATGAACATCCCGCCAAAAACTCATTAAACCAATTTTTTTTTTTTGCATCCAATCTACTAATTGACTATTACTGTCATTGTCGAGTAGCTAAATATATTACAAGTATCTTGCGGCCATTTAACAAACTAACAAGATGGTGGCCGTATTGTTAGAACTTTCCAGGAAGTTTTTGTGGCAAATCAGAATCCATGGTCCGTGATATTATTTCTCATTCACTTCACTTGTGCACAATAACCAAACTGTATTACGTAAAAGGCCACCAATATTACAGAATATAGAGCCAAATAACACAAAACTACGAATAAAATATAAAATCCACTGGTTGACATTACAAGATCCCGCCAAAAATCTGATTTGTTTTTTCCTTCCTAAGAAAAAGGCAAAGGTATCTAGACCGTGCAGCCAAGTCAGATAATAGTCGATAAGTTATGTTTTGTTTTTAATACATTTTAAGCTTAAGAATATTGGGCTTTTGATCATAGACATAAATTAATAAGATTAACAAATAATAAAAGTCGCCGTCTTTACCACATACAAATAAACAAAATAATATACGAAATAAACATTTATTTATTATTCATGTTCACAATAATTTAAAACCTAAGAAATATATTTCTATGATATACCTAAGTATATGATTATTTCAATAGAAAGTCGCATTTTTTTACCACAACGACTGCCCCCACATAGAAATAGGTTATCCTTATACAAGAAATATTGAAAACTTGAATACGCGTATATTAAGATAGCATTTCATTTTTAATTTATTTTTTATTACAAACAAAAAGTAATCGTAAACTTCTGTAACCTTCCATTATTCAGAAACAACCTAATATTTTATAGTGTTTTTGTTTTTTAGAAAATATATCACCGTTTACGATTCTTCTGTCAATCGCCCATACTTAATTAGAAAAAGACATACTTATTACGAAGATAATTTACAAGTTATTTGAAATTTCTATCGTCGCTTCTTATGTGGCTTGGTTGGGCCCTTAACGAAGCACCAGTCTACTGATATTGCTTGACCCAGTATATCTGCGCCATCGAGAGCCTCACGGGCGCTCTGTCAATAAAAATAATACCACATAAAATAAAACTTCAAACTGTGTATTTTGGCATCAAAATATTTAAAAAATATATGTCTGCCAGATGGTAGTCATTAACCAGCTATTTTTTATATTCTTGGTCAGGTTTTGAACCACAATCTCACCTGATGTGAAATGATATTGTGGCTTATGATGGTAACTAGCAAATACTAAAGCAGTTCTGGCTCTCTACTCTAGTTTCCGGAACATAAACAGATGGTAAATTTTCCATGAGGGTAACTAGTCAGGTCTTAGAAAAAGCCCTACCATCATGCTATGTTTTAATCACTGTTTTCCATCATCGAAAAAATTCTAGCACATTGGAATGTTGATCGAAGTGGTGTATGTCCATTAACATTGGGTGAGATTGTGGTCAAAGACTAAAACTTATAAAAGTATATAGAAAGAATAACTATATCTTTTCTAGGGTAACTAGAAAGGACAGTGTTGGAGATAAATATATATAATATAAAACATGTTTGTAACGTTTTATGTTTTCGTTTATGTAGTCTATTGTAAACAAGATGTATATGATGTACTCTGTGGTATATTTATGTTTCTCTGTGTCTACACCAATCAACAGTTCTGTACCATTTTTAACGACTTCAAAAAAGGAGGAGCTTATATATTGTTTTATTATTAGAATAGTTCAACCAGTAAACATCTTTCATTAAATACAAAATACAGTCTAATAGGAGTAATCCTACACTGAGTTACATGGTGCTCCATCGCTATCAGTTTAGTTTAAAGTTAATATACATGTTATGGGTCATCTCAACATTTTGTCACTTCCTTATGGTCCTCATTTTTTAAACTGTACATATAAAATTATATAATACTTACAGCAGCCTGTTTATATGTCTCATATTCAACGAGAGCATATCCTTTGAGGAATCCTGTGCGCCGATCCAAATTCAAATGTATGTTTTTTATTTCCCCAAACTCTGAGAATTGATTCTGAAAATAAAGTTTATTATCAAATAATTACAGATATTTATTGTATAATTAACAATGTTTTTGATAGTATTTCCAATGGACAATAATTGGGGGTCCTTAAATCTCAGGAGATGACTTATTACAATTTTGTTATAGTGGTCACATATGTTATATAAGAAACTATTGGTTACTCTTTCATATTTCTAGCCCCAAACAAACATTCTATTAAGGTACATAGGTATAAATCAGAGAGTACGGTTAAAAAACGAATGTACTGCTTAGCGCTGAAAGATCCTGTGCATAATATGATCAGCATTTCAATTTTGATAATATAATAAACTGATTTTGTTTAGTATATCGATTACTTCATTGTTAGAGATATTTAGATTTGATTCCTATAACAAATCTTGAATTGTATCGAGAAGAGCTTACTATGGAAATGATCGTATGATGTAATAAGGTCTTTAACCCAGAGTTATTAAAAGATTATGATAAAATTATAACATGGTGGTTGAATACCTTTTAACTGAAAATTTTACAGCAAGCACTTAAAGTGTAGTTCTGGTAGTATACATAAGAATCAGCTCCTCTTAAACTAAATGGACATATTAACACCTAACATGAAATGAGAATGTGCTGAAATGACCACTATGCATTTAGTTGCCAAGTATTGGAGATATTTATATTAATGCTGTATACATTTGGAATGTATAGTAGAGCAGCTATAGTTTCTTTACGACTTACTTGAATATCTTCTTCTTGGGCTTCCTCATGCACATTGCTGACAAATAAAATCCAACCCTCCACAGAGCGTTGCGGACCTGGAGTGTTACCATCACCTTCTGGAGCGAGACTATCATACCTGAAATATTTATTACATAAAATATAAAATTTGCAATGTATACAAAATTTACCGTGCTCTGCATGATTTGTTTTTTCTTCTCTATATTCAAATATGTTCTAATACCAATTTTTAAAACATTCAGTTTAACTACACCTAAGGGAACATACCCATACTGGTTAACCCCTTCAGGGGAGAGAGAAGGAAGTCATCAAAGTACCACACTTGGTCACAGGGAGGAGGGTATGAGGCTTAGGTTTTTGTCATGTAGTCAATATCCTCTGAAGGAAATCTAGCGCTTCTTCGAGCTATATTCAAATATGGGACATTTCGCGCTTTTAAATAATAGTAATATGATTTTTAAGGGTATATTAACAAAAAAAGATGTTTACCTTCCTCGGTTCCCGCGTTCAGCGGCACCGCCACTACCAGCTTCGCTACCGAAACCACGACCTTTGCGTTTTCGCGCCTTTTCCTTCAACCTTGCAATACCCTCTGAAAACCACAAAAATAAAATATGTTCATTATATAAAATATGCTTCATTCGACAGCATTCGCATAAATAATAAAAACATCCTGTTGAAAGTATAAACAAAGTAATGTTATAGAATCCTATCATCTTATTCATATTATAAAATGCTAAAGAGAAATTTTCTTTTTACATCGTTATAAAACCTTTCTATATAAAGTTCATTGCACCAAATAACCTCAAAAATAATTCAACAAACAATTACCGTTTTAGAAAACAAATATTTGGTACCCAGAATTAACAGACACTTACTATAGATACATAACTATGGAATAATACAAGTTCATAGTAGAATTATTATTAGATGTAATGTAAATTACTTACGTTCACCGTCTTCGTCAACTTCAAATTCCTCTGAATTTTCAATATCCAACACGTCAGCCATGGTAGTGTATGTATTGTTATTCTAATATATAATAACTTGTGATTATTAAGTGTCGGTAAGATTATTAAGATGTTCAAAAACTTTCGTCCCAAATACAAATTTATTTCCTTTTATCAAAAGCAAACTTTCATTTTGCGTCGCTTGAGTAAGTAATATATACACTCTGTGAAATACACACCACAGACTAATGAAAGGATAAGGGCTGCTAACCGTAGCACTTTTTTCTCTTACAAAAAATATTTTGTGCTTAAGCTTTCAAGCCTCGTACATTCATCAAACATTTAAAATGTTATAAAACCAAATGTAGAACATATTAAATGAATTTGAATATAGATATATTAGACAGCGTTCTTCCATTCAAATATTTTTGGATAAAACATATACAATGCTGATATTACTAAAACAAAAAAACCAGTTTATAAAAATTAAAAAGTAGGTATAACTTTTTTTTAGTTTGAAGATGGATGCTAAGTTCACACACATAATATTATACTACTGATTGAGGTGAGATGAGAACGTTAATATGAAACTAAATGGCAGGAGCACCTCTAACAAAAATAACCGGTCGGTGTTCAATGCATTACGGACATAAGATGATGGAAAATCCTAATATTGTCGAATAGGATAGCATGTTGAATACTTGCTATAGCCGACGTTCCTTGTGATGTCAGCTTTTTTAGATGTCCGTCGAGATTAGGAGAGATTAGTTCGTTAAGGGAGATCACTGATGTCATTATTTCCGTGAATGCAGGTGCTTATTTATTTTATTTGGTCTTTCTTTCATAACATTTTTATCAAAGAAGATGCTAAAATCCACGAGAAATGTCTTTTATTGTAAGTGATCCCTCAATACTATAAATCCGGTTTGTTCGTTGTGATAGACTTATTCTCCTTGAATATTATTATGCATGAACTTAATTATAGTTTTAGATGATTAAGTTTATATTCTACAGATACTAGAAATAAATAAATATATTAATATAATTGCCAATGAAATTCTAAAAACTGTCTTGTAATTTAACTAGCAAGATTCGTAACGTCTACGATTATGCATACACAGAAACGCAGGGTATTGAGGTCAATGTTCAAATTGGGTAATGTTTTTGTTAGTCAATACATCTTGAATAGTAGCATAGACTTGCAACAGAAGAATGTAATTATGATAAAGGCATAGTATATATAGAATAATGCATAATGCATGACTTTACTTTTTAGATTAGATCTCTGTATTTATACTGTCTACTTTTTGAAACATTCAGAAATTTTATTTAAATTTTAGGAATTTTTACCAATAGATAAATAAATTGAAAATGAGTGTTTACAATTTTTGGAGCAAAGACGCAAGAGAAGCAAAATTAAAACAGACCTTATCTACAGAATGGAATCTTAAATCCCCTCTAGCAAATCCCAGGTCACCATCACCTCCAAGCAGAGTTGGTGAAACAATTTTTAACAATTACGTTGATATAATTAATTCAAAATCAAATATATCTACAAATGCTAAACAAACAGAAGAAACGGAGAGGCCGTTTGATTTTTTTGATGACGAAGAATTTGCTTTCGGTATAAATTTATTAAATAATAATGTTGCGTGCGTTGGAAACAACATTACAAAACTTATCCAAATGGGTTAGTACCTTAATTATATTTTTAATGAAATATAACTAATTATTACATCGGTGTACATTTACTAGAGAAACAATATATACAAACATATTAAACTAATTACAGAATATTTTTAGATATTGTTTTTTGACTAATTTGTTTAAAATAATTTTTCATATATTAATCCCTTTTTGTTTTCCTTTATTTCTATGAAGATGAAAGTTCGTCCTCTTTCCCACAAGCAAAATACAAGCTTTATCTTGTGAAACGGCCTTCGTGCTACGCAAATATGATAATAAACAAATTAATAAATAATTATACGTAACATTATCGTCAAAACAAAGTAAATAATAACGCTTAACATTATATTAAAACGATATTTTTTAAAGACAAGTTGCTTAAAATCTCAACGCAATAAACAGTTCATGATAAAATCTAGGTTTACTTTTATACTTGGTATATTTTGCTTGCATTCCTTGTATTAGACAAGGAATATTCGTGAGTACGGGTTTGTACAGGTTCGTTATTTATTATGTTTTTTAACAATCTTTGGACATAAAATTATATTCACAGTGAGTGTTCGTAATTCTTCACCGCCTACAGTTTATGTTGTTCATGTGCGTACAATAAATACACACTTTTTTATTTCTTACATAAAGAAACATAAAAACTCAATTTTATTGCCTCCTAATATGTGGTAGCATGAGATCTGGCTATTAGGTCCACTAGTAAATATATACAAATGGATAGTATTATATTTGAGATTGATAAGCTCGAACATCATTAACCAATCACCACTATGTTAGCATACCTTTATTGGTTTCTATGAAGAAGAGTGTTTAAGAAAAATTATCCATTTTACTATAACTCGCCACTAGGTGACGCTTCACCTGTATTGTTCTAACTGATTGTTGTAAAGAAGAACATGCGTTGATATTTAAGCAGAGAGAACATTTTTCATTTTGTCATACCTCAAATATATACCTATAACAAAATAATAATAACAACAAATAATTATAAACCTGTACGAAACCGCGATCTTTATTTATTAGTATTTTTAATTCATAATGACTTTCATCAATTGAAGTTGTTCCCATGATATCGCTTCTCGATTGATGTCTTCTTGTTACTGTCAGTCTTTAATATATGTCGTTCTGTAAAGGTTGTAAGTCACCTATTTTTCTGATTGATATTGATTCTTGCAACAAATCAACATGTTCAAAATCAACACTAAGCACTAGAAAGTGTTTTGCCATTAATACTGGTGCAAAACAGAATCGACCTTTTAACTGAAACATGCATTGCAAGAAATATATATATTTTAAAAATCTCGTTACTTTTTAAAGTAATATTTATTAGGATATTTTTTATATCTAAGAAATACTCCTACACACGATTCATGAAGTATTACTAGAGTTAAAGTAGTCATTGTGTCGTATCACATGATCTTGACTTTTTGAAAATACGCTTTGTTGTTGGGATATAAATTAAACAAAACATTATTTAACCTCATATTTAGTTTTTTAACATTAATGAAATAATAATTGTATATTACGCTGTTGTGTAGCATCTACTGATAATACTTATAGAAATCTATTGCGTTCTCATTTAATTTGGTGGCTGTGGTAAATCTATTATTAGAGATGTATTATTATTCTGTGATCATTATGATAGTATAAACCAGAGACAAAGAAATATACTGAACTGTCACTTATGTCAAGTGCAAACTTCGGTTTCGGTTATTATTTTTCAATTTATTGATATCTAGTTAAATACAAATTTTATATGAAAAATTGATACACGTAATATATCATGCCGGAATTTCATTTAACTGATTCAATTATCACATCGTTGAACGGTAATGTACATTTTATATTAGTCTACTTTCGAAGTTACATAATTTTTATTTGTAAAATTAATAAAAACATTTAATTCTAGAGTAAAGCGGTACTATTTTAAATTACTGGCACATAGACTTGACGTCGCTTTATATCTGTTTTAATTATAAGGACGTATTATGCAACTGGAAGAACCTTTCGTATTTGGTATAAATTTATTTGGGTGTCCGCGTGATTTTGTTTTTGACATTTGATTTTTGTGTGTGTGTTTATTTATATTACGTGTTAGATAAATATAATTGTTGGTACGATTATAAAACGAAAGCCAACATTTTTTTAAGTATTTCGGCAATGTTTTGATTTATAACCATTGTGTAATAACATTATAAATTAAATAATAATGTTAAGGATATTGAATTTGTTAGTTATTTAAGTAAATGCTAACAATTATACAGTCTATAGTTTGTGATATTGTTATATCTTATAAAACCTTCCTGTTCATATGCTGTAAACTGTAGTTCACTTTTTTCATCAGTGCATAATTTTTTACAAAGTGATCTCTGATTTACAGGGACTACAACATAATAGGTAAAAGATCCTTTTCTTCTACTAAAATGTTTGTAGTTTTCGACTTATAGTTTATTTACAAAAACTTCCAGATTTGGTTAGTTTTTGATACCATAAAGGCTTAATGGTACAGTAATAATAAATCCTAATATTAGGCCAAGGGGTTGCCAATATGTCTCTCATACATTATCAATTTTGCCTGGAATTAATAATATCTTAATTGTAACATCAATTTCAAGAGAAACTCAAACATTACTACTCTGCTGATGGTTGGAATCTGCAAAGTGATTAATTAATTTGCTATCTTTTCCAAATCATAAACTGTATTTAACAAGTTTATTTAATAAAAATATAAACTGAAATGCTACTTAGGATTCCTAACTTTAGGCAAAAATACAGCATCATTTATTGACATAAAAATATAAAGTTATAGTTTAGGAATGAAGTTTTTTTTTTTTTTAAGTTTGATAAATGATGAAAATGTTAAAACCATATTCAATATAAAATAATTAACTCCAATTATAAGTAATTATGTTGCGAAAATATCTGAGGTTTTATGTTCCTTACAAAATATTATCAAATTTATTTGCTTTTATGTCAGTGATTGTGTTACAAATTTTTATATATTTCGATATGGTGCGAACTTTACAAAAAATTGTGTAATTTTTGTGTGTTACATTGATGGTTTCATGACATAAATAGTTACTATGTAATTTTTGTGTTAAAAGTGGGTATTTTGGCAGCCTTTCCCTTGTATGTTATGAGTATAATTCTTAGATCTCAGTCTAGGTGTTGAATATGTATATACATCAGTAGTTTAATTTTGAATACATATTGTTAAGTGTTTCGCTCTTGTTAATATAGATATGAACATTAAAATACAGTTTATGTTACTTTCTGATAATGTAGCTTTCCAAAAATGATCGAATTTTTAAAATCAGTTTGGTATCGTTTGAGTTTATCCTTTAAAAATAAATAAATAGATTCTCTTTCAAATATTGGTATAAACTAGCAGCCATACATAACTTCATCTGTGATAGAAAGGAATATTTTTGCATGGAACCTTATTTTTTTAAATAAAAGTAGTCTAAGTTACTGTATATGAGTGAGATCATCTGCCAGTGAAAATCACATCAAAATTGATGCAAGGGTTTTAGAGATTAGTTGTAACACACAGACTGATAAAAAAAATGTAGTTGTTTTATTGTTATAAATGTTGTATATATCTTCATATCCATTTTGTAATAAGCTGTTATTTTGACATAACATACCGAAATTTCAATTGTATTTATTTCTTATAGAAAATAAAAGCTATGATTATAATGAAATTGCGATGGCAAATTGTCCTCCAAGTAAAATGTATTTATTGCTTCAATGTCTGTTTAAATTAAAATAGAAATAAATTCATACTGAAGGAGGATATTGCACATCACATATCAATAAATTTGCAAAGACATTTAAAGATAAATGTTTCATGACATCAAGACTAACACATTAAAAAAAAAGTGAATAATTATCTGATTTTGCTTAAATTGTTAAATTTATTACATTGTTAAAATTGTATATTCTTAGAAAAAATAAGTAGAGAATAGTTTTAATGTATAACACTCATTATATTAATCCCACATGCAAACAAATGAAGACAAATTTGTAAACTTTGTGGAATAATCAACAATAATACTAAAAAAGCATGTCTTGTCCTACGATACAATTATGGAATTAACTTGGGTTTTGTTATTTTTGTTGGTTGTACCTTAAAAATAATTTAAATATTTTGCTTATAGCGCAAGAGCCATGGCCAGACAATGTGAAGTTATATCAACCTTATGAAGTTGAGCAGATATTGCTACCAGACAATGCTAGTTGCCTTGCTGTACAGGCTTTCTTAAAGGTATGTAATAATCCAATATCATTGTTTTATTTTATTTGCTATTATAGGTTTGTAGATGCCAATAATAGCGATATATAGCTATGTGTAAATAATGATAGGCACATTTGATAAAAGAGGGTATTTCTTTCTTTACTTACTTTTGACTATTTTGAGTAAACAACTAAAAATTTATATTTTTCTAGTTTTTGTCAGGAAGTAAATTAACATTACGGGAAGAATATTGCGCCTCTAATTAAAAAAAGATGTAACTCAAAATTTACGCTTTTCTTTCTCTTATTTCAAACTTACTTTCATTTATTTCAAAAATACATTAATTCATATTTGTGTAATGTTGTGGAAAAATGTCTATGTCATTTTTTCTGTGACTTAATTCAGTTTATGCTAAATATCATAGTACATTATGCTAAAAGTTCATCTCCATAGAATTTTTGTATAGTATATTTATATAAAAAACTGAATTAACTACCAACTTTTTTTAAATGCCAATTTAAAGTCATTCTGATACAATAATGGTAATATTTCCTGCAAAGACCAAATAACAATAAAATTACACTACTTTGCCCTCCTTTCAGAATTGACTTATAGTGTTTCATTTATTTTTAAGATAAATGTAGGTCAAAAGTCTAAACATGGTTAAACATTAAACATATATACCCACAAAATTGAATTTTTGAGTTACTTCTTTTTTTTTAAACTGTTACCAATTATTGTACTATTGTGTAATGAAGTCACTTCATATCATATTACAGTTTGTAAGGATAATACAATAATAATATGGACATTCATGGTTCATATTATGACTTTGAATGAGAGCAATATAAACTATTTTCTGTTTCATACCAATTGATTGTTACACAATGTTTTTTTTTGTTTGCTTTTTTCGCCTACACCGGCTGTTTATTTTCATTTGTAATCTGTTCAGTGGGTTTGAATTTGAAGTGAAAACTTTGTTGGGCACTAGTAACTAGTGAATGAAAGCTAAATATTTGGTCGGGTTGGTGACACGCTCTATCATATATAATCGGCTTCAGTTATCATCAACTACATTTAAGGTCTGAGAAGGAGTGCACTGTTCCAAATATTAAGGTTCAATTATTATGTATTCTATTATAATATTGTATGTTTTGTAATTAATTTGATTGTATATATTATGCGTATTTAAATACTACTAATATTTATTTATTTTGTATATGGTCATTGATAAATATGTATGAACTTTCATGTGCATATAGATCTCATTTCTATCATGTGGTCATTAGCATACAACCTCTTTTTTTTTTTTGTTTTAGATGTGCAATCTTCCATTTGAAGTGGAAATGCGATGGAACGCGGAATTTATGTCGCCATCAGGCCGAGTGCCTTTCATCAAATGCGGAGCTTTTGTAGTTTCCGAACTGGAACCTATAGTACAGTTTGCTGCCAATAAAGGAGTAACCCTATGTTCTCGTCTTTCAACCGAGGAGAAGGCTGAAATGAGAGCATATATGAGCCTTATTACGAATGTATTAGTAAATGCTGAGGTATCTTGTATTGTCTTCTTTTGTTTATTGTTCATAAATTTTAGCATTTGATCACAGTCTTACCTGATTTTAAGTGATAAAGCGACCACATGATAGTAACAGGCCAAAGAGAGCGGATTGGTTTTTAAGTGCAGCTACCAGGTGCTTGGAGACAAATTTTCAAGCTGAGGATGTTGCTAGCTATGAGGGCTCAGAAAAAACTCTACCAACATGCTATGGCGTTTCATCACAATGTTGTCCTTCACTAAAAGCTTTACAGGGATTCGATTTAGAAAAAGTAGTACATGACTGATCAGGTCTATAATTTGCTGTCTTAAAGAATAACAATATAGCACATAGTTTACTGTGCATAGTACATACATAGTAGGACGAACTGATTAGGCTGGTAGCCTCACCAGGTCTTTACAGTTTTACCAGACTAGAATATAGCAAGTAATGGCAAGTATATCATAGTCTACATAAGTAAGAAACAATTGCCAATGTATGTAAACGCATCACTTGTGATTGGTAATACCTATATGACTAATTCTTTTTTGTTGTATTTGTAGTTGTCAGGGCAAGATTTTGTATGAAAGATAATATTTGAAAAATTGTATGGATAAGTGAAGAAATTTGGTTGAAACATCTGCATGTAAAAAGTGAGTGAGACAAGAGACAATAGGGAGGTTAAAAAACAATAATATAATTAATAGATTATTATTCAGTTATCCCGTTGCCATTTTAATCGCATGGTCGTGTTTTAGAAGAAAGATTTGGTCTCATTTTCTTGGTTAACACGTTCCGTGCCATGTGTACCACCGGTGGTACACGTTAAGCTTGATCTTTAGGCCATATGTAGCACACACTTGTAATGTCATACTTATACTAGTCACTTACTTACATTTACACGATGTGATAACTATTGAAAACGAAAGAATACTTATGTATTAATATTGTAATGTAACATTGTATGATAATATATCAATATTTGGTCAAAATACCAAATGGCCTGAACGACATGTCTGGAAAAAAATGGCTTGGTACGGGACATATTAATACACTCGTTTGAAACCGGGATGGACATCTAGTCCTGTATGATATGTGCCATAATGCATACGCATGGGCATGTTGTGTTCTAAGATCAGTCAAGAATAGCCAACTTATTAGTCAAGCGGGGTGATAAGGACTTGTTTTTTATTGGGACTACATTACCATGCCCATGGTGATAAACAGTGTTTTCCTTTATATTTTGTGGCGTTTCGTGGTTTGCCAATGTACATTCAGCATCCGAGAGAACTATAGATCAGCAACAAGCGACAATATATTGCAGTTCTTTCGGTGGACACCGTTCTTCTTGGATTGTACTGGACTTATTCAGGCATACTGTTGTCACTTTCTCATGCTTCTATAAAAATGCGAATAGCTGTTGCTTTACAAAATGCTTCACATTACAGCTATACATATCATGGTTGGATGAGGAAACGTTTAACGCGGTGACACGGGTACGTAATTCCTCCGTGTATCCATGGCCTTTGGGCTGGCTTCAGACACGATCGAAGAGGAACGCTGTCGCAAAACGATTAAAGGCCCTCCATTGGTATGACAAGACTCTCGACCAGGTCTTGGCTGATGTGAGTAACTTAACTTACGTTTTTTCATATGATTTATGTTTGTAACATCCGTGAGTAAGTCCGTCCGTAAGTTGTGTAAGAAGAAATTTACTAACGTAGCATGGCGCTCATTGTATACCTTTCAATAAAGGAAAACTATAAAAGACTGACGTCATTACTCGAACGATTCGACAAAGTTAAAGACAGCTTATTTTTAGATGTCAATTGTATTTCGTTCCCAGGCTTGATTAGTAATTCTTTGTTTATTTATATCAAGTTCACAAATATAGGCTATAATAATACTATTTATTTAACTATTAATTATTTAGCGTTACTATCTTCAATATAAGAAAATTCCATGTATTCCATTCATATCTCTTTAGCGGCGTATAGGTTTTTTTATTTTTATAGGTGGAACAATGCTGCAACTCTCTGAGTCAGAGATTGGGTGAAAAGGACTATTTCTTTGGTGCTACGTAAGTCCTTTATTTAACTAGCTATTGTTAGTGGTTATTTCCGTACATTAGGCATTTTTGTACATTATAAATCCTTCATTTAATGTTTTAGCATACTTAACTGTACGTAATAGGCATTAACTTTATCGATAACAAAATTTTAATTTAAAGCATCTATTATTTTAATTAGTACTCGTAAAAGTGAAATTCTACCACCAATTCGGAATATTTGTCTTATAGAATGTTCTAGTAGTTTATATTTTCTCATAATATTACGAAATACCTATATACATAAAATTGTATGTTGGTGTAGAGATAAATGAAGTTAAAAATTCTTTGACCGATCATCATGACAATGGTGTAACTGTTTTTTCTAGAAGGTTTTCACGCAGTCCATTGTACTATAAATCTCCATAAGGGAGTGCTATGTCTTATTCGTGTAAAGTTTAGTTTTCATTTAACTCCGACGAAGTCCGGTGTGGTTGGTAGTGTCATTTATACATATATGTACTTGAACTAGTTATTTAGCGTTATGTAGTTTAGCGTAGATTAGCGTCTGCATACATAATAATAGTAGTCTTTTGAATCATATATTTTTTAATATATATAGATGGATAATCAAAGCATTTTGTATGGGCTCACTTCGTGTCAATATCAAACATGGACCTGTTAAAAATATTAATATAAGATATAGCATGATGCTAGGCTTTTTCTAAGTCAACCTTGGGAGTAGCTACCACCCTCAGTTAAAGATCTCTCGCTAAACATCTATAGGTGTGACCCAGCAGCAGCACTTGAGAGCCAGTCCCCTCTAGGTTTAGCGTGTATACATTTTACACCACGTCGAGATTTAATGTCAGATGAGATTGTGGTCAGACGCTAGTATTAAAAAAAAAACATTATTTATCATTAATTGTCACGGCTAATTAAACTAACTGAAAACAATATTTACTCGAGATGTTTTCACACCGATGGTTAAATAAATATTCACAATTCCTAAGTAAAATTCCTTATGTTGCCTTTAGGCAGATCCGTCTCTAAGTTGCGGGTAGAAAATTGTTTTATCTAGTTCCGTAAATTTTAATAAAATTACATTTATAACAATGTAATATGCTTTAACTTTGGAAAATTTTAAATTGCCACCGACCTGAGATCGAAACGTAAAGGAATTTGGAAAAAGATGCAAAGTTACGTCCCTTGTACTGTACTAACGTTTTGATCACCCTCTTACTCTATATATGTGAAAATTACAAATATGGGTATAAATACATATTATATTTATGACATCGAAATAACTTAGGGATGAATAAATACCAGTTTTAGATTCCTAATAATATTTTAACTTTGTTTTGTATTAACCTCTTAACCGTATTATATGCTAGCTCATACTTCGATTATGTATATTAACAGCGTCCAAAAAGATTGAGAAGGCCTGTATCGCCGTTTGCTGACGTAAAGATCCCCGGAAAACTAAAGTTTATCACCCCTGTATTATGTACTTATGGGGTACCTTGGTGTCATCTTATGGTATCTTTGGGATCAGAGTGCTGTATTGGCAAAACCTGACTATTCTGATGTCCTTTCTAAATCTAAAAAAGAAAAGTAATGTCAGAAACGATAGCTTTGTACATTCTATGACTTAATCCATCCCAAATCCAAACACGTCTTTTCAGTCCTACACCAATAGATGCCTTAGTTTACGGTCACATACGGGCTCTACTCTCCGCCAATGGTCCAAAAGCTGCGCTGATGATTAAACCCATCACCAGTGCCCTACTCCGACATGTTCTCAGGATGACCAACTTGACTCTGATGAAGTTAACGGTACAGTCTATATAAAAAAAAAATAACAGTTTTCTATTTTGTAGACGGCATCTGTATTTTTCATTGTAGAACGTTGTATATGCATATATTACTTTGCCCGAGTTAGGATGAATAATTCTGGTACCTTCCATTTTTTTATTTGCATTTATGAATCGAACGAAATTTTTTACAAACATTATCAATATTTGGATGATTCTCATAAGATGTGTACAAATCATAGTTGCAATTTTATACCTTACACTTCCCCTAATACTATTTCGAACTTTCAAATTGAAAATGTATGGAATTTGTGGAGATTTTGCACTGTCACTTTTTTACATTCACACCATATGAACATTGTTATCAATTTCCCACGTAAGTAGGGTCGACACAACATATTTCCCTGTGTCACTGTTCTCCATCGGCTTTCTTAGTATTTACACTATCTGTACACAGACAATCCTTCTCACAATCCGTTCTTATCTTCTTCAGTTTTCCTTTACTTCTGTATATAAGTATCTGTAAGTTAGACTCAAGTCTAACTTCATACTTGTAACTCCTATTAGGTCAACTTACCGGTGTTATTTTCATATTTCGTTTGCCTTCACTCTTTCTTTCTCCTTCTAATTTGACAAGCAATGCTCTACCTTGAAAATTAATACTACCATGATCAGATAGGCAATATTATTACTAAGTGTTTTGCGATGACTCCAAAGTCCTAAGCATATGCTGACTCCCTTGTTAGAACTTTGAGGGAGTTTTTGTGATATCTCAGAATTCATATTCCATGGTATTCTTTCCCATCCGCTATACCTGTCCACTAAAACGGAACTACGTATATCAACGTATATCAACTAAAATGTCAGTAATATTACAAAGTATAGGGCTAAATAACCCACTAATATTGATAAAAAGCAAAGCTTCTACATGACGGACTAAGATCTTGCCTACGATTTCTGATATACTTATACATAATCTTACTAATTCCATTCACGCGGGTGAGTGCCTTAAGCGCTCCCCTTAGTAGTCTGGTGGAACTGTAGAGGCCTTACGAAGCCAACAGTGTAGGTCAGTTCGAAGAAAAAAAAACCATTTACACCACACATCTTAACATTCGCACCTCTGTCATATCTAAATCATCATTCTTCCGCTTACCTTTCTTATCCCATCACTTACATCACAATAAATCTGACAATAGTGATACCATATCCTTATATATATTGCAGTTATTTTGATTAATCCATTCCTTATCCTAATTCCCCGCCAGCCCCAAGAAGAATACCTTATAACCCAAGCCTTTCAAGTGTCAAACAGACGCCGTTTGTCCCCAATTCGTACCGTGTCGGAACGAAGCACTCGTGTGAAGCGTTCGCGTATGAGCATTAGAAATTCTAGTAAAGATAGTCTCACTTGCAATAGAGATGTATTTGGTAAGTGTATTCTATCATCATTCGCGATTTACATAGCTTTAACATGCAATATGTTATATCAGATTTGTTGGTAATATTTACTGTTACATTATTCAACATTGCAAAAAATAAACTTCCTTTCTTTAAACTTTTATTTGACATACATAATATTATCTCAAGAATAAACAAGTGTTGGTAAAATATCTATAAACGTTATATTTGTAGTAGGTAGCTATAATAAATAATGAACGCAAATAATTAAATCACAGAAATAACATTTTATTTGCATTTCAATTTTGCGGTATGGAAACTGCGTCTATCACATATACAATTAACTGAAAAAAGTAAATGAGTAATATTTTCAAACAGAGATAAAATTGTGCAAAGGCTCAGGAGAGATTCTCGTAAGGGAACGTACTCGTACTACATTACGCATGTTCGACAATTTTTATTCCCCTCCCATCCCTTGGTGACCGCCCATAGTATATGAGCAGACTTCCCCTCATCTTCCCCTTTAGTTTTCTCGTAGTTATTCTTAAATGCGGTTTCTAATCATTTTTTTCAAACAAAAATTTAAGAAAAATAATTTCGCTCATATTTGTACATATTGATACAGTGCTTACCGCGTGACACTAAAAGTGCATGCTGGCAGCTGCACTTGAGAATCAGTTCGCACGAGGTTTTGTGTGTTTAGACCGCATCGTCAGGTATTGTGATCAAAAGCTAAAACCTATAAAATATACTAAAAAATTGGTTTACGTTCGCTAATAGGACTTTAGTTTATCTCAGCATTCAGTTTTTTTGTAACCAAATCGATGTAGATTGTTAGCACCAATATAATTCGAATCATAAAACTGTCTAATGCCGTATTAACTTGTTCCCACATTTTAATTTCATTTACTTAAATTATTGTTACTCTTTGATCTAATTTCTATTGTTATTATATTTGGTTTAGTTTATTCTATTTCATGTTATCGTACTTCTGTGTAAGTTCTATTTTAATATCTTACAGGTTTATCATATTATGTCGTAACGATTTCTTTATTAAGAGTAATTCAAAATACAATTCCGATTCCATCTTAAATATTATTATAAATTGTCAGTAATTACTATTTACACCTGTAACTAGTATATAAAATTCTTAAATTAACACCTATTGTTTTATTATTACCAATCTTTTTCTACCTATAATGAATACAGGGTTCAAACCGTTCGCTTCAAAGCAAATTATTATTATGGCGTCAAAAGATGGCGGCATTACTTGCGAATATCGTTGCAAACATGATGATATCGGTACTTTTGTGACCGAAATAATAGAAGACGTAATTGTAAAAGTGGAGGAAACCTCTAACGAGAGGTTTACAGAACCATCAGACTGCGATAATGACAAACACGATTTCGAAGTTATAGCCTTTACGAATTTAGAAAGCGAATCGCAATACTGTCTCGATGTTAAAGCGAATGAATTTTTGGACACGATTGATGAGAATGATATGACAGATATGTCATTATCTATGAATGCAGAAGATGTAGTTCAGGCTAATAATGACGAAGATAGCGATGGTTTGGTTACAGATAGACTTTTAGAGGTTGAAACCAAACACGACATTTGTTTTAACTCGGATGTTACAGATTCCAGGTATTTTAAATTCTATTCCTTCATTAATTCCACAGAGCAAAATCGTAGCTTTTACTTACTATCCTACTGTTTATATGTATTATTGTGTATGTAATTTCGAAGGTTTGCCTCCATTTATAATAGAAACTATGCAGATTCCCGTCCACTTCGTTGGGCATTAATAAAATGGAAAATGCTCAATCGAATCCAAATAATAATTAGACTAGAATCATCTACGAAAAATTTCGTGTCGAATGGTTATAGTCCAGACGTACAGTAGTTTTGAGGTAATTTAAGCCTCAAATGAATTATATTTTCACTATAGGGAAAATACCCATACTCCGTGACTCGTTAAGGGGGAGAGCGTGGGAGTTCTATAAAGTGCAACGCTTGGTCACAGGGAGAAGGGGGAAAACGTATTTAAGCTTTACTTCATGATAACTAGAGGGGGGGGGCGGCGAGGGGGGCATTTTTCATATACTGTGGATGGTCACCAAGGAGAGAGAGGTGCCTAAAATATTGTCAAACATGGGTCACGCAGTATGGGTATGTTCCCATATTCCTCTGTACGTCAAGCAATCTTTAGTCGATCTCATGAATTAAAGTTAGATTTATAGTATAGCCTATTTTTATTTCACTTATTTTTACTTGTTTTTTTTTTCAATAGCAACATTAACCAATTGGGACAGTCGTTCATAACTGTGACTAGTAGCGGAGATCAGATTTCAGTAAGAAACATAGCTGGACTATCTGAAATGTCTCACAGTCCTGATTCTTCAGGTTTAATATTATATGCCTTAATTTTTTTCTTTTTGTTATGTTATTCCCTGCCTAGTATAAATAATAAAATACTCTTAATTGCCGTGGAATTGTTGATGTCAATTTAATTTGTACTTACCGTAATATAATGAACAAAAGTATTGCGACAGAGCCATGATAGTCCAAATTTTTTTGGAATTGTTATCTTGCTGGAAATTGTAGAGTCATAGATTCTTCGACATATGGATTCCAGGAAACTCATTCCTTACGCTTGATGATGTAACTCATCCCTTGTCTTCTTGAGCACTTAGCACTTAGTAATAAATATATACCATGAAATTTACACCACCTTGTTATCTAAAACACGTAACGACTTCATTCCTTCACGTGAAGTGATGATGGCTCAGTTGATAGTGTGTTCGAACACAGCGCGAAGGACGTAGGTTCGAATCCTAGCATCTAAGTCGGAACTTTCGGTGATGGAAAAACATCGTGATGAAACCATAGCATGGTGATAGGGCTTTTTCTAAGTCCGCCTGGCTAGCTACCACCCTCAAGTTGAAAATCTGCCCCCAAGCACCGGTTGGTGTGTTCCGGCAGCTGCAATTGAGAGCCAGTCTCCCTATAGGCTTAGAGTGACTACCATCTTAGGCTACATTATCATCATTTAACATCAGATGAGTTTGTGGTCAAACGCTAACCTATAGAATATTAAAAAAAAATCCGTAAGAAAATTCTGTCTGCATTACATTAGCTATAAGTTCTCTCACTTCTCTTCGTTTATGATTTAATTATATGGCAACGATTGCTTCCTAAACTTTTCGGTGAAAAACATGTCATAATGAATCCATAGTTAGAGTATTTTCTAATACCCATCTAGCTAACTATCATTCTTAACATGAAAATCTATCGACAAGGTCTGTCACTGTATTCCAGCAACTTCTCTTTAGAAGCTCCTGTCTCTAGATTTAGCTTGCTATTATTTTGGGTCACATTGTCGTTTAACATCAGTTGATATGGTTGTCACGTCCTAGAATTAAAAAATAGATAGTGTGTACTTATATACATACACGCATTAGAAGTTATACTTCTTTGCGGTACCAAGATAAAAATCTTTTCAAAAATTTTATATTTCGCCTTATTCTACGTTTGTAGAAAAACGACTCTAACAAATAAGGTATTTAATACATACATTTAAAAAAATATATAATGGTGACTATAGCTAACTTCAGGGTGTCGGTTTTTCGTGACGGTGTGCGCGCGCATCGAAAAATTTACTCTCATCATTTTTCCCTAACGTGCCAAAAGAAGTATAACTTCAAAAACAATAAAATATATATATAGCACAGCGTTTATTTTCGTATCTATTAAAGTCGTTATTGTAGCATTTCTTATATTAAAATCAATGTTGTAATTGGTTTACTTTTCTTGAAGTTAGGAATTAATAATCTAAGTATTTGAAACAATATTCCAACTGCAGGTTCCAAATGCACGTTAAAGATGCCAAGCAACGAAGAGATAAGCGTGGAAAGCTTGCTCCAATATCTGCGTAAACGTAATGCCGCTTATATGCCTGAAGTCGCGGACATTGACTAAAATAGTTTTAAATTTTACAATACCAAAAGTTGTTATTAAAATTAAATAAGCTGCCTTAAAAATTGCATGACTTGCAATAAATGGTGCGTTTAATAGTTTGGTCCTTTTATTGATACTAGTTTTTTAGTTAAAACTAAAGACTCGCAAATTAATGTCACTATTATAAAAGCGTGGGGCGCTTTGCTTCCTAACCAATAGATGTGGTAGTTTTTTGGTTTATATATATATATATATCTTCAAGAGCTGTTATAGAAATAAGATTCTTTAACTATCAATATCGACCAAGTATACAATTTGTGATACTAATGAATAAATTCAAAATACATATATTTATGAAGCGACGATGGCTCAATGACGGCATATTCGGAGTATGTCGATCGACGTGGGTTCTAATCCCTGCAAAGAACCAGAACTTACCGTGAAGGAAAACATCGTGATGAAACTATACCATGGTGGTACGGAATTTTTCTAAGCTCGCTCTCTAAAAGCCCCAAGTTAGAAATATGTCACTAAGCACTTATAAGTGTATTTCAGCCGCTAAACTTGAGAGCTAGTTTCTTTTTGGGTTTTGTAAGTCACCACTTTAGGCCATAATGGTATTTGTTAGGGCTTTTTCTGAGCTTAGAAGTTAGCTAACAGGCTCATGTTGAAAATCTGCCATCAAATATCCATTGTTGTGTTCTGGCAGCTGCACTTGAGAGTCAGACACTTTCTAGGTTTTGCAAGTTACTATTGTAGGATACATTTAAAATCAGATTACATCGCGATCAAACACCAAATACATGCTTTAAAGTATAAAACATTATAAAATGAATTTATAGTCAACTCAGTTTTTCGCGATTCAGCGCAGCGCCTTTCCGAAATGGTGGTAGAGAATTTGATTACATAGCATTTGAATAATGCACTAATTGAAATGAAGAATTCTCGATGCAAACACTTTGACAGTGTTGAAAATGTGTTTAACCCTTGAATGCATGATTTTTGTTTTGAAATTTGAAAATATTTTAAAAAATGTTGTTGTAAATCAAAAACATAAAAAATATAACTTACCCGCCAAAAGTAATATCATTTTTCTCTTTCACACGTAAGATGTTTTCAAGGTTTTAAGATAGTCTCGGAAATACACTCAGGTTTGTAAATAAATTTAAGGGTTATAGAACAGCATACTCCAGAAGAAAATGATAGCTACCTTATCATTTTTAGATTAAAACTTGTACGGCAATTTTTCAACTATACAGTTGACTGGTAACCGTTAAACAGAATTTCTGGACATACAGCATTCCGCTTGGACGCCATTGCTTTATTTATGGTGAATCTTCATATCGTCTTTTTGAATTAAGAGACTAATCCAGTTAATTAGAAGCTGATCACGCAAAATGGACTCGACCGTTTCTTATTTAATAATTAGGGTTATATGACTCTAAAAACACAGACTTTTTTATTATGTTAATGACCTTTATAAGTATTGGTAAGTAAAAAACTTACTTTTATCTTCCTTGGTTTCTTATCCTCTAGACTGTTCAAAACCATCATGGTTTTGGTTCCCTAAAAACTAATGTTAACCTCATGAGGCACAGGTAAAATAGACTATTGGCAACATAAACTTAAATAAATACCTGATTTATTACAAAACTTTGAAAAATAATAAATTATGCATTGTAAAATTATAATCTGTATGTAAAATGTATTTTCAAATTGTTTTTTCATTTGTAAGACTTTTTTTACTAAACCATGAAATTTAAAATGTACGATGATGTAAAATGAAAAAAAATCGCCATTTCGAGATCTGGGTCTTAAAGAATCAGCCGAGAGGTTAACTAGACGCCATACCGAAATAATCTAGATGTCGCTCCCACAACTAAGGCAAATCTACGAATGCCTTATATTATAAAATCCATCAACCTGTTTATACTACAAAAAGTGTCAAAGAAATACAAACAAATAAATTATACTCATGTGCAGTCGGATAACGTTTTATCATCCCTACCTTAAGTCCGTTCTCTGACCCTGCTTAAACAATCTATATAAATAAAATAATACTGATCTGTCCGTGTGCGCGCATCATGCTAAAAGTCATGGATAGATTTCGATCAAATTATGTGTTTTTAATCGCGGAGAAGTGAGCAAGCGATGTGTTGCGCATGTAAAGGAGAGAAATAAACGGATATAACAATTGACCAATAAAATTTGTAAGCAAAGTATATATTTTTTTCTAAAATACATATATACTTGCCAAAAATATATTTAATTTCAATTTTTTTATTGTGTTTTTCATTAACGTAAACGAAGTCACTGTTATCAACTAGTTAATTAAAAAAAATGGTTGCTTCTATATATCACAGGCCGTCGGAGTTAGACGCGTTGGTCTTCGGGCACGTCTTCACAATCATCACAACCCGGTTGCCGTGTCGCAAACTAGCGGAGACAGTCCGCAAACACGAGACCCTGGTATCCCTCGCCAAGAGGATCGACGAGAGATACTTCAAACGGCCATAGCGTGAGGTCTTCAAGGACATATCCACTGTATTTAGGAGTCCTTGAACCACCCCCAACCCTTCCCTTAAAACCTGAAATGTGTGTCTCTGTGTGTATAAAACCGTGTAGATGTATACATTTTACTTCTTATGTTTGGCAACGTCGCATTTTTTTATGAATCCCTCTCTTTATAAGAGAAAGTTAACTACGTTGCCAAACTTTTAACACCATAATCGCTGGATAGAAAAGGTCGCGGTGCTTCTCAAATGTGTTCGTCTCACTCGCACATTCTATTTTACGTGTCGATTTTATTTTGTTAGATAATATGATATCTAATGAAAGTGTAGCACGAACTGAGAAATTTCGAAAAATAACAAACTTCATTGTAAAGGAACAAGCAGTGGTTTTTCATTTACTAATTATACTAACTTTGTTTTATTCGAACATTTTTCTATAGATTGTTTATTCGGTATTTTCGGTTAATAGGTTGATTAAATAAAATTGTAAAAGTAATAGGTAATGTCGTTCTAAAATTTAAAAAATAATGTATTATGTATTTAATTCCATATACTTTGGGACAAATCTTTGCATGTATGAATTGTATCACTCAACTGTTACAGGAGATTTGTGATTGTATAAATAGTATTGTAAATGTTGTAAAAATGATTCCTTTTTAACAGATTACTTTTAATCTACCAAATAACGATAACGTTTTCTAAAGCGACTATAGTTTTTCGATTGTTGATAGAGGTTATTATCTTTCTTTTTTCATTCTTGGCAACCCAGTTCTTTTCAAACACTATTACTGGCATATTTTATAGGGGTTATTTCTCCAGAGTTGCCAGTATTTAGGAACTTCAATATCGATTATATAACTTTATTCTATTATTTTTAAAGAACTCTAAAGATCATCGTGGTATTAAAAAGTTGTCCAAACAGAACGTTTGTTATCCTGTTATAAGAATATATTTTACATGATTTTGCATACATATTCTTGTATGAATGTCTGTGTATTTAATAGAATAGATTAAAAAAAAAATTAACTAAAGTAGTTATTAATATGTGGAGGTTAGTTGTATTTTAATTTTAACCTTAACAATTTTCATAGAGAGTCTTCGTATGCATCATATTTAATAAGGTGTTAGAATATGAATTTGAATATTGAAAGTGTTAGCGCACACGGCAATGTAGAGAGTTTATTAATTCGCTTAGAAAGAAATACGCTATAAATAAAGTGCGCACTCTGGTAAAATTTCCCCCAGTTTTACCATTCGTATTGCGAGCACAGCCGATGGCTACGAAGTTAAAGTCCGAATATATTGAAATAATCATAAAATGTACAAAAAATTAGCAACCGTTAACAATACTGAAAGTCATCAAAAGTTGTTTTTATAAAGTATAAAATGTCTTGATTATTTTAGAATGGTTTAGTCCTGTAAAGGTCACCATATACAACCATGAGACTTATACCAACCACCTCCTCGTTATCTAAAATGCGTAGTGACAACATTCCTTCATTGTGGTTCGAGCATTACTGGGATAGTTTGTGGATTTTTTTTGCAGTGCGCGAGCCTCTATATAATTCTATAGACCACAGATTTTATTAAAAAATGGTACAGAAAAAAATAACACTGTACGCGCTAGTACTAACACTATTGTTGGCGATAAACATGTTTTTCCACATTATGAGTATTCAAGTTTTGTTTTCACAGTCTGAAGGGTGTGGTTAACATCATCATTTACGATAAGCCCATTTAGAACATGTAGAATGATATGTGATAGTCAGTAATGGCACAAATATTTCAAAGAAGTTTATTAACTATGGGTCATGATTAAAGCTTTTGCTTTGTAAATCTTTGGCTAATTGTACAGAATAAAGTATATTAACCATATATAAATAAAACTTAGGAGGAAAGGCGGTTTGCAAACGATTTGAAGAATACGTAATTAACAGGGATCTGTTGCTGTTGCGCTCTGTCCGAATTATGAAACAAAACGTGGAAGAGATAACTGAAGCTCGGTCTGACTATATACAAAATAGACTCAATTATGATTTTATACTCTTATGTTTCCTGCTCCAAAAGTAAACCGATTTTAATAATATTCTAAAAATGAATTTGAGAAGTTTGCTGAATATCCTAAAACAGAGATATTATAAAGCTATTTTAGTGCTATTAAATGGCTCCTGAGATTTATCATATTTAATTTATAACAAAAATCAATACACAAGAACATGGTAGTGATAGATATAAATTGCATGGTATAAAAATATGTGATCTAATTCCATTATTAAGGGTTAAAACAGAAGAATATGTTTGTATAGAATAAACGTTGCCCGTGTTTCCTCTTAATTGAAATTCGGCGCATGGTTTTAACTTAATTGTACTTCGTAATTAAGATTGTAAAAAGTTAGATAATATGATAACACAATGATTTGTAATTTTATATATTTTGAATGGGTTAAATTCACTCAAAAATATATATATAGTAGAATATCATATACAAAAAAAATTGTGTGTATCAATCAGTGTGTACACGCGGTGGAAGTGAAACTTCTTTGGCTTATATGTATTAAATTATATAAATACTAGCAGGTCTGGCGGATGTTGTCGTGCCCTGATAATAAAAAATATATACTTACGTGCATGAAATGCTTAAGGTAACTAATGTATTTAATTTGATAAGGATTAATAGTGTATTCCTCTAAATAGCCTTCCAATTACCTCATTATTTGTGACCAGTATTACTAGATATTTGGGTATAGTAAACTATCCTTAAAAGATATGTATATGCCATCGCAGAATTTTTTGTAGATCTATAAAAGAGGAATGTCACACTATGCATTGTTTTGTTATATCTCAAAGGGATTAGGCAGCGTTTTCGACGAAAGCTCCCAGGCGGCTTGACTTTTTACGATGCTTTCAACAATTATCATTATATTTCAACCAATTCACACAAAACTTTAACAAATTACATACCTAAACCTTGTTTATGAATTATTCTATCCATTGGGGAAGAGCACATTAGAACACGTTCAGTAGTTTTTGAATTTATCGCGAAGAGACAGACAGACGCGACGGACGACTTTGTTTTATAATATGTAGTGATCAGAATGCCCATAAATTATATACTATACAAACTCCGTAGTATACATACTTAACTATACATTTACTCATTTTTGTATACTACTAGACCCAGACAGACACATACATACAAATACATATCTATTTTACGATAAACGCGTAACGAAAATTTATCTCTACCGTGCCGCAAGAAGTTTCACTTCAAAATTGACAGTTTTTTTATCCTACTATTAAATTATAGGTTAGACCTAATATACCACATTTCATATTATATAGCCCTTACCTATATAGAAATTATTTAAGTAAATTTCATACATTTTTAGAATTGACTACATGATCGATATTGGACATAGTGGAACAAGTGGCTGGTCCACACTGGTTATAACTACGGTGCGAGTACAGTACTAAAAAACAGTTTAATCGGACCTAGAGTTAAATTTGTAAATCTGTATATTGTGTAATCTAAAATGTATGAACAATTTATAAAGTGTATGTTCTCTTGTTTATTTTAATGTACGTGTAAGTAAGCACAAACGTAACAGAGAAAACGATGAACGACTATTTTAATGGATATGTAAAATATATCAATTATAACCTAAAATGTAGCGCGTAATCATTTGTATAGGTCAATTAGTAGTTTCCATTTTGTTTTCTAAATGATCTAGAAAATCATTCAGGTGAAATAACTGAAAAGCATAGAGATATAGAACGGGAGTCAACAAGAAAATTAAATAATGCTACCTAAGTTATTAACGTTGAAATGCAGAGATTTGATACTTGAGGCAGATGACGTATTTTACGATGTGTATTTTGTGAGTAAAAATGACTTTACCATTCGAGCCATAGAATTTAAAATGAGCTCGCAGTGTGTCACTAATCTAAAAAAATATTGTCATTATGCTTTTTTTTTAAAACAGGCTTAATAGGTTTTATCGATAACACGATTTTATAAGTCTTCCTCAAAAATGTCTGTTAGAAGTTTTAAATTCTTAGAACTCTTCCGTAGTAAGTGCTAGCGCGCATAAGTATAAAAACTCCGTGTAATGACGCGACAGAATTTAAAGCCCGGTGAAACTGTGAAGGCCCATTGGGCCAACAGCGTATAGTCAGTTCGAAAAAAAAAAGCGACAATTTAAATTCTATGGGGATTTCTAACCGCAAACGTGCGCTTTTATGTGATTATGTAGATGACAGGTTTTGTGTAAAAATACATGGCGAAAAAACACAATGCGCGTTAGCACTAATAGAAAATAACAACCACAGTTAAGTTTATATTTATAGATTACTTTTTATTATTCGTAACCCGGCGTCACCACGTAACTGCTTGGATTAGCCATTGTATTTATTGCATTTATATTCATCCTTACTTTCTTTGTTTTTAATATTTAATTGTACCGTGCATGTTAAATAAATTTAATTAACACAAATGTTTTTGTTTTATTTTTATATAGTAGTGCTTACGGAGCTTTCGGCGATGGAAGACGATCGTCATGAAACCATACCGTGGTTTTAAGGTTTTTTCTAAGCACACCTGGTTTATTTGTTGAAAACCAACCAACCAACGACCAATTTCACGTTGCCGCGAAATCTGTCGCTAAGCACTTATGAGTACGTTCCGGCAGGAGCAATTGACGAGCCAGTCGCTTTCTAGGTTTAGCGTCTTTACAATTTTGGACCACATTGTATTTTAACGCCATACGAAATTGTGGTCAAACGTTAAAACCTATAGAATAATAAAAAATAGCATTACATAGCGACGGTCTTGTACCTTGTATGCGCTGTGAAGGCAAAAAATATCGGCAAGGTTATCGCGTCATCGAGTAACTCTAAAATTTATAAAGAACAAAATTTCCTCAAAACTAGGTGTTCATTAATTATCAATTAATACGACTAACAGGAACAGTGGTCATTTTACCTTACTGAGAACTGCACACTCACGTTCACGCATTTGGGTATTTGATACCAATAACCGATTGACATATTTTTTTCGAGCTGTCGTAGTACGATTGTCCTATGGATTTTGTATAGCGTTAGCAACCTGTGAAGAAATTTGTGTGCCAGTTTTGTTTCCTTGACTATTAATTGATTGCAAAGCAACTAAATATCTAATTTACGTTTACTGTGAGAGCTCATTTCATGGCACTAATAGAGAAATAGTATCCTGAAGTTATTAATTAAAAGTATCAATAACCCAATTGGATGTAATTATATTAGCAATACAGGAAGCATTATAAAAGTCTGTGTCATTAGATAATGAAAAAAGGATATTCATAATTTTCATTTTTACATGCACAAACCTTATTAGTTCGGGATCCACGGTCCATTTTTTCGATTGATTACTATAGAGTTAATTTTCCATAAGAGTAGCTTATTTTTGATGAAACGACAAACGTTTTCTCTACATTTTCGATTGTAATAGGTAACCGGGGTAGCAGAGATAAAATAGGTCGAGATTTGATGGTTCTCAATAATATATAACTGGGTTTTTATTTTGTTAAAATTCAAGATAATTATCTGAACTAATCGTAAAAATATTTATCCTATAAAATATTTGGTTTGATTAGAGAGTCCTCTCCGTCCAACATATACCGATAACAATGCTATGAAAAATTAAAACCAGTTTGATTTTTGTTTTTTTTTTTTTACTTTTTAAACTATACGCAGTGTTGCGAACAAGAAACGCGAGTGCCATGTACCTATGTTTAATTTTTATTTAATACAGGACAGTACTGTGCCATAAAAATTATCTCTCCCTCGAAATTGTTGCTAGCGTTTTGGCGCTTTTAACTTTCCCTCTACTCTAAAGCTGCCGTAATATTCGTTGTTGTAATATTAAACAGCTCTAGTTACGAAACAGAATGAAGAGTTCAAATAAAACCACGATAAATGTTCTTAAAGTTATATTCAAGCTATAGAACTGGCGTTCGACGCGATACGAGGCCACAAGTCAGCGCATTCCTTAGCCACCGGTCCGGTGATAGCTGAGCCTTTCATCTCGCCCTTGTTGTTCACTATGACGCCTGCGTTATCCTCAAAGTATATGAACACCCCGTCCCGCCTTCTGAACGGTTTCCGTTGCCTGATCACCACTGCTGGCATTACCTGTAAAAAAATCATATAATTCTTAAGATCCTGTACACTAGGTTTACCACAAATAATTACACCTGTTTAGTCTAGCTATTCATATTGTCTATGTTCCAGTTTGAATTATAAAGTTAGTATATCTAAAACAGTTATGAAACACCCTTAGAAAGTCACAAAGAGAATATAGAGAATAGATTGTTCTGGAAAAATCACTTTATATATTAGCAAGTATAGTAAAGATACATCAATCAGAATAATTGTTCAGAAGTTTGAGCTTTAACTTTGACAAACTAGATGATCAATTTAAAATATCATCAGTAAATCTACTTATTATTTTTTATCATGGAAAAGGATGTTCAAAATAATTTATGCTTCAAAGACAAATAAATACTTTTTGCTACAGATAAAAAAAAAAATCATACACACGGTCTTGCCCACATAGGGTCTAGCGAAATGATAGGATGTGACAAAACAATATGATCTCAAATCCTATAATATTAGGTAAAGAAACACATGACAGCATCAGCATTCTGTTGACTATTTTTAAATAAGCACATGATTAAAAGCTGCAAATGTACAACTAAACAACATGCTTATGTATATACACCCTGACACAAGATTTTTTCCTTTTAAGTTGAATTATAAATGTTTTAATATACACATCGTCAATAATATATTGAAATAAAAATAAGTTACATTAATAGAAAGCTAATATCTCTATAAGGTGTCTTTGAATCGCTCAGTCAGCCAAGGTGTATCAACAGACTATTTTACATAGTTCAGATGATAATATAAAGCGAAACCTTTGGCGTATCATCATTGCAATTCAAGAAAGACTGATAAAATAACTCATACCTAGAAACTTTAAATTGACTGAAAAGCTGACTAAGTATAGTAGCATGGTTGAACAATGGCTTTGAAGGCTACATTGTATGGTAGCTTTTGATGATATATGCCTAACAGTATGTTAATGCATTTTGTGATGTTTCAGTAATGCCTAAATAAAATGAATAAGTCTTTTCATTTTTCAAATCCTTTGTAAATAATAATTTCAATTATGTGCACTTTACTACTCCTGTCTGGAGCAGATTAGAAGTAACATCTGTTAAATTAATTCAGGCAAAAGTATACAAATGTCTAATACCTTTTTTCTTAGTTCGGGTTTGCCCTTCTTGACTGTAGCCACAATCATGTCACCAGAACCAGCAGCTGGTAACCTATTCAGACGACCCTTGATACCTTGTACAGCGATCACATACAGATTTTTTGCTCCTGGAATTATTTTAATTGGTATTAACACAAGCATTTTATACACAATAAATTTCATAATTAGTATTTAATAAAGGGGTTTTCATATTTTATATATATAAACACAGAATCCATGAAATTGGATTAAATTGCTGCGGAGATTAAATAAAACTAAGGAATTTACTAATATAATATTTTTCTTCATACTGAATTTTAATTTGAACAATCCCATGATTCTATTTTAACTTTAGTGATAGTTTATTTTTTATTGTAATATTTTATTCTGTTGTAATACTTTTTCCCCCTATAATCTGCTCCTCATTACTTTAATAGAGCAACAAAACACATTACATGTCAAATTCCGACACATAATCAACTTTATACCAAATTTCATAAAAATTTGTAAACAGATGAAGGTGACAAACAAAGATTGAACAAATTCTAATTTCATATATATAACTCCTACATCTGCACCAAAAATAATATAATTTCAAAGGGGCAAATTAGTAAATAAGATATTAAGTTTATTGGAACAATAAATCTTGAAAAAGCCCTTTATAAATTTTGAAATATATCTTTAAACATGAAAACTGGCTTCTATTATAAACTTTAATATAGCTCCTTTCCTCTTTTTCATTTCCCGCCAATGAATAGTGTTAAAACTTTTAACTTTTGTTCGAACTTGCAGCATTAGTGTAAGGAAGCAGTTATCTTGCTTAGAAACTCTCATTTAATTTTAATATAGTTCTAAATTTAGAATTACAAACGTGAATAACTGAACTACTTCAGACACAGCCAAGGAATACATCATCATGTATCAATACATAACATGTGTTTTAAAATTCATCATCATTGTAGTTCAGTCAAACGTGCATTTTGAGGTTATGTTAGTTTATATAAAAACAAATTATTTTTCTACCTGTGTTATCTGCGCAGTTGATCACAGCTCCCACTGGGAGACCCAGCGAGATACGGAACTTCGCTCCCGCGGAACCACCACGTCCTTAAAACATAAAAATATCACTATTACATTTTTTCCATCACTACACTGCTTACTCATAAACACCTAGAAAATTAAAGAAATATTGTGACAAAACTAATAACTGTAATATCATATTAGACTCGCACATATTTTCTGCTAGTTTTCAATATAATATACCACGATTAAAACGGATATTTTAGAATTTCACGAACCTCTTTTAGACATTTTGTTGTGTCAAACTTTTGAGAGGAAATCGAAAGAACGTGAAGTTAGCAGCTGAGTATAACATTGGAAACGTTCTGAAATCACTACTCATTAACAATTAAGTTTTTGCATATACTGTTCATCTTTAACAAACTGATTTAAAATTATTTTGAATATTGTAAATATTGCAAATTATAATAAAAAAGCAACTTGAAACATACTTTTTAGGAGGATGGTTAAAATTGGGGACAAAATTCTATAAATTTTATGTTATTATTTGTTTATGAACGAAATTTTACGTTCCATTTAACAATGTATATCAACCTCAACTAAAATATACTGGTTTAAATACACACATTATATTAGATTAATCTATACAAAAGTTTAAATAAGTTTTATAAGCTGATACAATAAATAAAAAACAAATTAGTAAAAATTAACTATGAACTGAAATAACTAAAAACTAAACTTTTATTGTTTATTTAAGTTACTGCGTAGCGAGAATCGAAGCTAAAATTTGTTTGTCATTGTCATTTTTTATCGAATTCATTGCCGCTTGTCATTGTAAGATTTTTGTAACAGAACAATATAAAATAATTTGTAAAAATATGGCTTTTATGGGCGACATGATGAACCCTGCACCTTTATGGCAGAACGGACCAGCACCTGGGGCTTTTTACAACTTTCCAGGCAATTCTTCAACGCTTGGGCCAAATAGCCACACAATTCAAGATTTCAGAGCACAGTATATATTTAGTTATTTTTTATTTGATATTTTTGTAATGTATCCTATAGCTCTATTTTATTTACAGTTCAGCAAATCCGATAACAACTACGACCACAGTTATCGGCGTTAAATTTGACAAAGGCTGTGTAATAGCTGGTGATACTCTTGGATCGTACGGATCCCTTGCTCGTTTCCGAGACTGCCCTCGTGTTATGAAGGTGAACGATCTTATCCTTTTGGGATCTGGTGGTGATTACGCAGACTTCCAGTATTTGAGAGACATTATACAGCAGAAAATGTAAGTTGTTTATTTTGACTTATAGACTTAAACTTGACTTATTCGCTGCGAAAATGTAATAATGTATGGATCCAACCTTTAAAGTGTGTACTTAAACACTTTTCATAATAAATAACAAACGAATAAGCATTAAAATAGGTATAAACATCTTGATGAAACTATAGCTTAGTGTACTAGGCCTATGTAGCAATTTCAAGTTGAAAATCTGTCATCAAACACCTGTGTCTGTTCCAGCCGCTGCACTTCAGATACTGTCCCTTTAGGTTTTGCGTGTTTACCATATTAGACCATATCGCCATTTAACATCAAGTGAGATTATGGTAAAATGCTAACACTTATAAAGCTTAAATAAAGAAACATTATGTAACTGGGGTTTTTGAGATAAACCATAATTATAACATTAGAAACTAGATAAAATAATTGTTCAAAATCGAAATAAAGAAATTCTTTATTCAATTTAGGCCCTAAGAAGGTGCTTATGAATGCCCGAATTTCCACTGGTTTTGAAAACAGCACAGTCATCGAGAAGAACCGGCAAGAGACACGATTGGGTTTACCTTTTTAACATAATATATAGGTGTATATTTCAAATACATTACATTTTACAATCATTTTTAGTGGATGCATAGAGAAGAGTCAATTCCAGGCATCACCATCATTCACATATTGATCCACTCTGTAATATCCCGTTCACACCAAAACCTGCTTGTGTGAATTATTCTACAGTTAGATGTTCTGAACTTTGAAAGGTGTTTACTGCATTACAGTGTAACAAAAAAATATGTAACATGTTTTTATGCCCCAAGGGTAACTACATGCTGTTGGGTTTGAACTAATTTATTTTGTATGCATACAGACAAAAATTCAATATATTTACTTCCACACAATCACACTACTGTCAGATTTACATCTTATAATGTCATAGTTGAAATCTACTTGAAGATATCTTCCTATTTGCACCCATGTTCTTAATAAAACTCTGCTTGAATGCAACTGACAGTTTATATATCATACAATAAAGGACAGTCTATAACTCTAGAAGGCTGGCACCATTCATTGATGATTTGATAAGTCCAGGAGAATGTGACTAAAATTTAAGGCAACTGTTTTAAGACCCTCATTGTTTTTTAGACCTTCATTGTTTTTGGTTCCCATGATTGGGTGACTCCGTGTTTACTTGTAACTATAAGTTGTTACAATAGGGCGGTATGTTATAGTTATAATAGGTTGTTGTACAAATATCTTGTCATTTTACAGTATTGATGAAAAATGCATTGGGGACGGTTTGCAACTGAAACCGAAATCCTTACACTGTTGGTTGACCAGGGTCCTGTACAACAAGAGAAGCAAGATGGACCCCTTGTGGAACAGCTATGTTGTGGCTGGTATGCAGGTATGCTTTGAGATTTGTTTTTTTAAAGGACTATAATTATAATTACAATCAATGAATGCTACAGTAACTTTAATAATACTATACTTTACAATCATCTGACATCTGCAAATGTTAAATGAAAATGTGTGAATCCCTTATAATATTATGCAAAGCTACCGATTGTACTACTGTATCCAAAACCTAAATTAGTGCAGTTTTTTTTTTTATGTCATATGAGGCATACGAACAGGTGGGTCACCTGATGGTAAGTGATCACCGCCGTTTATAGACACTAGCAACACCACGGGAGTCGCAAGTGCGTTGCCGGCCTGTTAATATATGTGGGCCTCCAGCACTCTCTCTGGCCAAACGAAACGCAACAGTGCTAGCACTGTTACTTCACATCGGCTTTCTGTGAGAGGGTTGTACTACCCCGGGCGAGCCGTCCCATTCATTCTGAAACCAGTGCTAGTTTCAGCGTAGCTCTACCACCTACACCTTTTGCGAACAGTTAACTATGGTTTATGCAATACTGGCTTGTCCCTATGTCGTTGTTCATGTTATTGTAAGCTTTCAGCTACTCCTTGGGAACAGTATCTCTTATCTGAATGTATGGTACCGTATGTCTTTTCTGTAGCATTGCAGTTGTGTATCCCAAATTTCATGTTTACTTCAATGTTCATGTTTATTTCAAGTACTTAAGTCTTAAAATCAAACAAACTCACAGTCTGCCTCTATAATATACTAATAATATTTTAATATAAAAGGCTTAAATTGCTATGTATTTACTCACTGTTAACATATGTTGTAGCTTTGTTATCATGTTAGGAATTCTACCACTACTTCCCTTTTGCTTTCTTAATGCCATTCTGTCATAGTGGCAGGGGAAAGTCAGAAAAATGCAACAAAATCTGTAGCTAATTTTTTGCTAATTAGTTATCTAAATACCCATAGATACTAAAAGCTCAAATAGCAAGTGACAAATTAAAATTGTGATATTTGTTATTATCTGGTACATGCTAGCTTGAAGTCAATTTTCTGAAGGGCGCTTGCTATAAAAGAATTGTTGCGGCATCAAACCTGGTTTATACAAGTCCAAAGAGCAAGCAAGAAAATAAAAACAAAAGATCACCTAATTTTCATTGTCATCAATGATTTATCTGGTACATGCTAGCTTGAACTCGATTTTCTAAATGAATGATGCTGTAAAAGATTTATTGCTGTATTGAATCTGGCTGTATATGACTGATGTGCTCCTAAAAGGCTGGCCTGATTTTGATGAAATTTTTTATATATGTTCCGGTGGATTCAATAATGGTTTAGATCAGGGCTGTCCAAACTACATAAGACCCAGGGCCAACAAAAATGACTCAATACATTGGGGGGCCGCAAAATATTTATAAAAATAAAATACAAGTATAATGTATCATTATTTTATTATCTACTTTTTCATTAATTTGTCTTTTAAAGCCCAATAAATGAACAACGCGCAATGTCGGGTGTACCTATTATACGTTCGGGGAATTCCCCGAGTTCACGAGTGAATAGTGTTGTGTGCGGCATAATCGAATACATATCCAAAACATTTGAATTTCGTCGCAAGAAAAATAATTTACTCATTTAATGTATTTAAACAAAGAAGATAAAAAAGATTCTGTGGGCCGCAATAATTCATGCCGCGGGCCGTGTTTTGGACAGCCCTGGTTTAGATTAACAATTGGTGTCATAGTATGTGGTGCTGTGATCTGATTCAAAGATTTTTTATTATTATTAGCAAGATTTACAAAAAAAGTGTCTAAATGGTAGTTAAAACCATATTAAAATTCATTGGGTAGTTTATAGACAGACACAAAAAGCAACTTTGTTTTGTAATATTTAAGTATAGTATAATTACAGTGATGACATTTGTTCCAGGATGGTGAACCTTTCCTTGGTGCTGTGGACAAGTTGGGCACTGCATATGAAGATGCAGTTATAGCAAATGGTCTGGGCGCGTACATGGCTACTCCGCTACTCCGTGACGCCTTAGATAAAGGACCTCTTAACCAGGAAGCCACTGTGTAAGATACTACAATATTTCAAAACATTTTCTGCCAGACAAACGTTGTCCTGATATTCACGAACACAATTAAAAAGAATTACCCAAATAGTCCCAAGTAGCAGTAGTTCTGAAATGATGTACTTTTGGTACATGACTTTAATTTATGTAGATTTAACAATAAATTTAAAAAGCTTTATTGCCATACATTTAAAAGCATACGAAAACCCATTAAGCATTAAAAAGAATATAACTTTTATATACATTAAAGGGGAGCCCGCTTCTTTCTCAAAAGTCAGCAACACACTGTAATGCCTCTCGTACCTAATATATGGTGTTCACGATCTCGAATAATCTTTTTTTTTTTAATATTTTTTAGTGCTCTGGTAAGGAAGTGTATGGAGGTATTGTACTACCGTGACGCGAGGGCTTTCCAACGCTATCAGCTCGGTGTGGTCACTGCGGAGGGCGTCACAGTTTATGACAACGAAGAGCTCAAACATGACTGGTCACTTGCTCACATGATCCAAATGAAATGATTATGTTTATTAATTTAATAAAAAAAATTACAAGCTAACTTATTATTTTATTTATCACAACCAAATATTTGCGACTTCGTCTGAATTTTTTATTTACAAGGTGGTAACGCCATCTATTATTGATTTGCAACATCTTAACTCCCACCCGGTTTTCCGTCGTGCAGTAATGGCTGTTTTACTTCTCGCATCATTTTTTGCTTCTCGCCGACTTTGACATATAACCTGCTAAATGCAGGGTGGATGAATTGGCGAAAGGTGTCTGGGCGAAAGGCTACGAAAGAGATGGATGAGAAAAGATTACATGTGGCAGAAATGCGAATGTTAAGATGGATGTGTGGTGCAACAAGAATGGATAAGATTAAGAATGAGTATATCAGAGGAAGTTTGAAAATAGCACCAATGACAGAGAAGTTGAGGAGTAATAGGTTAGCATGGTACGGGCATATTATGAGAAGAGATGAAAGCCATGTAACAAGAAAAGTTTTGAGTTTGAAAGTGGACGGATATAGAAGTAGAGTAAGACCGAAAAAAGGTGTGGATGGATTGTGTCAAAAATCATATGTGTATAAAAAGGTGTGAATACTGAGTTGACATCTGACAGGGGAGAGTTGAAAAGAAAAACATGTTGTGCCGACCCTATTTAGGTGGGATAAGGGTAAGATGATGATAAGGTTTTTTTATTTATTTATTAATAGACGAGTAGCATAATTGTTGATGTCTATGTTTTTTTACAGTGTCGAAGTTTTCGGATTTTTTATATCTATAGATGTTCCTTTTTAGTTTATTTGTTGGTAGCCAGTTGTCGTATCAGTTTTTAAAACAATCTACTGAATTAGCAGATACTATTTCATCAGGTAATCGATTCTAGCTTAGTACCACTCTATTGCTTAATTGATGAGTAACTATTTTATACGTTTCTAAAAGGTCACTACGAAGGCTTCTTCTTTTGAGAGTAACAAGTACTATTCAGATTTCTTAATGTTGCCACCCGAAAACTACTTACCGCGTTATTAGAATACGTCCAATTTTCTCTTCTTTAATAGTTATAAGGTCATAGAGTAAACATACAATACAAATTGCATTCTGAGGCTTTTTCCAGCCCTCCAATTAATTACCCAACTAGGTTTTGCCCATGGTTTCGCTCGTATTAATATAGATTCGTTGTCGAAAAATTAGGCACTTTTTTGGATTAAAGGTACCCTATGTCCCTTTTTGTATTTCTGACAACATGTATGGAAAATTTAATAATAATCGGTAGAGTAGCTAAGGCTTGAAACCATAAAAAAACAAAAGCACATTCGCTCTATAACGCTACTTATGATAGCGTTGCACCAGCGTCATTAGTAGCTTAGATACTTTAAGGCTTATAAATAATTTTATTTTATATATTCTGTGATAAAATAAAACAGTAAAAGACATTTATTATTATTTATTATAAAATTAAATTCAACTCTGAATAATTATGGCTAAATTTATAAATAATTTTAATAAATGCATTCTATCGTATAATAAAAATGGACAAATATTTACAATAATTTTGCTAAAATAAATTATGGACGGATTCCGTTCCGAGGTCTTTTTTTAAATATTAATGTTACCAACTAAATTATTAATGGCTTAGGCATTAAGCCGCCATTTTTAAATAGTTACCGCGCTCGTGCGGTGCATAGATTATCAATAATTAATATTAATGTGGTGGACATTTTATATAATCGGAAAATCATATATTATTTAACATATAGGTATATATTTATATCTTTATGTATTTATATCTTTATATGATCATAGTATATGTATATGGATAAATACATTTTGAAAAAAAAACAAGGAACTTTTTTCTTGCTGTAAGAAAAATGAAATTAGAAAAGAAATTGAATATATGTATAGTTTAAACATTATTACATCACCATTTGACGAGATTATTGCAAAGGGTTATGAATATCAATGATAAATATTTTACGTTTAAAACTTAATATATAACATAAATTCGTATGAGTTTAAACTTTAAAATAAAACTTTACTAATGTGTAAATATACACAAAAATCCTTCAACAAAACTGTCAATATAATTTGCACATTCTCAAGAAAGTGTGAAAAAATAATTACATAATTTTTGGGATAGAACAGCACCAATTATTAATTATTTTCTCAGTGCAGTAACGTACTTAGTTATTGCATCGGGGGTCCGCGCCCTCATTTGCCTGATTTCTCTTCGTTAAGCAATTGTAAGAACAATTACAAATATATTTAGTTGAAATATAAACTAATACAGTTTAAGATATTAATGCATTAATAAATAATTTTTATTGATACTGTGAATTTGAGCGATTATTGCTAAGACTGTATTGAACACGGTACATTATTTTCCTGTCTTAAAAGAAAAATAAAGTCGTATTCATGGGGTCGAATGCCAAAAGACAGAATATTTATTATTTTATTTTGTAGTTTCTACAGATTTAACTGTTATTAGTATATTTATTGTACATAATTATATTCGTTGCGTTTGAAACCCTTTATGAGTTAATTTTAAAACCTTAATAATATTTATATATAAAATATAATTTATCTTCTATTACGGAAGTAAATGTATTTCTTATTAATGCAGCATATTTGTAATTGGAAATAAAGTAGTCAAATTTAAGTAATCTTTTCCTAAAAAAATCAAAATCTGGCAGTTACATAACAAAATAAATCTAATTTTGGGACCACGCATTTTTAAGCTAATACATATTTTTATTATTATTAGAACGTTAATATTTGATTGATCCAATCTCTGAATTCGGATATTCGCGTGTATACTCCGGGTTGGTTGGGTTCCGCGCAGCCTATACCCCACGATATAATGCCGCCAAGTACGAATCGGTTGTCTCGCTCTCTGCGGAGCACCATAGGCCCTCCGCTGTCACCTGAAAGTTTAAAAATAGTATATTAATGTCTTGCTGAACTTTTATTACCTTATGTAAAATAGCTATTATGTTTTAACACTCATAAAAAAATTGTATTGCAGGATGTAAGATGTAACTGAGTGGGATTTTTTATTAGTATTTAATTACAAAATCTGACATTAGTCAATTGTTTTTTTCCCCTAGGTTTCAAAGGTACTAATTGTTACATATTCTACTAGATTGCATACTAGCAGTTTGATGTATGTACGAATAGAATTCAAATATTTCTCTAAGAAGTTGAAATATTTACCTGAAATCCACCTTTGAAAATTTTCTAAACATTTTCATATATATGTAATATGATATTTATATGTTTTGTTGTGCAACATTTCAAAAAACTAACTTGTAAAAATAGCAAATATTCTAGGCTGTAAATAAGAATACCTTCACAACTGTCAGCGCCTCCTTTCGTTCGCCCTGCGCAAATGAATATGTATGGAATGTGTTCGTTGTAGTCAGCTGCTTTGTACATCGCTTCACATTCGGAGTTGTTAATCACTGGAACTTCCACTTCCTGAAGGACACTCGGCAACGGACCCTCTGTGTATATAATTTTTTTTTATTACACATATCAGTGATGGCTCAATAATGAATTACACTGTTTCGATATTTTACAAAACTGTAGTTTTAAATTGCTGAAAATTATTCTGCTGTTGGGTAATTTGTTATTTTTGTTTGTATTACAATTTGTGATGCTCATACGATAATCAATTTAATATTCGTTGTTCGTATCGTGACTTTGAGTGCAAGTAATGTAAAGTGTAGCTTTTTCACACCTTTTGATTGTTGGATGTTTTATTGTTCGCACGTTACTTAAGCAATTTCAAGCAGTTGTCATTGTCAATAGTAATAACGGATAACCATAAGCAGGATAATTGTGTATTAAACCATCTGTAAGCTACTGCGTAAGAATAATGAATAATACATTAAATTATTGGTTATTTTAATAACAAACAACTGAAAGTATTACGATTATTAATGAAAAGTAGTCTTCGTTACCACAGTTATCTTTAATAATGATAGTAAGATTTGTGTGATTTTTATAGCATTAAAACGTAGTAGCTACTGATTAATTCCAGGCGAAAGTGTCAAATAACGCCTTCAACAATCAAATGTGCAAATTTTAACAAACGTAAAAAAATATTTATTGATAGTTGTCAGAATATTAAAATGTATATGTGACCAAAGATAAAGACAAAAATATTTGGCGAAAAACAAACAACATAGTTCTTGTAGTTATTTTTGGTCACAGTGTCTCTTATTATTTAAAATCTAACTTAACCAAATCAATCTCTCATACAAAGGATAATATAGTTTGCAATATTTGTACACAAACTTACCATCGAAAAGTCTACCCCAACCTGTAACGTAAGCAGTTTTCCCGACATAATCCGCATCATCGTCGGGCACACATATTGGCAAAATGTTCGGCTGGAAATTCACGGGTTCGTAGAATCTAAAAAAATATTTCTGTATATAAATACATTATTTATACGACTATTTAAATAATTTTACCAACCACACTACAACGATTTTATTTTGATTAAACAATAGACCCCCCCAGAAAAGTCCTGCATACGGCCCTATTAACCTCAGACTATTCCGTTAATCTTGAGAATTTTCACGCTTGGGCTTACTTAACTAAACATGTGTGTATCTAAAATTTATTTGAAAACTTAACTCGATATTTGTTAACGTCCAATAGGAGTTTATCATTTATAGAACGAAATCCTATTTCATGTCTGTTTTTGTGTTACCATAGTTCTTCTAAAGTTTGCAATGGACGTTGATATGTTTTTCGCCATCGTTTAGAGAATTTCTTACGGAAGTTTTAACTTATATAGAGAAGGTAGTTTAAACTTATATATGTCTACATATCTTAAGAAGAGAAAAACGTATGTATTTAAACATATCACAGATTCTGACGTAGGTTCTATGACTTTGACAAATTGTAAATATTAAAGCATAAACAATGGATATAAATCGTTTTGACACAAATGACGTCACATTAGTACATTCTAAAGATGAGAATCGAGTATTATGAGTGTTAATTGCCAATACATCGGTATTTGTCACAGCATTTTGGCAGAACCCTGTTCGGAAGAAGCAAAGATGTTTTATGATTTTGTAATAATATCTCATCAACGACTCTCCTATTGAAGCTCGATAGAATGGGGGACAATAGCGCTGATATATTCAATAGAATTAAACTCTTAAATGTAAGATAAAATAAAAAAAAAACAAATAAAAACTGATATTTTCTAATTAACACGTTAAATGCTAACTTTATTTCACGCGTTAGAAATGTTACTATAATTATGATGGCCTAAAAATCGTGAATCTAATTTTAACAGTACGACGCGAAAAAATAAAACAGCGAAATAATGAACGAACGATAGAAGGAAAACAATGATTGGTGGTATATGATATACAAAATACAATGATTTCTTAAACTAATATTGAAGAGTCAGTGCAAACTATTATACTATTATTGTAGTGCAAATTATTAACACACGAATAACGGAATTCTATATAAAGATTATAGGTTTTGCCTGCGACGTTGCTCGCGATAAGTTAGATTAGATATATCCGTCGGGAGCAGTACATTTATTTCTGGATTAAATAATATACGGTATATCCTTTTTTGTACCCCTCACATTGTCTATGTAATTTCCCGATGATTGGTTGAGTAGCAAAGGCGTGGAAGCGTAACAAACAATCATACTCGCTTTCCCATTTCTAATATTAGTTATGAATTGTATGTATATATACATATCGTATGTATTTATATTTCGTTTTACAATATTATTAGTAGGTATATAATGTAGATGATATTATTGGTAGGTCTGTAGGTCATAATAAATTTGTATTTTAATGTTATATTAATTCTTTTTTTGTCATATCGTAATGGCGGACCAAGATTCGGTTTGTTTACATAATAATTGCGTTGTTACTATTGAATTTAACGTATTAATTTCCCAATAACATTTTAAAATAACCACGTGAGGCGTTTTTGAGGATTTTCGACAACAATCCTCCCTCTCCCGATGAGATATTGTGAGATTTCTTTCAAAACCTCCCCTCTAATCTCACGACAGTTCTTTTAAAATTTGTATATTCAAAATACACAATTTGCTTTATTATTTTTATTAAGACCAGATATAGACTAGTATTTAAATTTAACGACTAAATCCAATTTAGTTATTAAATAAAACTTAAATGGAAATGATTAAAATTAAATTCGAGAAATGTCAATTCTAATTCTATCCATGAACGGTCCCAAGAGTGACTATTAGTAGTACCAAGAAAACTATGTGATTTTCAGTAAAACCATCTGCTCCTTCAGATTATAGCGCGTAAACAATCGAAGAGTTATTTTGCTGCTTTGTGGCGTTCCAATACCTACGATAAATATTACTAGAAATTTAAAATACTCGTCATAATTTCTCAACCCATAAACAATCGAAGACCACATTTCGATATATCAATACTAAATAATTTATATCTATTCATGGATTTTAATATATAGAAGAATTGTGTCAGCTTTTTGCATATTTACGTCTAGAAATATGTTTTACTTCAAATTAATCAGATTGTCTGATATTTTTATGCTATTTTGTGTCCGAAAAAAAATAGGTGATATTTGTGGACACCCCTTAAACTCGTATAAATATTGAGTTACTGTTATATCATAGTAGGTTATTATCCATTGCCAACAATGTAAGTACTACAAAATATACATGATGCCGCTATATAAAATGGCCTCTAATAATTATACATAAAAATGTTTCTTTTTTAATATAGCAACGACACATATAGAGACTTTATATAAATATAACATTTGGTCCAAATCGTTACAACTACTTCTGAGATACACGAAATAAATTTATATATCTGTAGGTAGTATTTTGTATTGTTTTTTCGAACTGACTACACTGTTGACCTGGCAAGGCCTTTACAGTTTCACCGGACTACTAAGGGAAGCGCTTAAGGCACTCACCCGATTTAATATAGGCAACCAGCATAAGGACGCACGGCGCGCTTCGGCTTGGACTGTCGCCGAATATACTGAGTTTAACTAAGCTAATTATTGTTTCATACATATATAAATTCGTGAAACATACACATGTGTACCAAGCATGTATGTTTCACGAACTTATACATGTATCTTGAATCCGACTTCTAAGCTAACTCCGTTCGAAAAAGGAATTAAAAAACAAACCCAACCACTATGTGTACCTACATGTATTATTTAAACAGCTCTTTAAGGCTAACACGCTTTTATTATAGTCATATACGATTGGTGTTGGTGGGGATTCGTCGTTAAATTATAACTGTGACGTCATACTTTTATATTTGGCACTTTGTCTTATGGGCATATTTCTAGTACGAGTATATTTCTATGTTAATTGAATACATTTTTAATATACATAGTGTATTAAACAAAATATTATTTTTAATACAAAAAATATCGTAAAACATTAACTTTGTTGGTCGCATAGCCTGCAGTGTCCTTGACCTTGATAATGTAATTTTATTTTTGTTTTATAATAACCTTTTTGTACAGTTATGTGAGTAACACGTCGTGATGGTGGATACCTATAATAATAAATTTATAGTTCTATCTGTATATATTGGTTTTGATATGGCTCATAGGCTATTTGATATAAGTGGACTGATAAGGGTTAACATCGGGGTTTTTTCTCGCGGAAAAGGTGTTTATGTTACCCTTTCTGGACATTACACAGATCACCCCCATATACGTGAACACACACGGGTAGGTACACATAGGGTAGAAGGGTTGTATTTTTTTATTTTTTACCCTTGTTTTCCGAACTTGGTTAGTTTAGTTTAGCCGAGTTGACAGACACAAAACACATGTCTGATAGATTCGCGTTGTTGCATCCAAGGCAGCAGCTCAAGCCGAGGTTCGGCCATTTTGGCGCCCCTGGCTTTGTTGTCAAGCGGCCGGGCGCTATAAGCGATATGAGTTCGGTAGGGCTGTGAAGGCCCATCAGGCCAACAGCGTATAGTCAGTTCGAAAAGAAAGAAATATCCTTTTTACTATACCTAACTCGCCAATAGGTAGCGCCACAGAATAATAGCGTTTGATGGCTACGAAAAATGATTTGTATAAATATACACGGAGAGCGTTTATGCAATATGCATTTAAGTTATTTCTTAAAACTGATAATAAATAAAAATAATAACAACTGCGTATAAAGTACGCGAACACAACTAGTTTTTCATAAAGGACATCAACCACGATTATGACATTAAATTTTGCCGGCCGATTTGAATTTAACTCAAAAATGTCTGAGCGGTAGTTATGATAGTTTTTACGCGGGAACAATATATACAGTATATATGAATATTCGAATGTGAGTAATATAAAAAATTAAGTGTGTATTAATTCTCTATCACTTTTCATTAAATTTCAACAACAATTAATGTACTTGAATTGAAAATATGCGAAAAAAAACTATGGGGTAAAATAATTTTTATACAGCGTAATAAAAACGTGTGGATCCTCGGACATATCATATATTGGTGTTACCGTCAGTGCTATTTACGAATAAATTATATTGCAACCTTTTTGCGGCTTCCAAGAAATCGACGACTCTTATTTTAAGATTGTTTCCTATATATAAATAAAATGATAGGTCTGTCGTCTTGTGCGCATCACTCAAAAACTACGGAATAAATTTCTTTTTGTGTGACGACAACTGGTAGGAGTAAACACTGTGTCGGGTAGCGTGTTGAAAACACCGATTCTCGCCCGATCATCGAAATTAAGCAACGTCGGGCGCGGTCAGTACTTGGATAGGTGACCGCCTGGGAACACCGCGGGATGTTGGCTTATAAATATAATATTTTTTTAAAACAAAAGTTTCACTTCTATCGTGTGCCTTAACGACACACCCTGCTTTTTGTGTTTTTACTTTTTAATTTTTAAAGCAAAACGCCTGTTCAACAAAGCGTGTTTTCTTGATGTGGAAAAGTGTGGAAAGTGGTATAGTGCCCATGCTTTTCCTCTGTCCATAAAATATATTGTTAAGAGAATAAACAACGCAGACGAATACGCGGGTATTAGTTAACTTGAATATACTTTTATACTTGATAGGTTTTAGTGTTTGACCACAATCTCATTTGATGTTGAAAGAGAATGTGGTCTAAGATGGTAAACATGTTAGATCAGCTCTTAAGTGCAACTGCCGAAACACACCAACAGGTGCTTGGCGGCAGATTTTCAATCTAAAGGTGGTGGCTAGCCAGGTGGTCTAAGAAAAATTCCTACCACCAAGCTATTGGTTTCAACACGTTGTTTTCCTTCACCGAAATCTACGACACGCTATAAACGAATCCATCATCGCTCCTCTTTCTTAGTCTATTTGTTTAAATGAGCTAATTTTTGGTATGACCAGTCGTGTTAAAATTCTATTTCCTACATGTTGAGGAATATTAAAGGGTATCTAATATTCGCAGAGAATCGGAGCAATTTCCATAAAAGGTGTTTTCCTAGGTGGTATTATGCTGAAACTATTACTGGTTTCAGAATGAATGGGTCGGCTCGTCCAGGGTAGTACCACCCTCTCACCAGAAAACCGATGTGAAATAACAGTGCTTGTACTGTTGCGTTTCGTTCGGTCAGTGAGAGCGCCGGAGACCCACATATATTAAAAGACCGGCAACGCACTTGCGACTCCCCTGGTGTTGCTAGTATCTATGGACGGCTGTGATCACTTACGATCAGGTGACCCATCTGTTCGTTTGCACCCTATAATATATTTAAAAAAAAAAGTTAGAAAGTAACGACACCACTAGTCATACCAAAATTGTTTGGATATGACTTTTTATTTTTATCGTATTTCCGCGAGGCATAATGCGAGCGATGCAACCGGATAATGTTAGTAACATTCGTCGCACCTCTACAGGGATAAACAAAATACTTAAAATTGAAGTGGTAAATCCAAAAACAAAAATAAAATTTAATCACTAACCACAAATCGTAAAGTCGTATGAAAAGTTAAACATATTAAAAGAATGCCCCCGACAAGTTTAAACTACTATACATTATGGTTCCTTGATACAGTTTGAAAACTAATAAGCAATGCCTTAGAACGTAATTTTTTTAATTAAATATTTTAAGGTTAAGATTGGCGACATAACGTCTGGGCAACCGGGACCACTAATATAATGTTACACCTGTATGCGAACTCGATACGAATCAACAAAGAATGACTCATCGACCGCTTCGAACTTTGTCGAATCGTTCGCATAATTACGTCAGTCTTCCAGAGTTTTCTACACTTCCTTATTGAAAGATATTTAAAGCGCGCCGCGGTGCATCCCGGTGGAGTTCTATTTTGGTTATCCGAGCGAATTTCCAAGCGGACTGTGAATAGAGAGCGTTATAAAATGTAAATGCGACTGTAGTGTAATCATAAATGGTTGTTAGTGTATTTGATTTCTAACTGTACGAGTATAAAATTGATTTCTTCAGATACAAACGGGGCTTAATTTACCCACGGGTATAATAATCAGAGTTGTAGTTTCCAACGTATCCACCGTATCAATGATACGGAATCCCCAGGTTACAATGGGCCCAGAGTTGTTTAAAAAATCTTAAATGTTGTCCACTAATTCAATAATATATTCTAAATCAATAAATAATTAAAATATAAAGAGATTAATCGTGTTTGTAGGTTCTAATGATTCCTAACGCATATGACGTGGAATACACGACATATTCAACAATAAAATGATATAAATATCCAACCCAAGAAATTCTGATACGGGGCCCCTTTAAGGCCAGCTACGACACTGATAATAATATGCATGTATATACAGAGTTCTATAAATTTCAAGTAAATATAATTTGCGTCAAAAGCTGTGACGTCCGTCGGTAAACAGACACCACGAGAACCGTTACTCACCAATGCATACAACCTTAACAGGTAGTTTACTGAATGATATCTATATATGATCGTAAGACATTCTACATAGGAGTTTTCGGTTTTATTTCCAATATACGTATTAGTATTTATGAAAAGAACTAGCTACTACTGGCGGTTTCGCACGCGTTTAAATAGATATGACTTATCTCTCGGGAACTGTATCATTGTTCTAAGATAAAAGGTACTGTTCAGTGTAGTTATTCTTTACATTAAGAGATGGCGTTGTCACGATTTTAAACTAGACATCGTTATGTTTTGTACTTTTGATATAGGTGTTTTTAATAATAAAGAGTTCAAAAATTCAGAGTTAAGAGTTCCGAGTCACGAGCCACAAGCAAAACAGTGTTTCTTTGTGTACCCCTTACCCGAGTGCTATGTGTTGACAAGTATACGATATTTAGTGAGTTTGTAAACATTTGGTGCCGAAACCCGAGATAAGTGAACAATTTCAAGTACCTACAGTGAAGTGACATAAACAAAAAGTGTTAAGAAAGACTTAGAGAAACTTAAAACAAAAAATACAATTCATCTTAGTTAAAATAATAGTGTGAACTGTTTTAGAATCGTGAAGTGTGAATGATTACAATTGCTACAGAGACTTAGAATATTTAAACAAAAAATATTCCATTCGATTCGATTTAAAATGTCTGAGAAAATTAAATCTGTGTTAAGAAAGCAAGAAGACTTGTTCGACCGCGTAAAAAGAGCATATACAAATTATAAAAAGTCTCCAAAAGATAGAATTACTCTCACATACATCGAAACTAAACTTGAAGCGTTAGAAAAATTGTGTGTCTTTTTTTGATGGTCATAACGACATTGCTGCTGCTTTGGAGAAGTCAGATAAAGCGAAGCTTGATTATTTTGAAGATGACATCTACTCACAATTTGAAGATGTTTACACAGACTATAAAACTAAACTTAAAGATGATTTATGTGCATGTAAACCGAGTCAAGAGACTACTTTTGAGGCTAATTTCAATACCGGCAATGTAGGTATATCGGGATGTGAAGTCAAACTACCCCAAATTTATTTGCCAAAATTTTCTGGAGGATATGAGGAATGGGAAACATTTCATGATATGTTCGATTCTCTTATACATAAAAATACGAGTTTGAGTGCTGTACAAAAGCTACATTACCTAAAGAGTTGCTTGTTTGGGGAAGCTGAAAGTTTATTGAAGAATTTATCTACTACAGATAACAACTATAGTGAAGCATGGAGGCAACTTACCCGTCGCTATAGTAATAAACGCTACAACTCAAATGAGATAATGAAACGTTTGTTTGCGCAAAAGAGTATTACAACTAGTGAATCTGCCACAGCTATAAAGCAACTACTAGATACGACATCTTCATGTTTGAAATCGTTGGAGAACCTAAATATTAATACGAGTTCATGGGACGTTATAATCAATTATCTCATAGTGTCAAAACTTGATTTAGAGTCTAGAAAATTATGGGAGCTTGAGATAAACAGATTAGACTCGGAAGACTCAGCAGACTACTTACCGAGTTGGGCTGAACTAAAGCGATATCTAGAAACCCGATTTAGAACATTGGAAATGTTAGCGCCTGCGCATACCAACAAACCTACATCTAAAGCTTCCAATTCCACGAGTAATTCCAACTATACAGCAAAACCAATTGTAAAACAGAGGTCGTTCCATTCATCCATAGAGAATAAGTCGAATAAGTCTTGCCCGATATGTTCAGGTGAACATGCTTTGTATCAGTGTAAGCAATTTGAAACGCAAACGCCTGAGAAAAGATCTGAGTATGTACAAGCAAATGGTTTGTGTTTCAATTGTCTGTCATCGACACACGCAGTGAAGAAATGCTATGTACCCGCTTGTTGCCGACGCTGTAGTAGGAGACATCATACGCTACTGCACTTTGAGAGGTCTCCTAATCAAGAGTCCACTACACCGGCAATTTCTGAGAAAACTTCTACTGAAGTATTACCAAGCACAAACAATCGTACCGAAACAAGAGTGGTGGCTCATTTCGCAAAAAATAGTCATCAGAGCAGAGTGTTGTTGGCTACTGCGATCGTGAGAATACGATCGTCCAGTGGTCATTCACAATTAGTTCGAGCACTTATAGACCAAGGTTCCGAAGCTTCATTCATTACTGAGGCTACTGCACAGTCCCTTCAACTGAAAGGATCTACGGTGAATGGCTTCGTATCTGGTATAGGTGATGGTCAAACTAGAACCAAATATAAAGTTTCCTTTGTCATTGAGTCGATGCAGAATCCTTCTTTCTCAGTTCCAGTTGATGCGTTCGTACTGAGAAAACTTACTTCCTTTTTGCCGTCTAGAGATACATCAATATCGAGTTGGCCAGAAATAAACCACTTATCTTTGGCTGATCCACATTACGGAACACCTGGAAGAATTGATATGATTTTGGGAGTTGAAGTTTACAGTGAAATATTACTAGAAGGAATTTTAAGGCATACTGCACTGAGTGGACCAGTGGCGCAAAATACGCAACTGGGATGGATTGTGTCTGGGAAAGTAGGAACAGATTTGACATCCAATAGTAGAATTGTTAGCCTTCACACACAAATAAAAGAAGACCAGCTATTAAAACAGTTTTGGGAAATAGAAAGAGAACCAGACGGTATCGAAAAGAGAATGACAAAGGAAGAGATACGATGTGAAGAGATATACGAGAAAACAACATCAAGAGACAAGGAAGGAAGATATGTGGTGCGGCTTCTTTTTAAGAGTTCTAAGCCGGAATGTCAGTTTGGTCAGTCGATAGAAGTAGCGATGAGGAGATTCAAATCATTAGAGAAAAAGTTCAATAAAGATCAAAATCTTTATGACGACTACAAAACTGTGATAGAAGATTATGTGAAACAAAATCATATGAGAGAAATTACAGAGAGAGAAGAATTAGATGATCCTTATGTCGTTTACTTACCACACCACGCTGTGATCAGAAAGCATAAAGAGACGACTAAATTAAGAGTAGTTTTTGATGCTTCGTGTAAAGGTATCAATAACATCTCGTTAAACGACAACCTTCTTGTTGGCCCTAAACTTCAGCAAGATTTACGTCATATTTTGATGAGATGGAGACGACACGAAATATGCATTGTAGCTGATTTGGTGCAAATGTATCGTCAAGTACGTGTTAATGAGCAAGATACGGACTTTCAAAGAATACTTTGGAGACAAAGCCCACATGATCCTATACAACATTATAAACTGTCAAGACTTACCTTTGGCACGTCCTGTGCGCCATATCTCGCAGTAAAGTCTTTACAACAACTAGCTAAGGACGAGCAGTCGAAGTATCCTATAGCTGCTAAGATTACGTTACTGGATTACTATATGGATGATCTACTTACGGGTTGTGAGACTACTACCCAGGCTATAAATATTTATAACGAGATGAATAATTTAATGAGAGAAGGTGGCTTCGAGCTCCAGAAATGGTGTAGTAACAGTGATGATTTGCTAGATCATATTAAAAAAGAGAATCAGAGAACGAATCAATCTGTGGTGTTTAAAGCCAACGATAACATTAAGGTGCTAGGTATTTCATGGTATAAGACTACAGATCAATTTGAGTACCACTTTTACTTATCTGAGAATGAGAATAAAGATATAACTAAGAGACATGTACTTTCTGTGATAGCTCGTCTCTATGATCCAATGGGCTGGATAGCCCCAATAATTATAACGTCAAAAATATTTATACAGAAACTTTGGAAGTCAAAACTATCGTTGGATGAAAAACTTAATCCAAATCTTTTACTAGAGTGGCGACAATTCGAAAAGGACATAGAAAATATCAAGAATATTATCATACCGAGATGGTTACAAACGAGAATTGATGACCATGTAGAACTGCATGCATTCGCCGATGCGTCACAAGCGGCTTACGCTGCAGCGATTTATCTGACGTCGACGGATAAAAATGGAAAGACAATAGTAAATCTTGTCACAGCCAAAACAAAAGTGGCGCCTGTAGAAAAAGAGATTTCCATTCCGCGCATGGAGCTATGTGCTGCATTACTAGCGACAAAATTATTGCATGAAGTCTCGCATATCATGGACATACCGAAAAAAAACCTGTATGCATGGTCTGATAGTACGGTCGTGTTAGCATGGATAGCCGGAGAACCAAGTCGATGGACAACTTTTGTGAGCAATCGTATATCTGAGATACTTACCATGCTAGATCAAAATCAATGGAGGCATGCTTCTACAGATGAAAACCCTGCTGATTGTGCTTCTAGGGGAATGTCTGTTTCAGAATTAGTACGACATAAACTGTGGTGGCATGGTCCAAAATGGTTACAGCAAGATGAATATCAACATCGTCTTTGCAATAATTTTGAAACATCTGAAGAAACTAGGACAATTAAAGTGTTAACAGCTACCTTAAAAGAGAAAGAAGATTTTATTTGGACAAAATTTTCTAATTTATCTAAAATGTTGAGAGTCTTGTCATACTGTAAGAGGATTTTAAACTTAAAACTACCTAAAGGAGACAGGAAGATTTTACGTAAAACACTTAGTAATGAAGAGAAGAACGAGGTTTTATACTTTTGTATTAAGAAAACTCAAGAGAAGTATTTTGAAAAGGAAATTGATAGTGTGATAAATCAGATGAGTGTTGCAAAGAAGAGTCCACTTTATACCCTTTATCCTATTATAGATAAGGATGGACTTTTGAGAGTGGGAGGTCGGATACATAAGGCTCAAATAGATTATGATAAACGACATCCAGTTATATTACCTAACGACGCTCATCTCACTAATCTAATAATACAAGATGCTCACCAAAAAACTTTGCATGGAGGACCTCAACTAATGTTAAACTTCTTGAGAACAAAATACTGGATTATACGAGCTAGAGATTTAGTAAAAAAATATTGTAGAACTTGTGTGACATGCTTGCGTTACTCTCAGCAAAACAATAATCAACTAATGGGACAGCTGCCAGAATCTAGATTAAAACCTATGAGACCCTTTAAAGTATCTGGAGTTGATTTTACTGGCCATATCAATATTCGATTTTCACCCGGTCGAGGATCAAAATCATACAAGGGGTATATTTGTCTTTTCGTTTGTCTCGCCACGAAGGCAATACATCTTGAAGCGGTTTCTGATTTGTCTTCTGAAGGATTTATAGCCGCCTTTCGAAGATTTGTGTCGAGAAGAGGTCATTGTCATACTCTATACTCAGATAATGGCACAAATTTCATCGGTGCTGACAAACAATTACGAGATATGTATAATCGTGCGAAGTTTCAACTGCCTGATGAAATCCAGCATCTTCTGACAAACGAAGGAACTGTGTGGAAGTTTATTCCTCCACAAGCACCCAACTTCGGAGGCCTCTGGGAAGCGGGAGTACGCTCCACTAAGAAACATTTAAAGAGAGTGATTGGGGATTCTACACTTACTTTTGAGGAGCTCACGACTGTTCTCTCTCAGATAGAAGCGTGTCTGAACTCTCGTCCCCTATCTTATTTGAGCGATAACCCAGACGATCCAATGCCTCTTACACCTGGACATTTTCTTGTGGGAGAGTCACTTATAACCATTCCAGATGAGAGTTATATGGAAAACCACAAAATTTCAAACTTGAGACGTTGGAAGTACTGCCAAAAATTAATGAATGATTTTTGGAATAGGTGGTCCGACGAATATTTAGTTACTTTAAACCAAAGATATAAGTGGGCCACTAAAAAGATCGAACCTGAAATCGACGACGTCGTGATAATTAAAGAAAAAAATGTTCCCCCTGCCAAATGGTGGCTTGGCAGAATCATTGAGAAGCATACCGGACAAGATAATCTAACTCGAGTGGTTTCTATAAAAACCAAGAATGGTATTTGTAAAAGACCGTGTAATAAGTTATGTTTTTTACCAAGAGCATCTGAGTAGATTCTTATTTTACTTGTATTAGGATATTTTTTATAACAGAATGTAGTCTATTTTCGTATACATTTGTGACTTTTGTGCTAAAACTTAATGTCTTAAATTAGTTTGTGTAACATTGTATAATTTTATCATTGAGAGTTAGTTTCGTGATTTTTATTCATTCAAGAGTTTGTAAAAGAACTACGTCTTTTGGTGGGCGGCATGTTCAGTGTAGTTATTCTTTACATTAAGAGATGGCGTTGTCACGATTTTAAACTAGACATCGTTATGTTTTGTACTTTTGATATAGGTGTTTTTAATAATAAAGAGTTCAAAAATTCAGAGTTAAGAGTTCCGAGTTACGAGCCACAAGCAAAACAGTGTTTCTTTGTGTACCCCTTACCCGAGTGCTATGTGTTGATAAGTATACGATATTTAGTGAGTTTGTAAACAGGTACTATATCAGTTTCTGTAGCTATGGCAATATGCATGCAAAATTTTATAATCATCGGTTGAAAAGTTAAGGGGTGGAAGTGTAACAAACAACCTCACTGTTTTATGTTTAATATTAGTTACGATTAATATGGAGTAGATCTTTAGGATATCGATACTACAAAGATTGTAAATTTAAACATCGTGTGAATTGGCACGCGTAAATATATTCCTCATGTTGACGATTTTTCTCGTATGCTGTCCATTTCACTGAGAACGTACCACTGGCTGACGTTTCTGTACCCATTTATTCCCACAATATTCATTTTCCTATAACGCAGCTATTTATTAAAAAAAAGTAACAATTATAAAAAAATTATTGTGTGGTTTTCTGAAACCACGATAGAAGTGGAACTTTTTATCGAATCGTAGGCATTTAACGGAAAATTTACGGATAATTATTCGATATAGGGTATTAAAATCGCATTTTTAATCTTGAATTAATAATAAGAAAATGGGAATGGTAATGGGAAATCAATAGTAGATAAGATATTCATCTATAAATTTTAATTTCAATCAGCGTATTTAAATACGGAAGATATAATAAATACAATCTTTCAGATGATAGACGCATTTTAAAAACAGAGCACAATATTTATTTAAATCATTGAATCATTTTGAATAGAGCCATACTGACATAGCGATCGCCTTTTACTTTACCCTTACTTCACGGCCTGCTGTAATGTGACTTGCTATAAATAAACAAAAAAAATAGAGGCGGTGTAAAAAAAGTTTCATATTAATAAATAATAAAAAAGTGTGCTTATGATCACACGATAGAAGTGAAAACTTCTTTATAAAAAGTAGAACAAAAAGCCAACTTAACACGTTATTCCCTCTACTTCGGGTATCTGACGAGAACCGGTGTTTTCAACACTCTAATCGACACAGTTAAGTCCCACCACTTTCCGAAACAAAAATAGGTTACCGATCAGAATTTCAACGCCCTCCCATAAGAAGTTTCACTTCAAATATGCGGGCGAAACTGCGTACATAGACAGTAATTTATAAAAACTAAGGGAGAAAAAATATCCCCATCATGACTTCAAACCGTCTCGTTCGTAGCCCTCGAAATAATCAGATAGGCAAACTGTTAAAATATTTGCCTTTAGACTTCCGCCTCGAAAAGTTCGTGCGTTCGTATACTAAATTGTAATCTAAGCAAACTGTTATAATATTTTGACAACTGTACCGTGTCGTAAACGTGACCTGATTTTGATATAACATCTATTTATATTCATCATGTTATAAAATGCTTAATAAATTCTTTTACTCTAGTTTCTTTTTCGTGCTAATGTCTAGAAGTTCAAATCAGGATTTAATTACTTTTTAACACGCTTATATTAGTTTCACCTGTATGTATGAATGTAACAGAATATTTGAACATTATTTTGCCCCAATTTTGAACGATCAGATTTGAATCAAACTCTGTACACTCGTCGAAGACCCATGACAATGCAATAATTCGATCAAACTATCCGATTATCCAGATTACATTTCTTTTCGTATGAGAGTAAGGGAGATAGAGCTAGTGGACGAACTACGCATGCGATAGAACTCTTTGAATATGGTTTCGAAATCAAGATGCAACTGTTAACACGTCTGTACATATTAAAGACAGTCGTTTTAAAGTAAATCGAACTGATAATCGAAAAATAAATTATAGTTTAACAAACTAAAAAAAAACACGCTTTTAGAGATAATCAAACTAAAAAGTAAAAAAAATATTGTTAGCATAAGAATAGAAATTACTGATGAGAAAATTAATGTCATTATTATAAAAGCGTGGGGTGCTTTGTATGACATTTTTAAACTAATTCTGCGTTTCATAACCAATAGATCTGGTAGTTTTAGTTTTTTTTTAACTATAATATATTCATACCATATTTAAGAAGATAAGGCTATATAAAAGAAAGTATGCTACGTAACAACGAAATTTATAGTCCGGTTAAGCGACGTGTCGGGAGGCGAGAACGGCTTAGTGGCTCGAAGAAAATTAAGCATTGATTGAAAGTGTCCAACTGTGATCGCTTATATCAGTGATGACTATCCACCATCTTTTCACTTCTTTGCTGTACGAGTATATTGTAAAAGAATTTTATAGTAAAGGTTTGTTTATGGTATTTATCACTAGATGGCGTTGTCATGTATAATTAATTTTATTTTTCGACAGGCAACATTTTCGTTCTCACATGAAAATTAGTTTCATTATTATTTCATTGTGATAAACTGTAATTCGTTCTAAAAGTAACATAATTTTATTTTTAGACACCTCTTACTTTATAATTAAATGCCCATCTATTTCTAGAATAAACTTGTGTAGTTAACTTTTATAAGTTAAGAAACATATCTTCATTTCATATAACAATGAATATTAAAAGCATATATACAACCTACGCAGCACTGCTCTGTAAATAAATATATATATCTATCGGGTATTGATTCTAACATTTATCGCTAGAGGCGCTGATTAAATAAAAATGAAATCACTGTAAGTATTATGGCGTTCTTTGAATTTATTTAACTTACCTGCTTACGCAGATATTGATTTTTTTTGGCCAATAATTTGATTTCACTAACCTTAACAAAGCGAGGTCGTATTCAAACGTGGCTGGATCGAAGTGGGGGTGACTGGCAATTATTTGCACCCTTCTTTCCACGAAACCATAGGGCTCGTCCTCATTGGCCAGGTCGTGTTCTCCGAGCCTCAGTAGTAACTCTGATGGTGGAACGCTGCCGGAAAAAAAAAAATACAATCGACGTCAGTTCAATCTAATACAAAACTACAATGAACACGACAGATTAGAGCCCTTATATGAGTATTTATTAAAATTAAAACTAGGCGTATATATACATATATATAAATAAAAAATCAGTTACATTAATTTGTTTGACTAATTAAACTAATTAAAGGTGGTTCCGAATGAAAAATAGTTTTATTTATGTCCATAAATAATTATAAGATCGTCGAACTGAGAAATTAAGTTTTACCTAATAGGAATTTAACAACAAGGATAAAATAGCTTAAAAAAAGTCTGTACGTATAAAATTTTAGTGCCTGTTTTTTGTCCGGCTTATGTAATCTCTGAAACGGTTGAACTGACTTTGACGTCACTTTTACTTGAAGATAGAGGACTTTTCGGAGTATTATTATGTAGGCCAAATATCGCTATGCTTTTCCGTAGGTTTTAAGCAGTAATAACGAAATTGAAAATTAAAAGACAGCTCAAAATACGTAGTTGGTTATAGCGTAAATTGCAGATTTTTGAATTACATTGTCTTCAACACAAACTGATGCTTGACAGTTACAACATTAAATACAAGATTAATATCACATGTACACACTTATGTGTTGGATTGAAAAAATAAAGTGGCGTCTAACACAGCAATTTGCTTGAATAAGCACAATGCCATTTCCTATGTTACGCATTGATGCATAGAACTAAGGATACAGAAGCGATTTCAGTGCTAAATATTGAACTATAAGACGTGAATAAATTGCTGTGTCGTTATGAGGATGATAAAGCATTAGATATCTTCTTATATAAATAAGATTATAGAAGTCTGTTGTTGCGCGCATCACGTGAAAACTAATGGATAGACTTCAATATTGTTTTTCTTTATTTCTAAGATACTTGGTCCTTATCATTCAATAGATAGTTTTAAGAAACTACAATTTTTACAGGCTCTACACTCTAAGCGATATGTTTTCTTGCCGCGGAAAAGTGGGGCAAGCGGTGTTGTGATTATGTTTTTCCCCCTTTAAATAAAATATATTGTTACATAATAAACAACACAGGCTAAGCGGTATGTATTAGGTCGTTTTATTATAAAACTGTTAAATCAGAAAGACAAAAAGTATAACAACAAAGCAGCGTCACACAGTGTTTCAAGGAGGTCACACATCTAAGTACAGACCACGGTCGACGCTACTTAACTGCGAACGTGATCTGACGAGAAGCGGTGTTTTCAACACACTGCCCGACACAGCGTTTACCCCCACCACTTATCATCACACAAAAAGGTCACGAATCAGAATTTTAAAGCCTTAGAGCCCTCCCATAAGAAGTTTTACTTTTTAAAACATTTTCCATTATAAAAGACCATTTCGATATCTTAGAAGATATTACAGATTTAAAATAACGCGCGACAATATAAAAGTTGTTTGTATGACGAGTTTTATGAAACATCTTTGACTTTGATGAACTGTAAATGTTAAAGTGCCAAATATTGGATTATACATGTGTTTAAATATTTTGACACAAATTACGCTTACATTGATGAGTTCATTGTACTCGTGCTAAGTCGCGGCGAGCAGCTATGCGTTTCAAATGAGAAGATAATCGGTATCCGCGTCGACTTCACTTGTCACTTGTCAAAATTGTATTACCAGCATCAAAGATATACAATATATTCGGTAAATATTGTTCTTTTTATTATAAATATATAATTAATTACTGCAAATCTATAGAATGATCCTTGAACTTGGAAGTGTACGTATAAAATAAGTTATATTGATTGAATTACTCTTGATCACGATTGGAGAGTCTCGCAGTAATAACAGAGGTGTAAATATGGAATTATCATTTTAATTTACTCGTAATTTGAATTGAAATTAAATTTGCACAGTGTCAAATTACCGATGGAAACTTTATTTTGTAGCAGAACTATAACAATCTTAAATAAAAATAAAATCATTTGGCTGGTCAAATTCCAGTCCCAGGTCCCCAAATATTCTATCGCAAAAAATGTAATATTCTACTAATTGGATGATAGAACTATAAATACAAAGATGGTAAATATTTGGATTAGATAAATATATGTTATAAAAGAAAAAAAGGTTTTAAGGTTTCAGTATGAAATGGAAATTAACTCCTAATGTTAACAAGAGGCATCAATTATGTGTCAATTACAGTTTAGTACGCTTCCGTGTAATAATACAGTTTTAATAAAAGATGAAGTCATTATATTTGATATATTTATGACAAGTCCCAGTATAATTTGCACATACTATTGTTTTCCCAATGGTATATTTTGCACTATAATTACATGAGAAATGCGAAACAACATGGCGGTTTGACGGTTATCTTCATGTTTGAAACGTGTAGTATAATTTCATAATAAACAAATCTTAATTATATAATAATGATTATCTTAAACTTAATTAAAAGTATACTTGACAAAATAAATTAATAAAGGCTCGGATTTATACAGTCTCTTTATCTCGTCAATTGTCAGCGCAATTATGTTGAGAACTGGCTGGTATAACCGTTTTATGATATTCATATAATTATTAAGACCTTCAAACTGAATAACAGTATTATAGAGGAAGTCGTATAGGAATATTATGATTATCTTTAGAATCTTAATAAGGTTACTTACTGTTCGACACAATGCGCTGCTGTTATCGCCCAATTTTCGTTCAGAAGCGCCGCTCCGCATTTGTGCAGGTATGTTGACGTGCGATATTGTCGGAGGGATATCTGCCAGGGCCACTGGCCGAAGCCGGATTTCGTGCCACCGACGATACGACCCTGTGGCGCATGCCACAACCGCCTCCCGCAAACTGTCAGCACCAGGAGCGTCGAATTTATTATCATTTTTTTAATCTATATTTCTTTATTATCTATATTTTTATTCGACAGTCTTATGTGAACTTTTTGTGGTAACACCGAATTTATATTCTGTTTTTAAAGAATATTTTTTTATAAATGATTTACGAAGGAGGTTCACTATTATTGAACTGTTTTTTGTATCACGTTCGGAGCACGGTCTTAAAAACTATTTGTTTTATTTTTAATGGAACAATTTGAGATAATGTGTACACAAAAACTGTATCATGTTGAACATAATGAGATGCGAATGATAAAAAGCTTTCAATGCAGTCCTCAGTCGAACAAGTTTTTATTTGATTTTTTACTCCTAATAAATCGCACCGTGTGACTGAAACCGGTCTGTTTAGAAAAACGGTCCTTTTTATTTAATGACAGAAATAAATTTAAATTTAACTCATATACTTTATTATGAATTATTATTAAGATATGACCGAACTCCTCGATATAAAGTATATTAACTTAATATTCACAGTTTTATGAATTTCAATTAAACACATGAACAAATAACAGTCGGTTTAATTAAATTTTTTTAATACTTTTTCTCACAGCGATATGTTTATTTATTTTTTTATTATCACCAAACACTGTATCACTCGTATACTGCACTATGCAACACAATAAGTTCACAATCCCATGGTATTTTTTGTTCCTTTTTCAACTTTAACATTGTATAAAACCTTTTTCGTTTTCCGTTGTCTTAGTGTTTTTGTATAACATAAAAAAAAAACATTTATTTTTAATTTTTTAAATTCAGAACGCGGTTGTTCGTAAACCACAGACATGTGTAGGGCGTCCTTGCCGTCGCCTTGGCCGTGGAGGCGCGCGATCGCATCGCTCGGTCGCTAACAACTCTTTGTTTAAATTCCGTACGCAAAGTTGAGTTTAGTACCTAAGTTTTTTTTTTATTATTATTGTTTACTTAATTCGAAGCTTCTTGATACATTAACCGCGGGCTCAAAGGTCTTTCACCTTAACGCGTTGTGTTTGTAATAATTAATCACAATAAAATCGAGTTTTTTTTTTAACTCTACACTTAGAGAGCTCATAAATTATAAACGTATAATTCGTATTCTATTAATGCCTGATTGATTCAATTAAAAGGTTTCCTTTTGAAGATGTCAATAATATTTATACAATAAAACATTATTTCCTTGAATATTTATTACAATTATTAGCATAAATAATTAGTTGATATAATTTTATTATTCATCTGTGCATAAGTAATTATTATTTTTATCAACTGTATTACTATAAAGATTAAGAGATTGTTCTTTTTTTTTCAAAGTGCGAGAAGTGCCAGTCGTATTACATTTCGTATTTTAAATTTAGTATTTGATAGCTTATTTATTAAGAAAGCTTATGGTTATTAGCGTATGACATCACGCGACGACCCTTGGGAGCATAGCAATTAACATACAAAAATGTAGATCTAAAAGTACGCTAAACAAGGACGAGTAGTGCGTGTGTGGGGAAAAATTGAACGTGAGTGAAGCACAGCTAGTTAAGGAATATTTACATATTATACGTTTTTCATTTTGTTCTATTTTTATGTCGTATCAGTTTAATATTCCGGACGATTTGGCTTTTATATATTCATATATTTTGTTTTACTATAATAATACCAGTCATGCTGTATGCATCTGAGTTCTGGGCTACGAAAGAGACAGCAAACTACACGAGGCAGAGATGCGAATGTTTAAGAAGTGTGGTATTACTAGAATCGATAAGATTAAGAATGAGTATATTAGAGGAAGTTTGAAAATAGCACCAGTGACAGAAACGTCGAGGAGTAATATATAAGCATGTTATGGGCATGTCACGAGGAGAGATGAAAGCCATGTAACTAGAAAAGTTTAAGTATGAACGTAGAAAGGCGAGAGTACCACTGCTTAACGGTAAATAAGGATTTACGTGGCATTGGCGCCTGTATCGGCATTTTGGCTGCACCTTTGTCGGATAAAGCCAGGGTGCTGTACAGGCTAGTCAATTCGTCGCTATCAATAGGAGAAGACATTTTATTGTATTATATTGTGTAGTATATATATGCCTTCCAATAAAGCTGGCATGGTCGCTTTGTAACCAGACCCTTTAACAAAAGATTCCGTTAAAGATGTTGGTCGGTGAAGGAACACTATAGTGGACGGTGTTTCACATACATTTTGTGTGAAGAATATTGTATCGCCTTTTTCCTACGGTTAGAGTCATGGTATTATACGGTGCGGTGGACCGAAACATCTAGGTGGTAGAAATTAAATCACAGTGTCCGGTAACTGATACGTTCGTGATATTGAATGACCGATACATTCGCGTTATTGAATGTTAATAGTTAGCGTACTGTTTTGGAAAAACCACTATTTTCGAATCTTATGCTGTCGGTTCTAAATTTGAAAAAATAGCATCAGAGTCGGAATTTTCATCTCATTTTTATTTTAAAGGGTTAATTGTTCAATTTTAATAATTTTTATTCTTAAACAGATTTCAATAAACTCTTTAATTTTCGATAAGAAAAAAAACATAAAATATCTCTACGATTACTTTGTGAGAGACTTGAAAAATTTTCATACAGTATGTGTTATTCTAGCGTATATGCCAACATTTAAATGACTAAATACCAACATATTATGAGTGGCTCCAGGGTTATGGTATTAAGGTCGATTATACGTAACATGAGGTTGATTGTCTATTTGCTACTTAATAACATAAAAAAGTAAGATATTAAAGAAGCCCCTAAATAAGAATCGCAATTTGTATAAGACTTGTTATGCTCTGTCATACAAATCTATATCGTACATATAAATTTGGTGTAATTATAGTGTGAACTCTTCAAGTGAAATAATGCATAATAAAAACTGGCAAAGCGTGAGTTGGAATTGAATTCAAGAAAATGATATTATTTAGGTAAATACATCTACAAGCCTTTCTAAACCTGCCTGGCTAGTCACTATCCGCAAGTTAAGGCGAAGTCTGTCACCAAGCACCTACAGGTGTGATTCGGCAGTTGCACTTGAGAGCCAACGATAGCTTTCAGTTAAGGAAAACATCGTGCTGAAACCATAGGCATGGTGGTTGCTTTTAAGTCCCCCTGAGTAGTTACCACCCTCAAGTTAAACAATCTTTGGCAAATACATGTTGGTGTATTCCGATAGTTGCATTCGAGAGCCAGTCCGCCATAGGTTTATTAGCACGTTTACCATATTACATAACATCGTCATTTAACACCAATTGAGATTGTGATCGACTCTAAAAACTATAAACTATAAAAAAAAAAACGTCGGAACCCACACTGTGCGAGTCCGATTCACACTATGCCAAAATAATTTTTCATCTCACCATTTTTATAGTCGGACATGTTGACGAACTCCGTGGTGGTTTCCACTGAAGGAGTCGGCGTCGTCTCCGGTGTTCCAGAGGCTGGAATATTCACGATAATTATTAACAAGACACACATGTTATTAGACAGGTGCTCGGTTCTACACAGTTCTCATGAAAGTGGGACGTGGGTATCATACTTTGTATTTGATACCAATGGTATTGTGAAAGAATTATACAAGATATTCAGTAATCAGAGTTGGAAGTTGTAGATGCAGGAATTAATTTTTGGATGTTTTTTTTTTAACTTCGAGCGATTTTACCAAACCAAATAATTCAGAAGACGATAATGAATGAATGAACAAAACCTTAATTGCTCTCTTTCTAGTTTGTACACTGAAGAGCTTAATGTCACAAGCCAATATCTACCAGTTAACCAATGGTATGGTGGAAAAAATATTATAGGTAGGTAGGGCGAAGAGATTTTAACCTTCCTATACGCGCGCGTCGACGTGCTTACGGACCGATTTGCGTCGTGTACACATATGATATATGCACGGACGTTCACGCTATATATATTTGAAGTAGGTAATGAAACATGCAGCTACTAAAAACTCCAAATCGCCAGAGTTTTGTGTAAAAAAAAAGAGTCAAACGTATGCCGTCAATCTCATAGACCTTGGTCTATGACGTATGACGTACGACGTGTTGGCGCGGATGTAGGAAGGTTTAACAATCAAAATATCTCTATAAATAAAATCATAGTGGTCTGCAGTTATACATGCATCACGCAGACACTGTTATGTGTATTACATAAATTTTTTTGTAGTTTTATTGTTTAGATACTTGGTCCTTCTATGTAAAAAAAAATCATGATGCCTTTCTTTAACACAAAGTTATGAGAGTTTTGTAATGTAAGCCCTACAATATACTAAAGAAAGCAACGTATAATTTTGCTTTAATTTATTTTTATTATTTCTCTATACATAAAATATATTGTTAAAATACTAAGGAAAGCATACGAAGCCACGGGCAATCGACTACTAAAGACTATAATAATTACAACAATGATATTAAAGTGTACCCAATATACAAATACACAATTTTTAAAGCGATAATGGCTCAGTCGGCACTGTGTTCGGACACAGCGTCGAAGGACGTAGGTTCGAATCCAAGCAACTGAGTCAGAGCTTTCGGTGAAGGAAAACATCGTTATGTTTTCTAAGTCCGTCTGGCTAGTTACCACGCTCAAGTTGAAAATCTGTCGCCAAGCATCTATTGGTGTGTTCCGGCAGCTGCACTTGAGAGGCAGTCTCCCTCTAGGTTAAGCGTGACTTATCTTAGACCTCATCATCATTTAATATCAGATGAGATTGTGGTCAAAACGTTTGCTTATAAAGGATAAAAAAACATAGTCTATAGAATAAATAAGACCCTTATAACTAAAAGGAAATATAATGCACTAGCAAATTATTTGTAGTCTTTTAATGATTTGTATGAAGGCAGTTTTTCGTTATAACGGTTTTCGAATTAGTGGATGCAATTAATTCATTACGTTTAGAAAATATAGGGTTACTGATCATATAATAAAACTAGCTCTTGCCCGAAGCTTCGCTCGCGTTAGTATAGATCTCACTTGACCTTTCATACTCACATAATTGTTTTGCCCAATTTTGTTAATAAATCTAGGGGCAAATTTCAGATATATTAACAGAAGGTCTGTTCTAGAGGAATTCTCTGCATATTTGGAAATTATCACAGCGCTCAGTGTCAGAATATAAACAAATTGAACAAGGACCAATGTATAGGACTTACTTGAGTTAAGGTCACTGGATGTTGTCGGACTTAGCGTCGCATTAGCTTGATTCGTGGCTTCGGTGCTGTTAACTGCTGGAAGAGAACTGGCTGTGGTCTGTTCAACGCTCAATGTTGACGTTGGCATAGTTGGAGACAAAGTAACATTCACCGTAAACTCTGCCACTGGTGTTTGAGCTGTTGTAGTGTTTCCAACGTCTACTTGTGTTGTCGAACTTGTAGAAGTGACAGTAGACGAGAACTTTTCAGTCGAAATGGGTTGGTTTGGAGTAGTTGGCTTCGTTGTTGTTGTTGTTGTTGTAAATTGTGTTGTGGGTGGTTTTGTTGTAATCGATTGTGTTGATTTTGGTTCTTCAGTGGTTGTAATTTGTACTGTTGTTTCTTGGGAAGTTCGCTGAGTGGTTGTGATCGGGTCGGGTTGTTTTGTTGTGGTTGTTGTTGTAGTTGGCGTAACTGTCGTTGGTGTAGTTGTTGTTGAGGTAGTGGTACTGGCTGTTGATGTGGACGTTGTTGATGTAGTTGAGGTTTCATGTTTCGGCGGAGTAGTAATTAGAACCCATCCTTCTGGTGGTGTTATTGGAGACCAGGTTTCTGGAAATGGAATAACAATTTTATTACCGTGGTGGTAAGTTGATCCAGATAATTGTATTCTATGCACAGATGAAAGAACTTTCTCTTTGCAAGTTGAAGGATAATATAAAATAAACTAATAAATATATCTTGTGCCTTTGGCAATTATCCAAGCATGTAAACGGTATGTCACGTAAACTCGGTACTTTGTCACGATCGTGACCGAGAAACCATGACATTGTTGTAATACATTTTGAGGTTTTTGGGACGTCGGAAATACGACGATATCAATTTATCAGATAATCTATGGATGGTTTATACTTTCATTCCTAAAAGGCTTATTGTTTGTGGATTGATTTTTAATCGAATTTTTTCGTTTCACGAAATCAAATTTTTGCTGTTAAATCGAATCTCCTAAATCTTTTCTTATCGTAACTTTGACCAATTGTAACTTTATCTATATACTTCGTAGATTTTAGCATTTGACTACAATTTTATCTGATTTTAAATGATGATGTGCTCCGAGATGGTAAACACGCTAAGTTTAGAGGGACTGGCTATCAAGTGTAGTTGCCGGAACACACCTCATATGTTCTTGGTGACAGAATTCCAACTTGAGGGAGCTACTACTAGCTACTAGTTAGCCGAGCGGACTAAGAAGAAACCTACGATCATGCTATGGTTCGGCTCATTTGCAAAGATTGAAGCTTCGATGGACACCTCGATTTAAGTACTAAGTGAAGTAAAGTATAGGTTTGAACATAAAAAGAAAGTGATCTCAAAAGCTTTACTAGGACATTACAAGTGTGCGATTCGAGTATGTCCGACCCCGTCCCAAATACGTGAGAGGATTTGCGAATAAACACCATAACAAATACAATATGTACAGAGTCGAAGATCAATGAACCTGATAAAAAATGCGCAACGCGTTATAAATGTTACGAATGCTAAACCGTTGGGGCTCGAGCCCGAGGAACTTGTTTTCAGATAGGTACCTCTTACTTCCTGTGTAACATTATGGATTCAAATTGTACCATATATAAGCATTTTTTATTTCATCAAAAAATAGTATGAATTCAAAAGTCCTGTTATATGTGATACGATCATGATTTCGCTAAATTATAATTTGTAGAAATCACTTGCCTGCTATATATCACAAGTACATATGATATCATTTCACTATACTACAATTATCATACCTCATAAGCTTGCTATATAATTGATGCACGGGTGTATAATTTCACACATGTGTAACTATAAAAACAAACAGCGCACTCTTTTTCAAATCTTAGTGTTTAAACGTACCTAGAAATACTTCGAAAAGAACGTTAGCGAGTGAGGTTCGTTTATGTAACTTTTTTGTACTCACAGCGTGAGGTTTTAAACGTAATAATAGCTAAAGAGCAAAAAAGGTCGTACACTAGGAGTCGAAAATTAAGACAACATCGTTAACAGAAATAGTCATATGTAAAATATAGCAGTTTTCATTTATAACCCGTGAAATAGCAGTGATAAATAGTAATTTCGCTGCTGTACAATGGAATTAAAATAGCTATAATTTCCTTACCTAGCTATATGTGATGACTAAGCTTATTAGTGATATTTATTTAATACCTACATTGGCTAACGGGAAAATATCGTTTATGCATATGGTCAACTACATTTACAGTTATTTTGTTCTGGTTTGTGGTTGACAGATTAACGTCTGTCATAAGAAATTTATCATTCACCGCGGTGTGCTGAGGTAAATATATCTTCAGCATAGGCTTAGCGTATTTATGATCTCTGGAGGTATCTTCACTGAATATCATTTTTAGGGTTATCTTACGGAAATCTTTATTTAACTATATTACCATCAGATCTGATTGTGTTAGAACACTCGTACTAGAATTATATAAATAAAATTATAAAGGCCTGTCGTAGTGTGCGCATTGCGCTAAAACTACTGAATAGATTTTTCTCATTTTTTTAAGTTCCATTCCTTATTAATTTGTATCTTGTTAAAACCAATACAAAGTCATAAGAAACTACGATTTTATAAGTACAAAACTTTCAGCGATGTGTGAAGTGGGTCAAGCGTTGTGATGCGCAAGCGCAGGACAATGCAAATGTAGTCACTGGTATCAGCTAGTATGATATTAAAAATTATTGTTTGCTTGGTGATAGGACATATTAATTATGCCTGTTTTGATCGCGATGTACTATAGCGTTCCGGGATCAGCTAACTTACATAGAGTCACTAGGTAGGGTGGTTGGGAACTGTAGCCGACTGGGCCGCGTTTACCATATCCATGGGGACAAATTTATTTTGTAACGTAATTTTATGGTGCTGCGGTGCCATTGACCATTCCTTCTATATAGTACATTATATTTGTTATCTACATGGTCAGTCATGGTCTAGCATGACTATGAGTACTAAGTGACTATGAGTAAACACTGAAAAATTAAATAGTGTAACGAGAACTAGGCTAAACAGTATATAAGAGGAAAAGCGGTCTGCAAGAAATTTTAAGAATAGGTTACAAAAGGAATCGATTGCTGTCTCACTCCACCTCAACAATCAAACAGAGCGCGAGAGAGACAACTGTAGTTCCAACTGATTAGGCCTATATATCGTAAATAAAAGAACGATTCTATATTACCCTGTTTCCTTATTCAAAAATGAAAGAATTTTAGCTTTGTTTTTTAAAATTAATATATGAAGAGTTTGTTAAAAGCCTGAAAACGCGATTTAATTGAGCAAATTTAGTATTTTTCGAAGGGTCCTACGTATAATAATATTTAAATTTATGGAAAAATCAAAACATAAGTACATGCCATTGACAGATGCAAATGCATTATCGAGAGATAAAACAAAGGAGTACAGGGATACACGTCAGTCTTTTTGGTCGTTATCAATATAGCCGTAGGTCGGCATTGCGCGTAGTATACTCAAGAATTTAATACAAAACAAATGTTAAAATATTATTATGGGAATCTAAAATTGGTAATTATTTATTCTTAAATTGTCTCCAGGTTATTGTGTTCTGCGCAACTATTTTCAGAGTGGTAAAATAACATTTGTACGGTACAAACGATGCTGGCGTTTCCTCTTGGTAATTAATTAATTAACTGCAAAAAAAGTATTTCCTTACCTTCACTGGGTTCGGTGACTTTCTCCGGTTCTTTCGTTACAGAATCCATCGTGTTACTCCAAGTGACTAGTGGTGGAAACTCAGTAGATGTTGACGTTGGAGACGAAGACGAAGGTATCTTTTCTGTGACTCTCTCTGTATCTCCAGGAACAACCTCGTTTGGAACATCGGTTACAGATATCTCAATTATTGGTGAATCAGCTACCTTATCAGTAACAGCTTCTGGCAACGCTGCTGTTGTTTCAGTTACGATTTCGTTACCTTCTGTTATTTTTTCAGGGTCAGGAGCTTCTGTTGTAGTCGTAGAAGTGGTTGTCGTCGATGTGGTATCAATTTCTTCGTAACTTGGATTGGTTGTGTTAATATAAATGATTGACACTGATGATGGTTTTGCATATATCGGTTTTGAACTCGTGGCTTGAGGTAATATAGTTATGTTTAATCTAGGAGGGGAGGGTAATGGTTTCTTTGTCGGTCTTTTAAGAGGAGGTCTGAAAGATGGCCTTTTAGTTACAACCGGTTTTGTTGGCTTCGGTTTCACAGTAGACGGGCTGTACGTCGGCCTGGTGTAGTTATACGGTTTATAGGTTGGCCTTGTGTACGTCGGCCTTGTTGGTTTTCGAGTCGGCTTCGTTTGTTTCTGTGTTGTGGTAATTTGTGTGGTTTCTTCTGGAAGTTTCGGTAATTCTGTTGATACTTTTATTGGTTCCACTGTTAGTTTTGAAGTTTCTGTTGTTTGTTTTGTAGCTTCAGTTATGACACTACTGCCTTCACCGGATACTGTTTGGAATGTAGACAATTTGATAGGGGTTTCAGTTAATGTTTCTGTTGTTTTTATTTCTGATCTCGTTGTTGTTTCTATGATCATTGCTGTTGTTAATTTAACTTCATCGTCAATAATTTTATTATCTATCGTGGTTAAATCATTAGATTTTGTTTCCATTTCTAAAGGCTCAGTTATGCCTACAGATTTTTCTGAAGTGGTAATAATTTTTTCAGTCGTTGTTGTTGTTTTCTTGTGTAAATTCATATGAAATTTGTCTAACGTTTGAGGATGGACAAAGTTTGCTGTATCTATGGAGTTATCTTCGATGGTGTTACCGATAATCTGGGGTAGGAGGGTTTTGTCTGGTATTTGACAACAGGAACCGAAGTAGAACCTGTCTATGCATGTCCCTAGATGAGAGCCATTGGCTTTGAGGCAATCTATGGCGAACATGCACAGTCCTTCTTGGCCCGTCTTTCTTGATATGCATGGCAAGTGTCTTATATTCCTAGCTAGCGGCACTGGACCTGTAACGAAGAGAACACTAGATTAGATTTTAAAACAAATAATTCAGTGTAATGATTTATCACATGATAGCTGTGTATCTCAATTAACAATGTTATTAGGAATAGGTATCGAGGGTATTGATAATTAAAAAACTGTTCCATTCAGATTAAATCTTTTATTGTACACTCTATAGTTTATATTTTTATCATCATCAGCCTGTAAGAAACCAACTGCAGAACCTCTTCCCGAAGGAATCTACAGTCTAATCGCCACACAAGCCCTCGATGTATTGGCGTATTTAAAACTCAGAAAAATCAACAGTTCTGTTCTCTTCTAGACGGCACAATGATGGTCAAATAAGGTCAAGGAATCTTAAAATAATACGCCCTTAGAATTTGTCCGATCCTCTTTACGTCGCCTTGTTGATGTTAAAAAAGGTGTTTAAAAAATTATTTCTTAATTTAGGCACCACATATTCCCATGTGTGCATACTGTTTATAAAATATACATGAAAAAGTGTGTGTTTGTGAAGTAAAATTTCTTATGGGAGCGCTTTGAAATTCTGATCCGCAAACTTTTTATGTGACAAAAAGTGGTGGAGGTAAGCACTAGGTTGGGTAGAGTGTTCAAAACACCCGTCTTCGTTCGGTCACCGAAGTTAAACAAAGTCGGGCGCGGTCAGCACTTGAATGGATGACCGCATGAGAACACCGCGTGACGTTGGATTTTTTGTTGTATTGTTTTATTAAAATATTTCCCTGTAATATAAGTCTCACTTATATCATGTGTCTTTACGACACATCCTGTTTTTTATTTTGTATTTTAGGAATAAAGATTTATTATTAATATCAGTGCTCTTTATCTCACATACTGTCATTAAACAAATCATATTTAATAAATCATATACGTCTATCAAAGATAGCGATCGATTATTATTTACGGTCTAAAATTGCAGGCCGATTGAATGTCCTCGATTAACAGAACCTCGGGTCGTTGTTACTCGTGATGGTTCTTTTGTATAATAATTATAATTCCATATTATAAATGTGTTACTGGTGAGTCAAAACCTACATAAAAACGATTAGCGCGTCACTTATTTGAGATTTCAAGTTTGCAAAAACAATAACAGGCATATGAAGACTATATCATTTTTTTAAATTAATATATATGCATATATGTACATATTAATTATATACAATATACATTGTATTTACAAAAACCAGTTGAAACGTACTGGAAGTCATACCCTCAAAAAATTATAAAATATTTATTTTAAGATACATGTATATAATACACCACGCCGCTTATGACGACTTTTTTCAAGGCTTCATAATACGCAAGCGCACGCACACGTAGAATGCTCCGACCAGTGTCAATAAGTGCGTATATAAGAAACACTGTTTCATGTGTTCTGTTTCATTCTGTTGCACGTTAAGTCCTACATGTCTGTACCTATTTAGTGTGACTTTTTTAAAGGCGGTAAAGAAGTTGTTGCTTCAAAAAATATCGTGTATTTTTATGCTTAATAGTTGTCATCCAAGGGAGTACCAAGGTTTTTCTTCATGTAACATTGTTATCTGGATTCTTTTTTTGATTATTTTTCTGACTATTTTGAGTGTTATTTAATATGGTATTAACAAAAATAACTGTTATTGCCCTCATTTTTTTATTCATTATCATTAAAGCTCGTTAATAAGGGTTAAATGCTGAGAGTAAATTTTTACAATGCCCGCGCACACCGTCACGAAAAACCGACACCCTGAAGTTAGCTATAGTCAACATTTTATTCAAAAGAGGTATGTATATATTAAATACCTTTTTTCTATTGTTAATGTCGTTTTTTCTACAAACGTAGAATAAGGCGAAAGATAACATCTTCGAAAAGATTTTTATCTTATTACGCCAAAGAAGTATAACTTCTAAAGCGTGTACATAAGTACACATACACACACAATTTTTTTTGTTGGTTTAGTGGCTACAGCTCTTGCTATACGTCATTCTGTTGTGAGCGCGTCTGATATAAAGAATACCAATTAAAATAATAAATGTACGTGAATCATGTAAAAATAATTGTATGAAGAACTGACGCAAACCGAGTGAGAAACAGAATTGTTATTCTACTAGAATTAAATACATAATTACGGCTAACTACCTCATATATACTTTATATATTACATCAGAGGTTTCCAAAGTGTGCGCTCTGGAGTTATAGGGCGTCAGGGAGAATAAGCATGGGCGCTACTCTTGTGTTCTTTGCATTCCGAGAAATTAGCGATATTAAGTTTTCGACGAATATTATACAGGAGCCGCTAAAAGCTTAATATAAACTGAGGTATATGTTAAGTTATATAGTATAGAAGTGAAGCATCATCGTGACCATCGACGTAGGTTGGAATCCTAGCGACTGAGTCGGGGGTTTTGGTTAAATAAAACATTGTGTTGAAGCCGTAACACAATGGAAGGAATTTTCTAAATTCGTCTGGTTAGCTACAACCCTCAAGTTGAAAATCTATCGCCAATCTGTAGGTGTGTTTAGGCAGTTGCACAAGAGAGCCGGTCCCCATGTAGACTTAGCGTGTTTACTATCTTAGACCATATTATCATTTAACATCAGATGAGGTTATGGTCAAACGATACGACCTATAAAGTATATAAAACGGTGACCTACATTGTGAGTATTGTCAAATAACTCAATTTTATTTCTGTGGCCGATTAGTGTTAATACACTAGGTTAGCTAACAGAATAGTTGCAATGTTGAAAATATTCGTATTTAAGTAATGTCATATAGCGCTATGTTACAAAATATTGGGGCACTAATAAGTATTCATCTATTAGCAGCATAACAAGTTCTATAAAAAAATATGAGATGGCGCTAAATTATATTTTTTCTTGTTTGCAAAATCGTGGCTTCTCAGGGAAGACACTTATGCAAATAAACTTAAAGAGTAAAACTTTATCTATATAAATAATAATAATCAATTGTCGAATGTATGTAAACGCGTCACTTTAGAACGTCTACACTTATTTGCCTAATTATTTTTTGTTGTATGTGTAATTATTAGGACAAGGTTTGTATGAAAGAAAACGTATGGACAGTCGTAAGAAAAAGTGAAATATTTGGGTTAAAAAATCTTTATATAAAAAGTGAGTGAGACAGAACATAGTAGAACAGAAGATTTGGTATAATTTTCTTGGTTAGCTTATTAGCTAATATAAATAAGATGAGGTTGAAATCACAAGAACTGTTTCCGAGATATACGATTTTTTTCGGTTTAAAGAAATTTATTTCTCAAAAGAACATAGTTCACGTAATGAGATTTACATGCGATTATTGATTATAATTAAACAAAACTTTAGCACAATCCAGTGATCGCTTACAGGTTAGAATATTAACAAACATTACAATTTTAATAAAGTAAAGAGAATAGAAAAAAGCTATTTATAAAAAAACTTATCTTTTATAGACATTTTTAATTTTACTTTAAATAGATTTAGGTATTCAGTTTCTCTTAGATCTTTCGGTAATTCATTAAACAGTTTAGCTCCCTCAAATTTTAAGTTATGTAATGTAATTTTTTAAAGCGTGGAATGGTAAATCTGTAAGTCGTAAATAACATTTTGGGAAACCCTGTCTAATGAGATTGAGGCAAAAAGTAATATAACATTTTTCCTCAATAATTAAAGTACTACAATATGTCGAGTGAAAAACACTTAGCTACCTAATATTGTTTTTGTTAATAACTTTGGACAGACAGAAAAACATATATGTAGTTGCTACATGAATATTTATGAGCTCGTAGTCATATTTTTTCCTTGAATTAAAGAATGAAGTTAGTTTAAATTTTGAGTCAGCGATGTTATACGCCATCTTTGTTAGATTAACCTATGTTTTATTCGTTTGAATCATGGCGGGAATTTAACTAGTTCTTTTTAATTTAATATAGTTTATTTTATTTATAACTAATGGCCGCCCGCGCCTTTATCTGTCTTTATATCTTTAGAAATAATAAGTCCACATATTATCGATTTATACAAGGAATACATGTAGCGTTCAAATGGCAGATTTTTGATATATATTTACAATAAATCATATTATTATTATGTAATTATATTATTATATTACAATTATAAAAAAATATACAAATAATTCTGATGTGTAATATATGTATTAGGTCTACCGGAAAGTTTTATTCGTTTTAAGACAACCATTTTCTACACGTAAGCATATTTTTGTCTGGCGCATGGTCGGTTCTCTGTTTACCATCTTAGACCACATCGTCATTTAACATCAGATGAGATTGTGGGAAAAAACTAAAACATATGAAATATAAAAAATACATAGACCAATAGAATTGCATGAAGATGATGAATCGTGTCGCCATTTATAAAGTTACAAGCCCAGACGAACTCTGGGGCAGCCGCTAATATTGTAGACAGAAGTAAATTTAATATAAGTATTTTGGAATTCTTCATTTGCACGTCGTATTTTGGTATAAGCTATCACCTCTATACCGAAACAATATAGGTGTCAAACGCCATCAACATGGAAGGGTCGACATTTTTAGCGTGAAAAAGTGGACCCAATTTATTTTGAAGAATGCACGAGCAAATATATTTCATTTGTATCTATACATAATCGATAAATGAAGTGATAGCAAGCCATAGCTTTGAATCCAGCGGTCACTGGGTCGATTCCCCGCACACAAAAAAAAATCTTATCAAATTATATACCTAAGCCTTCCCCGTGATTTACTCCATCTATTGGTGCAGACCGCATTACAATCCGTTCAGTTGTTTTTGAGTTTACCGCGAACATCCATACAGACAGACGACTTTGTTTTATAATCTGATTATTAAAATTTAAGGTATAAGCACAAAGTATGTACTACGTGTTCATTCTTAAATTTAAATTTCGTTTTTGACGTAAAGTGATGGTCAAAACGGACGCGCGTCTTTTGTTATACTAATCGCTTGCAATTATATTTCAAGGATTATAAACTATTACCAAATTAGACAATCACTTAACATTGACGGCTTATTTTATTACTTTAAAGTATGATCTGTGTGAAAAATCATTTATACATTTATACATCTGATGGAATATCAATCCGATATGCGCAGGTTAAAACCCCGGCATGCACCAACGAATTTTTGTCGGAATTCGTGTGCATTTACTAATCTAAATTAGTAACTCTATCGGCTGACGGTGAAGGAGAACATCGTGAGGAAACCTGAACTTGATAAATATTCTTGTAGTACCAATATACGTGTAGATAGGAAAACAAACATGGATTTTTCATAGTTTGAAATCGCCAATACGTCGTGGCCTGGCGTGGTGATTATACCCATACCTTTCAAAATCAAAATCAAAAATAATTTATTCAGTTTAGGCCCTGAGAAGGCGCTTATGAACGTCAAAGTTACCACCGGTTCGGAAAACAACCCAGTCATCGAGAAGAACCGGCAAGAAACTCTTTCTTCAGGAATATGCCTATGGCCCTGCAGTCGATCTCTTACAGGCTGGTGATGATGATGATCGCCTATCTATATATATATAAGCAAATTAGCTTTTGGCGTCTTTCTGTGTAAACCCTCACATAAACTAATAGAACCTACTATGGTTTAATTCGGAACAACGAATCGGTTTTCCCCAATACCTACATCCACACAGTTGAGAGATGAAAGTCGATGAGTCACATGTGCGTTGGCTTTAATGTAACGGAATTAAACAAAAGACAAACGTTCCACTAGATATTAACTGCTCTTTGAAGTACACAACTATAACAAACCGATGTATATATCACTACATAGTATAAAACAAAGTCGCTTTCTCTGTCTCTATATCCCTATGTATGCTTAAATCTTTAAAACTACGCAACGGATTTTGATGCGGTTTTTTTAGTTGATAGAATGATTGAAGAGGAAGGTTTATATGTATAATAATATAAGTTAAATAGCGGAGAAATACTGCTATTTTTGAGGTTACTCCAAATTTAACGCGTGCGGGCCACGGGCAGTAATGAATAGATCAAAACTGGATCATTTTTTCAGTGAATGACATAAGCTATATATTTTATACCCGTGCGAAGCTGGAGCAGACCGCTAGTAATATATACATACAAGAGACTGAGTTTCTCATTTATAATATTAGTAAGGATAAAGTTGTTAAAGTTTTCAGAAACGGCTATTTTTATAAACACTAAAAAAGATTATAATGCCTAAGGCTAAGAAATTACGGAGCGTTTTTGTCCCGTACCCGCCGCGGTGGTGGAACAGCGGTTTTATTTCTAAGCTAACGAGACCGACTATTGCGCGTTTACACAGCCGTTGCGGTTGAGCTCGCCGCCAACAAACGTGGTTAAAGGATCAGTTGTTCAGGTCCAGACCGTTATAGCAAACCGCCAACCGAACGCAGAGCGCGCATGCGCAACCTGTCGAGGCTGCAAATGACCGCGGCCCACGCGATTTTACTAGTTCCTCGCCGGAGAAGCGGGATCCGCTAACAAACGCGTACACCGCGAGCGTAAAACGCGTCGCGAGATGTGCTTTAATTTTTGCATTCTACAGAAGCTGCGGGCTGGCAACCGTGGCGGACGCTGGTAATAACCGCTTCGTGAGTCCTTAGCCTAAGTGTCCAAAGAGTAAAACAAAATGAATTTAGTCGAAATGTATTGAGTAATTTCTGCGTAATGCGCACACAACGACAGATTTCTATCATTATATATGTATGTATATGTTATATTTATGTGTATAAATCGTTTAGACACTTATGACGTCATATTCGTATATTGCATCCAGGCAAAGCCAGATCGGTTTGCTAGTTTAAAATAAATATAATCAGGGATTAGTTAAGTTAGTCTACAATCGGCTGGCTTACAAAAAATATACTTTATGGAGCGGTCACAAATTTACTAATGTAGATTTTTTAAAGCGTAGTCTCGTAATGAGCAATGTAAATTAACTTCTTAATATATCTTATATACATCACATCATCTTTTAACATCAGGCGAGATTGTGTTCAAACGTTAAAACTCATAAAGTTTAAAATGGTAGTAGCTAGGACGAATATGCAAGCGATGGAAAATCCGACACATTGTTTCTTTTTGCATCGTCGCGATAGCCAATAGATTGTAGAATCCTCAGCGAAAATTAATAAAATAATATTAGTAATGTGTTTTTAAAAACTTAATTGGTTTATTTTTCAATGTTAATGGCGGCCATTTTGGGAATTCGCCATTTCGTTTTTGAAGAAACATGCAAAATTGCAAAGTCGTAGTTCTTAAGGAACAAAACGAACAAGCATTTATAAACTAAATAATAGCTTGTAATCATAATAATAATAAAGATCTCATAATAAGCAAGGGGTATTGAACTTCTCTACATTTATAATTGGAATTAGTCTAATCACAGCTATTTATTTAATTCTTGAATGTTTTGTACTATGGATTATGCGTACGGGTGAATGTACTATACTTATATTTGTATAAGCAATTACCGTGTATTCAACAGTAGGTCACTTAGCATTAAAATAAAATCTCATAATAAAAAAAATGGACAGTACTCAGTCGACTAGAAACATAACGGAGTAGATTCGACTGGTAATTTGAAAGACGTCTTGGGGACACATACACGATTAATCTATATTAGCGGAGAGATCAGACTGTGTTACAGTCCTGGCCAAACTTTTTGTCCGAAGACAGCTGCACGGAGCACAAATTTGACTACAGTATTACGTATTATAGTATAACATCGAGTCAACATTTTTTTTAATTCGGTTACGTGGTTTTTGAATTTAACAATTTCAAAATAATAAAAAAAAAAAACAAATCTTTTCTCTATTTAATAATAGCATAGACATACCAAAGAAAACAAAGACAAGATATAAACTAAATAATACAATGGGCCTACAAATAAATCACTGACAAGATTTCTATTAAAAAAAAAAGCTATCTATGCCTAGCACAGATTATTCTAGTAAATTATACCAGCGTTTTGAGCCGAAGCTGGGTAGTTTTATAAACTCACATTGTGCTTCCTTACGATTCAAGTTATTGACTATTTTAAAATTCATTTTTCGAATAATTATATCTTTTGTGTTATGAACATAACTAAGAATAGTTGTACCAGCATCTTCGTACGCTATAACCATTATTAGACGTTTGAAATATTATTACAGAATATTTACAGAAAGAATTTGTTTACTTCAAGTGAGCGGGACGTGTAAAAAACAAAAGACTGTAAGGTCCATGCCCGCAACACGCAACGTGTGGAAAACAACTAATTTAACGCCATCTTTTGACTTTTATACAAACTAAGCTGAACAGACGGCAGACGTCGAAAACTTAAACTTAAGACATTTTTTGCCATGAACCGATTTTTATTCATTATTATAAACCAATGAAAAAAGCTTTGAAAATTAATGGCCACAAATACAAAGTTTTACTTATTATATTGTGTTACATCACCCCATTAAGTTTTTGATGAATATTCAATATCGTGACAGTCCTACAGCTTAATCTAAAACTAAAAATAAAGCGTATGCCGTATAGATTTCGATTATTTTTTTTACTTCTCAAACACTTGGGCCTTACATTAAAAAAATACAAAAAATCGGGAGATTATCATTTACAAGCGATACGCATTCAGCGAAGTGAGTATTTCTGCCGTGGAGAAGTGGGGCAGGCGGTGTAGTGCGCATGCGCAGGAGAGATGATGTAAATAAACGGATGGCATTCTTTACAAAGAAATGTTGCAAGGAAGGCATACTTTTGTTTTAAGTTTTTCTCTGAACATATCAAGATAGGCATTCGCTAGTTTTAAACTTATACGACATTTTTTTACTCTGGCACGATAGTACAAGCTATAAACATGCCAAACTGTAAAATTCCGAGCCCAAGAGCAACAAAGGCTTCATTTCGATGGAAGGTACGGTTATAAGTTATGCCTGTCCACAATGTATTAACTGTTTAGACTTTTCCATATACCATGGTATTTATTATAAGAACATTTCTCAAGTTCACGTTTCCTCGTAACGTTTTCCTTCACCATCAGTCTTTCTATTTTATATTTTATTAATTTTAGCGTTTGACCACATACTTATCTGATGTTTAATTACAATAAGGTCTAAGGTAGTCACGCTATAATCTAGAGGGGACTGGCTCTCAAGTGCAGCTGCTGGTATACACTCGTAGGTGCTTGGTGACAGATTTTGAACTTGAGGGTGGTAGCTATCCAAACGAACTTAAAAAAATGCTATGCTACGGTTTCACCTATTCCTTCACCAAAGCTCCGGCTCAGTCGTAAGAATTGGAATCTAAATCCGTCGACATGGTGTCTGAACATGTTAACCACTGAGCACTAACCACTTCTAATTTAAATTAGTACATCATCATTATCATCATCTTACCCTTATCCTACCTAAGTAGGGTCGGCACAACATGTTTTCCTTTTCCACTCTCGCCTGTCAGATGTCATCTCAGTAGTCACACCTTTTATACACATATCATTCTCCACACAATCTTTCGACACCTTTTTTCGGTCTTCATCTACCTCTATATCCATCCACTTATAGTACATTGTACAATAATTCCGAAAAATGCCTTGGTATACGTTGCTGTTTCGAACGTGTGGTCATCTACTACGTATTCCGTCGATTGTATGTCAGTAAAAGTAAAGCCTAACTAAGGATAATTAAAATAGGAAACGAATCCTTATCGGTGAAATATTTTAGATCACTTACAAACAAGATGGCACCGCTTCCGCTATAGGAATTTTACGAATCCTCATCAAATAGGTGCGCTACGTCGCGCCGTCCACTTTCACTTCCTCGGGCCATGTCCGAGAGCCAAGTGGGTCGAACGGAGCGTGTGTCATCCATCGGGCAGGTTTTACACTTTTACAATACGCATAAGAAACGACTTTTCATCTATCTAAATGACTCGTTAACAACATCCGCTGGAGTGATTCACTTGACAATATTAAATAACCTTATCTTCCTTAAAAATTGGTCAGAAATGTGTAATTGTTAATTGCTCAATACTAACAATATAAGCGTCTGAAAACTCTTTCCTACTAATACATTATTATTAATTACTATTCAATTATAGCAAACTAAATGAACCAAGCGAGCGAAGCTACATACATATATATGTTAGTTAGACACATAAGCGTACCGCACTAACGTGTACATGGATTTCAAGTCTGGGAAATTTGGCTAAGGCTAAATAACTTAAACAAGAAAAAAGGTTCATTACAGAGCCTATATATGCACGTGTGTAAGGAATGGACCTAGGCTTGAGATGCTTCCGAAAGGGCTCGCGATGAGTGTACAGGAGCACAGCTAACTACCCGACCACAGCGGCATGATCGCTGTATTTTCACAAGCGTGAGTCAAACACGATCTCTGTTTAAAGAATCGAAAAAATACGAATCGTTTACTGCCTCTATAACGTCAGGGTAGATACATCACTGAGTTTCCGACTTATTTATGAGTCTAATTTTTCTAGCGGTACGATAGAACGAGTTTGTTGTGAAGTCAACTAAATATTTTTTAATGTTTGGTAATATGAGTTATTCAAAAAACAAATGGAGTTGATAATTTGTCCTAAACATTACCATTAAAATTATGTGGGTATCAGCTAGTTAATGATATTGTTTAATGTAGACAAAGATTGAATTTTCAAAAAGTTTGTGTGAAGATTCTTTCGTAGCTTCTATGGCTTTGATTAATCCACAAAAAATGGCTTGAAATCATTTAAATACTAATATAATTATTACACTGCATCCATACGAAGACGGAATGTGTCGCTAGTAGTAACTTATTATGTATATAAATGAAAAACACCTCTGCCGAATGTATATAAAGCGCATAATTTCAGAACAGCCGCACGTATATGACAAATTATTTTGTTGTTGTTTTTGCAATTATCAGGACAACGTTTGTATCAACTTTAGGCTGAAGACTCTCCATGTAGAATACGAGTGAGTGAGTGAGATAGAAGACAGTAGGAGAGCAGAGATCTTCAAAAACATTGACAGATTCACATTCAGTTGTTCTGTTGCCATTTTATTGAATTACATGGCCGTACTGTAAATAGAAGGTTTGGCCTTATTTGATCCCTTAATACACCCACGCGAAACCAGATCGGGTGCGTAGTATATAGTTTAAAATATTTTTCATTTTCATATATTATAATATTTAAAATGTCTCTGAGAGATGTCGTGATATACAGAATTCGTTCCGCTCGATTTGAAACAATGACGAATAACATGCAAAGCTATTGTACAAATTGTTTTCACTTGCAGTTTCATCGCTTTCTATTTTCGACGTTCGTATTATTATTATTATTATTTCGTGTACACTTTTCCTCCTTGACACTTATCGAGATAGTAGTGATTTGAATTTTACAATAAAGTAACACTTCACTATTATATATTTCGCAATAGCAGGGTTATTTTTAGGACAGACCTTATCAATCTTATAGGGGCAAACGAACAGGTGAACTCATCTGATGGTAAGTGATCACCGCCGTCCATAGACACTAGCAACACCAGGGGAGTCGCAAGTGCGTTGCCGGCCTTTTAATATATGTGGGCCTCCGGCGCTCTCACTGACCAAACGAAACGCAACAGTGCAAGCACTGTTACTTCACGTCGGTTTTCTGTGAGAGGGTGGTACTACTCCGGGCGAGCCGACCCATTCATGCTGAAGCCAGTAATAGCTTCAGCGTAGCTCTACCACCTACACTAATCTTGTTGTCCGCTCTGAACACAGTCTTAAGTTCGGACTTGTGCATAATACGGGCAAGAGTTTAATATAAAACAAAGGTAAAATGTTATTATAGGAATCTAAAATTTACATTTATTTATCCTTAAGTTGCCTCGATGTTATATACATAGAATATAATAGTGTTTAGACCTAAATTTGTGTTCTGCACATCTGTATTCACAGCGGTGAAAGAGATTAACAAAGACTTAGTTTTATTTTAGAAAAAAAAGTAGGGTTCAGCGTAAATGTAATAAACCAGAGGTCTCCGAACATTTTTGTCTCATTGACCACTTTCGATGGTTTTCGCTATCTGTAATCCCCTGCTTACCTGCGATTATATTTTTGCCAAATTGTCACCTTTACATATATGTTTTTTTTATTGATGTAGATAGATATGTCTTTATTTAACTTTTTATTTTTTCTTTATATATTATCTATTCTTTACATATTATTTAAGTGTATAGTATGTGTACATAAATCGCGTTATTCGCGTCGCGTAAGTCGCGGTGGTCTAGTGCTTTGACCAGTGGAATATCGACCCGATGTTCGCAGGTACGAACCCCGGCATGTGCCAACGAATTTTTAGTATTTTGTGTACATTTACTAATTTCAATTAGTAACACTATCGACTGTCGGTGAAGGAAAATATCGTGAGAAAACCTGAACCTGATAAATGTTCCTGTAGTACCACCATATATGGGAAAACATAGAACTGTGGATTTCTCAGAGTTTGAAATCGCCAATAGGTCGTGAGCTGACGTGGTGATTATGTCCATACCTTCCTTCGGAAAGAGGCCTATGACCCTGCAGTGGGTCTCTAACAGGCTGATGATGATGGTGATGAGGTGTATATAGAATTGCTCCATTCATGAAAAACCAAACTTAAACTCACGACCCGCTTAAATGAGATTCTTTATAATTGATCCGCAATTGCTTCTCATAAATACCCAGTTTTTTTTGTACCCGCTTACGAATTGTGGAGCCTCATTTTTTTGTAACGCCAACGGCGACTCCCGTCCAGTGTCCCATTGACCCCTGAGGGTCCACCTGGACCACTTTGGAAACTAAGGTAATAAAATAATCAAGCAGTATCAAGTACCGCGCGCGCCCCACGCTCATATATTTACACTAAATAATGTTTATTGCTAAGTTCCAGCTAGTTTTAAATAGTAAGTATATAAATAATACCTTGCATATAATCCAAATTGAAGACAACCGGGCCAGCGGTCACTGAGCTCAGGCTAAAAATGATATGAAAAACTAACAAAAGAAATGTGAAATTTATGCACATGACTCGAAAGTTCTCGATCAGTCTGTCCATTAAGCACTTTTTACTAATATGATTTAATTCACTTGTTTTCTTATAATTCCCACTGGAGTTCTTATTCGCTGACGGATGGCTGTAAGGCCAGGTGATCAGGGGTGGACCCATTCTGCACGTTCGTTTGTCTGTCACTATGATTGTTGCATTTTTCACGGATTGTTTCTTTAGATCACTGTAACAAATAAAATAAAACGTTATTATTATAAGAAAGTTATTATTTTAATTATAAAATAATATTGTTATTTTTTTACTCTGTATACGTACTGTCTGCTACAAATTAACAACGAATGATTTATCCACCGTGGGAACTAGAAACAATAGTGCTCTAAAAATAGTCCGTCTCGAGTTTTGTCGAATCTCTTAAATAAAGAGATATTCTTATCTTATCTCATTAAAAAACAATTCTGCAAATCGGTTTAAAAATGACGAAATGTTGAGGTAACAAACTTAAAAAAATCGAGGCAGTCATAACGACTGCCGACAGAAGGGAAAATTCAAAACAATGGAAAACCGGTATTCTTTTCTGAATCTTTACATTAATTGTAGTTATTCAAATTTCATAATTTGTAAATTGAAATTATTAACATTTGTCTTGTTTTCATATCTATTGATGCTCAATACATTATACAATATATATTTCTAATTAACAAATATCAATATTACATGTACACAGGCCGCAATACTACGTGTCGCTAGTTTGACGTAAGCGCAATACGTCACGATCCTGTCGAGGTCATCGGTGACGGGAACCCATAAGTTTTTCTTCTACCAAAAATCGCTCAACGTGGCTAAAGAAGTTTCCCCTTCAAAAATACAACCGAATCAACAACAACGAAATCTCGTTTTTAAAGTCGGTTAAAAAATACGGGAAATAAATAAGTAAATGTTAATATATTGTTAATATCTCAAATGGAGTTTTTGGCGGGATCTTGGAATTTCATGTAGTGGATTTTATACTATACTAGATGTCCCGGTGAACTTCGTATCACTTACATATATTTGTGTAAGATGCAGTCAAAACTTGATACAAAGTTTTTAATCACTACATAGTATAAAACAAAGTCGCTTTCTCTGTCCCTATATACTTATGTATGCTTAAATCTTTAAAACTACGCAACGGAATTTGATGCGTGTTTTTTAATAGATAGAGTTTATTAAAGAGGAAGGTTTATATGTATAATAACATAAATTAAATAGTGGAGAAATACTATTATTTTTGAGGTTACTCCAAATTTAACGCGTGCGGGCCACGGGCAGTAATGAATAAATCAAAACTACTGGATCGATTTCAATCATTTTTTCAGTGAATGACATAGGCTATATATTTTATACCCGTGCGAAGCCGGAGCGGGCCGCTAGTTATATTATAAAAGGAATACAGTTATGCACTTAATAAATTTAATACTTTATCGTGTACTATTTTTATTTCTGAAACAGAGCTGTTTTGAATTCCAACAAAACAAAAGCGAAGACGAATTTGTTTTTTAAGTATTCAAGCTTAACTACTTGAACGATCATCTTGATATTCTGAATACACGTTGTTAATATAGAAAAAGATAAAGAATATGCCTAAACAAAATGTACAATTCCCGAGGGATAAATTTAATATTAATCCACGCGAGCGAAGCCACGAGCGAAAGCTAGATAACATAATTTGAACCCCGGTGGAACAGATGACAGGGATCAGCCTCAATAGAATCTCGTCTAGCATTCGCTAAATGATAATCTAAATAGCTTTAAACAGGAAGCAAGCTCGTAGTACAGTTATACAGCCCTGCGCCCGCGTAACCGGTACGGCTTGTTCTAGCCCTTGTCAATATCAACTGTGTATTCTAGCCCGTTAATCCCACCTATACATAATACATAATAATGTTATTCTCAACTACCCAGTTCGCCTGTTGAATGTTAAACTAGCTGATACCCGAGACTTAGTCTACGTTGTTAATTATCGTCACAATATATTTTATGAAGAGACGAAAACGCATAAAAAATACTTAAACTAAAAATATACCCTGCTTACAAATTTATTTGTAAATAATATTATCAATTTAGATCACCTTACTTGTGCATGCGCACCACACAGCTTGCCCCACCTCACACATCGCTAAACGCGCTGTGCTAAATAAATTCGCAGTTTCTTGAAACGTTAATAACATTATATTAGAGAAAGCTATCATGATTTTTTTTTAGATGAGGACCAAGTGTCTAGCAGCTAAAATAAAAAAAAATATTGAAATCTAGGTTTGTGTGATGCGTGCACAACGATAGACTAGGTAGGTAGGTAGTAGTGCTATAACCATATTTAAATAAACATATGTTAAGTAATAGTATGGAGTGCATAATAGAGATAAGAAGACAATCTATGTGCATGAAAATGTGTCTGCCAAAATGTGTTAAATTATAATGGCGCTACAGTAGCAAGGGGTTCATTATTGTGTAATTATTTAAAAAAGTTTTTAACAGTACATACTCTAACACCACTAAACGTATTAAATAACGTTCGCAAAAATTCTATCACTCTCCGAGTTTTCTCACAACAGTTGTTATTTTGAGTTATATTTACAAAATTACTTCGGACTAACCATACCCTTTACCTACGCTAGCGCCATTTCGGAGAGTTTTGGAACCGTTATTTACTGCTTAGAGATGGACACTTTTTCAATATGTTCTGCATATGAGATGGTTCTCTTTACCTCTACACTCCATAAATAATAGAAGATCTGAATAGTATCATTTGATTTTTTTTTTACATGGTAATACGTGTTCGTTGGTTTTTTTTAATTAAACCCACAAGATATATGTCTTTTAAGCACAATTTTATACCATTACGTTCGTGTGAAAATGGTTTCATTGTTACCTTTTACTTGCGACTGCGCTCGCGTTAATGTAAGTAACAAACGTAACGTAACGTTATTATTTCCAATCAATTTAAAGGACTTAACTAAACAATATCATATAAAATTTTACCCACTATAACACAATATAAAGACAACCGAAGTTTATGAATCACAAGTTGTATTATCATTAAAGAAATAAAAAAAAGCCATTGTAATGAAACTTGTTTTTTTTTTAAAGTGAAAGTTTCTTTATATGCGTTGAGTGATTTAAATAAAATATTTGGTAGGGGAAAAACTTATGGGTTCGCGTCACCGATGACCTTGGCATGCTGGTGACGTATTGCGCTTGCGCCAGACACTGTATATACTCAACTGTCGTATGCGTGTTTGACTTTTTGGGTGGGTAAAATCTTGTGATTTCGCGTCATCGACTGTCACCGATGACGTCAATATGTCCGTGACTTATTATGCTTGCGCTAGACAAGCGATGCGTACTATAACAGTCTGTGTACATGTAATATTGATATTTTGTATTGACCTTCATAAGTTGGATTAATTAATAAACTGTATTAAAAAATATATATTTTTTACTTGGAGTACCAATATATGTGAAAACCAAACTAATATTATTAAGTTCAATTTACAAATCATGAAATTAAAATAATTCAGACTATATATAAAAGACTTAAAATTTCAAAAAAGAACACAGTTATTTCATTGTTTTGAGCGTTCACTTCCGTGGACAGTACTAATGAGCGCTTCGACTTTTTAAAATTTATTTTAACGAACGAGTAGTTCTGTAAAGTGTTAGGTATATATAAATCGAATCGAACGATATCTAGGATGTTAAAGTCAAATTGTTTGAGAGTGTATATTTAGGGAGGTTTTCTAAATTTCAATAATAAGCTTTATTAAAGTGCAAATCACGCCACTGACGGTAAATAGTTTTCCTAACGGCACTGCACTTACTAAGGTAATAATTTTAATGGCGTGTTCTTAGAGAAATGAGGTTCTGTATGATAATAGTTTTTTATTAGACGCATAAAATGAAATATTTGCTAGTTTGTTTGCAACCACAATGTGAAATAACTGCCATCATTTTCTGATTATAATCAGCTATCTGCCAGTAAAAATTCCGTCAAAATCGGTCCAACCGCTTCGGAGACCAGCCGGTACAAACAGACAGACATTACATTTCTTTGATATATCGTACCGCATATACTTTCATTTACATTTAGTAAGCAGCTTTTATTATGACATTACAAACAGACACTTCAATTTTTCGTATTTGTAATCAATGTTGCCCATAAAGTGGTTTGGTTTGTAAATGTTTCCAGAACAATCGATGGATGTCAGGCCGGTGGCGACTGTCGGTGGAGACTCTAAATGGATTATATTTGGAACGCACACTGCAGTAACTTTGCCGTACTTCGCGCACAATTATGGCTCAGGATTGGTATGGACACCATGTCGATGGACTTAGGATCGAATTCCGACAACGAAATTAAGTTTTCGGTGAAGAAAAACATCATAATAAAGTCACATGTAGAAATACATAAAATTTAAATCTCTGTTTGTAATGTCAAATTAATAGCGTTTTATTAAATCTTAATCAAGTAAAAAAAAATGTAGTCTGTCTGTCTGCCTATTTGTAATGGGTAATCTCCGAAACGGTAGGACTTATTTTGACGGAACTTTCACTAGCAGATAGCTGACATTATGAGGAGTAAGATTAGGCAGCTTTTATTAAAAGAAAACTGCGTTCCGTGGGAATATAATAAATTAAAGAAGCTGTGCCGATACCTCGTACACTGAACAAACATTTTTTACTAAACTCCACGCGAACGAAGTCGCAGATAACAGCTAGTAATATAATAATTATTTCTCAATAGACTTGGCATGTTACTAACTTGAACTTCATGATCACTTAATGGAAGGTGTGATTAAAGTCATACGCTAAAACTCGATGTCATGTATATATTAATGCTAAAATCGAATGAGACAAAACGGATAATCAATATCCTATCCTCTACTTTTGTACTACAAAGGGAAGTTTTAGACAGTGTGTCATCACGCCAATGAAAACAAGTGAGATAGCATAGGGACATTGCTGCTAAATAACTTGAGCCTATCACGTTAGATAATAGTAAAATATTGACGTGTTGTAGTATCGGTGTTTTTTTTTCGAAATTGTATGTATCTCCTTTACTTTAAGTCATAAAATAAAATAAAAATTGGAACCTATAAATTGTATAAAATAAAAATTAACGGTATTAGTTACAGTCCTCTTGGTCTCCTTTTGGTCACTCTAAATATAATTTAAAGTTCGGGCTCACGCGTAATATACTCAATAGTTTAATACAAAAAAAAAGTTAAAACACGGTATGTGGTAAAACACACGATAGAAGTGAATCTTTTATATTACGAGGAAACATTTTAATTAATAAATACAACAATGACAACCGACCAACCAACGTCACGTGATTTTCCCAGGCGGTCACCCATCCAAGTACTCACCAAGCTCGACGTTGCTTAACTTAGTTGATCGGACGAGATGCGGTGTTTGTAACACTCTACCCGACAGTGTTTACTTAATATACATAATATATACAAAAATATACTTTGCTCATAACATTTTCTTAAGTAATTTGTAGTGTGTATAAAAATCGAGTTTTCTTAAAATTGTATAATTTTACAGTTAATAAAATTAAAAAAAATATATCTAAATCTATCCAATAGTTTTAGTGTGAGGCGCGGCGCGCACAATAACAGACATCTATAATTTGCTTTACATAGAAGATAGATAGATAATCGATACACAGTATAACACTGTCCCATCACTAGTTCACTCAAAATGCAGGTCTCTTTAATATACAGTCATGGACATGTGAACAATTAATATTATCTCACATGTACATGAATGTGTTTTGTGGGCTAAACAAACGTAGCGAAGTATTTCCATGTCTCATGCGTACACGACGCGAGTTTTGTGTAACACGGAACAAAATTAAATTTGCGTTCGACGAACCAAAAAATGTTTCACGTTCGCGTCCGTCAAATAGTTAGACAAACGAATTAATTAATTTGTCTACACGGAATGTGTGTCAGGCGCTCGTCGCACCGTTATGAAGCCCGTACAAAAAGGTTAGAAGTGTGTGAAAGTCGGTTTGGGCCGTGGGCGACCGGTCCCAACTAGTCCTCGGACGCGAATTGCTTTACACTCAATGAGAAACTACGAAAGATAACGCATTAAAAAAATTGCTAATTAATTTAGGTTTCTGTTTATCTAACTCATTCATTCTAATAGCATTCCTTAAAAGACAAAACCTGTATTAATTACCGAACGTAACTAAAGTGTCGGATTAGTCAAGGATTGATACAATATTGGTTAAAATATTGTCGCAAATATGTTGATTTATAGGTTTGCTCGTTGTAGTGATGATGTTAAAATCCAGCTATACAAAGTACTTTGCCAATGTACTTGCAACCTATGCACCGGCTTTGAGAAAAGGACTATCAACAAAGCATATGCGTATATGGGAATGCTGCGATTCTGTATCACTCCTGGGATGTTGTATATGCCAGGGGTGATGATGATTGAAAAGAGTAGCGTCCATTATGAGGTAAACTTCGAAATAGTTCCAACAGGATAATGAAAACATGTGACGTTTCTTCTTTGTACAACTTAGAATTTTAAACAATTTTAAGTATATTTAATTTAAATCTATTTTTTAAACTCAGTACCTAGTAATGTATTGGTATATTATTTGTTTTTGTAGACTCTTGTTGTTTGATAAAAAAAAAAGTAAAAATAAAAAAAGTGTTGTGTACACGCGTTAGAAGTTATACTTCTTTGGCGTAACAAGATAACAATCTTTTCAAAATTTTTGCCTTTTGCCTTATTCTACGTTTGTAGAAAAAACGACACTAAGAATAGAAAAAAGGTATTTAATACATACATACTTTTTTTGAATAAAATATTGACTATAGCTAACTTTAGGGTGTCGTCGGTTTTTCGTGACGGTGTGCGCGTATCGTAAAAATTTACTCTCATCATTTTTCCCTAACGGGCCAAAAGAAGTATAACTTCAATATATAACCAGTAGTACTCTTTTTATAATGTGTAAAAGTTAAAACGTTTACTGTGAGATATCCATAGGAGATAGGCATTTTCTAACTTTTCTATTGGCATTTTTTAGGTTTACAATATTGAAGTACATTGTTTTTATATGTCTTATAAGATTTAGGTAGCGTTATCAGTGTAAGCGTCCGGAAACGCCCTACTACTGGATTAAAATACATTTAGTTTTCTCTCTTTTTAATATAAATACAATATAGATGTATTGTATTTACACATTTTCAAGAAGACATTTTCTAAACGATAATGTAAACTGTATCAAAATCCGTTGCGTAGTTTAAAAGAATGAAGAGAACACACAGACGCAAAAAGTGACTTTTTTTTATTGAAAAAAATGTAAATACGCTCTCATATAAGCATTCTGCAAACAATACTAGTAACCTTTCGAGCAGATATATCCACACTAAGCAGATGTTAAATAATTCACGTCTAACTATAAGCGGTCTGTACTTCGTACGAGTTTGTTTATAAACTGGTACGGTGGGCAAAAAAAGTAAAACAAAACACATTATGTACCACAAATGCAACATTGAAAGAAAGTTCGTTACTTGTACAGTTAACCTATTAAAGTTAAAACCGACTGTAAAATACATTGTAAGTTAACATGGGAACACAATTAATGAATAGGTACATTAGGTCGTTTATTATTAGAATCATCCGTTGACGTCTTGTGCTACTGCCATACCTTCAAGACGAAGCTTCGGCTTCAAAGTGCTAAATAAAATAATTCCGATTCCGAAAAACGTTCACACACGCTTTGATTCCTATAATAATTTAAAGTTAGCGTTCCAAAGTTCCTCAGATGAGTGTAAAAACCGCAGACCCAATTATCGTGCTGCATCTGTCATCACGCAGCCCGATAGTTCGTAACGCATACGATAATGTGTTCCCACACGTACATTTATTACGAACATAGATTCCTAAGGTCCAAGCTATAATGATCGAGATGAGTTAAAAACACAGTGTTCAATATGCTATACGATATGTTTTTACATATTACAGACCACGCATTTTATTTTTTTTTAAATAAAAAAACTCAACCAATTTTTTTTTTTTTGTTCATTTATATGCACATGGGGCGTTTAGATGGTCCTGCGTTTTAAATAAAATAACATTTTTTGGCAATATTTTATTGAATAATATATGCCATATTATATAATAAAATAATAATAATATATAATAAACGAGGTCGAGTCACAATGATAGATTACGGTTGGTGCACAACTTTGAAAGCAAAATCCATAAAACTTGAATGTGCTTCATATTGTACACTGGGCTTCTAGATGATTTTTTTCAAACTTCGGCCCTAATGCTATGTACTAGTTTGTACAATAAATTGTACATTAGGTCTTAAGAGAATAGACAAAACTTCGTGGCAATAGACGCTGGTATGGGAGTAGCATTATAACAAGTGACCTTATACGAAAGAGGATTGTAGTAGAATTAATATGCAAGGTACCTTCATACCTTAATACTGCCGTTCAAGGAAAGAAGGGCACATTTGCCGTTTTTTGCTATATTATATTTGATATATAAAAGGAACCGAGTCGATAACGGCTTAGTTCATAGCGTGGTCGTACACCGCATCGAACGATATAGATTCGACTCCTTGCAAATGAGCCGAAACTTTCGGTGAAGAAAAACATCGTGATGAAACCATAGCATGGTAGTAGGGCTTTTTCTAAGCCCGCCTGATTAGCTACCACCCTCAAGTTAAACATCTGTTACCAAGCATCTTTAGGTATTGTGCAGGTGTACTTGAGAGCACGTCTTTGTCTAGGTTTACCGTATATAACCTCTCAGATAGGTAATATCGTCATATATCATCACGTAAGATTGTATGAAACGCTAATAATAAGCAAAGGAGTAATTAATAGCATGTTTTTGTTCATGAATGAACACTTAATTAATAAACTAGTTAGAGGTACTTCGCTAAAGGCCCAGGCTAGAGTCTTGTCGGCCATTCTCCGATTTATGTTTCAGTTAGATACGCTTCTTTGCCGTTTAGCGGTAAAAGGAACTAATCTGTTTGATAAATAAACACAGAGGCGTAATTACCACCATATCAAGACACTGCGACCCCCCTCTTACAGGGGCCGCTGACGTGTATAGGCAAAAATTCGTAAAATTAATTTTACGAACCCACACCACACCACACCCACAACCTCTAATTTTTATTTATAATGAATACTACAGTGGCTCATAATTAATTTATTGTGGAAATATGAGCATTTGGAATATAAGATAGTGTTCTTAGGTTTAGTGACTCTTAAGTTACACAAGTAATGGATAGCAAGTAGTCAAAATTTCATCAATATCTCTGGACAACACTTTATTTAAAACTTAAATTAAAAACAGGGTGTGCCTTAAAGACATATAGCAAAAGTGAAACTTTTGTATTACAGAGAAACATTATAATTTTTCATTAATCACTTTTGAATAGCACACTCTGTGTTCAGTGATCGCTACGCCGCCTGAACGCCCTCTTACAGGGGCCGCTGACGTGTATAGGCAAAAATTCGTAAAATTAATTTTACGAACCCACACCACACCACACCCACAACCTCTAATTTTTATTTATAATGAATACTACAGTGGCTCATAATTAATTTATTGTGGAAATATGAGCATTTGGAATATAAGATAGTGTTCTTAGGTTTAGTGACTCTTAAGTTACACAAGTAATGGATAGCAAGTAGTCAAAACTTCATCAATATCTCTGGACAACACTTTATTTAAAACTTAAATTAAAAACAGGGTGTGCCTTAAAGACATATAGCAAAAGTGAAACTTTTGTATTACAGAGAAACATTATAATTTTTCATTAATCACTTTTGAATAGCACACTCTGTGTTCAGTGATCGCTACGCCGCCTGAACGCAGTACACGTAACCACCGTCAACGAGAAATAAAGAAGGCGAAAAGAGCGTCTCTCTGTTCTTCAATACCAGAAGGCAAGCGAGACACTTTTTTTCTTTTTTTTTTTTTCTTTTTTTTTTTTCTTTTTTTTTTTTACGTGGGGAAATCCATTATGGATACCCACCCTCCCGGGGGAGAGGATGGGTTATGTCCGACTCGCACGGACTAAAACCCCACGGTGTACCGACAGACCGTGTTGTTGGGGCGGCAAGGGATCGTTCTCGCTAATCACCTTGAATAGCCGCCCCAACGGTCCGCCCGGCGCGCTTGCTCTAACTCTACCCGACACAGTGTTTACTCGCACCACCACGTTTGTCACACAAAAGGGTTGCGAATCAGAATTTCAAAGCACTTCCATAAGAAGTTTTACTTCAAAAGTAAATTGTTTTCTATTATTAAAGATTTTTAAAAGGCACAATGACAATTATCCTATTAATTGATGAAGAATAGCTGCTTCTGTGCAAGATTTCATAAGAACAATTCAACCAGTTTTTAATTTAATGGCATACAAACAGACGGACGAGAAAACTTTAACCTCATATTTGTGATCAGTAGCCTATATAAAGGATATCTATAACAAAATATTGAAAAAAAAAATAACCGCTGATATGACATCAAAAGGCTTTATGGTCTTCACAAAATATTCAAAGCATAAATGAGATCAACTTCATCATCAAGTCGTGGTGGTCTAGTGGTTTGATCGGTGGAATATCAATCCGTTGTCCTCAGGTTCGAATCAAACAATTTTTCGGAATTCGTGTACACTTATTAATTTCAATTCAGAACACTATCGTCTGACGGTGAAGGAAAACATCGTGAGGAAACCTGAACCTGAGAAATGTTTTTGTAGTAACCACGGTATGCATAAATAAATAGAACTACTAGTCCGAGATCCACAGTGCATTTTTGCTAGTGATTACTGCCAAGCTGATTTTCCTTGAATAACTTCATTTTGACGAGACGCCCAAAGTTTTCTATCACAAACATTTTCGGTTGTGGTAGCTAACGGGGATAGCAGGGATGAAATATGTTGATTTTATGACTGCACACACACAGGTAGGTACACATATGGTAGAAAGATTTTCCTTTTGTTCCTCTTGCTCTTCGAACTTGGTCAGTTTAGTTTAGCCGAGTTGATAAACACAAAATACATGTTTAAGTTCCTGAGGCACACATCGTGGTAACACATGTATATGTGCCTCACTAATTCGAATATGTATGATTTAGCTTGGCTAGGTTAGTTTCGATTAGATTCGCGTTGTTGCATCCAAGGCAACAGCCCAAGCCGAGGTTCAGTTACTTGGGCAGCCTTGAGCTTGTTGTCAAGCGGCCCAGCACCATAAGTTCGCCCTATTCGTCTGGTGAAGCTGTGAAAGCCTATCTGGCCAATAGACAGTTCGAAAAACAAAAGTGCGTTGTATAAACCGTTGCAATTATTGATAAATAATGTATGGTGTCATCATTAAACATAGAAACGCAGACGAAACCGCAGGCGGGAGCTAGTCATATAATACAACGGTATCGACATCAGTATGACAGGTTGAATGCAAATATATATTATCTGTATTTTAATCAGCCAATATTTAACATTCAGTTCTATTCATTATTCGCTTCGATCTATAATCATTTACGAATAATTAATCTATAATATCCAGATCTCGGGTTCGATGCCCGATCATTTCAACGATTCATTGATTGTAATGACTGATGACAAGCAGTTTTCAACATTTCATCATCTAATGATTTATTTATTTCACAATCGATTTATATTATTGTTGTATGTGTAGTATGTATGGTCTGGTATTCAAGACGACTATAAGCAGAGATGTCGCGGGTTCCATTCCTGCGCGTAATAAAGTTGCAACCGTGTATCGATAAACTGTTAATATTGACAGAAATATGTCAAACTTGAAAATAAAGCGAGTGTGCTGATGAAGACACGACAGACGTTAAAACTTATAAAAATATCCATAACATTATTTTATTAAAACGTAATTATTGGAACGATGAACTTTTTGTCTGACAGTAAACATAGTTGATGACATCTGGAGCTGGTATATACACTACTAGCTGTTGCACGTAACTTCACTCGAATTAATGTACATTTAATCTTTCCCTAGGGAACAATACGTTTTTCTCGATGAAAAGTACTCTATATCCTTTAACTTAAACCCGATTTAGCGTCACCTATCTGAGCATGATGATTCAATTTGTTCACTGTTCAACGCGCCTGCAGAATTTTGATTAAAAAAAAACCTAACCTTAACGTAACCTAACGTTAAGGTTACATTTTAATTATATAACATTCTTACGCAAAGTGGCCCAGAGACATCTACAGTCGTTATATCACTATCCACCGAACGCCTTTTTTCAGACACTGGAATGATTACCACGCGCTATAGGAACAGGTTGTAGAGGAAATTATTCTTTTACCTTCTATAAATAACATATATCTATTTATTTACTAGCTATCCTTCTAAATTTTGTATGGGTATAGAAACGAAGAAAAAGAGACCAAATTAATGAAAAGATTGCAACTGAACGTTAATTTTGTAAATATTTCGAAGATTGCCATATCCTCTTCTGCCACACCCTCTCTCCCATTCACTTTATATATACTTTCAACTCAATTTTTTCACTTTTACTGTATGATGTTTCAAACATATTCTATAATACAAACCTTCTACTGATAATTACAAACACAACAACAAATAAGCGCACGCTCCATTAGAATTATGAAGCTGTGAAGGCTCATCAGGCTAATAGCGTATAGTCAGTTCGAATAAAAAATCTATATGCATTTTTAAAGTGTACAATTCCGTAGTACTTTTATAGATTTATATTTTTATAGGTCTCATAAGATTTAGCTAGTATTACCAATTAAGTACCCAAAATATCCCTACGACTTTATTAGGTCACGTCGACTTTGCTTTATAGAAATATAAGTTATATATTTATTTTTATATACCTATATAGTACTAGCTTTTGCCTTTTTTTATATTATAGGGGGCTAACGAACAGGTGGGTCACCTGATGGTAAGTGATCACCGCCGTCCATAGACACTAGCAACACCAGGGGAGTCGCAAGTGCGTTGCCTTTTGAATATGTAGGCCTCCGGCGCTCTCACTGACCGAACGAAACGCAACAGTGCAACCACTGTTACTTCACGTCGGTTTTCTGTGAGAGGGTGGTACTACCCCGGGCGAGCCGACCCATTCATGCTGAAACCAGTAATAGCTTCAGCGTAGCTCTACCACCTTTGCTTGCGTTACTGTAAATTTGATATATCCATTGAGTACTGTATTTTATTTGGATGAAAGTTACACCATGTTCTTTTCTGTAACGCTCGTGCGTACAAAACTTCATAATAATCGGTGTGGTAGCTTAGGCGTAGGAAGCGTAACAAGCAGAAAAACAAATGCACTTTAATCATAAGAGTAAGATGCTAAATATTAAGTTATAAATGTATTATACTTATAAGTCTCCCGGTAGAACTTCTCTAAACAACATACTATGATTATAGTAAAAACCGTATCACAGTCTGTTGCGCAGTTTAGAACTAAGCGAACACGCAGACACACACGAAAAACGACTCTTTTATAGTATAGTACAGATATAACTCTATTAAATTATAACGGAAGGTGAATCTAAATGTCACGCATACATACACACAGCTAATTTGCAAACAATATAGATATTCGACGGTAAATAATATTTTAAGGATGCATATCACGATGGCGCTGCGTCTGAGTAATGGAATCAATTCGCTATATTTTCAATCGCACCAATTCGCTCCTACGAACAAAGCTTTGATAAGTTTTGATAACGCGTTCTCCTGGATATGATTTAATATCCAAAAACCCAGAAGTAGTATATATAAATATGTGTATATCTTTCGCATTATCTGTAGCATAAACGATTTAACGGATTTTAGTATATGAGGTGTCGTCATTTTCTTTTAAACTGACTATACGCTGGTGGCTTGTTGGGCCTTCATAGTTTCACCGGACCAAGAGGTGTCGTCAGATTCGTTTTATTTGTATAAGTGAATTAGATTACACTTAAATATAGCATTTGTAAAAAATATACTAACGTTCAAATGAACCATTTATTATTTAATGTAGCTAAAACAATATTTACACTGTAACAGACGGATTCTCTTTTTTCATAACTTGCGTTATTTGGGACTACATTGTGTAATCGTTGTGGCATATTGGAAATACATTAGCCTCATATTGGTGTAAGAAAAAAAAATCCGGTTTTAGTTTAAAATATTAAAAAAAAAATCGTGTATGGGTTTTATGAAACCACGATGCAAGTGAAACTTTTTTTGGGGCGTAGGCATTTAACTGAAATGAAAATTATTCGATTTCGGGTATTAAAATTGTATTTTTAATCTTAACTTAATAATTGGAAAATGGGAATGATAATGGATAAATCAATAGGTATTAGACAAGATAACCAAAGATACATTTTAATTTCAATCTGCGTATTAGAGTACGAAACAGGTAATAAATACAATCATTCAGATGATAGCCACATTTTAAAAACAGAGCACAATATTTAATTAAATCATTTTGAATTGAGCTATAGGCTCCGCCATATTGGCCTTGGCTGCTCTTCCAAGTACCTTTCAATTTACCTCTACCCCACAGCCAGCGGTAATGCGACGTGCGATAGATGGGCGAAAAAAATTGAAGCGATGAAAAAAATAGTTTCACATTAAAGTAAAAATCGATTGTACGATTTATATTATAGGAGATCATTAATAAATACTGAATCGTGATTTCAAGTTTGGTTTAGAAATTATTCCAATGTTTTTAAACGTGTTTGTGTAGCCGCTAAAATATATTTCTTAGTAAATAAAGTTCTTAACTTTACAAGACAGTAATAAGATCAAACTGTCTGGCATATAATAGATAAAGCATTAAAAAAAATTGAATAAGTAATGATTCGCTTATTCTAAACTAGCGGCCCGCTCCGGCTTCGCACGGATATAAAATATATAGCCTATGTCATTCACTGAAAAAATGATTAAAATCGATCCAGTAGTTTTGATTTATTCATTATGGCCCGTGGCCCACACGCGTTATATTTGGAGTAACCTCAAAAATAACAGTATTTCTCCACTATTTAATTTATGTTATTATATATATAAACCTTCCTCTTCAATCACTCTATCTATTAAAAAAAACCGCATCAAAATCCGTTGCGTAGTTTTAAAGATTTAAGCATACATAGGGATATAGGGACAGAGAAAGCGACTTTGTTTTATACTATGTAGTGATGTCGACGGAGTACATACTTTAAACAGTTCAGAGGTAATAATAACCGTTTTCCAAGATTACCTATTTAATAAGAATATACCTTCACGATTAACAAAGAAAATATAATGGTAACAAGATGAACTCGATCGAGTTTCTTAAACGGTTCTTCTCGACGGCTTTGGTTGTTTGTCCGAACCGGTAGTAGATTTGACGTTCATAATTGGATGGTTAGAAGCCTAAGGAGATTTCTTAGGGCCTAAATTATTTATTATTAGTATTTTTCATTTGACAAATCTTGAAATGTTACGATAAAATACAGGAGAAAATTCTTAAATTTAAATCTGATTTCATTTTAAATTCAAATAAGGCGTCTATGAAACAAACAGAGAAAAGTTGTAAGATTAAGTTTCTTACTAACAAATAGTCTAATGAACGTACTCATTAATTAATATACCAACAAAACTGTCCGTATTTTTGAATTTGAAAATTCAAGTAAAATTTTGCTTTTTCATTCTTTACAACATATCTAATTGAATCCACGATTTCTATTATATTTATTATTTTTACATAATATAGGTGACAAACACACACAAAAAAAAATTGAAAGCAAAATGTCCTTTGCTTAAATAATCTTTTTGTGAACAATATTATATTTTTTTGAAGCGATGATGGCTCAGTTGGTAGCGTGTTCGGACACAGCGTCGAAGGACATAGGTTCGAATCCAAGCAACTGAGTCGGAGCTTTCGGTGAAGGAAAACATCGTGATAAAACCATAGCATGGTGGTAGGGCTTTTTCTAAGTCCGTCTGGCTAGCTACCACCCTCAAGTTGAAAATCTGTCGCCAAGCACCTGTTGGTGTGTTCCGGCAGCTGCACTTGAGAGCCAGTCTCTCTCTAGGTTAAGCGTGACTTACCATCTTAGACTACATCATCATTTAATATCAGATGAGATTGTGGTCAAAACGCTTACCTATAAAGTATATATAAAAAAAATGTTTACATCCGCTTGCCTGCTCATGCGCACCGCACTACCTAACCTCACTTTTACACATCGCTGAATAAGTAGTATTCATAAAAATCGCAGTTTCTTAAGACTTTAAATAAGTATAGAATTAACGAGAAAATAGTGATTTTTTTTTCGATAAGCACTAAATACCTAAAAATTAAAACTATAAATAGATCGAAACCTATCAATGATGCGTGATACGCCCACAACGACAAACATCTAACATTTTATTTACAGCATTTAAAAAGTTTAGGTAAGCACCATAAATTATTATATTAGGTGAAATGGAATAATTTAGTCAAAATCGTATAACATCAATCAATAAACGATTACAACGTTACTTGACAGTTGCTGCACTATAATTTAATAGTTATCTGATATTGATCCGTTAGTATCGCATTTTATAAAAACTGGAAGTCGTGCTACGCAACATATAATTACAAATCAGTAGTCGAATACAACAATTAATATTTTCGAAATAATCAACCTTTATTACATTTCTTTTTTATCGAATAATAATAACCAGTATTTAACAAATTTGATGTTAAAAAACTTTCTTTATCTGTACAAATACCAATCAATTATCAATTGTAAGTAAGCTCAGCAGTGCAACTGAAAAGTGTAAGAAAGTATTCTTTAAATCATTCATTCGTTCATTCAATCACTTTTGAACGGACTTTTTAAGTAAGGATAAGGCAGTTTTTGGCGGGATCTTAGTCTGTCATGTAGTGGTTTTTATATTTTAGTCATAATCTTGTGTTATTAGTCTCTATATTTTGTAATATTGGTGGTGTTTTACGTAATATTGTTCGGTTATTATGCACAAGTGAAGTGGATGGGAAGTAATACCACGGAGCATGCATTCTGAGATGCCACCAAAACTCCATGGAAAATTCTAACAAGGGAACCACCATCTTGTTATAACATTATAATTATCACAAGACACTTGGAAAAATCTTGTTACTTGTCGCTGGCTAGTGCACAAACCGTGCCGGAGCCAAAAAATAAAGAAGAAGAAAGGATAGGGTTTGTATGAAAGAACATGTTTGCAAAATATCCGTTTTATATAAAAGTGAGTGAGACAGAAGATAATACAGAGAAGCTTTAGAAATACTAAGAGATTTTTTTTTTAATTATTTTATAGGGGGCAAACGAACAGGTGGGTCACCTGATGGTAAGTGATCACCGCTGTCCATAGACACTAGCAACACCAAGAGAGTCGCAAGTGCGTTGCCGACCTTTTAAATATGTGGGGCTCCGGCGCTCTCACTGACCGAACGAAACGCAACAGTGCAAGCACTGTTACTTCACGTCGGTTTTCTGTGAGAGGGTGGTACTACCTCGGGCGAGCCGACCCATTCATTCTGAAACCAGTAATAGCTTCAGCGTAGCTCTACCACCTACAAAAACCTTTTGAACTGACGATACGATCGGCCTAAGAGGCCTCTACAACTTCACCGGACTACTAAGGGGAGCGCTTAAAGTACTCACCCGGCTTTATATTGGCAACTAGCTCAAAGGCGCACGATGCGCCTCGGCTGGGACTGTTGTCTCTTATCCTGAATCTAACCAAGCCAAACTAAGCTAACTATTTATACATATAGGAATTCGTGAGATGTACATGTGTACCAAGCATGTATACCTCACAAAGTCAAATATGTGTTTCGGATCTGACAATTAATTTAATCTAAACTAACTCTGTTCGAAAAGGGTGGTTCGGTTGACGAGGGGAGGCGACTGGTTGTGTACCCAGCTTGCCTCCCTATTAGGACGACGCTCGGCGGCCTTCCGCCGGGCTGATCGCTGGGCCGACATGGTGAAAGCAATGCACGATCCCGTGTCGCTCCAATCAAAGCGGCGGTGGGTACACCATGTGGTTATAGTGAGTAAGGGTCTCACACTACCCACTATCTCCCTCGAGAGGGTGGCATGACCATGATGGATTTCCCCACGTTAATAAAAAAAAAGTTCGAAAAGAATAAAAGAACAAAACCCAGCCACTATGTGTAGCTAATTGTGTATATATGCACGTGTGTAAGGATGATCTGTGTTTTGTTGTGTTATAAGACTAGTGATTGAGGTATCAGTGTCACTGTATCCGCGCAAGTAACATGCTTGAGGGCTCCACTCCGGGAGTTCGAAACAAAACGCCAATATGTAAGTACCTAATATAAATACTATGTCTTCAGCGACGTATTTTTTTGGGGCAAGAACTGTGGTGCTTATATATTTTCCTTTGTATGCAAAATATATTCTTTACATAATAAACGACCCAGACAAAGTCACGGGTGTTTGCTAGTAAATAATCTAATAATATCCGGTGAATATTAATTCCGTGTGGGTATTAAAATGTACGAATAAATAATCCAATGTAGGTCAAAGCGCGCCCACTTGGATAAGAACCCATGAGAACATGTAACATTCTTCATAACGGGGTTTCGCTGTAAGGAGATTAAATCGAAGTTTTTATGTTAGTAATAATATGAAAAGGAGACCTTTCTTTTTCGATTTTATATTTAACGTTGCATATCCGATGTGAATCTGATAGGGTCGTTCTTTGCTTTTACAAGTGAGTTTTTCACGTACGTATTTGTGAACGCGATAATAAAACTTTTGTATTAAAAAGGAACATTTAAAAAAAAAGAAGGTTGCGGATCAAAATTTCAAAGCTCTCCCATAAGAAGTTTCACTCAACAAATTAATTCCTTTCATTGTTTATACAAATTGACTGTTGCTAAAATTATCACGAATCTTTATTTAATATGTGGTTATTAAAGATATCAGATGCTACAATTTTTATAAACACTACGTGTCCAGCGATGTGCGTTTTCTTACCGTAGAGAAGTGGAGCAAGCGGTGGTGGTTTGCATGCGCAGGAGAGAGAAAGTAAGCCGATAACATTATTTGAAAACCAATTTTGTACGCAGAATATATTTTTACTTTTTTTTTTTACGTTTGCCCTCTGTATGTAACATACATTATTTTGATAATAAACAACGCAGACGAAGTCGCAGTTATTAACTAGTTGTAACACACTAAACATCGCAACAGGAAGTGTCGGTAACAATTTTCACTGATAATTATTTTTATATCGTTATGCGGGTAGATTTATGACGTTGCGTAAAACGGAATTAGAAAGTCTAAATGTTTGTAATTATTCGTTTAAATATTATTAAATTAATGTTCCCGATTATTTCTTACGTACGTTTTGATTGACTGCTAATGTAAATCAACAATCACACACTATAACCGAACTATTTAGCTCAAAATGCCACCAATATTATAGAATAGTGGCTAAAACATGGCAATGTTACATTAAAAAAAAACATTGCATGACAGCTTAAAACACCGCCAAAATCTCGTCTCAAATGTTGACGAAGGAGGTGTGAAAAATAGATTTGTTTCTTTTTTTAGGCAAGCCGAGATTTAAATATCGCCACTGTCAATGCTTTATTGTCATTATCGCAACATATTTTAGATTATTATTTTATCCTATATTTGAGTTAAACAATTTAAGTTAAATATTTATTACTAAATAGTACTAGGAATTTATATGGATTTTTACAAAGGAGCACTTATCTATATTTAGTTTAATAATAAGAAAATCATTTTTATATTCTATTTTGTTTCGAATGACTCGAGGACTAATGACCCCATTAAAATTGATCTTTATTTAGTCAATGAACAGGATATTGTCGCTTTCCCTGTGTGTAAGGAAAGCTGCTGTTCGGTGTCGTTGACCTCGCAGAACCTGCTGTCTCAAGCTTATCTCATTTTATATTTGCAAACAAAGTATAGAAAATATTTATATATATTTTTAGGAATTTTTCGTTTAGTGTCTTTGCTTTCCGCTTATTTTTTTGACAAAACAGCAGCAGTTTTTGGCGGGATATTTTTTTTAATTTTTTTATTTATAATCTTGTGTTATTTCATCCTATATTGTGTACAAGTACACTCATCGCCAAAATTGTTGTCCGCTGAATACGAAACGCTTAAAGTAAACAGAAATTTAGGTCGATAATAACATAACATAACATCGAGACAGCTTAAGGATAAATAAATGCCAATTTTAGATTCCTGTAATCATATTTTAACATTGTTTTGTATTATACCCTGGACTATATTACGCGCGGGCCTAAACTAACGGCTATATTTAGAGCGGTTGAAACGATTGATGAAGACTGTATGTAGCTGAGAAATAATAACGCGAAACATCAAGTTCGTGATGTCAAATAAATCCTCTGGAAAGTTCTAACAACGGACAACCATCTTGTTAAAGCCATCACAAGACAATTTGTTACAATTAGTCAAAATTAAAAGGACAAATATATAGATAATATGAAAAAAAGAGGTATTTCAAGTCACAGACTTTATAAACATAATTTTGATTGTACTTACATATTTTAAGAAGTTACTATAAATAGATACTAAAATTAAAAAATAATTTAGAAATTAAATTCAATCGAATTTTATTCGCCTGAAATATTAATATTTTTCAATTGCAAATGTTGCCTTGCAATTTGTTTGTATACACAAGTGTTAAACTAAATCGTTTTTAATACGCGTTTATTATTAGCACTCGTTGCCTAAGTGGGGCAAGCGGTGTGGAGAGCATGCGCATAATGACGCCGACAAAACCGTGGCTATCAGCTAGTAAAATGGATTATATTTTTGATTTTATACCCATTGCATTTACTTATGGCTACAATTCAATAAAGGACCTTCTTATTTTTTCAAAATTTTAGAATCATAAACCAAAATTGTGTAAGTCGTATTATATATACATTTCTACAGATAATGATTATAAATGTATTATCATACTAGCTTTTGTTCATGGCTTCGCTCTCGTTAATGTAGATTTGACCGTATCTCATGGAAACAGTATATTACGTCTGGATGAAATGTACTCTATGTACTTTTCTGTACAACTGATAAAGTGTGTTCAATTTAATATCATAACGATCGATTGAGTTGTTAGTAACAATTTTTTCCTCCTATCTCCCAATGGTGTCCATATTGTCAGTTTATAATAAGAGTGTGTCGTAAAGGCGAACGATAGAAGTGAAACTTTTATATGTATTATATTTTCATTAAAAAATACAATAAAAAGCCAACATTACGCGCTATTTCCAAGCGGTCACCCATCCAAGTACTGACCGCACCCGACGTAGCTTAACTTCGGTGATCGGACGTGAATCGGAATTTTCATCGCTCTACCCGACACAGTGTTTACCTTCAACACTTTTCGTCACGCAAAAAGGTTGCCGATCAGAATTTCAAAACCCTCCCATAAGCATTACATTCAAAGTTGTACAAATATGAAATTCCAGATGACGTCACACCACACTGCACGAAAGGACTACCGTATTTACCTATCATTGTTTTCATTATTCTGCTGTGATTACCACAAACTCTGTTTACAATGATTACTTCATCAATGTTTTTCTACGAACGTTCGAGAAGCTTACAGTCAAACTAGATTATGATGTTTAAGTTTTTATTTTGTTTTAAAGCCCGCGGGCGATTCCTCCAGCGTGAAATTACAATATAAAAACTTAATAACGCTTAACGTCATCTAGCGGCGAGCTACAGTAAAATGGATAGCGTAAAAACCTCCATAAAAAATAAACACTTAGGTTTGCAATTTTAATCGTAATTGGTGAAACGGTATTGAAGTTTATTCAATTCGAAGCATCATTCATGTTTCTATATACTAGCGACCACCCGCGATTTTGTCTGCGTCTATATCTTATTAAAATCTGTCATCATACATTATTTTCATGTAACTCATAACGGTTTATGCAGCGCACGCATATATAGCTTACAAATAGTATGTCTACCTATTACTTGCGTCTTCGCCCACGATAATATAGATATCCATAGAGGATTAACAATATATTTTAAGAGAATAAGAAATCAAGTAATTATTTATCGTAAAAAAGTACATAGGACATTATGTACCAACTTAAAAGTGTTAGTGAAAATTTTCATCCCCAATGTTATAAACGTAGGGGATGAAATTTGACAAATGCTGAAATAGATGTTTAATTATACAAAGTTATTGTGCTAAATTGCAAAGTCATAAATAAGTGCCGATTTTTTTGTCTCCCATACAGTATTTGCCACGCGTTTGCCCACAATCTTATCTGATGTTAAATGATAATGTAGTCTAAGATGGTAGTCACACTAAACCTAGAGGGAGACTGACTTTCAAATGCAGCTGCTGGAATACACCAACAGATGCTTGGCGACAGATTTTCAACCTGAGGGTGGTAGCTAGTCATACAGGCTTAGAAAAAACTCTGCTATAGTTTCATCACGATATTTTCCTTTACCGAAAGCTACGACTCAGTTGCTAGGATTCGATCCTATGCCCTTCGACGCTGTGTCCAAACACGATAACAACCAATCCTTCATCGCTTCATTATTAGGTACTGTAAAGGTTAGTTAAAATCAGTTGAGTGGTTTTTGCATAAAAAGAAACAGACATACAAACATACTAACAAATTATCTCCTTATTTGTATTCGATAATTATATTATCAAAAGGAATTAAGTATAGTATATACCTAGGCATAACCAGAATCGAGTAAGTAGTTGCGGAGATTATTTCCTACAAGCACACTGACAAACTGTATCTTATTATAATAATAATGTGATGTATAGCAAAATGTGTTTCTTACTATATAGATACATAAATAAAATTGAAATGTTTGTTGTTTGTCCGTGCAAATCTTCGAGAGGGTTGAACCGATTTTCGTTGATCTACTGACAGATGACATTTATACAGTACACGTTTCCTACTACAGTTTACGGGGTGTTATACATATTAATGCTTGTACATTGGAGACCACAATACAATCATAACAAGAGGTACTGTCTTAGTCAAACTTTATGGCCGCTGTCAATATAGCTTTAACTTCGGGCTTGCGTGTAATACAGTCGAGGTTTTAATAGAAAACAAAGCTAAAATATTATTATAGGAATCTGAAATTGGCATTTAATTTGTCTCGATGTTATACAAATAATATAATACGCATTTATACCTAAATTTCAGTTTTGCACAACTATATTCACAGCGGTCAAAAATTTGGCGAGGGCTGTACAAAGTTTTCTCTCCACATGTTTTGAATATATCTGTGTTGAATATTGTACTGTTGACTGTATATTAGTAGATATAAGGAACATGTCATGTGATGTATGACGAATAGACACTTATAAAAAAAGACTTCGACTAATCAATCAAAACAAATGAAAAAAATACTTTATTCAATGTAGGCAATAAGTAAGTGCTTATGAATGTTAAAATTACCACCGGTTCGGAAAACAACCCAACCATAGAGAAGAACCGGCAAGAAACTCGATCTGGTTTAATGTATATTTAAAATACAATGATATGGTAAAAAACAGGGTTTTTCCAAAATTCTTTCTGATCATAGAAATAGAGCTCGTCAAAAGTTACTTAGCAAAAACAATCGGCTGGCAAATAGAGAAGAAAACGTATGTAGTACGGAACTGTTTTATCTTCACTTATTGATCGATAGATTATACTGTGTATCATTACAAATTTCCAAGAGAGTAATGTCAAAATTTTTCAATTAAAAAAATAAACCATCCGAACGAAGTCGCGGAAACAAGTGGTGTTAAATGTATTTGCAAATTTCTAGAATCGTATAGCAATATAAATAGTTCGAGAATTAATAAAACTACTATAATTATTATTTACTACTTATATGAATTCGTAATTAAAGACTATTTTTTAAGTGTAAATATTTGGAACCATTTTAGGTAATAGGTGCTTGTGTATTTTCCGTAATTGTAGTTAAATAAAAGAGCGTGTTAAAAAGACATTAGTAATATTAAAAGAATGTCGATGCCAGTTATTGATGTGACAACAAAATCGGTCAACTGCACACGGTCCGGTCGGATTCCGTACGGGACCGTGTTTCGATCATTTCACTGACCTACATTCACCCACAACAGAGCGACTCGAGAATACGACATACAGATAAGCATTTTTGAAATGAGTTTTTTACATTTTTGAGCTCTAAAAATTTTTTATATTTAAGAATCTTTTACATTTTCGTAGGCATTATGTTACGTTTCCTTTGCCTCTATATGAATCATCGAATGTGTATGTGAAGAAAATAGATGAACACAAATAAAACGGTGGTCCTTTCATAAAGTTGGTTTATAGCACAAGTGCGGACGCGGTAGGAAGATCAACAACCTATGATTGCAGGGCCGTTATTCCCGATCGTCTCGGCTGAGCACTGATAAATATCGAAAAAACAGCGATTTTTTCCACTTTCAGCTTTAAATTTTCAACAATGGAAACCGATTATTAAAGCTTCTCTCGGTAATAATACCTTGATTTACGAATACAAAAAAATGTAACTGTTATAAAATTAAACTCAAATCTGTTTTTTCAAACTAAAAACTTACTTTGACTTTTTACTATTATAAAAAGTTTAAATAAAAAAAGGAAAAGTATTTATGCCCGTTCATTTTTTTATAGAGGCAAAGGCGTTATAATATCGATATTAATAATTAAAGAGAAAGATCTTCACCTGTTTTACGGACACCAAAGCGATTCGTCTCACAATCACAGCGAACTCATTATCCACCGGCACTGAGGACTTAACAGTTATTCGTACTAAAAACCGATGATTAACAACTTAAGATATAATTTTAGAGATAATTGAATTACTTAAATGTAAAAATAATAACGTATCGTTGTTATTTACCAATGTATAAATTTTTGTCGAGGAAACGCGAGCGCGCGCTTTTTTATTATATATATATATAATTTTATTTTAGTATGTGGCCCGAGCGTTTTGTCGTGGAGCCTTGACCGCTAGGCAACTGCGGTCCCACTGAGCAATGTAGCGTCGTTTCTTAGTGCACCGGCACGGCTCGTCCTCTCGTCAGGCGATGTAAATTACTTTCCAACAGTTACTTTTCGCTTCGTCGCACTAATTCCGGTCAGCTTTTTTCCCTTGTTCGGAAAGAAAGCTTTACCACACGAGTCATATGGAAACATGATGTATATGTATAATTTGAAAACATTTTTTTTAAATTATCGAATAGGTTTTTAATGTTATGAAGTAGCAGGTATGAAGTATAGGTATGCAGTCTACTATATCTTTTTATAGTACTATTTAGTAGGGCTTTTGTAAGCCCTATCAAATATTAAGTTTAGTGTTACCACTAAACTTAGCATTTAGAAAAGGGCACACCCAAAACTAATTCTACTGCTGAGAAGTCTACTATGCATATAAGATTGACAGCCTGTTGGCGGTAGGATATAGACAGGATGATTCTAAAACTTAACAAACCGCACCTGGCTATCTACCACCCTTAAGTTGAAAATCTGTCACTAAGCACCTGTTGGTGTGTTCCAGCAGCTGTACTTGGGAATCAGTCCCCTTCTAAGTTTAGCCTGTTTACCATCTTAGCAACATCGTAATTTAACATCAGATAAGATTGTGGTCAACCGCTAAAATCGTGTTTGTATTGTGTTGTATTGTATTGTATGTGTAAGTGTAAAAAATGGTCACTGCATATTACAGCTTTGTATAACCAGTCTCAATAGGCTTGCAGTCTTAAGGCTTATCATAAGAAATAATTCAAATTCATAAGTAGTTCATGCTGCTAATCACTCCCTACGAACCGGAAAACTACAGCGTGAATATTTTTTACAGTATCACGATTGAGTGTCAGCACTAAACTTAGTAATAAGAAAAGTGCAGTCCAAAAACAAATGCGACTGCCGAGAAATTTATAATGCATGTAAGTTTGAATGCCTGTTGACGGTAGGATGTACACAGGTTGATTTCAAAACTTAATAAAGGGAGAGTCACCGTGACGTAATTGCCATGTTTAGTGCTAGTCGCGTGCAAACACACTATCATTCCTCTTGACTACTGGATATATATCTGATAAACCAGATACGTGATATACCTTAGTGTACCACTATTGTACGCAAGAAGTATGGTACATAATCCTAGCGGAAACGACAACAGACATGGCTTCGAAACTTCCTATGAGTTTCGACTTCCTACGGTATGATGTTAGTAATTTTGCTTGTATACCACATTCCAAGTTCAATATTTATCACTGAGTATTATATAAAGTGTAATAAACCTCCGAATAATTCGACTGTAGCAGCAATGGCACTTGATGGTGGTATCACTTTAACTTTTTGGGACGGTGTTACTTATCGCAGCTTGCGTTAAGAGTTGACTGGTAGAAATCGTCATGAAAGGAAAAGAGTTACGTCCTCTTTACTTTCTCTTTCTGCCTCTCTATCTCTTTCTATTGTGTACGAGTATCGAAATTCGTGCAGCAAACATCATGCTGTATAACCTCAATGTTAAAATATGAAAATAAATTGTTATTAAAACTATTTGTTATTTGTTTTACTTATTTAGTATATTTTATCTGATTTTCAATAAATTAATATTATTTCTAAAATATTCAGTGAAAGTTTTTGTTTAGGGGTGTTAAAAGTGGTAAAAATTCAAATATAAATTAAGATGTTTTTTTTTCCGTAAGCCGTTTTTATGAAATACAATCTGTATCGCGCGCCAAATTTGGTTTAACGCCAAAAGGTCGCATAAAACATCTTTTTTATGATTCTCATTTTTTTTTATTTGAAGCTAAGTAAATATTTACAAGGCGATTAACCTTAAAAAAAATTATGCCCTCTTTTAGTTATGCATAGCCATAGATATACGCGTACGCATAAATCCTTATACACCTTTTTACATTTAGAATGCGAGATGTCGCCTCAAGCTGCACTGAAGTCGCCTGTAAAAATTCATCTAATACTTTTGAATGATGTAATCAAACAGACAAACACACAGACTTACAAAGTTTTTAAAAATAGATTCGGTTACATGCTGTATGTCATCAGTAATCCGATTTTGGCACATATTTTCAGTCTACGGGAACGAAGATTCTACTATGTTTATAGTATAGATAGAAGGTAGATGGATAGATAGACAAATATAAATTGTGAAGCTTTATTTAAAACGTATATTAAGGCGCCAATTTGTCTTCTTATTCGGGGCGGGTCACTGCTCAAGCGGGCGCTTGGCAGACATATTTCAACTGACGTTAGACGTCATTTATTTTAACCGACTTCAAAAAGACCGCAATTACATGCTCTAAAAACGATTAATATATTTGTAATTTGTAATATATATAATATATAAGAGAATACCTGACTGCCCGACATGTCAACGCAAAGCCAAAATGACTTGGACATGCAAATTACTTTTACACTAGAAGTGAGTATGAAGGATTGGTTTTTAAAAATTGAAATCCTAATGTAGTGAGTTAGGGGTTATAAATTTGTTTGGATATCCGTTATTTTTGGACTCTTTTATCTGCAAAAATTGGTGTTTAGCAAATTAGAAAGCAAAAAAAAATATTGGTAATTTTATGGAACCAAGATGTAAGTGAAACGTTTTTTTCGGATCGTAGGTATTTAACTGAAAATGTTGGACTAATTAGGGTATAAAAATCGCCTTTTTAATCTTTTTAAAAACTGAACAATATAATTTTCAAATTAAATAAATATCTTACATAAACTTTTGTAAAGATACAATTGAGGACGAAATCGTGGACGGCAGCTAGTTATAGTTAGCATATAATATCATCCCCATACCTTTATATACAAACATATTGCATATGGATTAAATGTGATGTGTATTTTTTGTTGTAACTTTATGCTTACATGATCGCTATAACACTTTTAGAGATTTTAAGTTTCTACAGCTAAATTTTATCATTATTACTGCTTAGCCCCTATCGACAAGCATGATGATAGTTACTCTATATAGTAATCTCAAAAGTCCTCTATATACAAGTAAAAGTCTTACAAAATCGGTGCACCAGTTTCAGAGAATTACTGGATAAAAACAGACAATTCAATTTTAATAACACTAGTGGTCCAAATACAACCATAATAAGGGTTGGAAACGTTTTTTCCACGTACTAATAGAATATGGTTATTATCATCTGTAGTTATCGAATATTAATCGAATATTGTAGATTGTATACGTAATGAGGGTGAAGCATGACGAATACAGTCTTATAAATAAATGCTTCGACTTACCGATAGTAATTAAAAAACAAAAGATTTCCGATTTTTTACACTAGTAACACTAAAGTTCGCCAATAACTAGTAAAAATAAAATAGAGAAAATCGGTTGAGAAAGAGAGGAGGAAGATGTTGTTAATTGTTTTATCTGTATATTTCAGAATGAAATTCAAACGTAAAAAAAAAAAATTCTCGTTGTACGCAATTTATAAAGTTTTTGCTTTTATCAAGTGGTTGTAAGCCCACGCTTACTTATAAAAAAATATCACTCATACAGAAATAAAAAGTTTTAGAACGTTCGAGAAGCAATTTTTTACAAGTCATATTCTTAATTAATATGCAAAATCATTCGGGGCATCGACTGCTGCGTTGTTTCAGCCCTCCCAAGTTATAATTCCGGCTCCGGCAATGTGAATTGCATTCTGACTCGTTACTTACAATTTACATGAATTGAGTAATTAAAAATGAAAAACAAAAAACATTGAAACTCTTAGTAATTAACGACTTTTTCACCTGAGTATTTGTTTGTAAAACTTTTATCTCTTCATTTTTTTTTTTGCTCCACAAACGGCATTCTTAAATATTAACAGCACCAACTTCAATAACTATTTCTAAGCGGTTAAACAGACCTAATATACCTATATATTAAACGAAAACCAAATAATTTTATTTAAATTTTAATAAAGGTTTATTACATTTGGAAAAGTAGCATGCAAAATAAAACATAAAATGAATCAAGGAATATCTTATAATTGTTATTCACGTAATTAACAGCTAAAATACCACACACAAATGTTCGATGTCCAGGATAAATGTTCAAATTGCCCGCGCATTTAAACGATCGCGTATATTTTATCGCGCACTCGGTAGAGACGCGTCTAGCGATACCTCATAACTTAAAATTCATTATGACATTTAGGCCTTACAGCACGCTAAAGAAATACACATACATACACCCAAAAAGCATTAGTCGCAGTGGTATAAAAATAACTATATTTTTATTTAATCTTTCAAATATTTCGTAAGGAAATGAACTAAAAGTCCATATACTATAAAGTTTATTTTATATTATTTTGGAAGGGATCCGGGTAGAGAATCGTTTACATTTCGGTTTTATGTTCATTATTGTGGAATAAATAAACAGTTTATCAATGCAGCGGGATTCTGCGAAACAAGTTTCGATACAGTTATGCGAAGTTCAGAGACGTCAATAAAGGCTTCGGTAACGTTTTCATACAAAAAAAACTTGACAGTCTCGTATCATTAAACTGTTTGTTCCATAAATATTTATGTGTAATTGATAATTAAGATCTAGGTATGCTAAAATCAGAATGGAAATTTTTTTTATTCAGATTAGATACTAATATGGTATTTATTACAACCCGACAGACTCATCATTAATTAGACAACTAGTTTGAAATATTATTTTTATTCGTACAGTAAATACAATTGATTGATTATACACGACAGTTCGTCTCTTTCTTCTGTGCAGTTGAGAAGTTCTGACACAACGAACAAGTAGGAGTTCTAAGTTATCATCATCATCAGACATTGCAGGGCCATAGAACTCTTCACGAAGGAAAGTATGGCCATAATAACCACACCAGTCCACGACGTATTGGCCATTTGAAATTCTGAGACATCCACAGTTGCAATGGTACCAAAGAGTATGGTGGTACTATAAGAACGCACCTCAGGTTAAGGCTTCTTCGCGATGTTTTCTTCACTGTCAGCCGATAGTGATGCCAATTTAAATTAATAATTGTACGCGAATTTCGAAAAATTCGTTGATACATGCCGGGGTTTAAGCCTGCGGATATCGGATTGATATTTCACTGATCAAACCACTAAACCACCACGAATACTGAATAAGAATTATATCTATGTCATGTTCACCTTCTTCCTTTATGAACTTGGATATTTCTCATTTCTTATTAAAATAGATGTATAAACAACATTTAACAAAATGGACGTTCATATTCATAGCTAATAGAAATGCAAATTAGGCTGAATATAAACGAATTTTAAAATGTCACCTTTTTTCGTTGTCCGCTTCACGTGAAATGCCCCAGTTTTAAGGAATCTGATGATAAATAATTCATTTTAAATTGAAAGGTGTCCTTCTGTAAACTTTTAAATTATGACGTTTTATTTTATTTTGTTTGATGACAATTTTACCTGATGTTGAATAGTTAAAGTCAATGGAGGTCTGGTTCACAAGCGCAGCTGTGGGAACACACTTACAAGCGCTTAGTGACAAATTCTTAACATGAAGGATTGAAATGCTATAGTCTAATAACAATATATTCACAGATAACAGATTTCTTGTTGGGATTCAAACTTATGTCTTAACGATAACCGAACGACATGATTTCAATCTCATATTAATCCTATATGGACCGCCTTCGCTTAAACCTATTTGTCAACAGTACGCATCCCGAGAAATCTAGGATTCTTTATCGTTATTGAAAGTAGTAAAGTTAAAGTACGTAACATGGGAATTTCATATTTGATTAAATTTTCGAAAACCAGATTGAAAAATTATGTCGATATTGACGAAATTTTAAAATTATAAAAATATGTAATAAATGCTTTTAAATTTGTTTTATTATCATATGAACGAAACGTAAAATTTACAATGACACAATTCAAACGTCAAATGTTCAAACGTCAAATCCAGGGTCAAAGCCCTGAACAAAAAGTGTAATAAGATTTATATATTTTATATAAAGGTATCCGAATAAATATAATAATTGAATGTAAGTATGACGAATATATATACTCTGAATTATTCCATTCTGACTTATCCTTTATATATATTACAAATTTAAATTCTGTGTGTATGCGGTCTCGGTGGTGTGCAATGTCCACGCGGTGTATAATATCTATATATTTCTGTAGATGCATGTGCTTTAATGTTTTTTACTTTTACCTGCATCAAAAACATCGTATTAAATCCAAGTCATGTATTATAGATTTTTTTTTTTTTGTTAAAAAAACAAAAACATAACCTCTAAAAGCCACATGGCTTTCTATATACATTCATGTAAGGTTAACTGTAGATTATATGCCATCGAGTTGAGACTTCATAGTTTTTTCAATATATAAGTAGACTAAATTTAAACATAATTAGTGTTATCAAGAAAACTAAATTAGAAATAGCTTTTGCTTTATTTAATTATTCCTCTGATTTCACAAGTCACAATACTTATAAAATAGAGAGAATGATATTTAGATATTGACATGTGGAGAAAAAAGTCTGTAGTCCTTATTGTGGTCTAATTTTAACCATGAAATTACCATAAAAGCTTAAATTGTTTAATGTTTGCATTGTCATTTCAGTACAATGTTTCTTATTAATATTAATAGTCAACATGTGCTATGTAAACAATTTTTATTTGTGTAGTTATTACCATAGGAAGGTATGGGCATAATCACCACACTAGCCCAAGACGTATAAGTAATTTCAAACTCTGAGAAATCCACCATTGTATATTTTTCTCACATAGTGTTACTACAAGAACCTTTTTCAGATACAAGTTTCCTCACTATGTTTTCCTTCACCTTCAGTTAATAGTGTTATCAATTTAAATCAGTAAATGTATGCAGATTCCAAACAAATTCGGTGAGGTTGTCAAGATCATTTCTGCCTCGAACTTCAACCTTGTGGAATCGACTACCAGAGGTGGTGTTTCCAAACTATTACGAGTTACAAAGCTTTAAGAAACGAGCATACAGTTGTTTAAAAGGCCGGCAACGCACTTGCGACTCCCCTGGTGTTGCTAGTGTCTATGGACGGCGGTGATCACTTACCATCAGGTGACCCACCTGCTCGTTTGCCACCTATAACATAAAAAAAAAAATTTTAGACATTGGGTTGATATTCCACAGGTCAAACCACTTGACTACCACTGCCATTATAGTAATTATTATTGACATTCGAGCACTATGTCAATTAGGTTTTAGTGTCAAAAAACTATTATAGGGTAGATCAATATATGAACTATGATGATGTCTAGAATTAACATGTCTCTATGTACATTCTCTAAAGCCGATCAAGTTTGTTGTTTGTGCTTCTCAATGTCTAGGTTATTTGTCCAAGCCTGTCGTAGTTTTGATGTTCATAGGTACCTACTTAGGGCCTAAATTGATTAAAATGTTTTTGACTGTTTTGTTGCGCTTTGGGATCAGTTAGTGTATGTTCAGCTGACAGTCTTATATCAAAGTAGTGACTTAGAGATCTCTCGGTTATTGCCATTGTTTCTGGATTACATTTATTTTATAATTATGTACAGTACAGTCACTTTATTGAGCTTCGATAAAATATGTAATTATTTATAATGCTTTTTTCAGAATGGAGAAACCACCGAAACAAATATCAGAGTTAGCGAAAAAACGCAAACGCAAATCAAATACAAAGTTAAACGCCTCCGAACCTAAAAACAAAAAATTGAACAAAGTAACTGCACCAGAGAAATCAGAAAATGATGTCCCTAAAACAGAAAACAAGGTAGCGCAAAAACCTCCATTAGTGACAGTAACTTCAGAAGGCTCGTTGACAGAAGAGATTACTAAAAAGTATCCCATTTTGCAAGATAAAGAATTGGTTGCTAGATTTTTAAAAGTACCCTTTAATAATAATCAGAGAGGTAAGTTTACACATTTTTCACACAATCTATCCATTCCTTTTTCGGCCTTCCTCTGCTCTTAATAGGTTCATACCAGATTTGGCTGGGCAGGGAGAGAAACACGAGTAGTGAAGGTGACTGTTGACATACGTCACAAAGGAGCCCCTTAAACCTACACCCGTGTCACAAGTCTCGGGAGCTACTTGAGGTTTCTCTCTCTGCCACACGATAGACCCGGCACCCGCACGGTGAATCCATGGACGGCTAAGATTGTTCGTCTCTCTCCACCTCCATACTTCAAACTTTTCTAGTTACGTGGTTTTCACCTCTCCTCATGACTGCCCATACTATGTTAACCTATTACTGCTCAACTTCTCTGTCACTGGTGCTATTTTGAAACTTCCTCTTATATATTCATTCTTTATCTTATCGATTCTAGTCATACCACACATCCATCTTAACATTCGCATCTCTGCCACATGCAGTTTTTTCTCATCCGTCTCTTTCATAGCCCAGCACCCAGATTCATACAGCATGAGAGGTCTTATAATAGTTATAAACACCTTCCTCTTAAGTTTCAAGGGCATTGGGTCACAAGCTACCCCAGACACCTTTTGCCACTTAATTCACCCCGCATTATCCTATTCCGCACATCCTTGTCTATGCCACTGTCGTTTTGGATCAATGAACCGAGATACTGGAAATTAGAGCAGGCTGGTAAGGATATACTATTTAAGGCTATATGAGAAAAACTTGATGGACCACCGAACTCGCAAAATGAAATGTTCAGTTTTTGTTCTACTAATCTTCAAACCAACAATCTCTAGTTTATCTGGCCATTTACCTAATCTACTCTGGACCTTGTCAGCGTTTTATACAATTATAAAGGAAATATAATTCAAAACTTAGACATTACTAATATATTGAATGGTTACATAGAGTGCCTGATAATTTCAGTATTATTCACAAGGCAAATTATATGCATGAAGCTATTCATGAATCATTATGTGTTTATTTAAAAATTTATTTTCTGTGCTTGTCATTACATAAGCATACATGAATATGGATGTAACCTAGCACTCACTAGTGGCTAATTATAGTAGAATTAATAACACAAAAGCCTTCTCCATTATCTAATACTAATTTGTGGCATATTTCATGTGGATAAGTCAAAGGGGTTGGGTGTTTATTAGTCTTATGTCATCCATTTTTACATACCACACACACACTATCAAGTACCCATGACCATGTACTAATTATGTAATCAAATTAGCACGGATTGCCTGATCATAGTTTATTTTTGTAATAATATATTCATAAGACATACTGTTTTATATTTATTATAAGTGGTGATGGATGATGGGCTTGCAAAAAAAAGTGCAAAAAAAGACTACGTCCTCCTACCTCCTCCTCATACATTCTACCTCATAAATAATTTAATTAACAATACCCTGTATAATAATACTTACGCCAACCTGCCATCCAGTGGCAACAGCCCTAGAACTGTTATATGTTGTGGTGTGATGTTTAGATAGCGAAGAGAGAGTTAGCACACAGAAGAACTTATATTAATATTTAGTCTTCAAATATATATTCAAGTGTTTTTTTTTGTAATAAAGTGTTCAGGGGTATATAATTGAAGATTTTTATGTGTACAGTGGAAAAAAAAAATTATGTAAAATCAAAAGATAGAAAAGTTTTCTCATATATCGTCAGGAGACCCACCAAGACTTATGACAGTTTAATTTTACAATTGAATACAATCTATTTTTTTTTATATATAAAAAGTGTTTACCACTTATTGACTTGTTTGTAAATCACATTCATCATCACTACCTTCATTTTCAATATCTGACAAGTTACAATGTATAGAGTCCTCTCTATTTTTATCTGCCATGTAACCTATACAACAAATGATGTGTCTAGTGCCCAATGTATGTATCACCAATGATTTTCCAAAAAAAAAGCTTTAGAGAGAATAATTAAATTTTGCTTGAAGTTGGAACTTCTTGTCAAATATGATCAGCAATGTAAAATGTATAGTCAATACTACTTATTTAAAACAAAATAACAAAAAAATACATTTTTAAAAGATTCATGCAGTCAACATAGCAGTATTGTTATAAAGTAACAATTAAAGAAATGACAAGTGATTAAAAAAACATGTCTATTCGAATCGTCTATCATAAAGGCTCTATCAAATTCCGATCAATAGCATGGAAAAAATACTGAATCAATATATATCACTGGAGATACGGTATGTCTCAGGACAGCATAATACGTATTATGTATGAATACTCCCAGATACCACAGCCCAGTAAGTAGCACATGAGATGCATATCAGTCATACTTGTTAGTACTTGGAGTGAACAGCTATTACTACCAGTAAATTCTGTATTGTATGTAGGATATGTTTAAACAGTCTGTGCTTGTATGGACACACATTGTTAATACACATACCAACTTCTGCATAATTCTATATATCAATTAATAACAACATTACAAACTCCATTCTCATCTTTCGTCAATACTCTAGGTCGCATCAAACAAGCCATAAAACTGCAACTACAAAGTTCGAACAATCAATCCAACCCGGATGCAATATATGGTAAAATACAAGCAATACTCAAAGATTCGAATAATTTAACCGATTCTGAACTACGTAGACTTCGTATTCTTTACAACATGCTGAATACAACAGTTACTAGGCCGCAAGAAATAAAAAAGAATGAGAATGAAAATGAGAAGAAGCCGAAAAAGGCAGATAAACCCAAGAAGAATAAAAATAAAACTGAAATAAAAGAGAAAAAAGAAGATGCGGCAGAAGAAGGTACAGATGACGAGTCAGTGGAGAAAGAGACAAATGGACAGCCAGTTACAAAAGTTAAGGGGCCAAAAAGATATGTCGTGTTTGTAGGAAATTTACCTCTTGATATTACTAAGGAAAAGGTGAGGTTATTTTTGTTTATTTTGTAGTACCTACCTGCCCCCGCTTTGCACGGGTTATACTAACAAAGAAAATGACATGAACTTTTTACTTTACAGCATGACCATGTAGTCAAATAATATGACAATTTATTTTATTATTTTATTTATTTAAAGAAATCAACAGCTTTTAATTCTGTTTTACATACATAGTTATTAACATATTGGTTTAGCCAAAAGAGATTTCAATCACAGTAAAAAAAAAAAATCTTGCTATGCATCCCTAACAAAACTATATATACAATTATATTTAAAATGTTACATTTAAGATTTACACTACTACAATATATTCAGTTAAATTATATAAAATAATGATAAAACGATAAACATATGTGCGTGCGTGTGCGCGCGTTGCGTGTCTATGTGTGTGTATGTAAGTATGTGTGCGTGAGTTTTTGAGTGTAAGTTGCATATGGTTAACGGGGGTTGAATATCTTCGATAACTTTTTCTTGAAAGTTGCATTGCTGTCAAAAAATACATCTAAACCACTTGCGTGAACATTATATGAATGTGTACATCTATTCAAAACTGAGTTACGGGCATAATTAGACTTTGCTAAGCGTTCGTGAAAGATCCGAGGGTTTCGAGTCTTAGTAATAGTTCGCAAACCAATTCTCTCCAAGAAATCTGGACAGTCGATCTTATTATTTAGTAAATTAAATAAGAATACTAAATCCGAAACTGAACGTCTATGTTCAAGACTTTACTCGACTCTACTCGATTTCCGCAATTCTGTCAATATTTTTGAAGATCTCCTCTTTAGTGGCCTGTCTCACTTACTCACTTACTATGGAGACTTCTTAACCCATTTTTTTACGATTCTTTAAACATATTCTTTCATACAAATCTTGTCATGGCTATTACAAACACAATAAAAAACATTTTACCCAAATAAGTACAGCTATTCTAAAGTGATTTGCATACATCATACACATACACTCACACTTGGCAATGGATTTGTATATATATATATATATATATATATATATATATATATATATTGATTATTAATTGATTAAGGATATAGTTAATTACACTATCAAGTTTAATGACTATTGATAACAATTTCTAATAGGCCGGAGCTTTTAGCAAAGGAAGACATCGTGATGAGACCATAACTTGATGGATAGAGTGTATTCAACTGACCACTTGGTCAACTAACACAATAAAACGGTCTGAAACCAATACAGAGTTATCCATTCTTCGACATATCAACTATCCGTTCCTTGCGAATTATAGTTTATTGGAGCATTTTTATTTTAACTAAAACAATATTAGATAGGTAAATATTAAAGCTTCTCCTAAGCCTGCTAGTTTACTCACCACCCTCAAGTTTAAAATCTGTCGCCTGGTACCTATTTTAATGTGTTCTGTCAGCTGTACTTGAGAGATATTCCTCTTTGTAGATTTAGCATACCATCTCAAATCACATCGTCATTTAACATCAGATCAAACTTGTCAATCATTAAGATCTACAATATATAAAACAAAATCTATGAATATCTTACCTGAAAATAGCATTCTATTAGTGAAAGAATTTGCAGTATCACATTAGTAGTCTCAGAGACGACTTTCTGCAAAACGACTAAACTTTATCCTTTATAATACATTAGTAAACTGGTTACCATCAGAAGAGCATTAATAAAAATAAAAAAAAAAATATAAAATTGTAGTACTTAGGTAATAATTAATTGTTTTGTTTCTAGATATTGGACCATTTCTCAGAATTCCAGGACCGTATTAAAGATGTTCGAGTTCCTAAACAATCAGAGAAAAAGAAAAGTGCTATAGCCTTTCTAGAAGTATCTGATGAACCTACATATGAGGTTTTGTATATATTTTTTAATTATAATGAAGATAGCTTTTGCCTGGCATGAATATCTACATGTATTTTATGTGTAGTGGAAACAATTTTATACTTTCTCTCCTGCGTATACGTGCCACACCGTTTACCTCACATCGACGGCAATGAAACAATTCATTAACCGCGTAGTGCTTATAAAATTAGAAGTTTCTTGAAACATTCATAACCTTATTTTAAATAAAGTTATAGTGTTATTTTTTTGAGTAAAGTAAAATTTAAACATTTGTTTGTAATATATCGAGTAGCTTCTATATAGAGATACTTCTATATTTATGCGTTCCAAGGTTAGATAATAAAACAAATAAATATGCATATATTCATATATATATATACTAAAACGACTTTGAAGTCCAATTTATTATTGCTTAATTAAATTTAAACTTCAGGAATACTTTCAATTTTGAAATCGATCAATTAAATTCATATATGATAGAGTTGATTATAAAGGACCACACACACGTAACATCGCGCTTTATATCGAAAGCTCTACCGACACGCGGTGTCTTTGTAACTCGAAAGTTGCACGGCGTGAATTTTTCACAAAAACCATTAGATTTTGACAGAATAATAATGCACTTATTTGATTATTACCTTTTATAAAAATCCATTATATGTTGCCCATTTTGGATCCGCGTATAATAAAAGCACAATTTTTTACCTCTGAATACTAAAACCGAGTATAAGGAGACTGTTCTGTACAAATATTAAAACACTAGCCTTTGCTCACTGCTTCGCTCGTGTTAATATGAATTTGATCTATATCGCGCGGACAGTTCCTTTTTTCTAAATGATAGGTACCCTCTGCCCTTTTATCTACCACTTACAATGTGTACGCAAAGTTCCATGAAGATTGGTCGAGTAGTTAAGAGTTGAATACAAAACATACAAAAATAATTTAGAATATTAGCAAGTATGCATTACATTTCGTCGCTACAACTAAAAAAACATTGTTTTAGATGGCCCTTTCCAAACACCATTCTATGTTGAAGAACAAAAGGATAAATGTACTCTATTCGACACAGAAGAACAGCAAGATAAGCGAAGCTGAAGCTAAAGTAAGTTATAAAATCTTCAATTTCTTAGGGGCCGTTCATAAAATACGTCACACAAAATTTTACTTTCTTTTACACTCACCCTCATTCGCCACGTCGCATTTTTTGCAACACCCCCTTTCGATATTTCGTCACAAATGATAGATCCCCTTATACATGCTCATACATACGTACACACATGTACATCTATATTTATATATTTATAAATATGAAATGAATTACTTTCTTTCAGAACAAAACAATATTTTTTATATATTGAGAGAAAAATTTGCAAAATAGTTTGATGAGTTGCGAACGTCACCTTTCTTTAGACACACCCCGATCGTTTTTGTCACAATAAGCGATAACCACTCCTTATATATATTATGGTGTATTTTTATGAAGGTAGCTTTAATCAGGTCACATTTAACGTCTAGTTATGTCGCACCTCGAAAGCCGTCTTACAAATATTAGGGACCGGGGTCAGGAAATATATATATTTTTTTGTTTAAAAAAATAAACACAATGTATTGTATATGTTCTTTTATCCAAAATCTTCTATCCATAACACAGGCGAATATAAAACAGTTCAATGCTAACCTTTTTCTTTTCTGTTTGTCAAGTGATTTTTATTTTGTCTAGTAGGTATTAATGAGCTTTAGTGTCATCAAATAAAAATTATGGAAACAGTATTGGTATATTTTTCCTCCTTTGCGGAGTCGAATAAGTAATAATATTAAAAAAAAACTGACGTAAAAAACTCGGTTGGAACGTAGTTCATTTTCTAGTATATTTTTTATTAATAAACATATTATATTATTGATTATCAAATACAATAAATGAATTATTAGCTACTGAGAGAAATTAAATGAAACGCAGATATAACTAATGAAGTGAAGGAACGGTAGGAAATTTCATAATTAATTCTACATTTTTCCGAGTTGTGAAAACAAACATTTTATTGTACATCATTTAATTAATATAATTCATTATAAACTTCATCAGATAAACATAAGTATAAGATTATGCTATAAACGCTACAAAACGGCTGACGCGTATGCCGTGTACAAACTATACCTGCGCAGACGCGAGCCACTGCGAGCATATTGGCTACTTGAATTAATAAGCGCGCAGAAAGGGTCGTGACGGAAAACTCTTACATCTTTTTTTCACCTAGCCCCCATCCGTCAAGTCCGTACTGTGCACTGTTGTGAATTGTAGTAATAATAAGTCTCTATTCGACACACTCCACACTCATTGTATCCACTATCTACTAGAATATTACCGCTAGTATAAATAAATAATAATACATTTTTCGTAGTTTTGTGTAGTCAATCAATATTAATATGACACTTTTCTAACGTAAAATTTGGTTTTAAAACTCAGTATAAAGTCAAGTTCGTCAATCTGTCTCTTAGGTTAGGTTTTATTGTATATATTTAATCAGAATAATATATTTTATATACTACGGCAATCGATTTTTCTTAAATATTAATTTTGTTTTTGTCAATTGTAAGGATTTTTAACCCTATGAACATTTCGTCTCGTTCGGTTTTATAATTTGTTTTGCAGGTACGAAGTTGATGCAACAATTCATTCGTATATTTTGGGTATAGGGAATACGCAGAGGAGGGAAATAAACCTTTTATTATTATTCGCTAACTTAGTTTTTATCATTGTAAATCACCATATTATTTGTTATAGGTCATAATGACTACAAGATAAATGCAATCTCATCTACCACAGACAAAACAAGTGGTTTATTAGTGTTGTGCCACACTTTAAGTAGAGATATACCTACTAACATATTCCACGTCGTATGATGTTTCACGATTTATATTATTCTAGAGCAAGTCAGCAAAACTGATCGCGATGCAGAAGGCGGGCAAGCTTCTAGGAAGCGTGCCATTAGAGAAGAAGCGAAGTCAGAGGCGGCTTAAAATGAAGAAAGCACAGGCGAAGCAAGCTGCGGCCAGCGCCTAGATATCTTTAAGAATTTTTAATTAATAAATTTTATCTGACATAATTTTTATTTTATTTCAATCTAACTGCCCGTCGGGTATACTTAAGAAGTAAATGAAACCACATATGCCCTTTATAGAGTACTTCTTTTTCTTTTAAAATGGCATCATGTGTGCGCACACAATTTCGCCAATGTCACGCGAATAGAACCATAAACGATGGAGATTGTAGTACCCAATGATTAAACAAATTTCTTTTTCTTTTTATCTACAAACAAAACACACGTAGACTACACAGAAAACATATTGTTAGATTGCAAACATACGCTAAAGGAAGCCAAGTAGTGACATAAAATGGCAACGGAACATCAAATCTGTCGATACTGTTGAAGATACTTTAACCCAAACTTTACACTTTACCTCAAGATTTTTCAAATAATTTATTTCATACAAACTTTGTCCTGACAATTACAAACACAACAAGAAAAGATTTAGCTAAATAAGTACAGCTAAGATGAATTTACGATATAATTACTGTATATATGAATTGTGTTTAAAGTAAATACATTTATCAATAGGTATTGATACTGACATAGTGGACGTACTAACGGGTACACTCATGCCCAAATTTTTTTTAATCCAATGCGATTCTAAGTGTAAACTTGTTATAATATTACTTAATGGTGGGTACAAGTTGAAACTTGTACGCTAAAGAGTAGTTATAAAACCATAAGTTTATCTTAAAGTTCGATGTGTTTGTACAATGTACAAGTTTAGAGAATACTGCCGTATTTTCGTCTAGAAATTTGAAAACTCGATTTTGTTGCATATTTTGAAAGTTTAGACGCTTAAGAATATCTTTTCAGCAGGATTTTTCAAACTTTTAATTATTTTCTAAGTTACAGGTTTTATGATACTTTTACATTTGCCGGCAAACGTAAAGAAGTTGAAATTGATCACTCTGAACTGCGAGCTTTGAAAAAGGTAGAACAGCTCGCTTAGTTGAAAGAACTTCACTAAATATAAATCATGAAAAAGAAGAAGAACCAATGCGTAGATCATGGATCGCTGATTAATCTAATGAGCATTCAATACTATTATGCTGAAATTGTCTCTCAAACTTTAAGCGCGTTTTTCTCATACTACTTTTTTCGAGCTGATCGACATATCTAAAGTTCTACTCAAACGATTCTCTTTAAATCGTTTGGAAATCTTCTTTATATTCTATAAGTTCGGTGGTTGCATTTAAAGATTTTTTTAGCATTTAAAAGAAAACCGAGTCGAAACATTTTTTTCTCGTATCTTCGCCATTTTGCGATTTTTTTATTTTCCTGAAGGTTGAACCGTAATGATATTTTAACTAATTAAGAATTTTAAAACCACGTCGAGCACGATGCACCCTTTTCCGATTTCGCCAGCCCATATCTATACTTTTCGTTTTTTTTTTTGCAATAAATGCATATTTTTTTATCTTACTTTAAAAAATGTAGGCCTCTAGACCAGAATACCCTCTTCTAATGTAATAGTGACAAAGTTACAATTTATAAAAACAAAAGAAAGTCGAAATTTCATCCAGGTAGGTGCAACAACAACGTAAACACTTTTCACCAGCTCGTAATCAGCAGCAATGCCAAATTAAGAAATAAAACAATTAGAGAGTGCTTCAAAAATTATTTATTTATTCGTATATATAATTTATATATTCATTTAATAATCAAAATCAACCGATACACACAGACATTTTTTTTTCTTTAATATCTCACACACGCCTCACGGACGAAATCGGATCTTCCAGCCAAATTATAATCTGACCAAAACTTTATATTATACGTTACCGAAACTATAATATAAATACTTAGAATTAACCATAACTTCTCTTTAAATCGTTTACAAAAACTTACAATAGCCGCTGCATACAATAATCGACTTTGTATATACCACTAACAGAGTCGAAACTCAACATATAAAAGTAAAGTCTTATCTACGTACACAAAATAATTTATTAAGAAAAAGAAAAGTGTTTTCCAACATTCTTGAAACGTGTAACCGTATTTATACAAGTTAAAAAAAAGCATCGTTTAAGTATTCACTAAATTAATACTTTAAAATACTTAGAAATAATAATAAAAAATAAAAAAATTTTTCAACATCCTTGTTTCCTGGAAGGTATACACTTTTTGATCCATCGCGATACGATTTCGTCGAATATAAAAGGAATATAGAATTTTTGAAATAAGAATCGATTATTAAAATATTCGAAATATCGATATACATATATTTAAAAAAAATTACACGCGACAACTGTAATATGCGATATATTTCATTGTAAATACAACACGACAGGTGTATTACTTAGTAAAGAATAGGATTATGATACAATTAAATTATATTCCAGCATAAGTACTATAATTTGCAATCACCAATCACATGAACTTAATATAGATCGGAATAAATAAGTAGGAAAACAAATTAAAAAATAAAATTAAATTTCCAACTGCGTTCATATTAGATGGTTTGATGACATATATGTAGATTATTTCAGAAATAAAAACATCATAGATTATTGTGATTCGAGTGATAGGTAATTCCTTATCCAGTTAACTGTCACACATGTTAACCTGAAAATTATTCGTTTCAGCATCACTTTTTTGCTTACGGAAGATAAATATTCGCCAGTTAATGGTGAAAAAATTATAAAACAAGCCCGTTGTACATTGATCGACAATATCTGTATTATGCTGCGTACAGGTCGGTCTAACAAGCAAGCTTATTAGCTTTAGCTATCACACTGCTCTGGGAAAAATAACTTTGATTACCGTAAATACTGATTCCATAGAACACTAATTTTTAAGGGTTACACTAGGCTCAGAGGTGGATTAGGCCAAGATTAAGGCGATAGCAAAATTAGGGACTAAAATAAGTCCTCGACTTTTTTCGATTAAATGTGAGAAAATGTTAACATAATACAAGAAAAAAAAACAGCCTTCGTTTCGTAACGAAGCTTCGGCTACTTATCGCGTAAAAAACTAACATCAAAATTAATTTCGATAAAAACGCAGAAAAACATTCGCCCAGTTTTGTTATTTCAATAATAACTTGACAAGTAGCGTTTCCAATATCCTATGATGGGTGTAAAAGCCTCGGATCCAGTTAACGTGCTGTGTCTATCGCCACTCAACCCGATAGGTTCCTAACGTATGACTATGTGTTCTCACACTTGCATTTATTGCGACCATAGACAAGCTTTCGTGGTAATACACGCATGTATGGGAGTTGCATAAGTGTGTGCATAAATTTCGTATATTAGTGCGATCATATACATTAAAATATGCGAGTTATAAAATCATTAAAATCAGTCGTATAGTGTTCTGGGAAAGTAACGCACAAACAAACATAAAAAATATATTTAAATCTGTGAAAAAAGGACACCTTTTGTTCATTACAAGTGGTGCCTTTGTGGTCCTAACGCTCAGCGTCGGAAGACCCCTCGCCCTGAAACCGACTCTGTACACAGTTAAAAAAAAACCACAATATTTGGTCACATTTATTATGCAAATCAAGATATTAGTTAAAAGTTCCAAATTAAATAAACAAAAGTGAACAAATATTCATCGATCTATGTTTCGGCTAATCTTCATACAGTGTTTAGTTAAAACCATTTGTGGCATATAAACACAAATACAATTAAAATTAAAAAAATACTGTAAACATGGAAAACGAAAGAGTATATCTTTAACCAAATTAAGTATTTTTGTATTGTCCCCTATAGACATTTTTCTGGAGATATAAATCCCTAATTAAGTAGAACTTTTACTTACATATTTATTGAATATTTTAAAAAAAAAAAACAAATTTCCTTTTGTTTATTAAAACAGAAAAAATTTAATTGTATACGACCAAGTTTAAGTAACATTTTTTAAACAATGTTTTCAGAATCCCGTTATAATTTGCATGGAGGATAGCGGTAACGATAGAATATACGTGTATAAAATATGCATCTAAAAAAATACGACATTAAGATGGCGCTGCGTGAGCTAGAGAGTGAAGTTTAAAGAAACACGCTTATGCTACTCCCATACCTGCGTGTATCGGCACACGAAGTTTTGTCTATCGTCAGACTAAATGCAGATGTGGAAAGATATTATCGTTATGCGTTACGAACTATCGGATTACGTGACGATACACGAAGCACGATAACCGGGCCGGCGGTTTTTGCGCACATCAAAGGAATTCATCGGACGCTAATTTCAAGTTATTGGAAAGACACAGGTGTTGGAACGGGAATTCTGTGCCTTTATCGGAATTATTTTTGAGGTTAATTTTAACGCGACAAGTAGTCGAAGCTTCGTCACGCAGATATGGGAGTAGCATTATAATTCTATGCGGTATATATATTCGTCCCCTTATTTTATGTCTATACATTAAAAAATAACAGAAAAATGACGTATTTTTCATACAAACTTCCATCCGCTTTTTCACCACCTTTAGGTGTGGAATTTCCTAAAATCATTCCTTAGTACTCACCTACTTTATAAAATGAACCCGTATGCAAATTACCACAGTTCTAGCCCCAGTAGTTTGACCTGTGTGTTCATATGTCATTATTTTATATATAGATATATACAATAACAACAGTTTAAAAAAGGATTGAATTTGTTTCTCTAATAGTTTAAATTTTATAACCATTTGGACAACTTTTAATTACATACAATATTAATGTAAAGTAATAATACCCTCTAGCTACAGTAACGCCATTCTGACAATTTATGGAATGGTTAAATGATACGTTTCGGTATACACTTTTTTGGGTTTCCCTTTTACCTCTAACCTCCATAATAATTTGCCAAATATCACCAAGAAATCGTCAAATATTTGACATAGGAAAACGTCAAAAATTTATCCAATACTCTACCGCACTGGGATAAACAGAAACACATAAAATAAAATCATTCTAGGCCGATAGGAATAATGATTATCTGTAAGAAAATATATTTCGAATATTAAACAAAAAAAAAAAAAATCTTCTAATTGATTGCATAAAATTGTTGTTCATTCAATAAGTAAAATTCAGTCAAAACCGTAACCCAAAAAAACATACATTTATGTACACAAATATTGAGTAAAAGTTGTTTAGTTGATTTTTCATTTCGACTGTTCCAGAACTTGAAAGAAGCTAACGTCAAACGCAATCGACTCGCCATAAAATCAATATTAATTTATATATGAATATTAAAATCATAAGAGAAATAATAACGTCATTCACGCATCTAATGAAACGTACCGTCCGTACTCCTCAATTTATAATTAGTTCATTTAATATACATACACAGTTGGAGTGACATTTACATAAAGTTTTTTTTTTGTAATGTTAATATCAAAAATAATAATAACAGAGACGCGTAAATACAATTGATTGTAGACGCAAAAGGATAATTAAACGCATTTTATATACATGACTTTTTGAATACATCTAGTAAATTAAAGCAGGTTTTAATGTTTATTACATGGTGGATCAATATGTGAATGACGCGCTCTCTGTACATCCACTAAAACCGAATGTAATTATATGTATCTATGTTTATAACTATGTTTTAAAAATATGAGTTATAATATGTTTAATGAAAAGAGAAACCAGATCGAGTTTCTCGCCGGTTCTTCTCGATGACTGATAATTACGTTAAGGGATCAGGGGGAGGAGGGGCCAAGCCAAATCTCACGTGGGGGAGTGAGTGTATTTCGGCATATATCACGTAATTTTATTCGGTCAAAAATAGTTTATAATGTGAGATCAGATTAATTTCAAGTAAAACATGTGTAGATGTAAAAGTTATTTAGTATTGATATATGGATATTTAATGTAATAATAATTGTAATTAAATGTAATAATAGAAAAAATGAAATAGTAAAGCAAATTGTGTTTTTAAATAAATTCAAAGCTTCAAAATATACATTTTCAAAGATCTCACGTGAGATTACGGGGGGGTGTCGAGACACATCTCACGACATCTCGCCATGGGGGGGAGAGCAAGAAACAGCAGTATTATGAAGAAAAATAAGCTATTGTAAATATGGTAATCACACAAAAAAGAAAAACAATAATACGACGTACAATACAATTAAAGAAATACAGTCATTACACCCATTAAACCTACATGACACACATACACTCTCTCACCCATCTCTTAATTGCTGGACATATATGACCTTGAAACGCGACAAATTAATATGGGGTCTCACTGTCATGAGTTTACTACCATATGTGTGGTAGTTTAGATCCAATCCGGCAATACAACTGTCTCGCGGGACACCTAAGCGTAACACTATAGCGTGTGTGTACTACATAATGTATGGAGGTCGCGATTCGTTCGGAGACAATTACCGTATCTTATCACCAGGCTAAAAGATATATCGGTAATGTAGTTCTATACGTATCGCTAAATATATGGATGCACTTGAGAACCAGGCCCATTTAGGTTTAGCGTGTTCATCATCTCAGTCCATGTCGTCATTTAACATCAGATGAGATTGTGATCAAACATTATAACCTACAAAATACACATATATATATATATGATCATTATTTATGACAATTTCAAATCACGATTCAAAACGTCCTAAATGTTTCCGTTTGAACCTATCAATATTATTGAAATCTATATTTATTTGTATGTCAGTTTTCTGTCTGAGTTAATGTCCTAAACAGCTGAATAGATTTTGAGGAGACTTTTCGAAGTAAATGGAAGATTTTTTTAGTCTTTTATGGACTATGTCTATCATTACGCTTTTCTTTAGACGCTAAGCGGTTATGAAAAAATTTAACAGAGATAACATAAAATAACGGAAAGAGATTGAAATTGTAATAAAAAAAAAAACAGACTACAATTAGTTCGATAAAACACGAAGTTCCAATTAATTGCTATATTTATGATAAGAATTTAATAAGAACTTAGCATCAACAAGAAAAAAAAAACCTTATTTTAACGTCACTCCAATGTAAAAGTTTAAGACTCACATAGACAATGACGGTATTTCGAACCGTCACAGCGCCAAAAATTTCTTTAAGAAACTAAGGCCTATAGTACGGCATCGAGCCGTCAACTTCAATGCTTAGGCCCTAAACTACGCTTATAGACTCTATCGCTATTTTTTTTTACTCTCGCCTAATGCAAAAATTTTAATAAACAACTATTTTTTTTACACACCGATTATACATTTACAAGATCTACTAGAAATAACTGGCCAGCGAAAAACAAAACATCGATAGCGCGACCTCGATTATCGATAACCGATCGCGCACATCACTAGCCCGATAGAAAATTCGAAGACCGCGGAATAATTGAAATTTGTTTATAAAAAATACTGTTTCGTTGCTACGAGCAAATTATTACTAAAAAAATAATTATATTGAAAAGTGACATTCGATAGATCTATGTTTGAATATTTTTTTATCTATACTTAAAATAGATCTCGATCTAATACTTTTAAAGACTTAAAACTACTAATATTTACAGCGAACTACACAATTAAATACAAGTACATAATACGTCACAGTAAACACGTACGCAGTTATCGTAGGGATTCGAGATATCGATAAAATTCTATCGTACAACAACTACTACGACCTTTAGCGTACGTATATCGATATTTACGTGTGCGTCGTTAAATACAATATTTAAATATACAATAAACATCACATTTCCCGAGAAATACGGTTCACATGAGATTCTAAATGTAATGAGCTTGTTTTTCTCTGTCGATAATTCTGATCCGAAGATAAATGCCCGAAGTAACAACACTTATATAAGTGGAAACACTAAAGTATATTTATTAATTTCGTCCTATTCTTCTCTCGAGGTTTAGAAATGTTCTCGACATAATCAGCCATGCTCAGCGCATTGTTGAATTGTTTTTCATCGATATGAGTAACTTTACTAGGACAAATCAGGATTCAATGGTCAATCTTTGACATCAGAACAAATAAGAAATACAAAATGTTCTTAAAGGAAAGTAAACTTAGTAATACTTATTACTGAAGTAAAATAACATGATATGGTAATTAAAAGAAATTGTGAATTTGCAAATGTTCAATCGATTTTGTTTGTCCTTATTATACCTCACATAGTAATAATTCTACGTCACATGAAATTCGATATGAAACATAGTTTTTAATTGAGAATCAATTTATTCGATAGTTCCCTTATACAATAGAACAACGGTAAGTCGAATTTCGATAAATCGAAAACGTCTACAATTTGTAAGACTTTGTTTAACTTCTCTACGACCCCCATGATTCGAAATCTGGACCCTCGACAAGTCGAAATCATCAGTATGTCCCCTATAAGGAATTTTAAAACATATTTTCCCTCTATAATACGAAGAATTGCTGACAGTATTTATATACTTTCTTACAAGTAATTTTTGCTTTAAACATTACATTTGTAACGAAATGTTTTATATAGAATTTAAACTTATGAAAGTAGAATTTTGTCCTGTCTCTATTGAAAGTCGACTTACCCTGTTTCTAGTGTATATTGATTTACGCGATTCCATATTTTTTATACATCGATATTGTGTATTTAGATATTGTCTATAATAATTTTAGTTCCTCGGTAACTCGACGATGTTTCAAACAATAAGATCGACAGAATGATCTTCTCTGGCTAAATTGTTCAAACATATTATTTATCGATTTTATTTTTCTATCGATAATTTGTCGATAAATTAAGTGTCTTTCTCTGCGAAAGTTTAAGTATACTATAAACGGTTTAAATATCATTATTATATATTAATAATTGAATATTTATTGGAGAGATAAAGATACAGATTTATATTGGTTAATAACTTATGATAAATTAAGTTGCTAGAATCATAAATATGGAATTATTAAGTTACATATTGTTAATGTCCTGTACATTACCATTATAACAAGCTTGTATTTAGCTCGCAAAGTTTGTCAGTTTGTTCAGGTCAAATGTTGCAAGCTGAACTAGACATATTCCCTTTAGACCTACGATTTTGCAACTTTGCATGTTTGTTCAGCCCTGATGACAAATACACGAAAATTATATAAAAATGAAATGGCGAAATATTGATAAATCTCCTGATTAAGCTTTTTAACACATTTGTATAAAAGCTTGTTTTTAACAAGACATTTTTTAAATATAAATTGCTATAAACCATTATCTATAAAGCAACATGATGACCAAAAATTCCAATTCTTTAACTGAAATTGTGAGACACGAAAAATAAGATACAGTATGGCAACATATAATTCATCTGTACTTGTGTATGTGGCTGAACTCTTCCTAAACGGCTGGACCGATTTTGATGAAATCTTTTGTGCGTGTTTAGATGGATTCAGGAATGATTTAAATACTCATGTGGATCCAGTAGGTGGCGCTGCGGTCGGATTACATTTTTTTTTTTTACTATTTTCAGAACAACGTCTGCTGGGTCCACTTCTAACTTTATATATTATTATCATTATCATCATACTTGACTTATTATTTTATAAAAATATTGTACATTCTGAACCTGAGTATACACAAGTATTTAACATGAAGACGCAAAATACGCTTGAAGTATATAAGGGAAGTTTGATATTCCTAGAGTTCTTTGTTATTAAATAATAATACAATATAAATTATCAGCAATATTGTTTTATGGTTAAGAATTTTACGTGAAATATATACTTCGATTCATTTATATCAAGAAGTTTTTTCGTTTAAGAATTTTATCCTGTAAAAAGGTATTTTTTAAAGATAACCGTTTCTTCTTCCCGGCCGTCGATTTTTAAACATACTCGTGTGTACAACGGGGATGTGGACGTGTATCGATGGTGCAGGAACCGTTTATTTAACACTGTGCCCATCGTTCCTCGAAGAACTGCCTCATGTTGTGTCCAGCGCGTCCGACCGGGCTGTAGTCTTCATTGAACACCTCACAGTTGCTGAATATCAATCGGACGTCGGACGCGAATTCCTCTTTGCATTTATACCTGACGGAATAATATATTTTAACTAACTGATATAGGTGGTAGAGCTACGCTGAAGCTATTACTGGTGTCAGCATGAATGGGTCGGCTCACCCGGGGTAGTACCACCCTCACAGAAAACCGACGTGAAGTAACAGTGCTTGCACTGTTGCCTTTCGTTCGGCCAGTGAGAGCGCCGGAGGCCCACATATATTAAAAGGCCGGCAACGCACTTGCGACTCCCCTGGTGTTGCTAGTGTCTATGGACGGCGGTGATCACTTACCATCAGGTGACCCACCTGTTCGTTTGCCCCCTATAATATATATAAAAAAAAAAGACTTTGTGTCGCTTGTTATTTTAACAACACATTTTACGTACAAAGTCGAAAAAAACATAAAAATATTTTCACGAAAGAAATACTTTGCTTACAAAATTTCATTGGAAACAATGTAATCCTTTTACTCTTCTTCTCCTGCGTATGCGCATAGCATCACCTACCCGACTTTATGTAGTGCTTATGAAAATAGACAGTTCCTCAAAAGTTAATAACTGTATGCTAAATGAAGCTATTGTGACATTTCTTTGTTTAGATAATGAAAAATGTCTGTGGAGTTTATCTAAAAACAATCGATACAATTCTATCGAGTAGTTTTTGCGTGACGCGTGCGCACAACGGCAGACCTTTATCATTATATTTATATATATAAAAGATATTATTAAGAACTACATTTTGTCCACGGCTTCGCTCGCATTAATGTTTATTTGGCCTATCCCCAGGGTGCAGTATAATTTCCGGTTGAAAAGTACCACATCCCATGCCCTTTACTGTACCACTGGCATGCAGTGTCATGATGGATCGCTCGAGTAGTTGATGAGTGAAGAGTGATATAAACTCACACATATCATATTAGTTAAAATTAGAATGCGAATGTAAGCATACACATCAGGTAATTTCGCATACACATTATCAGGGGCAAGTTAGTTTTAGCGTAACTCGCTACCAGGTGGAGCTAGACTTCGTACTATATTCATATAAAGTTTTTTATTGTACTTCAAAGTGGACAATTTCGCGTGCGACCTCTAATTATATATGAATATATATGAACTCACGTGCTATCCTGCAGTTTCCGCTTGATAGTCGACAGGTCCATAGGGCATTTGATTACCTTCTTATACTGCGGGAACTGTTTAGTGTTGACAGGTAAGAGGAACGGCCAAGCGTGCTCGTGGCATTCCATCTCGCATAGTAAATTCCTGAAAACGTATTATTTTTTTTTGTACCTAGACTTTATCTTTTGATAAAAACCCCTCCTGATGTTAAAAGACAATGTGGTCTGAGATGAGAGTTGGGAGGGGGAAGTAAGGGAAGGGCAGTAGGAAGAGGGGGAGTCGGAGGAGAGGAGGAGGGAAGAACTCAAGTACAGCTGTCGGAACACACCTAAATATGCTTGATGATAGATTTATTTAAAGAGGAATCTTCATATAAAGTTGAGTATGTGGGTGAGATAGAAGACAGTACGAAGAAATCCAAACATATTGACACAGTGTAAAGGGAAATTTTACTCTCATTTTATAACATCCGTGCGACGCCGGAGCGGGCAGCTAGTATATAACATAATCGAAGATAAAACTTTGGAGTATACTTTTATAAAATAAATACATCAATTACGTTCATCGATTCATACTATAATGTTAGTACATTATAGTAAATACTCACTTGCAAAACTGCATGTCTTTGATGACTTTCTTCGCGTTGTTCTTCTCCTTCTTGGCGCGAGACAACACCGGCACGTTCTCGGTGTCGCGATCCTCGCCTGAAACGCGTCAACCAATCAGGGATCGGCTCGTACCCGACCGCCGGATATCTACCAGCGTGCACATTTTTTTTTTTTTTTTTATATTATAGGGGGCAAACGAACAGGTGGGTCACCTGATGGTAAGTGATCACCGCCGTCCATAGACATTAGCAACACCAGGGGAGTCGCAAGTGCGTTGCCGGTCTTTTAAATATGTGGGCCTCCAGCGCTCTCACTGGCCGAACGAAACGCGACAGTGCAACCACTGTTACTTCACGTCGGCTTTCTGTGAGAGGGTGGTACTACCCCGGGCGAGCCGACCCATTCATGCTGAAACCAGTAATAGCTTCAGCGTAGCTCTACCACATTTGACCACATCTACCTCATCCACATAGACCAGTCACAGTGACTCTCTTTTAGTTCAGGTCGACGTGACAGCGGCGACCTCCGCTGGAGAGTTTGTCGCTCGATGGCCGCCGTTGCTTTTCCGATTGTAATGTGCTTACCATCAGGCATAGTGCAGTCACTTTCAAAATAAACATCGACAACAGCGAGTAGTTTCTGGCGAAACCTGGATCAGTCATTTAGTGACTTTTATAATTTATTCACAATCTTGAGTTATTTGATTCATGTATATTGGAAAATTGGTGTGACATTTTACGTAATATAGTTCGGTTATTGTGCACTAGTAAATTCGATGGGAAATAATACCACGGAGCATTAATTCTGAGATGCAACAAAAACTCACTGGAAAGCTCTAACAAGGGGACCGTCATCTTGTTAGTACATTGAAATTATCACAAGACACGTGTAGTATTATTAACTGCTCGACAATGGCGGTAATAATCTAGAAGATTGGTCGCCAAAAATAACATCAAAACAAAAATAACAGCGAGTGCATAGCCAGAGTTATCAATGGATTGTATATTTCTCAGTATTTATTATTGTATCGCACTGTATTCATTATTTAGTACGGCACTGTTCCTTTATAGTAATGTTCCGATAAAAAAAATATAGGCATATCCATCTCACAGTTCGCGGTAAAGAAAATCCTATGGAATAGAAAATCGACATTAAAAAATTACCTAAGTAATACTACTATCAAAAATGTAACTATAGTCAAGGACGTTCTGATGCATTTTTTGAGGTAATTTTTTTTAATGTCGGTTTTTTTATATCAGCTACTACAGTAATAATTTGATGTTACCGTCGATATGTTGTTCTGGGTCCTCTTGCTGAAGGGCTCCGTTACCGCCAACGTAATGGAGCGCTCGTCGCTTCTCCGGCGGAGGACCATCTTCTGAGTTTAACTCCGGAACAGGCACTGTAATGTCATATAAGATTAACCATTTGCATAGTGGTGGTAGGGATTTTCTAAAGTCCACTTGGCTAGATACCAACCCCTGAACGATCGCCAAGCATCTGTCGGTATGTTCCGTAAGCTACACTTGAAAACCAGCCTCCCTTTAGATTTATTATGATCACATCATTGATTAACATCTGTTGAGATTGTGGTCAAATGCTAAAATATATGAAGTATAAAAACAAACTGTGCAAATTTTAATGCTCCCATAACATTACCAAACCCTAATCACGAAGTTAAGTTACATACAATCAAATTGTAAGTTTCACCTTCGTGCTTCAAGTGTTAATGGTGACCAAATATATTACAATAAATAGACGCTTCTAGACTACTACTTTTTTTTTCGATTGACCTTCACCCTATTTTTAATTGCCAATAAAGATGGCGGGAATCGGCTATTAGTAATATAATTCTATACACGATATAATGTATACTACAATTTACAATTTTATAATTTATCAACATAAGGCATGAGGAGAAAAACTAACTGTAAACCTTCACTGGCTGGAAGAGTTCAACGATTACGGATAAGACAAACACAATCAAAAGTCTATGATGAAAGTATGTATATATATACTGAGTCACACTATCAAATATTAGGCATTTTAAAACGAGCTAACTCACGTTATTTCTCTTATATATGTCAGTTCTAGATTAATGTTAATATTTTTGGAATCGAAACCTTTCGCATTTTTTACACTTCATAGATATATGTGTTTTACCACAATCTCATAACTTATCGATATTTTCTGAAGGGAGGGGGGAAGGAAATGTAACCTTAAGTTTCCGTATCGTAGTATTTTTAGCCGACTTCAAAAATCTGATGTATGTAGAAGTTGAAAAGGGGATATTTTCAAGCGGGTCCCATTTCCATTTCATCAGCATTGGACCTTGAATTAAGGGGAACTCCTCAAAACTGAACAATTGTATAGTTAACTGACATATTGATAGGATTATGATAATTCAAGACTAGATATCCTACCTAAATACGTTCAAAGGTGTTTTGGAGCATTTATCAGAGTAGATATTTTTGAAATCGGGTTTATTTCCTGTTCAAAAATTTCTTGGTCAATTATTATCATATATCAGCACCTGTAGAGTCGCCAGATGGCAGTGCGTTGCCGGTCTGGCGTAACCAATAGCAGCACAGATAGGAACGTGCGTCGACTCTGCGTCTTAACGACAGTTCCCTGCGTTTTGATTTGTCAATAATTAAAACGTATAGCAACAATATTAACTCTCTCTCTATCTGTCTTATTTAAACACGAGCATGTGTTCGATAATTATTATTATCAGAGATGCTCGATGCCATATCGATAAATGGATAATAAGATAATTGCAAACCCAGCGCTAGCATTTTTTTTTTATTATTGTAATCGCCATCTCCTTCTATGCTATGGCTTTTAAATAAGCTAGATATCATTTAAAAAAAACACGTCTGCGTCCAGGGACGCCCGACAGAAGTGATAACTTAAACTAATCTAAGTTGAACTATTTAATATTGAAATTGTTTAACTTGAGAAAACCTTAGGTTGTTACTTAAATTTTATGTATATTAATAATATGACAATGTAAGGAAAGGTTATTTATTAATAAAATCTTTTATTGATTATAAAATATACTTTATTCTTAGTTACAATTCTTGAATATGTACACATACCGCTGCCGTATGCGTGAAAGAAAAGGAAGCCAGACAGACTGGCGTCGTAACGCGTTACGTAACGAAGCGGTTTACCCTCCCATAAGAAGTTATCACTTCAAAATCTTCAAGTTTTTAAACTTGTATACAGAGCGGGAACGATAAGTAATCATGAAATAAATATATATCGATATATCACATTGTTATATAGAAATGAAAAAAAATCGAATGTCTAAAAAACGATTTGAATAAAAGTCGTCTACGATACGAGCATAAAATGTTTTGATAGTCTAATGATACTCCCATATCTGCGTGACGAAGCTTCGACTACTTGTCGCGTTAAAATTAACGTCAAAAATCAATCCGATAAAGGCACAGAATTCCCGTTCCAACACCTGTGTCTTTCCAATAACTTGAAATTAGCGTCCGATAAATTCCTTTGATGTGCGCAAAAACCGCCGGCCCAGTTATCGTGCTGCGTGTATCGTCACGCAATCCGATAGTTTGTAACGCATAACGATAATATTTTCCCACATCTGCATTTAGTCTGACCGTAGACAAAACTTCGTGCCGATACACGCAGGTATGGGAGCAGCATACGACATAGAAGTAAGAGATATACAGATAACATTTTAAGACAAAACTTCAATTCATATTGGTGAATTCAATCGTCTGGGATATAGAATTTTATTCAGACACTCAGGGAACTAGAGATGAGACAAGTCGTGTGGAGGTTTATCGATAACAAGTACAGGAGGAGGTAGTTTTGACGTTCATAAGCGCCTTCTTAGGGCCTAAATTGAATAAAGTATTTTTGATTTGATTTTTGATTTGAGGAATATGTATTTTATCGTATATAAAAAAATCGATCTTTGCAAAATCGAAAATGACAGGTAGTAACAGTTACGTATATCCTCATTTCTAATAATGACAAAATTGTATATGCCTTATCGGTACATATAAGAATTAAGGTTAGTATATATGTTTGAGATTATATTTTGGTATATAAGTTTTTTCGTAACGGTGAATATTTTTATGTTATCTATTTTGCCACTAGATGTCGCGGACATAGATACTTATCAATATAAAGTATTCTCTGTATATTCATACTTATCGTTTCCTCTCTGTTTATCTGATAAAGTATCGAACACCTACCTGGAGCGTGGTTGGTGATTCCGTTCTCCGGTTCATTGAGGGTTTCATCCATCTTATCAACCGGTTCGGTCTTCTCCGGCGTGTGGAACACGCTGGCAGAACATTCCTCGGCGGTGGTCGAGGTAGAGGCGTGAGATGGCGCCGGACTGGAATAAAAATAGACCTTTGAGTCTACGTTTCTTTATAGGCTTTTAGTTCAGCAATCGCACCTAACATAGGAATTGGGTCATCAATCTCAGCTAATAGAGGAATTGAAGTGTATCTGTCAGAAGAATGAATTAATTGATAGTAATTGATAGGGTGTTCGGACCCCGCGTCGATCGACATAGGTTCGAACCCTTGGAACTCAGTCAGAGCTTTCGGTGTAGAAAATACCGTGATGAAATATTGAAATATTGTGATGGTAAGGCTTTTTTTCAAGCTCGCCGCCCGTTAGTCAATCCCTCTCTTAAGTTGCAAAACTATCGCCAAGAACATATACGTGTACTCCGGCAGCTGTATCTGAGAGCCACTCCCCTTCTAGGTCTAGCATGTTTACCATCTTAGACCACATCCTCACTTAACATCAGATGAGATTATGGTCAAAGGTACCTAGATAAGTTATTAAAAAAAAACACCTATAGATGCTTGGCGACAGGTTGTAACTTGAGTTTGGTAGCTAACCGCTTGGTTTAAGATGGCTACTTATTAATTAGAAATCATGGAGGAAGTCCTGAATTCGGTTATATTGTTTTTTGAATGTTTGTTACCTCTGAACTTTTTTTTATTGAACACGGAATATATTCAGGTGGCGTCCAATTTTCCTAATTGGAAACACCTAGTAGCCAGTCATGATACCCAAGTCTTATGGAGAAATGTAACCTACAAAACACTCACGAGGCCAGCCATTATACAGTGTCCATTGCCTTATAGCGAGGTGTTGTACCCTACAAAACACGCAAAGGCCAGTCACTGTACATCGAATTTCACTTGAAACATATACCTTAAAAAGATAATTTTATATTATTGTGATGTCAAAGATACACTATTCAGATAATAACTGACTTTATCTCACTCTACCTGCACATAAATATCATAGAAATTAAAAATCTCACCTCGGCACCATATTCTGATCGATTTCGAGGCTGGTGTCCTTGTCTTTGTGCTTGCTCTCTCGTTTCTTAGTGTTTCGAGGCTTCTTCGGCGGAGCACGCGATATGCACTGGTTACAGTACCATTTACCTCGTGGGTTCTATAGAAAGTTATATCGATTCATATATTAAACGCTGTATCTCTATTTAGTTTCAATTCGATTTATTAAAAGAAAAAAATATTGGCCTTAAACCTCTGTGAGTCACTATAGACCAAAGTTTTGTTTCAAAATGTACAAAATTATATACACGAATCAGAGCAATTTAATCCTACAACCAAATTTAATTGATAAGACCTAACGGAGACATTAACGTTGGATCAGTGTAAAGCGTATTTAGACACCGTGTCGATTGCCGTAGTTTCGAATTATTGCTAATGAGCTGGAATTTTCGCTGCAGGATTACACCGTGATGAAACCATAGTATGGATAGGCCTATCTACCACCCTCCAGTTGCTAATCGTCAAGCACCTGTCGACGGGTGATTCCGGTATAATCAAGCGGCAAACCCCTATTGGTTTGTTATGCTATGCAATACAACTAATGTTTAGTGGTTAATCAAGTATACGGTTATTTACATCGACCCCAAAAGGACCACAATGCGGAGTCTAGTCGTGATACTGCAAATTTCTACCTCTGAGGACTTACGTTTTAATGACTTAGTGAGGCATTCAGTTGCCAGTTTTCAGTGCTGCCCGTAAGTGTTGCCAGTTTATATATTTCACTTCTCTTTTATTCGAGTTGTAATTTCAGCATATTCTGACTGATATCGGCATCCATAAATTTTCGTATTTACATTCCCATGTACAAGTAATAAAATTTGAACAATACTATGAGCCCGTTTAAAAAATAATATCTCCTTTAAAAAGGAAATAAGGTTTCGTATTTAAATACACCCATCAAGCGTGTGGTACCTTATAATTACTTAAACCGTCATGAGACAACTTTTATCCTGAACCCGAACCCTCATTGATCAAAAGCCGATCCGTTAGTGATTCGCGTACCCTTCTTTGAGAAGTCCCTTATTACTGTATATAGAGTTGTGTATTTACCTTATTTAGTGGGGGGTAATGACAGTCCTGGTGGTACGCGCGCACGCAGAGCGCACACGGGATGGTGCGGCCCGCGCACGCGCCGCCGCACACGATGCACACGCGCTCGCCGCGCGCCTTGTTCACGCACTCCCAACAGTACCTGTCACACAGACACCATCATAATCACCACCACCAAAATAACCAATTTAATCAAATTATTCTAATTGATTTGGATGCACCGAGGAATAACTTAAATCGGACAGTGGACGAAGTCTGAGACTAAACAATATTTTGTTAGTTGATAAAAGCACTACTTTGTAGGTTTCAATAAACTTTTTTTTTGTTAATCATAATCCTATTATTAATATTTTTACTGATTTCAAATAGCCTCTGTAAAATGTTATCATTACTACCTAACCCCTATATGACATAGTAATATGGTCTAGGTAATACAGTGAAAATACTTCTATTTAGCAGTAAAATTAAAATAATTAACAAAACATCGTAATATTGAAAAGGGGTTGGAAAGTACTATCGAAATTAATTTTCTAGGTGATCAGTCCAAAATATTTGGTTATAAGAAACAGCGACACAAAAACGAGTTGCCAACCTTGAGTACTTTTAAAAAAAATTATTATAGCCATTCGGTAGCAAACGAAAAAATAGAAACTCACCAGTCCCCTTCTGGTATTTTATCCATTCTCGGTTTGAAGCAATACGTATGGTATCCTTTATCACAGCTGTCGCATAACAGCAACTGGTCTTCGTCGTCACCGCTCAAGCAAAACTGACAGTTCTATTAAAATAAAATAATATAAACTGACGCCCATATTCACTAGACGACATTTTATTTTTGGCAACCAATCTTTTACATTAATACTGTCGTTGTCGAGTAGGTAAGTACTATTACAAGTGTCTTGTGATTATTTCAATGTTCTAACAAGATGATGGCCCTAGTGCTAGAACTTTCTAGGGACTTTTTGTGGTATCTCAGAATTCATACTCCGTGGTATTATTTCCCACCCGCATCACTTGTGCACAATAACCGAACTACATTACGCAAAATACCATCAATATTGCGAAATACAGAGTCAAAGAACACAAGATTATGAATAAAATATAAAAGTCACTACATGCCAGACTAAGATCTCGCCAAAAAAACCTAAACGACATTTAAGAAAGTATTTTGAACTTTTTTTAATAATAATAAAACATAGCATAATATTAACAGACAATATGACCTTATTCGATGTGAACTAATTTATGTCCATAGTAACAAAATACATCTTAAAATTATTCTTAAATACATCTTAAAACTATGCTCTTTATTTAATGTCTGTTCATGAGACATCAAAAATGATTTAAAAAAAAATCAAAAATTTATTCAAACTGTGATAACTGAAATACACAACAACATATAGTCTGTATATGTGGCGACGCGTCGTCACGGTATGCGTCGCCACGCCAGCAGTTGGTTTTACGTGCGGCTATAGACGTTTTACGTTTTAAAAAAAAATGTATGAATGTGTGGCTTCGACGTTTGTTATGGAACGTTCCATCTCTCTCTAACAGTGCGTAGGGGAGGGAGAGATGGGAGGATGTACTGCTTTCGTGATGCTTTCGAACAAAAAGTTTGTGAACGAATGGTTTTGACGTTTGTTATAGAACGTTATCTGTCTCTCTCTAACACTGCGTGGAGGAGGAAGAGATGAGATGGACGTACGGCTTTCATGATGCTCTTGTCCCAGGCGACGGCAGCTTCGAGCGCGTGCAGCAGCATGGCGAGCTGCGCGGAGGTGCTGCAGCGTGCGACCGCCTCGCGCCACGTCGCCAGCCCGCGTGCTATTCCCTTGTTCTCTGCTCACACACACAACCATATAATTCTTAGCACTCTTTTTATATACTCACTACTATGACATTCTAGCATTTGATTACTATCTACTAATTTGATTTGACCTTATTTATGAAACAGGCACTTCCGTTTTCCCGCCTGCGTGCCCACCTTTGACAGTAAATATAATTCGATATCCTGTCTTTCCCCACTATAGCAGAATGGCGCGTTTGGAGCGACGCCATCTTTTTTGTTCATTTGTGTCTAGTTGCCCGCCGAGAAAGTACGTACAAGTGAAATACTTGCAAAAAAATTTGTGAAAAATAATTGGTTATTTCTACTTTTCAAGTGTATAAAAGAGTTAATAATTTCTTCGAGGAAAGTAGAATAAGTATTGTATTGATTAATTGAAGTATTGCACGTGCCACATCCATTTGCATGCTTTACAAAATTATTTGATGGTAGACTCCACCTCCGTTAAGCTCAACAGATTGAAGGGGCATGTATGAAGACTGTCGTTACAAAGTATTGAATACCCCAATATCGTCGTATTAAATCTGGAGTATCCTTGAAGTATATGTTCAAAATTTTGTACGAGCAGGTGTTATCAATAATTAATCTATTTATATAAATAAAAACCAATGGCCGAATGTTTTTTGAAGGATAATTTTACCTAATTGTCATGACAAGGTTAAAGAAAATGTTAAAAAAATCGTACGGCTAGAGTGAGAAATTTAGGTTAAAAATTCTCCAAATAAAAACAAAAGAGAGTGAGTGAGACAGAAGACAGTCAAGAGATCTTCCATAATTTTGACAAATTGACGTGGAGTTATTCCGTTGTCATTTTATTTCATTACATGGTCGTACTTCAAATGGTACATTTGATCTCATTTTCTTCGTTAGTAAACCTATACGATGTCGGGTGGCCAATTAGTATGTATATAAAAAAAAATATGGATAAACCATTGTGAGTGCAATGCATAAATGCTACTCGATAGCATTAAGTCCCAGTATGATGGCACAGCTTTTTCTAAGCCCGCCTATTGTGTTCCGGCAGCTGCAAGTGCACCTGCACTTGAGAGCCAGTCTCCATATTGGACCACATAGGCATATAACAAAAAGTGAGATTATGTTCAAACGCTAAATATTCTCTATATTTATACCAATTTTCATTACGATTGGTTGAGTAGTAGGAAAGTTCCAATGTTACAGCGCCATCCAGTGGCCTTGTAATTTTCAAATGGAACTGTCTGGATTTATTTACCTTTGACCTCAACGGGTCCGTCGGAATTCTGCGGTGAAGGTGTGGAGGAGTTCCCGTGCTCGCCCTGTAGTACGGCACCGATGTTCGCTTCCGTCGTACTATCGGAATTCACAGAAATACCAACATTATTGAGATATTTCATACATTCTAATCGATTTCAAGGGAATCTACATATCGACTTAGGACCATAAATAACGTCGATAAAATTATAGACTTCATAGTAAAAGGTATATTAACAATTTTTTTTTTTAATTATACTAATATATACCACCACCATCTTCTAATAAGTAAAGTGTTTCAAATTAAATCTTCGATACTAGATATTATCGAAATGATATATATCATTATTTCAATATGAAAAATTTCCAATTCTAGACAAACACGCAAAATTTTGAAAAACCTCCAAAGGTATACATACTACAAAGCCAATTTCCAAACCAAACATAATTAAATAAATATTACAAAATAATATAAAAAATTTTGATTTAAAAAAAAATCACATAACATTAAATTGCATTGCCTAATTATCAAACAATTTATAAAAAAAAAAAAACTATAAAAAAACAATTTTGTATTTTGGTTCATTATTACAAAGTCAGTGCACAATATATAGCGACATTGAAACCCAGTCCTTATATCATTGTAATGTTACAAAGTTAATACTTTAATACACATAACTTTGACTTAGGACAGATTTTATTTTCAAATAATATTAGATATGACCTATTTATTATACATGACGTCAGCTTAAGGTCATGCGCCCTGCACATACCAGTAACCTTAATCTGACCGTAACAAGACCATATATGACCTTCATAAATCTACGTATTATGTCAAATTAAGATCATGAGTATGTTAAATTAAGATCATGTGTCTTAAATTAAGATCATGTGTGTGTCAAATTAAGATCATGAGCATGTCAAATTAAGATCATGAATATATTGGGTAATTGATCAAAGATTGTGTATATATATATATACATATTACAGAAGTGTCTGTCGAGTTTCCCAATGGACTTTCTTGACCGTGTTTTACGTGCAAAATAATCATGTTTATTATCGTTACTTCAAACTGATAAATAAATAAATAAATAAAAAAACATCTACCCACCACAAGACACACGGTAACTCGAGAGATATGAGTTCACTTTACCTAGCATACCTTTGTACCAAAGGCGGTTTGAGGTATCTCCGTTCGATGTGCGCCTCGAGGGCGGCGAGCTTGTGCCTCGCGCGCGGCACTACCTCCGCGCCCGTCGCGTCCTCGCTTACGACCAGCCGGGAGGGTCGCCAGCCCTTCACCTGCATCGACGCGGCCGCCACGCGCTCCTCTAATTGCTCCACCTAATGACACAGATGACTTTTTGTGTGTTTTTTCTTTAGTCACGGCATTGCAAAGAGACAAACGTATACATCTATAGGATTTAACGTGTGAGAGAATGAGATAGAATACATTATACGGTATTTCTTATACTTGCAGTCTTATCATTGCACTATTAAATACTTGCTCTGCTCTGAACTATGGACGTGTGTATATTTATACGTGTGAAAACGAAAATCGTTATTAAAAGGAGACAAACATGTCTATAGGATTTAACGTAAGCGAGAATGAAATAGAATATATTATACAGTGATTCTTATACTCGCGGTTTTCTCTTTGTATATTGCGCTATTTAATAATAGTTACTCTGATCCGAGCGTTGTATATGTGTGTACGTGTGTGTATGTATAGTTGGGTGCCTGAATATTACAAAGCATCGAGAAAAACGACAACGCCAGCGTAGTGTGTTATTTACGTATATCATCTATATGCATATTTTAACATTTTTTGAAGATCTCACTTCTACCACGTGTGAACTGCTGCACACATTTTATCTAATATTTTATAGATCTTAACATTTGCCCATAATCTTATCTAATGTTAAACGTCGATGTGGTCTAAGACGGTAACAGGCTAAGCCTACAGCTCTCAAATACAGCTGCCGGAACATATATGTAGGAACCTCCTCAAAAATATTGATTTTCTTCGCATCAAATGCCAACACATGAGGCAATTTTAACCAACTAAAAAAAACACTACATTCCCAAATTTAGCATTAATTCCTACGAAGATTGGGTGCATAATTAAAAGGAATCTCACCATATTTAATAGCTGGAGGTCGATGCGTCTCGCAGTTGATGCCGAGTATGAACCCGGTGCATCTGGACTCGGAAAGCCGCCGTTGGCCGCGATCACACGGTCCACATGCGACACGGACAACTCCGTGCTGTGTATGTCCCCCTTTTCTATATACAGCTATGGAAATACAGACCCTTTATATTAACCATACTCTCTGTTAGTGATAGATAATGTCGCAATTTGAAACTACGGAAATGCGAACTATTGCCAGGGCGGCGCAAACTATTGCGAGGGAGGCGCGGACCATTGCGAAGGGAAACAAGAATTATATCTAGTGGGGGCGCATCACCAAAAGAGTGTCGTACTGTTGCCAAGTGAGACTCTTACTGTTACCAAAAGAGGCGTGGACTATTGCCAAGAAAATCGATCTATTACCAATAACTATTTGCCTTTAAACTTAAAAAAAATAATCATACCATAACATCTACATACGAATTAATTAAGAATCCTATTGCAATATTATAATGCTACTCCCATATCTGCGCGATGAAGCTTCGGTCACTTGTGCCGCTAAAAAGTAACCTCAAAATTAATTCCGATAAAGGCATAGATTAACGTTTGCACATCATTGTCATTTCAATAGTAACTTGGAAGTTAGCGTCTCCAAGTTCCTTTGATGTGGTAGAAACCGCGGCCCCAATTATCGCCCTGCGTGTATCGTCACGCAATCCGATAATATATCCGACCATAGACAAAACTTCGTGCCGATACACGCAGGTATGGGAGTAGCATAATACGAATATAATAATGTAATAATTATAATTTAAGCGTGTTTTTAGATTATAAAAAGCTAATATAACGGTAGGCACCTTGTTATTAATAGTTGGTACATGGTTGACTAGCGCCGTGTGAAGTTCCCTCTCTCGGACCCCGCGCAGATGCAATGAGTCCATCAGTTCCTTGAGCTGTTCAGGATCCGTGATTCGCCACCAACCGTGTCTGGTGATCAAATAAAATAACTATAAAACTAGTCGTGAACATAAACATTTTACCGGGGGTCATGTTTTAATTGTCGATAACTCTATAATATGTTCTATAACCAACCAACCGACGTTCATACGATACAAGTCGAATTTACTGGGAGGTAAGAGGGACTTTAGTCTAAAGATCGTTATAATGGGTCTGTGTAATATGGCGTTTTTTTTTTAATACATATATGACCAAAAGCAATACTTTTGCTTACAAAAAAAAGAAGAATATGTAATTTTCCTTTTGTGTGTGTGTGTGTGTGTGTGTGTGTGTGTGTGTGTGTGTGTGTGTGTGTGTGTGTTATATTTATAATATTTGATTTATATAGTATAAAGCTGATAAAGAAAAGGAGTGAGACAATTTTTTTATTTCATAATATTTGAAATCCTATGCATAGTTACGTAATATTCAACATGTTCCGTGGCATGTATACCACCTGTGGTACACGTTTCACTTGATCTTCAGACCACGTACCTACACGCGGGGCAGGGAACGTGCTACAAATAATTTTGGCTTCTACTTCTTCATAATTTGAGGATCCCACTTTGCTGAAAACTCTCATTTCGAGTAATCAAGGTATTGCTACTTGATGTGAAGAAAATAAAGGCATCTTTCATTTCACTTCCCTTAGTTACTTAAGCCTTTATGGTTTTGGACATTGCAGAGGTTAAGCTTGATTTTCAGGCCACGTGGCACGGAGCGTGTTACCAATTGAATTATAATAATTTAATGAGTTGTTGGGTTTTCCGTAGAAACCATTTTAGGAATCGGCAATCTATAAGAAGGGGGAAGTTAAATCGATTTCATAATAATTCGTTACCGGAGTTCCCTGGGCACGTAGTTGGAGTCGAGTTTGTCGGGCAGGCCATGCAGCTTGCAGTATTCGAGCTGGTCGAGCTCCTCGGGCGCCATGTGTATGGGGGGCGGGCTGTCGCACGTCACGTACGTCGACAGCGCGTTGAAGTTTAGCAATCCGAGACTGGTGAGGCTCGTCGCCTTCGCCTTCTGCAATGCCGGGTCGTTCTTCAGCGCGTCCGCTTGCAGCTCCTTTTCTAGATCATTCTCCTGTACACATAATCAGCTTCGCGTTAATTATCTTATTCAACTTAATAATAATAATATGTAAGAGTCATAGTACAACTAAATTAAGGCCGTTGCTTCGCTCGCGTTAATATATATTTGATGTATCCCTCATCATCATCACTCTGTAGAAGACCCACTGCAGGATCATAGGTGATGAGATGACCAGATTGTTCCAGTTTCTAGTATTTAAATCATGGTGCTTTTTTACGAGATTTTTTTAGCGTTTTTTTTAATGTATGCGCATACATTAAATAATCAAGAATGTATTATCCCCTAGTGTCTAGAACCATAAAGTTTAAGTCCCGTACAAACGAAGGTAGACCTCCATTAGGCACAAGTCAACATACTGTTGGCAGCGTAAGCTTAAAAAAACCGGATTTATTACAAAACGTTGTAAAATAACAAATGATGTATTGTATGATTATTTTTATATAAAATGTATTATAAAATATTTTTACATTTGTACGAACTTTTTTTTACTAAACCATGAAATTTACAATGTACGATGTCGTGAAATTAAAAAAATAATCCGCCATTTTAAGATTTGGGTCTTAAAAAATCAGCCTAGGGCTTTAAGAACATTATAAAAATAGAGGTAAAAAGAATTACCTGTTCCTTATTTTCTTTCTCTGCTTCACACTCTTGCGTTCGCTCCTTATTGAAACTGGCGTCCATCATGTCCTGGTCCAACCCGGACATGGTCAAACTACTATCCGCGTATATATTATTCGAGGGCACTTGAACACTGGTCACCATACTGTTCAACGTGAACAGACTAGGGTCGTTTAACAGATGCAAGTTATTCGACACATCCCACTTGTGGCCTTGGGATATAACCACTTCAGCACAAGTGTGCTCGTTGTCGCAGTACTTCGGCACGTCACTGTTTTTCTCCGGTTCGTTAATATTCGTTAAGAACGACGTTTCGTGACGTAGTATCGAGAACCATTTGCTCTCGAGCATTCTAGAATAGAGATGCGCGTGCGCAACCTCAGGGTCGAGCGACTCCGGTGAGTTTGACATCTCTTTCTCTTGCTTGAACTCTTCCGCTTTCTTCGCCGCGTCGAGTTGAGAGGAGACAGCTTCCGCCATCTTCCGTAACTCCTCGAGGTTGTTGACCAGCTCGTCTTTGGTTTCTTCGGCTTCCTCCTTTACGGGGTCTTCTGCCTTCACATTTTCGACCTTTATGATCTCCTGGGGTCTGTCCATGGGTTCCGCTTGCGTCGCGTACATCGGTTTGTGGGTAGGCTTCTGTACTAGGAACGCTGTAGGAATGGAGTCTTCGATGTCCAGCATGTCCTGTTCTTCATTATGTTGCTTCTGCTGTATATATTTCTCTTCCATCTTTATTGATGATCCTTTTAAAAATAGTTAATAATTATTATTAATACTCTGTTAATATTAAACCTCATTTATTCTTCGAATTTACTTACAAAGGATACATAATATCTTATATATGTATAAATAAAAATGAATTGCTGTTGGTTAGTCTCACTAAAACTCGAGAATTGCTGGACCGATTGTGCTAATTTTGATCTTGAAATATTTGTGAATGTTCAGGGAAGGTTTAAACGGTGAGAAACATAAACAATAAGTAAAGAAAAACAATAAAGAATAAAATTTAATTTTCAAATACAAAATGTTCCTAGCTATGAAACATTTGATGTCTTTTGTGTTTAAAAAAAAAAAAATTGTCACTCGGATGTCAAATATTTATAGATGCGTTCAGACATCTTTATATATTTACATACCGCAAAAAAAAGACAAAAAATATTGTACATCAGAAAGCTTTAAATAGATTAAGTGCATAATTATGTTGCGTTTATAGTATAAATAATTTTTTTGTATTAAGTTTTGACCACATTTTACACAAATATATGTAAGTGATACGAAGTTCATCGGGTCATCTAGTAAATTCATAAAATAAAAAAAATCAAATGGTGGCTTCTTCTCAGGTATAAGCCTGTTCCAACTGAATATATTACACGTACGAAATTAACCAGCAAAATAAATAGAAAGAGAGAGAGAGAGAGAGAGAAATAACATAAAATTCTCAATATGTAGAAACTTTACAAATTTCACAAAGTAACATTTTGCTGTATCTGCCGCCTATGGCAAAGCGGTAACGTGTTCTGACTCAGCATCAATCGAATCAAATCTCCGCAATTAACTAGAACTTTCGATGTAAAAAAAAACATTCCGTTGAAACCATAGTAGCATGGTGGAAGATATTTTCATAATGCTCGTATGGCTAAGTTGAAAATCTGTCGCCAAGCACCTGTATGTGTGTCTTGGTAGCTACATTTGAGAGCCAATGCCATTGCTGATTTTAACGTATTACCATTTGCGAAAGTCACTTCATATCGGGTAGAATTCTGGTCAAACCTTAAGACTTAAAAGGGGCCGTTCATAAAATACGTCACGCATAACTTTATCATTTTAGACCCCCCCATCAAGCCGCTCATCGTCACGCTATCACATTTTCTGCAAACCCCCTGTCAATACTACGTCATGAATACCTACTATGATCTGATAGATCTTAGACCCCCTGACTCCCTTTGTCATAGTAAGGACACCGCCTCCCCCATAAGGGCAAACGTATTTATTGAACGGTCCGTAAACTATGTACATAAATGATTTGAGTCCAAGGATGTACTTTAATAAATTACTAGAATTACTCTCTCTCTCTTTCCCTCTCTAAAGTTTCTCTCTTTCTCTTTCTCTATGGAGAGTCTCTTTCTCTCTATTTCTATCTGTCTAGTTTCTCACCTTCTACTTTACAAGCGCCGTGTTTGACGTTCGGTTCGTATTTGATAATCTGCGTGTGATCGCTCAGGTTCAGCTCGGACTTTATGTTCTTCAACTCGAGTTGACTCTTCAGCGCCTCCTCCTGCTGTTGAGCTTCACTCACGACATCGGGCTGCTCCGCCTCTTGTTGTACCGGCAGTTCCTTCTTTTCTTTCGCACCTATGACAAGTTACCATTAACGCATTATTAAAAAATTAGCTTTTGCCAGCTCGCTCGGATGTGACCTCTCTCTCGGGAAGAGTACATTTTTTTGTATGAAACTTATATATAAATTAATTTAAAAAGTAGGTATACTGAAATTGATTAAAGGTTTTCGCAAATGAGTATTCGAACTGCATTCAGCGTTCATGTCTCGTCATATTTAAGGTAAGCAGTGGTAATGAATTTGCCAGCAGTATTCTCACGTAAACGAGAAAGAGAGTTTGTAATCATTATCAAAAACAGTCCTAATATTATATTTAATACTGAGTAATGCTCGCGATTTTTCTCGTGTTTATGTCAATTTGAGCTATTCTTACAGTACTATTGTTCTGGAAAAAGGAATCCTAAAACCTTTTCTATACCCATGACAATGTGTATGCAAAATTTGATGAAGATCGGTTGAGTAGTTAAGACGTGAAAGCGTAACAAACAAACAAACTCATATTCGCATTTATAATATTAGTGACGATACTGAATACAAGTCGTCCAGTTGTGGAAAGTTGACCATAATAAGGGGTGCAAAATATTATATGATTTTTTTTTTTGCAAAAGTTTAATGACGTAATTAGTCTTCTTAGAATGATAAGAAATAGAATGCTCGTATAAAGAAACCGAAATAAACTATTTTGTCAAAGTTACGCTATTCATGAAAATCTACAGATTTCGGAGGAATTGATGAATTACTTTACCTTTCTTTTTCTTCTTAGCAGCGTCCTGTTTCTCTTGCAGAGCGATGTTCTCAAGGTTCTGGTGATACTGCATGATCTCCGGCTGAGCTGACTCCATACCTTCGACCATAATACCGCCGCACTTGCCCAGGGACCAGTAGCGACGCCAATATCTATAGTGGACATATCAGGACAGTCTTTATTTAAAATCATTTAAAGTACGACTTTTATAAGCACTCGTCCAGAAGAGGGGCAAGCGGTGTGTTGCGCATGCGCTGAAGCGGGCAAGTAAACAGATAACATTGTTTAAAAAGAAATTTTGTAAGCAAAGTTTATTTTTGCTTTCAATTTATTCATGTTTTCTTCTCTGTACATACAAGTCTACTATTCATGTGTTAATGTAAAATTATAAACGAACCTATCTTGACCGTAGCACGTAGCTCTAAGCGCGTGCGAACCAGCTTGCAGTTGCTGTAGCTGCTGCTCCGATTGACGCAGCAGCTTTTCCAGCTTGCGTGACAACTCCTCAGCTGACAGGTTCTTGTCTTCATCCTGTACAGACAACTAGTATTAAGCGTAATACAAACATTTAAGAAAAACATAAATTTGTAACGTTCGATGATTTTGTCATTATCAATCACTTTTTAACGATTCAGTCATTATAAGTTAACGCAATACCTATTTATATCATTACCCTCCAATCCAAAAAAAGTGAGATGGTATAAAAGGTGTAACGCATGAAGTTTAGGGAGCTTTCTCGCTCGGATCGTCGAACCGTTCACATCTTTACGGTGTTGCTCTATACCCGCACATCAACATTAATGACGCCACACTTCGAATATATGTTTATGTGTTAAAATAAATAAGTAATCATAAGCTAATTTGATTAAGATGTATATTCATTTTCAAAAAGTTTCGTTTAAAAAAAAAACGAGTTGTTTAAGAGTTAAAGGAAAAATGTTGTAATCTATACAAATAAATAAAATTGATGTGTCTTTTGTTCGTCTGGGCAAATTTGAGTATTTGTTTGATGAAGGCGTTACTTTGCGGAAATCCATCATAAGTACTTGATCGGAGGTTACTTTGTACTTCCACATAAAAATGATGGTCGCTGCCACTTCTGCAAATGAAACATGCAATTATAATCGATTCCACGTGTTTCGTTCGTTCACTAAGCATACTCTGATCGACATTGACTCTTCCGACGGAGACGAAATACGTGTAATCGATTATGAGCGTTACACGATTCAGTTCGAAAAGTGGCGGCGGCCAACCAATTCCAGACGGAATTGGCAAGTAACCTCGAAGCAGAGCGTTATCTTGGGACTTACTTACAAAATTGATATTGAAATATAGAAGACAGTTCATAATTAACCCAAATAAAATGTGTACAGACTAGTCTTTAAGGGGAAGAAGTGGTTACAAACATTTTGTTGGTTTTGATTGTTCAGAATTACTGCATAAAATTATTTTGCTCGTATCTGCCGTACCTGTTAAGAATTTTAACGTAGGGTGGTACGTAGCCCGGTTGTTAAGGCAATGTACAAGCAAAATTCTTACTTAATTATACTGGGCAACAATATAAATAAAATAATACCACGGAGCATGGATTCTAAGATGCCATTAAAACTCAATGGAAAGTTCTAACAAGGGAGCCACCATATAATTTCAATATTGAAATTATATTACAAGACAATGGCAGTAATAATCTAGAGGACTGGATGCCAAAAAAAAAAGTATTTTTATTGCTTCTTTGTGCTCTATACGGTCTTATAGCTACATTTGGAAACTGATAAATGGCATTCGTTTCATGTCTTAAAATATTTGATGCGCTGTAAGTTTTACTACGAGTATGAAATAAAATTAAAAAATAAATAGAAAATACCCATTATGACCTTGAAGTGGTCATAAAAAATATATTTCTGTCAGGGCAATCGACTAGTAATAATCTTGCTTACCTCCTCCGGCTGCGTTCCCTCACTCTCCAAATCACTCAACACATCATCACCAATAACACTGTCCTTATCCATCTTCGAGTTGTCTGTTAACGAACACTCCTCCTTATTATTATTCATCAGTTCTTTATTCTTCATACTGTTTGAGAGATCTTTTAAAGGTGACAGTTCCTTGTCGCTCTCGTCGACGATCTGGTTGTCTTTGAACGGCGATGGAAGATCCGGCGGCTGTTTGTCTTCAACTTCAGCGTGAGGCGATGAATCTTTGTCGAGCTTCTTCGGTGTTTCGGCTTTCTCTTGCGGAGGCGGTTCTGTATGTAGGATTGTATTAGGAATAAAACATTTCTATTTGTTTTAATACACTTTGAGACAATCTCATCTCATGTTAAGTGACGATGTGGTCTAAGACAATAATCACGCTAAGCCTAGAGGGGGACTGGCTCCCAAGTGGAGCTGCCGGAATACACCTATATGTTGTTGGCGACAGATTTTGAACTTGAGGGTGCTAGCCAGGCGGGTATTACAATAAGGCCGAGCAACATGCTATGATTTTATCAAGATATATTCTTTCACCGAAAGCTCCGGCTCATTCGCAAGGATTCGAACCTATTTGGATCGAGGCAGTATTCAAACATTACTGTCGACAGAACCCTCATCTTGGAAAAATCCCACTGCTAGGCCATAGGAATGGTACGGTTACAATTACTATGACAACCCATTGCCTTTAGACAATTTTAAGCACGACTTAATGCAGTTATATATTTCTCCCACATAAGGTGGTACTACAAGAACATTTCTCAAGTTCAGGTTTCCTCACAATGTTTTCCTTCACCGTTAGCCAACAATAGCGTTAACAATTGAAATTAGTAAATGTACACGAATTCCGAAAAAATCATAAGTACACGTTGGCCAATTTAAATTAGCAAATATCACACGCGAATTCCCAAAAAATCAGTAGTAGACATTGAACAATTTAAATTAGCAAATATACGCGAATTCCGAAAACATCATTAGTACACGTCGACCAATTTAAATGATGAACTTCAGTTACTAAGATTTAATAAACATGCAAAAAATTAGTCAATATATCAGAATTCCGAAAAAAAAAAACATTAGTACACGTTGACCAATTTAAATTTTGAAAATATACGCGAATTCCAAAAAAATCATTAGTATGTAACGACAATATTGCTGACATAGTTTTCGGTGCGCCTTGCACGGCCACAGTTAGTGTTAGTCTGACCGGGCCGGGACGCGTTCGCCCGCTTAATTATATATATATATATTTAAATTGTACTTGTTGATATACTACTATTAATATAATTATAAATATTAAAACACATTAAGGACTTTCTGTTAAAACACTGACACCCGATAGATAAACAGACCGTCAAAAGTACACGTCAAATAATTTCAGTTACTAAGATTTAATAAACATGCAAGGATCGCTCATTCGTACATTATGGATACTTCGTCACAGCGAGTAGTTTTCCAGGATTTATTTCAGTTATTTTAATTTTTTTATGTCTCGTGTATTGTAAAAATTACCTTCATCAGCCCGATGCGGTGATGACCTGGTGAGGTTGGCAGTACTCTCTTCAACGAGACGCTGCATCCTCTCGAGTGCAAGTGCCTGCTGCTTCTCGGCTTGCTCCGAACGCAACTTCCGTTGATGTAACACACGTACTCTAGATAGTTCAATACAATTAATATAATCACATATATTCGCATTGAATAATGTGTATAAGAATATCTAATAACATTAGTGTTACCACTACTTCTATTTTACAATAAATTATTGTATTACTACACGTTTCAAATGAGAAGATAATCGGCAGCCATTTTGTCACATACTTTCGTATACCGCTTACAAGTAATAATAATAAGATTTGACAATAAATAAAAGCCTCTACATTTTACAAATTTAATACCGATTAAACGACGCAACGTGTACATCGCAAATACACTTTTTTTTTAATAAAATTCCATACGCAATATAAATAAGGATGATGATTAGACAGTTACGTTCTTATTTGAAACGCATTATATATGCGCAGCTTATTTTCTACTTTCGGTGTATAATAAAATATGCGTAAAGTATCAAGAGCAAATATTTAAACAATACCTACTTTTGACCTTTTTAAATGGGTCGTTTTGTGTATTGTTTCTAATGTTGCCATTTATGCTAATTTATTGCGTAAACTGATCTTTTCTAACCGATTTATATTATATATATATATATAAACAACCGATGAAATGATTTAAGAACCCATTTATTTAATTGCATGCGATAAGTTTTAAAATACGAAAAACAGAATAATATTGCTATTACGAACGCTATAATTTGCAACGAATTACATTTGCAAACAATCGACCTTAGGGAACGTACCCATACTATGTGACTCGTGTTTGTCAATTTTTTAAACCCACTCCCGCCCATGGGTGAGCCTGTCGTATATGAGAAACCGCCTCCTCCACCCCCTCTAGTTTTCAAGTAGTAATTCATAAACTAGTTTACAAAAAAAAAAACAAAAACTAACTTTCTTATCTTCATGTCCATTAAGTAACGTTCCTTGCGAAGCTGATTGAGATGGTCCAGTGAGCCGTCGATCTGCCGCAGCACGGCCTTGTTCTGCAGCAGCTCGTCGCACAGGAACGTGAGGATCTTCGCTTTCGTCGTCGCATTCAGAGCCAGGAACGGTTTATCCCGTAGGGCCTCTGTAAAAATACATTATTATAACTTGACACTTGTCGTTTCTTGGCAACCAATCTTCTACATTATTACTGCAATAGTCGTGTAAGTAATAATATTACAAATGTCTTGTGATAATTTCAATGTTCTGACAAAATGGTTGTGGTCCCTTAGTTAGAACTTCCCAGGTAGTTTTTGTGGCATCTCAGAATTCATGCTCCGTAGTATTATTTCCCATTCACATCACTTATGCACAATGACCCAACTACTATATTACGTAAAATGCCACCAATATTACATAATATACAGTCAAATAACACAATATCACTACATAGTATAAAACAAAGTCGCTTTTTCTGTCCCTATATCCCTATGTATGCTTAAATCTTTAAAACTACGTAACGGATTTTGATGCGGATTTTTTTAATACATATGGTGAAGAGGAAGGTTTATATGTATAATAACATAAATTAAATAGTGGAGAAATACTGTTATTTTTGAGGTTACTCCGAATTTAAAGCGTGCGGACCACGGGCAGTAATGAATAAATTAAAACTACTGGATCGATTTTAATCATTTTTCAGTGAATGACATAGGCTATATATTTTACACCCACCCGTGCGAAGCTGGAGCGGGCCGCTAGTTATGAATAAAATATAAATGCCACTACATGACATACTAAGAACCCGCTTAAAACTTCCTTGTCAAATGGAGGATGATACCTTTGACAGCTCACTCTTATGCAGTGTTGTATTTTTTTCGATGTTATTAATGCATTATAAATACTGTCCTACTTCATTACTAGGTCCCGTCCATTTATCGTAGTGAAGTGGCACGCATATCGAACAACCACAAACTATAAAATTATTATTCGTTAATATTAACGTTATTTGCGTTTGTCTATCACGCAATTATTCGTAAAAAAACATTACTTACATACATAACGATTTCATTTTTTTAATAATCAAACATTTTTGCCGGTTCTAACAAGTGGTAGTGGTTATACTTCAGGAAAATAAAAAATTAAATGCAACAATATTACCAAAGTTTTATGAGAACAATAGTCGTCTATCGATAAATTAATAATCGATTACACGCTATGCCATCCCTACTGTGAGCTATCAAAACTATCATCCTAAATTTGACAAAGTACAACAACGATTTGACCTAAAATCGTAACACGTTAAGGGACCATTTATGAAATACTAGCTGATATATTTGAAGTGTCTTGTGTCACTCAGTCACTTCTATTAAGGCGATTTTATAACCCAAATTTTCCACTGTTCCGTACAATGTTTTAAATATTTCATATAACTTTCCTACAAACCTTTGTCCTCATAATTACAAAGACGACAAAAAAAGAATTAGTCAGATAGATACAGCCATTCTGAAGTGATGCGCTTACATACATTCGACAATTGAATCTTATTTATATCGATTTTTTTTTAATCGTGCGAATTTAATAGGTAATTGTATTTTATCGATCTTTAAGAAATTTAATTGGAGAAATTGAAATTAAACAGAGGGAAAACATGTACTGAGATAGCGAAATATTGATTATTTCGATTTGTCGATGACTTAGTTTTCGATTAATAGAGGTATTGGGATGAGGATGTTCCGAGGTTTACATACATATATGATATACTTATTTTACGTTATAGCTTACCTGAGAGCTTATAAGTGTTATTGTTGTGTAACTGTTCGTAGTAGGCGATGTTCTTTGTATGGGAGGAGGTGTGCAGCATTTCGGCTTCATTCTGATGATGATCAGCGATACGCCGCTCTCTCTCGCGTTCAGCTGTTAGACCTGAAATAGATCGTTTTTATAAAATTTATCGTTCCATCCTATAAAATAAATAGTGACCTTTAACTAAGTATATAAATGTAAACATTTTAATAAGACCTATATGTTCTAAATAACTGACAAGCACAAACATGACGGTGGAAAAGTTAGTTTTATTATAATGAAAAGACCGAAGCTTGTTACTAAATTAACCCAGATAGTCTAAGAATTTTTCTTATTCTGCAAATATTGTATCGCGACGCGCGCAACTAAAACTACCTTCATAGTGTGTTACATCGGCCACCGCAACTTCAATTTCCAACTAAAATTAATTTCGTGGTATGTTACATTAACGCGTGTAATTTCCGTTTCAAGCTAAACTAACTTAGTGGTGTATTACATCGACGAGAGCAACTTCCGTTTCGAGTTAAAACTAACTTCGTGGTGTGTTACATCGACGAAAGTAACTTCTGTTTTGAGCTAAAAATTCACACTCAACGATTTCTCGTAACTCAAAAAAAAAGGCAAATGTGATCAATTATACAGCAGTAACTGACCTGTAAGCGCTTTAACTTCTCCGGTCGCGTTCGCGTAGAGGTATATCCGGAGCACTTCGCTCAGATTGTGTGGTGTGATGTCGCCCATCCGGATCGCGTGTCCCAACAGGGTCGTGTGCCGACCCGGATGAGGTATACCCGGGTCCTCTGCACACACATCACCACGATATGTGGTTAGCCTAGCTTTTTTCTAAGAATTACTAATAAATGTAAGGCAAAACAATCATGTTTCTAATTTTTTTTTAATGTTAAATGATGATGTGGTCCAACATGATAACCACGCTAAACCTGGAAGAGGAACTGGCTCTAAAGTGCAGCTATCGGAGTACATGTATAAGTTGTTGGAGACAGATATTCAGAACTTGATGCTATGGTCTCATCACAATGTTTCCCGTCACCGAAAACTTTGTTTTCAAAATTTAATTGAGCACTAAACTACCACTTAACAACGTAAAATTTTGAGCTAAGCAATTTTTTTTTCTCGCAGTGCAAGTTATGTCTCATTAACATAGCTCAATCATTCTATTACAGATATCTTACCGATGGCGGTGATTAAAAGCTGGGTGAGGACTTGCACCAATTCCTCTTCAGCCTCTACGCTGCAGTCCGGTAACAACGCCATTTGGAAAGTATTCAACGTTGGTATCGAGTCCATATCTAAAACAATAAAAAAACACGATGCAAATGGTTTTTTTTTCGGATTTATAAGCATTTAATAGACGCATTTTAAAAACTGAGCAAAACATTTATTGAAATCATTCTGAATTAAGCCATGGGCGCTGCCATATTGATCTTGGCTGCTCTGCCGAGCTACTTTCAGTTTACCGGGCTACTCCGTGGCCAGCTGTAATACGATATGCGATAGAAGGACGAAAAAATTTGAGGCAAAAAAAGAAGAAAAGATTTGAGGAGACCGACGTTGCTTAACTTCAGTGGTCAGATGAGAACCGTTGTTTCCAATCACTTTACCCGACATAGTGTTTACCGCTACCACTTTTCGTTACATAGAAAGGTTGCGAATCAAAATTTTAAAGCCCTCTCATAAGAAGTTTCTCTACAATAGACACGTTTTCCGTTTTGCATAGTTCATGCAGCTTTTTTCCAATTTTTTTAGACGCGACTAATCAATAATTTAATGTTCTAGTATCACAGTGACAGAAGCGTAATAGAATCACTATTTGTTCCGGTGTATCTATTAAAACTAGCTGACTCCCACCCGCGTCGTTGGGCATTTAAGACAATTGTCAAAGGATAAAGGAAATCCAAAAACAAAAAATAAATAAAATAAAAAACAAAATGTGGAAACATATAGCAGCACCACTTACTGGGTCGAATTATGAATCTAAGCCATACTTGAATTCACCTAAACACGCAACACACAAAAAAAAAATCATCAAAATCTGTACAGCCGTTTAGGAGGAGTTCAGTCACATACACGTGTACATAAGAATAACTTATATATAATTTTATATATGTTAAAAAGAAGAAAAGAGTGAGGAGACCGATGCACATATGCGGCATGCGCGTTTTGATAGTTCAAGAAATCTTGGTTTTTTGTATGTTCATATACTAAAAGCACAATAAACCATGAGATATCACAATCGTATGAGATAAATTAAGTTCACACTTACCAAAACCGAGGGTCTGCCCAAAGTTGTTAATGAATTCGAACACCTGTAGTATATCGGCCATCGCTTGTCCGGGCAGCTTCAGCCCCGGGATTCTGTTCAACGTCGGTAACGGCTTCTGATCTGATAGAGTTGAGTCTTCTTGTGGTCGTCTATCGAAGAAACAGTATGTGAACTTCAGGCACTTTAGGTTAGCGAATTTGTTCTAGAATGCATTTCTTTTTACTAGCTTCTTTTGTATCGTTAATAACTTTGTTATAACAATGTTTTTTCACAACAGTTACATAGAGAAAACGAAGAAAATTTTAATAAGGAAATAAAACCGACTTCAAAGAGATCTACTGTATAAAAATGCACCAGAACGTCTTTGACCATAGTTCGGTAGATAATTTAATCTTAGACAGTCATAGAGCTACCAATATCTCAATATATATTTCCTATTTCCTATATACGGATTAGACGAGTAAGTAGAGGAAGACCGAAGAAGGTATGGAAGAATTGTGTGAAAAATGATATGCACACCGCTTGTTAATCTATCACCATACCAAATTTCGTCAAAATCCGTCAAGTAGCTTTTACATGATGCGCGTACAAACGACAGACAGATAGACAGACAAAAATTCTAAAAACAATAGAAACGCGTTCTGTCATTGATTCTCAGACCCCCCCAGAGTAATTTTTCCTAAATATATTTAATGTACAGCTTTCGTCTCGTTAGCCTTTTATTATATATGTATAGATAAGATGTATAATTTTGTAAATCATAGTGGGAAGCCGCAGGTAGAGCTAGCACTAATTACATATACAGAATAGGGACACATTTTTCTATCAGTTGTAGTACCCTACATACAGTAACTGTTGCATAACACAGGATCAAGGATATTATACATTTTTAATAATACCTCAACTCAGACAAGAGTTCCATTTCTTTTCGTCGCTGCTGTAACTTTTTCTCTTTCACGAGCAAACGGTCTAGGAGGTTCTGGTGTTTTCTCCTTTCTCTCTCCTCCCATCTTCTCCTCGAATCCAATTGCCGGATGAAGGTAGTGTGTTGGCGCCTTCTCTCACGTTCCTGATAAAAATATATAATAGAGATTTTTTTTTATCATTTATTGTATTCTAAATACTATAATGTCAACAGAGTCCATTATCTAATTGCTAAATCGTGATAACTGTAAAATTATATATTTTATACTAGCTATTCTAATTCTCACTACGTCCGCGTGAAATTTAGCAAAATAAATACGTTTGTTCAGTGTAAATGTTTACGTGGGACGTGCGCTGTACTGGACACGGCTTCTTTACTTTATTACATTTTCTCGGAAGTCAATTATTTTTAGCATAATAGTTACATCTTATAAAATTAGCCATTAATCGGTGAAAGTGCCGTCAAAATCGGCCCAACCGTTTCGGAGATTAGCGTTAGAGGTTAAAAAAAAAAAAAGATAAGCAGACAACAATATTAAGTATTGGTTTTGTTGTTATAAGTACATTTAGTAAAAAGCTGTTATTTGGCAATTACAAACAGACACTTCAATTGTATTTATTTGTATATACAAATAAATGTAGTCATCATGCAGCGGACAGTTCAAACATTTGAAATTCTCGTTTGTAATTAATACTAAACGGAAGCATAGTACAATATTAAAACATACTGTATATATTATTGTGAAGTATACTTTATGTAGTTACTTTCTAAGGTGCGTAAGATACACAGGTGTCATCAGTTCATTACATAATGAGAAGAGTGACCCCAAGGATATACCAGCAAAATAAGGGGCCGTCAATAAATTATGTTAGACGAATTTCTTGATTTTTTTTAAGGCCATTACCATTATCTCATTTGTATATATCTCTAGTCGTGACATCACATAATACATAATTTAAAATTTAGAAATTATTAAATTACAATAAAAACATGCAAAATATATTATATACTACTAGTTGCCCGACCCGGCTCCGCAAGGATGTTCTAACGTAAAAAGTGAAACCGATCTTTTTCTATACACTACGACCATGTAATGAAATAAAATGGCAACTGAATAACTGACCGCCAATCTGTCAATTCTATCAATATTTTTGAAGATCTCCTTTCTGTCTCTCTCACTTTTTATATAGATATTTTTAAACCCAATTATTTCACTTTTCAGTACGATTATTCAAACATTTTCGTTCATTAAACTTTCTCCTGACAATTACAAACAGAACAAAATAAAGAATTAACCGCAAGAATTAATGCAGCCGTTCGGAAATAATGCACTTATATACATTCGCCAAGAGATTTACACAGATTTTTCTAATTTAACACCGTTTTTTATAAAATCAACGACAAACATTTTTGTATTTCATTACAATATCAGTTTATAGTTTATTGAGGTTTATCAATTTGCCATCACAGAATTTACGGTTCATCATTCTCTCCCGGCATTTCATATTACACTTTGCTAATCCTCTCACGCCCCTTAAGGTGCGACGTAATTTATTGACGGTCTCTCTGCCGATGAGTGTAATTTACAATACAAAACCGACATTTTAAATCTCTATAAAGTATCAATTTAGAGTTTCAATAGTTTAGATTAATAGATGTGACGTCATGATGCTTATAACTTGTCCTCCGTCTTTATCACAGTTTACCGACTCTTTCCCACTGCTTAACGTATAACGTAATTTATCGACGGTCCTTAAACTGATGAGTGTAATACACCAAGCTGATATGAGCTGGTGGATATAAAACTATACCACAAATCACAATCGTCTATTTCACAACCACAATAAATAATTAAACCAGACACTATCATGCAAAACGGTTAGTTAAAACCCAGATTATAATTACCTCTGTTATATACTTTTGCTGGAGTACCCGATGTCGTGGCATATCGGTGATGCAAAAGAAACATACACAAAATTAATTACCACACAATATGTTAATATAAATCAACTGAGTTATCGGATTTCAATGAATATTTGTTCTGTATTATATATGAGCATTTTCATAACACAACGCATCGTGTAGCTGTTAGCGTGTTTAACATTCGGTAACAAATTATTTCATTATTGCCGGTTTTATAGAAGATTTAAGTCGGGATTCGTAAATTATATTAAATTAGTTTTTACTCGCAACTTCGCTCGCGTTAATATACATCTAACCATTCCCTAGAGAACAGTATCTTTTTTTGGATTGAATGTATATATAATATGCTTTCACGTCTCAACTACTGAGCCGATAATCGTGAACATTTACATGTCACATTGTCGAGAGTATAGAAAAGGACATGGAGTACTTTGTATCCCGAAAAAAATACTATTTGCAACGAACGAAGCCGCGAGTAAAAGCAACTTTTAATAAAATTGTACCGTAAGAACGTGGCGTTCACATATTTATAAGGTCACCCATAAATTACGTTACACGGATTCCATAATATTTAGAATCTCTTCCAAAGTCCTTCTCACAAATGGTAATAACATTTGTTTGAAACAGCAGAAAAGCTCATTAATTTTACTCTTTATATTGTGCAAGTTTAAATTAAATAATTTAAAGAGGATTTTATGTAAAATTAACAACAAATAAATAAGATTCTCTTGTTACAGTTTAAGATTTAAAATTTGGAGAGTTTGATGTTCTCTTTTCAAACGAACAAGTAAAAAAATTGTTTTTTTCTCGTTATAGTTGAAAGTTTACATACTTTAGATTTAAACATGTGACATCATGAAGTTTATGACTTATTTCCTTTATCTTTAAAGTCTTGATAAATTAGGTTAATACAAATGACATCATGAAGGTTACATTACTAATTCCCTCATATCAAACGTTATCACGCTTTGTTGACCTCTTCTGGTCTCTTTAACGTATGACGTAATTTATGGCAGATCTCTTTTAAAAAATACGGAATTAAAATCTGATAACTCAGTTATATTTAATTCAAACTGTTAGGACAATTAACACAAAAGCACATGTATTCCCAAATTTACAAGAGACATATATCATACCTGCTCTTTAAGTAAAATAGCCTGCTGCCGTTTGATTTCTCGTTCCTGAAACAATTTTTTTATTTTCTTAATTTTGAATTAAATTACTTTCTTTAAAAACTATATCTTTGTCGTCTTTATAGGAACGCCGTTAAAAGAAGAGGAGCACATCTACCATATTTTGCAACATTTAGTTTTATATCCATTTAGAATTAGGAAAAAATCGTGCAATTATTAGCAAATCTAACGCAAGGTTCACTTATGAGCTTCTGTTCCCTAATTACAAAAAGGAGTAAGAGGCCATTCGCTAAAAGTGCAAATTACAAGTATTTCGATTTTTCTCATATTTGTATTTTATTTATGCTACTCCCACACCTACGTTGACGAAGGACGACCACTTGTCGCGCTAAAATTGATGTCGAATATCATTCAGGTAAGGGCGCAGAGTAAGCGTTCCCGCACCTGTGTCATTCCAAGAACTCGAAATTAGCGTCCACAAAAACTCTTTTTATGTGCGTAAAAACCGCCAACCAAGTGATCGTGCTGTGTCTATCGTTAGGCAGGCCGAGAGTTCGTAACGGATAACGATAATGTGTTTCCACACTTGCAATAATTGCGACCATTGATAAAACTTTGTGGCGATACACGCAGATATGGGAGTAATATTAGATATGCTCATTTTCCTTACTTTGGTGTATTCAACTTGGTCGCTACCACCACACACACGATGAAATACCTAACAAAAAACTCGCTACATGGTATCACCTGAATACCTGTTATAAATATTCATTCTTGGTAGGACGGGCCGAAGAGTAGGGTCGTAAATTCTTTCAATATTACTAAAGATCTCCGTACTGTCTTCTTTCTCACTTACTGATTCACTTATTTTTTAACGCAAATTTTTCATACAAACCTTGTCCTGATAATTACAAACACAACAAAATTAGTTTGCCAAATTTGTGTACTAGCCGTTCTGAAGTGACGCGCTTACAAACATTCAGAGATTGTTTTACTATTAAAAATTATTAAAACTAAAAAAAGGTAACGTAGAATATATAAGTGTACAGAAATCGCAACTAAATCTTCCTCTCTATAGATAACAAACCTGTTGCCTTTTCGCTTGCTCTTCTATCTTCTGCTTTTCCAGCTCCTCCTGCTTTCTCTTTTTAGCCTTCATAACATTCGTGCGAATAACATCGAAAGCGGCAAATCATAATAACATACAGCGTACATGGAACAAAAATAAAATGTACGTCGATAAGCAAAACGTGTCAAAACGATTTTATTACACGACATTTGTGTAAATATAAATAATGTGCATGCCAATTTGTATGTATACCTACGTCAAATTATGAACATGATTTTACATTACAAGGGGTTTCAGGATTCAAACAAAATATTTAATTTAATAAAAGAGACACACACACACACAGATCTTTCATATCTATAGTTAAAGTGCAGAAATCAGTTATTCTACATATTATGCGGATAATGCGCAGATTAACTACGATGATCTGTTACAATGCCGAAAACTTCTCATTTATAAGTGTCAAATCCTATCATTCCTATTATGATCCAGTAACACGTTCGGTTAGGTTATGTCGGAACAGCGAGAGACATAAGCGAGAGCGAAAGGGGAAACCCTGATTCCGTACGTTAACGGAGTAAATCAGTTAATCTGCGAATTACCTAGACAATATACATATTAACGACTTTCAAGCTTTAGCGGTAACATATACGCCAAATTACAAATTAGCATCGATTTATGGAATATCTGCCGGGCGATAAGCTATATATTAATTTAATTGAGCAAGAAGCGTACTCAGACTCAAGAAAAGCGATGCGCACCGGTTAATATATAGTTTTGTAAAATAAATCGATATAAAACCGGTATCACTATATCGATTTGATTCGATAGGCCATTAAAGCGGTATTATACACCCTTCCTACTATCAAATGTTTACGTGTTATCTTGTCAACAATACAATTATGTGAAAAAACGGCCTAAAGTTTAAAAATCGACTAAATAGAAATTGGTTTTTATTGTTTCAAGAACAAAGTAATAATGACACAGATAATAAGATATTTCTTTTTTTAATTTGTGCCTCTGACAATTGTGAAGAAAGCAGACAATCTAAACATAATTCACAGGTTATGATTTTATTCATTTTATATTTACATATTCTCAATAATCTAACATCGAACGTACCAAACCGAAAACCGGTGCGATTCGAATATCATAAAGTGTCGACGTACAAAACCACTACAACCAACAGAAAAAAGGTTTTTCAGTCTATCTTTTAGCACTAATTTAAAGACTTCCACGTTTAAATACCGTCAAACATCGAGGGGGGAACAATAACACTATAACCAATAACAAGATCATGATTTTGAACATCTTGGATCATCAGTGGCACAACGCATTGCCAATGCTGATTTAGAAAAACGTTATACGGTATATATTTCAAATATCGATTTAATCGCAACTTCAAACAGTTACGATTAAAATATCGATATATAGATAACCGTTTCTAGTTAAATAACTTAGATACTATGAGTTTTTGGCGGGATCTTGGAATTTCATATAGTGTATTTTATATTTTATTCATAATCTTGTGTTATTTGTCTCTATATTTTGTAACATTGGTGGCGTTTAACGTAATATAGTTCGGTTATTGTGTACAAGTGAAGTGGACGGGAATTAATACTACAGAGCATGCACTCTCGACTCGCCACAAAAACTCCCTGGAAAATTCCAACAAGACGGCCACCATCTTGTTAGTTTATTGAAATTATCGCAAGAAACTTGTAATATCATTTTACCTACACGACATTGGCAGTAATAATCTACAAGAAGGTTGGTTACTTAAAATAATATAAAACATATCTCTATTCAGACATCCCGTCTCCCATGTCAGCAAAAATAAGCAAAGCATAGGCATGTCTCCTCTCCCTGCCTTATTCTAGTGGTTACGTAGCACTTAAGCGTGCCCTTTTAGAGTCACCTGGATGATTCTTAGCTACAGTTGATCGCGATAGGAGGCGCTCTTTTCGAGATATACCCCAAATTCTCTACCTCACGGCACCTATAGTATTTTTATATCTTATGTAAATCAATAAGTTGAGATTGGTAGAATACAATGTCTGCCTTCCAAATTCTTTAGTGCCCTAATTCTAACTAATAACACTATAAAAGCGAAGGCGTATTTGTTCACTTTTTTTAAGTATTCAAGCTTAACTACTAGACCGATCATCTTGACCTACTCGACAGTTGCGATAATAATCTACTAGAAGATTGGTTGTGAAAAAAAAAGTAACTTAGATGATAACCGTAGCATAGAGATAGTAAAACGTAGCGTTGCTAGCGATACAGAAAAAACGTTTTTCGGTATATATATTTATCGGTTACGCTTAACTTAAAAGAGTTACGATTAAAATATCGATATAAAACACAACTATAACTGTTGACCTGATAAAAAATTCTTTCAGATTATATAATCTGATTATCTGTAATAAGTAAGTAAGTAGTTGTGTGTAAGCTTATCTATATAGAAAAATGTTTTAAAATATATTATTTAAAAAATCGTTATTTAAGGGATGCTTATGAAAACCGCTACCACCAATCTTACACTTATTACCAACACACAAAAAATTAACTACGTGCTACGTGAAATAAATACACAGATAATACAAAATAATAAAGTGCCCTGTTAGTCACAGATTAAAAAGAGGACGACAGATTATATCCGATATAACCATAGATAAATATCGGAAAACCATAGGCGATAGTTGAATGTTAGTTTGAAACGTGAAAACCGAAATTTGTTAGTACTTTAGTGTGTTTTTTTTAAACGTACCACTCCGTAACCATCGTTGCTGTATGGCTGTACTGAGATGGACAGAGCTCCATCTTTTCCAATATTGAAAGTTCCTTTATTAATTTTTTTCGTAATAATATCGCTTAATATATTGTCATCGTCCTCACTCAAATCTATAACTTCCTTTAAAACGGATTTTGAGTTATCTTTCGGCATCAAACTGAGATTCTGAGACATAAATTCGTTCTTTGCGTCCAAATATTTCTGTTCCAACGCTTCAGTGTCTTCAGTCTTTTTGTCCGCCTCTACTTTCGACCAATCACAGCCGTTTATAAATTCCGATATCCTCGAATAGGATTCGATTAGTTTCTCTAGATTGTTCTCTTTATCGGGAGCTTTAATTTTCTTTTCTACAGCTTTCATCAGACTGAAATCGTATTTATCTCTCCGTTTAGGGAGATCGAATGCGGCTTTCTCAGCGAAATCTTTCATTTTATCTAGAGCGTTGTATTCCTCGACGTCGTTTTTCCACGACTGTTCTAGAATATTCTTTATGGGTGATTGATCTTTTGGACCGTTAACCGGAATGAGTGATAAACTAATAGGCGGCATTGTTCTATCTTTTTGAGTTTTTAAGGCTGGTCCCATAACGATTTCTGGAATTTTCCATTCCTCACTCTTGGGCACCGTTGGAAGTGGCTCTATTGTCAGTTGCGTTCGGTTCTTGTTGATATGCTGTTTCGAATGTCTTTGTTAATGTCTCGTTTTTTCTCGTGTAATTATTATCAATTAGATCGTTGACAACATTGTCAAGTTTCGTTCTTTTGGAAGAAGTTACCCCAAAGTAAAAGAAAAGGGTATAATTTACATAAATATATATAGAAAAAAATATAAAATTATTAAAACTAATAAGACACACAACTAAACTACTAACTAGAAGCTAAGATCCAATCGCTGTCTACGAAAAAGCAAAAAGAGATCGAATTTTATTAAGTTGGCAACCCCTAGATTCTTTTTGCTTTTAAAAAAAGAACTAACTAATGTGAGCACAATGTTGCCAAGCATCAAATTGATAATAAAATAATAAAAATAAAAAAAAAACAAACACAAGCACATTGATTTAGAGACAAATACGAAAATTGATATAAACTACGACCGAGTCAAATAGTTGTCTATGGTAATGTTACTTTTTATGGACAAAACAGCTTTCCTTAATAAACTTTTTTTTCATTAATTAACACTATTTGACTTGACCTTAAATTCCCATGCTACAAATTTTTAAATAAGTTTAAAAAAATAATAATATTAAGAACGCTCCAAATTAAAAGACCATTTATATAAATTGATTTTGTTTTTATTGCTGACAATCTTTAATCAAAATGTATATATAATATTAATTAACATTACTCAAAACACTGGAATGAATATTAAAAATGTGTAATATGAGAATGAAATTCTAACAACACGAGATAGTACAATAAAAAAATAGAAATATTAACCCCGTATTTACTCTGTACTAGACATTTACCCCATAATATATCGCTTAAGGTTACGAGTTACCTCCAATAATTGCTGGCTCCTGGCCTCTTTTTCCCTCTTAACGAGTTCAGCTTTTTCGGACTTTTCAAGCTCTCTGACTAGACGAGCCTAAGAAATAATTTAAGATTAATCATTTACTTTAGATTACTAGCGCAACATTCAATTTAGAATTTAGACTTCGCGTGGGCAAAATGGTTAGAACTTGCTACTGTAACATGTGATAGAAGAATGACTGTTAGACATTGAAGGTCTTATTTACAAAAACATTATAAAACAAGACTCAAACAATGAATCATTGCCCAAAAGAACGCCCATACCATAAAAGATGCCGAAATGATGATGATGAATTGAAGGTACGGTGTAACCAGAATTGATAAAATCCATAAGAGTAAATAAATGAGAACGTTGAATTGGATGTGCGGTGCAACCAGAATTCATAAAATCCGCAACGAGTAAATAAATGAGGATGCTGAATTCGATGTGCGGTGTAACCAGAATTGATAAAATGCATAAGAGTAAATAAATGAGGACGTTGAATTGGATGTGCGGTGCAACCAGAATTCATAAAATCCGCAACGAGTAAATAAATGAGGATGCTGAATTCGATGTCCTGTGTAACCAGAATTGATAAAATCTCTAACTAGTAAATAAATGAGGATGTTGAATTCGATGTGCGGTGTAACCAGAATTAATCAAATCCGCAACGAGTAAATAAATGAGGATGCTGAATTCGATGTGCGGTGTAACCAGAATTGATAAAATGCATAAGAGTAAATAAATGAGGACGTTGAATTGGATGTGCGGTGCAACCAGAATTCATAAAATCCGCAACGAGTAAATAAGTGAGGATGCTGAATTCGATGTGCGGTGTAACCAGAATTGATAAAATCTCTAACTAGTAAATAAATGAGGACGTTGAATTCGATGTGCGGTGTAACCAGAATTAATCAAATCCGCAACTAGTAAATAAATGAGGATGCTGAATTCGATGTGCGGTGAAACCAGAATTGATAAAATGCATAAGAGTAAATAAATGAGGACGTTGAATTGGATGTGCGGTGCAACCAGAATTCATAAAATCCGCAACGAGTAAATAAGTGAGGATGCTGAATTCGATGTGCGGTGTAACCAGAATTGATAAAATTCATACCGAGTAAATAAATGAGGACGTTGAATTGGATGTGCAGTGTAACCAGAATTAATCAAATCCACGACGAGTAAATAAATGAGTATACTGAATTCGATGTGCGGTGTAAGCAGAATTAATCAAACCCGCAAGGAGTAAACACGATGTAGCTACGGGATACGGGACTTCGCTGACAAAATGCAGAATAGTAGGCCAGCAGATTACATAGAGAAATCCACATTAAACCTTTCTTTTACTAGAAAAGTGAAGTGCTTCAAAGATATGAACGAGTGCGAGAATTTCCACTACAATGTCATGAACAGAGCAAATACAGAAGAGACAGAGGAAGAGAGAGGAGTGAGAGAAAAAGAGGGAGAGAGGCAGAGACATCAATATTATTCATTAATATAGGTAGATTCGATAATACTGACGTTAAAGCTTAAAAATTTATGTGAGACGTCACATATTTTACAATTTTAGACTGAAAACAGCAATACTATTACTACGCGATACTTTTATTTAAAATATTGTATCATTAATAAAACATTTTTGATTTTCATTACAGTTGAAGTTTACAATTTTAATACTTTAGATTTACACATAAGACTTCACAAAACAGTTGCCACTTATCACGCGATGAGACACTTTGTCAAACTCTTTTCACGTAATTTATGGATGGTCCTTGAATCACGCAATTTTTTTAAAAGTCAAATCTACTGATTTTATCTAACGTAGTTCTCAGAGAGCAATTGTTAAAACAAATACAAAACAGGATAAATGGGGTCCATAGTACCTGGTCTCTGGAGCGATGTGTGGCGTCTCTCCTGGCGTCCCTGGCGGCTTGCTGCAGGCGCGCCAGCTCCATGCGACGATCCAGTGGAGGTGGTGTCGGACGAGGACCTGATGCTGCAGCCAGGGCACGAGCCTCCTCCAACCTTAGCATTATAATATTTTTTTTTTTATATTCCACAATGTCGTCTGACGTTAAATGACGATGTGTTGGAAGATGGTATACACGCTAAACTTGGAGGGGGATATGTCAGCGCTACTGTTTCCGAGATGTACATTAAATTAATATGTGAACAAAACCCCGGACAAAAGCGAGTATACTATACATGTATTCATATAAACCTTCCGGAAGGAATTCTCTGAGCGATAGTGAAAATCGCATTAAAATGAATTGAGTACCTTAAAAGAACTAGAGGAACATACAGATAGACACAAAAAGCGATTTTGTTATATAATATTTGTAGATTAAACGTGAACTGGGAAATAATGACCTGGAAGAAACTTAGTTTAGATTTTTATTTTTAACTTTTGTTTAGTTTTAGTTCACAGACACTTAGACCGATCTAAAAATACCACAATACTTTCATATAATGTATAAACTTTTAACAAAAAAAAAAAAAAAAAACTACGATTTGTATAAGCACTATGCGTTTCGCGACGTGTTTTCTTGTCGTGGAGAAGTCGGGCAAGCGGTGTGGTGCGCATGCGCAGGAGAGAGTAAGTAAAAGAATAACATGGTTCGCAGAAAAAAATTTGGAAGTATATTTTTGCTTTCAACTTTTTATCGTTTTTTTTTATCGTTAAGGTAACAAACACCTGCAGACCAGAAATCGCGGGGTACCAGCTAGTCTAAAAATGATAGACAAATGAATGTAAATACCGTTTGGTAATCTCGGTCTCATTGAAGACTAACGGGTCGGCTATATCAGCGCACGGCTGCACGTACTCCCCGAGCACGGTGCGAGCGCTGAAACTGAAGTTGTCCACGCATAGTGGTGGGCATGGGTTCGATTCAAGAAACTGTAATACAAAACAATACCAAATTATCGTACATGTGCTAGATTGCAGTATTCCATTAACGTCAGGAAGAGAGGCGCATGGATGTAATTCCTCATGGAATGGTTCCATTATGAAATCACATGTTTCTTGAAATTTTCAAAAATCGAAAATAAATAGTAATTATAGAGAACCCATGTCCAGATCGGGTTTAACAAATGAGGAAAAGATATAATTTTAAAATTAAAAAGAAATTTTAAAAGGATCATTCTTAAGACAGTTATGTCGAAAAACTAAAAAAAAAAACTATGTTTTGAATGAGTAATCAAAAATATCTCAAAATTTACCAGGAGGAATATTTTTAGGGATACCAAAATATATCATAACAAAGTTGTGGAAATAACAAACAAAAAATTTAAACCATCCGATTTGGTGGGGAACGCCCCATATACAACAAGGAACTCACCGCGTGTAACTCTTGCGCAGACTTGACTTTGACTGAGGAATGTGGTTCGGGCGGGTTGTACGTCACGTCGCCTTTGATGCTGCAGTTACGCGATAGACCTTTTATCACGGTTACACGCTTCCAACCTACATACATTACACACATATATATATGGTCATAAAATCAAATTAATAGTAATAATTTTCATTCAATTGGCCTGTTTGTTAATAAAAACGATTAATGAAACATATCAACGTACATAATAAAATTCTCGAGATTCAAAAATAAGATCGAATATTCGGACAGTTTGAATAAATTAAGCAGTTTTTTAATAATGACACTAGTTCAAATTTTTTGACAGGCGAAAAAAAAAATTAAATTCTTTGAACAGTTCAAATATTCTAACAGTTTGAATAGTTCCAAAATTAAAATACTTAAAATATCCGAAGTATTCGTATTTTTCGAACAGTTATCGTAGTTCGATTGTTAGATTAATTTCAATATCCAAAGAATTTAAATTTTTCAAAGAACACAAATATACAAAAAGTTCGAAAAATGAAATAGTTCGACTGTCGGACAATTATCATTCGATTCGAGAGCACTAATCTCGCACTCTTAAAAAAAAAGTAACATACCTAATGCAAGGGGTAGCCGTAATTGCGCGTCGTTGTGCCTCCGAGGAGTGTCGCTCGCGTCCGAGTCCGAGGGACAGCTGTCCGACACGCATTCAGAGTCCGTACTCGCAGACTCGCCCAAAAGTGCTCGAAGCTTCTCCTACGACAATACAAACACTTCTTACTTCTGCCTCATTACTCACAATCTTAATCCAACAAATAGAGTAGCCCAATAAGACAGAGAATACAATTCATATCGTTTTAAAGTCGATCTAGACCAATGAATAACCTACAGACTGAGCAGTAATTTAAATTTCCTAAGTTGATTAATTAGAGTGGACATTTTTAATACTGGAATACTGGTAACACCTGGGAATCCCAAATGATAATGCCAAATACTTGACCTGGCTAATTGTACTAATCAATTTCTTAAAATTACTAAAACGGTTGAATAAAGTTGAGAGAATTGATATTGTAAATAGGGAATGTATATATATATATATAGTATAATACTCACCAAATCCGTTTCGCCGAGTAACTGCTGCGCTAACGCAGGCCGTAGTCCGAGAGCCCGGCTCTGCGCCAACAGCGAGGCGACTGTGTTCTTCTTGGGTTTGCTGACTCCACGACCGAGGTTCCTCGGGCGAGCTTCACGCGACGGCCAACCGGGAACAGCTGGTCATCATTATTAACCATCCGTTTATATCCTTAATTAATATTGTTAATGCGAAGGCGAGTCTGTTTGTTACACTTTCTCGCCTTAACTAAAAATACATATTGCATTCAGAAAAAAAGTACCTACCTCGACGAAGCCGCGAATCAAAGATCGATAATAGATATTTAAAGACATCGAATATTTCAAATATATGAATACAGGAACAGTTTGTAAAAATCATGCTCTTCCAATATTTTAACTGTTCAAAGAATATCGGACTATATTAATATATACAACTATTTGAACAATTTTAACTATCCATCAATTAATTATCGTTTGTTATTTGAAATAAGTTCTCGAACTAGTGCTACAAAAACAACTTAAATAATTCAATCGTTCAACTTACATTCACTATCTTCGCTTCCACTAGACTTGGGACGCGGCGAGTCCGCCACCTGGCAGTTCAGCTCTGGGACTACGCGACGTGGTTTCGCTCCTGGCTTGCGTCGAGCTATTATTATACAAAATGTTATATTTATATGTACGTAAATAGACAGCATCAAAACCGTTAAATACATCAACTGTCTCTGTTTCTCGGCCGTTTTTTATATTATTTTATTAGTACATAGTGACGACGTTTAGTGTTGCCAATAAAAAAAATAGGAAAGTTCATTTTTGTTTCTCAATATATAAAACGGAATAATTGTTAAATTTTGACCACTAGACAATCACTACGTTTTAAAACTAACCACTCCTAGCTGTTTCTCCCGAGTAATCGTTACACTAACATCATACTGTATGCTGTTTATTTTTTAGACAAAAAAAAATCTCACTATGAAAACACACTATATGTATTAACCCCTCGGCTGATTTTTTAAGACCTAGATCTCAAAATGGCGGATTATGTTTTTTTTTCTTATTATTTAAACGACATTGTACATTGTAAATATCATGGTTTAGTAAAAATATCGTAGAAATCAAATAATAATTTAAGCACTACCAATTGAGCCATCATCGCTTCAACTAATCAGTACTAATCAACGGGCAATGTGTACCTAACCTTAATAATACCAAAGGAGTTTAATTACCCTTATTTAACAATACAGACTGAACTAATAACGAATTTATATATGTATGTAAATAAAATTCTAAAGGTCTACATTTATGCTCGCATAAGGTAAAAACTACTTGATAGGCTTAGCTTTAAAAAAATAGTTTTGCTTCTTAGACCCTTGGTCATTAATTATCTCCATATCTTCATTTACTATAGAGACATTAAAATTTGAAATAACTACGAATTCAATAAACGTTCAGTGTAGTTTCTGGTCGTGGAAATGTGGGGCAAGCGGTATGGCGATTATATTTTTTTCTCTGTAGATAACCTGTATCATTAAGATAATAAATCACACAGACGAATTCGCGGACACGAGTTAGTTTATGTATAAGTTTGTATTAAGTCGTGTTACCATTTAATATACTCACATATCCTTTCGTTATTGGAGGAAGCGCTGAGGGAACTGCTTAGCGATGTTAGTCGAGATAACGCATCCGATGCTTGTGTGCTCGCTGCAATAAACAAACACCAAAATTTGAATTATGTTTCTATATATCTTATATACAAATAGACAGAGACAAAACAGTTAAATACATCTCGTTCTTCTCTTACGCAACCGATTTCCTCTTTATTTATTTTTTAAAGTGAAACTTCTTATAGAAGGGCTTCGTAAATTCTGATCCGAAACCTTTTTGTGTGACGTAATGTGGTGGCGATAAGCACCGTGCCGGACAGAGTGTTTTACTATTTCGTCGTGAGGGATTGGGAGAGAAGAAGAAAGATAAAATGTTGTCCGACGTATTTTATGAACGACCCCATAAATTTCGATGAATTTAGAATTATCAGAACATCTTCATTGATTAAATGATAAAGTTGTTCCACTTTTAAGATATTACGATTTTAATAATCACTACGCGTTCAGCGATGTGTTTTTTGCGTTGGCGATTTCGGGCAAGCGGTGTGGTGCGCATGCGTAAGAGAGGGGAAATAAACGGATAACATCTGAAGTGTGCGAGAGGCGTAGCGAAGAACGAGTGGGGATCATTCCCTCGTGGATCGTCGAAGCGTTCACATCTCTAAAGTTAATTTCTAACTATATTCAGTACAGGTATTATATCGTGTCTGTTGTATGAGATATACGCTTTTATTATTGATACTTGATGATTGGTCTTGATTGACTGATAGATTAAATGATCAAAATGACATTATACTTAAAACTTATAACTGTTTTATGTTCATGGCATATTTAATAGATAGAAAATAAGTACATACAACTTACTACATATTATACATATAAATGTGAGTTTATTTATTTGTTACGCTTTCACGCGTTACCTACTCAACCGATAACGATAAAATTTTGCATACACATTGTCAAGAGCACAGAAGAGGACGTAGGGTACCTTGTATATAAATTTATTACTATTCCCGCTGGATAAGTCAAGTCAACAATAATGCGAACGATGTTACGAAAAAAAAGCTAGCAGTGAATATACGAACGTGGTGTAGGCTTGAGGGATAGGTTGAGAGGTGCGTCCTCGTCCATCGCCGACTTCAAACCGAGGTCGAGAGGACTGTCCTCTCCCGGTGACGTCATCGACTTGCTGCTCAGGTTCACACCGCCCTCTATAACCAAACGTGGACGTTCAATGAATACAAGAAAAAAAAACCATCATCAATCATATCCTAGCACGATAAAGTGTCTTCCCTATTGAACCTGATTGAAGATTAATGCAATTTAAAACTAAAGATTCTCATATCTGCCGTACTGTGAAGGCGATGTGTTTGTGCGATTGTGTAAAAAATTATATGTGCATAAAAGCTGTGAATAGTGGTTCATATCAATATCAGATGTCATCAACTGACAGGGGAGAGTGGAAGAGGACAACGTGTTGCGTCGATAATACTTAGGTGGGGATAAGGGTAAGATTATGATGAAAGGTAATTTTGGTCACCTGATCCAACAGTTGAACCGGCGAGCTGTCTCTCCAATGCGGCAAGGCTGACGCCGCTCTGGCTGGCGATTGTCTGCAGCAACTCGCGAGATATGCCTTGGAAAACAAAACCAATGTACTCATACTAACTAGCCAACCAACTAATGTACTAAAGAAGAAAATGAGACCAAATCTTCCTTTTACACTACGACTGTGTTATGAAAACAAAATGGCAACTGAACAACTGAACGTAAATCTGTCAATATTTTTGAAAATCTCAGTTTTGTTTTCACTCTCACACTCTGGAGTTACTCATTCGCCATTTTATATGGAGGTTTTTAAACTATTTTATTTTTCGTACGATATTTTAAACCATTTCCTTTCACATTGAAAATCAGCGCTACAATATTGCCTTATCCCGCAGCATATAGCTGAATGGTGTTGCCAGTTGTTGAGCATTCCTATCTCTATATATTTTACTTATCTACTTGCATATTTATGTAAAAACAATAAATTATTTCTTTTCTTTCTTTTATATAAAACTTGTCGTGACAATTACAAATACAACATAAAAAGAATCAGTAGTCATATAAGGTGCAGCCGTTCGGAAAACCGTACTTCACAGTAAACGCGTGCGAAACCGCGACAAATTACTAGTATCAAGACTTTTCCAAATTCGATTTTTTCCCATAGAGTTATTCCACAATTTCATACGATTCACTTTCCTTCTCCTTGACGCCTTACATGACAATGTTATTTTAAGATCACAAAGGTTAATGATATTATGATTTAGGCGCAAGTATGAAAATAGTGGTAATTTCAAAGTCTGTTAAATGCCTTGAAATGAATGACTTACATGCTTTACAATATAGTCTAATGATCAAAGGGTTCAAAAATATAACAAGATTTTTACAAAGTATTAAACACCCCAATTTCTCCGTATTAAATCTAGGCCATTCCTGAAATAGATGTTCAAAATTTTGTACAGATCTGTTATCGCAAGAGCAGGTGTTATCATCGACATAAGAATATAAGTTACCTGCATAGTCGGAGAGATTGGGGGGCGGTGTCCCGGACATGGAGTTGTGCCCGGACCGGTCCGGTTTGTTCGGCAGCCGGATCACTTCCACGGAAGACCGTGAAGTCCCATAATCTTCCTGTAATAAATATATACATTTATTTTTTTTACTTTATAGTATAGTCTTGGAGCACAATCACACCTGGTGTGAAATGACTATGTAGTCCAAGGCGGTTAAATATGTTAAACCTAAGATAGGCTCTCACTTGCAAGCCTCACAGCCTTATGCCGAGACAAAGAACCGTTTGAATCCATGGGACATTACATCTCTCATATATTGCTGTTGAAGACAAATTTTGTACAAATCTTTATATATTTCTTTTATTTTTATTTTTGAACTGTGTAAAACTGTGTGCCGCGAATAACAAGCGCGCCACGTTACTAGTTGCAAGTACGAAAATATAAAAGGACCGTGGCAAGTCTATATCGGCACATGTAGTCCGGTGAAGCTGTAGAGAGGCCGGTCAGGCCAACAGTATAATCAGTTCGACAAAAAACAAAACGCCACCGGCTCGTAAGAAACGAATTAACTGAATTACTTCATTGTTAGTTTTTTTTTTCTTAATCCTGGAAAAATCACTAACACATATCGAGTAAATATCTTTTTTTTTTATACAAGACTTACCACTTTAGGTCGTTTAGTGGGTAACGGGGTGCCTCTATCCCCGGTGGAGGGATGCACCGACACTTGCGGGGGATCCAATGATATCGTTTTCTTGCGTCCACGGTTCGTAGAGCCCGGCGGTGCCTGCTTACAGATTCATAACCCGGGATTTATTTTACCACAAATATATATATATATAGACTTTAATATTACAGCGTTGAAACTGTAGCCAATGTAGGCTTGAAGATAGTGATGGGCAGCTAAAAGTGAACTAACTCTAACTGGAGTTAAAACTCATGTGTCATCAATTTTATTCCACCCACTGGGTTAGTTTTGTCGGCTGCAAACGATTTCTTTACACCTTTCCTAGATGTGTAAGCATGTAAAAGAATTAATTTACCACCAGCTAAATTAACCTGTCGGTGGAATAAAGTTAACGATAACTGAATTTTAAATCCACTCGTGGTTTTTTTTCAGTCTCGACCTGATTTTTTTTTGGATATGACGAAAATAAATTACCTGAAAGTTACATTCATTACGCATATTCCTAATATTCAAATGATACCTGTTTTCCTAACAAGTTTACAAGTGAGCAATATATATATATTTGTAGGTAGTGAAGTTTGAATACCTTAGGGCCTGCTAACGATGACGTGTATTTTATGATTTCGGTGTCTGGCGGCAACCTGACACCGCCGAGCACTGAGGACGGGTCGCTGCAACCAAACCAATTGACGCCAATAACAGACGGATCATCGTTCCGTTTAGTGTATCATTTGAAGATGGATATTCTTTTATACATCATTAGATACCGATGATGTGGCTCAGGGAGGAGGAGGAGGTCTTCAAAGTACCACGCTTGGTCACAGAGAAGAAAGGGCAATCCGTATTTATGAGTTGCTACATGAAACCTAGAGCGAGGGAGGGTCTTTTTTATTCATTTATTAAGGGCAACAAACAATTGAACTCAGATATACATATAAAAAATATTACAGAAAAATTAAAAAAAAAAAAACATAGTTATTAGAGAACAATCCACTCCGCCGCCCATAGAGTATGTACACAAATATTTTGATAGGCAGTTATTACAATACAATAGACAAATGATACTTAACTAGCAAGGTTAAACTAAAAATACAGCATATGAAATAAAATTAAAATTTAAAAAAAAGGAACAGACAAACTAAACTTTCAAACGGTCTTAGCATTTACTACGGATGGTCAGCAAGGGGCTGGAAGGAGCTGGTCAGGAAGGGCTAAAAAATGTTAAACATGGGTCACATGGTGTGAGAACGTCCCTCTAGCTACCACCCTCAAGTGGATAATCAGTCACCAAGTACTTATTGATGAGTTCCTTTCGGAAAAAGATTCGGACAAAATCGTTTCTATTATTTTTTTAATCTTGTGCCTTCAGAAGTTCATCATTTATAAAAAGATTTGAAAAATTATTTTTTTATTGTAAAGAGGATGGCATTTTAATTACCTTACATTTTGAACACCAGTGACCAATGTGAAATGTAGTTACTGAGATATTGGTAGATTTATAACAGTCCTAGAGTAGGTGGTTACCTAACAATGGTCAAGGACGTTCTCTGGAGCTTTTTTATTTCGCTTTTATTTTTTGTTAAAATTCTATTGGATTGGACTGTACTTTATCATGGAGTAAATTGGCATTTTGTCGATTTACAAAAAACACTTTGATTAGAAAAATGTAAATTCACATAACTCTGCATCCTTGTAAGTCTGGTTAACATAGATCGGGGTATTATGGTACCGAAAATTATTAAGGAACAACTACATTAAACGTGTGAATTATATTTCTATAAAGCTTTCAAAAGACTTATAACAACTTACCCTCCTTCCAAAGCAGCACTAACAGAAAGAAAAACATGCTATTGGTATATTCAAAATTGTGATAAACAGGGCCGCATTTCGGGAAGAGCAACAAGGGGTTACAGTCAGTCATTTACTTCTTAAATTACACAAAATTTCACCGCTAGTGACGAATAAAGTATTCTTTTAAACCTCAAAACGTAGTCACAACCCAAATTAAAAATCATTCGTGACGTTTAGTTACAGAAAAAAATATACTATAAAATGCAATGAAAACTTTTAAGATCTGGATGGTAGTTACCGATATAATTGTGTACAAACAAAGAGAGAAAAAATCTCTTCAGTTCTACAATATTAATATAATTCTCTAACAACGACTAAATTCGTTAAAAGTTTACGCTTTATTAAGCTAATATTTTTTTTTTAATATATTTCCGTTCACTTTATTTATGTACATTATAACTTAAGCAAATCTAAGCTACAACAAACTTAAGTGACAGTAATATCTCACCTGAGTATAGTATGAGGCAGGCCAGTGAGAGAGTCAATACCAGAATGTCGGTCCTTTTCCGAACCGGGCATTCCGAACGGATATAGCGGAGACATATTCTGAAATAAATTCAAATGTTTCATATACTCTTATATTAATGTTATAGTTCCACAAATTATTTTTGTGAAAACTTTTTTAGTTTCGTTATTATTTGAAACGCGATAAAACGAAGAAGCGACATTAAAAAAAGACAAACATATACATCTAAAGGATTTAACGTGTGAGAGAATGAGATAGAATACATTATAAAGTGTTTCTTATATTCGCGATCTCCTCATTGAATATTTCACTACATAATACTTGCTCTGGTTCGAGCCTATTACGAAGCCTTGAGAAAAGACACCATAACCAGAGTGGAGTATTATTTGCTCATATGTTTCGTTTATATGAATATTTTATCATTTTTGGAAGATTTTTCTTTTACTGTGTGAAGTGCACACATTATTTTTATCACGAATATTATAAGAAATCATCGTATATTAGAAATCAGAACATATACTCATATTTTAATGAAACAAAACGAGTCGCAAATATTTACTGTAGAATAACCGCGCACGGGACCGCGGGCAGTTTCAGATGAAAGATATAAACCTTCGGGAAGAAATTTGCCAAATGACAGTAAATACCGTATTAAAATCTGTAACCCAATTTCGGAGAACAAAGCGTACTCACAACCGAAGCGTCCGAATGGAGTTCTATTCGGAACAGCGAAGCGACAACGAAGAATAACAAAAAAAAATTGAAACAGACTGCAATTACAGCATTATAAGGTAGGAGTGACGATGAGTCCATTTGATTATTGACTGTACCTGTATAAAGTGAGTTTCTTTTGAAGAAAACATTTCATTAATTTACAGGCATAGCAAAATTATTTCTAGAAGTAATGATCATTAAAGGGTGTTTACCTTCCCCTTAGCGGCAGCAGCTACAGCTGCGTGGTATGCACCATGAGCTGCCGCCTGAGCTAGCATGAGGTCGCCACGTAACAGAGCCAGCTCGCGGTCTTTACCCTTGGAAGAGCAGGAACCGCTTGACTTCCCTTCAATCAAATACTTTAATTATTACCTACGCATAATACGGGATAAAACTCAGAAATATGTGGCGAATAAGAGCAGTATTCAGAAGCTGTCGAGGTTCTTTTCCCACCTACTCATAATCAGTAATGTAGATAGTTATCAAGTAATTTTATTAAACAAAATTAAAAACTGAAAGCAATGATAGCTCAGCTGTAGTGCGTTCGGACACAGTCTCGAACAACATGCGTTGTAATCCTACAATAAGCCGGCTCTTTCGGTTAAAGTAACACATCGTACAACTTTTTTATCAAATGCCCGTCAAAATCAGACGTTAAACACCTGTGGGTGTGCTCCAGCGGTTGTACTTGAGAGCCAGTCCCCCCTCTAGCTTTAATGTGTTTACCATCGTAGACCACATGGTCATTTAGAATCAGGTGAGATCGTGGTCAAACGTTGACACAGAAAAAAGATAAAAATAAATCAATATAAATAAGTGGCGTAGTTAGAAATGGTGGCACTCGGCATGAATATCGTAATGTCACTTAAGGACATGAAAATCAAACTTTTGAGGCACCTAGAACAGAGAAATTTAAAATATGTAACTTCGAATGAAAGATTTTTGTATTTATTCCTATAAACAAATGCTAACAACTTAAATAGGATTATATTGGGCGATTGTATATGTACACCAGTCTTTGCAAACATTTGTTACATTGTTACCCCCAAACGGTTGGGGATCGTATATCCCCCTCCACTACCTTGCTACGGCACTGGGTTGTTCAAAGATCAAAAATAGGTAAGACTGACTAGTTTGTGATGTTGGCGGTGTGGGTTGCTTCGGCGCCGACTTGGACTGATGCGGTGCCGACACCAAGCTATTGAGAGAGGCCAAGCTGGATAGCGAGGCTTGGGAGTGCATCGTCGATGGAGACGAGGTCTTCGGGAAGCCGTACGACGATCCTAAAAATAATCAAACAGCTGTTAAAGTCTGACTATGATTCACAACTGCATAATTATATAACCATTGGACACCAAGTTTTCGAATGGCCACAGAGTGAGTTTGAAAAGTTAATTTAGATAAACTTGACTTAAATCCTTACAGCAGTTAAAAATTAAATACAGATATAAAAAATGAGGCATTTAAACTCATACTCCGTTTTAAAAAAAAATCGAGAAATCCTAAAAAGGGTCTAAAATCGACTGTGTTCTCTCCCCATTCAAAATTTCTTGGAAAATGATGTTCCACCAGGGGGAGCCTGTTAACGCGACTTTTTTATAGAATAGTTTTTAATTGAATCTTTTGAAATCCATTGTCATAATTAAATTCCAAATAAAACAACGTATTCTTTTCCAGTTACATCAATTGGTCACGTTGACAACCCAAATATAGTTTTATAAAAATGTATTCCAAGTAACAACAGTTGTATACATAATTTTATTTATTAAAACGTATCACAAGGAACAGCTTTGTTTTTATTATTCAAGATTATTCAAGAACGTTCTGTAACAATTATTTTGTCCTCATGTAGAAAATTTGTTCGGTTGTTCGTATCGGAGTGTTCTGGGAGGCTACATTCGCAAGACGGTTCAGATTTAGCGTTTTATCATCTTTGATCATTCCAAAACTAAAGTAATTTTGGAAAAATTATAGCGCTACAATTTTTTATTATTGTAAACCTGGTGAACTTTATTGGCAACTAGGTCTGCCTTTGTAATTTGTCAAACAATTCATACGTTTTGCAAATACTATATACAATCTTCTAAAATTAAGTATCCTCCACCTTTTGGAGCAAAGCATAAATTATTTATATAAAAAGTTAGGCTGGGTGCGCAGACATGATAGTTTCATCATTTCATATTACAGGTACATGACATACGACTAGACTTAATGTGTCGTGGAAAATCCAAAGTACTTTCAAATTGTAGAATAACCCCTTCAATTCATCAAACAACTAGAAATTAAAATTGCCCGTAAGGATCTATTAATAAACCACTTAAAAGTAGGTCGTCAGTAAGTGTTGACTACTGAAGTACCATTGTAGTACTTTACCGCTACAAAGCAGCAATGCTTATGCTATTTCGCGTTAAGGACATAATTGACAATATTATCTGGAACAAATAACCTAACAATGATAGGTATAACATATAGCATTTTTTGGATCTCTTTATATGTCATGACTATCGCACGGGGAAAAGTTACGTAACATCAAACGGATTGCTTACCCAATTTTTTTAATGAAAACTTCATTGGACACATTGAGAGTAACTCTCTAAGATAAATGCAATATATAAAATTGTTTATCGAAACGTTTATGACGCAAATATGGCAGAGAATAGGTACTTAATCACGGAAAGAAAAGGAAATAACTATGTTATTAATTGAGAGAAGTAGATGCAGTTTACAATTATTTGTAACCACAATGAATAAAGCTATAATTGTAATTACTACTCTGCTACTCCTACTATTGCCAAAAATACTCCATGTAATTTTAAAAAGTAACGCAAAAAAACACTAATGGTCACTGGTAGGAATGAGTACGACGTTATTTGCTTCGGCAGTCAAATCTTGCAAAATCGTTACCACTCCAGAAACAGTCATATTAAAAACACATCATCCGATGACGAAATTATCACATCTGTACACCCGGCTTTAAATATATATAATTGCAATGAATAGCAAAGCTGAGATACGTGCCCCACTCACTCATGTTCGGCTGGGAGGCGTTGCTGCTCGTCGAAGGGCTTTTGTCCTTTGTCGATGTACTCGACGACGTACTGCTTCGACCTGACCTAAAATGAACGATCTATATTTTAGAAACAATATTATTTTAACAAGGTTACTAACACTGCTTGCTGATTTTACTGGTGGCCACAATCACACACGTATAAGGGGACCGTCTCATGAGTGCAGTTGCCAGGAGAAACTTTAACAATGATTTGTTGCAATTATAATATAAATAGCATTATGGTGACTAGCGAACAAGATGACGTGGTCAAACGAGTATTACAAGGTGACAAATGTTTTAACTGGAAAGTTCAACGAAAGAAATATTTTCCTTCACAATTTATGCCATTTCTCTTTCAAACCTATTCAAACGATGTATCATTGGTGATAGATTCAACCTATAACAAATAATTATTGACCTAAAATAAGATAAACGCAGAAAGGCTTCAATAAGTAATTTCGAAGTTACACAGACATAGGCCATTATTCATTAACTGTAAAAGTAAGAAAGGATGATGATGGCCCAGATGCATTTGGGTGTCGCCAGTTACATGGATTATAACGAGTCTGTGCTTTCAATAGAATAGTAAGAAGAGCTATTATGTTAGTTAATTAGTGAAAATGTCACCATGTTTCTAGCAATTTTTTTTTTTTTTTGGAATTGAATGACGCTGTTGGTCGAAAGGGCTATTACAGATTCACCGGCCTTAAGCCTTAGCGATTGTGTTGAGACGTTTGTACTCAAAAATGAATTTATCATTTCAAAGTATGAGAAGTCAAAAATTATTTGCAACAAAAAAAAGTTGTTTGTGTAGTAAAACTTACAAAGCTTTGCTATGTTGAACTGTCAAAGCGCAAAATCGCTTGAATATTTATGAAGACACATTGCACCCGTGCAAAGCCTAGTCGTCAGGTCGCGAGTACAAAAATATATACAATTCTTTCTAGTTACCGTATAGTATAATTTATTACCTGTCGTTACGGCTAGGTGGTTTCACAGGCTTGGCCTGTTTCATCCCAGATCCTGATAGAGCGGACAGGGCAGCATAAGGGTCCCCTAGGGGTGGAAAATTTAATCCTGACGCTTGGAGGCGTGCAAGATAGTCTTGAGCTGCTAAATGGGAGGCCATCGACCACCACGCTGCACCTGAAATTATAAAACTCAGTTTTATTACTATAATTATCACGATGAAGCCAACTTCGAATATCGGAATATCTTGTATATGAGTGAAATTTACGATATTTTCTATTTATTTATACTAAGCTCTGGGAAGCGATTATATTGCACCTTATAACAATTGCAGTAGAGTTCAAGTATAATTTAAGGTTTTGAGACATCAATATCAATAGATAGGTAACAATAAAACGAGCCACTATAAAGACAATTTAATCACGAATTAATATAATTGTATATGAATTAGAAAATAATGCATTTTACTCTTTCTGCTCTTTCCAGTTGTCAGGACTGTAACCACAGAAAAGAGACGGAGGTTATTTACTCGGATGAAGCTGTTTTAAATTTGATTAGGTACATCAGCGGTTGGCGTTAAGAGACCAAAGGTGATATGTTAAATCCTGACCTCACAGTGTACAAAAGCATCACGATGATATCAAAGGATGATAATAGGATATTTTTAGAGCTCCATAATTAACTACATACCTTATTTTAAAATATGTATATATTATAGTCAATATCAGTGTGCCTATTGCCAAGCATCTATACAGAATCACTTCTTCAAGAATACGGTCCTGTCAGCGGTGATGTATTGTTAATTTATTACGGTAACCAGTTAGGCCTGCTCCAGAGTGCAGGCGGGGGTGCGAATGCTTACGGTGGGCGCGTTTAGTTCAAATGGTCGCTTAAGCATTATCGGTAATTTATAGAGAAAATTATTGTCCTATCTATATTTAATTTTCTCACACTTAAGGCTCCTCGAGACCATACTATTTTACTCAGAATAATTTAGCGAAGAAACAACAAGTGTGTCCGAAAATAACAAGTTTATTAATGCTAATCTTTGAGGAGTTACGAGTTGCCTTAGTTACTATTAAAGAATAATCAAGAGTACTTTTGATATAATATATAGGTAATTCCCCACTTGATCACATCTCCAAACATTAGCAATACTTAATACTAACTTGCAGCGGGATGTAAACCGAGTGAAGCGGCCTGGTTTGCTGCGACGCCGAGCGTCGTCGGCGGTGGGTACCGCGACCCGAAACCAAACAAGGCAGCTTGCGCTTGAGCCTGTGCTTGGGCGGCCGCGCCCCCCGCTGCTGCGCCATCTCTGCCCCAATACGCTGAAAAGAAAAAAAAACTTCATGAATATACATACAATGCATGCCGAGGACCGTTTATTACATACAGTACAGTACAGATTATTACATCATCATCTTACCCTTATCCCACCTAAGTTGGGTCGGCACAACAAGTGGGACATGTTGTGATGTATGATTTGGCTTAATTTTAACGTTCGACCGCCTGCCTGACATCAACCCTCCTTGGGATTATTTTGTAGTATGTAGTACCATTACAGCTTAAATTACAGATTAGGTACAGTGGATATACATATTTATGGGCTGATGATCAATGAATGCAAACAGTTTTAATAAATTCTCCTATTCTTTTTTTTTTCGAACTGACTACACTGTTGACTTGGCAAGGCCTCTACAGTTTCACCGGATTACTAAGGGAAGCGCTTAAGACACTCACCCGATTTTATATAGGCAACCACCAGCTCAAGGGCGCACGGCACGCCTCGGCTTGGACTGTCACCAAATATCCCGAGTCTAACTAAGCTAACTATTATTTCATACATATATAAATTCGTGAAATATACACGTGTACCAATCATGTATGTTTGACGAACTTATACATGTATCTTGAATCCGAACTACTAAGTTGATCTAAGCTAACTCCGTTCGAAAAAGGAATTAAAAATACAAACCCAACCACTATGTGTACCTACATGTGTGTACGTGCACGTGTGTGGGGTGATCGATGTTGTTACTCCTGTTCCTATCGCTCAATAGAGAGTATTACTTGCTTTGTTAAAATTTACTCTACCAAGCGTAATAACAGCCCAACAAAGTATATTTGGTAAATTGATTTTATACTTCTTTTAGATTATTTTTATAACATTTACAAAGTTACTGTTCTAATACCTATCATATACCTATCTTAAGATTTTAAAATAAATTCAAACTTCGTAATTTTTAATAAAATGAAATTATTTAAAACAAAAATTAAAAAAAAATGATGATGATGATGATGATGTCCTCCTTGACGTATCCGTCAACGGCGAACCTTGTTATTTTCGGTAATGAGAGCGAATGTGGCTCGCGAAACCAAATTTAGTTTTAAAGGTACGGTTACAAGGCGCACAGTGTAACTGACCCAAAGAATTCAAGGTGTAGACATAGGAAGGCTTGGGACGGTTCTTTGCGGTGAGGCGTTTTGCATCGAGGTCGTTTAGTCGATGGACCTCAAATCTTTCTACAGCCTTTTTAACAGAGTTGCGCCATTCTGACCTCTGTTGCGCAAGCTCTTCCCACTTCTGCGGAGGTATGTTACATGCCATAAGATGGCGCTTAACCACATCTTTGTAACGAAGGTACTGCCCCCCAGGCTTGCGCTTTCCATGTTTCAACTGTGAGTAAAATACAGACTTAGGCAACCTAGAGTCACTCATGCATACAATGTGGCCGCACCATCCCAGTTGGCGAGCAATAAGTATCGACTCTATGCCACTGAGCCTGGTTCGCCGAAGGATTTCTGAGTTGGGAGTATGATCCTCCCATTTCACACGAAGAATTGATCGCAAACATTTCATGTGAAAGACGTCAAGTTTCTTAATGTCGCTCTTATAAAGACACCATGTCTCGGTGGCATAGAGCAATATGGGTAGTACAATTGCTTTATACACGGCGATTTTAGTGTGTTGCTTCAGGTCATGAGAATCCCAAACTCTGGTCCGTAGTTTTCCGAAGGACCAGGCAGCTTTCGAGATCCTTGAGGAAATTTCAGTCTCCAGACGGTTATCGCAACGAATGTAACTGCCCAGATATCGGAATGATGGTACTTCATCGAGAATCTTACCCCGCAGAATTATCGGTGCTGAGTCTGCCGTGTCACCACATACTGGTTGTTTTAATACCTGGGATTTAGAGGCACTTATGACTAAAAAAAAATACTTATGTTCCGATTACATTCGTGTATCGCGTTAATAATATAAATATATGTAAACATAACATCTTATAACATAATATCTTATGTATATACATTATCTCATACGTGTTAAAAACCAGTTGGGATAAGTCAATGAAACATATATACCTAAACAAGTTATAAGCAAACAAACATTCAATTATAGTTCATTTTCTACAGATAATATCAAAACCAAAATCAAAAATACTTTATTCGATTTAGGCCCTAAGAAGGCGCTTATAAACGTCAAAACTATACCACCGGTTCGGAAAACATCCCAGTCATCGAGAGGAACCGGAAAGAAACTCGATCGGGTTTATCTTTTTAACATACAATTATATATTTAAAATACGTTACAATTGTTTGCACAGAGAGGAGTCAATTCCAGACATCACCATCGTTCACATATTGATCCACTTCTATAATAGCCCTTTGACACCAAAACCCGCTTAACATGGCACTTAAACTTTATAGTCTGGCAAATCGGTAATATGCTTTGGGACTTTTTTATAAAACCTAACAATATTACTTAAAAAACTGTTACTGGTTTTACTGAGTCTAAAACATGGAACGACCTGTTTGCCACAGTTTCTAGTCTTTAGATCATGCCTGTATTTTACGTACTCCAGCTTTTCAAAGTTTTTGCGAACATACATTAAATTATCAAGAATGTATTGTGGGAAGGCAGAGTTAAAATACCGAATTCTTGAAACTTAGTCTTTAATGATTCGCGAGGTCCCATATTGTATATTGCTCGAACTACCCGTTTTTGCAATAAAAATATGGTGTCTACCTCAGCTGCTGTCCCCCACAGCAATCACAGCATTATCATAGAATACACTTTAGTTTTAGAATAATCTCCTCTCCAAACACAAATACGAAATCGCGGTGGCGAAAACGGCGACCATCGAGACAGATAATCCATCGCAAGTCTTCACTATTTAAGTGACCTGTAGCCCTTTCGACTGGTAGGTTTACACTGATTGCTCAAATACCGCGATGAATCACAAGAGAGGCACAACGACGGTGTCATTATTATCTTACTCATAGCGGCAACGATCCTTTCGGGTACAGACATGAAGCACAACACACCTACAGTCCTGGTCCATCGTCCATCATTCGCAGCTCTGAATAATGCCTTCAATTCGGGCTTACATTCAAGAATTAAATACAAAACAAAGTAAAAATATAATTGTAGTAAACTAAAATGGGTATTATATAATATTACATCAATACATATTATATAACATTACTTTTACAAAAAAATAAACCGGCTTCAATATCAAGAAACACTAAGGAAACAAGAAGACACTAAAAATAAAAAAAAAAACTGAACTAAACTATTACATTAATCAAATTAAATAAAAAATATTAGTATATGCGCTATCTAATAACATGTCTGAAGTGGGAGCACACGGGAAGCACCAGCTTTCAAATAAAGAAAAAGTCATCAAAATCGGTTTAACGAATCCAAAGTTATGAGGCAACAACATAAAGAGAAAAAAATACAGACGAATTGATAATCTTCTCCTTTTTTGAAGTTCGTTGAAAATTTTAAACTGTACTTTAAAAAATATTGGTAAATTTCAGTTACGCTTATGGGTGTTTCATTACATAATTTTACTATCAAGTTTCGCACTCAATATCATCTAAAAATCTTAAAAACACTTCATCATGCGTGGTATACTCGTACAATAATTTTATATAAATTAAAATATTTATTTGGAATAGTTTCATAATGAATTTATTCGTTTTTCCATATTTATTACATTTATATTTGATATAAACAATTTAAAATACTAACTAGTTCCTTGAATAGTAAAATAAAATTTGACACAAAATACGACAAACATTTTAATTCCTTGAGTACAAACTAAATTTTAATTTGTCTACGATAAATTAGTCTCTTAGTGTATATAAGATATATAATTATTTACACATACTTACAACAGATGAACGGATTAAGGTTTTCTTTTCATTATACTTATTTTTTATTGTCCTTTTATTATAATTTACATAAAAGCAACGAACATGACAAGACAATTTTAAAATGCAAACTTACCATGTTACCATGGCAACGGTTAACAAATTATTGGTTACTATGGCAACGGTAACGCGCAATGTAAAATAAACTCCCCACCATGCCAAAAGAAGTTTCAATTCAAAAAACGTAAAAAGCTCTCTCCTATGCTTATCAATCTCATACTAATATAAATCGCGAGCAATAACCAACGTGTACAAAATAAATCCTTTTAATAAGTAGGAAACCGATGTATCCGCGGTAATTAACGCATGTACGAGTACAAACAAAAATCAATCTTATTACATTGCTATAAGATATGAACACACCAACCTAACTCCCATGATTAGTGTATATGGAGGATAAACGATATTCAACCTTATTACAAGGTAATAAAGTCATCGCCACGTACTTGGAACTGTGGGTGCGGGGGCAGTGACCTCGGACAAGTTTACTTATATGGTATACCGACACGCGAGAACAGGGTTGTCGCTAAGAATCGTACGTTAATGACTTCTTACCTTCACGTTTATGGCATTTAAATAAATGACACATTTGAAGAACCTCATGGAATTAATACACTAATATAATGTTCGTATTTTGAATACCTGAAGAAATAATCTAAATTCGACTATAATTAAATGACATATACTTATACATAACATTGTTTTTTTTTGCTTGCGGCTTCGCACTCTTTAATGTAGGTTTAACCTATTTCTCGGAAATAATACTTTTATCTGGATAAAAGGTACCCTAGATCCTTTTCTGTACCCATAACAACGTGTATGCAAAATTTCTTAATGGTCAGTTCAGTAGTTAAGATGAGAAAACGTAACAATCAGACAAACTCACAAACGCATTTATAATATTATAATTAGGTTTATAAAACGTAATCATTATTGGAATAACGCACTCCTTTTCATATACGATTGAGTACGCCACCGACCCGACCGCTCTTGATGTCGAGTCAAGCCGAGTAAACACGATCCATCGTCACCGACCCGAACGAGACGTATTTTTCGTTCACTGTTCAATGAGCCTAAAAAAGTTATCCATTGAAAAAGCCGAGTACGAGCAGTTTATCTATATAGGTGGTACAGTCATTGGCAATCCTTTTGACCTCTTTCAAAGTGCATAGAACACAAATCTAAGTATAAATATGTTACATCGAGACAAGGTGGTATATTTCGTAGGTGGTAGAGCTACGCTGAAACTATTATTGGTTTCAGAATGAATGGGTCGGCTCGCCCGAGGTAGTACCACCCTCTCACAGAAAGCCGACGTGAAGTAACAGTGCTTGCAATGTTGCGTTTCGTTCGGTCAGTGAGAGCGCCGGAGGCCCACATATATTAAAAGGTCGGCACCGCACTTGCGACTCCCCTGGTGTTGCTAGTGTCTATGGACGGCGGTGATCACTTACCATCAGGTGACCCACCAGTTCGTTTGCCCACTATAATATTTAAAAAAAGACAACTTAAGGATAAATAAATACCAATTTTAGATTCCTATAATAATATTTCAACTTTCTTTTGTATTAAACTCTTGACTAAGTTACGCGCAAGCCCGAACTTACGGTTACAGTCAGAGGAGTCCGTAGATTTTATTGCTTCCCGACATATCTTAGTATTAGTTCCCGTAGATTTATCTAAAATTAAAATTCCCACGGGTATTTTTAGCCATTAGCGAAAGCGGGACGTGTTTTGCACGAATCATATATTTATTATACAAACTAGTACGATTACTTGAATAAACACATAAATCTTAGTTCGTGTTCGGTATGTAAGACATATGGAAAGTGGCATCTTTATGACTTCCGATACTGTTCGTTGAGTTATATTGGATAAGGTGCTCGTGCACCGATATTGCTAATGAGGGAGACAGCAATATATATTATACTAATAATAAATATGTGGAGCCCAAAGTTTTTGAGGTTGCCAATTTGTCGCTATGCAAGACGAGAATATATTTTTTATTTATTTGCATATTTTAATAGAAATCTGCTACTGTAATGTAAATCACATTTCACCTGGCAATTCTATATTATTTAAGGTCTTTTTTAAATTATGGTATATCATATTAGCTGAATTCCGGAATTTAAGTGAAAAATTTATTATCTGAAAATAAAATTAAGGTTAATATTTGAACCTTTTTACTATAGTTTAGTTATGATAACTAGAAAATTAAAAAAGAGATAAAACCGACTTCAGGGAAACTCTACTCTAGAAAAGTGCATCAGAACGCCTTTGACTATAATCAGGTACAGGAATTATGAAAAATTGTTCTATTATAACTTCATAATTTATAATAGGGTAACAAACATTATAATAAAAATTAAACATACTTCAGAACTTCCACCCTTTTGAAGTCTGCTAATAATCAATTTACAATCGCTTATATTTATGACTTTATTAGTTTCTGCCCGCGGCTTCGTTCGCGGTATTGTAGATTTCACCTATCTTTCGGGTACAGTATTTATTATGGATAACAGCAACCTACAGGATATAAGTGAAATCCTTTTCTGTACCTGTGACAATGTGTACAAAAAATATTTTTACTTATATTTCTTAACAATATATGATTCCGATAGGTGACGCTGATATCGACATCTAGAATATTTTTTTTTTTTTTCCTTCTACTGCCTAGCGTTTTTCCGATTTGGTGCCAGGGTCCGCTTTCCTACTTAACTTTCTCCATTTTGCCCGGTCTTTGGTATCGTTTTCTGTGAGGTCATTCTCCTTTATGTCCGCCACCACAAAGTCCAGCCAACGTTTTTTGGACCTGCCGCGAGATCTAAACCCTTGTACTGTGATGTTGAGACATCTATTCCCGGCCTAATCTTGTGGCCTGCGACTTATGCAATCATACCAGCAGAGACGACATTCCTGCAGCTTATCCGCGACATCGCGGACTCCAAGGCTGCCACGGATGTGTTCGTTACGAATGTGATCTAGCCGAGTAACACCACACATCCATCGTAACATCTTCATTTCAATGACGCGTAGCTGCTGTACATGCCTACATAGGACTAGCCATACAAAAGGACCGGTCGGATGATAACTCTTGTACACTAAGCCTTTTAACTTCACCGGTATCCTATGATCGCATAGAACGCCTGTGACATCTCGCCATTTTGCCCATGTAACGCTTATCCGGGATTGGACATCGTGATCCATTGAGTCGGACTCGTGTATCACAGACCCAAGGTATTTGAAACTGCTGATCTTCGCGACGCTTTCGTTACCTATACCTAAGGGATCGGGGCCCATGCAACTACATGCTATATACTCAGTCTTCGCACTATTGAGTGTTTGACCACCGTTATCAAGCGCACCATTCCATTAGTTTACTTTTTACTTCAGTCTGTGCTTATTTCCAGCTGTCAACGCAATGGCATCAGCATACATCATTAGCCACGGCGATAATTCGTGAACCTTCGCTGAAACCACGTCAAGCACCTACGCTGAATAGAAAAGAACTCAGGGCCGAGCCCTGGTGAACACCAACTGTGATTGGGAATAGACGAGTATCTCCAACGGCAGTCCTCACAACGAATACCGAATTGTGGTACATGTATCGGTTAACATCAATATAGGTTTGTAGGACGTTTTTCTCCTTCAATGCCCTCCAGAGAACTGAGCGCGGTACACAATCGAAGACCTTTTGCAAGTCAAGAAAGGTCATGAGCAATGGCTTACTCTTCTCCCTGTAGGCCTCGACCAGCACTCTAAGGGTAAAGATGGAATCTATCGAACTTAGTATCCGGCAAATCGGTAATGTGTTTTAGAATTTTGTTATAAAACCTAACACTATTACCTAAAAATATAAATCTACATTAACGCGATCTAAGTCGGGAGTAAAAGCTAGTTCTACATATAAATATTACGTGAAACGCCAACAAGATTTACTCTGTGACGACAATTCAATATTACTGGCAAATATGATTCATGGAAATACAAACTTAATTGTAAGTATTTAAGATTCAATTTAAGCTGTGATGAATAAAATCAATTAAAAAACTATTAACAGAAAACATTAAATTGTTTTATGTATAGACAAAAAAAAACATATTAACAATATTCGTGTACAATCAATTCTCCTTATTCGAGGGGGATTTATTACATAATTATACCGCGAACACGGAAGCCATGATACGAAATGGTATTTTGTATGGAATTATTGGAGATGTGTTTCCAAGTTCCAAAATAAAATAAAGATATATCAGAATACAATCGATTTATTGAAAATAACACTTAGATAACACGATGGTTTATAGCAGTGTTTTTCAACCTTTTTCATTACACGATCACCATTTCTTTTTTTTTTTTTTCGAACCGACCTACACTGTTGACCCGGAGGCCGCTACAGTTTTACCGGACTACTAAGGGGAGCGCTTAAGGCACACACCCGATTTATTTCAGGCAACTAGCGCAAGGGCACACGGTGCGCCTCGGCATGGGCTGTCGCCGAATGTCCCGATCTAACTAAGCTAGCTAAGCTATGCTATCTCATACGATATGAATTCGTGAAAAATGCATGTGTAACCATGCATGTTTCACGAACGCATATGTATATTTTCTGTCTGACTACTCTAAGTGTGTGACCTAATTCAGTCCGAAAAGGGCAAAAAAAACAGCCCACCACCATGTGTGCCTATGTGTGCACGTGTGTGGGGTGATATGTTACACGATCACCATCAGTATCTTACCCTTATCACGCCTAAATAAGGCCGGCACAACATGTATTCCTTTTCCCCTCTTCCCTGTTAGATGTCATCTCAATATTATTAGGCTCACTATACTAATGTATATAGGTTTATTATACTACTTTATATATATGCATTCCACCCATCGTTCAATACATATTTATACGACTTAGGTTTGACTATAAAACGTGTGAACAGGCAATAGTAGCCGGAAGTAGGAGTGGTTCGTTGTTCTCTTTAATAATTGTTGGTAGTTCGTGGCGTTGGAATTACCTAAATTCATTTAGCTGTTTTTATTTTTTGATGTATTTTTGGATAAAACTACATTTAGTATTATAATGTGGGCACCTCAGTCACCGGGTATAAAGCGGTCGAACATACAGTGTAAACGGCAGTCGACGTTGAAACACGGAGGAATACGCAAGTGAATAATTGGTGGACAGATTGTTATAGAGGGTATTTTGCTCATCCTTACCAATCCCTATAATATTTACACCTTTTATACACATATAATTCTTCTCACAATCCATCCACATCTATTTCGGTCTTCCTCTATCCCTATATCCGTCCACTTTCATACCCATAACTTTTATAGTTCTACATGACCTTCAGCTCTTCTCACTATATATCCTGTACCATGCTAACCTATTACTGTTCACCTTCTCAATCTTAACTATTCTGGTTACACCATCATAACATTGGCATATACTACATATATGGCGATACTTAAAACACGACATAAAAATAATAGTAACAAAGTACACGACAAGCGTGCAGCCAATTGTTTACTTAATAAAAAAAGCCTACAGACCCGCCTACAACTTAGTGCAACTTTGAACTTAATTCTCGTAAACAAATATCGCCTTATACACCTGTGCAAAGCCGGGGCGGGCAACTAGTCATATATACAAATCGAGACAATAATTCCCGAAACATTCGGTAATTCATTAATAAATGAATATTCCGTGTCGACCGAAGAATCCGGTTCCATTACGAAAAGAATCGACGCTTCTCTCATCTCTACCGCGACTAGAGAGTGGGTCATTGACTCCGTGACGTCATCGATGATCTTGACCTACCGCAACGTAATCCGGCCGGTGATAAGAACTTCATGATAAAGCTGATTATTTCGCAACTATTAATTATGTGAGAGGTTGGAACATTATTGTAATACTTATACAATACTTTTATATATACATACAATGTATATATAAATCTATATAAACTATATGTATAATAAATAGGTGGAGGCAAAATAGTTTCTCTTTTATTATTTTCAACCTATCTTTTTTTAATAGCTAGCTATTGTAGAAGTTTTGTTTTACTAACATTAAAAAAAAATCCACACGTTCGTCTAGTCGAAGTCATTATTTATAAACTCTCAATAAGCTTCACGTTCCGTACTTTTACAAACTAAAATATTCGTACAATACAAAATATAGTATCTATCGTTTAGAAAAAAAAACAGGTGTTTTTTACCTGACAGACCTCTACAGCTTTACCGGACTACTAAGGGAAGCGTTTAAGGCACTCGCCCGATTTTATATTGGCAACTAGCTCAAGGTCGCACGATACGTCTCGGCTTGGACTGTTGCCTCTTATCCCGAATTTAACTACTTATATAATATATTGGCAAATAAAATATTTTGAATTTAAAATCGTATAAATAGTTCCAGAGATAACCTCGTACAAACAAACTTTTCTATTAAATGGCAACTAGTGCTTCTCCATTGGTCGAAATTCAATCATAATAAAGTGTACTAATGTTTGGTCTGAAGATGTTAATAATTTGATATTATTATCTGTATTTCGTTATGATATTTTTATTTTCTGTTTGAATTCATGAGGTAAACATGGTTGGTACATATGTATATATGACGAATTCCTATATGTATGAATAGTTAGTTTAGCTTATTTAGATTCAGGATAAGAGGCAACCAACGCCGCACTATGACTGCGGCGGTAGGTGTGGACCTCTCGCTGCCGAGCGCGGTAAAGACCATACTCGGCAGCGAGTCTATTTATAACGTAGTAACCTCCTTCTGCGATGAAGTTGCTCGCAGAAGGAGGCGGCGGAGAAGGCCCGCGAGCTGGATTCTCGGAGCAGCCGTCTTCGCCAACGAACGGCCGGCGGGAGGAGGGGGCGTTTTGCTCGCCTTCTTCCACCATCTTAGCCGGACCTGGAAGGTTGGGTCAGGGGCCCCAACTTCCCATTGCCCAGGTCAGGCGGACGGATGAGATGACCGGTGTGTACATGGTCGTCTTCAGACAAAAGCGGGGCCCGGTGGCGCTCTTTGACGCCGGGCCAACCGCTGGGGCGGCACGATGAATGCTACAGAGAGCTCGTGCCGCCCCAACAAAAGCTATGGATGTACACCGTGGGGGTTTAGTGAGTAGGAGTCTTACACTCGCCACCCTCTCCCCAGGAAGGGTGGCGTGTCCATTACGGATTTCCCCATATAAAAAAAAGTTAGATTCAGGGTAACAGGCAACAGTCCAAGCCGACACGCATCATATGCCCTTGAGCTAGTTGTCAATATAAAATCGTGTGAGTGCCTTAAGCGCTCTCCTTAGTAGTCCGGTAAAGCTGTAGACGCCTATGCGGCCAACAGTGTAGTCAGTCCGAAAAAAAAGATCTAGTACCTAGGCTTAGATTAACATGAAATAAGATACAGGTGCAAAGCTTACATTAATCGTATAATATTATTGAGTGTAAGCGTCTGGCTTGTTAACGTTTTTCCATTTACTTAGTTATTTTCATACACGTACATATAATACCATTTTTACAAATAACTTTACAGAAAAAACTTAATTATCTTTATTACTTGTTTACTAGCATCTTCTGACCCTTATCCTACCGAAGTAGGGTAGTCACAAAATGTTTCCTTTTTCGTCACCTTTTATACACACACAGGTAGTAGAGCTACGCTGAAGCTATTACTGGTTTTAGCATGAATAGGTCGGCTGGCCCGACGCGCGGGGTAGTACCACCCTCTCACAGAGAGCCGACGTGAAGTAACAGTGCTTGTGCACTGTTGCGTTTCGTTCGGTCAGTGAGAGCGCCGGAGGCCCACATGTTTAAAAGGCCGGCACCGCACTTGCAACTCCCCTGGTGTTGCTAGTGTCTATGGACGTCTGTGATCACTTACCATCAGGTGACCCACCTGTTCGTTTGCCCCCTATAATATAAAAAAAAAACACGCGTCACTCCTCATGTCATTTCACCGATACTTCAACCAACCCGTAATTCACTTTTCCTCTACTCCTATAGTCATTCACCTCACATTTTACATACTTTTATTTACCAATTAATCTTTGACTTCTCTATCACTGGTGCTATTTTCATACTTCCTCTAATATAATCATTTTTATTCTTATCCATTCTAAGTTATACCACACATCAATATTCATATTCGTAATTTTGTCAAACGAAATCTTATTTTCTCTGTCGCTTACGCAACTCAATATTCAGATCCATACATCAGACAGATCTTATAATGATTTTATACTGTTACATCCCGTATGTAAACCTCGTTATAAATTTAACAAATGATAGAATAGTCCACCGTGGGAACAAGACACAATGGTTCTAAAAATATATTTGTCGAATGGTTCGAATAATGACGTCAGTTTATCAGAGTTTCCCACCGTCCATTATTGAATTGGAATTGCATATTCTTTCGATTCCATTATACTATAACATTTGTCTCTAACTTCACCCGGTAACAATACATTTTTCTGTACGTTTTAACGGGGTACATGTGTTACCCGAGACCTGTTACAATATGGATGTCAACACACTATTACAAAAATTACGTAATAAGAAGCACTATTATATAAACAATAGCTTACCACCGAACAGACCGGCGGCGTCGAGTAGACCGTCAGGCGGCGCCTTCCCTGCCGCCTCAGCGCCATCTGCGCCCTCCTTGTCCATAACACACCTGGAAGCAACAAACAAAGGATAGTTCATCAACAAGATGGTTATACAAAAAAATAAATAAACTTTCGTCGCATTCATTACCGTTGTCATGTCGCAGAGGACACTTATCCACAATTTAAACGGCACATTAAGTTTGCGAAATTTATTTTCCATTTTGTTTATAGTAATACAAAAAGACAATTAATAGTAAAATAAGGACGATCCTCACAAATTACGGTGTGCCCACCCCGTGACGGGAACTGTGTGACGTAGCGTGAAAATATTATTCCTTGTAGTACGTACGCGCTTATGTGGGAGTAGATTTTCACCCTTCACGGGGGGTAAGATAACGTGAATGAAAGAATGCGGTGGTGGTTCCCTAACCACTCGTATATTATTAACAAATGTTTTTTTTCTATTGAAATTGTTTTCCATATTAATTTTCCATTTATAACTAAAAACAAAAGTGCAATTGGCAAGTAATTAATTAATTAAAGTTTTCTATACTTAATTTCGCTATAATTTTTATTTTCTTTTTCTTTTAGTCAAATATATCCATATTTTCCCCAACTACTCACAACTAAAAATTTTGTTACATATATGTAGGTATATAATAATATATGTATATATATACTAGCTTTTTTAGCTTTTATTCGCTACTTCGCTCGCTTTAATGTAAATTTGATATATGCCTCAGTAACAATACATTTTATTAAAAAAATATATATATCATATGTCCTTCTCTGTACTCGGGACAGCGTGTATGCAGTATTTCATGATAAAATGCTGAGTAAAACGTTGCCCGGGTTCAAAAGGGGCATAGAGTATCTCCAAATAAAAAAAGGGCTGTAGCAGAGCGTTAGTTGAAATCTATTAACCCCTGAACTGTCTAAAACCATAAAGGTTTAAGTTCCATACATACGAATGTAGAGCTCATGAGACACAAGTCAACAGACTGTTGGCAGCATAAGTTTAACAAAATACCAGATTTATTACAAAACTTTGAAAAATATATATTCGCCATTTTGATTAAGTATTGTAAAATTATAATTTAGGTGTAAATGTATTTTAAAAAAATATTTCATATGTACGAACCTTTTTTTTTATAACAACATGAAATTTACAATGTACGATGTCGTGAATTTAAAAATATAAAATACAAAAAAGTAATCCGCCATTTTGAGATCTGGGTCTTAAAATATCAGCCGAGGGATTAAAGCGATCGAAGCTGTGAGCAATAACTGGTTTGTAATATTAGCAAGGACGTTGGTATATGCAAAAACACCAATACGGTTTGGCCGACCACCATGAAAGTTGACACAAGTGGTATTTCCATGAAAAATACTATTAACTGATATTCATTTTCTTCTTCTTCTTTATATTTTGGCTCCGTCACGGTTTGTGCACTAGCCAGCGTCAAGTAACAAGATTTTGCCAAGTCAGTGTCTTGTGATAATTATAACGTTCTAACAAGATGGTGGTTTCCTTGTTAGAACTTTCCATGGAGTTTTGGTGGCATCTCAGAATGCATGCTCCGTGGTATTATTTCCCATCCACTTCACTTGTGCATAATAACCGAACTATATTACGTAAAACACCACCAATATTACAAAATATAGAGTCTAATAACACAAGATTATGAATAAAATATAAAAACCACTACATGACAGACTAAGATCCCGCCAAAAACTCGATATTCATTTTACTAATATTCATACAAACCACGTCCTGACAAATGCAAACAGAAGAAACAAAAGAATTAGTCAAATAAGTGCGGCGCAGGTCCATTTTTGTACCTAAGAAAAGAAACGTCACTACAACCACCATAACAATCAATATGGCATTTTGATATGTAAAAGTCTGCCATTACTTTACTATATTTTGACACCACGAAACATTTTTTTTTTATGTTATAGGGGGCAACCGAACAGGTGGGTCACCTGATGGTAAGTAATCACCGCCGTCCATAGACACTAGCAACACCAGGGGAGTCGCAAGTGCGTTGCCGGCCTTTTAATATATGTGGGCCTCCGGCGCTCTCACTGACCGAACGAAACGCAACAGTGCAAGCACTGTTACTTCACGTCGGTTTTCTGTGAGAGGGTGGTACTACCCCGGGCGAGCCGACCCATTCATTCTGAAACCAGTAATAGCTTCAGCGTAGCTCTACCACCTACCCATTTTACTAGTTTACTTTATAAATTAAACACGTCATTGACATGCAAGACTCAAATCTATGTAAATAGGAGTAGATAAGCCACTGTTCTTAACCATTATCTAGTCGTGCTACAATGCGATTTTATAGGAGTAAAACATATCGAATATCCCAGAACCCTATCTGTACGCGTTACACTAAGACTAACAGTCGTTCGCGACTACGTTTGCGTTTGTATTTTCATAGAGGACTATATAAGATATTTATTTAATTTTAAAAATAGAAAAACTATAAAACACATAATTTTTACTTTCTAACTGAATTGTTAAGTACCAATTTTCATTAATCTAAATTCAGACATTATAAATTTTCATACAAACTTTCATCACCTCTTTCACTAACTTAGGGGTTGAATTTTCAAAAATCCTTCCTTAGCACTCACCTATAGTGTAACAATAGTTTGTATACAAATTTCATGTCCCTAGCCCCAGTACTTTGGGCTACGCATTTAGTTCTTTTATATGTAAGAAAACCGAAAGATGGATTTCGGATTAATTCATAACCACAAACAACCAAAAACAGTCCTAACGACATGTTTCCCTTTTTGTAGTAGTACTCTATAAAAAATCTTCATTCATGAACTTCGTTCATACAAGCATAATGCAATAAGGAAGCCAGCCACATCCCCACTGAGTAGCCCCCCCACCTAACACAGCTGACAGGGAGGCACACGGTCGCTTGGGTATGTACTACTGACATAGTATTAAATATGTACTTTTAAATAATCGTACAATCAAATCAAATCAAAAATACTTTATTCAATTTAGGCCCTAAGAAGGCGCTTATGAACGTCAAAACTACCACCGGTTCGGAATACATCCCAGTCATCGAGAAGAATCGGCAAGAAACTCGATCGGGTTTATCTTTTTAACATATACTTATATCATTAAAATTCATTATACATTACAATCGATTTTAGTGGATGCACAGAGAAGAGTCAATTCCAGACATCACCATCGTTCACATATTGATCCACTCTATAATAAGCCTTTGACACCAAAACCCGCTTAACATGGCACTTAAACTTTTAGTCTGTATTAGTATTTTAACAATACAAACGAAATATTTTAGCCACCTCTGCATAAATTCGACAGCGAATTCAGTTAGTTTTCAATTACAAAACAATAACAGTAAATACTGAAAATGAAAACAAAATTTACAATGATATACGAAAATTATAAAACTATTGCTACAGTTTTTGGCGGGATCTTAGTTTGTTATGTAGTGACTTTTATTGGAACGGAAGTCCGTAACGCGGCTTGCTGTAGGAGTTGGCTGGTAAAAATCGTCACGGAACGATATAAAGTTATGCCCCATTCATCATGCGACTTTCTCTATCTCGCTATCTTACATGTATACGAGTGTTAATACTATAATCGAAATTTGAGCAGACGAGAGACTTGCGATTCCGGTTATATAACCTCAATACTGTATACGCAATATATTTTTTAACATTTTTTACTTAACTAGCAGGACCGGCGGACGTTGTCCTGCCTTAATAATATATATTATAAATTTTAATGAAATTTTATACACGAAATGTAATTCCAAAATTCATAGTTTATACAAATCATTACTATTAAATTATTTTATTGGTATAAAATAAATAATTACTACATTTAAAAGACCAGCGGAACCGTGGACAGTTGCTAGTTTATCACAAAACTGTATAAAAGATGGTCGCGTTATGAGATCCTCGTCTCGCTTGCACACCGCACCGCTATAAGATTGAACAAAGCGAAGTTAATGTCTACTTTGTGTAACTACTCTTACAATGCTCCAAACACGAGGTCAAAGATTATGTCATTTTGTTAGTTTTTTTTGTTACAGACACGTCATTTGTATTCTTGTGAGACTTTTTCTATTCCGTTTTTGATTGTAAGTACTATTGTAAATGATATGTGTCTTATTTTTATATATATATATATATAATACTTCTGTACGTGTGTATATGACAGAACTCCTCGTAAGCGCCTGGACAGATTTTGTTGAACTTTTTCATGTGTGGATTCAAGAATGGTTTAGATTCACAATTGGACCCCGTAGGTGGCACTGCGATCTGATTCTAGGATTTTCTTTTATTATCAAACAGGACAACGTCCGCCGGGCCGCTAATTTAATATAAAATCTAAAATAACGTTTATAATAGAATAATGTCTGGAAACTTCGATAACCTTCTTGATGTTATAATACGACCTATTTTGTGTTACTTATTTAAAATATTTTGTGACGTTTACATAATTTATATTGTTCAATTGTTGAAGTATACATATAGCCACATGAATTCTAATACTATAAATGCTAATGTGAAAATATTTGTTTGTTACGCTTTCACGCCTTAACTACTCAATATATCATCATAAAATTTAGCATACACATTGTCAGTGGTACAAGAATAAACATAGGGTAAATAACCAAAAAAATTGTAATTTTTTTTCTTTAATTTTTTAAAAAATGTTTTTTTTTTTTGTAAATTTGATAAATCCAAAAAAATATGTACGGTTTCCAAAGAATAAATTAAAACTACATTATTGCCAGGGAATCCACGACCAAAAGCTAATATTACATCATTATTATATCAAACGATATGCGAACATAGACTCGGAACACGAAATATGCAACAAATAGTTTTATTTACCTCATTTTATAACATTTCACACAAATGTTTAGAAAAAATTCCTTATTATCTTAATATATTACACAACGAATTAAAACAAAACCATTAAAATGAATATAAACGTAAAGCTTTATAATAAAATTATGAGAATAAACACAAAACATTATCAAAATCAAATTATTAATTTTTTGCTGGACGGTAATTTGTGAATTTAAAAAAACTGTACTCCGAGGTAAGAAGGACTTAGGTGAGTCTTTTTTAAAATATACTAGCAACCCACCCTGGTTTTACACGGGTATACTAATGGAGAAATTGAGACAAGATTTTCCTTTCACAGTTCCACTATGTATAGTCCGCGTCAAACTTTTTGACCGCTCTGAAGTAGATGCGCCGAGCACAAATGTAGGTATCGGAGGGACGTGTAAGAGAGGTGAGACGGAGTAGGATTAACCGCGCGTGTTCCTCACCCCCTATTGCACCTATTCCCACATATATTTTAACGTGCGTGCTAGTTACAGTACAGTCGCATTCAGAATAGTTTCGTTGATTTCAATTACATAATGTTCCTATTTTCGTTTTTTCCTTTTGGCGTTGATTATCTTCGTTATTATTACAGCGCTCATCCAGTTCGAAAAATAATATTTCTATGGCAACTGTTGCTCCATTATAAATAAATGTTAATTACAAATTATTTATTTAATACTATTGCAGCGACATACATAATAGCTACACAGTATATGCTACTAGATATAAGCTACAGACAGAATCAAATACTGTAAAAAGCGGATGATTCAATTAAAGTATGCGATTACCTAAAACTTACCGACCAAGTTGGGATCAAATATTATTTCGAGCTAAAATTATAACTGGCAACTACATAATTGTTGTTTATCTATTACTTTATTATTCACCAACTATTGTTAATTACTAGTTTTTACTTTTATTTTATTAATCCAGTAATAATTTAATTTTAGAGTGTCTGGTCTTGCAAATAGTCTATATGTATGTATATGTTGTATGTATGTATAGATTCGCTTAATTGAAATAAACAGGTCTTCGCAAATTAGCTATCAAAGCCTTTAAAGATTACCCAAGTCATATCTTCATATCACATATAAAATCTTTTGAAATTAGCAGCATAGTGACTATACTGCCATACTCCTTTTACTTAATATAAAAGGCAAATATCTACTTGAATCATAACAAATTAAAACATATTATATTGTATGTATAATACCGAGACAACTTAAGGATTAATAAATATCAATTTCAAATTCTTATAATAATATTTTGTCTTTGTTGCGTATTAATCTCTTGACTGTACTATGCGTAAGACCGAACTTGAAGTTATATACAGTGCGTCCAAAATATTTGACGCGGACTATACATACAATTACAACTGAATATCAATGTGTTCGTCCTATTATATTAATATTTTCCAAAATCTACCTGCTGTCTTCTGTCTCACTCAATTTTTATATAAAGATTTAACCGACAAGGGAACACCCTTTTCCGTATAATATTTCAAACATATTCTTTCATACAAATGTTGTCCCGATAATTACAGACACAACAAAAAACAATTAGCCAAATCGGTGCCGCTGTTCTGAAGTGATGCAATTACATACAATCGGCAATTGATTTCTATTCATATATATCACAGTATATTGCAAAAAAAAGGTATTTTGATTTAATTTAAGACATTCAGTTATAAAATATACTCTTCATACGTTTTAATTTGTTTTTCCGGTATTTTAATTATCTAACTAGCATGCTAATTATACTCAATAACCACAATATTCAGCGAGATAGAAAATACTTCATCAGTAATATTAACACAATTCTATATTTTATTTCATTAACTAGCTTTTGACCTATCTCTTGAGAACAGTACTGTTGTCCCCTTGTTTACTTGTTTTGTACCCCTTGCAACGTGTATACAAAATTTTGTAATTTTTCCTTTGAGAAGTTTACGCTTGAAACCGTAACAAACTCACTTTCGCTTTTGTAATGTTAATAAGGAAGTATGGACAAGCCGTGTCTTCGTAGAGACAACCGCTTCCATTTCTACCTACATCCGCATCTGCGTTGTACGATCACCGGTGGTCACGGCGGGCGGCATGGCGGCAGTTCACTGACCCCCTCATTGTCTCAGCTTTTACTTCAGTTCGATCACTCAATAGCGGCTATACACAATTTAGAAATTGTTAATAGACATCCATTCCGTGAGAGAGTTTGTTTGTAGAATCAGGTATCTTATGCACCGTTATTTGGTGACGTTATGGGTTTTGCTCAATCCATACGATCGATTGTAATAATGGATTTATAAATAATAATTTTGAAATATTTTTTTTTTCTTGTATAAAAAAAATTCAGCATTACATTTTGAGTATCTAAATTGGACATTGATTGAAACTCGCCCCGGCTTCGTATAAGTGCAATGTACTAATTAAGGTGGCGTTATAAGAATCTTGTACGATTTAGATCCATTTCTCTTCCATCATCCATATATTTACATACAAATACACAGTCAGAAGCTACGTAACTATTTTTCCACAAAAAAAAATCTGATTTTTGTTCCGCGTATTTTTAATTTATAACTAAAGCAATAAAGATTAATACCATATTTCTCATAATAACGTCGCAAATATCCATTTCTAATAAAAGATATATAAGTTATATAAAAGATAAAAATGATTATCGCGGGATATCATTAGGAGACAGATATATACTTCTCTTCTCTGTAAGCATTTTTTAGATGCCTCTCATAAGGTTTACCCAGAATTATCAATATTACGAACCTGAATAATTCTTATCTCTGTCGTACTGTGAAGATATGGAATGCGAGGAGGCAACTCCCGGCCAGTGTTTTCCCTCCCTCTTACGATATCAGGTCCTTCAAACGATGCGTGATGAGGTATTTTTGCCGGTCGCCATGATGACTACGAATGACGTTGGTATTTAACACCGACAGTGGCCGATGTTTTTGCACTGTACCGCACTTTCCATCAGGTATTGTACAGTCGTTACTTTGCCGAAACATCAACTTTAACGACTTGATTAGAATACATGGATTTTTTTTTTACTTCATATCGCAGATAATAGCCGATTCCCGCCCGCTTCGTTGAACATTAAAACAATTACAAAAAGTTAATCGAATCCAGAAAATGAGTATTCTAGAATCATCTACGAATAATTCTGCATCGGATGGTCATAGACCCATGCCGAAACGTTTAATAGTTTTCACATTAGTGAGCCTCAAACGAACTGCATTCCCATTATAGAGAGGAGTAAAACCTTATCTTTACTAATATAATATATACGAAAGTGAGTTTATTAATTTCTTGGCTAAGTATACAAGTAATCATCATTTAAATTTTGAATACACGTTATCAAGAGTACGGAAAAGAAAAGGACATAGAGTATATTTCTTGGTAGCCCGGTGAACCTGTAGAGGCCTTGCCAGGTCAACAGTGTAGTCAGTTAAAAAAAAAAGTATTTTTCTTACAGAAAAAATGTACCGTTCCAGTGGGATAGAGGTCACAATGTACACATTAACGCGAGCGAAGCTCCGAGCAAAGTCTACACTGTTAAAAATTTCTCTGGTAAATTTTACAAGAAAAGCTATGTAAACTAATAGGCAAAACGTTTGTTCAAAATTATAGTAGGTATAGTAATTTTACAAAACATGTGAGTATTCGTTATTTTAAAGACTTTACAAAACAATTTTGTAATTTTACAAGACATTTTTGATCAGTAAGGTTTATAAAACAACATTGCATTTCTTGAATTTTACAATACATCTTACTTAATATTCTTAAAGGAATTTTACAATCAAGTTTTGTAATTTTACCATCGGTTTTTGATCAGACAAGTTCGTAATGTATGTAATTACGAATAATATAAGCAGCAAATTTAAACTGTTTTAAAAAAAAAAATTACTTCATTGAATAGTGAATTTAGCAAAAATTCGTAAAATTGTAACGGATATCATATTTTTACTATGAACGTTGCAATAAATAGATAAACGATTTAAAGATTAGATTTATAGAGAAGAAGATTTGTAAAAACAAAACGAAAAGTTTTGTTATTTAAATTACAAGACTATTTTATAATTTTACAACTCATTATAGAAAATTCAATTTGAATAACTTTTATTATACACAACTACTACATTGTAAATTTACCAAACGTATCTCATTTATACACGAAATCGTAAAATTATAATGCGTTATAATATTTTTACCATGACTTAATAACAATTTTACAAACAATATATTGTACTCTTGAATTGAGTAACAGAGTAGTGTAATTGTAATAATCATCGTTTTAGTAAAAATATTGTAATTTTACAAATATTTTTAACAGTGAACTATAAGATCATATGCATATATTACGTAGACAAACTTTTTGGAAGCAATATCTGAATGATAATTTAGAAGAACAAAGGAAGTACAGACAGACAAATAAAGCGACATTATTTAATGACATTTTACAATAAGTTAATTTCAAGAAACAATATCGTTGACGGAATTTCAAGTAAGTACAATCTAACAAACTAAACTGTACAACAGAAACACTGATGTAATAATGTTTTATACTAAACAAGTCAACTATACCGACCTATTTACATACGTACAATAGGAAAATGAACTGTATTAAACATGCATGTAGGTGGATATTAGCATGTGTTTATGGCGTACGGTGGGAAATCGTATTTGTCGAGTTTCTTCTACTGATTCGTGGTAATTTGTTATAAAGGGCCGATTTATAACAAGTTTATTGTATTCTAGTTCTGGTATCTACTTCGAGTCCTCGTTAATGTTTATGAACGCTCTGAGTATAGCTGTGTAGAACACAAATTCAGGTATAAATACGTATTACGCTACAGGTATCTAATCGACACAATTCAAGGATAAATAAATACCAATTTTATATTCCTATAATAATATTTTTTACTGTAATATGCGCAAGCCCGAACATAAAGTTATATTCAGAATAGTGAAAAAGAATGACGTGAGAACTTTATACAATTGTAAGTTACTTTCCTAATACGATTCTTTTTTATATTATTGTATCACGGCAAAGTGACTGCACTATACCTGTTGTTAGGCACGGTACAATCCAAAAACAACGGCGACGACCGAGAGACAACTAGTCCATCGTCAGTCTCTGCACGTTACGCTTGCAGGACCCCATATCGTAGGAAGGAGGGAACACACTGGCCGGGAGATTGTTGGGAACTTTTTAGTTCGTACCCAGATAGAATTTATCGTATAACTGTGGACCAGCGCGCATGTTTCGGTTGTGGAAAGGAGAGGCAGGGATTAAATTGAATAGCTCTTCAGAACGCTCAGCGTGATACAAACAATACAGATTTTATAAAAAAACTACTACAATCCTGTGATTAGCAAATGTAGCTAATAAGGGGTGTTTTTTTTGCAGTAATGTGGTGCTATTCTACGTTAAAGTCTCCGACTACAAGAGTAAGTACCCTTTTTTACATGGGGAAAACGGATATCCACCTCGCCCAGCAACAATGGGCAAAGGTGTGTTATGTCCGATTCGTACAGGATAAAACCTCATGGCCTCACACATTTTGGCCGGGGAGCAGGGACTGTCTTACAGGCACTACGTCTGCTCTTCCGATTAGTAAAGATCGCTCCTAATGAGCCCCGACTGCAGTCTGAGGGAAGAAGATCGTAGACCTCACGAAGGGATGGGTGGGTATTACGCTCCCTTGATGAACTGTAGGAGTCTTATCGGCATAATGCGCCTCCACCACATGGGCCTGTGCACTTTACAAGAGTACCCGACGTACCAGTTCAAAGAGTATGATTAATTATACGAATAAGCTCACATTATGTTATGAATGACGTCATGGTTTCCAACCAATCTCTTAACCCGAGGTAGACCTCATGTCTTCTTTGTCTTTGCTAATTCATGACATGATATAAATATTCAGCGATATATCATTGTCGGTAACAGTATTTTCAAAAATTCATTACATGTCGTAAGTGAAAGCAACAAGAAAATGTAAACAAAATATAAAATCGCAATAAAAAAAATAATCTAAGAAAATGCATCAGAACGTCTTTGACCATTTATATATCTGGTCTTAAATTGTCATACACCAACTAATATTTCATTCACTATATACATTTTCTATTCGATTTTGAGTTCCCTGATATATCTTCCAAATTCAAGATCCAATGATAATAAAATTAAACCGAGATCCACATGCAAAATACCTCTTTCCATAAAAAAAATAATTTCCCAAATCAGTTTCCAAATCAATAAAAAAAGTACAACCGAATTGATAACCTCCTCGTTTTTCCTTTTAAAAACAAATAGTATAAGATGTTCAATTTGAAAGGTCTTGGTGTCATACATACTCCAAGTAACAAGCCCGAGGACTAAAGGTCAATAAACTAATGTAAATTGGACATCATTCGCTAGCACCTGCAATGTATGACTCACTGAGTGCGTGTTGTGCATAAATGAAGGTCAAATCGCTGCGGAACATCCTTAAGCAAATATTAAAAACACTTTAACACAAAATATATCTAACTAGAAACAAGGTCTGTGCTGCGATTTATAGAATGTTGAATTACTGTTTAAGCGTTAAGTTAACCTGTTACACGACTGTTGCGTAGGAAGCCCAACACGCAACTGAGCCCCGCGGCATTGTACCCCGCTGACATAGACATTTACAGTTCGGCTCTTCTAGATAATTCTTGATTCTTTTCGGGCGACGAGCTCGTCCTTGATACCACGCGACCCGCTCGCACTATTACTTCCATCTCACTCTAGCGTATTCACTAAAGGGTCGTTCACAAAATACGTCACGCAAAATTTTATCTTTTTAGAACCCCTCGCCCACTTTCCCCACGATATGTCACATTTTCTGCGACCCCATATCAATATTGCGTTACGAATTTTAGATTACATGTACAAATATATACCCCAAATAGTTATATATTTACAAATGTTAAACAAATTAAAACAAGGGTGGGTGCTTATTGACCATACGAAAGAGGTGACAACTTCTTTATGAAAACTACAACACAACATAAAGCCAACGTCACGTGGTGTTCCCAGGCGGTCACCATCCAAGTATAGACCCTTCCCGACGCTGCTTAACTTCGGTAATCGACGAGAGAACCGGTGTTTTCACACTCTACCCGACACAATTACGCCCACCACTTTTCGCCACACATAAGGCTGCAGATCAGAATTTAGCCCTGCCATAAAAAATTTCACTTCAAAAATCGAGAGAACAATTTGCAAAATTGTTTGATGAGCTGTGAACGGCGTGGTTCCTTAGCGTCCCCCTTATCACATCTTACAGTAAACGACACCATAAGTGCGAACGCATTTTATGTACGGCCCCTAACCGACTACTTTTACACTCCTAGAAATTGTAGTGCGAAGTTAATTATAATAGAGGCACGCTAGGATGGCCGTTTTGATACATTACAACAGTGACGTGAAATATAGATTTATTTTCGAAAAACATATAATCAAATGCTGCTTTGTTTTGCATTAAGCATTGACGCGAGTTTGCCGAAGATGGTAATTGTGCTGGCCAGCGATCCTGTATATAAATATATATAGTTTCAAATTTTAAACAATATAAATGCCGAGTTGTGTTAAGTACACTAATAATTATAATTAATTGAGGATTCAGTTAAACGGCGCTGATTATTTGTTTGTTTATCACTGTTTGTTCGCTGGTCTATATTATATACTCGTACTTACCTATATTCGTAGTTCGATATATTTTAAAGTATATAGTTATACATATCCATATATAATTTAGAATTTTTTATACTAAATTAATTTTGTGGCCTAAAATTACACATTCGATGTATTTTTAGGGCTAACAACTGCACATCAACTATTGACAATAAATAATAACGATTTATATTTGTTCCTTCTAACGTAGTTATTAATTTATATACCACTGAGCTGTAGCTGATATAATCTTGCGGGAGCCCAATCCTCTATAAGGAGGAATGTACTTAGGGTATTTATAAAAAAAACTCTTCGAAGTGAATGACAAAAGCCGTATAATTTAAATCTGCTAATATTAGTCATCACATGTTAATCTGTGGTCAACGGACGCACACACTAGAGATGGAATTTATATTTCTCCTGCCCTGATATTAAAGAGTATGTGCATGAAATTCTTTCAACAATTATCATTATATTTCAACCAATTTACAACAAAAAAAACCTGCACAAATGATATACCTAAACCGATCCCGTTAATTACTCTATCTATTGGTGAAGACCGCATTACAATCCGTTCAGTAGTTTTTGAGTTTATCGCGAACATCCAGACAGACAGACAGACGCGGCGGACGACTTTGTTTTATAATATGTAGTGATATAGCCATTTACCTACTATTTGATAAAGTATCCTAAAGTACATGGAGACGCAAAAAAATACTGAACTACGGTCGTTTTTCCGATATCAACAAATTGTTATAAATAATAATAATAATAATCTTTATTTTTAAATTCATAACATAGGTACACATAAGATGGGTCCCTGCCTCCTACGTTAGTGTAGACTGTGTTGTAGGAGACAGTTATAAATAAATAAGTAATAAGTTGGCAGGAAACAATCTCCGGAACTACTGAACCGGCTAAATTAAAATCAATGATAAGAGTAATGTTTTCCTCGAGTGACACATCATCATCATCATCATCTTACCCTTATCCCAGCTAAATAGCATCAGCACAACATGTTTTCCTTTTCCACTCTCGACTGTCAGATGTCATCTCAGTATTGACTCCTTTTATATACACATATTTTTTACACAATCCATCGTTATTCCGTCTTTCTCTACCCCCATATCCGTCCACTTTCAAATTCAAAACTTTCATCTCATTTCATCATTCATTTCATCTTTCATCTCTTCTCATGACATGCCCGTACCGTACCATGCTAACCTATAACTCCTCAACTTCTCTGTCAATGATGCTATATTCAAACTTATCCGGATATACTCATTCGCAATCTTATCCATCCATTCATACAGTGACATATCATGTTAGTATATACAACTAGCTGATACCCGCGACGTCGTCCGCGTCTTTTATAACTTTAACAATATATTTCATATGCAGAGGCGATATCATAAGCAACACACCGCTTGCCCTAACTCTGCACCGCAAGAAAAACATACATAGCTGAAAACGTAGTGCTTATAAAAATCGTGGTTTGTTCAAACTTTAGTAATAAGTTTATATTAAATGAAAATATCTTGAAATTTATTTAAAAAAGAAACATCAACTGTTAAGATGTAAAATTGAATCAATATCTATACAGCAGTTTATTCATGATGCGCGCACAACTAGCACACATTTATCATTTTATTTAAATAAGGAGATTACTGGCGAAGTCAGATAAATATTACCGGCTTGAGTAAACTGCAGTTTTTTAGAACGTTTATAAAATTATACTTATCTGTACGAAATCACACGCCACATTCGACATTTTTCACATACATTTTGAAGGAATGTCGTTAAATATATATATACACAAATGAATATCGCATACGTTTAATAATTTGATAGTATTATCTCGTTTGTTATAAAAACGTACTTTGGTCTTTTTAGCACCTAGGCTGCAGACGTGTACTTCTAATGAATTGAAGTGTCTGTTTGCAATGACATAATAATAGCTTTTTACTAAATGGATATGATACTTTCATATATATGGTAGGTATAAACAAAAAAAACGTTTTTTTTTACTGTCTGTCTGTTCTGGCTAAAAAAGTGTAAAGTAAAAAGGAGTATGATTTTTTTTTATACTTTATAGGTAAACGTTTTGACCACATTCACATCTGATATTAAATGATGATGTGGTCTACGATAGTAAGTCACACTTAACCTAAAGGGAGACTGGCTCTCAAGTGCACCTGCCGGAACACACCAACAGGTGCTTGGTGACAGATTTCCAACTTGAGGGTGGTAGCTAGCCAGACGGACTTAGAAAAAGCCCTACCACCATGCTAATATAATATATAGGCCTTTTCGAAGGACGTTATACGCATGACCATACACTAACCGACGAGGTATAGACAATTTCAAACGCCGAGAAAACCATATTTCTATATTTACCCACATATGATGATACCACAAGAACATTTCTAAGGTTCAGGTTTCCTCATGACGTTTTCCTTCAGCATCAGCCAATATTATTACCAATTTAAATTAGTAAATGTATCCAAATTAATAAGATATCGATGGGACAATCGCCGTTCAACTCTGCGGATATCGAATTAACATTCCATCGATCGGACAACCCTACTCTGGTCATGTACGATTGTCATAATTAGTCAATAGATGGCGTTAAACCATATCAGCTTTTTACTGTCATGCAGAACGCCGTAAAAATTGGTACGCGTATTAAACACGGTGACTATTTACACAATATCTATTCCGCTATAACTGAACTATTTATTACAACAAATAAAAAAAACACGTGTGAAACCGCAAGCATATTCATTCTTGTACAAACATAAAAACATTTGTATTACATAGGTATAGTTAACGCAACATATTTACAAGTGTTGAGTAAATATTTCGAAACGCGAAACGGATAGTCTGTGTAACTCGTTAAAGCGTACACGACAATGTACTTTATAAGCGTTTCGACGGTGTCATACTTAATCCTAACTAATTTTAACTAAGTTCGCTGATGTGCCCGCGACATTACACATTCGCGTTAGATATTAGGGCATCACTTCAGAACTACTGCACCTGCTTGACTAAATCTCTTTTTGTTGTTTACAGGACAGGGTTTGTAAGAAATCGAATGTTCGAAAAAATCGTACGTATGAAAGAAGATTTTGGGTTAAAAGGTGTGGATGGATTGTGTGAAAAATGATATGTGTATAAAAGGTGTGACCACTGATATGAAATTTGACAGGGGAGAATGGAAACGGAAAACATGTTGTGCCGACCCTACTTAGGTGCGATAAGGGTAGGACGATGGTGGTGATGATGATGATGATGGTGATGAGGGTTGTGCCTAAAATGCAATGAATTTGCCATTTCGAATTCATTATTTCGTTATTTTTATTATCTCTCTTAGCTCTTATAAAGTCGTAACCATAAGTCCGGTTATATTTCACTCGAACCTTCTACAGGTTCCACCACTCTAATACATTCCAACGCTTTCCGAAACGATGGTAGTATTTATATTTATTAGCGCTTTCTACTTGATTTAGTCACGTCCTTTTTCATGCATTGATAGTCTATTTGAGAATATTAAAAGAACATTTATTATATGGGAATGAGGGAATGGGGATGAGACTCCGTTCTCATGAATGCACAATTTTGTAAATTTTTTTTTTGTTAATTTTAAATATGTCAAAATAAATTCTTGTTGTAATATGCTTAATAATATTAATTAGTTATTTGGATCACTTTTGTTATAAGTATTATTTCTTAATTTAATCGAATTTATATGATGTTTTGTTATTATTTATTTTTTTTATGTTATAGGGGGCAACCGAACAGGTGGGTCACCTGATGGTAAGTGATCACCGCCGTCCATAGACACTAGCAACATCAGGGTAGTCGCAAGTGCGTTGCCGGCCTTTTAAATAAGTGGGCCTCCGGCGCTCTCACTGACCGAACGAAACGCAACAGTGCGAGCACTGTTACTTCACGTCGGCTTTCTGTGAGAGGGTGGTACTACCCCGGGCGAGCCGACCCATTCATGCTGAAACCAGTAATAGCTTCAGCGTAGCTCTACCACTACATGTGCACCATGTGTACCACTACACTACTGTTATTTAGCTACACTTTGTTAATAATCTGTATCTATTGTTCACGCTGAGTTGTGGTGGTCTAGTGGTTTGACCAGTGGAATATTAATCCGATGTCCACAGGTTCCAACATCGGGCTGGTAGCTATGCATTTTTCGGTATTTATTATACGGGAATATTTCTGAATATTAACAATAAAAATTCATAGTCACGTTTTTTCTATCGTTAAAATTATCGCATAAAACAATAAGCCAATTTTGACATCGTTGATCACAACGTCACTAAAGATAAAAACCAAACTAATCTACAGCGGAATATATAACGTCAATACTCTCTATATACTAGCTGATACCCGCTTCTTCTGCGTTGTTAATTAACTTTACAATATAGTCTACGTAAAGGCTACGAGTGTCTTAAACGTTTGCCCGAAAAAGTCTGGTGTAGCTAGTTGTAAAGGCCCGCCAGATTAACAGCGTATAGTCAGTTCGAAAAATAAAATAAGAGTGTCGTGGAACACTCTGTTGGAACGAAGTTCCTTTCGTAGTATATTACATTATGATAAACGTTTTATATTATTCAGTAACAAATAGAAGTAAATGAATTCCTAACGTCTGACAATCATTAAATGAAAGGTATAAGTAATGTATTGAATATGAAATTTCCTAATTAATATATTTTTTCGAGTTGTGAAAAGAAATATATTATTGTACATAATTTAATTACAAATTTCATTAGATAAACATAAATATAAGTACACACCTACACACAATATACTATGAAACAGCTGACGCGTATGCCGTGTACAAACTATACCTGCGCAGGAGAGACCCGGGGCGAATTTATTGGCTGTCTTGAACCAATAGGCGTGCAGAAAGGGTCGTGACAGATATATCTCACACTTTTTTTCGCCTAGCCGCCATCCTTACCGTGCGACAAGGAACTTTGTTCCAAAAAAATATAAATACTTTCATGGTGATCTCCCAAACAATTTTAGATTTTATCGAAATTAGATTAGATTTACCGACAGTTGTAAATGTATGTACATATAACTCTCACCTTCAACGGTAGTTTTCATTCAGAGCTCCGGGTCCGTGTGAGCGTCCTCCGGTACAAGTACACCACACATCCCATCACATGACGTCACTTCACAAACACACAACACTAAGTCACTAACACAGCCACACTTTTAACAACACATACTTGTAAATCCAGTGATTATCTGAAACAAAAAGATATACATTTTTTTAATCCATTATAGGTTTTAACGTCACTGATGTTAAGTGATAATGTGCTCTAAGATGGTAAACACGCTCTAGCAGAGTACTAGCTCTCAAATGCAGCAGCCGGAACATATATGACCTGTATCAGAGTGCAGGCGGGTGCGTGTAGTTCAAATGTACGTATAGGTGCTTGGTGACAGACGTTCAACTTAAGGGTGGTACAAGCCAGCCGGTCTTACAAAAAAGCTTACCACCACGGCATGGTTCATCTCTATGTAATCCTTCACCGGAAGCTCGGACTCATTATATGTATTCGGACCTACTTTGAACAACGCGCTGCCGGCATGGGCTAACCACTTATTCATAGTTGCATTGCTCGAATAACACGCCAATAAATTTCGATAATCTTTTATATAAATAAAAATGAAAACGGTCAGCTGCAAAATCTACTAGATAGATTTTTATCAATTTATTTTTTATTTAAATTTTTAGACACTTGGTCCGTATCTAAGAAAAATTGTCAAGATGTTATTAAATAATTATTATAATGGCGTTAGTAACATTTTAAGAAACTGCGTTTTCCGTAAGCATTACGCGTTTAGCGATGTTTTCATACCGTGGAGAAGTGGGGCAATCGGTATTGTGCGCATGTGCAGAAGAGAGGTAAAAAACGAAAAACATTATATAGAAAGAAATTGTGTAACTATAATTTGTTTCCACTTTTTTTTATGCTTCTTCTCTACAAAAATATATTGTTAAGGTAATAACCAACGCAGGCGAAGACACGAGTCTCATTTAGTTATAAATGCAAATGTGAGTTTCTTACGATACCTTAACAACTTAACCGATCGTCATGATATTTTTGCATACACGTTGTTAGATATATAAAAAAAACATAGATAGGTCGAATCTATATTAACGTGAGCAAACCGGCAAACAATGGTTAGTAATAAATATATAACTTGGGCTATTGTTTAGTGGGAAAAATCTAGCCACTCCATTACCTCTGCTTACCTTAAATATGACATAGTGTGATCGCCGAATGAAATTAGAATACTATGTTGCGGAAACAAATTGTATAATAAAAAAAAATCAAAGCATCCGATCCCCTCTCAAAGAAATAACGTTCACGACCGAATCAGTGAAATTACCGTTCGTAACAACGCCCTTACCGATTACAGTCTCACCCCATAGAACCGGCGCGGCACCCTGTCTTTGCGCAAACATGAGGACAAAACTGCGCATTTTTATTGTGAAATACGATTTGTTTGTAGTACAACGACGGGTTTCAAATTGTACATTGTATTGATTAAACGTTACGACATTCAATCTAACGCAGTGCAGTGACTTATTCCGAGTAACCGTGGAGAGCGACAAAGTTACGTGATATTGGTAAAAACTACATAGCTACAAAATAAACACAAGTGCTATTTACTGAATATATTATTTAACAAAAAACATTTCATTTGAATTAAGGTTGGTGCCCTCACTTCATAATTGATGCTACATAATTTTTTTATGAGAAAATGTTTTCATTCAGAGTTATTCACTTCCAAATTACATATAACTTGATATTACAATCACAACGCTAAACCTAAAAATTTAATATGGTTACAGAAAACCATACTCATTGATAATAAACGCTTCGAATATTGTGATAAGTCATGCATATAACAGAAAACATAAAGACAGTTTCACTAATGTTTAATATCTTAAATTAACTAAGCTTTAACCAATTCCGTACAAAGACGACTTATTGCGTAGGGAGCCGAGTGGTATGACATTTTGTTAACATAGGCATTCACAGTTCGGCCCTACTCGGTTCGGTAAACCTGCCCTCAGATGTCGATACCTGTCGCCGCGCATGACGTAACACTACCCGCGCACTCAGTGTGTTTTTTGATGTTGTAGGGTAGTTGTTGCTCCTTTGTTAATATAATCTAGTTTAACTTCACATAGCCAGAAGTGTTTATCTAGTCAACATAATACAAAAAAAAACCAGATCCGACTTATAGTTTCAGAAATTAACGAGTTAATATAATGAACAAATTAATTTTGAACATAATGAAAGATGAAAAATAAAGTCCTGAAACAGTACCACAAATCGATAAATCGCAATAATTAACACGTTATCCATTTCTGCTTTTCACTTCGTCGAACCGTTTTATTCATAGCAAGTTAACTTCGAAATGTCGATAGACGAGGTAGGCAAGTATGTGTCGGCGAATGAAATTGTCACTAACGGTTTCCTGGTACGAAGGAGGAGACATAAGGCCCCCTCGCAGTATGAGTGCCGAAACCCGATAGTTTCGGCAAATTACGCCAAATGCTGTGATTTTATGGAGCATTGGGTTTATGTTGATATTTGTTATACTACTAATATATTTAACATAATCTATGACGTCACTACTCACGGAGAATATAGCTTAAGTGAAGGATTTTTTTTACATATTATAAAAGAGCAAAGTGACTAGTATCTGTCTGTACGATTGTATGCATATAACTCGAAACCTACTGAACTAATTTGCACGATATATTATTAAACATACCTACCTATATGTTCACTTCATCTGATTCAAGTATATTTTTTTGTTACATGGAACAAAGTTATGACATTAAAAGTATAAGTACACGCTAAATCATTTTCACTAACTGCTACTGTTATATATAATCTAAACTATATATTTACCAAAATAATACAGTTCCTGGTTATTTGGAATAGAAATTACCGAAACAAGGGGCAGTACCAAAAATTTTATATGTATATTTAAATCACAGTAAACGTATCTATGTGAGAAGTCAACATAAATATTTTAATTTCATAATTAACTCGAGGACTACTGTATACAGTATACTAGTTTATCAAATAAATGTACCAACCGTTGGGACTCCCCTTCTTCTTCCCCTTCTTAAGGTTTTATGTGATTTTGAAACGATTTGCTAATAAAATCTATTATTATTTCTTTTTGGAATATAAAGATTCATTACTATGCAGATATCGTATCTCATTTATTCTTTAGTGGAATTGTATTCGTGCGAGTGTTCGAATGACAATAATTTCGTTCGCCCCCCCCCTTAGAATTTCAAACAATTTTTGTTCTAAACCAAAAGCCTAATAAAATACATATATGTAACTGTTCCGCGTTTATATTATATACTTTTAATATACTAAGTAAGTACTAACATAGTTTGCGTTTGAATAGAACGCTTTCAAACAACTCCGCGATTTACGAGATTAGTTAAAATCACAATATAAGCACAGGACTCGCTCCATCTCACCCCGAGAACGGTCAGCACGCACACACGCGTATACAAACTCACACGGATAGCACACCGCGATGGATGTCTCCAACGAAATAAAACAGCGGCCGCTGTCATGTGGTATTGATTCCGGCCCTTCGATTGCTATCCCGTTTGCGCGGCGGTCGTTATGCACGGCGGGAGCGAGACAGGTGATTTTCTTGGCGACTCGCACCCGAGATGGCCCGTGATGTTTACTTGTGTGCAGATTAATACCGGGTAACGCCCTGTGTTACCGCTTTACAGTGCTTTTGTCGGATTCTGATCGCCTCGTACAGCTTCTATGGATTCGACTACATATAGTTCTAGAGGTTTATTTAACGTGAAGCGCTCTAAAAGCCGCCAAGGTTAACCAACGGGACTGAAAACTTCTCAACGGTTTAGCGTAAAATCTAAGTCTCTGTTAAAAGAAATTTGATAGTCATTGTTGACGTCACTAAGCCGACTTGTAATATGTATTTTACGCCCTGAATCAAACTATTGTTATAAATTTTTCATCACGTATATATGCTGGCAAAGATACAACAGAACAAATGTAGCTTGTCGTCCTACAACAGATCTGTCTGATTGGTGTCAACCAAGTGCCTATGGAGAACTTTATATTCTCCACCGCTACATACAACCTTCTTCTATTAACACATATTTTAACAATAATTGGTACACCATAACCATAACAAATATAACCAAAACTATAACCATTTAAACGGTTAAATAAGTTATCAAATGTTCGTAATAATTCCAACGAGTCACGACATTTGTCACGAACGAATAAAAAAAAAACTGCTACAAACAAAATTTCCACAGGATTACATATCAATAATCATGAATATAGTCTTTAAATCTAATGTGAGTTCGTTTGATTGTTACGCTTTCACGCCTTAAATACTCAACCAATAGTTCTTAAACTATCAACACGTACGTTGTCAGGAGTACAGGAAAGGGCATAGCGTACCCTTCATCCAGACAAAAGTACTGCCCCCGAAGGATACATGAAACGTCCATCAGATCGGGAAATTCAGCGGCAGTTCAAGCCGAGGCGCACCGAGTGCCCTTGCGATGTTCGCCTAAACAAATCGGGCGAGTGCCTTAAGCGCTCCCCTTAGTAGTCCGGTGGAACTGTATAGGCCTTGCCAGGCTAGCAGTGTAGGTCAGTTCGAAAAAAAAAAAAAAAAATGAAATGTGCATTAATGCGAGCGAAACCAGGAGTAAAACCTAAAATGTACTATATCATTTCTTATGACGTCAACAATTTAGCCCAATTTACTTACTTTTATATAAATGTAACATAAACTTTTGAACTCCCAAATTGTTGTTGTTTTTTTTTACACAACTACCCCACTATCCATTCAGTACCCGAATCACCGAAAACAACAATAACACCTACCAGAAATACATATAAATGTTTAGGCAACTATGCAAAGTTCTATTCTAAGTTCATTTATAGTCTATTGTTTGTTACATACATATACACACATATGTCGTAGGTCCGGATGAACAGAGACGCGGTTGGGCCGCATCAAACAAAGCGTTCGCTGACGCTAGTCGTTAACCCGACGTGTTGTATTTATCGAGTCGATAAAAATCTTAACGAACCTCCTCCATCGGTGTCGATAAACTAACGTCCACATTCCTTAAACGATTTTTTTTTAATTTCCTATGACTATTACATCCACAAAACGTTCGCAGTAGTCCCATAGTCAAAAGTGTGTCTCATAATCGAATTCAATCTTCCGTAAGAAAATCGGGTTCAAATTGCACAAAAATTATTAGTTTTTTTTTTTTTTTATAAATAATAATAACGGATAAATAACGAATAACGCTGTGTCATTTTACAAAAGTTGTTGTTATAAATAGTTGCCAATTATTTTGCTGTTGCATAATTCGCTGTTTTCCATAGCACCACAAACAAAGAACAATTAATTTGATGTCGGTACTTATAGTAACGATCTAATGGCTCTTGTTTCAAATTAATTTAAACAAAAACATGGCTGACATGCTTCAATTCGAGTACAGTTATAGTATGGTGTGGGGTCCGGTGTTTTGAACTGAGAACTTTAAACCTAAACATTTATTTATCTAGTCTACATCACAACACATGGCGTAATGATACACACATTAACATGGCTATTTTAAAAGAGTCTATTGTGCATATGGTAATACCGACAGAACGAGGGATGTTAAATAGGGTTGCCACGGAATCGCTCAATAAGGTTACGTATTTGTCAAGCGCGAACACAGAATTGTGGTATCACAACTGCAGATTTAATTTAAAATAAATAATCATTTAAAAATACCTTATGTATATACCTTTAGATTTTACACGCACAAGCTCTTGTAAAGACAATGTGCTAATAGAATAAAAAAAAGAACAGCACCTGTTCAAACGAATACGATTCTTTTACGCACTTTCATTATTTGTTCCATTTATACTAGCGTTAGTGTGAAGCTGAATAGGACAAATGACGATCACCAAAATAATTTTAATTTATGCCAATAAAAGTATAAAACCAATGGCGTAGCTAGTCTTCGACCACGATTCCATCTGATGTTAATTGATGATGTGGTCTAAGATGGTAAATACTTAGCCTAGAAGACTAACTCGTCAAGTGAGCTGCCGAAACACACCAAGAGGTGCTTGGGGACAAATTTTCAACGTAAGGGTGGTCCTAATCAGGCGGACTTAGAAAAAGCCATACTACCATGCTATAATTTCATTGCGATGTTTTCCTTTGCCGGTAGCTACAGATCAGTCGCAAGGATTCGAACATACATCAAACGACGCGGTGCCCGGTCACGCTATCATCTGAGCCATCACCGCTTTAGTCTTAATCTACTCGATATGAAAATTTTTTGAGAGGGTCGGAGAGGAGATCCTTTCTGCTTAATAATATCATGCTCCTCACGGTGTGTGACCTAGAAGCCACTAAGCGCTAGGAACACTATTACTATTTTCATTATAAGTCCCTTACGATCTTCTTATTCATAAAAATATGAGATTACTGGTAATATTTCACTAATCTTTGCTTATACACTTTAAAGCACTTGTAGCTTTAGAGCGATGATGGCATAGTTGACAACGTTTTCAGACATCACCTCGCCCACATATTTAAAAGGCCGGCAACGCACTTGCGACTCCCCTGGTGTTGCTAGTGGTGCTAGTGGCGGTGGTGACCCACCTGTTCGTTTGTCCCCTATAATATATTAAAAAAAAGGATTCCACGTCGTTTGAATGTTCGCAACTGAGTCGGAGCTTCCCAAAAACCACGGCATACTGGTAGGACTCCTTCTGATTCCACCTTGCTAGCTACCACACTCAAGTTGAAAATCTGTCGCCAAGCACCTATTGATATATTCCAACTGCTGTAGTTAAGAGCGATTCCCCTACACGTATAGCGTGCTTACCATTTCAGACCAAATTATCATTTTACATCAGATAAGAGAGTGGTCAAATGCCAGAAACCTTCATTAAAAAAAGCTTGAGACTAATACCACGGTAATTGCGACCCTCATTAGAATGTTGCTTATTATTGCTAGAAATTTCACAGTATCCTATATTTGTCGCATAATGTATCTTAGATTCCAAAATTGGCAACCCTTATGTTGGAGAATACTTGTTTGCCCCTTCGATTCCAATTCGGTACTTTTGATAGGACATATTATATACAAAGGGGAGATTACGTTACTGTGTTTAATCCGTTTCCTCATTACGGGTGTTTTGCTTATGTACTGGAGGTTTATCTTCACTCCTATTACTGTTGTTTCGTAAGCGGAGAGTAGACAAAAATGAAGTATGATTATTTGAGGTAATAGTAAGTTTGACTTCTGTCTGTCCACCATCATCACATCAGCCTGTAAGAGACCCACTACAGAGCCACACGCCTCTTCGCGAAGGAAGTTATGGACATAATCACCACGCCAGCCTAAGACGTATTGTCGATTTCAAACTCTGAGAAATTCACTCTTTTATATTTTTCCACAAATGTACCACAGCAAAAAAATATTAAGTTCAGGTTTCCTTACGATGTTTTTCTTCACCGTCAGTCGATAGCGTTACCAATTTCAATTAGTACAGGTACGAGAATTTCGAAAAATACGTTGGTATATGCCGCAGTTCGAACCTGGAGACTACGAATTAACATTTCACCGGTCAAACTACTCGACTAGGTATCATGGTAGAATTTATCCCAACGGTGGGGTAATGACTAAAGAGTATATAAGGAATGGACGAGCTCTATTGTCAAAATAGATAACCGCTGAGGATATTTAAATGGTTTCTAAAATGAAACTAGTACTTTCGTATTTTCCTACACAAATGATTGTACTACGAGAATATTTCTCGAAAGTTCTGTGATTTTTTCTTCGTAATTTTTTTTTCAAATATAGCTCTGAATAAATTGAAGTAAATAAATGTTTAATTTGAAACTCTCTTAGACGTAGTCCATAAAATCCACGTCTCAATCAACGATTTAACAGATTCATATTAGAAAATTCAAATGTACACCATAAATAAACGGGAATTGCAGATACAAATTCTCTACAACCTGAATCTAGAATGTTCGTCGACGATCTGCTTTTAAAACTGTAAAGCTGACGATGAGAGCTGATGGTAAATGTAGTGGAATTCAAAAACAACGGTCATCACCCGAAGAACTACAATATGTTGGCAGTAGTTGCTGTTATACCGGCCCGCGTGCCTTTTAGTTGTTACTATGCTATTGTAATTTTTCCATAACAGTTATTATAAACAGTTGAGAATTATTCTGCTGTTGGGAAGTTTGCTATTTTATAGCATATTATAATTTGTAATAATAACATGAAAATAAAATCAACAATAATGTTATTAAAAAATTATACGAAACATCAAATGATTAGCCAGTACACATTGTTTATGATTAAAAACGATATAGCACCAATTTGGATAAAACATTAACACGCAACATGAAACTTGCGTCGGCAAGACTATGATTATCTATAATAATAAAAGTGAACTTTATAACGTGCACTCAAGGATTATAATCGTAACTTCGGAATATTCATTATTCGTATCATTACCAGTGTGCTCTCTCTTTCACACTTATTAGTGGTTGCATAGTGCTCGCTTGTTCTTATATTGCGACACCATCCACCTACCATTTACATTGTCAATAACAGATAACGAACAGCAGAATAATAATTATACTTTTAATAATTTACTATACATTGAGTAAGAATAGTACATTACAGTGGCATTTTCGATAACATAATTTGTTTAATACGTACAACAGAAATGGGCCAAAAATAAAAACATGGAACATAAATTGAGAGATGCCATAAAACTCTCTAGAAAGTTCTAACAAGAACCACATTGTTAGAACACTGAAATCAACAAAAGGTATTAACTTAATAAAACGAAGCAATTACTGGCATGATTATGACAGCAATATTATTATTTTTTATAACCGGGATGGTTACCGACATAAAGAAGTAGTTTACTCTACCTCGTCTATTCCAGTTGTGAAGATCTCTGGATAAATGCCGAAAAACAATTAAAAATACGAAAATTCTTTTAAATTAACTCGAAAACGGTGATCAATAACCATCGTAGACGGATTATATAAATCAGACATACCTTATGTAAGAAAAAGACAATAGAATTTGTCCGCACCGGAGCGCAGCTGATTGATTGACGCCCAAACGCACAGCACAGTATATATAATATATAACAAGCCCCCTTAGAAACAAATGCATTAGGGACGCCAGTAGGGACGTGTTTAAAAACCATGGGAACAAGCTGAGTGTCAAAATTATTTATTCGGCAATGTCTGTTATTATTAATTCAGCCAGGAGCTTTCGCATGATGTTCTTATTTCATTACTAGCACAAAGATATTGTTTTTATACAGCCAAGTGTCGGTTTAATACCAAAATAAAAAAGATAATGTGTACTTATATACACGCGTTAGAAGTTATACTTCTTTGGCGTAAGAAGATAAAAATCGATTGAAAAATTTTATCCTTCGCCTTATTCTACGTTTGTAGAATAAACGACACTGACAATAGAAAAAATGTATTTAATACATACATTCTTTTTTTTTATTAAAATGTTGACTATAGCTAACTTCAGGGTGTCGGTTTTTCGTGACGCTGTGCGCGCGCAACGTAAAAAATTGCTCTCATCATTCTTCTCTAACGCACCCAAAGAATGATAACTTCAAAAAGACATAATTTTACCATTCTAATTTTACAATTGCACGTAAAAAATCATAGTGTAATGAAGAATTGATTACTGGGCAGTAGCGTGATACAAAAGAATTTTTTTTCTCCTCAGAAACACTCTCTCAACAATTTTGTTTATGTACAAAAATAAATCTCTGATGAGAAGAGCTCTTAATTTCAATATTAATATGCTCCGCATCGCACATTTCAATTTTCCATAAGAATGACATACAAAAAAAATATTTTTGTTCCTTTTGATTTTTGGTAACTAATGCGAACGATATGTCGTGCTGTAAAGTTTTTGGCAGAAGAAAAACTTCTACCGAGCAGATACCAGATTAATCTCCGATATAGATGAACCGGTGTATTGACGAAATTTTCTTAGCTGATAGAGTATTTCTCAGCGTATTGTATAGAGAGACCTCGTAATAATGATAAAATGTATCAAAATTAACTTAAAATTAGCAAATGAGTTACAGGCATTAAGTAGTAAAGATAAATTTATGTAATAAATGTATGCGCTGATAATAAAAAATATATACTTATATGCATAAGGTAACTTTTTATTTGATAAGGATTAATACTGTATCTGTCTAACTAGCCTTCCAATTACCCCATTATATGTGACCATTTTTAGAAGATGGATGGGTATAGTAAGCTATCCTAACAAGATAGGTATATGCCATCTTAGACATATCTGTAGATCTATATAAAATAAATTTCTCAGTATTTATTGTTTTGTTATATCTCAAAGGGATTAGACAGCGTTACCGACGAAACTCCCGGGCGATTTAACTTTTTCCGATTCTTTCAACAATTATCATAACCAATTTACAAAAAAGCTTGAGAAAATATTATACCTAAACCTTCCCCGTGAATTACTCTATCTATTGGTGAAAATCGCATTACAATCCGTTCAGTAGTTTTTGAGTTTCTCGCAAACATCCAAACCGACAGACAGACGTGGCGGACTACTTTGTTTTATATGTATTGACGATATACATTAATAAAATTTAAGTGTCTACTAAATTTTTACTAAATGGACATGAATGTACACATAATACCAATAACTCTATTCGTGTTTTTAATTCTGGAAAGTATTATCAACTCATTCTTTTCAATTCAACAATGTAACTGACACTCATTTTCAAGATAGAAAGAGGTCTGTCTAATAACGTGTCAGATTATAAACATGTTACCTTAAGTGTTCTAAAGAGTTTTTTGGCGGGATCTTGGTCTGTCATGTAGTGGTTTTTATATTTTATTCATAATCTTGTGTTATTAGACTCTATATTTTGTAATATTGGTGGTGTTTTACGTAATATAGTTCGGTTATTATGCACAAGTGAAGTGGATGGGAAATAATACCACGGAGCATGCATTCTGAGATGCCACCAAAACTCCATGGAAAGTTCTAACAAGGAAACCACCATCTTGTTAGAACTTTATAATTATCGTAAGACACTTAACTTTTACCTGGCAAAATCTTGTTACTTGACGCTGGCTAGTGCACAAACCGTGACGGAGCCAAAAAAAATAAAGAAGAAGAAGAAGTAGTGTTCTAAAACAATACTTCTTACAGGACGGGCAAAAAATAAGTTATGAAATGTATCAATCAGAAGTACATAACTTACTAATAAAAGGAATGCCCGCGTTAATGGCCAAGAAATAAATAAATATAATGTGCGCAATTACATTACAAACTAGAAAGAATTGGGGGCAAGTGCTGTGGTACTTTTGTTTTTATTCTCTGTAAATAAAATGTATTGTTAATAGAATAGACTACGTAGACGAAGTCGCGGGTGACAGCTAGTTTTTGTATAAATTATTAGTTTAGCGTTGACTACTATTCTATTTTATGTTTTGTGCCAGAAGACGGCGAAATAATCAATTTAGAAGAACTGACTCTCAATAGAAGCTCCCGGAACACACCCATAGATTAGTTTCGCATTCAAAGAAAATGCTTCAACTCCAGGAACAAATAACTAATAAGGAAGCACTACAATGCGTATAATAGTAAATGCAACATTCAGAAGTAATTATAGAATGAAAAACCATAGCTTAGGTACGACATATATTAGTACTGGATTAGCTTTCTATTTGTTACCTAAGCACTGCTTCGTGCCGCCGATCCGGCGTAATCAAATTGCTAAGGCATGGACACAAGTTACAAAAAGCAGCTTGTGCATTCGGAGAGTCAGTATTTGAATTGATATTCACAAAGAGCGAATATATTTTCATTTTGGCGGCCAAATAATCTATACGTATAAATTAAAATCATATGTCGAATGTATGTATGCGTATCATGCGTATTTGGCTAATTCTTTGTGTGTGTGTGTGTGTGTGTGTGTGTGTGTGTGTGTGAGTGTGTGTGTGTGTGTGTGTGTGTGTGTGTGATTGTCAGCACAAGGTTTGTATGAAAAGATATGTTTGAAAGATCGTCTGGAAAAGTGAAAAAATTGGGATAAAAAGTGAGTGAGTGAGATAGAAGACAGTAGGAGGGAGATCTTCAAAAATATTGACAAATTGAAGTTCAGCTATTAAGTTGCCATTTTATTTCATTACATGACCGTTCATGTAAGATTTGATCTCGTTTCCTTCGTTAGTAGTGTCATGCAAAGCCGGGGCGGATAGCTTGTAAAGTATAAAACGTCATAATATAAGTGTTTGACATTTCAAGGGTGATGTATCTTTATCTAAGTTCAATATTATTCAATAAAAATATATAGAGTATATTCATTCTCATAAAATAACGTAAAAAACTATAGCAACCCTTATCACATACAATTTCATTTCTATAACTATGAAGAGCGAAAATTGCGCGGCGCGGCAGAATGACGACAACCAAGACAATTAGGTTTCAAAACATGGACTATGACAACATCAACATAATATCCATACTTATTCTTTTCTTGTTCAAATCGTCGGTAATACACGTAAGCGCCCAATCGTAGTACATTAGTGCCCAACATGAACTACTGGGAGAGTGCAGTGGTTACGCAGTGGCCTGAAACTGCTTTCACGTTGAATGCTATGGGTTGCAATCCCACACAAGACATTTATTTATGTAATCCACAAATTACTGTTCTGTAGTTGTGTACTTTGTCCATTAATTCATTTTTTTTTTCAAAAACTCTCGTAGGTTGGTGAGTTCCGAATGGTAGACCAAAATAGTGAGAGTTTACAAAAAAAATCATAAAGATATCTTGTCGAACATTGTCATTGTCAAGGAGAGAGACAAAAGAGTATAACGCTTTTTCCTTACGTGACGATTTCTACCATTCAACTCAACGTAAGTCCCGTTAAGACTCTTTATTCCAAAAACTTATCACGCGCCTTTTATCTCAGGCCGATCTCTTTCAACTCATAACTTACTTTACAGTGTCAACCTTCTTGTACGTGACTGAGTTCGCGGGAAAAGTCATGTTACGTACTCTATCGGTTCACTTCATAACCGTTAATGTGGCAACAAAACAAAGGCGCGGCACAAATGAAAGGCAAATAAATCAACAGCCGTGCCTCGCCGGATCCAATTGAAGGAACAACGTCGGTCAATGGACAAAAACTCACAAGTTTTTAATGATAATTGGTTCCAGCAGTGTTGAGGTCACGGTACCGTTTCCCACTTTAGATATATACCAATAACATTAGGGTTCCGTTTCCAGAAAGAAGATCTTATTGCCAACGTATAATTATATTACACAGAGACCGCAGTTTCAAATTAAAAAAAGAAATCTTTTTAATCTACTTCGTAGTAGTAACAACTAAAATTGTAAAAAAGCTACCCTGAGGTATATAAATGAATAATAAAAGCAGGTTAAATATGGACTCTAACTCGCAATGTGGACCCCTAACTGAATAGATGACATAAATATATATAGGGTAGTAAAACGGAACTCTCACTTCGTGAGTCCGACTCAAACTTGACCAAATTATTAAGTGTTTTGCAGAGGAATATCTAGTAATTAAATCTATTTCAAAAGTGTACAACATAAGGTTATCTATAAACATTGATATAAAAAAGTAAATACTAGAATAGCAAAAACAGAACAGAAGTAACATGCACGTAGCGTCTCCCTGTTAGACAATGACGCTTGCTCGTGTGTTGGACCGAGACAGGTAACATTAATTAGCGTAACGTAGAAAAAAAACATGTATCTTTTCATAGTTATACTAGCTGCCTTTTATACACGTATCATTCTTCAGACAATCCATCTATACCTTCTTTAGTCTTCTGCTACCTCTATAGCCGTCCACCGTCATATTGACTATATTTGTTAATATTGAAGTTTAAAAAAAAATAGGCATCTTTTCGAAATTGATCACACTAAAATCCATCAATAGTTATTAAAGAAAAAATAAAAAAAAATCCCGTTGACCAACAGAGAACAAAATTGTACTGAACCATTTTATCTTTCCCTGTTTATATATAAATTTGTGTTCGAAATTCGTCAACTATGATTAATGAATTTTAGTTTCAATATTAAAGAAAAACATGTACTTTTTTCCCAATTATTTTATTGATAAAGCTAACGCTCTTCAATATTTATGAAACAAAAGAAAATCGGTTGAGAAACGGAAAAGGAAGATTTACTTAAACATTTTGGCTCTGTCTATTTATTTACAGATTTCGTTATGTGCAGCTTCAGAGTCGCACTTAAATAGAAACGTAATTATCATTTGTAATATATAACGTGATAGATTAATATCAACACCCGTAAATGAGAGTAATGGATCAAGCTATATCAAGTCGTGTTCAAGTCTGGTTGTAGGGACCATCCGCCCGAATGTTTAGCGACCACCCGCGCATTACGTTTGTCGCGAAACAAAAAAGACCAGTTTCGACCTTAATGTCCTGATTAATAAAAAGCGAGCTCTTTTCTGAGAACGATATTAAGTTGAATTTCAACAGAAGAACATCAAAATTATTCTACCGCTAGTTTAGTACATTTCAAAATTGAACTGATTTTATTGTACCTATATGAATAAATATTTTTCGTTGTATTAGTAATTGCCATGACAAGGTTTGTATGATTTTTTTTTTTTTATATTATAGGGGGCAAACGAACAGGTGGGTCACCTGATGATAAGTGATTACCGCCGTCCATAGACACTAGCAACACCAGGGGAGTCGCAAGTGCGTTGCCGGCCTTTTAAATACGTGGGCCTCCGGCGCTCTCACTGACCGAACGAAACGCAACAGTGCAAGCACTGTTTCTTCACGTCGCCTTTCTGTGAGAGGGTGGTACTACCCTGGGCGAGCCGACCCATTCATGCTGAAACCAGTATTAGCTTCAGCGTAGCTCTACCACCTACATTGTATGAATGAAAATATTTGAAAACTTATACGAAGAAGTGAAAAATTCGGGTTAAAAAATTCCCATATAAAAAAGTGATTAAGTGAGTGAAACAGAAGATAATAAAGTAATATTTAAAAATATTGACAGATTAACGTTCAGTTGCCATTTTATTTCATTACTATGGTTTTCTTTACATTACTGTAAAGGAAGATTTGATCACATTTTTTTCGTTAGAACACCCGTGCAAGGTGTTATGCTATCCAATTTATTATAATTTGCCACTAGATGGCACAACAATACATTAACTTTTATGTAGTAAAATCGCTAAAAGATATGTAAAAAAACAACAAATAATAATAGACGCGTGCGAAACTGGGAGCGCAACTAGTACGTACATATATATAAAAATGTCATAATTTGAAACTAAGTAGTAGCTAGTTGGCAAGTAGTAGAAAAAAATTACCAAAATGTTCATTTCATCACAACACTTTCCTCTAAAACTTTTGCTCGATGCAGGATTTCATAAACCTATGTTGATCGACTCCGTGTCTGAACACCACCACTGTATGTACCTATTATCTCTAAATAAACGGCTTATAGAAAAATGTCAGGAGAAGGAAATTATTCAAAGCGTTTATACTTATACATCTATTCATTATTGTGGTCACGTTACACTAAAACACTTCCATAACCGGTCAGTATATCTAAATAATATTAAGAGAACCCTAAAATCATAGCGGCAAGTCTACGCCGCGTGACCGCATGCCGTCTCACTCGCACGGAGATTAACGCACGAGATGTGTCCGCGAGGGGTTGCGACAAAAAACAGTCGCATCGCTCCGTGTTTAAACCGGGCACTTTATGATATAGCGATCACGTTTATAACTATTACGGTGTGTAGAGAAACGCATCCAACAGATTCGTGTAGGTTTCGTTTTATTAGCCGTACTCACTATTTAACAAGCAGCCTATTTTAGGACTTACTAGCTGTTGCCCGCAGCTCCGCATGCGTTTTTTTATAATTGTAAATTACTTCTTATAAGATCAGCTATCTGTCAGTGACAGTCCCATGAAAATAGGTCCAATCGTTTTGGAGATAGTACTACAGACGAAGCCACGGATGACATCAAGTCCAAAATAAAGTAGTCTGTGTCACCCGCTGTAATTTTAACTATCCGTCAGTGAAATTTCTGTCAAAATCGGTCCAGCCGTTTTGGAGATTACCCGGAACAAACAGACAGACAGACAGACAAAAATTTTAAAAATTGTGTTTTTGTTATCAGTATCGTGTATACGTTCATATCCAATCAGTAAAAAGTCGTTATTTTCATATTACATGCAGACACTTCATTTTTATTATATGTATAGATGAGTGGCCTCGGGACTGCAGTCATTTTGAGGTCGGTTGCATACATAACTATAAACTACAGCAAAGTCTTAAAATTAGGTGGATTACAAACGAGTTGCTACAAACACAAACATTTTTTTTAGACTTTCATAGGTTTTAGCGTTTGACCACGATCTCATCTGGTGTTAAATGACGATGTGGTCTAAGATGCTGAACATACTACATCTAACGGAGAGTACAGCTGCTGGAACATATCTATAGGTGCTTGGAAACCCATTTTTAAATTGTGTGCGGTTCGATTTTTCAATATTGCATACTTTCACCTTTTCATGTATGTGCTTTTACATGTATAAGGGGCCGTTCAAGTATTACATAAGCAGAATTTTTGTAATTTCTATCTGCCCCCTCCCCTTAGTCACCAAAGGTAAGAAGAGCTCTTACTCCCCCCCCCCCTTCATGCTTCTGTAAGCATTTATATAGGTATTTTTTATCTTTTCTGGTTTCCGTATTGATACATAGACAGCAGTTAACAAGTCTAAAAATATGGAATTTCTATATTAATCTATACAGGAACTAACTTATAATGGTTCGCTATCAGGGTGTCGCCAGCCCAGTGGATAAGACCGTGCGCCCACATATCAGACCTACACATCCAAATCCTCTTCTTCCCCTATGTCATCAAAAATAAACAAATCAAATATCCCCCGTCCCCCTTTAGTGCTTACATAATACTTGAATGGTCCCTAAGTAACTAGCTGGTACCCGTCGGCTTCGTTGTCTATTAAATAAACTTATAATTAAAAAAAAATATATATAGTGAGTAAAAGGAATCTCAAAAAAAAATGGCCTAGAACCATCTACGGGAAATTCAGAATAGACATAGATCCATGCCGATATGTTCAGTAGTTTTGGTGTAATCGACCTTCAAAGAAATTGTATTTTCATTACACCTACATAAGATATACGAGTACATAACAATAGAAGATCGTATTTTCATGTCACATTGGAATCCGGGTCTTTATACATTTTACTAAAACCGAGCAATCTATAGTTCTTTATAATTCAATGCTTTACTTCGAGAACATTCCAACAATCTGAAATTTCAATTAAGCATTTGGTTAATTTTCGTTTTAATAATATAACGAATTACAAAATTCAACACATTTATCTCGTAAAACTGTTAATCTTGGTTATATTTCGCTCAGGAGACTTTTTTGTGCAGAATTAAATTGTCCGTAACATTTTCTTTTGTACTATCGGTTATACACTTATGAAATAATTGTACAAAATCAAAAATATCCTAACTAATATTATAAATATGTATTTGTTTGTTATGCTTTCAAGTCTTCATAAACCGATATCATACAATTTTGCATACACGAAGTGTACAGAAAACAACAAAGGATACCTTTCGTTCAGAAAAAAGTATTGTTTCCGAGGAATAAATCTAGAAGGCGAGCGAAACCGCTAACAAAAGCTTGTTTTTCTATGATCACCCCTTGATGGCGCTACAACAAATCAATTTCTGTATCGTTCATTAGATTCCGTCCACCATTTTATACTAAAAAGTTTTCTAATTATATGAATTTCATCTCTCCACATGACATGCTCGTACCATGCTAACCTATTGTTCCTCAACTTCTCTGTCACTGGTACTATTTTCAAACTTCCTCCGATATACTCATTCTTAATCTTATCCATTCTGATTACACCACACATCCATTTTAACATTTGTATTTGCAGAGGCCACATGTAAACTTCTCTCATCCGTCTTTTTTGTAGCCCAGTGATCAGATCCACATAGTATTATAGAGGATACGGCATGAGTAGTAAGTAGTGTTATCACATTCCACATAAGTTTCAAGGGCAGTTATGGGTCACATGTTACCCCCAGACACCTTCCACCATTTCAGTTACCCTGTATTTAAATGTATATAAATCACTACATAGTATAAAACAAAGTCGCTTTCTCCGTCCCTATATCCCTAAGTATGCTTAAATCTTTAAAACTACGCAACGGATTTTGATGCGGTTTTTTTTAATAGATAGAGTGATTCAAGAGGAAGGTCTATATGTATAATAACATAAATTAAATAGTGAAGAAATACTGTTATTTTTGAGGTTACTCCAAATTTAACGTGTGCGGGTCACGGGCAGTAATGAATAAATCAAAACTACAGGATCGATTTTAATCATTTTTTCAGTGAATGACATAGGTTATATATTTTAGACCCGTGCAAAGCCGGAACGGGCCGCTATATATATATATATATATATATATATATATATATATATATTTACGTATACCTTTCAAAACAAAATGTCTAAACGACAGTGAAATCCATATCAAAATCCCGTTACATACATTAGAAGAACTTAAGAGATACCCAGACAGCTGCGAAAAGATCATTTTAGGCTATTAATAAGTGTAGATAGATGTAAACGAAGGTACTCGTAGGAAACAGTTCGTATTCAAATTGTCGAATATTCGCAAGAATAAACACAGTATTAATAGGACAAAACATCACGTCACCGTGTATCATCTTAAGCCATTATTATGAATAATTGTAATGACCTTGTCCATCTGTACGTGAGTTTAATCACAATCCCTTCTATTTAATTAGTTATTTTTAATTATAACACGTTCTGTTTCAAATAAAACGTATTATTGTATTATTAATTACACACGAAATAAAGATGGAAAAATCTTACATTACATTATTTCAAGCATTAACTTAATATACACGAGTACTGATGTGAAAATACATGTTTTTGTTATTCGTAATAACAAACTTTATAATCCATGGACTATAATTAAAAACTGAGATATTGTAATTAATTGACCTTCAAAGCGATGGTAGCTTAGTGTATGAGTTTACGGATTCTGCATCAATCGATGTAGCTGAAGTGAAAACAACCAAACTAACCACTCTCAAGTCGGATATTTAACACCAAGCCCCTATAAATACGTACCGACAGTTGCACTCGAGAGTCAGTTTTAGACCACATCGTCAGGTATGAACATAAATTATTAAAAAAATATCGACACAATGTAAAAAAAACTATAAGACCTTAATTTACTACAAGTTCCGGTCGCGCTACGTAAACTATATGTCTTTTGCTTGAAGAACTATTTTAATGGTATTGTTATTTTATTTCTGTATGGGTTTTATCGTTTGACCACAACGTCATCTTAACGGCTTAGTCTAAAAGGGACTAGTTTTCAAGTGCAGCTGCCGCAAAACATATATTAGTGTTTAGAAACAAATATTCAACTAGAGTGGGTGTTTTTTTTTAATATTGTATATTTTAACCTTATTGTAGCATATTCACTTGTATAATTATCTAACTGATACCCGCCCGCTTCGCTGTGCATTAAATAAACTCGTAATAAAAAAAATATGGGACAACAACAAGTCGCCCTAAACAATAGTCGGTGAACCTCGGCTCTTTCGCTACTTCACTGTGGCTCTACCAAAAATGTTTAGTCTGCATAGAATATTATTTATTAATTTCTTACAAGTTGTTTTTGAAACGCAAGCCTACAGAATATAGGCACATTTTTATAAATTACACTGCTAGTTGCTCCCAAATAAGATACACTTAGCCAAAGCAAGCTCGAGAGTGTATTTCAAATCCTTATTATTTCCATAAAAATACTAGTCTCTACGAAAGAAAATCTTAAATATTGTAAAAAGGCACTTTGAATAAACTTAATTTTTGTACTGTTTATATTTGCCTCATTTCGATGACGAGTTTTGCTACCACTAACCTAGACCCATCATATGGTCATAGCCCTATATCGATAAGCTCAGTAGTTTTAACGTCATTTAGCCTCAAAGAAACTCTATTTAAGAAATTTGAAAAGGTTTAAAAGGATATTTTTTTTTCTATTCCTTAAACTACATTTTAAACTTAAATCCGGATATACAAACAGACAAACAAAACAAGTAATAAAAATCTATGACAATATATAGAAAAAAAATTATAAAGACAGAATTAGATTTATTAATACAGATGTTATCAATTCTTAGTATTCCTGAAAGATTTAAGAACGACCCGGGATAAAACGATTATGTAGAAAGTCTCGCCGAAGTTTCGGCCTGTCTAGGTTATCGGAGGACTTATGAAGGACAATGAAAGGCAGACGCAAACAATGCTGCGAAGGACCCGAGATACTTACAAAGGGTAAGCTTTATTTAAAATTACAAACCGTTTAAAACTAACCTCTAACTCAGGACTAACATATTAGTACATTATATCTAGGTTATTTTAAACCTGCAATATTTTAACCCGACTTCAAAAAGGAGGACGGACTCTCAATTCGGTTGTATTTTTTAATATTTCTTACCTAAGAACTTCATAACTTTATAAAATGATTTTTTTATATACTAGTTCAGCAAAATGACTGCACAATACCTGGTGGAGAGTACGGTACAGTCTAAAAACAGCGGCGTCTCTTGATGGTTAAACTCTTCGCCTAAATTGTGCGCAAGCCTGATCTTACGGCTATATTAAGAGCGGTCAAAAAGACCGACGACAACTATAATCTCGCCTAATTTTGTTGACAGTTTTGCAATTTAAGAAAAATAGGAGGTCTTATGAAGCCACGATGCAAGTGAAATTTTTATTCGTATCGTAGGCATTTTACTGAAAATTTTTGGAAAATTATTCAATCATAGACGCATTTTCAAATCTGTGTACAATATTTATTTAAGTCATTGAATCATTTTGAATTGAATTATAGGCACCGCCATATTGGGCTTGGCTGCTCTGCCTAGCACCTTTGACTTTACCCCTGCTCCGCGGCCGGCTGTAATGCGACATGCGATAGATGGGCGAAAAAATGTCACTGTAATAATTAAACGCATGTTTAAAAGTAAAGCATTTGTTTTTACTTTTATATTGTGTACAACGTACCTTCTACATTATATTATAGCAAGGCCGGATCGAAATCGATGCGTAAACGCAAAGGCGAGGTCGCTCAAATAGAGACGCAACGACTTATCGAGATAATTCCCAACAATTGATCGATTTCCGCGTATAATCACCGGCGAATGCGTGCCGGGCCATTGTCCGGGCATTTCCGATGACTCGCGTACTAAGAACCGTATCGAACGTTTGAATATTGTATTATGTGACTTTCGAAAGCCAATAATGTTGTGTGTTTGTTATCTGACGATATATCGATAAAATACATTATTTGGTAACTGAACTATTTTTTTTTAATATTCCAAACTCTTAAAACTACTGAAGCGATTTACATGATTTAATATAAGGTTTATTCTTCGGTCAGGTTTTGCTTTATATTTTAATTCGTTATAGTTTGTAATATACGGAAGAAGTTACGTGGATACCGGTAAATTAGGTCGACACAAAATTACTAAATTGTGTTGTAATATCATACCTAAATATATAACAAATATAAATATAGCAGAGGTACGTTTTACAATACAAATTAATAGAATAAATGTCAGTATCATCATAAACTTAATATTCAAATCACAGTTAACTAAAAATATTTACAACAGTTATAATAAATAAAAATAAATAAAAACAGTCCACAGTTTTGTTAGTATTTTTTTTTTAATATTATAGGGGGCAAACGAACAGGTGAGTCACCTGATGATAAGTGATCACCGCCGTCCATAGATACTAGCAACATCAGGGGAGTCGCAAGTGCGTTGCCGGCCTTTTAAATATGTGGGCCTTCAGCGCTCTCACTGACCGAACGAAATGCAACAGTGCAAGCACTGTTACTTCACGTCGGTTTTCTGTGTGTCGGGTGGTACTACCCCGGGCGAGCCGACCCATTCATACTGAAACCAGTAATAGCTTCAGCGTAGCTCTACCACCTACAAAAACTTCTTACTTACTTTATTAGTTTTAGTAACAATAGTGCTTACGTGACTAGGTTAGTATTGTTAGTTAAGAACAGATTATCTATTTTTGAGATTTATGACTGCCCCTACCCAGTGTTTCTGAAAGGGCGATCCGGTCTGGCAGCAATCATTTTCAAAATATTATTGTTGAGTTATGTCAATCAATTCGAACGGAACCGTCGGCTCAACTAGTTAAATAGTATAATTAAAAATTAATTAATTCGCCGTTTACCATAAATGTAGCAGGCGTTTCTAAGTAAGCACGCGTAAATTAAAATATAGAGTATATATATTTTTTCCTCTTTATTATCATAGGTTTGCTCAACAAGAACACGCCACCCTCATCCCTACAATAATTGTCTTACAAAAGATAAGAATTCCAACAAACAAAAAAAAAAACAGAAACTTGCAATCACTTTCTTGCCCTTATAACAGTATGGTAATAATAAAAAAACTACCTATAATCATCAACCTAAACTAGGCTTTGTAATAGTGGAAACATTTTCAGCAACGAATCTTAAAACAAACAAATGATCATCGACAATTAAATGCAAATTCTATAACTCTACATACCTAATCGTTATTCTAACAAAGAGATATGTGAGATAAATTACGTCAAACATAACAAACTATTAACGTTGCGCGATGACGTGTCAATAAGGTCAGTCGTGTCAATTATTCAAACATATATCGGCGGTTCTCGAACGTTCTACGAGAGTTACGTGGAGTCCCAACGAAATCCCTAGTCTTCTACCTGTACCTTCCGTCGCTTCCGTTAATCGGAAATGGTCGTCAAAAACTCTATCAAAAGTGATGAGTTTTTACTCGAAAAGAATATTTCATATATCGATTTTAAGGATATCGTAAGCGCTCCTCCCTGTATTAAGTGTTACAAAATACAATAAAAATTATCTAATATATAACAAATTTAGTAAACCGCCCAGGTTTCTTCGCACGGGGGCAAAGCAATAATAATAGTAACGTTCTAAGTATTCAAGCGATTTACGAGTAGATACATTTTTCGACGCATTTACAATTAATCAACGATTATGTAAAGTAAAATGTTTTTTTTTTAAATTAACTATAATTATAAACAATAAAACACATAAATCGTACATAATGTATTAAATAAATGTATTATTGCGAGCATAGACAAATTTCGTGCCGATAGACGCAAGTATTAATGTCGTGAAAAAGGATGTAAAACACCGGGAGATACAACAGTGAAAACTTATCAAAATCCATTGCGTATTTTAGAAGAACTAAGGTAACACACATATGGACACGAGCCTTTATTTACATTTATAAACGATTACTGATTGACTTTGCGTTTCATACTTTACTCAAAGTTTGTATTTGACATACAATAGTATATTTATTAATACTTTAGTTAATTATACTTGGTAACTTAATAATATTTTTACCTTAATTTTCAATAACTATAAACTTATTGTAATACTGCTGTTGATCCCTCTTAAAGATAAATCTTTAAGATAATTTAAAAACAAAGCCGTTTTTCGCGCCTGCCTATGTGTTACCATAGTTCTAAAACTACGCAACGAGTTTTGACACGGATTTCACTACTATTTCGAGAATTTCTTCTAGTAAGTTTATGTGTATAATGCATGAATATTATCCGAATCCTAACTTAATATTATAAATGAGAAAGTGAAATTGTATGTTACGTTTTCACGCCTTAATCACAGATCACGCTACCGTAGCTTAGAGGTGAATTTTGCTCCCGCACACTCGCCGCGACCCCCCTCGGCTGCGGCTCAAGCCTAAGTTCGATCCCCAGTAGCAAAGCCCTCAAGCACGCAGCTAGCGCGATACAGTGACACTGAATATTTTCACACATTAGCTTAACACACACAACACAGATCACCTCCACATATGTGCGCACACACAGATTCTTTTTTCCCCTTGCATTTCGAAGTTACTTTAGTTTAGTTACTTTAGTTTAGCTGACTCGACAGACATAAAAAGTTTGTTTTAAGTTCGTGGGGCAGGCATACTGCGACACATGTTTGCTTTATTAATTCGTATAGGTCTGAATATCTCAGCTAGTTCAGCTTAGTCAGATTTGCGTTGTTGTATACAAGGCAACAGCCCAAGTCGAGGATTGGCCACTTTGGAACTCTTGAGCTTATTGCCAAGCGGCTGAGCGCCATGAGCCGTCACTCCATTACTCCGATAAAGCTGCGAAGACCCATTAAATCAACAGCGTATTTAGGTTGAAAAAAAAACTGCAGTCAAGTCATGTGTCGCGCGCTTTTTGCGAAGCCGCAAGTAAAAGCTAGTAAAAAAATAAAATACAGTCCATAATTAAATCGCACAAAATTGGAAACAATTAGTGAACAAATAAAATATTAACATATTATTATCCAGGTAAATCCGCAAAGATTCCTGTTAAAGAAACAACTAGATCAAAGGCGCTTATGCCAATTTGCTTGTAGAAGTAAAAACATGGAACAATTCCAAAATCGTTACGGAAGTCGATGAGTCAGGGAACACTCCGTCGATAAATACAACATTATACTAAGAATGCAATCGTCGTATCGTCGTCGTATCCTTTAACATAATTTACGAATGTTTGAACTTTGATCGCTCAATGATATCATACTCGCCCATCCTAATTTCTAGTTCTTAAATGTGCCTGGACTTTTAGTAAAGGGTTTGAAAAACCTTATTATTCATAATAAAGTAGCTCTTTGGAAAAAAATGAACATCAAAAGTACTACCGGTTCAGAAAACAAACCAGTCATCGAGAAGAACAGGCTAGAAACTCGATCCTTGTATCATACACATATTATCTTTATATAAATATAATTCTTCTGTACATGTGTGTATCTGACCGAAATCCTCTGAAACTCGACAGATATTTGATGATATTTTTTGTGGATTCGAGAATGGATTAGATTCATAATTGGATCGGGTAGGTGGCGTTGCGGTCTGATTTTAGGATGTTTTTTTATCATCAAAGCAGGACAACATCCGCCGTGCTCTAGTTATTACAAAAATGCATTACATTCGTTTTCGGCGTATGCACAGCGAGGGGTGTCATTACCAGACGTCGGCATCGAACAATCTGTTGACCTGTGCCACGTGAAATCTATCTCGTTTGTATGGAACTTAAACCTTCATGGTTTTGGGCAGTCAAGAGGATACGTATTTTTCAGTTTGTCATTACAGCTAAAAAATCAAAACTTTTCTCCTTATAGTATGGAATAATCAAAGCTTTTAAATCCAATGAAAATCAGTCTGTCTTACGAAGAAAATACACCGTTACAGAAAAACATAACTTACATAAGCTAGCAAGGATATGTCTGCATCCAATAAACTTTACACAATAGGGCAATATATCTCCCATCTACTGTAACCTACATTTTGCATACATGGGCATTTGGAGTTGGCGTATACTCCATCGGCGCGGTGGGACGGGGAGTTGGGCGTTTGCAACAAAGCCGGTTGGAATGACGCCAACTCTTCGCGAAAATTGATAAAGCCTTTAAATTCTTTAACGTAACGCAGCTCTTTTCCAATTGTGTTAAAACTAGCCAGTAAATATATTAAATGCTGACTAAAGAGGTTTAACTCTTTTGAAAAGTATGATATACTAGCCGGCACCATATCACGTTACAAATGCAAAAAGGACGTATATAATTTTTGTTTTCTATCAATCTCGTTGTAGACTTTTTCTAAGGTCAAAATAAAAAAAAAATCAATGCCAACTCATGAATAAAATGCGACATCAAGAACATAGTTTATTTATAAAGGATTCCGTTACATTAATAAAGCTTCTTTATTGACAATCCAGCTACTCGTCCCAGTTTTGCACTGGTGGACTAACGCAAAATACCAGACAAGTCTTCCCTTAAGATACGGCCATATAATAAAATAAAATGACGAATGAACAATTGAAATTTAATCTGTCAATATTTTTAAAGATCCTTTTACTATCTTCTATCTCTACGTGGAGGTATTTGATTTGTTTATTTTTCGTGACATAAGAGATGGAATGGGGGTCTGATACGTGAGGCGACTGGGATACCATCGCCCTAGAAGCGAACCACTATGTTAAATCCTCTATAGACTAAAAATTTCTCATTTCTATATGGCCATATATTTAATCAATAAGGAAACCAGAACAAATTAAAAAATACTTATATAAATGTTTATGTAAGCATGGGGGAGGGGGGAAGCAATGTTTACTTGTGCCGACCAGGGGGAAGAGGCTGTCAGAAAATACCAAAAATCTGCTTACGTAATGCTTTAATAGCCCCAAATATATGCAGCCGTTCTGAATTGATGCACTTACATTCATTCGGCAATTGATTTTTATTAAATTAGTAATATTGTTATATATACATCGACGCGAACCAGGGAACATTGGATTGCATGGTGGTACGGCTTTTTCTAAGTCCGTCTGGCTAGCTACCACCCTCAAGTTGAAAATCTGTCGCCAAGCACCTGTTGGTGTGTTCCGACAGCTGCACTTGAGAGCCAGTCTCCCTCTAGGTTAAGCGTGACTTACCATCTTAGACCACATCATCATTTAATATCAGATGAGATTGTGGTCAAAACGTTTACCTATAAGGTATAAAAAAAACAACATTCCACCGGTTTCACTAATTCTGGCGTGACAATATCGTCGTGCTCGACTATGCCGTGAGTATCACACACGATGTGACAAACACGTCACTAGTAACATGTATCGAGCATGTCGCATTTCCGTATTATTGTACATATTTAAATCTATGAACCTAGTCACTTTAATAATGTTTACTAGCCAGTAAAACACATATATATTAAAATGTTATACATTTTATTAGTGTTCTGTGCAGATATATTCAGAACGGTCAAATAGTTTGGCGCGGACTGTATGATGCAATGTATTTCCCAAAACCAAAATATATTTTCTTTCAAAAAATGTCAACCCTTACCACAAGCTCGACCGTAACTTGTCCATTTTTTATTACCTGTTCTTTCGCTTTAAGAGTTCGTGCAAGTTTGACATTTATATGGATTATATTTTGTACGACAGAGAAATAAAAAAAAAATTAACATAAAATAAAACCACCTTCATAAATCTACTTAAAAAATGAAAAAAAGTTTTTTATTATTATTATTTCTTATAATTCCACAGTATAATAACACATTCTATAGAATTTTGAACTATCTCCCTATTATGGTTAAAAATACACCACTACATAAAAGTACGAACGAACAACGTCACGCATCGTGTAGGCTTGACATCAGGGGTCTTATTGTAAAACGGTACCCTAAAAGTCGCCAATACATTGGCATATAAAAATAAAATACGTACAATCATACATTAAGTATCGTAGGTACGTCGTACACAGTAACAAGGTGACCGGGGTCACCCCTTGAACGAATTATTACCTGCCTCGGGTAGATCTAGTTAAGAAATTCTATGAAACAGCTTTAAAATATTACCTGCTCTACATAATCGATGCATCTCGATGCTTATTTTTTACCGGATTGAATTAAACACGGGTGTATTGTAAAAAAAAAAAGTTGCAACAACCTATACTTGCAACTATGATTCCAAGTAAGAAGATAACTGTCAAACCACCATCTTGTTTTGCATTTCGAACGGAACGAAACTAAAAAACGGAAAAGTAATGTAACATATGTGCAAGTTGTACTGTATGTCACGTGATCAGCTAAAAATAATAATAAAAAACTATCTTGAAAGCATAAATAGTGGCATATTAAATTAACTGACACAAAATGGCTGACGCTTGTTAATAGTATTGGAAACATAGACAAGTGTCCGCCACCTTATTGTAAAAGGTTATCTATACGGATACATAAATTTGAAGTGTCCGTAATATCAAAATAGCAGCTTTTTACTAGCTCAATATGAAATATACAGTACTTATAACAAGAAAACAATTTTTATAATCATTGTCTGTCTGTCTGTCTGCCTGTTTATTCCGGTTAATTTCTGAAAAGGTTGAACCGAATTTAACGGGATTGTCACTCGCAGATAGCCGATGTTATAAAGAGTAAGTTAGGCTACTTTTTTTAAACAAAAAAAACATATATTAGACTAAAGAAGCAATGTTCAATACCGTGTGATCCCCACGCGCACGTTTACACTGAACAAAATGTTTTGCTAATAACGAAATCACGGGTAGCAGCCAGTAATTAAATATTTTTCAATTATGTTATACATATCATCACAGAACGTTTATTTATCTATTATATTATTTGGATTATTGATGCCGACATTTTAATAAAAATAAAAACCTATATTGTTTTTAATGGTACCAGTATAATGTTGACAAGTAGTGAGTGAATGTGACACGGGCATGATTATCTTGTCATATGAAACGCACAGTATTCTTCCAAATGTAATCAATGATGTGGTAACCAGGGTTCCCACTGGTAGTTCTTGATATTGTACGTTATCTCATATAATTCTACAGTATACTTTTTCATAACTATAAAGTACGTGGAAATATTTTTCATTACACAGTGCGATTTCGACAATAAATTCTACATAAAATCATTTTTATGTTTTGTAGGTGGTAGAGCTACGCTGAAGCTATTACTAGTTTCAGCATGAATGGGTCAGCTCGCCCGGGGAAGTACCACCCTCTCACAGAAAACCGACCTGAAGTAACAGTGGTTGCACTGTTGCGTTTCGTTCGGTCAGTGAGAGCGCCGGAGGCCCGTATATATTAAATGGCCGGCAACGCACTTGCAACTCCCTCCTGGTGTTGCTAGTATCTATGGACGTCGGTATCACTTACCATCAGGTGACCCACCTGTTCGTTTGTTCCCTATAATATAAAAAAAATAATTAAAAAACTATTACAACTTGATCGTATTTTTGCGTGTAACATATCTGCTATGACACTAAAAGTATAATTTAACAAGGAGGTATTATTCTAATGAAATCGATTTAAATATATTTATTTTTATGACTACTCTCCTATTTTCACTTACATTTAACAACACAACTAAATTTAATACAATGCTCTCTTCTCACTTTATTTACCAAATTTATTTGCTCAAATACAAAAGTGGCAACCCTAATTGTAAAGAGGTTAATTGTTCTCGGTTTCTTTGTATTATTCATAAGTATATAGATTAAAAATGAAGTGATACAGCCCTCGGTAACCATTATTATTACCGTATTGTGCATGTTCTCTTAGGCTATAATACCTCGCCTTTCTATTTATACTAAATATGTATTTGTTTATTACAAATATAACCTCGTTTGTTAGTATGTTATTTATGATATTTCATTTACTTTAAATTACCCGTTTAATACTGATAAAGTTGTAATTTGTAAAACCTTTGATACTAATTTATTTATTTAAATTATTGACTATACAATCTATCTTTAATACATGGATGTTGGTATAAATGTTAATATGTGTATCGTACAAAACTTTTTTTCATGTGATAATTAGTAACCCTACCATCCTGATCATAATGCCTGTTTCAGAGTGCAGGCGGATGGCGGGTGCGTGTAGTTCAAATGTACGTAGACGCCGCTAGCATTCACAAGCCTCTTTCAGAGTGCAGGCGGATTTGTAGCCCGGTGAATCTGTAGAGGCCAAAAGAGCCAACAGGGTATATCAGTCCGAAAAAAAAGGAAAAAATAACTGCAGGCGGATGGGCCTTGCCTTGCGCGGGTACGTGTAGTTCAAATGTACGTAGACACCGCTAGCTTTCACACTACGTACATTTGAACTACACGCACCCGCCAACCGCCACCCGCCTTCACTCTGAAACAGGCTTAACTAATCTATATATATAAAAGAAAGTCGTGTTAGTTACATTATTTATAACTAAAGAATGACTGTACCAATTTGGCTGAAAATTGGTGGGGAGGTACCTTAGAACTAGGAGACGGACATAGGATACTTTTTATCCCGTTCAACCACGTTCCCGTGTGACGTGACATACAACTTCAAAGAGAATACAAGTTACTATAAAACGTGGTATAACAAAAACACACCTGACATCTAAACTTAATTTTGTCTATGGTTATGGTCTATGGTTGGATAATTTAATGTATGTTCGCAAAAACTTTGATAAGCTGGAGTTCGTAAAACACAGGCATGATTTAAAGACTAGAAACTGTGACAAATTGGTCGTTCCATGTTTTAGACTCAGTAAAACCAGTAACAGTTTTTTAGGTAATAGTGTTAGGTTTTATAATAAAGTCCCAAAGCATATTACCGATTTCCCAGACTATAAGTTTAAGTGCCATGTTAAGCGCGTTTTGGTGTCAAAGGGCTATTATAGAGTGGATCAATATGTGAACGATGGTGATGCCTGGAATTGACTCCTCTCTGTGCATCCAATAAAATCGATTGTAATGTATAATACATTTTAAATATATATGTTAAAAGATAAACCCGATCGAGTTTCTTGTATTCCGTACCGATGGTAATTTTGACGTTCATAAGCGCCTTCTTAGGGCCTAAACTGAATAAATAATTTTTGATTTGTTTTGATTTGAAGTATGGTTGAAAATTCGATGATTATAAATTTTGACAGAAATCAATAATGTGTAATTATCAGTGATTTGTATTCTCTTTGAGTCGTCATAAATAATGCCGCGACCAAGACGATCGAATCTATCCCGACAAAGCCGTAATGCAAGAAGGATACGAAACATTGCGAATAAAAGGACTGAAAAAAACAAGAAATTTCCAGCGCCGCGTTAGTATAGCTCGACTTCTAATAAAAAAACTAACTTAATAAAATCCAAAATGTGCTTATTTATTGCCTCTAAGGCGGAACAGAGTTCGCCGGGTCAGCTAGTAATATTATAAATGCAAATGTGTTTTTTTATTTGTTACGCTCTCAAGCCTCAGCTACTTAACCGAACATCATTAAATTTTGCATACATATTGTCAGAAGTACATACAAAATTACTGTTCCCAAAAGATAATTCAAATCTACATTACGGCGAGCGACTCCGCGGACAAAAGATAGTAATATTATAAATGAAAAATTTTGTGAGAATGGGCATATGTTTGTTGCCATTTCACGCATAAACTAATGAAGACATTTTGATGAAACTTTATAGTAACATAGCTTATAGATCAAAAATGACAAACATGCTATAATTTATATAGATAAATTGTCAAGTAACTTGGAAATAACCCTGCCATCAGAGAGTTATTTCGGCATGCGCGACATAAACCGTTACGATACAAACGAACAAAAAAGTCGCGGGCGGGTCCTAGTGAAATAGATGATAAACTATCTATTCGCTCCAACTTCGCACAGATTTACCAGCGATGGAAATGAGACGTAGTAAAAAAAAATAATTTATACAATTGACGAAAATTCTGTATAATTGTAAAGAAACTTAATAATTCGTTTTCTAATAATATCATTTTTTAATATGAATGCCGAAAAAGAACAAGAAAAGGTACAAAAATGCCAATGAAGCCAAGATTTGTAGGAAAAAATCCTCATAATTACAACAGACCTAGAACCACGGCTCTGTGGAAGTGTAACGCACGGACATGTCGTACACAAGGGCGTCGTTTCAATCCTTACCACCTGTTATCGAAGTGTCATATATCCACGTTTTGTATCCGTACGAAGTTAGGAAGATGAAGTTATAGTCGTACTACAAAATAATACCAAGAAGGATTGATGTGAGGCGCGCGCAGCCAATCGTAAGAATTTGCTAAATTTTACATCACAATATGAAAAACATGTTGTGCCGACTCTAGTTAGGTGGGATAAGGGTACGAAGATGATGAAAAAAATGAGACCTAATCTTCCCTTTACAGTACAACTATGTAATTATATATAATGACAACTGAACAACTGAACGTTAATCTGCCAATACATTTAAAGACCTCCTTACTGTTTTCTGTCTCACTCACTTCCTTATACGGAGTTTTTTTATAATCCAAACCGTACAGTTTTCCATACGATTCTTCAAACATTTTAACAATTTTCAAAAGCATATTACCGATTTATCAGATACTAAGTTCAAGCACCATGTCAGGCAGGTTTTCAATGTCTAAAGGCTACTATAGAGTGGACCAATATGTAAACGATATACCAGAAACGAATGTAATTATCTATGTCTACAACTATAAAAATATTCTTAAAAATATTTGTTATCTTATGTTTGATGAAAAAATAAACCAGATCGAGTTTCTTGTCGGTTCTTCTCGATGACCGGGTTGTTATCCGAATCGGTGGTAACTTTGTGGCATTCATAAGCGCCTTCTCACGGCCTAAACTGAATAAAGTATTTTTGATTTTTATTTCTTTTCATACAAGCCTTTTCCTCACAACTGTGTGTGTACACACACAATCACAAAATAATTAGTCAAATATGTGCGCAGCTGTTTTAAACTGACGCGCTTACATATACAGTCGGCAATTGATTTTTATTTATATTGATATAAATTGATGGTTACAAACAAATAAAAACGTAACTAACAATTAGGAGGAGCGTTCAAAAGGAGGAAGTTTTAAAAAGTAATTACAGACGGGCAACATCTAATACATGTTATTATATCGTTGCAATACAATTTCGCAGTGAACTGTAGCACACGATAATCAACGAACAGTCTTACGAATAGAAACCGCACAATGGTGTGCGAATCGAGACAACCTACCGGCCGTTGCTCAGCCGACCCAGTTTACCATACACCATTGTAAGCGACGTTTCACTTTTTAGAAAACCTTGTTGTATATTATTCACTAATCTGTATATATAAAATCACAGCGCGCGTGGATTTGTAATTACTTATTAATATTTTAATACGTTTTTATATATACTTTATAGGTTGTAACGTTTGACCACAACCTCATCTGATGTTAAATGACGATGTGGTCTAAGATGACAAGCACGCTAAAGCTAGGGAGAAGGGGGAGGGGAAGGGGGAGGGGAAGGGGGAGGGGAAGGAGGAGGGGAAGGGTGGGGGGGGAGGGGGGCTCACAAGTACAACTGCCGGAATATACCTACATGTGCTTGGCGACAGAATTTCTACTCGAAGGTGGTAGCTACCGTACGACGGGCTTAGAGGAAGACCTACCATAATGCTATGACATATTTATTTAACACACAAAAATCATATCATGCCAAAACTTCAAACTACCAGCACTCAATTTTATTTTATTCGTGTAAAAAGTAGTTTAAAGATAATTGTTATGTAAACAAGTTTTTTGTCAACTGGCTGGCTCACAAGTACAATTGTCGGAATATACCTACATATGCTTGGCGACAACATTTCTACTCGAAGGTGGTAGCTACCGTACGACGGGCTTAGAGGAGGGCCTATCGTCATGCTATGACATATTTATTTAACACACAAAAATCATATCATGCCAAAACTTCAAACTACCAGCACTCAATTTTATTTTATTCGTGTAAAAAGTAGTTTAAAGATAATTGTTATGTAAACAAGTTTTTTGTCAACTGGCTGGCTCACAAGTACAATTGTCGGAATATACCTACATATGCTTGGCGACAACATTTCTACTCGAAGGTGGTAGCTACCGTACGACGGGCTTAGAGGAGGGCCTATCGTCATGCTATGACATATTTATTTAACACACAAAAATCATATCATGCCAAAATTTCAACCGACCAGCACTCAATTTTCTTTTATTCGTGTAAAAAGTAGTTTAAAGATAATTGTTATGTAAACAAGTTTTTTGTCAACTGGCTGGCTCACAAGTACAATTGTCGGAATATACCTACATGTGCTTGGCGACAGAATTTCTACTCGAAGGTGGTAGCTACCGTACGACGGGCTTAGAGGAAGACCTACCATCACGCTATGACATATTTATTTAACACACAAAAATCATATAATGCCAAAATTTCAACCGACCAGCACTCAATTTTCTTTTAATCGTGTAAAAAGTAGTTTAAAGATAATTGTTATGTAAACAAGTTTTTTGTCAACCTTATTTGTCTATCATGTAGTGGCTATTATGTTTTAGTCATAATCTTGTGTTATTCGACTCTATATTTTGTGGTGGCATTTTATATAATATAGTTCGGTTATTGTGCACAGGTGAAATCTGATGGATAATAATACCACGAAGCATGAATTCTAAGATGCCACATAAACTCCCTGCCAAGTTCTAACAAGGAGGTAAAAACCTTATCAGAACATTGAAATCATCATAAGACACTTGTAATATTATTACCTATTAAAGCAATGTAATCTGTATATATAAAATCCATTGTCGAATGTATGTAAGCATCACTTTAGAACGGTTAGCTGTTAGACCAAGGTCTATGTATTAAAGAATATGTTATGGAAAAGTAAACAATTTCGGTTACAAAATTTCCATATAAAAATCGATTGAACGAGTAAGATGGAATCAGCAGACGTATTTTTAAAAATATTGACAGACTTGAGAGATTGACGTTCAGTATTTCATTTGTAATCTTATTTAATTACATGGTCGTACCGTTAAGGGAAGATATATCTAAAATTTTCTTGGTTAGTACACTTTTGTGGCGAAAGGGCGGACAGCTAGTAGTATAAAAATGGTTACTGTCGGTTGTCTTTAGAAGATAGAAATTTACCATCGGGTACTTTTCTGTTGACCTTTTACGATAATACACTTCCGTAGTATATTATTTTGTAAAATTAGCCAGCTTTACCGATGTAAGATCAGGATGAATATATTTTACGATTCGTCTAAAATATATCGACTTTTCTCTACTCACTATAAATAATATATGCATATATTATACACATAAACCTTTCCAAATAATTTCCATAAATGTTTATGAAAACCATTTCTCTTAAAAAAAAGGACTAATGAATTATTTGAATATATTATTTCCCAATAGAGACGAGAGAATCATAAATTAATATTAAAATGTATAGTACCGTGAAAAGTAAGCATACGGTATATAGCAATGTTACTTTAGTTCATCACAGCGGCGAAATGAATTTTGTTTAATAATTGACGGATGTCGACGACTAGGGCATGTTTCCAAGTGCAGGCGGGTGGCGGATGCTTGCGCGGGTGCGTGTAACTCAAATGTACGTAGTGGCCGCTAGCACCAGCAAACGCTCGCACACTGAAACATGCCTAACTCGTCCAAGAGTCTCAAAAGACTTGTAACCGCCCCAATCGTATAACCTAATTCTAATCCTACCTAATACTTGAAACGAGAATGTTTATTTTTTTGTTTGTTACACTTTAACGCCGTTACTGTTCTGCCGTTCGTGGTGAAATTTTACATACACGTTGTCAGTGATGTAGAAAAAGAGATTTTTTTTTATAATATAGGAGGCAAACGAACAGGTGGGTCACCTGATGGTAAGTGATCACCGCCGTCCATAGACACCAGCCACACCAGGGGAGTCACAAGTGCGTTGCCGGCCTTTTAAATATGTGGGCCTCCGGCGCTCGCACTGACCGAACGAAACGCAACAGTGCAACCACTGTTACTTCACGTCGGCTTTCTGTGAGAGGGTGGTACTACCCCGGGCAAGCCGACCCATTCATGCTGAAACCAGTAATATTTTCAGCGTAGCTCTACCACCTACATAGATAGAGTACCACCCAGCCAGAAGAAAAATACTCTTGCAAAGACATAGATTAAATTCACTTCAACACCAGCGACATTGCGGGTAAAATCGTTGAGATGTGAGCAGAAATACATTATCGGTTACTATTGTTCTGAGCAACTGAACCTCCTTATAAGATTATGTTTTTCATAGTAGAACACGAAATCCTAAATTTATAATTTATTGTAACTGATTATAGACTTTAAAGTCAAACTATATTATATCATTTAAGTTTAACTTAATGATGTATTTCGATATTTAATTTTGACAGGACAAAGGAGCAAATATTTTAGAATTTAACTTTACAGCGGAGATTAAATTTTGGTTTATAGAGCGGCAAACGGCAAATGATGTCAGATAAAAAGAAATGGCCGCCGTTAGTTACTTACTGCAGAAGATATCAAAGATGACCTTATTGAAGGTTTTTGCCAAATTTGATGATTCAAGGAAAATATCCAGAAAATAAATTAATCAGTAAGGTGGTTCGTGCACTTTGGTCATACATTCTTAAATCACTGCACGCCAGACTTCCATGTCCTGCAACACTATGGACCCAACATCCGTACGATGAATCTGTGGAAAGCTAGGAACTTCGTCGCAGGGAACAAATAGTATTTATTGATATTTTGTGAACTAATCAAAATGTTTATAATCAATCCAAAAAAGGAGAATTACATAAAACTACTGACATACTCGTATAAATTTTGCATACACTGGATACTAAGAAAACAGAAAACCATAGATTTAGACATGTAGTTTAAATTAATAAAAATTGCGTTAATACACAAAATTAGAGCACAAAGCGGTTTCAATATTGAAATTCTAATAATTATTGTTTCAACACTTTAATCATACCATGATCGCGTCGATCCTACTTTTCATACATCTTGTTTAGTACCTAACAATGTAATCGAGGACAAGGCTGTTAACCGTTTTCCATCTACACATTATTGTGCTTCATTGTATTCAAGCAATGATGATTTATAATGTTAAGTTGGGCATAGTGTGTGTCACAGATACTTGAGAACACTTGTTAAGTTTTATAATTTTTCACTAGTTTTACTAACACGCGTATGTTTTTTTACAATAAAATACAGAGTAACAATAACTCTCTAGTGTCAAGGTTAGTAATCAATTTATAAACCAGTTAATACTGATTAACGTTATATAACGTTAACTGCTACTTTGTTGCTGTTATTAGAAAGTGAAGGTAAATTATTAAGAAATCAAATCCTAGATATAACCGAGATTATGACATAATGTAAAAAAATAGTTACTCCCAATTAAGAAATCATTTAATTGTCTTCTACGACCCAAGGTATCGCTTTGTTAAAACTAGATCAAAATGGTAGTGTGAAGCAAACAAAAAATAACTGATTACATTTAGAGACATTTATAAAAGTAATTCTCACTATGTATCTTAATGGACTGCGTATAATATTATATGTATGTCAGAGGTCACTATTATAAAAAAGCAATGAAACATCATATAATGTATTATTGTTATACTGCATGTCCTCAAACATATAATTAAATTTTTTCAATCGACCTATATTTAATGTTTACTTATTCTGCAACTACAACTTTGATTATATTAACATTTCCCACTACTGTATAATCGTTTAGAATTACAAATGAGGAAAAAAATCGCAATATAATTCGTTGGACCAAATTCTAATCCGCATAATAAACAAATGATCAGTCATTGTCGAAAAAACTTTAGCCGGTCCGACGAGATAACATCTCTCGGACCATAACGACCGATGAATCAGCATTAAAAACCTAACCCGCACAATTTATGTACGACACACGTAATTACATATGCTGAACTTGAAAACTGACGTTCTTCGCTGGTCGCGTAATAGGCATCGGAAAAAAAAAACCACCACACGATGACCCGTCTTGTCTGTGGAATGCAACGCGACAAATTCGAGATGAGCACAGAAAAGCATGGCGCGAGCAATAGCCGTCACAATTTCACATGAACGGATAATAACTATAGGCAGTAACTCTGGTTTAAGTACGTAGGTATGTCTAGCTAATATGAGGAGAGGCCGTTCACAAGGCGCGGTCGTGAATGCAATTATTTCATGCTCGATGTGCTTACGTATCCGCCATTACAGAGAACGTTGTGTTCGACTTTTGAACGTTTTAGGATTTTATGAAGGTAATGCCAGCGCAAGCTAATATTTAATTGTAATTAAGGCAAAACAGTGACTAATACGCAACGCAGTCAATATAAAATTTTATGATATCAAGAATACGTTTATCTAAATAGTTACTTTGTTAGAAATACACTCATAGGGAATATACAAGCAACAATACAAACTCGATTTTACATCGAGATCAAGGATTACTACCAATGTTATTTTAGCAATGATATAATATTATGAAATTTCATTAGGGGCAAAACCTATGGTTTTTAATCTATTTTCATATCTTGTACCTATCTATATATTTTGCTTGTGACACCCATACAACCTTAAGATAAAAATAAATAGAAATTCAGTAAAATTAAAAACCATATATCTATCTTATTTTTATAACGGCTTATTTTATACACATGATACTATAATCACAATTTTTTAGTTAAACTGCGTTTATAATATATGTCATAATTGACACAGATATCAGATCTACGACATAAATTTTGTTTGTTTTTATTTTATTTCACACCGTTATCGTGTGATGTAATGCGTTATCTAAACATTATGTTATGAATAACGTATGAATAAATATTGAAATTGAATTGTCAATTCAAACTTCATTTTTCTTTGGCTACGACAGATTATAACATAAACCACAAGTTATTTAATTAGTTATCTGCTTAGTGAAATTTTCCAGTTCAAAATTATTTATTGATTGATGCAACAGAAGAATAAGAGGTACTATCTTTTATAGGTTTTAAGTATGTGTTATTATTATACATAAAACAAACACGCTTACGAAGTACATTGTAACCCAATTTCTTAAATGACACATAACAATAAATACATACGTAAAAACCGTACATATTATTAATTAAGTGAAATGTAGACAGCTATGATATACCTTTTATTTATCAGAATAAATTGTCAACGATTGTAATTAAAAGTTAAAACTTTCTAAACTCGTTATGCGTTATAACTATGCATATATCAATGGATTCATGTCACCAATGCTGTGTTTTACAATCACTATGAACACAATAAAAAATGGGCTATTATTATTAGGTATTGCATATTGTGATTTACTAATGTATTAAGCAATAAGTTGCTTAGACCTGTCGGTGATATATATAGTAACGTTATTAATATAACGTTATTCTATAAACGGTTATTTGAATCGTTCACCTACCTGTTAAACACATCACTCGTATCAACTAAAAAGGTTTAACTTTCGAACCGTCGTATTTGAAGAATCCAGTCACAGATTATGTATATGTTAAAACAGTGAATGATTTTATAGCGCGACTGTTGGCGCGCCAGTTGAAATTATTGATTTCGGTTGTACAAAACAACAAAAGATATAAAACGGGCCGGCTGCACACCCCCGCGCTCACCGAATCGATCAGAATGATAATTGTCGCGCACAAAGACTACTCACCTAGACAGTCAAAATGCACACACACACACACACATAAAACAAACAACACAATATATTATATCCAACTGTATCTCATAAACACTATACCGGCACTGATTATGTATAAGCACTTGTTTAATGCATGTTTTAAGGGTCTATAATGATTAATTAGTGCGAATTAATGGAGATTTGTGATGGAGACACGAACGTTTCGACGATCGGTGGCAAGATGGCTCCGCGTATGCCGCGCGGCGACCGCCCTCCCCGCGCGCCGCGTACGTGCAATGAAAGATAGGTGTCGGCCATACGCGGCAATGGGAGATCGAAAACTATTTTCAAGATATATACGGTTCACTGACAGTTAACCTTTTACCGTATACATTTCATTGTTTTCATTACATTTTTTATTTTTTAAATACATAAAAATTATAATTAATATTAAGCTTCGAATAAGGTCAAATCAAATGAATAATGCTTTTCTTTTTATTGAAATAAATTTTCATAGAGTATGGTAAAGCATATAATTAATATAGGTACAATACATGTTTTATTGTAGTTTAAATTACTAAATAAAAACTATAATATATTCGCCTGAATATAAGCTGTTTGTATTTCATATTTCTCAGAAGATTCAAATATTACTTACTAGTCATGTGTAATAATTGTGATAGTACAATTTGATTTGACGAGTAACTATAACTTTAGTAAAAGAACATTTTTTATAGAAAATAAATTTCGTTAAGTATACTTCCAACATTATTTATTTATGAGTTTTCTGTATGTTGTTATTTTTTTAAATGGTTTACAACATAACTTAAAGTATATGATTTATGGGAAAAATATCTCGAGACAAATCCTGCGATATGAACCTCAGTTGCGCCACACGCAGTTCTTTCCCTTCACACCGCTTTGCCCGTGCGGAGATCCCCCGTCCCGCACCCAGTCCTCTGCCTACCGACCTCTTATATACTTGCTCTCTTTAGAAAAAAAACACCAATTTCCCAAATTCCCGAAGCGGACCGCGCTCGCTCGCGGCAGACCTAAGATGGCCGCCCGCTTCCATTTTGATCGCAGATTACGAGCGTCGCCGAGCTCTCAAAGCCTGACCGATGGCGCGTCCCGCAATTAAAAAACGTTACGTTAATGTTTTACACACGTTTTTAGGTTAATTTTTCACGTTACATACAACGGTTTAGTTAATAATAGCGCTACGCGTCACCATTAGCCATTATTTTGATGTTATTTATGTATAGTTATTGTGTTATTGATTGAACGAGTTACGGACCACACTGCGGGGTTGAAAGAAAGTTCATCTAAACGGCCGGTCGGTGTTAAAACGTAACCGAGGAAAGGCCGATGGCTTTGTCTCTTTCACCGGTCTCGGCGGTCCGCGTACCTGCTCATTGTGGCGCGTATGTTATTATGGCGATTTGTGCATACTGTTTGAATATCTACATTTATACGTTTTAACAATTAATTGTCATAATTGTTTCTAGTTCTAGAATATACCACTGTAGGGGATGTATTTGTATGTAGTTTGTAGTCATTTAGTTTTATTCTATAATATATCTAACATAAACCACAAGCGTCCTAAAGATCACTTTATTATCGTATTTTTTTTATATTATCTTAAAGGCCCGTATTAAACTGTAGTCGAAATTAATGGTATGCTCGATGTTCCCCCCCAGGCTGTGTTATCATCGTGATGTTTTTCTTTCACAGAGAGTTCTGATTTGTAAAGGGAACCATTCACTACACTGCAACCGTTATTGCGAACAAAAACAGTGTATGTCGTGAACTGACCTAGGTTTAAGTGAACTTATTTCTGGGCTTAGCATATTAAATATGTTATTTTTCTCTATTATAGTAAGGTATGTATCACCAGGCAAGTTTGCATATCTAATACTTTTTTTATAGACATTTTTATGCTAACTAATTTGAATTTATAGCAATAAATAACTACCACGTATATGTATAGGTAGTTTTATATTGTATGTATAAGATATTTCTTCATAAAACCTGGACCAATGAATTTTAATTTGATATTAGAAATTCACACTCGTTCTAAGATAGTGATCGTATAAGATTCGAATCCATGTTCTACGCGGTATTCCAAAGCACTATACCGTAGGCATCAGTATCTGCTCGAGGCTTTAATGACTCAGCGATGTAGTGTGTTCAGACATTGGTATCCTGACAATGAGTATGAGTGCTTCGGCGAAGGAAAATATAGTTTTGTGTTAGAAAATATTATACAGCTGCTTGACCCGTAATCAATCAAAACTAAAGATTTGTAACCAAATTAAAAGCAAGTCCATTTAGCTATTTGATATAATTATGTTCATGTCTTTTAGTCTTCTTAACTAAGATTTGACTCAAAAGCTAAACTTATTATAAATAAAAAAAAACTATTACATTACTTCACCAACTTCTTCATGTGTGCAATTTTAACAGACAGTATATGGACTCCCACGAAGAAACGACTATTTCTAAAACTCACAAAACATCGCTCTAAGTCTGGCAGTATGTAAGCTTTAGTTTCTGTTAATTGTATGTTCATAATACTCCGAGACATTATTTTTCAAAAGGGAATGGTAGGAGAGTTTTGTCTAAATTCGCCTGGCTATCTACTACCATGCGTTGCAAATCTGTTGTCAGCCACCACTAGACGTCGTACTTAGGAGCCAGCTTTGAGACGAGGTTGTGATCTTTGTTCAATATTAATGTAAAAACCCTATTGGGCGGTGAATAAACATTTGGAACAAATATAATTCGTAACATATAGCATCAGCATTTTAATTAGGTATTTTTATAGTTAAACAGTTATTCGTCGAATGTACAATAAGTAACGGATGTTTTTTTTTAAATTATAACTCAAACGAATCTTCCTCATAGCTGTATTAACATTATAAAGCTCCAAAGAATATTTATGTGCACACGCTAATAACTGGAAGTACCAGTTAAATAAAAAGAGAACATAAATTTTTAGGCCTATCTCCTTACAAAAGTTGGAAACACTAAGACATCAGACTACGACCCTTAGAAACGGAGTGACTAACATGCGGGTTGTAGATCAAGGAGTACGCCAAATGAAAACGAATAACGAATAAGTTGCCCGACAACAACCGACGATAACCGAAACGAGTTGAACTATGAATACCCATGTCAGTAATGTATCAGTCGCGTGAGCTTCTCCTTATACGACAGTACTTTATACAGAATTTATTTCAGCCTACCTAACTGCTTGAATGTATAAATCGCAAGTGAAACGTGCTATCAGCACTAATGGTGAGCTCCCTCTTGACCTGTTAATCTTCAGTGAAAATGCAAAGGAACAGCTAGGAGACGGATACACCGTAACCAGAAATCCTACCATAATTCCTCCATCTTAGAATTAATGCTCCGAATCCAAAGTCATGTCAAGGTTCACTTTCGTGTGAGTTGTTTAGAGTGGTTAAACACTTGCGCCGATGCAAGCACACTCTCTCATCTAGTTCTATTAAATCCTGGTGGACCAATTGCCCGGTACAACCGGTAATAGTCAGGATCCAGTCAGTTGGTTGCCATCTATTAAAATTTCCAGTTGGCGTCATTAACGGTATCTGACATTGCCAAGCCTTAACTGCCACTCAGTATCGGAAACATATGTCTTCTTTACCATAGCAAATTAGCAAGCACTGCTTGAGTTAACTCAGCTAGAACTAAATAAGTATTATAAGATGTACAAATTTCGACAGTTGTACTATGGTCCGTAGAATGTAAATGACAATAAATATGAACACATGAGGTATTCGAATGTAGCCCTTCCTCATAAAAACTGCCTATCCATGACTAGCCTCAGGACTGTTGTGCTAAGTTATTTCTACATGGCTATAGGCTGTAATAACTACTTAACATCAGGTAGAATGCAAGCCAGTCTGTTACTAAAAAGAAATAAGAACAAATAACATATAAAAATCGCAGACTAAGCCATATAAGATTTAAAACATGTCGCCTCCACGGTTATTTGAATCTCAACGTCATAGCTAATCATCAGCATTGACATCAGCAGCGTGACTAGCATTTTTCAAGTTCATTCCAATACTATTACTTGTGACGTCGCCATTATTGGTATTTAATAATTGACAACATTTAATAACAATAACGGTTGTAGAATAACAACGTTATTAATTATTGATACATAGCCGTTATAGCGATCTATACTGAAAACTGTGCAAAATTGTTGGGCTTGTTGCGGTAAATCCAATTTTTAACTAACGACCTAGGAGGTAATTCAATACTAACCTCCTGGCAATGGATGCGTGGGCGTCCGCTGCCATGTAGAGGAGGTTTCATGGCGGAGAGGTAAAAGTTGTCGCTGTGTCTGACGGAAATTTAGGAGAGAAAATCTCTCTCCTTGAGATGGACTCCGATTCTACCTCTGTGGGTGACCCAAGCGTGTAACTATGTTAGCGGAGCATACTCGCCACGATCTCTAGACTCTGGTCCATATACGCATGAAGCCGCAGAGGGGTTTTCAGCTAGGAGTTGCTTGACAAAATGGGAGTGTACCTAATTTTTTTTTTCTTTCGAACTGACCTACACTGCCAGCCAATAAGGCCTTCACAGTTTCACCGGACTACTAAGGGGAGCGCTTAGGGTACTCACCCGATTTAAGAGTGTACCTAATGCAAGATTTTCTCCTTTATAGAAAAAAAGAGGTAGTTCAGTACGGAGTTGCGCAAAATAATAATAGAATTGGTTCAAAGTTTATAAATTCAGATTATGTAACAGCCATAAAGTAAACTAAAATGGGAACATACTTGTACAGAATCACTGGTAGGGATATAATTATATTATGTATACAGAGGCAGTACACTCGTGACTCTATTAAGAGATGGTTAATTTGGCTTGGCTTAATCTGGATATGCCATTTTAAAACCAATATCTAGCAAACAGCTGCTATCGCTATGCTCTTGTGAAACATGTAATCAACAAACGGCCTCATTGGCGTCATCATATCTACTGATGCATTACCACGCTTAATACGAAATAAAGAACACACAACCCCTTTTCTAACAGAACTATTCTTAAGCTACAACATCGGACATTAGCTGACCACTGTAGTCCGCACCCGTTGATATGTTGCTTGTAGGTAATATTCTAGTACTTTTATGAATTTCTACGGGCATAAAATTTACCAGTGGCCAAAGTAAATGCTAATAACGACTCTATGTCGATGTGACATACACTTTTGTGTTATTTAACAATAGTTATTGTTATAAACCGTTGTCAATTATTCTGTTGTTGGTTAATTTGCTGTTTTGTACGATAACCAAATAATTATTCGTTCCTCTCCCTTTCACACCCATTGAATGTTGCATAATGCTCACTTGTTCACACATTGCAATACTACGCTCGACCGTTTTCATTATTCATAAAATAACACACAACGGATATAATAAAACAGTAGAATAATGATGTCTTCAAGAATTTGTTATCTGTTACATCGGAATAACGCATTATACTGTTATTTGATTTAATCACCTCTAGTAGCGATATACTTTGTTTTTAGGTACGTCATACTGCGCCAGTTTGAATATGAACATGTTGTAAGTGGTTGTACCATCCTAAACGAGAATAATTTTGTGTATTTTCAAAAAAAAAATCAATTGACATAACGTGAACATAACTTAATCGTCCTTAAAAAAACACAACAGAATTTTAAATGTTACTACTATTTATTACAGAAACTCAAAAAGTTGTGTTTGAGTTAAATGAATTTCTTAGTTTATTGCCCTTCTATTAAACGACATCGTATGTTCGTGATTTAAACCATATTTTTTAATGCATACGGTCGAGATTAAGCTAACGTTAATTTTTATCTCAATTTGAGATACTGTCATGTAGGAATTCCTCAATAGAAATCACATAAACATAGTGATTTGTTATCGTACGCTTTAAGGTGTTTTGACTTCAAGTTGACGTCACTTTATTGAGACCGTATTGACATCAGCTTAGTAAGTAGTTTTTTTATGTCGTAACTAGCTGCACGCCTCGGCTTCGCACGAATGTCTTCATAAAGAAAGTGCGAGCAAATCTTTCTTTTACACCACGACCATGTTATTAAATAAAATGGCGTAGTTTTTGGCGGGATCTTGGTCTGTCATGTAGTGGTTTTTATATTTTATTCATAATCTTGTGTTATTAGACTCTATGTTTTGTAATATTGCTGGTGTTTTACGTAATATAGTTCGGTTATTATGCACAAGTGAAGTGGATGGGAAATAATATCACGGAGCATGCATTCTGAGATGCCACCAAAACTCCATGGAAAGTTCTAACAAGGGAACCACCATCTTGTTAGAACATTATAATTATCACAAGACACTTACTTGGAAAAACTTGTTACTTGACGCTGGCTAGTGGACAAACCGTGCCGGAAGCAAAAAATAAAGAAGAAGAAGAGATAAAATAGTAACTAAACAACTGAATGTCAATCTCTACTTCTGCCAATATTGTGGATATTTTCCCTACTGTCTTCTATCTCACTCGCTCACTATTTTATACGTAGGCATTTTAATTCCAACATTTCACCCTTTCGTCCGATTTTTCAAACATTTTCATTTCATACAAACTTAATACTGAGAATTACAAATACAGTAAATAAAGAATTGGCCTAATCGATGCATACTTCCTGAAGTGACGCTCTTACCTACGTACATTCAGCAATTTATATTTATATCAGCTGTCGGTGATGGAAAACATCGTGATGAAACCATAGCATGGTGGTAGGGCTTTTTCTAAGCCCGCCTGGCTAGCTACCACCCTCAAACTGAAAATCTGTCGCCAAGCACCTGTTGGTGTGTTCCGGCAGCTGCACTTCAGAGCCAGCCTCTCTCTAGATTTAATGTGACTACCATCTTACACCAATTACTTTAGTAATTTTTATTATAAATAATTCTTTACTGCATTATATTAGTCAATATTTACTGTCAATGTTTTTGTTGATTTAATCTATTTTTAATATCACAAATCATTCCTTATTATTATATTTATATGTTTTAACTGGCAACACAACGCACACTTAATCAAAAATAATAATAGACAACGATATAATGGTTTTCTAGTTACAAACATACTTACATACAGACAGACATTTCTTTTGTAAAAGATAAGGACAGATGAACACTGAAAAAAGGATTGTTGAAATATAGAGTCAAAATTTTTTAAGACACGTTGAGAATTCCGTAACTCCTTTTTCCCTGTTTATCAAACGTTACAAAACTACAAGCTGGAGTTTTTTGGTGGGATCTGTGGAATGTCATGTAGTGGATTTAATATTTTACTAGCTGATGCCCGCAGATCTGCATGCGTTTTTTTATAATTATAAATTACTTCTTATAAGATCAGCTATCTGTTAGTGAAAGATCCGTGAAAAATAGTGCGTTTTGGAGATAGTACTGCAGACAAAGCCATGTGTAAAAGCTAGTCCAAAATAAAAAAGCTATAATTACTTTTTATAATGTTAACTATCTGTGAGTTAAAGTCTCATGAAAATAGGTCCAATCGTTTTGGAGATAGTACTACAGACGAAGCCACGGATGACAGCTAGTCTAAAATAAAGGAGCCTATGTCACCCGCTGTAATTTTAACTATCCATCAGTGATATTTCTGTTAATGTTCTGTTTCTCTCGGCCTTCTAGTCTCTTATTTAAAAGATCGCTGTCAAAAGGTTAGCATACATGGGGTAACCTCTGCGGGATCGTTTGCGCGGATTGGCGTCCCACAGGGCTCTATTTTAGGGCCGTTTTTGTTCTTGATATATATAAATGATCTGCCGCTAATTGTTAATGACTGTGCTGACATGGTGCTTTTTGCAGACGATACTTCACTTATATTTAAAGTAAAAAGGATAGATTCAGAGGTTGGGCATCTGAATAATAAGTTAAATGAAATTTGTCATTGGTTTGCGTTAAATAACCTGTTGCTAAATACAGAAAAAACGAATTGTATGAGATTTACCTTACCTAATGTTCCACAGGTTAATAGTAGTATCAAGATCGAAGGGGATTTGGTAGGATTAGTTAATAATACTGTATTCTTGGGTATCACACTTGATTCCAAATTACAATGGGGTCCTCATATAAAAAAATTGGCTGGAAGATTAAGTTCTGCTGCATTCGCGGTACGTAAGATTCGCCAGCTTACAGATATTGCCACAGCAAGATTAGTCTACTTCGCTTACTTCCATAGCTTAATGTCCTATGGCATTTTGCTGTGGGGGACAGCAGCTGAGGTAGACACCATATTCTTATTGCAAAAACGAGCAGTTCGAGCAATATACAATATGGGACCTCGCGAATCATTAAAGACTAAGTTTCAAGAATTCGGTATCTTAACTCTGCCTTCCCAATACATTCTGGATAACTTAATGTATGTTCGCAAAAACTTTGATAAGCTGGAGTTCGTAAAACATAGGCATGATTTAAAAACTAGAAACTGTGACAAACTGGTCGTTCCATGTTTTAGACTCAGTAAAACCAGTAACAATTTTTTAGGTAATAGTGTTAGATTTTATAACAAAGTCCCAAAGCATATTACTGATTTGCCAGACTATAAGTTTAAGTGCCATGTTAAGCGGGTTTTGGTGTCAAAGGGTTATTATAGAGTGGATCAATATGTGAACGATGGTGATGTCTGGAATTGACCCCTCTCTGTGCATCCACTAAAATCGATTGTAATGTAAAATGAATTTTAATTATATAAGTATATGTTAAAAAGATAAACCCGATCGAGTTTCTTGCCGGTTCTTCTCGATGACTGGGATGTATTCCGAACCGGTGGTAGTTTTGACGTTCATAAGCGCCTTCTTGGGGCCTAAATTGAATAAAGTATTTTTGATTTGATTTGATTTGAAAATAGATCCAGCCGTTTTGGAGATTAGCCGAAACATACAAACAGACAGACATTTTAAAAATTGTATGTTTGCTATCAGTATCGTGTATACATTCATATCCAATTAGTAAAAAGTCGTTATTTAGATATCACAAACAGACACTCCAATTTTATTTATATGTATAGATTGATAATCTTGTGTTATTTGGCTGCACATTTTGTAATCTTAGTGGCGTTTTACGTAATATGGTTTGGTTTTTGTGCGCAAGTGAAGTGGATGGGAAATAATGGCACGGAGCATGGATTCTAACTCGCCACAAAAACTCCTTGGAAAGTTCTAACAAGACGGCCACCATCATGTCAGTACATTGAAATGATCACAAGAAACTTGTAATGGCATTAATAATCTATTAGAAGATTGGTTACCATAAATGAAATAAAAAGTCTACAAGCTCCACACGTTACAACAACTTTTTTACAAGTTCCTCATAAATTACGTTTGTCAAATAATTTCACAATACTTGCTGATTTCACAATAATTCTATATTGTATGAACTTGTATTTTTCATTTACAAGACTTCGCTGTTGTAAAATTGCAAAATGTGTTTTTTGTACCATGTTACATATCTGTGATATGAAAATTACGATAAAGTAACTAGTCAAGTTTATATCAAAAACGTTTTTCCAATATTTTTCTTTTGTGTCCAAATAATCTATTTAAAATAAAAAAAACCTATGTTATTCGTTCATGAAAAAAAAATTTTTTTCAATGTCTTGTCATAAATCAAATATCTTGTTAAGTTTATCTTGCCAAAAGTCTGTTGATTTGTGCCGCGTGAGGTTTACATTAATTTGTATGGAACTTAAGCCTCTATGGTTTTGAACACTTCAGGGATTAACACGAGTGAAATCGCGAGTAAAAGCTAGTAATAAACAAAAATATATACACTTCAGAAACTGTTGACTAGTACAAATGTCCAATTAACTCGGAACCCGCGCGCCTGTGTACATAAATTGATGGATGTGAATTAAGTCAATTGAAATCATTTCCAGTTCTTCCCGTATACATACGTCAATAAAACGGTGTGTGTTTTTTGGAGTAAAACAGTTGTCGATCCTGAACCGTGTACATATAATATTGCAAATTTCAAATAACGCATTACACAATCCATAAAACTTATGTATGTACGTACACGTTGAGCGATCACCGCGGAGTTCAATGCTCTTTGCTATACGCGGCCAGTTTAAAATAACCGACCCCACCTCCGGCTTTACTTACAAATGTGGAGACACCAAACGGACTCGTCAACATTGTGTAGCTCTGTTTTAAATGGTTGCGTTTACTTAACACTGTAGTTTTGATGTTTGCACTAGGTGGGACTCGCGAGTTCGCCTACATATAATTAGTCGTATGAAAATAGAAAGAACTACATCACTACATAGTATAAAACAAAGTCGCTTTCTCTGTCCCTATATCCCTATATCCCTATGTATGCTTAAATCTTTAAAACTACGCAACGGATATTGATGCGGTTTTTTTAATAGATGGAGTGATCGAAGAGGAAGGTTTATATGTATAATAACATCCATTAAATAGTGGAGAAATACTGTTATTTTTACCGCTTACATTGCAACAAACGCAGGCTGTACCGTAAAAATGTAGTGTATGAATTTAGATATTCCAGATATACCAATGTCTTCATGGTATAGAAAAAGGGGAATTGTTTTACTCCAAATTTAACGCGTGCGGGCCACGGGCAATAATGGATAAATCAAAACTACTGGATCGATTTTAATCATTTTTTCAGTGAATGACATAGGTTATAATATATTTTATACCCGTGCGAAGCCGGAGCGGGCCGCTAGTGATTTATATGGACAATGACAAGTTATTTCTGTTAAATTTTAATAAGACAAGCTCAGTAGCCTTATGTGTTTGAGTAAGAGACAGAAAATATTACATCCTTGCATGATATTCTTTGTGTAAATAATTCTTCTGTAAGTGTGTATGTGATGAAATTCTTCCTAAACGGCTGGACCGATTTTGATGACATTTTTTGTGAGTGGGTATCTGGATCGTTTAGGTTCATAATTGGATCCGGTAGGTGGTGCTGCGATCGGATTCAAGGATTTCTTATATTTCAGACAGGGCAACGTCTGCCGGACCCGCTAATATATAAATACAATTTTTTTTTGTTTTAATATTATAGGGGGCAAACGAACAGGTGGGTCACCTGATGGTAAGTGATCACCGCCGTTCATAGACACTAGCAACACCAGGGGAGTCGCAAGTGCGTTGCCGGCCTTTTAAATATGTGGGCCTCCGGCGCTCTCACTGACCGAACGAAACGCAACAGTGCAAGCACTGTTACTTCACATCGGTTTTCTGTGAGAGGGTGGTACTACCCCGAGCGAGCCGACCCATTCATGCTGAAACCAGTAATAGCTTCAGCGTAGCTCTACCAAATCTCAAATCCAAATCTTTTAAAGATACTTTTTTTAATTGTATACTCTAAAAAGTAATTTTTATCACATCAGCCTGTAAAAGACCTATTTCAAGGTCATACTGTTTTCATAATTACCACGCCGCGTCAAGCTCGGATAAATTCACAGTTCTATATATTTCCACATACGGTGATTTTACAAGAACATTTCTCAGACTTAGGTTTCCTCACGATGTTTTCCTTCACCGTCAGCCGAAAGTGTTACCGATTTAAATTAGTAAAATTACGTGAATCCTGAAAACTTTATTGGTATACTATGGTATGAATCTGAGGATATTGGTATGACATGCCACCAGTCAAACCACAACGACTTCATCTACATTAAGTGCACAATGTAAATCGTGTATTTGGATAAGGTTTAAAACACTGTATTCGTCAAACTTCCCAATGGTGCATCTTCTTCTACTCCACAACCTTATCCCACCTAATCAGGGTCGGCACAACATGTTTGTTATGTCATGATTTATGATTTGGCTTAATTTTTACCATCGGCCGCGCGCATCACTCCAACTCTCCTTTGGAATCAAAATCGAAATATATTTAAATTAAGGCCCTAAGAAAGCGCTTATGAACGTCAAAATTACCACCGTTTCGGAAAAACAACCCAGAGTCATCGAGAAGAACCGGCAAGAAACTCGATCGGATTTATCTTTTCAACATATATAGATGCATATTTTAAATAAATTACACGTTCAAATTGTTTTTAGTGGATACACAAAGAGGAGTCAATTCCAGACATCACCATCGTTCACATATTGATCCACTCTATAATAGCCCTTTGACACCAAAACCCGCAGGACATGGCGCTTAAACTTACAATACGGTAACATGCTTTGGGACTTTATGTTATAAAACCTAACACTATTAGCTAAGAAAGTATTACTGGTTTTAGTGAGTCGGAAACATGTGACGACCAGTTTGTCGCCGTTATATCACCGAATATTTTATAGTACCTATCTAGATAACATATGGGAAACATATAACTGTTGATATATCTTATTTTACTACAATCATGTGGGATGAAGAGATGATTATGTTAGTTGTATTAGCAGCTAATTCTAAATGTAGATAATTTTCTCATATATGGTACACACTTTTTTTTTTTTTTTTTTTTTTTTTTTTTTTTTTTTTTTTTTTTTTTTTTTATTATGTGGGAAGAAATCCTTCATTGGACACCCACAGCCCTGGGGAGCTGTGGGGTGTCAGACTCTTACTGACTAAAAAAACCCACAAGATACCGTCTGCCGCGCTATGGAGTGGCACGGGATCGAACAAGCAAGCACCATGCCACCCCGGCGACAAGGCCCAGCGCGAACGCCCTGACCGCGACGACAGCCCGGTCAAGCTGCCTACCCGTTTACCGAACCAATGTGCAATGGAAAGTCAGGTCCCCAGCCCCTTCCCTCCTTGGTCCGGTTTGGCAGTCAAGGGGTCACCCCCTCCAACCACCACCACCTGTAACTTTTTTACGTGGTTTTCTACCACGGTGACTTTTTAACGAGGTTTTCTCCCTCTCCCTCCGCCCGAAGGCCACCCCTCTGTCACTTTTTAATGTGGTTTCCTCCCACAGGAACTTTTTAATGAGGTTTTTCTCCCTCTCCCTCCGCCCGAAGGCCACCCCTCTGTCACTTTTTAATGTGGTTTCCTCCCACAGGAACTTTTTAATGAGGTTTTTCTCCCTCTCCCTCCGCCCGAAGGCCACTCCTCTGTCACTTTTTAATGTGGTTTCCTCCCACAGGAACTTTTTAATGAGGTTTTTCTCCCTCTCCCTCCGCCCGAAGGCCACCCCTCTGTCACTTTTTAATGTGGTTTCCTCCCACAGGAACTTTTTAATGAGGTTTTTCTCCCTCTCCCTCCGCCCAAAGGCCGTCCCTCTGTCACTTTTTAACGTGGTTTCCTCCCACGGTAACTTTTTAACGAGGTTTTCTACCTCCCTCCGCCCGAAGGCCTCCCGTCTGTTTTTTAACGAGGTTGTCTCCTCAACACCCGTAACTTTTTAACGTGGTTTTCTCCCACGGTGACTTTTTACCGAGGTTTCCTCCCTCCCACCGCCCGAAGGCACACCCGTCTGTAACTTTATAACGTGGTTTTCTCCCACGGTGACTTTTTACCGAGGTTTCCTCCCTCCTGCCGCCCGAAGGCACTACCCTCCGTAACTTTTTTACGTGGTTTTCTCCCACGGTAACTTTTTAAGGAGGTTTTCTCCCTCCACCCTCAGACGGGCGAACCGAAGCAGGCCCGTCCTAACCCCATCCCCTGTCCCCTCTGATAAGCAGAGGGGTACTGCGAGGGGCGCCGTCTGCCGGGGTATACGCCCCGACCCGGTTCTGGAACCGAGCCCCAGGAGTGTTTATCGGCTCTCTAGCCTAGATCCGTAGTGTTCTGCTAGACAGGGTCACCTCGTGTAGGATGTGGCTCTTCACCACGCACTGACGGTCTTGGGAGGCAGGCTAAGGCTCCACGAGGGAACTGTATTCGCCTGTGGGTCCACCCCCTGCGGTTCCGAGGTACAAGTATCTCATCCCCACTGGTACACACTTATTTTAATGAAGATTTATTAGATTAACCTAATATTTTTCGAATCCTTTATATCTACATACTTTATATATACAGAATAAATGCACGAGAAGTAAAATTTAAATACTGATAGAATTGTTCAAAACGAACTGTTTAAGACATAGTTAGCTTGACGCATCTGAATTTCCAATGGTTCATATGATTTTCAATAATGCGTAAACGATAATGAAAGAAAAGTAATTGTTACTGTCGCTTATCGTCAGAAAACAAACGTATCTAGAAGCGACGATGGTTGAATAAAGGTTCGAATCCTGGCACCTGCGTCGGAGCTGTCGGTGAAGGAAAATATCGTGATGACACCATAGTATGGTGGTAGGGATTTTTATAAATCCGTCTGACTAGCTACCACCCTCAAGTTGAAAATCTGTCACCAAGCACCTGCTGGTGTGTTCCGGCAGCTGCAATTGAGAGCCAGTCTCCCTCTAGGTTTAGCGTGACTACCATCTTAGACCACATCATCATTTAACATCAGATGAGATTGTGGTCAAACGCAAACCTATAAAGTATAAAAAAAGTCCGTGGGCTCTTTTATGACATTCAATTCTGTAGTATATTATTTTTATACAACAAATCAGTTTAAGCCACCATTATCAACTGTAAACGTCCGAGAACTTCTCGTTACCAAATTCATTAGAATACATAGGTTTTTCTCTACTTTCTATAAATCAATAAATATTATAAAACAAAGTCGTCCGCCGTGTCTGTCTGTCTGTCTGGATGTTCGCGATAAACTCAAAAATTACTGAAGGGATTGTAATTCGGTCTTCACCAATAGATAGAGTAATGCACGCGTAAGATTTAGGTATATAATTTGTCAAGGGTTTTTTTGTAAATTGGTTGAAATATAATGATAAATGTTGAAAGAATAAGAAAAAGTTAAGCTGCCTTAAGCGTTTTATACACAAGTTTTTTTTTATTATTAACTGGGCAGGACAACGTTTTTTTTTTTTTTTTTCGAACTGACCTACACTGCTAGCCAACTAGGCCTTTACAGTTCCGCCGGGCCTGCTAGTATACTATACGTGTATTATACACATAAATCTTCTAGAAGAAATTCTATAAATTAGAATGAAATTTTTTTTTTTTTCGAACCGACTTCACTGTTGACCTGGCAAGGCCTTTACAGTTTCACCGGACTACATAAAATTTGTTGTGTTGTTTAGAAGAACCAACACACACACAGAGATAAAAAGCGCCTTGTTTTATAATAAATATAGACATTCATAATAGATATTCATTTATATATACATAATATAAACTTCAATTTGTACACAGTATTACATTAAACTAACTAATGACAACTTACCTTTCAACATTTTGTATGAAATTCGATATATGCAGCTGCCGCGACCGTGAGTTTGCAAATTTAATTATGCCAGTGGCAAAGTTCAGAATTAATTACCATAGCTTAGTATTTCAATATAAAATTACGACAGTAGCGCCGTACGTGACGGTAAATATAAGTTTGCCGGATTATACTAACCATTGGGGTGACTATTGTGAGCTTATTGTGTGATATTGGTCCTTTTTATAGGCACACCTTTTGTTGTAGGGTGGTGAGCAGAGACGCGTGTTCTGAATAAAGTATATACGTATAAATAATAGTGACAACATTAAGAATCGTACATTAATTAATAGGTATGCTTCGTGGCTCCGCTCGCGTAATCTTGAAAATTATTCTTTAGAGGATACATAGGCATCGTTTATTCCAAACAAACATATCCCCTGTATTATCTGTTGATAATGGGACGAGAGTAAATATTTTTATATCAAGCAATGTCCATCTGTCACTAACTAGCATGTTCCCGTCTTTTGATTTATTTTCATAAATTAAAAAATTACAAGACCTAGGTGTCTTATAAAAGTACGGAAATTGTCCAATTATGTAGTCGTTTAAAAAAAAAAATTGAAAATATTTACAGTACTCTTCCCGGCAGTGGCGGATTTGCCCTAAGGCCCAGGAGGTCCGAGCCTAGGGCGGCCAGAGATTAGAGGCGACCAAACGTGACAAAAAGTTCACTGATGATAACAAGAAATGGAAAAGGAAAGAAAAGGGGTGGCTGGTACTTATTAGATAGTTTGGGGCCTAGGGCGGTCAAAACTGCAAATCCACCACTGCTTCCCTGTTGTCTTCGGAAACGTGCTTTTTGCTAATCTTCAACGGCATTTAAAAAATTTGGTGTTGAAAATTGTTAACCTCGTATACGTATAATCCTTTATTTCTGATAACAGAAAGAAGTCACATGGGGCTAGGTCGGGACTGTATGCAGGATGTCTACATATTTCTTTTTTAAAACATTTTTTTTTTATCTGCCTTATGGGGCCAAGGGGCCAAGGGGCCAAGAGGCCAAGGGGTCAATAATTTTAAACGTTATTTCTACTAATCGCAAAGGCGTAAAAAAAGTGACCTAAATAATATTCTGAAAATTCCTCTATCAATTTGTGAAAAAGTCGTCAAAATTGCTTCAGTCGTTTCAGTGAATAGTACAGTAAAACAAGAGACACTTCAATTTTATTAATGTATATAGATTATTGTAGTAGGCGTGTGCTATAGTAGACAGGTACAGCAATAATATTAACTTCACTGTTACCCTAATTGTATGACCAAGGCAATTCTATGATTGGATGTTAAAGATATCTATATTAATAGATCAGTATGTCCATGTTTTTTTTTTAATTTTATCATAGTTGTCTATGGTTAATGGGACGTTGAAAAAATGTTGTCTGTCTGCTTGTATGTCTGGGCTTAATTCCTAAAAGGCTTGATCGATTTCAATGAGTTTTTTTTTACACGGAAAGCTTATATTATTCGTCAAATAATAGGTTACAAGAATTAATAATAATATACTTAAAATTTGTAAAAAAAAAACGAATATTCATTTTTCTTTAACTCTTAATCGATTTTCTTAATTTTTTTTCTATGCGGGAAGTGTATTCGCTCTTTTCGCAAATTAGGAATATAATTAATACTTTTAAAATAATTTTACTTTCAACCGATTTTCAAAAAAAATTGTTCGCCTGTAATAAAGGAGTCAGTACTCATTTTAAAAACGATAATTTTAATAAAATAAAATAATGGGATTAAAGTAATTATTGCATAAAAAACACGTGCGGAACCGCGAGCACTTGCTAGTATATATGTAAGAGTCGATAGCCTTCATTGTAACACCAAAATTGCATTTCCTATATAGAACAATGTATAGAGGTTTTGTCTACTCTGTATATTTAATATTTATTGGACAATAGACAAAATGAAGAGGTACTGTATTTATAAAGCAGGGCAGCGCCTCCTCGCGGCCGTTCGGTCTAAACCGACAATCGATAACACTGTAATATCTTTATAAAACGGCCCGAGACAGTAGTCGAAGGTATACGAGTGTACAGCCAGAGGTGAAACACATAGTCCTCCATAAATATTGATTTTATGTGAGAGGGGCGGCGGCCAGCAGGGCTGTCGCTTAGGAATGATTGAATAATAATAAAAAGTAATCTGTCAATATTTTTGAATACCTCCTACTGTTTTCCGTCTCACTTATTAACTGTATAAATGAAACTTTTTACATTTTTTCGTCTATCTATCTCATGTCACATTACAGCCGGGTGCAGAGTACAGGTAAAGTAAAAAGCGCCGGCAGATCAACCAAGGCGTAAATAGATCAATTTCAAAATTTTCAGTTAAATGCCTACCCACCGAAAAAAGTTTCACTCACATCGTGGTTTCATAAGCCACCCATTTTTTTATATAAAGATTTTTTAACCCAATTTTTTTTTCACTTTTCCATGTGATATTTCAAATATTTTGTTTCCTACAAACTTTATCCTGACAATTACCAACAACAACAAAAGAATTGGCCCATTAGATGCAGTCGTTCTGAAGTGATGCGCTTACATACATTCGGTAATTCATTTTTATTTATATAGATAGATACCTTATTATACCAATATGTTATGTGATAATACAACACATTGATTTTTAAACAGACACGAAATACTTTTTTTATATATTTCACACTCTCCTTCATACAATATTTTAATTCACTACATGAATAATCAAAACAATAAAATATATATGTACACTAACTACCAGTCCCGGCTACACATGGGAGCAATGTAATGTAAATTGGCGTGATAAGTGTCTAAACTATTTAGATCCCACTATTTATCGCTTTGATATGTATATTTAATTTTAGAATCTGCATAAAAATCTTCATACGAACAAATTATACACAGTAGCGACTCGGCCCGGCTTCGCATAGATACAATGTACGAATGTGGTGTCATAAAAGTTCTCTAAACGATTTAGATCCCATTATTTATTGGTTTGATACATTACATGTCATTTTAGAAGCTGCGTAAAAATTTTCACACAATATATTTTGTTGCGCGTAATTTTTAATCTGTTATATTTCCCAAGATATAAATTAAAAAGGTAAGTTGTAAAAGGCAGTTTTTATTTCAGTTAAATATTTAACGTAATTAGGATATTTAATAGCATAAGTATTTACAATATATTTGTGAAAATAGCGTCGTAAATAACCAATTATTTTTAATAAAATGTAATAGGTTAAAAAAAATGGTTAACGTGAGTTATCCCTAGAGGATAGACACGTATTATCGGGGATTTTACTGTAGACAATTTTTAAATATACAATTCCATAGTACATTGTTTTTATGTAACTCATTATATTTTTGTTTATTTTAAGACTATCTACTATAAATCATTTTTAGAGTACGCCTAAACATGATTTAATTATGTTAACCCATGGACTGTTTAAAACTATAGAAGTGTCAGTTCCATACAGACGAATATAAACCTCACAAGGCACAGGCCAAGAGACTGTTGGCAGCATAATCTTAAAAAAAATACCAGATTTATGACTACAATACTTTGAAAAATAACAAATGATGTATTGTAAAATGTATTTTAAAATTATTTTTCCATTTGTACTGACTTTTTTTTTACTAAACTGTGAAATTTAGAATGTACGATTTCATAAAATAAAAAAAGGTAATTAAAATCATAATCCATCATTTTGAGATCTGTAATAACACAGTAATCAAGCTAGGGTAGTAGAAATTTGTACATACATAACTCTATAGTTATTACCATGCATATGGAGATAGATATACCATTGACAGTAGTCCGCTTTTGATTTTATACCACCAGGAATAATGCCATCGCTTTGTCGTAATACAATAAAAAAGGACGTGTGCTCCGAGGACACGTACATTAAGGAATGAAATGAAAAAGTGTTACTTAAAATGAAAAAAAAACTGTTCTTTCATTAAAAAAAAGGTATACGACACTCAAGTATAACTTATATAAATAAAATGGTTAATTAAAATATAAACATATACCAGTTACGCACAACACAACAATAGAATGAGACAGAGAGAGAGAGAGATAAAGAAAGTCTCACGGAGAGAGCATAACGCTCTTTTGTTACGTGACGATTTCTACCAGTCATCTAACGTTACCTTGTTAAATGAATTTGTTCCAATAAACAAGAGCAGCACGAATGACGTCTATTTAATTCTACTGATTGCGGCGACTCTTAATGCTTATACCGACAGAACAGAGCCTACATATTTGTTGCGTACCATTTGCATACAAAATTGTATATTCTATTAAACAAGTATCTACTCGTATAACAGATATTTAAAATTTGTTAATATTGCAAAAAAATAATTACGTTTCATAAGAGAATTTTGTATATCCACGAGTGAAGTCGCATTTAAAAAACAGTATGCATAAATCAATTCAAATGCCGTACAACCCTAAACCACAAAGTTAAAGCCCGCGGGGATGTCACACGTCTGAGGGGCAGCGAGATATGAGAACGTGATGCAAATGTAACAGCGGTACGTTAGAGAAGGACAACTATATTGCCATCAGCACGCCGAGTGACGGTATTAAAAGTAATTCTTTTTATTCTGTGCCCTGTTATGTTTGTGTCCTCTCTGACGGATTCGATGTTTTAATTATAGGCACCAGGGGTTTATGTAATGTTTGAATATTGATTTTCTATTAGCTTTGTTTGCGTTTGTGAATACATTCATATAGGACCTATTTGATTTTAAATATAACTTATAGCGTATCAATTGAACTACTCATATGTAATCGTCTAATAGCTTTTATAGCATATAATAAAAGTCACTTACCAAATCATGAAACCGGCGATGGATGGATGAAGGATTTCTCTCGGTAGTCGCCGTTGCTTTTAGATTGTACTGTGCTTACTATCGGGCACAATACAGTCACTTTACCGTGGTACAAAAAAAAGAGGGAAAGAGTCATCCAAATAATCACCCAATCTGCATCAATATCTGCATTTACAATTAACAGAGAGGGATGTCGATTTTTTTGATATTTGATTTTTTTGTTCAATGGTTTGTGCTAGGACACCGCATCAAACAATTAAGATTCGAATCCTGTAATGATTAAATATTATGATAAAGCCATAGTATAGTGGTAGGACTGTTTTTAACGCCCACCTAAATATTTACCACCCTCATCTTGGTAATCTATTGCCAAGCGCCTATACGTGTGTTCCGGCAGTTGCACTGGAGGGCCAGGCTTTTTTTTATTAACATGAGGAAATCCTCTATGGATACCCACCCTCTCGGAGGAGAGAGTGGGTTATATCCGACTCGCACGGACTAAAGCCCCACGGTGTACCGGCCGGGCGAAATAACTTCTCGCAGAAGGAGGCCATCGCCATCCATGCCTTTTCGCTGCCGAGCATGGCCACAACCACGCTCACAGAGTGTGCTGCGCGGTATCTTCCTCAGCGCCACACTCGTGATATGCGGAGGTGGGCACCCTACGAGCGATCCGGTGCGGGTACCAGCCAAAGCAACCAGGGGCGGTAAGTATCTGCACCAGTCGAAACGTCGGGAGCCCCACTCCCTACTACACCATTCCGACAGGAGCAGGCTTCCTTTAGTCTTAGTGTATTACCATTTTAAGCATTCTGTAGGTGGTAGAGCTACGCTGAAGCTATTTTTGGTTTCAGCATGAATGGGTCGGCTCGCCCGGGGTAGTACCACCCTCTCACAGAAAGCCAACGTGAAGTAACAGTGGTTGCACTGTTGCGTTTCGTTCGGTCAGTGAGAGCGCCGGAGGCCCACATATATTAAAAGGCCGGCAACGCACTTGCGACTCCCCTGGTGTTGCTAGTGTCTATGGACGGCGGTGATCACTTACCATCAGGTGACCCACCTGTTCGTTTGCCCCCTATAATATAAAAATATGTATATATATCATCATTTGTATCAGATGAGATAGTGATCAAACGCCAACCAACCAACCAACGAACACACCAACAAAGAATTTATAATATAAATGTTAACTGAACTCATTTTTGTTTATCGACTTGTAATCACTCCAAATATATATATATACTTGCAATTTTGTACCATACGTCGGTCAAGTGAGGTTTTTATCTAGCGCTAGTTTTAAAATCTAAATTGTATTATTTTGTAAATTCATATTAACAATTATTATTATTATTAGTGATTACTTTTATTTCAAAGACACGTATTATACTTTAATTTGTCGCCAATATTTAAAATGCATTATAATTATTTTCCCTTAATGCGTGCGACAAGATAGCTAATTGTTTTAGTAATTCGGTAACTTATACCTGCCCTTCCAAAACATTCTCGATAATTTAATGTATGTTCGTACAAATTTACAAAAGCCGGAATTAGTCAAAGACCGGCATGATTTAAATACTGGAAATAGTGACAAATTGGTCATCCCATGTTTCAGACTCAGTAAGATTAGTAACAGGTTTTAGGTAATAGTGTTAGGTTTAACAGAAAAAACCCAAAAACACATTACCGATTTGCCGAACTGTAAGTTCAAGCTTTGTATCAAGGGGGTTTTGCTCTGTAAAGGCTATTTTATAAGGTGAATCAATATGTGAACGTTGGTGATGTCTTTAAATAACACCCCTCTCTATGCATCCGCCAAAATCGAATGTAACTTTAATGTACCTTTATAAAAATATATAGGACGAAGACGAAACTCAGCGAAGTTTTTTTTTCTATATTATAGGAGACAAACGAACCTGGTCACCTGATGGTAAGTGATCACCGCCGTCCATAGACACTAGCAACACCAGGGGAGTCGCAAGTGCGTTGCCGGCCTTTTAATATATGTGGGCCTCCGGCGCTCTCACTGGCCGAACGAAACGCAACAGTGCAACCACTTCACGTCGGTTTTCTGTGAGAAGGTGGTACTACCCCGGGCGAGCCGACCCATTCATGCTGAAACCAGTAATAGCTTCAGCGTAGCTCTACCACCTACAAAAACATCTCTACATAGCTGAACCGGCTAAATAATTTTGGCCCACTTTCAAACCTAGCCGAAAGATCGAGGAGGTATCTAGTGAATCTATCAAAATCAAAAATATTTTATTCAATTTAAAGCATTCAGAAAGCGCTTATGAACGTTGAAGCGACTACCTGTCCGGACAACCAACCCAGTCATCGAGAAGAACCGGCAACAAACTCGATCGGATTTATCTTTCCAACTTACATATTTTTATAGAAATATGTTACCAGTTACAATCGTTTTTAGCGGATACACACAGAGAGGTATCCATTCCAGACATCACCAACGTTCGTTTACATATTGGTCCTCCCTAAATAGACTTTTGACATCAAAACCTGTTTGACATTATGCTTGAATTTACAGTCCGGCAAATAGGTATTGTGCTTTAGGAATTTGTTGTAGAACCTAACACTATTACTTAAAAAACTGTTACTAGTCTTACTGAGTCTGAAACATAGCATTATAGATGAAGATATACGAAGAAATAATAATTATTGCACACAATGTGAATAAAAATAACCTTCATAGTACTGGTTGGTGCCAATGAATTTGCATACTATATTATTCAATTATACAATTTTATCTGTAAAAAAAAAATAATAAACATATATTTTCATGTTACAGTTTCGTCGTACCTAGTATCGCCGTTTCGACCGGTCTATTTGCCGGCAGTAGAATAAAACAAGCCCATGAAACATGATCGAGTTTCCCAGAGGGAACCTAGCGCGAATTGACATATTATATAGACGCCTCGACACTGAAAGACACCAATAAAATATTCGGCAACGGACTAACAGTTAATAGATACAATTTAATTCGAGCAAATTTTCAACAATTGTTTGAATTAAAAAAAGTCATCTACAATATTTTACGTTTTCTTAACTCACAAGTCCTTAAATTAAACAGAAAACACTTATAATACGAGTTTTCATTATGCCGTATATTGTCCTTCGTTGTTTTTAAGCGTTCATTAACAATACGTCGATGAGTGTGTTCCCTTGTCCCTTTAATGCTACAACATATACAGTTCTAATTGTAGTTTTATCTATATCTATACTATTATTATATGTGAAAAACGAATGAAGCTTATGAGAGATTTGTTTCGAAAGTCGTAAAAAATATCCTAAATAGTGCTCTCGTCTTCGATTTGCTTGATATTCTATAAATCTTACACGTAGTGTCATCTATAATTAATATTGTGTAATGTAATTTATAAATATGAAAATTAGTGCCATCTACCGATAAAAAGTTCACTTTAATTTTAAACGTTTAACACGTTAATAGATTTTATTACAAAATTGTTTTAAGTATTTGATACTAGATGGCAATCTTAAAGAAAATTCAATATATTTAATTCTATGTTGTTCTCAATAATTACCAAAACATTGTTATGTATTTATAAACTCAATATCATCGAGGAACTAAATTCGTAAACAATATTAAAATATTACTTTAAACTTTACTTTATTTTTTAAGTTAGAGCTATTGGATAACAGATGGCAACAGCTACACCAACATATCTATTTTTAGGGAAAAATATAATAGACAATTTTCTATTTCTATTATTCAAATAGTATGTGTTTAATTGTGACGAATAAATATTAGAAATGAATTATTTCAAATCTATTACAATTATTGTAATGTTTAGTTAGATGTATCATATTCATGAAGATATTTTCTAAATATACAATTAATAAGCATGCTGCCATCTACGAACAAGTAGATAAACTAAAATGTCGTTTGGCATACATCGCAGAACAAGACTGACTGGCGATACCGTTGGGTTCAATAACCCCTACGTGTTTTGTTTACGCGGGAACCGAAAGCCGGAAGATTTTCTTAATTTGCCGAGATTTTAAAAATTCACACACGTATCTCTTACACAAACATATAAATTTTAACGATGCAACGCTAAGTTTTGTATTGTTGAGGTCAAGAGACGCGGATTTTTTTGTATTTCGTAAATTGTCGAGTTAGCAACAGTATTTAATTAAATCCAATTTAGATTTCGCGAACAGATTGTTTGAAAATTTGTGTTTACAAAACTTCGTAGAGCTTGACGGGAGTCTGTTGAAACGGCTGTATTGTTCACTAGCTTCTGCTCGCGTTTTCGCTCGCGCGAATACCCATCTGACCTATACTTTGAGGACAGTACTTTGTTACTGGATAAAAGGTATCCTGTATCCTTTCCTATACCCTTGAGAATGTGTATACAAAAGTTCGTGATTCTCGGTTGATTAGTAAAGGCGTGAAAGCGTTACAAACAAACTGTCATTGACATTTATAACATTATTTAGGCTTATATTTTTAAGTTTGTATTTTTTTTATATCGGAACTAGGCAAAGTGACTGCACTTTGCTTAGTTGTATGCAGAATTTAATTCAAACTATGGTGGCAATTGAGGCATTTATAATCCATTGGCAGTTGCTACTGTGGACTTAATTCTAGTACAGGCGGTTTTTGGTGGGATCTTAGTCTGTCATGTAGTGGTTTTTTATATTTTATTCATAATCTTGTGTTATTAGACTCTATATTTTGTAATATTGGTGGTGTTTTACGTAATATAGTTCGGTTATTATGCACAAGTGAAGTGGATGGGAAATAATACCACTGAACATGCATTCTGAGATGCCACCAAAACTCAATGGAAAGTTCTAACAAGGAAACCACCATCTTGTTAGAACATTATAATTATCGCATGACGCTTACTTGGCAAAATCTTGTTACTTGACGCTGGCTAGTGCACAAACCGTGACGGAGCCAAAAAAAATAAAGAAGAAGAAGAATTTTAGTACAAACAACATGCAAAAAAACAAAAGAAAGGCACTTTGTAAGGTTTAGCACCGTGTGCATGCTGGTGACAATAAACGTGGGCGCAGTACCTACGACTTCGCTTAAGAACTCTATATGCGACGGCTGGTCCCGGAGTATAACAATATTGTGCCTCCATTGTGGTCTGTGTATAGTTGTCCAAATTAAGACAGACAGTTATTGTTGAAATTACTTACATTTCCCTATTGGCTTTAAGGTTAACTTTCTTTTTTATACTGTTTGAAGTGTAGCGTGAAGAGACGGAGGCGATTGACCACAATCTAATCTGATGGTAAATGATGATGTGGTCTAAGATGGTAAAAACTCTAAAAGTATAAGACTGCAACTCAATTGCAACTGCCGGAACATACCAACAGATACTTGGCGAAAGATTTTCAACTAGAGGGTGGTAGCTATCGAGGTGGTCTTAGAAAAAGCCATACCACCATGCTATGGTTTCATCTCGATGTTGTCCTTCATCGAAAGCTCTGACTCAGTAGAGAACATTCGAACTTACGGCGTTCGATGCGGTGTCCGAACACACTTTCAACTGGGCCATTATCGCTTATCCGTTGTTTAAGTATTTATACTGTGAATAGTATCAGGCATAGTCACTTTGTGTAGTGTTACAATAAAGCAAAACAGGATGTGTCGTTAAGACATACGATAGAAGTGAAACTTTTGAATTACAGGGAAACATTTTAATTAAAAAAATACAACATAAGCCACCGTCACATGGTAATCCGAGGCGGTCACCCATCCAAGTACTGATCGCGCTCGACGTTCCTTAACTTCGGTGATCGGACGAGAAGTGGTGATTTTAAGATTTTACCCGACACAGTGCTTACCTCCACCACTTTACGTCACGCACGAAGGTTACCGATCAGAATTTCAAAGCACTCCCATATGAAATTTCACTTCAAAAGGTAGACTGCAACGTTCGGTGCCTGTATAATAAAAGGTTGCGAAAGATTCATTTGCCTGTTACCAATGTAAACTGAAGTGTACATATGAATGCGTCAATTGTTTCGTTAGACGCCTAACTGAGCTCCACCTGCAAGCGATGCTCTTTTGGCGTTATAAGACTCGCGTTTTATTTAACGCTACCAACATACATATGGTGAAAACTTCTTATGACATCTTATTTTGTAAATTTTTCTTACTTCACTAGCCATCAGCCCCGACTTTGCATTGGTGTGATAACGAAGAAATTGACAATAAGTCTTCCCTTTAAAGTACGACCATGTAACGATACAAAATGGCAACTGAAATTTAATCTGTCAATTCTATCAATATTTTTGCCGACCACCCTACCGTCTTCTGTCTCATTCACTCACTCAGTTTTATATGGAGATCTTTTAACCCAATATTTCTTTATTTCCATACGATTTTTGAAATATTTTCTTTCATACAAATATTGTCCTGACAATTACACACACACAAAAAAAAACTATAGCAGCCTGTAAAAAAAATAAGTTTACATCCTATATATACATTACATTGAACTGTTTAGTTTTGTTTATATATATCTCTCACCTGATATTAAATGACAACGTGGTCCAAGATAATAAACACGCTGCAACTTGAGAACTGACTCTCGAGTGCACCTGCTGCAACACACTTATAGGTGCTTGCCGATATATTTTCAACTTGGGGCTGGTAGCTAGCTAGACGAGCAGACGCAGTCCCCTAAGCAGTACTTGCTCCCTAGCCCAAAAGGTGTAAGGAGACACCATCGGTTTTAGTCTGTGCCAGTCGGACATAACCTACCCTCAGCTACCCGGCTAGGGTGGGAAAAAGCCATACCATCATTATTTTCGGGAATGAGAGCGTATGTGGCTCGCGAAACCAAATCTCCTTTTAAAGGTACTATTTTATAAAGCGTACAATATAGCTGACTAAAACATGGGAAGGTTTAGAACGTTTCTTTTTGAAAAGAAGTTTTATATCGAGGTCTTATAGTCGTTGGTTCTCCTCTACTGCCTTTTTAACAGAATTGCGCTCGCTTGATCTCCGTTGAGCAAGCTCTTTCCACTTTTCTGGAGGTACATTACATGAGATGAGATGGCACTTAATTACATGTTTTAACGACGCAGGCTTACGCCTTCCATGCTCAGTTGTGAATTTAACCTGGACTTAGACAACTTACAGTCACTCATGTGTTTAATGCGATGGCTTCATAACACTTCCTAGGATTAGACAGAAGATCTGCTCAAGATACTTATAATTAGGATAGCACACTCAGTCAGTTTCACACGTACACTCATTATAACTACACATACACTTTCTTACACTCTTACCTTTAGTCAATCATTATAATGATTTTTTGTCTTATTTTAAGTGAAACTTTTTTTACATTACCTCAATTTTGATCGTCCATCTATCGCATGTCGCATTACAGCCGGCCGGAGAGTAAGGGTAAAGTGAAAGGCGCTCGGCAGAGCAGTCAAGGCTAATATGGGGCGCCCATGGCTCAAGTCAAAATGATTCAAAGATTTAAATAAATATCGTGCTCAGTTTTTAAAAAGAATTTTCCGAACTTTTCAGTTAAATGCCTACGATCAGAAAAAAAGTTTAACTTGCATCGTAGTTTCATAAAACCAGACATTTGTTTTATAAATCACTTTGTCATCATCAAGCACGTATAAGTATGTCCCGGCAGCTGGACTTGAGACCCATTCCCTCTATGTATGGAGGAGAATAGAGGTAAGGAGAGCCATCTATGCGTATGAAAATGTGTCCGTCAAAATGTGCTAAATAATGGCGGCGCAACAGTAGCAACAAAATTAATTATTGTTCAATTATTTTAAAGAGTTTTATAAAACTCAAAAATGACTAAACATAATACTGAAAGTTCGCAAGCATTCCATCATTCTCCATGTTTTCTCATAGCAGATATTTTCGATTAGATTTACTAAATTGTTACGGGTTAACCATACCCTTTGCCTATACTAGCGCCATTTTGAAGGGTTTTGTAACTGTTATTTCGTGGTTAGAGCTGGACACTTTTTAACATATCTCCTATATGGAGACGGTTCCATCTTCGACCACATCATAATTGAACATCAGGTGGACTGTGGTCAAACCTTTTTAAAGTTATAGGTACGTAAGTGGACAACCTTTTTCCTCTCTTATAGTTTAAACAATGTTGTAATAAAATACAGTAAATAGAAACGGTAACAAAAATTAGAATTCTTCAAAAACTAACTAACTAACTAAGTAATTCATAACTATAAAATTCATAATATTCATCCAGTGTTTAATTAAATGAATTAATTCATTGTTTATTTTATTTCCCGTAATTTTTTTTTTGCCAAAAAGTGTACAAATACTGAAAATTAATTCAAATACGGTGCGTAGAGTATGATGAATAAAAACTTATAAACGAAGGATTCATCGATTGGTGTGAAAAAAAAACTATTTTTATTTTTTTATTACTGTATTTACCTATATTCTTTTCTGAATTGCCTAAATATTTTGAACTGGCGTATGTATGGCCAATGACTTCCCATGGGATAACTGATGGAAATATTTTACCTATTAAATACAGATTTCTCTGATAACATTACACTGTTACAAGCAAAAATTCCGAACGCGATTAGTGCCCCTGGAAAGAATTAGCAAGATAATAAGATTCATTTCAATCGATTCAACGGAAAGTCCATCAGCCAGCTGAAGATCCAACGTAACCGGCCTTAACACCGTTACCTTAGCTCGCATCACGAAAAAAAAATTACAGTTAACCGCGAGTCGCGATGTTGCGCCGCTCGAAAAAAGCACATGCAAGCACTACACCACGTCTCTAAGACGTGCGGTCCGCCATTCCCGACGAAAGCGCGGGAATTTTGACAGCTCACGTGACGCGAAATAGGTCCCCGTAGTGACGTGCCCGTTTATTATCGTGACCCGTTTATTTTTTGTTCTTTTTTTTCGATACAAAAATGTCGGATTTTGGATAATAAATATTTTTATGCTCTTTTCAAGTGGTTTTGTTGTGACATTTAAATTGTATTTTTGTTCGTGACTGTGAAATAAGGATTTATTATCAAAATGCCTAGTACTATAAGAGGTAAGTAGTTTTTTCTAATTTACTATAATTATGTTGCCTTCTATTCTGTTCTACAATATAATATAAAAGATTAGAACGCCTTAATAATTATATTTTATTCGAGAAACGTTGAAATAAAATACGTTAGTAACTTTTAAGCAAAGTTAACTTAAATTCTTTTAAATATATTCTTTACATTTAAAAAAAGTTGAAAAGTGATAATTCTGGTAAAATTTATCTCAAACAACAGTTTCATATTACGGTAGTTATGATGAAGCTATAGTGGTATTAAAAAATCCTTTCTTTTCGATTCAAAACGGTTTCGTGACGGTGCTATAGAGCGCGCTGCGGTCGAGGTGAATGAACTCGCTTGAGTAATGTTGACGGAAACACTACTCGTATACAATTGTCATAGACAAAAATTACCAAATTTGAATTTTGTACGCGCTGATGAGTATTTACAATTCAATAACAATAATCTCTTATGTTCCACAATTCTCGCAAAATTTTTCGACCGCTCTGAATATATAGCAGAATATAAATGTATACCTTAAATACATATCGTATTACATATATAACGTCGAGGCAACTGAAGGGTAAATAAATGCCAATTTTAGATTCCTATAATAATATTTTAACTTTATTTTGTACTAAGCTATTGAGTATATTATGGACAAGCTTGAACTTACTGCTATATTTAAAGCGACCAAAAAGATCGACGAGGACTGTACTTCTAGTAAAGATGACGGCGAATATCCGATAAAATTAACTTCTTCAGTATTTTTTTATCCTATATTGATACTTTAGCGTTTAATCACATTATCTCATGCCATATTAAATGATAGTGCGTCCTGAGATGGTAATGAACTAAATCTAATAGCTGACTGACTTTTAAGTGCACCTATTGGAACATATATCTATATAGGTAGTGGACATCCGATTTTTAATTTAAGCGTAAGGGTTTAAACTAGCCAGGTTATTTTAATTTATTTATAAAGCAACTAGATTTTACCTATAGCTTCAGTCGTGTTTATATACATTTGACCTATTCCTCGGCAATAGCGCTTTTTCTATACCGCTGATTATGATGATGATGATGATGACGATTGATTGAGTAATTAAGGCGTGAAAGTGTAACAAACAAACTTACATTGATATTTATAATATTAGTTAGGAATGTACGATGTTTGGCTTCAATCTTACCTCATTTCAAGATTTTATTCAAAGATGGCAACACTTAAGAAAATGATATTAATTGTCATACTGTATCTATCAAAAATATAGATTTTTGGATACATTTTTCATATGAGGGTTATAAATAACACAATACACAACAATTTGGTGCACATTTGGTCTTATTGTAGAAATTAAACTCTTCATATTCAAAGCAGTATCCAACGTTAAGTAAGGTCCAAATTATAAGAAGTGCTCTTTATATGTGACGAGGTGTTCTATTGCCTATTACTTTACTACAAGCAGAATGCCCTAATGTAATGTAATCTTTCGGTCATTGTTGAAGCGATGATGGCCGGGTTACAGCGTGCTCTAACTCTCCTCCAAGGAAGAATAGATTTATGACAAGATTATTTGCAGCCCTTACCTATCACAGCTATTACATAGTTACAATCTACAGCTAAAATGTGATTTTTGTCTCTTTGTAGTTAAATTAATAGCCAATTCCTGATTTAGAATGTCAGTTTTTAATAACAATATAATTTAATATCATGTGGTAATATTTTTGTATCCTTGTCTAAGTAAGTATCCGTTCCAGTGTAACATTCGTATCACACCAAATCTGTAAATGTATTTTTTTAATGATTTATAGGTTTTTTAGTGTCTGATCACAAACTTACTATTCATATAGACAACATAGAAATGACGATGTGGTCCATGACAGTAAACACACTAAGCGTAGAGGGACTGACTCTCAAGTGCAGCTACCGGAACACACCCATAGGTAACTGGCGAAAGATTTTCAATATGAGGATGATAGCTAGCCACGCGGGCTTTGATAAAACACTACCACCATTACATAGTAATTTCCTTAATTGAAAGCTTCAGATCATTCTTAACGATTCGAACATACGCCGTTTGACTCGATTTACGAATACGCTAACCATTGAGCTATCGTCGCTGACAACGATATCATACATATTCACTACAATTCATGTAGGATTACTTGTGTATCGTAGTGTAAGTAATGTGGTAGGTTACGCAGATCTGGTGTAACTCGATGTAGGCAAGCGTGGTAACTTACAAAATCTGTAAAGATCTGAAATATCTTTACTATAGGTTTTTCTTCATTAGCACACCCATGCGTAGCCAGAGTGGGCAGCTAGTAGAATATAATTTTGTTTAATAAAGCCCTAATCAAATGCAACAAGATGTTTTTAACTATAGTAGAAAGGCATGTATTTTATTATGTCAGTTAAAGCAGGTGAACGGAAGCAGAAGTAATAAAATAAAGGGTACGGAATCATGACAAACGATTTGAAAATATTATAAATTCTTCAAACACCTTCGGCTATTAATCAGTACTTGTTGGACAACTGTTTGTGTGAGCCAATCAACTATTCTGTTCGGGTTTACACTCGAACATTTGATGTATTTTTAAGTAGAGTCTTACATATTTCTTGACTGATTAATATTGTAAAAAAACCTATAACTAGAATGCTTTAATAATAATACATGACTTTAGCTTGAATCGGGAAGTACTGTGAAGAGATCCTTAAAGTCTGTTACATTCTTATGAAACCTAAGTTTGTGGCGTCATTAATTATTCGATAAATCATGTTTTTGTGGACAGCAACTCCACTTTAAAAAAAATGTACAAATATTGTTCACGCTCAAAATGAAGAACGTAATACATGGAGCGTGACACCGACGAAAACGGGCCAATAGCGACACAGCTAAAAACGTCCGTTAAAATAGTGACTCTGTAAATCTCGAAATATACGCATCACATCAGAAAACGCACGCATTATTATTTCATTTAAGCCGACATATGTAGCCTCAAAAGGCGTGAACATAGTTTTGGTCCAATCGAGCCGAATATCTCGAAGCGTGCAATCAACAAAGTCGGATAATTACGCAAAAGAAACAAGAAGACTTCAAAATTCGTTTCAAGAACGATAAACGAGCAGCGAGAATTTGAATATTCAACCGCCACCTGGTCAAGATCGTCGCAAGATTACGGCCAGAATCGCCATCAACAGCAGCATCGCAGCGCATTGTGGTGAGACGTGCCATCCAAATTCTCCTGCCCCAAAATTACCACATTATAACCTCGTACTCCTATTCAATTCCAGTGTTGAGTCTCCTCGAGCGTGGTGTGCCTACTCATTTTACATAGCATCTGCATCCTACGTTAACCTGGTTCGCTATACTTCGGTCTACCACAGGCAGTGTCGTTATTTGAATACAAAAACCAGTAAGTACTCGCACATACTTTCAAAATGACCACTCATAGTGAATCTATTGACAGCAAAAATATAGCGAAGATTAAAGATCTCAATAGAAAAAGAGGCATAATTAAAGGTAGATTAACGAGTTTCAAAAAACACATTGTATCATTACAAGAAACAGTGTTGTCCGTTGAACAACGCGCCGAGTTGAAATTGCGTATTCAAGGTCTCAACAGCTTATTTTCAGAATATCACGAAATTCAAAGTAGCATTGATGAGTTGGTCCCTGACAGTAAATTAAACGAGCAAATAGAAGCACGAGAAAACTTCGATATCGAATATTACGCGATTTTAGCAAAGGCTCAATGTATGATAGATGATGGGTTTACATTATCATCTTGCGCAGACAGTTCAAATACACAGTCAGTAAAGTTACCTATTATCACCTTACCCGAATTCGACGGTTCATACGACAAGTGGCTTGAATTTCGAGACACCTTTTTATCTCTAGTTCATTCATGCAAATCAATCACAAAAATTCAAAAATTTCATTATTTAAAGTCGTCTTTAAAAAAAGAAGCACAATCAGTAATTGAATCGTTAGAATTTTCGGCAAATAACTACGTAGTAGCATGGGAATTACTTCTGAATCGCTATAACAATAGTAAATTATTAGTGCATAATCACATAAAAGCATTATTTTCCATGCCTACTACATTGAAAGAATCGTCAATTCACATACGTAAGCTTATTGACATTACATTAAAAAATCTACGTTCACTTAAACTACTCGGCGAACCTACTGATCACTGGGATTCACTAATAATTTATATGATTGTGTCAAAGCTAGATCGCACGACCGAACGTGAGTGGGAACAATATAAAAACATTTCTACTAAGTGTAGTGAGGACTCTAAATCTCAAAAAGTTGATGACTTATTACAGTTTCTTAGAGACAAGGCAGATATGTTAGAATCTTTACAAGATCCACACAAACCACATACAAACCATAAGTCATCATACATTCCAAAGGTTCACTGCAACATTATCACGCAAAAGACAGAAGGCAGTTCTAAAATAAATTACAAACCAATAGTAAAACGGCACAAGTTATGTATATTATGTAACACACCACATCCTTTGTATTCGTGTCAACGTTTTCTTGATCGCGATATAAAAGAAAGAAAAACATTTGTTACTAATAATAAACTATGCGAGAACTGCCTTCGTCCAGGTCATATAGCTGATATATGTAGATTTGGTCCATGTAGAAAATGTGAGAATAAACACAATACTCTAATTTGTGACCGAAGTACGGGCGATCAGACTATCACGCGCACAATCACCCGTCACTCCGGCCACGCGGCGAATGAGTCACCGAGCTACCCCTCCTGCGGATCGGACACAGCCGCAGGCGCGGGTGCAGGGGCAGCTAGCAGCTATACACACGCACAAAGTTATACTATACAAATAGATAACGTTTATAACAATATTCATAATACGCAAAGCGAACAAACAATTCTTTTGTCCACTGCACTTGTCGATGTACCTGACAGTTCAGGTAAATTATGTAGGGCACGCGCATTATTAGACAGTGGCAGTGAAAGATCTTTTATAACAAAATCATTTTGTAATAAAATAAATCCGCAATTAATACAGTCCACACAACATATTCGAGGGGTTAGCAACATAGTCACACAATGTATTCAGACGTGCAAGCTTGAAGTTAAATCTAAAGACGGCACATTTCATTCACATAATATGCAATATTTAGTTTTACAAGAAATAACTTCGAGATTGCCAAGTATCACAGTGCCGCGTAGGTTATTTAACATTCCTCATAATATCACTCTGGCCGATCCCACATTTTTTGAAAGTCAACCTATAGATATGTTAATAGGCGCAGACTTATTCTGGGATCTGCTTAGTGAAGGAAAGATACGCTTACCTAATGGCCCTTTGCTTCAGAATACTAAATTAGGCTGGATAATTTCTGGTTCGGTAAATAATTTCCGAAGAAATCATTAAATAATATACAATGTTAGTTCACGCAAACAACAACTCTGCAGCCTATAGATACACAACTACGTAGATTGTGGGAGTTAGAAGAATTACCAGCCTATCAAATATCAACTATTTCACATGGTGATCAAATCCTATTTTAAATACAGTTTATAGAAACGACTAAACGCGCAGTCGATGGTAGGTTCTGTATGAACATGCCATTTAAATTTTCTCCTGATACGTTAGGCGAAACATACGCACAGGAGGAAAGCGTTTTTAAGCGCTAGAAAAACGCTTAGACTAATCGCAAGTACAAGAATATGTACTCAGACTTCATCTGTTAGTACATTGAATTAGCTCTTATGAGTCGCGTGGAATCTTACAGAACACTACATTATTTTATGCCGCATCACGGTGTTTTTCGTGAGATCGCCGCGACAACTAAATTTATTTTCAATTTTATTACGATTCTTTGTATACGAGTATGTTGCTTGTACGGATATCAAAATATTCTATAGACAAGTACTAATACACGAATCATAACGCGACTTGCACTTAATTATGACGATATAGATCATGTGATCCGTTAAGTGTATACAAATTAAATACAGTAACACATGGTACAATATCGGCACTATTTCTAAGTTGCAGGTGTCTGAAACAATTGGCACAAGAATGCTCAAATCCTGGTATCGCGCAATTTCTACAAAAATAAAAAAAAATAAATAAAAAACCCGCTGATTTAGTGTCCCGAGGTTGTAACCTAGACGTTCTCAGTACTTTCATTTTATGATAGAACGGAACCCAGTAAGTTCAGAAGTCTGATTTTGAGGATACCTCAGCTAGTATTTTCACCGTTATAGACCTACCTGAACTAAAGCCAAATGTCATACATAGCTTTAACACGCAGCAAGCATCTATTCCCTTATTTCCATTTATTAGATTCTCACAGTATAATCGCCTACAACGTACCGTCGCGTTTATGCACCGATTCATTTATAATGCGCGCAATTCCGGTGATAAACGGGTCGGCATGTTAAGTACATGTGAACTTAATGAATCTATTTTAACTCTAGCTAGGTTATCACAACAGGAAGCCTTTAGAGATATATACGACTCATTTTTTAAAAACGGTTATATAAAGACTGCACCCGCTCACTTATGAAATTAAATTCATTTTTTGATAAAAAGAAATTGATTCGAGTAGGCGGTCGTATTGAGTATGCCTCAGAATTTAATTATAATAAAAGGCATCCCATTTTACTTTCATGTAAACATCATTTTGCAACGTTATTATTTCGGTACAAGCATCAACAGTTAATGCATGCCGCGCCACAACTTTTATTATATTCAATTCGGGAGTCTTGGTGGCCAATCGGTGGAAGAAATATGGCAAGAAGTACGTGCCATAACTGCGTCACTTGCACGCGAGTACGTGCTAAAACTTTTCCACCAATTATGGGCAATTTACCACAAGACAGACTTGATGCGGGATATCCATTCGTACATTGCGGTGTTGACTATGCCGGGCCAGTACTTGTTATGAACCGTCGCGGACGGGAAGCAAAACTAACTAAAGCATATATTGATTTGTTTGTCTGTCTTACAACACGCGCTATCCATTTAGAACTTGTCAGCGATTTATCATCAAATGCATATTTACTCACACTTAAACGTTTTATTTCTCGCCGAGGTAAGCCATTGGAAATATTATCTGATAACGGAAAGAATTTCGTTGGATTAATGAATGACCTCAAAATTTTGTTACATAACTGTTCTGAAGAAATCAAGGAATACGCAGTATCTCAGGGCATTAATTTTAAATTTATTCCACCTTATGCCAGTCATTTTGGAGGCTTGTGGGAGGCTGGGGTAAAAAGTACTAAGCATCATCTGAAACGTGTAGTAGGTAACGCACACTTAACGTTTGAGGAGTTTAGCACGGTGTTGACCGAAGTCGAGGCTGTCCTAAATTCCCGACCTCTAACAACACTGTCCTCAGATCCACAGGATTTTCTTCCACTAAGTCCAGGACATTTCCTAATTGGCCGTCCACTAACAGCGCCCGTGTGCGCTGACTTAAACGCTACAAACTCATCCAGGCTCACACAATATCAACGAGTGGAGCAAATACGTCAACATTTCTGGGACCGGTGGTCCAAAGAGTATATCTCCGAGCTTCAAGCGAGAACCAAATGGCAAGTAAGAAGCAAAGAAAACTTAAAAGAAAATACTCTCGTCCTTATTAAAGATGAGAACCAACCTCCTTTAAAATGGAAACTAGGGCGTATTTTTAAAGTATTTCCAGGGAAAGATGGCGTCTCTAGAGTAGCTGACATTAGAACTCCGGGCGGCGTTATACGCCGAGCATTTTCGAAGATTTGCCCGCTTCCGCTAAACGACGAACAATTAATGGGCAACGCGAGATCTTCCGGTGAAGTCTACAGCAACGAGGGTTGAAAGCAACATCTTTCAAGGCGGGGAGTATGTTCACGCTCAAAATGAAGAACGTAATACATGGAGCGTGACACCGACGAAAACGGGCCAATAGCGACACAGCTAAAAACGTCCGTTAAAATAGTGACTCTGTAAATCTCGAAATATACGCATCACATCAGAAAACGCACGCATTATTATTTCATTTAAGCCGACATATGTAGCCTCAAAAGGCGTGAACAAATATTAAAAATTATGTTTGATGTTGATATTGATTATCCTACAAGCGAGAGCACAGATAAGTTGGCAAAATTGTATTCTGTTTTATAAATTTTGATGGCGTTCTACGTCAAATCGTAGGGTTTGATATTTTTTATTTCCTCATTTTTGTGATATAATTTTTGTATCCCTGAAAATAGCCGTTCTTGGTAAATTTTGAGATTTTTTAATTATCATAAGTTTAAATAATTATATAGAAAAAAAAACAAATATATTTAATTTTTTTTTGTAAGGAGTTTTAAATTTTCAACTTTAAATCGAGTTTTCAAAAATATCTGTTGCTTTCGATTTTCGTTTTTTTGTTTTGTTTTAAGCTTCTATCCATTCCTTAATTTGAAAACTAATGGGCTCTTTATAACTACTATTGTATTTTCATTTTTTTATACTTTTATTTTATTAGTCTTTAAACGAACTTCAAGTTCATAATAAGTTGAAGTCGACTATTTGGTAATACGTTATTTTTATAGTTTAATTAATTTATTAAATGAATGTAACAAATTTCTTAAATTATCACATTGTAATCGGTATTTTAAAAAAAGAGTCTGTAAGCAGACACTAAAAGCCTTGACCTTAGACAGTAACAGATGCCACATATTTCTATACTGCGCCGACTCTATTTAGATTCTTTTGAATCAACGTGATCAGTTAATTTATACTTGAAATAACATACAAGTTCTCGTTTAGTTGTTTGCCCTAAATATGCACATTTAGTCTTACATATCGGTGATGGTATGTCGTAATCTGATTCTTAATTAGTGACACAGCTACCGGATCTTTAATCTACAAGTGTTTATGGTTCCTCGTTGTCTCATATTTCTTTGTAAGTCTCAATATTTTTCTCAGGTAAGGAAAAGGGAAAGAAAACAAGACCAAATCTTCTCTTTATAGCAGGATCATTTAATTAAATAAAATAGCAACTAAACAATTACTAAAAATCAATTCTGTCAATATTTTTGAAACTTTCTTACTGTCTTCTGTGTCGCTCATTTACTCGATTTTTACAAGGGGATTCTTTTTATTGTAAATACGTTGTCGATAGTTTGTACGATAAACGATTTGTAGAACATCACTATTACATCGCACATGACAGTAAAGTAGGATATTTAATTCTATGAATATACTGGCAAGAAACAAGGATATTGATAGGCGTGCTAACGTCAAATAGAAAATAATATATTGGAAAAGTATGTATACTTTAATTATTATTTTTGATAACTATTATGAGAACTCTTCTCCGTCATTGCGCTTTCCCGACTTGAGGTCAGGTCCGCTTCCCGATTTAGGTTCTTCCATTTTGCCCGGTCTTCGGCATCCTTTTGTGTTTCTGCTCCATACCCGTTTTCATAACGTCTTTTCTGGACCTGCCACGACATCTTGGACCTTGTATGGTCCTGTTGAGACATCTATTTTCAACGTAGTCTAGAGGCCTGCATTTTATGTGGCCATATTTGCTATATTTTAAGCGATGTGAACTACTGGTAAGATAAACAACGATGCGTTAATCATAAGGTCTTCGGATACCGCATAACGACGTAGGTTAGAATCCTATAAAGGACATGTGGTTTCATTGAACGAGACCTTTGTGATGAAAACAGCAACACCAGGTTGGTTAATTACCACTTTCACCTAGTACCTGTAGGTGGTTTCCGGCAGCATCTGGAATAATGTGCTTGGACACCGCGTCCATCGATGTAGATTTCGATCCCTGTGAATATACGGGAGTTTTTGCTGATGCAATACATCGTCATGAAGCCATAGTATAGTGGTAGGGCTTTTCCTAAACTCGCCTGGCTAACTATCACCCTCAAGTTGAAAATCTCTCGCCAAGCATTTATAGGTTTGTTTCGACAGCTGCACTTGAGAGCCAGTGCCTCTAGGTTTAATGTGTTTACCTTTCTGGATCACAACGTCATTTAACATCAGATGGGATTGTGGTTAAGCGCTAAAATCTAATGTGTGTGTATTTATGACTACACGAATGGAATGAAAACTTCTTTATAAAAAATACAACAATACAAAAAGCTAATGTCACCCATCTAAGTACTGACCGCGCCCAATGTTGCTTAACTTTGGCTTCGATAACTGGACAAAAACGAGTGTTTTCAACACTACCAAACACACTGTTTACCGCCATTACTTTTCCTCACACAAAAGGTGTTTTCACACCCTACGCGACACAGTGTTTCCTACCACTTTTCGTCACACAAAAAGGTTGCATATCAGAATTTCAAAGCTGTCCCATTAGAAGTTTCTCTTCAAAAGTTGAGACCAATTCCCACTAAGCTTACTATGTTAAAAGACCGTAAAAATTACAGTTGAACAAACACATAAAGTGTATAAAAGAATCATAATTTAATATTAGACTCTCGTCAATCCAATTAGAATCGTGTAGGTTTTAATTAAGGTTTCCAAATAAATATACTGAAATAATGACAAATATTCTTGTACATAATATTATATCATAAATAATTACACGAAGACATAATTTCACACACGGTCATTTAACTCCAAAGCAACCTTAGCGTAACTAAACGGCTGATAAACACATACAGAGCTTATAATTATTTGATTGATGAATGATTTGAGTTTTCGTTGCTATTTCTGCTTGGAATCCGTTGACCGCTGACATGCAGACATACTTTAAAAAAAAATGTTTGACTTTATTTGTTTAATGTGTACTAATATATATACAAATATTCATTTGTTTGACAGACGTGCCATTTTATGGAAATAATTCGTAAATACTGTATTTCATTTCGCTTTGCTACTTTCACCTGGAAATGATTAGTTGCTGTCATATCTACCTGTAACAAAAACGTTTAATGCTATACATTTCTATACAAATATATAGATATTAAAAACCCTAACACAGAATTGGTAATTATTTGAATGATAGTGGTGGGGTCACTGTATGTATAGGAAATAATTTATTTGATTAATCTATGTTATTGCCGCCTGGAAACCTTTTAATCTTATCTGTTTGATGTGTTCTAATGTGGCATGTAACACAGAAACATAAAACTGATAATTAAACGCATGTCAAAAAAGTTAGTCATATCGATTTCGCCTCTCGAATTCATAGTACATTTACTAGTATTTCAGTATTTCACCTCCACTGTTTGTTTGAACGTGCTAATTTTTGGAACAACCAATCACATTTGATTTATTCTCATGGCATTATATAGGTTATTTATTGGGGAAGGTTAGGCACTATCTAACATTACGCTGCGAAACTTAGGAGCGGAGCAGTTACTATACAAAATGTAGGTCAGAAAAATACGTTAAACAAGAACGATGATTTAGTGTAGATGGGCCGTGCGGTGTGGCGTTAGGTGAGAGGGAGAAGTGTCACATTATTTATTTCTATAGATGTACTGAAATTTGTAAATAACAATGTTTTTCGGGTATCCGCGCCACGTTGTCGTAGAGGGCACTGCGATAGCAATATAGCTGGAGACAGAAAAGCGACAGTTCCGCAACAAGCGCGAGCGAGCGCCACGAAGCCCTGCAAGTACCGTTGCCGCGATCCCTTTCTGCGTGACGTAGCGTACGGTACTCTATGCCAGTGATGCGACATGCTCGGCCTTGCCTCACGATACTTTCATTAATATGGATATTTATAATTAATCGATAGTATTTTACAGACTACATATAAATATAGTTATACTTCATAGGTTTTTGGTTTTGACCACATTCTCCTTTGATGTCCAATGACTATGTGGTCTAAGATGATAAACAGCTATACCTAGAGACTGACTGATTCTCAAATGCACCTACAGGAACACACCAACAAGTGTTTGGCGACATGTCTTCAACTTGAGGGTGGTAACTAGCCAGACGGACTCAGTAAAAGCCCCTACTACCATACTATGGTTCCGTTACGTTGTTTTCCTTCATTGATAACTTCGGCTTAGTATCAAAAATGCGAACCTAAGTCGGTAACATATCCTACAAAAATCATCGTACTATATTTCTGTGAGCATACCTAATAATGTAAAATAATATATTTGAAAGCTTTTTCTACTAATTTGTTTCCTATTGACAACTATAACCTCGTTGATATTAAAATTCATATAGTTAGAGAAGATGATGTATAATCTGAAATTAATTATGTGGTAAATGAAATTCGGGATAAAACATATTTTCGCGAGTCCATTCGAAGCCAATTTGTAGACAATAAATCATTGTACGATTTCTCAGGATTCCACAATAGATAAAAAAAATGTACTATAATAATTATTTACTAATTAAAACCTTTTCTTACAATATATTTACGATATAATTAATATGGTCATTACAATTATGCAAAAGTTTTTTATTAATGTATATATTTTTTTTTCCTTATAGATTTAGTATTTGACCAGGATTCTACCTGCTGTTTAGTCGAAGATGATAATAAAGATGGCGTCTCACAATTAAAAAGATTTGATGGCATACTTTCAACTTTTATATGATAGCTAGGTAACTAAGTATTGGTAAATGCTCACTGTCCAGCTATCTATCTATCAGCTAGCTGTATAGCTTATCACTGTACAATACTTTATCGACATTATTTTCGATAACCTATCGACATACCACAAGAACAACACTAAGGTGCGACGTGACGTAGCTAACGGTGTGCGCAGTTAGCCTCACCCACATACTGGGTAACTGCGCTTGCGTCCGTTATATGGACGCGTTCCTACATGCGACGCCGTGGGACCGGCTGCAACTTGCGCTTGGGAAATTAAAAAAAAAAGTAAACATCGCTTGTCAATGGTGAACTCATGTAGCTGAATAAGATTAGCATTGTTTTATATATATTATTTATATTATGCCTTTGGCATTACAAGAAAGAACAAAATGAAAATTAAAAATATTTTGTAAAAAAAAAATGTGTGATCAGGAGACCCCATTATGAAAGAAGTTTTGTATGCTTTTTCTTCAAATTGGAATATAACACGACATGAAGATTTAGATAGTACATATTTGGATTTATTCGTCACGTAAAGAAAAGACGTTACCCCCCTTTCATACGACTCTTTCTCCGTCTCTGTACATAATCTGCAAATTTTAATTTTTTATCATTTCTCCAATGCAAATTCTCATATTAACTATTTTTGCTTCATCTTTAGACTTGAATTCTAAATGGAAACCAAAAATCTTTCTTTTGTTAATTAGCTAAGTGATGTTTCAGTTTTATCTGATATAAAAATTAAGGCCCCTTTTTCAGTAGTACCATAAATATTAGATACATTTTTAATACTCTTATTTATAAGGTCTATGACAGTTTCTTTTCCTGGGCATCGTTTTTTAATAACCTCAATAGGTCATACGACCGCAACGCATAATGATCGTCTACTTGAATACCAATACTCATAAGCCCATGCACTTGTATACAATAGAAAGAGACATAAAAAGAAAGTCGTACGAAGAGGACATAACGCTTTTCTTATTGTGACGATTTCTACCAGTTAACTCCTAATGCAAGCCACGTTAATGAACTTCGTTATAAAAAAAAATATTGTATGAAAAAACCACAATGTTTTCCCCCGAGATGAGTTCAGAGTTAAGAGGCTATTTTAAGAGTGATAGAACCCGTGAAAGTCTCAAAGGCTCAGTCCTTGCGCCGGTCTGTTCTAGTCTGAATGGCGTGAATGTCAATACATACCGGGACATGAGACCTTCTATATTAATTCATTAGGACAGCAATCTATTATGTCTTGTCTCCCTATATAAAATCGGGTGAGTGCCTTAAGCGTTCCCCTTAGTAGTCCGGTGAAACTTAACCCTTAAATGGACAATGTTGTTTTTAAACAACATACTAAACATCACAGATAAAATTGACCACCTTTAAATTTTTTGTTAATTTTGACAACTAGTTCTTATTTCTGAAAGAATTTTGTACTATTTTTAATGTTGGCAAAAAGTATAGTAAATTCATGTCTAGATTTTTTTACTCATTTTTCCTAGATACATGTCTATTACACAAATATATTTTTTTAATACGTGAAACAAAAATCGTCCATTTAAGGGTTAAGATGCCTTGCCAGGTCAACAGCGAAGTCGGTTCGAAAAAAAAATCTTGTCTCGGATACGCGATGCTCTTATGCTCTTGAGGTCTGTTATACACTTATCAAAAAAGAGAACTGCACGCCTGTTAGCTATTTCATTTAGTCCTCATGAATAGGGCACGAACGACTAACAATCTCCTTCGAGTCGGATCACATTACTTTGTGGCAGCAATAGGTGTGACATTGTCGCTTCCATAGTTGAATCTTGAAGAGATTCTACAACGATTAAAACATTATTAAAGTGTAACTTTTTTACATCGCCTCAAATTTTCTCCTCGATGTATCGCATGTCGCATTACAGCCGACCGCGGAGTGGATGTAAAGTGAAAGGCGCTCGGTAGAACAGCAAAGATCAATATGGCGGCGCGCATGGCTCAATTCGAAATGATTCAATTATTTAAATATATATTGTGCTTAGTTTTTAAAATGAATTTTCTACAAAATTTATTTTAAATGCCTACGATCCGAAAAAAAAGTTTCTCTTGCATCATGGTTTCATAAAATCACACAATTTTTTTATTTATTTAATATTTATAATTTAGAGATGTGACAGACCAATGGTAGTAGCCGTTCGGATATCGTATCTGTTCGAATCCTACAATAATATCAATAAATAATAAAAGATAAACAACGAGAAAGTTTATGAGGACGGGTGAAACTTTACATTAATATAGCTTATAGTTGAGATTAACATATTGCGGATAAGTTACAACCAAATTCGTTATAATATAACGACAAATGTCAAGTAACTTGGATAAAATTCTATCATCCGTGAACTATTTTGACGTGCGATGCATAATTCGTCGCAAAATATAATCCCAACCATGTCATTTCGATAGTTGGAAGTCTTCTGCTGTACGGTGTTCTTCGCGTGCGTTTTTCCCACGTACGTCTGTCCTCTGGAAAGAACTCCCAACGGTAGCGTTTCCGAACTAACACAACCTCCAAACCGTCAAGAAACGAGCCTACTCCTTCCTCAAAAGCCGGCAACGTGTTACCTCTCGTATCGCAAGTGTCCATGGACGGCGGTGATTACTTACCATCAGGTAACATGTCAGTCCGTTTGCCTGCAATAGCATTAAAAAAATGGTTAAAGTTATATAACATATGGTGTAGTTTGTCTATTTGTTATACTTTCTCGCTTGAAATACTTAATCGATCATTATTAAATTTAACATAAACGGTATCAGGGATATGGTATATTACATTGGATACCTTTCGTCTAAAAAGAAGTACTATTCCTAATGGATAGGTCATAATTAAAATATCGCGCGCTACAATGAGTTCTTAAATCCGTTACAATTTTAGAATGCATAAATAGGTATATAGACACTTTTTTTAAATGTATTTTTAATTTATTTATATGTCTATAGTATATATTTTCAGAATTGGCAGTATGGATGAACTCCTACGCCTGTCCTGTTGGACGAATATTATTACTACTACTACTGTCTATAGTATTTTAAAAGTATATTTTATAACTTCATTTTCATTTCTAAACTATGTTTTTATTATTTAATTTTAAATATTCCCGCTAAAACGATCGGACCCTACATAACGTTGGATGACGTCACGCCATTGTACAGGACATTATTTTTCATCGCTATGGATATGTCAACCTATAAGCTAGAACAATGTTTCGGAAGCTGTGACGTCACGTGCTAGTATTGCTGTTTCCAATCACGTGATAAGGAGAATGAATCATTGACTTTTTTATTTATTTGAAGACATAAACGTTCTAAATTAAAACATTTAAATTTGGAAATTAATTTCTCTTTTCAAAATTACTAAACCTTCTGGTACAATGAATTATTTTCATAACTTTACAGTAGCAAAACAAATATTTTGATAGTGTAAATAAGTATTGTACAATGTATGCAGTTGTTGTATATTATAAACTGTGAGGAAAAAATATATTCGTTTAGTATCTACAACAATATTGCAATTACCTTATGCGAAAATTCATCATCAAAAGTGGGTTACCAGTAGTCTAAATAACGACAAATTGTCTAAACTGGTAACATTATATCTTGTACTATACTATATGCTTCTAAGGCAAGTTGAGATTTTAGCGGGATTTTAGTCTAGAGAAGATTTTTTTTTATGTTTTACTCATAAACTTGCGTTTTATGACCCTATGTTATGTAATAATTATTGCATTTTGTGTGGCATAAGGTAATTGAGCACAGGTGAAGTGAATTAGAGATAACTCTAAATTACTCACAAAAACTCTTTGAAAAGTTTTAACAAGGAGGCCACCATTTTCTTAGAACACTGAAATCAACAGAAGACATCACAATCCTTACTACTTAATACAAATGCGAATCAAATCAAAAATACTTTATTCAGTTTAGGCCCTGAGAAGGCGCTTATGTACGTCAAACTTACCACCGGTTTGGAAAACAACCCAGTCATCGAGAAGAACCGGCGAGAAACTCGATCTGGTTTACAACATATTATAACATATTATAACTCATATTTTTAAAACATAGTTACAAATAATTACATTCGGTTTTAGTGGATGCACAGAGAGGACGTCATTTCCAGACGTCACCATCGTTCACATATTGATCGACCCTGTAATAAATAGCCTTTAGACATTAAAACCTGCATGATATGATGCTTGAAATTAGTATCCGGCAAATCTGTAACGTGTTTTGGAATTTTGTTATAAAATCTAACACTATTACCTAAAAAACTGTTATCGGTCCTAGTGAGTCTAAAACATGGAATGACCAATTTGTTATTATTTCTTGTATTTAGATTATGTCGGTCCTTTACGAAATCTAGCTTATCTAAGTTTTTGCGGACGTACCTTAGATTTTCAAGTATGTATTGGGAGGGCAGAGTTAGGATACCGAACCCCTGGAAATTATAACTATAATGTGAGCTTATTTGTATGTTACTTACACTCCACGCCTTAAGTACACCACCGATCATAATTACAGTTTGCGTACACGTTCTCAGCAGGACAGAAAAGGACACGGCGTACCTGTCATCCAGAAATTAGTACTGTTCACAAGGGATATGACAAGTCTACGTTAACGCGATGGAAGTTACAAGTAAAAGCTAGTACGAAATAATAACTCGCTTGGTCATGGCCGAAATAATCCTTAACAACGGAGTGGCATTGCCAAAATATAGAACAAGAAAAAACATATACGTTCTAAATTAGAACTTTTAAATATGGAAACTCACTTTTCTTTTCGAAATTAGTAAACCTTCTAGTATAATAAATTGTTTATTTTCATTACGTCCTAGAAACAAAGCGAACGCGTCTAGACCCTTATCAGAAAATCTAGGCGGTGGATCGCATGCATTTTTGGTTATGCGGGGTCAACGAGCGGGCTACTTTATTTCATTCGTTGTTAGTCTATACACTGAACAAGTTTTTTGCGTGATTATTGTCGATTTTTGTAATCGAAAAGTTACGTTAAAACAGAAGTCTCATTTCTATAAAGTCCACTTTGATAATATTCACCTCATTTGAGTATTTTAAATGATATTTTAAATGGTTGGCTACTGGATGCAAGTCCTTTAAGCATAATTTTGAACTATTATTCTAACTTCCAAACATTGTTTTAATAATGCGGTAACTCCCTTCTTAAGTTTGCATAGGGAGTTTCATATTTCCAGTTATTATATAAAATCCACTTTACATCTGCATAATAATTAACCTATATCACGTAAAGTGCCACCAACATTGTAGTAATTACAAAAAAGATATACAATAAATGTTAAATAACTAAGTAAAATCCACGAAAACATAAGAATCAGGTGGACTGTATGCCTGATTGCAAATGAAAACAAGAAAGTTAATCTAAATTTACTTAATCAAACCCTTTGTAATATTTATGTTAGGTAATTAGATACAAAAACTATAAAGAGGAAGAGAGAGAGAGAGTTGACGCTGGGCCTTGTTGCCGGGTGTGGCATGGTGTTTACCTTATTCGATTTCATGTCACCCCATAGCGCGGCAGACTGTATCTCGTGTGTTTTTTAGTCAGTAAGAGTCTGACACCACACCGTGGCTTCCCATGGCTGTGGGGTGGGTGTCGATTTCGTGTCACCCCATAGCGCGGCAGACTGTATCTCGTGTGTTTTTTTAGTCAGTAGGAGTCTGACACCACACCGCTTCCCATGGCTGTGGGTGTCGAATGTAAGATTTCTTCCCAATTAAAAAAAAGAGGTATAAACATCCTATTGTGATTATGTCATTAAAAAAAAAACTTTGACACTGGCAGACGCGTAAATTGCTGCTTGATAAAAAGTAAAGAGTCTTGTAATATCGATTAATTATTTTTAATGGCAATACAATTTTTTTTACTGTCTACTGATTTATTATTGGTGGGTTATAAATATATATATAATAATTCGATTTAGGAATGGTGCCGAAAGTTCGTTGAACTCAACCGGTCCGCGACTATGATGGACAAGTTTTTTTTTCTTACTAACTCGTTGAGTTACCAAACCGTTATATTTATAATATTAAATTGTTTGTTGTACGGGAAATACATGTAGTTTTTTGGTCATCGAATCTAATTGCTTTGAAATAGTAGATTTTTTTTTTTCGCAATAAACGCCATTAATTATTCTAATCGTCCAGGTCTTGAGGTTCAAGCACCTGCGTTTTATTATATGACAGTTTAAAAAAAATTGAATGAATCATTTTAACATTTATATTAAATTAATTTAAATTTAATATGCTGGTAATATAAATTTTATAAAACATTTATTTGTATAAGTTATAATCAACGCTTTTTTGCCTGAATGAAATCATATTATTTACATAAGTTTTACAATGGATATTGTGTTTTTATTTTAATGTTCTTAATAATATTTGAATGCATGCAGGAACAAAATTTGCTATTTGCGCGGATACATCATGTGATATAAGTATAGCATAACCTTATTCATACACTTTATAATTTCTATAATACGATTAATATTTTACGGATCAAATGATGTAATTCACGTTAAGGTGTATACACAGATTATGTATCAAAAACTTTAAATAATGTATTTATTTAAAAGAGGTCAATTTCAATTTTAATAGTATGCAACATCCCACGCTTTTATCCAAAAAAGTAAACAAGGACTTTTTACTTTTGTCGACCTACCTCATTTCTTAAGCTGCTAGTTAGATATTACGAAATGAATAAAAAAAAAGTACACACATAACCTACAAATAACGGAAGCCATCGAAACGTTCGCCTTCGTCTCATATCAATGACGACCTATTTAAAAAAATATACAGTTTCAATTTTAAAATTCGCGCCACGATCCCCGAAATACAAGTTAACCGGTACGCGATTAAGCCGTTTCAATTCCTAAACGGCAAGAACGTTTTTGTATTCTTTATCCGCAAACGTAAGTTTGTTTTATACGTGACATTTCGTAGTTTGAAACTCGTGATGGAACTCGTTGCGCAATTTACCGCCGTGCGGGGTTCAATGAACGCGATTCGGCTATCTTCCGTTAGAAGTCGCACGTGACTAGTGCTTTTACTTTTAAATTCGCGATTTAATACCGCTATTGGATGAGAGAGTGCGCTGACTCGGCCGTTCACCGCACCCGCGAATTTTATTAACCAATAAAAATGAAGATGGTGTTTAAAAAACATTAAAATAGACAAGTTTTCGCGGAGGTCAAAAATCTAACAGTAAGTCATTGACCAAAGCGAGACGAGAAACGCGGCCACATTTCTTTTAAATATGACGTTGCATAATTATTTTTTTTTGTTTTTTTTTTAACGAATATAAAGTTTGGAGGTATGATATCAATCTCACCTAAGATTTCAGTCATTTTTTTTAATTTTTACTTCTTGGTCATTGTTTAAAAAATATCACGATATTTTCATATAATGTAAAGTTTTTAAATTTTTAAGAGACTACGACTATTATAAGCTCTACGCATTGATTGATATAGCTTTTTTGCTATGGAGATATGGGACAAGCAGTGTGGTGCGCATGCGAAGGTGAAGGGAAAATTATTACCATTACTTAAATAAAGTATATTTTCCCTTTACATTTTTCCCCTCCATACTTAAAATAACAAACAAAACAAAGAGTTTTTGGCAAATATTTTAAATATATATATTATTTTTTCGATCTGACTTACACTGTTGTCTTCGTCAGGCCCCTACAGTTCCACCGGACTACTCATATTTTAAATATACAAACACGACAGTTCTATAGTTTTGCTATATTATCTTAACAATATATTTTACATACAGAGGAAAAAAGTTAAGCACCACACCGCTTGCCCTAATTTTCGGTTATATATTTGCCCATATACGGTGATACTACAAGAACATTTCCCAGGTTCAGGTTTCCTCATGAAGTTTTGCTTCACCGGCAGTCGACAGTGTCACAAATATGAAAAAATAAATGGACACGAATTTCAAAAAAATCATTAGTACATGCCGGGGTTCGAACCTGCGAATATCCGATCGGTATTCCACCAGTCAAAGCATTCGACCATCATGATTTTTTAATATAATTAATTAAGAGCTAGCGCATAAGAACTGAAACAGAACCAATATGATAAGAAGGCAGTAGTAGCATTCGAATATTATCATCCTTCAGGGCTTCTATGCAAAAAACAAACCGTCCTAAACCGTCCCACGTTTACTCTCTACACTCTTCCTATTAATTAGATTATGTACGTCTTACATCGGTAAATTACAGTGTAGTTTCATAAGGCATTTCGTTGCCATTTCCGAAACTAACTGTGTTCGCCATTGCCAGGTATGTTAAGGAATACACCATCACACAGCTGTTACAATTTGCAGGTTTAGATTAAAAAAAAAACAGTTACGCAAAACAAAGCCTATACATGTCTCTAGCCCCAGTGTCCTTGAGTATTCGCCGCATAGTACACACACGCACACGGTTTTACACAGACACGGCACTACATAGAAATCTAGACTCGCCCTGTAATACCTACAGTTTATATCATGCAGTATTGGGACCTTCTATTAATATTGTCTCGCTTTATATATATAAAACTAGCTCCCTCCCCCGGCAATGAACACTGAAGAACACTGTATCTATCACTTTTTGATGGAATGTTCTAGAAATTTATATGAATTTAAAAATATCTTTTCTTTCTTCTTTTAAAATCGCATCATGTGCGCGCACACAATTTCGCCAGTGTCACGTGAATAGGACCATAAACGATCGAGTTTGTATCGAACCATTAATAAAAATACTTTTTTTTATCCAAAAAAATAGCCCGGCTATTTACAAAGAAATAAAACACATGTAAACTATATATAAAACATATTGTTAGGTTACAAGTAATCACAAGCGAATGACACTAAAATGTAAAGTTATTTTTCTTGCTTTCAATTGTACAATTAAGAGGTTATACGTAACAAGAACTAAAAGACACATAATGTTAATAGGACAGGGAATAGAAGAACAGTTATGAGTCTAACAGATGGAACAATTTAGAAGAACTGACATCGGATCCTTCCAGAATATCAAAAAAGACTTACGCTTTTGTATTATTCTAATTTGATGTCGTAAACAATTGTCAGTTATTCTATTATCGAGTAACTTACTATTTTCTATCGTATTACAATTTGTAAGGACAGGTTAATGAAATAAATATATGATGTTCGTACTGTAACTTTGAGTGTAACGTGAAGTACTCTCCCTTACACACCTATTGGTTGTTGTGTAACGCTTTGCTAATTCATGCGAAGAACAATGAACATTAGAATAATGATTTATCCAATAATTAGTCGTGTATAAGGCAAAAAAGAACTATAGACCTCACCAATCTTCTTGATCGTTCTCAATTATATGATGCGTAGAACATATATATTTTTATATATTTGTTTTAACTCTTGGCTGTATTATGCGCTAGCCTGTAACTCTATACTCAAAGCGATTAAAAAGATTCACTAAATATTCTAATAAGTATTGTCTTTACTTGTAAGTAGGTATATGTTATTCCCGGACCGGCCATACTTTAGTGCTAAAATCTCTTAGTAAAATTGATATACGAAAATGTATGTACAAAAGTTGTTTCATACAAATAATCAATCAAATAGTAAACATAGTTATTATAATACTATTGTGATGTAAACAATAGTTTTAATGTAACTTTAATATATTTTGTTTACATTGTGTTCCTTATTTTCCCTGTCAACAGTATGCCGTTACATCATGAATATTGGGTACAAATAGCAAAAAAAACGTTTACAATATACGTATCACAAAATTTTACACGGAGTAACTACAACTAAAGTTAAAATCGTTTAAATTGACTTCTAATTACATTTTATTGTCTTAATCGTAGCTAATAATATAAACGCGACAGTGTGTTTGTTTGTGTGTTGATTCATCTGTTACACTTACAAGCCTATTCAATTGGTCAACACAAAAAATGTTGCATACGAGTTGTCACGGATACATAAAAGGACATAGAGTATATACTTTTCGTCCTATAAAAATGTACTGGTCCCGAGGGTTTTGTCAAATTTACATTGACCACAATCTCACCTGATGTCGAAATGACCTAATGTAAAATGAATTAGATTTAAAACTATTTTAGTATAAAGGTGCAGACCAAGAGTCTGCAGGAAAATTAAATAGACTATAAAAAAGGGGGGGACTGGCTGTCAAGTGCAGTTACCGGAACACGACTGTAGGTGCTTAGTGACAGGTTTTTTTTACTTTAGAATATTAGCTAACATAAGGATTACGATGTTTTTCTTTACGGAAAGCTCCAATTCTTTACATGATCCGAATCAAGTCTATCGACGCGACATTTTGGTTGTACGACGTTAGGTCTAGGTAATTATGTTATACTTAAGTAAAATAAAATACTTTAACACACTACCATCAAGTTACTGACATTTCATAATAATGTAAAGTTTAATGTCTATGGTTAAAATGTCTATAGTACCGTATTATAGTATGGTATCTTTAGTAGTATGCCTTGTCTATGGTCTCGTTTTTCCATTAAATTACTCATTATTTACGAATACACAAACCTGAAAGTTGTAAATGTATAATCATGTAACATATTACTAGTAGTCGCCTGCGGCTTTGTCTGTTTTTGTATCTCAATAATGGATCATATTTGTGCGGAACACAATTTTTTTCGAAAATAAAAGTAATCTTAGTTACTTCTTATAATGTCAACTTTCTGCCAGTGAAAGTCCTGTCAAAACCGATCCAACCGTTTCGCAGACTAGCCAGAATAAACAGACAAACAGGCAAAAATTTTGAAATTGGTTGTTGTTAATATAAATAGCGTGTACACTCTCAAATTAGTTTTTGGAATAATACTGTTATTTTGATATTACAAACAGACACTTCAATTTTATTTATTTCTATAGACACGACTCAGGAGATCGTTGGGTTTTTCCTTTTATTTGTTCTTGGTAATCTCTCAATGTATTGGTCAGATTTGAAAAATTGTTACAAACAGACACTTCCATTTTATTATTTCAATAGATACAACTCGGGAGATCGTTGTGTTTTTCCTTTTATTTTTTCTTGGTAATCTCTCAATGTATCGGTCAGATTTGAAAAATTGTTTTTGTGCTTCACAGTCTAGTAATTGAGGAAGATTACAGACTATGTAATATTGCGCTGTGCCTCTTAGGGATGGAGCAGTTACCATATAAATTGTACGTTGAAAAATCAAATACAAAGTAACATATCCAGTAGTCCAGGTAGTCATACGGCATAGTGAAGTATCAGGGACTAAGAACAAAAGACACTAAATGCAAGCAAATCCGCGAGACACAACTAGGGGTTTATAAAAATACGCATTTTGTACTGGTTGACATTAATATTAATTGCAAACGACAACAGTATAACATGCCCCTATTTAAATTAGATGAACAATAACATTAATTTGACATTAAACCTAGATCTTGTGTGTCTATAGTTAGATAACCGATTAACAATACGGATGGATTAATTATAACATTTTTTTTCTCAAGTGAAGCAAAAGGACCAAAGTTTGAGAAATATATTGAAATTAGTTCAAGGCCGCACTATCGCTGCTGACGGTACACACGACAAGGTACCGACATAAATTCGATCTATCTATGTAGAGTTTTCGTCATACTGAAACGATCGAAACTCGTAGAGGAGGACGCCCGGCTCGAGCCAGACAGGGATGGAGGGAAGGCTTAGTTTGCGCATGCCCGGGCACGTGTCGTCGTATGCGAGCCGATTTACACGGGGTTACTTTAAGATGTTATATTCGAAGATATATTTCACAGGTAATTGTTAGAAAGAGATAGATGACACTTGTGAGTTGCTGCGTTTTAAAAAAATTATCGATGTAGATCAATGTAATAATAATAATAATTAAAAAAAATAGTGTTAGATATTAAAGAAGCTTACAGTGAAAAGAATATTACTTTTTGGTTTTATTCTTTCAACATCACACCACAAAACTTCTCGAAATAAAAATCTATGTACAGAATTTCAATTCAATTTATTAAAATGTAAGCAAACACAGATTGAACAATATATGTATAATTATTTATTAATTGGATTTTTAAAAAAACTTTTAGTATACATTTGTAGGAGCCTAGATTGGTTCGGAGAGCGTAATAATGAATCTTGGAGTGTGTGAATAAGACTGAATTATATTTGCGTAAATATACGAGTACATTCCGGCTAGTCTGCGTAAAGATGGCATTCTTGAGTCATAAAGCTACATGATTCCCACCCAAGCGAAACGTACCGGCATCTTGATGCTAAGACCATAACGTGTCTTCTTTACTGTGATTGGCCCGGATGACTTTCATGTAGCATTATTTTGGAGCAGTGCTCGGTGGATCAATTTCGTTGAAACCGTAGGCGGGTTTTGCACGGTTAATGGATACATCTTCTTCTCTATTGGGTAATTGTAAGATAAAAACCTTATCGCTCCTATGAAGTACTTTATAGGATCCCTTATAAACAAAGGTTTCTTAAGAATGTCGACACGCAGGAAAACATACTTGAATGACTGAAAATCTGAGTGAACGAAAAACTGTTGATTATTTTTGCGTGACCATGCCAGGCTTAAAATTGTTGACGGTATTGCGTAACTTATCGATATATGTGTACTCCATAGTGTGACTACTTTACAAAGGAGAGAAAATGTCACTGGGTAGTAAAGTGCATCCATATGTGAGTTTCGATACACTTACTCCGGTGTTACTTCTTGATACTGTCCGAAGTTCAAGCAGGATGGTAGGTAGATCATCAATCCACCTCTTGGTATTGGGACTATTAATACTACTAGACTGACTAGCTAGTTGATTGACTAGTCTAGCATTAAGTACAATTTTCATACAACGGTGCCAGCGTTCGATTATACCGTTGCTTTGTGGGTGGTACGGCGTTGTACTATATGTACTTTTTCGAATCCTAGTAGATATGTTAAGGTTTGGAATAAACGACTTTCAAAATGTCTTCCTTGATCTGTCGTTGTATTAATCGGACATCCAAATCGAGAAATCCATCCGTCATATAGAGTTCAAGCAACAAAGTCGGAAGTTATTTCCTTTACTTTTTTTTTGTTACGATCTTCTTGACAACGAAATGAATTATCTCTGACTTTTGTAAGTTTTGTATAAATATAATTAGTGAAAATAGAAGAGGGGAATTCGATTATCTACGGCTTAGAATATTAGACACGAACATTGTCATTACAATATAGCGAGACTGATGCCATCAGTTTTGTAATTGGCGTTCAGAGCTTCAAACCTAACTTTAATCAGATTGATGTTGTTGAGCTTGAAGAAGATACTCAGTTATATTTCAAGTAGTAAATGCTCGCAAGTCTATTTACAATGACAATATGAAATCTAATAACAATAAAATGTAGTCTGTCGCCACCTAGTGATAAATTATACTAAACTTGACAGCATAAAAACCTTTTTCATGAAGTAGTACTATGTGTGCCAACTTTCATGGTAATCCCTTAAACAGTTTGTGAGTTTGTTGGTCTCAGATATATCAACATCTCTTTGTATACTACGAATAATTCTAATTTACACGAAAAAAGTAGAACATTTATAGGAAAATTACGAATGTACAATAAATGAAGCAAAAAATAATTATAATAAAGGAAAATATATGTACTTATGATCCAACGATAGAAGTGAAAACTTCTGATTTGAATGTTGCACTCTTTGTCAGATATTGAACGTGGCTGATGGCGACTAGAGCCGAGTATAAACGATTTATTGCGTCACCGACCCAAGCCATGCTAGATGTCTAATGGAACCGAATTAACTCGATTCAACGTTACTGACCCAAGCGTGACTGTTCACTTTCGCTCACTGTTCACCAAGCCTAAAGAAATTCTCGTTTCAAAAATTCAATTAGTAAAAACAACATATTGTCCAACTTCCGCTGTAAATATCTCGAGATAAATACGCGGAAGTGTGTACCGTGTGTGCAGACAGTCGGCGTAGCGCTACGGATTCGTAGGCCTCGCAGTGGCTACGTCGGCCGGCCGCCGCCTCGGAGCGGTCCGCTAGATTGTAGGACAGTGTGCCAATGTGTCGCTCGCGCGACCCGCCCGCGACCCACCCGCGACCAAACAAACAATATACAATGTCACTGAAAACCTAAATCAACCGTGCCTCAATACACTGCCATTACTGAAGAAACGCACAAGAAATAAAAAAAAAACGATTACTCGAAGTATAGGAAACGAATTTTTTCGGTAGGACATTGAACCCCCTGACCTAGTTTCGATGCATCTGCGCGCTGCATTACCGCATTGGTATGCCCTAAACCAAAATAATCACTTATTCCATCAGTGTTCGAATAGTGTGATAAATGTGTTCATTAGTTCTTATATAGAAATTAAACTTCGTGCAATAATTTTAATTTAAATAAATTAATAATTTCCTCGACTGAGTAACTGAAAGTCTGAATTTACCTTCTTCGTTAGTGTTGTGCGTGTGTCGATGGATTGTGTGCTGAATTGTGTCGATGGTTTTGAAAGGATCCGACAGTCGGGAATGTTAACGATTGTCGAAGGTACGTCGGGCGCTATTGCGTATACAACATAATCTTAATAATAGCGCCGAACGGGAACGTTTCTTTTGTGCATTGATTTGAATTTCGAACGTCAAAATGGCGGGCAACCGCGACATTACACTCGAAGGGCAGCTAACCCACGTCATCCAGCACCACATGTCTCCGGGAACTGAGGCCCAGGTCAGCGTGCACCAGGTCCAGAGTCCTTCGGGCAGCGGGGCTAAACGTCACCAGATAATCATCGATATAAAACAGGATATCGATATAGATGAAATGTCGACACGATCGTTGGCCGAGAGCGTTATGGAGACGTTGGGAGCACGTTCAGCCGCGGTTTATATCGACAATTCGCATGTCAGCGGGGAAAGCCCTGACTTGGAGTCGCTCACAACAGTCAATGTGATCGTCGCTAACGATTTGAATCAGACTACTCCAAGCCCTCAGATCATAGAGGCTGAAACCGAGAGCCAAGAGCCGGCGGAGAGCTCTGGAATATTGCCCGGGAACCGCATAGCGGTCGATCGGATCGTGGAAATGACGAACGTTTCGAATACGACCGACACATCGACATCGAACGCTTCGTCGATAACTACAGTGGCCACCACTACTGCGTCAGGTAATTTTGATGGTAATATTGCTTTTGTTATAGTGTTTTATATGTTGTAGATAGTAATTACATACAATAGTTTTGTGTTTCAGGCGTAAGTTCTGGTAAGGTTTTTTTTTATTTACTGTTTTTCTAGATTTTACTATAAACGGACTGATTGTTATACTGTTCATTCGATATAGATATTTCAATAATCAATAGAACTCACGGCACAGTCGTAATGGACACTTCTGTTAAGTCTAGAAGACACCGGTCCAATCCTCTAACATAACAGGAACATTGGGTGAAAATGATTGTCAATTCTGTTTATAGATGTTATATCTATATATAAAAACCTCGGTGTGCGTGTGTTCATAATTGGTGTCTTCCTAAACGGCTCGACCAATTTTAAGGACATTTTTTTTTATAATCACTTTGATGGTTCTTAGCTTTAGTTGGATGAAATAGGTGACGAACTTACCGGGATCTGGATTATTTAAAATTTTTCGACCAAACTTTTTCTATATTATACTAGCTGGTATCCGCGACTTCGTCTGCGTTGTGTACGTAAACAGGGAAAAACATAGAAAAATTGTAAACAAAACATAATTTTCTTGTACCATTTATTTGTAAACAATCTACTTCCCATCTCCTGCGCATGCACATAACACCGCTTGCCCCACTTTTCTACGGCAAGAAAATACACACGCTTATAAAAATCGTAGTTTAAGAAGAGTGTAAGAAATAAACTTAAAAAAATATGATCAAAAAATGTCCGGTAGCTTATGCTTTATTTGCGACCATCGACAGACATATATAATTTTATTTATATAGATTTATTTTTAGATTCTCTCATATAATTTCAGCGTCCGAGCATCTCACAATTTTTTTATATATTGTTATGTCTGAACTCAATTAGTTTCAGTGTCGTTTGATTGATCACTATTGGGCAAAATTAATTGTTTTCTTTTCCTTTTATAAAGAAGGCTGTTATGCCTTTATGTTATAAATGTCAAGGGGGAGGGTATAGTCGTGGTGGTCTAGTGGTTTGACCAGTGGAATATCGATCCGTTGTCTGCAGGTCCAAACCTTGGGATTAACTACCGAATTTTTCGCAATTAGCGTACACTTACTAATTTAAATTGGTAACACTATCGGCTGACGGTGAAGGAAAATACCGCGAGAAGTGTTTTTGTTATAACTCTATATGTGGGAAAAATATAGGGCTGTGAAGTTTTCAGAGTTTGAAATCGCCAATGTTTCTTGGGCTTGCGTGGTGATTATGCCGATACCTTCCTTCAGGAAGAGGCTTATAAACCCTGCCATAGGTCTCTTACAGGCTGATGATGATTGTAAGGGCCACAGAAAAGGATGTAGGGTACCTTTTACCCTTTTCTCAGGTGGTAGAGCTACGCTGAAGCTATTACTGGTTTCAGCATGAATGGGTCGGCTCGCCCCGGGGTAGTACCACCCTCTCACAGAAAACCGACGTGAAGTAATAGTGCTTGCACTGTTGCGTTTCGTTCGGTCAGTGAGAGCGCCGGAGGCCCATATATTTAAAAGGCCGGCAACGCACTTGTGACTCCCCTGGTGTTGCTAGTATCTATGGACGGCGGTGATCACTTACCTTCAGGTGACCCACCTGTTCGTTTGCCCCCTATAATATAAAAAAGAAAAAAAATACTGTCTTTGAGGTTCATAAAATATACACTAACACAAGCAAAACCATGAATATAAGCTAGTTTATAAAAGACAAAAACACGGATGAGGTCGAGGATAAAACGGAAGGATGATGTGATTTTAGCTTTAAAATATCTACTACCTATTACTACTACCATCTGTGCTTATACGTAGATGAACATAGCGTGGTAATATACATTTCCAAATCGATAGTGGGTGTATCAGAACTCGGTTTCAAAGTCGGTTACAGTGAAAGGAGCTTTTTAAATGTCAACTTGTTCCCTGTAATTATGTAATTGCTCGGAGTAAGATATTGACGAAATGAAAGTTAAATATTGTTAAGCACGCAGACAAAAAAATGTTTTACGTAGCGGTCGAAGAGTCGCCTGGCTAATGTAATGATAATTACATGCCTGTAATAGTCCTAATACTGGGCCGAACGCCTTACCCGAGGTATTGGCGATTTCAAACGCCGAGAAATTCACATTTTCTATATGTTTCTAATATATAATGGTGTTGTAAGAGCATTTTTGAGGTTCTAGTTTCCTCACGATGTTTTCCTTCACTGTCAGCTGATAGTGTTACTCATTTAGATGAGTAACTGTACGCCAATTCCGGAATAATCGTCGCTATGTGCCTGGGTTAAAACCTGCGAACACTGGATCGATAGCTTAGGTCAAACCACACGATAATTACGATTAACTGTTATGAAACATCAGAACAGATCGAAACAAAAAGTGGGTGTGCGCTTATGAACACACGATTGAAGTGATATCTTGTTAATAAATACGTGTTATTAACGACATTATTTACACTTGAAGTACTAGAGTGATTACATCGGTCGACAAGATTTTTGGGTCTGGCTTCTACATGTGAAATTTTGGTTTCTCCTGTGTTACAAATAAAGGGAAAAACGATTTTTCTGATCATAGTTTGCTTTTATAGAAACTAGAGAAATAACTGATTTCAATTTTTTTTTATTAATTTATTTCTAAATGCGATTAACAGTTTTTACTGAACATCAAAGTCTTTTCAATTCAAGAACTGTGATAAAAAAATAACATCACTACATATTATATAAAACAAAGTCGTCCGTCGCGTCTGTTTTTTCGCGATAAACTAGAAAAGTACTGAACGAATTGTAATGCGGTCTTCACTAATATATAGAGTAATACACGAGAAAAGTTTAGGTATATAATTTGTCAAGGTTTTTTGTAAATTGGTTGAAATATAACGATAATTGTTGGAAGTGTCGGAAAAAGTCAAGCCGCTTTGGAGCTTTCATCGAAAACGCTGCCTAATTCTTTTGAGATATAACAAAACAATGCACAATGCGATATTCCTCATTTATAGATGTACAAAAAAGTTTACAATGGCATAAAAAGTCTGCAGTGGCATATACCTATCTTTTAAAGATAGCTTACTATACGCATCTGTCTTTTAGAAACATACAATAAGGTATGGAGGAAGGCTATTTAGACGTATTCAGTCTTTAATCCTTATCAAATTGAATACATTAGTTACCTTAAGCATTTCATAAGTATATATTTTTTATTATCAGGGCAGGACAACGTCCGACGGGCCTGCTAGTATTAATATAAAATAACAAAGAATCTAGTTCAAAAATTAATATTTTTAATACTTATCTTATATGTGTATGGGCTTTCTCCTATTCAGTTCTCCTATCTCTGAATTTAGCGTATTTACCATCTTAGAACATTGTCGTTTAACATTAGGTAAGATTGTGGGCAAACTAAAGATGTGGAATCGCCTCCCGACTAGTGTGTTCCCCCCTCTTATGATATGGCGTCCTTCAAACGAGGCGTGAAGAGGCACTTTTGCAGGTCGGCATGATGACGACGACTGCCGTTGGTATTTAACACCGACACAGTCGCCGTTGTTTTTGGACTGTACCGTACTTACCATCAGGTATTGTACAGTCATTTTGCCGAACTTATATAGAAAAAAAAAAAAAAAAAACTAAAACACGCGTAATTAAAAAGGTAAATTATAAAAATATGTATACGTCATACACCATGCGTATACATACCACTATGGTATTCTCAAATGACTATGGACTGTAGTATATCTTAGAGAGCGTTCATATATTACGTTCACACTTATTGAGGAAAGCGGTGTTGCGTACTGTGACAAGATGATATAAAGAAGGTCTAAGGAAACGTGACGTTAGCAGATCATCAATAAATATAACAAAAAATGATTTTTGGTACGATAGAAAGACAACCGTTTTATGTTTATTAATAAACTAGCGGCCCGCTCCGGCTTCGCACAGGTATAAAATATATAACCTATGTCATTCACTGAAAAAATGATTAATTTCGATCCAGTACTTTTGATTTATTCATTACTGCCCGTGGCCCGCACGCGTTAAATTCAGAGTAACCTCAAAAATAACAGTGTTTCTCCACTATTTAATTTATGTTATTATACATATAAACCTTCCTCTTCAATCACTATCTATTAATAAAAACCGCATCAAAAGTCCATTGCGTAGTTTTAAAGATTTAAGCATACATAGAGATATAGGGACAGAGAAAGCGACTTTGTTTTATACTATGTAGTGATATGTAATTATTTTTACAAAGAAATTTATATATATTGCCTCTTTCCCGAATCTGTCGTTTATGACACAACATTGGTAACGTGACGTAGAGGGGAAAAGGGTTCTAAAAAGGATTTTGCTTGACATATTTTATGAACGTTCTTCGTCCTTCTGCGAATAGTCGAAGCATTACTAACTTTTTTTTTACGTGGAGAGAAATCCTACATGGGACATCCAGGGGGGCTCGGGGGAGCATGGATAGTTTCGCCCGCCCAAAGGCCGGGGTCCAAGGACGATTCTTCCCGACTTAAAAACTCCACGTTGACCCGTACGCCGCACTATGGGAGTGACGTGGGGTAGCGTGAGTAAGCTCCGCTTCACCCGCGGCGGCAGGCAACCCTTGCCACACCCGACTGAGACAGCCCGGTTCTGGAACTGCCTCTCAGTCTGCCAAGCCACGATGGAAGGTCAGTGAGCACTCTCGTTGCTTCTCCTTGGCTCGGTTGGCAGTAGAAAAGAAACTTCTCCACCACCGTTATACACCTCTCTGTTTTTTTAGCGAGATTGTCTCCTCTCTAACCATTGTAACTTTTTAGTGAGGATTTCTAACCTAATCTAACTACAATAAGTAATTTGAATATACAGTGACAGAGTGGTAGAGCTACGCTGAAGCTATTACTGGTTTCAGCATGAATGGGTCGGCTCGCTCGGGGTAGTACCACCCGCTCATAGAAAACCGATGTGAAGTAACAGTGCTTGCACTTTTGCGTTTCGTTCGGTCAGTGAGAGTGCCGGAGGCCCACATATTTAAAAGGCCGGCAACGCACTTGCGACTCCCCTTGTGTTGCTAGTGTCTATGGACGGTGGTGATACCTTACTATCAGGTGACCTACCTGTTCGTTTGCCCCCTATAATATAAAAAAAAAAACATGATACTCGAAGACCACCACACACCTCGAACTTAAGCGATAGGTGAAGTCGGTTTATAATTGGTCATACAAATATATATAAATGACTTTTGGGTGGGACCAGAAATGAATAAAATGAAATGTCCAGGCAAGTCATAAAGATTGTCCACTGAGTGGAAAACTCAAAGCAATGGAATAACTGTGTTCTTTTTTGAATTTTGAAATAAATTATAGTATAATTTATTTAAATTTCATAATTTGTAGATTTAAATGATTAACATCAGTCTGGTTTCCATATCTATTGACACTCCAAGTAATAAATATATACGTTTTTATACAGTTTATTGGTTAATCAAACATATGATAGGCTGTACAAGCTCAATACTAGTCTGGCGCAAACGCAATACGTCACGAGCATGTCGAGGTCATCTGTGACGCGAACCTATAAGGTTTTCCTCTACCAAAAAAATGCTCAACGCCGCTAAATAAGTATTCACTTCAAATACTAATTTAGAAAGAAACGAATGTTCAATAAAATTTTAACACAGATACAAAATCGTAAAAAGAAAGTTATTTTAATCGAGAAAGTTTCACAAAGTCTTATTATAGGCTCAAAGACTTTTTCTCTCCCGCAAAATTACCCTGTAGCAAGATATAATTTTTATTAATTCCTATTTTTATTAAAAAAATGTACTATTCTTTGAAGTTTATGTTTTCTAAAATTTGTAACCCTATTTAATTAAATTGAGACCTTCTATCAACTTCCTAACCGTCAATCGATTTTCTTAATGAGTTGCATGGAAAGACTCGATCGAGTTCCTCTTATAAATTTCCATGAGCTCGTCCATTGTCAATTCCTGATTGTGGCAATACAGCAGTTCTCAAAAGCCATCGCTATCCACTTCTAAATTTATTTACTTGGCAAGATCGACAACTTCTTCAATCACATTACCAATTTCATCAGGTTCTAGAATTGATTCCGTTCAAACAAAAGAGGAATCTATGAGATTGGAAAACTCCGTGTAACTCCGAATTCACATAAATCGTGGTAAAAACTGTACTTATAAAATCTCAATCGCAGTATCAGGTCTAAACGTGAATAACAGGAAACTATAATAGCGTCTATGCAGATGAGTCAGTGGCCCGACAGTTCCGACACAGCGCCGGTCGATATCCGCCGGCACGGTTATAGCCGGGTAGAAACGAACGTAGTACAATGTAGTTACATATATAAACGTGAGCATAATCTATAAATATTATAAGACAACGGCGCTTTTTTGTCTCTCTCTTTGTCTGACTGTGTGTTTCCTTAGTCCTTACAAATTACGCAACGTGGATTTTGTTGCGATTTTCACTATTACTTAGAGAATTAACTTCAGGATGGTTTACATGTAAAATACGTGTATATTTTTCTATAAAGTAGAGAAAAGAAAAGTTTTAATAAATAACTACTAAATATTACATCAAAATAATGTACTACAGAGTATTTATGTGAATCAAAATTACGGTGTGTTTGCAATTGTGTGCACATAACGCAAAGAAAATAAATGAATAATGCCGGAGTTTTTGGCGGGATCTTGAAATGTCATGTAGTGGATTTTATAGTTTATTCGTATTCTTGTGTTATTCGGCTCTATATTTTGTAATATTAGAGGCGTTTTACGTAATATAGTTTGGTTATTGTGCACAAGTGAAGTGCATGGGAAATAATGCACGGAGCATGAATTCTGACTTCCCACAAAAACTACCTGTCAGACAAGATGGACGCCATCTTGTTAGTTCATTGAAATGTTCGCAGGAAACTTGAAATATCATTACCTATTCGACAATGGCAGTAAGAGAGAGACCTAAGAGATTGTTTGCCGAAAATAGAAGGACTAATAATGCCTACATTTCCATTATTAAAAAATAGTTAAACTTTTTAGGCACTTACTTTTGATCTAAAAAAAAATTATAACAACAGCTTCTTTTAATATAAGATTATAACATTTTCAAGAAACTTTGACTTTTATAAGCACTACACGTTCAGTGATACTTGCTTTCTTGCCGCGCAGAAGTGGGGCAAGCGGTGTAGTGCTTATGTTAATGTACTGTTAAGATTAACAAGTCAAACGAAGTTACGGGTATCAGCTAGTATCTAATGAGTGAATCTAACATTAAAATCATATAATTCTATCCAGTAACATTCACGTGATGCGCGCACACCGGCAGACCTCATTTTATATCTCAATATATTTTTACAACGATGATGACAATAATGGCAGATTTGAAAAAAAAACTCTACTAACTTGCTAAAGTTTCATCATGATGTTTTCTTTCACCGAAACCGCCGGCTCATTCGCAAGGATTCAAACTGACGTCAACCGACGCGATGCCCATACACGCCAACCATTCAGCCATGATACCTCGACAACAAAAATTATATTAACAACTAACTGACCCAGCGAACTTCGTACCGCCTAACAGTCGATTCTTTAATTTTTTTTTAATACTTATTCTGCTATTCGGGACACTATATAATGTTAAGTGTTACCATCGAATAAATATTGACATTAATATTTATACGATACTAACGTCACTCAATTGTTTTGCCTTCCCGGAACCTCTCCACTAACACTTAAACTTTATGCTATAGTATTAAAGTTCAAATTGAGTTTTAAGTATTATTACGAATCGTTTGTATGGGAGTATAGAAAAGTGTTTTGTTTTTAGACTTTTGCAGGCAATTTTAAAAAATTTTCTCTACGTAAGAACCATCCTCGTACTTCAAGGAATATTCTAAAAAAGCAATTAGCGAAATCGGTTCAGCCGTTCGCGAGATTTGCGCTTAGCAACACATTCAGCGATTCATTTTTATATTATATAAGATAGATATGTAAGAGCCTATTTTTAAAATTTTCAATCAGTCGAATCGGCTCGATATTTCGCCCTTCAAACAATTCGTAGTCAGTTTTAACATCGCAGTGGAGACATGGTGGTAAATAATAAATAAGTATAAAGAACGAGTGATATATAAGGCCTAAAATATGTTACGACAATTGTTGGTAGCAACGAGAATCAATACTCGCGTGTTTACGTTTGCCTTGGGACGTACATCTATGATATACATTTTTGAATACTCGTTTGATAGTACATCATTCGTAATCAGTTGATTAAATGGTAGGGGTCTGTACCCAAATGTATTGCGGCTATCAAGCATATGGTCTCCCGTCATAGTTTTATACAACGATGGTGACACACAGGCATGCCGGCCGCCTGTTCTGAAAGCTGACATCGTAGCCTATGGACGCTTACAACATCATCATCATCTCAGCCAATAGATGCCCACTGGTGGGCATAGGCCTCACAACACGTTCTCCATAGCGTGCGGCTCTATGTACCCAGTGGCAGCCCGCAACCTTAATAATGTTATCGGTCTGGCGTGGAACCCTCCCACGCTACGCTTTCCGGTACACAGTCGCCAATATAGGACTTTTTTGGTCCATCAGTCATTAGTCCTTCGAGCTATGTACCCTGCCTATTGCCACTTTAGACTTTCGTCTTCAAGCATTGGGGTGTTAAGAAAGAGAAAAAACAGCGCTTAATTTAAACTCTGCTCAACCTAGTTGGACTCGACGAATAACCTCTTTCTCGATATTGCACCTACCTAGTCGGATACGTGTTGCCGACCCTTTACTATACTCCTGGAAAAATCTCATCAGGAAGCTCATTCTACAAGCGGATCGTTTATGGGTAGAAACTCCTCCGGAATAGTACCGTACGTGACCATTTCGGTTCCATAGTGTGGGGTTGAATTCTTTGCCGATGGTGGGAAAGATGGGGATAGTGATAGTGGGGATAGTGGGAAGTGGAAAAAGGGCATGATGTTAAACAATTCCTCGGAAGACAGCTCTTTATACAAGTGGTAATGCATACATAAAGCAGCTACATAATTATCACAGCTTGTCTTTGTGCCGAGTCAAATGAGCCAAATTGGTATCCAGGTGCTCCCGTCCAGAGATGATAACAGTATTATTTCACCTGGGGTCGAACTTGCGTTATAACTCTCTGTAACACAAAAGCACACATTACAAATGTATAATCTAGAAAATATATAATAATTGGTTGAAAGCTGGTTTGTTTACACGTAATAATGGCTGCTGCCACCTAAACTAGGTAATCCTGTATCATCATCATAAGCCTGGAAAAGACCCACTGCAGGGAAATAGGCCTCTTCCTGAAAGAAATTATATGCATGATCACCAACCTTCTAAATCCAAGTTCCTATGCTAACGAAATTAAAATGGGACCCGCATAAAAAAGCTCTCCAATACAAAAAACAAAAATCCAAATCGGTCGCGCACTGTACCTGGAGTGTAAAATGCGGAAAAAAAACGGCGAAAACCTAGTGATCTACAATACAGCGTCAGTAGCTGTTAGTATGCTTATACGCCTCTCGAGGTACTAGGTGATCTAGACGACAAACTAAAATAGATTATGACAATAGATATAACTTATCATTTTCAAAATATAAATTATATATTTTTACACAACTGTTAGCGCCTCTAGCGGAAAATGTTTATGAACTTTAAATTAACGGCCATGTTTAATTGTAATTTTTTATTGACCCTTCTTTGTGAAATAATATTGATTATCACTTGTAGGAATCTTAAAATCGTAACGAACGAATGTACAATTTAATATGAACACAATTAATTAGTAACTGGTTTTACAATTACTATTTAGCACATCACATATAACTGTTCAATCTCATGCAGTAAATCAACTCAGTAAATTGCTGCCATCTATTGATAAAAAGCAGTACCTCGTTGACATATATAACAACCTGTCACAACGGTACATGAACCTTCGCTCGGTACCTACTAAACCCGTAATAGGACACTCAAAGACCGCTTAATTATTCCAATTATGCCCATTCATTCGACAATTAACACAGCTATCTCAGGTCGTTGACGTTTAATACCATCTAGCGGTTGTCGCGAATAGCAGTAACTCCGGATATCTCCGATTTATATTAACCCAATCGACCTAGTAATTAATACAAGTGTTATGTTGTTACAAATACATTTGTAAATAATATGTTAATATAAACTGCAGACCTAAATCAGATACGCAGTAAATTATGTCTAAAACTCGTTGCCTTTTATCAGTGTGACCTAAATAATATAGTGAGTAATCGAAGTACTAGAGTGCGTATGAAACAAAACATTTCAAAACTATTAGATACAAAACGTTTACATTATATTGTGATCCAGTCAAATGTGCATCATAAGTCGTCATTTATAGATAGAGGTATCACTCGACTTTTCACATCTGCGCCTCTAGAGTTGTAAGTCAGAACTAGTACCTGCGAGCTATAGACACAGTGTCATATATAACTATGAACTATGTATGTATAGAGAGGTACTGTGTAGGTTGTATAAAAGCTTTTAATCGTTCATATTTATAAAGGAAATATGTTCATCTAGTTCTAATATTAACTGTGTTCGTTTAGAAATAAAAGGACATTTGCTTAAAAAGAAAGAGGAGTATTCAAATAAAATATACCAAATAAAATAAACAAAGGATTTAACCTTTATTACAAGATATATATTTACTTGAATGAAATAATACTAGAGTACACTTTTTACGCCTAGTCGCCAAAATTTTTATTCGTCGAGACGAAATAAGAGCCCAAAATTATATAACACCGCCACCTAGAAATAAATGTCATAACAAAAAAAATCATAATAAATTTGTTCGAAATACATATTAAAGAAGTGAAAAGACTGTGATTTTAGTGCCATCTGCTGTCGAGTAGCGAAAGCTATTTAACCGTTAAACTAACCGCTAGCTACTGACACAGTTTCGACTCAGCTGATGTCGCAGTATCGTCAGATACGGGATTTATATTTGTGTGCGTGTAATATATATATGTTTGTACCGAGATCCGGGATGTACTGTCCCGTTAGCTTTTAAGTTCTATAAAACCCGTTTCGAGTGCTTTTACGTGTTTCGCTCGTTCTTTTGTATTAGGTCTTTGACTGAAGTAAATACACGCGTAATGGTGTTTTGTTCGGAGAATACACGTTTTGTTGTCATTTATAGAAGCCATGTTTTTTTTTCTCAGCGAGAATCGATTATTAAGTTAAACATATAGCTTTAAAATGATACATCGAACATCATATCTAATAACAGATATGAATTAGTGCGTTTGTTATTTTATCTAGGATTATTTTTGAACCGGCTGAACCGATTTTGACAAAACTTTTACTAATAAATAAACGACTTATCAGAGTACTTACCACCTACAATACATATCATTAAACTTATACATGGGAGCTATACATTAATGGTTAAAATGTAACACAGGTAACTTAAAAGGGGCAAAAGAGTTCAGTGCCTACTAATATTAAAATTACGATTAAATACATTAAAGGTAGCCCATAATGACAACAGATAAAATAACAAGATTGTTTTCACGAAAGCAAAGTCTCGGGCACCAATTTGTTCAAACAAAAAAAATCAAATTGATGTGTCTATTTTCAATGTCAAAATAACAGCGTTTTACTAAAATGTATATAAAATTAGACACGGTCTAACAAAAAACAATTTTTAATTTATCTGTTTGTTTGTTCCCATTTATCTCCGAAACAATTGAATCGATTTCAAAGGGACTTTCGCTGGCAGATAGCTGATGTTAGGAGATACTGTTATTTTAGAAAAAAAAATAAGGTTTCACGCAAATATAATAAACTAAAAAGGCAGTGTCGAGAAACGAGCGCGTCCCACACGCGCGTTCACATCGGACCAAACGTTTTGTTAAATTCCCCGCGGACGAATTCGCGGTTAACAACGATTAATAACATAAAAGGTATTCAATTGAAGACTATTCTACTCTATTTTATAAAACAATAATTAGGATTCATCACAAATATAATCCTTTATACTTTATATCTTTATTCTCTATAATCCTCTTTATTCTCTATACTTTATTCTGTATACTTTATATACTGTATACAACAGCACACGAAATAGCGGGCGGCTATTAATTTTATATAAAACGCTGTGGTTAACATTTTTGTTTACACATTTTATCGTAGATCTGGGTAACAGTGCTTATGCAATGTCGATTTAAAATTATCATATAGAAAGCTTTAAATTGTAATATATGTATTTATGATATTGTACTTTCACTATAATTTAAGTTGAATCATAAATGATTTTATATATGACATAATCGAATTATTTCAAAATATTATCCATACACAAATACTTTATACTTAAATAATTTAGTTTAGGTTATTTTAAGGTCCGTCTGACGTAATCAGGGTCGGCACAATATGTTCTCCTTTTCCACTCTCCACTGTCAGATATCATCTCAGTATCACACCTTTACATATCGTTTTTCACACAATCTATCCAAACCTTTTTCGGTCTTCCTCTACTCTTATATCCGTCTACATTCATACTCGAAGGTTTTCTAGTTACATGACTTTCATCTCTCCTCATTTTGTACCCGTACTATGCTAATTTATTGCTTCTCTACTTCTCTGTCACTGGTGCTACTTTCAGACTTCCTTTGATATTATTCTTAATCTTATCCATTCTAGTTACACTACATATTAATCTTAATACTCGCATTTCTACCACATGTAAACATTTCCCATCCGACTCGTTCGTAGCCCAGCATTCGGATTCATTTAAACACGGCTAGTCTTATAAGAGTATATATATAACAGTTATACCTTCCCCTTGAGTATCAAGGGCATTCATGGGTCACAAACTACCCTAGATACCTTTCGCCAATTTCAAAACTGTTCCTTTTATTTACAAAAAATGCCTAAATATATTTCTCTACTTAGAAATTAAATTTGCACATTATTATTAAAATATCTCCTTTTATAGTAAAACTAGCTGTTCCTCGCAGTTTCACTCGCGTTTTATTTATAACTAGCTGCCTGCCCCGGCTTCGCACGGGTTTAGTAGCAAAAAAATGAGATGATATACGACCATGTTTCTATGCAGTACGACCATCAATATTTTTGAAGGTTTCCTAAGAGTCTTCTGTCTCACTCACTCGAAATTATTAACATTAGTCTGATTTTCACATCTATTGCCACTCAATACAATACAAAATGTATATCACATAGATATGGTCAATAAAAAATAACAATATTACATGTACACAGGCCGTTATACTACGCGTCGCTAGTCTGAAGCAAGTACAATAAATACGTCACGTGCATGTCGAGGTCAACGGTGACGTGAACCCATAAGTTTTTCTTCTATCAAAAATTGGCTAAAGAAGTTGTCACTAAAAAATGTTCTTTTTTAAATTCGTCCTATAGTTTCGGAGAGAACTGTGTTCAAACACTTAACATGAGTAAAACGTTTTAAATATTTTCAGCATATTCCGGCAACTGAATGTGACAACCAGTAGTCCTATCTAGATTTAGCGTATACGAGTATACATCACATCAATATATAACATCAAATGAGAATGTGGGGCAAACGCTAAAACCTATAAAGGTTAAAAAGAAACATTTTTTTTAAAGTTAATTTTACAAATACTGCTTAACGGCGCAGTAAAAAAAAAACGAATATTTTAATAATAGGCTTTCGTAACTGACGAAGTTTTTATAACCGCATCAAGGTTTTGGATATTAATTTAATCATGGCCACAGGGTGATGTCAAACGTTAGTAAGAGTTTGTATCTAATTAATCAACCTGTACTTTACCTAACCGTCACCAAGAACATAGTTTATTTATAAACGATTCCTTAACAATAATGAGGCGTTTTTTATTGACAACCAGCTTCTTGTCCCGGTTTCGTACTGGTGTAACAATGGCATGGTTTGATTTTGTGGACATCGGATTGATATTCCGCCGGACCAACCGCTAGACCGCCACGACAAATGACAAAAGAAAATTATTGAAATGTATCCAGTAGTGTTTACGAGATGTGTACACAACGACAGACTTCTATCGTTTAATCTGTACGGATATCTGCATATCTATCTATGTATATATGTCTATGTATACATGAGTAGGTTTATGTTGTAAATGTAGTCATTTTAACTATACCGTACAAGATTTAGAAGTGATGATGGGTTAGTTGATAGCGTGGCCGGACACAGCGTCGCAGGACGTAGATTCGAATCCTGGCAACCGAGTCGTAGCTTTAAGGTCGTAAGGAAAACATCGTGATGAAACCTTAGCATTGTGGTAGGGCTTTTTCAAAGTCCACCTGGCTAACTACCATCCTCATGTTGAAAATCTGTCGCCAAGCACCGGTTGATGTGTTCCGGCAGTGGCACTTGAGAGCCAGTCTACTTCTAGGTTGTATCGTACCTACCATCTTAGACCACATCATCACTTACCATCAGATGAGACTGTGGCCAAACGCTAACCTATAAAGCATTAAAAAAAATGTATTTCCAGTTTTATTTATGTAATTTTCATTTTATTAATATTTCTTTCTTTTTTTTTAATTTGCAGTTTTTATATATAATAATTTCTATTTTTGTTCACAATAACGTTCGTTAACTGAGAGAAAATGCCTCCTGACATTAAGCTCGCCAGTGTACGAACTAAAATGTGGAATAAAATGTTCATTCATGTAATTATGAATTTCCATGTAAATGTTACATCATACAATTTGTTTTTCTGTTTTAAGGTAAGTCGGTCAACATATTTGAATGGCATTCGGAAGGTAAGCAGCATGTTTAAATCTCACAAAATATATTTGGTATTTAACCTGACAATTTTAGTAATAGCAACACCCTCCTGTATTGTAATACGTAAGGTCCCTATAGCAGGGACAAATTTAGAATTATAATTCCTGACGGGAATCGTACTGTCCCCGTTTAGTATCGATTTTACGAAAGAATTTAACTAAATTGTTATACAAATCCCGTCTTGTTAATACTAGTTGACACTCGTAACTTCTAGGGTTGCCAACTTTTTTTGAGAAAAATAATGTATCATATTTTGGATTAGAAATAAAGTACCTATTTGTAAGTGTTTTTTTTATCCAATTATTTATTTATTTTCTTAAAAACATATTGTTGTGTGCTCTTAGCACATGATAAGAATGTAGTCTTTGAAAGTTTCAAAGCTAATTTTACAATCAAAATTGAAACAAATTAATTCCTTTTTAAAATGGAACTGTTTTAAATCGCCTCAATTTTTTTATACATCTAATGCATGTCGCATTACTGTCGGCCGTAGCGTAGGGGTAAAGTATAAGGCCAATATGGCGGCACCGAAAAAAAGTCTCACTTGAATCGTGGTTTCATAAACCTCACTATTTATTTTTTTAATTTATTGTCCTGTTTCAATCTTCTCGCCGTTTCAGGTTAATTTAACCGAAAAATATCTTTCAGTGAAAGCTGAAATGACGGGAATAGAGATTAAATTCTAGTTCATTGTTTAAAGATATTTAAGGAAGTACAGAGAATCAAATCAATCTCTCAAATAATTTAAACTCATATCAATAAAATATGAACAATTAGTGATAATTGTATTCGCCATTTCTGGTAATGACTTTACAATTCTTTTTAATCTTATTTTTGATTCATGGATTCGATTTACCCTTTCGTCAATTTTTAAATACCAACGCAACAAGCAGGTATCAGCTAATAACGAAAACGAATATACTAATAACTAATACAAATTTAGCTGAATATCCAATAGTGTAGTATTGCAATTTGACAATCAATCGATGACCTGTAACAAGAGTCTCGTGTGATGTGATGCAGTCGGTATTGTTTCTTTTTGCTTACTATGTAAAGTATTGTATTACGTACAATGCCCCCTTACGATGATCTAATGAACTTTGAGCAACGATGTTTTTTTTTTTCGAACTGACCTGGCAAGGCCTCTACAGTTTCACCGGATTACGGCATGATTTTATTTAATCTGAGTTCAGTTTTATCCGTCCGCGTGGAAACTTGGTGAGGTTTTTCGAGGTGAGATCACTTGCATTTACTTGTATGTGCGGTGTCGTTAGAATCGTCTTAACTGAGGAAATAGTGTAAACTATATATAGTATTAATAGTATGATATCTGTGAATAAAACAAAGAGCTATTTGTTCATTATTGTAAGCAAAAAATTCGCTATCCTTGGTTTTCTTGGTTTTTTAATTCGTTTTTAATTATTGGCCTTTAATACCCCACGCCAAAGTACACGGCCTGTCCGCATTATTGATACCTTGTCACTTAGTGTACATTCTGATGGACATATTTGTATGGTAACTACTTTTCTTTTAAAGGTTGTAGCTTGATGATATATAGCTTGTAACCTTCCTCGACAAAAGAGCTATAAAACTTAGTATGAAGTTTTCATATCTGTCTGGTGATTCTGTTTTGTGTTTTATAGGTTTCAGCGCTTGAATTTAATCTCATTTGATCTTAAATGACGATGTAGACTCTCAAGTGTAGCTCTACTGGAGAACAGCCACAGATGCTCGGTAGATTTTCAACGCGAGGGTGGTAGTTAGCCAGGTGGATAAAAAAACCCCTACCACCATGCTATGGTCTCATAACGATGTTTTTTTTCACCTGGCGTTCCGACTCAGTTGCAAGGATTCGAACTACGTCGATCAGCGCGCTATCTGAACATGGTAACAACTGAGCCATAATCGCTTCAATAGAACTCTACAGATCAATATACGTTAAGCCAAAATACATAATAATTTCTGGAGCTTTAATTAGATTACGATAGATTGCTTGAACTGTATCAATGTTACTCGAAATATTTTGCCAAGTGCATGGATTTAGACAATTCTTTTAAGATGGTTTTTATTCATTCTTTTTCTTAGTTAGTCCATGTACTTACTATTCTTGGATTTACAAATAAAGTTAAGCCCGCCGATTTTGCTGGATTTATACCAGAGGCACTCGGCACTAGTGCCCGGGACAGCAAAATTAGTAGCGCGAGAAAAATAATATTCTTCGCTTTATTTGTAAAAGGTTTTCTGTTAATTTTCCAAAAAATGAAAAAAGTAGTGTGTACGTATGTACACGCGTTAGAAGTTATACTTCTTTGACGTAAGAAGATAAAAATCTTTTCAAAAATGTTATCTTTCGCCTTATTCTACGTTTGTAGAAAAAACGAAACTCACAATAGAAAAAAGGTATTTAATACATACATACTATTTTTGAATAAAATGTCCACTATAGCTAACTTCAGAGTGTCGGTTTTTCGTGACGGTGTGCGCGCGCATTGTAAAAATTTACTCTGATCGTTTTTCCCTAACGCGCCAAAAGAAGTATAACTTCAACAATGAAAACATCTATATTACAAGTACATCTATAAATCAATCTTACGCATTTTTCAATTAGAATTTAATGTTTATTATTTTTATCTTAATTGGATAATTTAAGCATTGACAGTTATTAAATTAATTCCCAATAAAATATTTACGCTATTTGAGTTAAATAACTCCCACATTTGAAAAGTTGTAAATCCAAACTTCATGTCCAATGTCCATTTTATGCAAAATTTCGATAATGGGGTGACGTGTTTTTAAAGCGCCCAGCGGCGACGTTAAGCCTGAATCCGACACTGCACGTATACGTTAAAATAAAGCGCATTTAGTAAACACTATTCTTTATCGTGTAATTTCTGAATATAATCTATAACTTACTGATAACGCACTGGGCCACCGTATCGGAATATCTATTACATTAAACCTTGCAACGAATCTGAGTTCTCGTTTGAAGGAACACATCGTGAGAAAAGTGTCGCTTAGTTTTTTAATATTTTAACTGCTTTCAAAACAAGATAGTTCTCTGTTTGCGTAGTCTATATATCTTCTTATATTATTTTATATGATGTATAAAATAATAGAGGTCTACCGCTGTGCGTACATCACGGAAAAACTATAGGATAGGTTTCGATCAGATTTTTTTAGTTTTTCTCTTTAGATATTTGGTCCTTTTATCTAAAAAACGAATTAACATAAAATGTATTGGAGATGGACGAAAAACATTGATGGCGTGTAAACATATGATGAGATGGATGGAAAAATTTGAGTCGAAGTAAATATTTAATGAGATGGACGAAACAATTTGAGGCGATGTAAAATTTGATAAGATGGCCAAACAAAATTTAAAAAACATTCCGCTTTATAAAAAATCCGTAATAAAGTCGGATTGTTTTCATAAAAAATATTTTTCTAATAATCTCTTAGTTGTCTATTATTGTAAATATATAATTAAGCGCTAGTCAGCGATTTACAGCGGCTGAAATATACAGCCAGTTATTAGTCCAGTTTTATTTTAACCAGACTGTCATTTATTATTATACACATTTATAGTCTATGATTCGATAGTATTTATACTCATATATCCTAATTAATATTACAAATGTTAATGCGACTTTGTTTGTCTATTACTTTAACAATAAATGAAATAACTTTTCAATCGCAACTATAGAAAAATAATTAAAAAATTACCGAAGAAAATATAGAGAAAAAGGTGGTCAGTCGGTTTGTCAGTCGACGAACAAAAGCAATGAGATAAGGAAACCCAATTTCGGTTGATATCAAATGATAACGTTTATCTCGGTCAATGTCCGATAGTACGATACGGTGAGTTAGGTGTGTCTGTTCATAGTTTGTATATAATTCTTTCATATCTGAATAATATGATATTTTCTTCTATAGAATTTGTAATCATATTGGGGAATATGGAAAATGTTACTAATGATTTAACACTTTTCAGAAATAAAAAATGACACCGTTGTAGCGCCCGGTATCGGGTATTACCAGAAGTGTACTTATCTGTAACAGCCGGGGCTTCCAAAATATCAAAGGCCATGTTGCACGTCGCTTCATATGTATAAAACAACGATGGCTTAGTTGATAGTGTGTTCAGGCACATCGTCGAAGGACATGAGTTTGAATCCTAGCAACTGAGTCGGAGCTTTCGATAAAGGAAAACATCGTGATGAAGGCATAGCATGGTGGTAGGGATTTTCCTAAGTCTGCCGGACTGACCTTCAAGTTGAAAATCTGTCACCTGTTGGTGTGGTCCGGCAACTGCACTTGAACGCCCATCTCCCTCTATGTTTAACGTAACTACCATCTTAGACCACATCATCATTTAACATCAGATGAGATGAGATTGTGGTGAAAAGTATAAAAAGAACAGAACCAAAAAAGAAATTCGCAAAATGTTACCTCCAACTTCAAATGGCTAATACTAATAACGCTTGGAAAGTTTATAAAATGAAATTTGCAATTAAAGATAGTCTTTTGTTTAAGATTTATTTGAACAAAAATTAATGGCCGAATGTGCGTTGCGCATTATTTTAGAACAGCTAAAAACCTATTTCGCTAATTGTGTTTTTGTTGTTTTTGTAATTGAAATTGTATGAAAGAAAATGTTTGTAAAATCGTACTGAAAGGTGAAAGTTCTGGGTTAAAAAATTTCCATGGGAAAAAAGTGAGGGCGTGAGTGAGATAGAGGACAGTAAAGAATACTTTATGAAATATTATTTCATTACGTGTTCGTACTATAAAGGAAAGATTAGAACTTATTTGTTACATTAGGTGGTAGCTAGTATTTTAATAAATAAAAGGATATGCAAAAAAATGCATTTAGCAGGAATTCATTGTTGTCTCGCTCCGACTGAGTAACCGAATAGAGCGCGGGGGCAACTGCAACATAGCAAAATAAACAAAAGAATCAATTATTTTTTTAAAACATTATAATAACGATTTCTCCTATGTCTACATATTTTTCTCTTATTAGAATTGACGAATCTGTTTAGTCTGTCTAATAATGGTGGTATGGTTGGGCTAATATATGGCAAGATTCAAGCAATACAGTACCTACTGGCCGTTGTGGGCGATATTTGAGAGAATCATGTGTCCAGAAGTGGACTTATTTTAGCTGAAAAAGTGTTTTTTTTTCCAACTTACTAACACTATTTTGCGGATGAGCCTTTACAGCTTCACCGTGCTTTTAGAGCAATCGATTAAGTCACTCAGCCGAATGGCAACAATCTCAAGTGTGCCAAAGTGGGTGAACCTCGGCTTGGGCTGTTGCCTTCAATGCAACATCACGAATTGATCTGAGCCAACCAAGTTAGCGACGCGGTGTTTGAATACGCTGACCAAAAGCAATCATCGATATGACACCATAGCATGGTGGTCGGGCTTTTTTTAAGTCTGGCTGGATAGCTACCACACTTAACTTGAAAATGTTGTCGCCAAAGACCTATGAGTGTGTTCCGGCTGCTACACTTGAGAGTCAGTTCCTCTTGGTTTAGTGCGTTTACCACATCGACATTTAATATCAGATAAGATTGTGGTCAAACGCTAAAATATATATAGGATTTAAAAAAAAAGTTATTAAATAAATATCGGTGTGTTGTCTCGTGGTGTCTCCCCTCATGTCCGCTTGAGTCCGGTTTAGATGTGCAATGTATTTTCCATGTACCAACCGGAGGGGTTGTATTAGAAGCGGAGGGACCAGTTTTCGGGGCTGATTAGTTATTTATAGAGGTGTACGATTGACTTGTTACATATTTCTGTACATCTAAACTAACATTATAAATATAATAATATACTTGATTTTTCATTTGTTACGGGTAAACTCAAATATTACTTAAATGATTTTAATAATTCTTCACCTATAGAATGCTACGTTATGAAAGAATAATATGGACTGTATTTTATTTTTAAATTTATATTAACTCGCACAAAATTTAGTTTCTAATAACAAAAAACATTTTCTTTTTCAGTAACATGACTTTATAATTATTTAAAACGCATCTTAAATGCTAATCAAGATCAGATATACCTAAGTATATTAAATGAATGCAGATTTTTCTGCTAAAAAGCAATAACATGTACTCTTCGAATTCCAAGATTTTTCGTTTTTACACATTTTATAGATTTTAACGTTTGGTCACAATCTCATCTGTGTTAGATGACAATGTGGTCTAAGATGGTAAACAATCTAAGCCTGTAGGTTCTTGCTGATCAATTTTCAACTTCAGGGCGGTAGCTAGCCAGCCGAATTACTAATCTATAGTTTCATTTCGACTCAGACTCCTTGCAGGATTACAACCTATGTCCCAAACACGCTATCACTGTGCGATCATAGTTAAAATCATTGCTTCAAAGACCTGCTTTTCTGTTATAAGGTAACAAAGTAGCTGGCAGTTTACCTACTGTAAAGTAATAACGCATCGTATAACTGCTTATGATAATCTCAGAAATACGAGTGTCCCGACTAAGGTCAATCACCAATAGGTTGTTATTTCTGTGGACTTTCGGTACACCTTGTAAGACAGTTCGTGTTACGAACTATACCGTTTGGATTAGAAGATAGTAGCACAAATACTGCAGCTTTGCACTAGAAATATGTATGGACGTAGTGTTCGGATGCTGTAGTTGGCAACGGACTCTGGCAGACTAACCGTTCCAAATTAATCATTACGATGATGGCTAACTGCATAACTAGATAACATCATGCAAACTACGTTAATTGTTATAATTAGCTGTAAACCTCATCATGGGTGGGGGTTTTCTAAGTCGGCCTAGTACCTACCACCCTCACTCATTCTTTGGTGTGTTCCGGTAGCCACATTTGAGAGCTAGTACAGGCTACAATTATGGTCAAAAACATGTTTGATGTTTTGCATATTCACAGAGGAAAGAAAGACGGTTTAAAACAATTCCTTGACAGCGGACATGGGATTTTTAGATTACGGTACAAAATAAACAAAAGAAATAAACAGTTGGTTGAATAAAGTTGATTTGTTGATTTTTATGGACGGATATATATAAACGTTTTATTGGCTCATTTGTTTTTATCAGAATGACTGAAAAACTACTGAATGACTAGGGGCCAAATTCGACCATAATGAAATAAAAAGAACTATTTTCAAATGTTTTTATTGGTAACATGAATGCTCACCGATAACTACTATATAAAAAGGAGCATGAAAATTGCTTGAGAAACAGACATAAAAGATGTACTCAACTGTTTTTCTCTACCTATTATGTCTATATATATATATATATATATATATATATATATATATATATATATATATATATAGTTGAAAGGTTATGGTTTGGTTTTTGTAAATAAAAGTTGTTATATAAATGTGTAATATAACCTAGTTATTTTTTTATTGTGTTAATATGATTTAAAAATTTTGTTAATTCCCTGTATGTATACAAACGTTAATACCACTGAGTGCTTAGCTTAGTAGCTTAGGTCGATGTCTTGGAAATAAGAAAATACCGCCTATGTAGGGAAACTCGGAAAGTAAAATATTATTTGGATATAAAATTTTATATAAATCGTTAGGGTTGTTATTAGCTGAGAGGTTGCAGGTTAGATCCACATACATGACAGGCTTTTGTGTGATAAGCACAATGTTTTGTTCCATATAATAGTGTCAAATATATGTATGTGTAATAATAGCTGTTGCCGTGGTTGAGTTCACCTGAAAAAAGGTTTATAGTATTTCATCTGTTCATCTCATATGAACAAAACGTAATTAAATATATGGGCTAGATAATAAACTGGAAAGTCTTCATCGTGGGTTGTCTTTTATTTTTGGTGTTTGAGTGGTTTGACCGTTGTAATATCAATCCGATATCCGCATATCGAACCAGAAAAAATAGGTCTTCATTTTATTTTCCATCGTTTGAAAATAGCACCAGTGACAGAGAAGTCGAGGAGTAATAGGTTAGCATGGTATGGACCTATTATGAGAAGAAATGAAAGTCATGTAACAAGAAAAGTTTTGATTTTGAAAGAGGACGGATATAGGAGTAGAGGAAGACCGAAAAAGGTATGGATGGATTGTGTGTAAAATGATATGTGTATAAAAAGTTTGATTACTGATATGACATCTGACGGGGGAGAGAAAAGGAAAACATATTGTGCCGACCCTACTTAGGTGGGATAAGGGTAAGATGATGGTGATCCGCATATCGAACCCCAGTAAATACCAACGATTTTTTCGGAATTCGAGGTCATTTACTCATTTAAATTGGTAACACTATCGACCGACGGTGAAGGAAAAACGTTGTGAGGAAACTTGAACCTGAGAAATGTTCTAGTAATGTCACCGTATGTGGGAACTGTAGATTTCTGAAAGTTTGAAATCGAATATGTTTTGAATACATCGTGGGCTGGCGTGGTGATTATGTCCGTGCCTTCTTTCGAGTAGAAGTCTATGGGCTCTAACAGAGAAATGATGGTTGTTATTAAGGAAAAGTTTAATAATATATAGACTTAATTATACTCTAAAGTTCGCCATCTTTTAGTAAAGTATTTGTTAGTAAAAATCCATTTTTCGTTTGGAAAATTAACCCGGACTAATAACTTTGTGGACTTAGAGTAAGACTAATCTTTTAGCAGTTTCGAGTTTTCTTGACGAAAGATTTGGTTTTAGCTTATATAATCCCAACGTAAATTTGGAGACAAGGAAGTGTTAGTAGACTCTTACTAAATCAAGTAGGCCAGGAACAGGAGCGCGAGCAGTGGAGGTGACCGTTGATGTATTGGGGTAGATTACATTTCGCTTAGGTCACAAACCCTAATTACTTTGTCGGTCTCCTCGCCCTGTAACACGATTGACACAGCATGCGCACATCTCAAGAGATAAGTGTTTGTTGTTATCTTATGAATATGTAGAATTATTTAAAGAGTCTGTTCATAATTGTCATTGTAAATAAAAAGAAAAATTAGATAGTTTGTTGTTTAATTTATTGAATAAAACTTGTGACATGTAATGAATTAGTTACATGTTTTAATTATTAATCAGTTCTCAACAATATACGTAGTATTTTAACTCCTCGGCTCATTTTTTAAAACCCAAATCTCGTAATGGCGGATTATGTTTTTAACTTCGCGACATCGTATATTGTAAATTTCATGGTTTAGTAAAAAAAAGTTCATACAAATGAAAAATAATTTAATAATACATCTTACATAAATTTTACAAAATATAATTTGTTATTATTCAAAAATCTTTAATAAATCAGGTGTTTTTTTAAGTTTATGCTGTCTCTGGTCTGTTGATCTGTGCTTCATGAGGTCAACGTTCATTTCTATGGAACTTAAACCATTATGGTTTTGGACAGTCCAGGGGTTAAGCTAATACGACTATAATGATTATGAATGATAACCATTTTTCTTGGATTTTATTTACTATCAGACGATAGGCAGCCATTTCTGCAACTATGTTGAAAAAAATGTACAATAGGTTATTTTTCTTTAGGAAATGTCTTCTTGGTTAATACTTAATTGTTTTCATTTTTTTTTTGTATTAGCGAACGTTACGTCGAACTCGCAACCCATATGCTACAAGTCAATCGGCGATAAACGTTTTCAAAATATGTAGGTCAAACGAATCGATTAGAAAAGAAAGAAAACTACACTACATTTGAGCTACGGTTGATGTAAAATGACATTAAAATTATGTTTTCGTTTACATATCGAAAAACAATTCGGGTATTAAGCTTATTTTGAAAATTGTAATCAAGAACCAGAATTTATAAAACATTTATTCTGTAGTTCTTTAGTAAGGACTTCGCGAGATCTATGAATACGTTATAGACAGTTTCTATGCCGGTTTGATGGCTAGAACAACTCTTCAAATTAAATGCCTGTGGCCAGTACCTTCACAGTCCTGCCTTGTATGCCGTACGCCAAACCATTCGCTTGCGCTTACAAAATTCAGTTTGTGTTGCAGAACGCACGCGCGCGGCCGCTCTACGCGCCGAAACTTTCAAATTCGGAAGCGGGAGCTTCGTTTGCAATTTTTTTTTTTTTCAACAATTCGCGCGCGTTCTTTGAATCGACTGTGTTGAGTTTTTTTTTTTTTAATTTTTTGCACTAGTACTGTAACTCCATTCGGCAAGTGTAGTTTGGACCTCTTTGGTGTACTTGTGACTTTTGGATTGTAATGCATTGCGTTGGATGTGAGTAATACATTTTATGTACATTGAGATTGTTCGTCCGTCGTCATTTCGTCATAGTATTTAATTATATTACTTTTGTAACGGTACATTTAGGTACATTTTGTAAGCGTAAATTTACCGTGGCGCGATGTATGAACGTTTTTTTTTTTCATTCATAATTACAGGTTTTTTTTTTTATTTTATTCGTTCGGATATGATTCTAAGAAAGTTTTTGACATCTTAACTTTAATATTTTTTTTTGATAAGTGCTGCGTAATTTTGTGATATTATTGAAAAATATATAGGTATATCTTTAAATATATATTTTTTTCATTTGTACTTGAAAAGACCCGTATAATAATCGCCCGTATACCAATTATCTATCACGAAACTTGCAATTTATCAAGGTCTTTAGTTGCATGAGATCTCGTATTGCATATTGTGCGAACGAGAGGGAAGACCACGACCTTGCGTTAGAATGGGACGAACGATGTTAGGAAACCGTTGGGAAATATAATTTTTCTCTTTCGGGGGCTGAAGGGCATTTTTTTGTGTATTTGTTTTTCTCATGTAATTAATTTATCTTATTATTGTTTGCACAATATTTGGGACGACGTTTAAAGGAATTAATATTTTATTTAATTAACGATTACTTAATGAGTTGTTAAAATATGTTTTCCATAACAGAAAACGTTTATTGTACACAACGTATTTGTGACTAGTTAAATAAATTGTGCAAATGGATTACAAGCCTTAGATATGTATTGTGCTTATCCTTGAAACAAGTTTAAATAAGTTTAAAATTTATTGAATCATTTAAAACTAATTCAGATAACAGTTAACGATAGTGTTATTATAATGGTATTAAGATTTTTTCGCAATGTGTATCCGAATAAATTTTCTAATATGCTCACAAATTAATAGATTCTATGCTGAATTTTTGGCGGTATTTTATTATGTCATGTAAAAGTTTTTATTTTTAATTCATAACCTTGTATTTGGCCCCATATTATATTATATATTTGACATTTTGCGCAATATAGTTCGGTTATTGTGCATAAATAGAGTGTATTAGAAATAATAACATTAATTAAATTATGAGAGGTTAGAAAAACTCCCCGGAAAGTTCTAGAATGTGCCACCATTTTGTTAGAGTATTCAAATAAGCCGGAGTCGCTAATTTTAATTACGGAACATTCACCCACTTGATAATGGCAGTAATAATCTTTATTAAGAAGAATTGGTTGTCAAATTAGAAGTATGTCTGTGTTGACAGGATTTAAAAGCAAAATAAGGTGTTAATAACCTTCATGTAACCTAGTGAAAGTGGAGATTCAAGTGCTGTGATTAAATTTGTGATCTTGAAGGACCATCCAGAAATTAATCCAAAAATGCGGATCAGATTTTTTAAAACAGTAGCTATTAAACGTGTTATAGGTAGTATTCTGAAATAAGAATAATAGCAGGTGGATATATTGGAATAAAAAAATGATTTTTTTTTTTTTAATAATTTTGGATAATAAATCTATATCATGAAATATTATCTTTATCTCAGTGTGCGTGTGCTTGTAATTTTTTTCCTTGCAAAACTGCTTGACCGATTTTGATGATTTTTTTCACTTATTATTTTGATGGTTTTTATAGTTCTATCAGGTAGGTAGCGTGGTTGTCGAGATATAGATTTGATACCTCCCATTTTTTATTTGTCTTAGTAAAGGAAAATATATTTTATAAATATTCAGCCATCGAGCACTTCTAAATATTTTTTTAATTCAACATTTTAGTCGATACGTGTACCGCTATAGTAATTCCTTTTTTTATTTTGTTCTTTTACGTTGTCAGCTACGAGCGTGTAGAAATACGTTATTATGCATTTTTTATATACGTCAATTTATATCTAGATTTACAGGGTAGTATTAAGTACATATGTTTTCAATAATAAATGTAGAAAAGATACATTCCCCTTTATTCAGGACTTCGTAAATTCTTTAATGCCTTAAAATTATTGCCTTGTGTAAAAAGTTTGAGAATCGATGGTCTAGTTACAATGTACCCACCAAGAACAGCATACATAAAGATGATGTCAATTCGATTTCAATCTGGTGTCGCTTGTATAGTTGTATATAACCATATGTTTGGTAGTTGCGTATCAGTCGAGTACAGATAGATACCCTTCGACTTACTTTGATTTTTATATATAAATCGGTTGTTCACTGAACGCGTGGAGCACTTTAAAAAACATATTTAACCTTTAATTATCTCTTAAAATGTGTTACTCGATAGTTTTCGTGTCCTTCTTTCTTTATACTTTTTAAATGACGATGTGGTCCAAGATGGTAAGCACGGTAGACCTACAGGGCCTGGCTCTCGAGTGTAACTGCCAGGTCGTGGTTCTTGTCGGCAGATTTTCAACTTGAGGGTGGTAGTTAGCCATGTGGGCTTAGAAAATGTCTTACCACCATGCTATGGCTTCACGATGTTATGGTTTCACGAAGGATGTTGTCCTTCACCTAAAACCTATGTCAATGGACGCGGTGTCTGAACACGCCATCGATTAAGCAATCGTGGCTTCTTAAGTATGGTTCATAAACCTCACATGAATGTTATCATATCCAGTACGTTCAATACTATATCACTGGTCTGCACTATTGACAGTATAGAATAAGTGGTAACAAGGATTTCGGCTTGATGGTCCGTGATTGAAGTTTTGATTGGTCGCGTGACACAAGGCTATTTGAGTATTTATTATTGTCAATTCTTGAATAAAGTTCTCAGTCGGATATAAATTGCGTGTGTAGATGTCGCGAATTCAATTAAGTTATAAAGCGCTATACACGGCTTGAAGCGATAGTCTCTTATCGATTAGCGTGTTCGAACACAAACGGAAAAACCAAAGAATTATGGTAGGGGCTTTTTTTCTAACACCTATTTAATTAACTTGAAACATTGAGAGAATTATTTTTTTTTACCTTTGTCCCACCTAAGTAGGATCGGCACGATATCAATGAGTATCTCATAGAAAGTTTGAAAATAACACCAGTGACAAAGAAGTTGAGGAGTAATAAGTTGACATGGTACGGGCATGCCATGAGGAGAGATAAAGTCATGTAAGCAGAAAAGTTTTAAGTATGATGGTGGACGGATATAGGAGTAGAGGAAGACCGAAGAAGGTATCAATGGATTGTGTGAAGAATAATATGTGTATAAAAGGTGTGAATACTGAGTGACAGCTGACAGAGGGGAATAGAAGCTGCAAATATATTATGCCGATCTTACTTAAATGAGAATGCACCAGAACGTCTTTGAGAATAATTTGGCACCTAACTAGCCTTGAAATTTCATAAACCAATGTCCAAGCTAAAAGCCAACCTAAAAACCAAAATAATGTCTGAATCACTATACATTACCTGTTTTGATTTTGAGTAATTCCCAGGTATACCTTCGAAATCCAGTATCCAATTCTAGTGAAATTAAAATGAGATCTTCCTGAAAGTTTCTCCTTTCCAAATCTGTTTATAAATGATAATGTTCTGAGGTAACAAACAGATAAAAAACAATACAACCGAATCGGGAACCTCCTTGTTTTTGAAGTCAGTTAAAAAAACCTACAACCATGCTATGGTTTCATCACGATGTTTTCCTTCACCGAAAGCTCAGCATTATTGGTTACATTTAGCATTAAAATTTATCATACAGTATGATAACTTTTTGCGATATTTAAATGGAATTCTGATGAGTCAACGCTTTCGAATTTCTCCCGAGGCTTGTGTCGTTGGTGGGGATGTATTTTAGCCAATTACAGAGATATGATTAACGAGTTTTTTCGCAATATAAAGGTTTATGAGCTGTATAAATAAATAATTATTTGATGTGTGTGGAATTAATTTAAAGTTCTGATCTTTTTTTTCGATTTCCTTTTTTATATTAACTTATTTTGTTTTTATTAATAGCTATAAACTCGCCGTGACTTCATCTGCGATTCATTATATATATGTATAAAACGTAATAATTGTATAATATACCCTAGCGCCATCTAGTGAAGAATTATAGTAAAATGGATAGCAGATAAATACTCACGAAAAAGTAACTTATTTGAGCGAAATTTTTTGATCAGTCAAAGGATAGCCGAGTTTATTGATCTCAGACGTACCAAACATACATGTTTATATATATAGGGATATACAATATACGGATTTGTTTTTTTTTTAACAAAATCTTAAAGTGTGGAGATAAGCATATAAATATTAAACATTCGTTCTATCGAGAACCTATTGTTATGAGGTGATGTGATTTTTTAGCTATTATTAAGAGGGTGAAAGGGGTTAAAACAGGAGTGATGTCAATTTTGCATTAAAATAAAACCTTCCTAAGTTATTTTTTTTAATAGTTAAAGACGCTTAAAACACCTCGCGATACGTAACGTCACGTAAAAACAAACATGTTTTATAAATGCTATTAATTAATTTATACTCATATTAAATAAACAAATAAATTACGAATTCAAATTTTAATTGCTTTCATTTCGTAAATTAAATAAATTAGAGATAGAATTAAATAATAATAAAATTAAAAAAAAAACAAATAAAAAAGTTATTCCGCGTCAGCTTTCTAAAGTATATTTGATGAGCGAATCTTGATATTCAAATGTGATATGTTTAAATACTCCGCGTCTAGATTTTTTTTCTCTCCTTACATATCGAATCTTATTAATTTTAACATCCGGCTTTTGCTTTTAGCGTATCTCTTATAATGGATAATAATAATTATGGCATCGATCAGGCGGTCTCTCTCTCTCTCTGTGTTACTTTCACGTGAGATTTTTGGCAGTTGTTACTTTCACTTATTTTACCGCCCGCGCGCAATGGACGAGAGGTCGCGTTTTAAGTAATTATTAAAGAACTATTAGACGATTATTTGTAGGATACTACAACAATTGACCACAATGTCGCCTGATATTTTTTTTCTCAAATTCAGTAGTCCGATTTATTTTATTTTGAAATTGTTAAACACTTATTTCGACTAGTTTACAAAAAAAAAAAAAAAATGGTCGTCTATATATTTTAGTAACTTTTTCTCGTGCCTTCACAAGAGTAATTAAGGCCTGAAATCATAACAAACAAACTCACATTGGCATTTTTAATATTACTTACGATATTACAACTAATTTTCATAAGAATGAACCATATATTACCACGTTAAGAAAGCATTTATATGTATGTATATACGAAATTCAGGTAAAAAGCAGCATCTAATATCATTTATTTCACCTATGAGCTTCTGTTCTCAAGTTACACTTAATAAAAAAACAAATCTAACGTACTTCGTTAAAGGTGCACGTTACAGACTTATTGCCTTTTCCCCGATACGTGTTTTAGTCAGATGCGTTTCTGTTCCTTATTTTATTCCTGGTAAATGACCTTTACAATTTTAGGTATATTTATCAGATAAAAAAAGTTTGGGTATGCTTATAATCACATGAAAAAAAATTAAAGCTTCTAAATAAAAAATACAACAAAACAACTACGTCACGCGGTATTCCCAAATGGTCATCCATCCAAGTACTGACCTCACCCGACGTTGTTTAACATCGGTGATAAGACGAGAACCGGTGTTCTCAACACTCTACCCGACACAGTGTTTAAACCTACCAGTTTCCATCACATATAAATTTTGTGGAACAGAATTTCAAAGCCCTCCTATAAGAAGTATAACTTCAATAGATTATAGTAAGGTATAGGAATGATAAAATATAGGTAGATTTTATTAAAAAATAACCAATCCCGCTTCAGTTTATGACTGAAATAGCAACCTCCAAAAGCGACTTTCATCTGTGTGTGTGTGTGAGCGACTGCGTGCGCGCGTAACGTAATCTTGCGTAATGCGCTGTCGCCTGCGCCGGCGCAGCGCAAGAGACGAATGTTGATTAATATTTAGCCGTTATAACGTTATATAGTAACGTTTTTTTTATTATGCGGTTATTTATAAAATGACTTTTATGATATATCGCGTGTCAGATGATAGATTCTGTGAGTCACGTTAACTGAATGAGTTAAAATATGTTTAAGTAAAATAAATTCGTTGAAAAATTATTATATCTTATTAAATAAAGGCTTGGAGCTTTTAGCGGGATTTTAGTCTGTCATGTAGTGGATTTTATATTTGATTCATAATCTTTTGTAATGTGACTCTATATTTTGTAATGTTGGTGACATTTTATGTAATATAGTTCGGTTATTGTGCACAAGAGAAGTGGATGGAAAATAATACCACGAAGCATGAACTCTGAGATGCCAAAAAAAACTCCCTGGAACGTTTTAACAACGTTGCCACCATGATGATAAAACATTTGAATAATCACAAGACACTTGTAGTATTATTATGTTACCTACTTGACAATGGCAGTAATAACCTAGTTGCCAAAAGTAAAATTGTAAACATCTGTGGATAGGTATTTCTGAGCTAGTACAAACACTTTACAACAGATGGCATGTGAGTCGTTTCACATTGGAGCCTATAAACGAAGTCGCTCGCAAAAGCTAATATTGCAAGCGTGAAGATTAATCATGCCACAGGAAATGCACCAAATTATTACGCACTAAAATTAATGTAAACACACACTCGATCATGAAGAAGAAGTCGAAATGTACTGAACAAACGCGAAATTCTCCGAAGGACGATCTTATAGTGCGTCGTACGCCGGTGCAACCGTCTCATTAAGCATTATTACATAAATTAAACACCAGATACAAATTGCTTAAGCGAAAATTTAGTACATTAAACATTCACCAAAGTCGTTTGTGTAGAAACTGATCGAGAGGAGGCGCTCTGGTTCTTAGTACAGTCCGCGGCAATATTTTTGACCACTCTGAATGTAGATACACGGAACAAAAAATAAGTCAGCGTCTTACATTATATGTACAACTGCTAAATAACTTAAGGCTAAATAAATGCCAATATTTAGATTTCTATAATAATATTTCAACTTTCTTTTGTATTAAACTCTCGTCTATATTACGCGCAAACCCGAACAGACGGGTATATTCAGAGTGGCCAAAAAGACTGACGGGAACTGTAAAAGGTAAGGTAGTTTAAAGTTATCGATGAATTGGAGAAGGTAAAATTATGAATAACTAGTTATCCAGATTATTTTCCCCGAAAATTTACCCTAAATTAATTTTTCTCGTTCTCGGTCCCTGGTACACGGTAACACGTCCCACGGACCCCTCTTGCTTAGTGTTCGCTTCCTGATCTACATTTTGTAAGATAACTGTTCCGCTCCTAAGAGTCGTAACGTGGTGTACGATGGTCTATAACGTGGCTCGATAAAAGGGCTATAAAAGACAAATAACACTAATAGTTCCAGAGATTATTGCGTTAAAAAATGCATACTCTGTTGAGTTTTAAAATCCAATTAGTATTATTATGAATGGGAGAAATAGATGAATGAAGAATGGATGGATGTTTGTCCTTCTTTTACGCAATAACTATTGGCTGAATTCTAATGAAACTTAACAGTAATATACCTTATACATTACACATAGACTATAATCTATAAAAATATTGCTTAAATTTACTTAAATATAACGAAGAAGTTGGAAAATTCCTGCCATCTGAGATCTATGCCGGCGTGCGCTGCGTATATATATGTATCTATGTATACTTGGAAGTAAGTACCTATATGTGTTTGTCAAGTTATCCATCTAAGGCGAAAATGTAGTTCATAATATATTAAGTAAGGACAGCTGTGATGTTTTTTTATTAGAAGTGAAACTGCAAAATGTATCCCGGTTACCAAGATACAAGGTCGGTCTAGTTCGGGAGCCATTACAAAAAATGTTTTTTATTATTATTTTATTGTTTATCCACGACGTCAGGGGATAAATGACGACGTGGTCTTAGAGGATAAACACACTAAATATAAAGAGAGACCAGCTCTCAAGTGAAGCTGCCCAAAAGCCTATAGGTACGCGGCAATAGTTTTTAAGCTTGAGTATCCAACAAGGTGAGCTTAAAAACAAGACCTACCACCATATTTGACCACAATGTTTTCGTTCACCGAAAACGCCGGCTCATTCGAAATCATTCGAAACTACATCGATCTACGCAGTGTTGCTATCATCGCTTCTGAAGATACATTCTAGATATATATTCCACTCGTTATACTTCACTGTTTCAACTACGTTGTGTTGGTTTATTCATGGGTATTTCATATATACACTCTCCGATATTATAGTGTTAGTAGAGATCCGAAGCTTTTATGTTTATAATATTAGCTAGGACTTCTACAGACCAGAACGTTCACGATTAGCTTCTTCACATTTTGTGTATATATTCTACAACAAGGTCTATTTCAAATGAAAAAAAAAAACTGTGTATTCAGCTTAACAATGGAAAAGAAAGTATATTTATTGCGATATTTAGATTGTTATTTTATATATAAGCAAAGAGACAATTTAATTGTAAAGGATAGATAATATTTAAATACATTACGTAAAATGAAATAGCTTCATTGTAAAAAAAAAAGTGTGTGTGTACTTATGTACATGCTTTAGAAGTTATACTTCTTTGCCGTAACAAGATAAAAATCTTTTTAAAAATGTTATCTTTGGCCTTATTCTACGTTTGTAATAAAAACGACACTAACAATAGAAACAAGGTGTTTAATTCATACATACTTTTTTTGAATAAAATGTTGACTATAGCTAAATTCAGGGTGTCGGTTTTTCGTGACGGTGTGCGCGCGCGTCCTATAAATTTACTCTCATTATTTTTCCCTAACGCGCCAAAAGAAGTATGACTTTAAAAATTTAAGACCACTAATAATGTAATATGTAGTATGAAATATTTATTACTATGGTATTGTTAAGGATTTCGCGACTTATTATCTTTATTTTTAAAATATCGATTCGTACACGTGACAGCACTATTAGTAACAAAGGGTGCGGCAACACAAAACATCTTCACTTCGTTTCTATAGAGCGTAGCAACCCACAGGAACATCAAAGCGAATGACATAATAGAGGGCTGGATATAACCGCAACGAAGTATGTATAGGACTGGTGTTACCATGGGCGCATACCCACGTAGCGAAGAAAAGTAGTGTTTTAGGATACCTCAGTGGTTATGCGGGATCGATTCCGAGCATGCGCATTACACACCGCTGCCGACCCCCTCCCCCCGTCCTTTCCTGAAACTGAAGCCGATGCAACTGCACTTCAGTGCAGTCGGGATCGCGACATAGACAAATCTCGTCAAAATAAACGCTATAACGTTATTAAAAAAGAACTGTTATTATAATCGTTATTTTCGTTAATCTGTGCAAATTATTTATCTGTGGTGGATTTTACAAGATCGCAATTATAAAATGGGTTCAATTTTTAAATCCGTGGATGCAGTGACGGTCGTTTGAGGCTCGACGGTTGCGGGGAGGACGAAGAAAAGGCAATCATTAAACAAACTATGAAGAGGAAAAAACGAATTTACGGAACATTTCACAATATTCACATACAGTACAGATTGACGAATCATTTTCTATGAAAATATATATATATATATTACAAGGCACACAACTTTCGACAATATTCAAATCCCGGCAAGAATTTTCACAGTTTATTGAATTTATACGCAGTATATATATATAATCACGATATAGTCTACAGTAATTGTTAATAAAGATATTTCACCAAGAATTTATATTAATAATAGTAAATACAGAAACCACCATAAATATCTTCCCGAGCAAATAAGCCCAACCTTAAAAATCGAAATTTTAGACTGATATTTAAATCCGAATAAAGTAGATTTATAATAATTATAACAACAAAAAAAAAAAATGATACAAAAAATATATTATAGCGTATTTACATTAGTTGACCATTTGAGAAATTTATATATAGAAGATTAATAATACAAATATTTATAATAATTATTATTGTAATAAATAATAATAATAATAACAAATAACGCAATAATATAGAACAATACAAAATTATAACCGGGGATCAGTGCGTAGCCTTAAGTTTTGTACGACGGACGAACAATTTTTGACTTGTTAAACCGATTTAGTGCAATTAGGAAGAAAAACATGGATGTGCGTTTGACAGTTCTGTGTGTTAACAGATGAGTGTTATGGATACAGTTGTGTGATATCGTTGGTCCCGTTTTGGGGCGCAACATGCTGAACATGTTTGATATGTGGAACTCGGTGAGCACGAAACTGGAAGCCCAGAGCAACGTACAGCAAAGCCAGCAGCCGCACACTTCAGGTGGGAGCATTAAAGGTAATTTCCCATTAAGTGAACGGTGCGTCGCGTCGCGGATTTCGTGCGAAAATTTTAATTTCTAAAATAACGTATAACATAACTAGTTATATTGCTATTTTTGGTGTCTCTCGTTCATCACCGTTGGGTTGACTGTTATATAGAATGTTTTTGGTGGTTTCTTAGTCTGTTACGGTATAACATTTTATTTTGATTTTGATGCGTATAAACTCATTGACAAAGCTTACACTACTGAAGATATTAAATCATATAAGTAACATATAAAGTCGTCCATCCGTCTGTCTGTCTGTCTGCCTGTCTGTCTGTATGTTCGCGATAAGCTCGAAAACTACTGAACGGATTGTAATGCGGTCTTCATCAATAGATAGAATAATACATGAGGAAGGTTTATGTATATAATTTGTCAAGATTTTGTGTAAATTGGTTGAAATATAACGATCATTGTTGGAAGTGTTGGAAAATGTCAAGCCGTGTGGGAGCTTTCATCGAAAATATTACTCTCATGAATACATTAGTTACTTTAAAAATTTCATGCGCATAAGTACAAAAAATGATATAAGAATAACTGAAAATTAATTCCTTTTAAAAATTAAACCCGGGGAAAGACAACAAAATACAAAACATAATCTAGAAAATTGAAATTTAATTTCATTCATAAATTATTTTATGTATAGTAACTGAATGTATTTAGAAATCATGGATATAAAATGCGTTTAATCATCTTTTTGCATTTAGAAATGCGTTCGTTAAATATGTCTTATGAGGCGCGTTTGGATAGCAAGGTATAGCAAAACTTTGTTAGTTTTGCAATTAAACCCCTACCATATTTCGACATATTTCAAATCTCACAGTACTAAGTGTTACAATACTTAAAAAATACGTCTTGACTTTATATTGAGGTAGAATGTAATTTCTGTACTCGACTTGATCGCGCCCTCATTAACGTGTTGGTTTTTTACACTTAAAAGGTTTTACCAATCAACTACAATCTCACCTGATGTTAAAATAATGATTTGGTCTAAAACGGTAAACACGCTAAACCTAGACAAGCACTAGTTCCCTAGTGCAGCTACCGGAACACACCTATAAGATGCTTGGCGATAGATTTTCGACTTGCAAGCCGGATGGGGATTGCAAAAAAAACCCTGCCACCACACTAAGGTCTTATCACGATGTTTTCCTTCACCAAAAAGATCCAGTTTGTTATAGAATTCACACGTATGTATTCTACCGTAATGTCCGAACGTCTTACCACTGAGCAAATATCAGTCTGAAGGCTGTACAGGCAGTTTTAAAACTCTGCCCAAAAACACTAGGCCGGTGATGATTTTTTTTTTGCATTATAGGAGGCTAACGAACAGGTGGGTCACCTGATGGTAAATGATCACCGCTGCCCATAGACACTAGCAACACCAGGCGAGTCGCAAGTGCGTTGCCGTACCGGCCTTTTAAATAAGTGTACGCTCGTTCCTAAAGGTTTGTAATTGGTAATGGCTTGGAAACACCACCGCTGGAAGTCGATTCCTCAAGGTTGATGCTCGAGGCAGAAATGATCTTGAAAACCTCACCGTAGAAAACTTCCACTCTTCGAGGCGGTGTGAATGAAATTTCAGTTTTTAATTGTTATTAACGCTCGTCCATCAGTCGATTATCCATCATAGTAAACGGTACAAACTTACAATATTATAAATAATGAACTATAAGGTATAGAATATAGAGTGTGAGGCGTAAAGTATAAAAAATTGTTTCCAATTGTTTTTCTCGATGACATTAAAGCTCGTAAATATCTACTAAGCAAACAATAAATAAAGGAAAATCGGTAAAAAAATAAAGAAGGAAGATGTACTTAAGCGTTTTGACTCTGTCTCTATTTATATATAGATACCTTAATAAACGATTCGAAACGAAAATAAACAAAGAAAAGTTAAAGTGTGTACTTATATACACGCGTTAGAAGTTATACTTATTTAGCGTAACAAGATAGGAATCTTTTCAAAAATTTTACCTTTCGCCTTATTCTACGTTTGTAGGAAAAACGACACTAAAAATAGAAAAAATGTATAGAATACATACACACTTTTTTGAATAAAATGTTGACTATAGCTAACTTCAGGGTGTCGGGTGTTTTAGGTGTGTTTTAGGGTTTGTAGGGTGTTTTCGTGACGGTGTACGCGCGCATCGTTAAAATTTACTCTCATCATTTTTCCCTAACGCGCCAAGAGAAGTATAACTTCAAAAAAACTATTATGCATCTGTTGCGTGAACGAACGCAATAAAACTATATTATAATAAAGTTAATAAAAAAAAATGAATTCGTAGAAAGTAGAGAAACATAGAATCTTTTCCGGTATATTAATACATACATACATAATTGTTTCTCATTTCATATATATTTCTTTCTATTTTTTTTTAGTATTATGAGTTACGCAATCGAAAGTCGGATGAAGAAAGCGGTGGCCGGTTATTATTCTATGAGCGCCGTATTACGTGTTTTTAAACGATTGAATTTATACTATATTATGCTAATTATTATATATGTAAGTTGCATAAGTTATTGTGTTACTTTGACTTCGGATAATTAAGTGTTTGATAAGTTTGGCCTTATGCTAAGTACGTTTCAGGTCTTAAGTTTCATCAATGCTTGCTGATAGACCTTTAAATATGTGAAGCACTTCACATAATGTTAGTGCATTACTTAATTTTATACTTAGAAATCGCAGGTATTATCATCATCGGCCTGTAAGGGACACACTGCAGAACCATAGGCTTCTTCCCGAACGAAGGTATGAGCATAACCACCCCCGTCCACAACGTATTGGTGATTTCAAACTCTGAGAAATTTACAGTTCTATATTTTCCCACGTACGGGAATACTAAAAGAATATTTTTCAGGTTCAAGTTTCCTCACGATGTTTTCCTTCACCATGAGCGGATAGTGTTACCGATTAAAATTGGTAAATGTACGCGAATTACGTAAAAAATTCGTTGCAACATGCCAGGGTTCGTACCTGCTGACATCGTAATGATATTCCACCGATCGAACCACTAGACCACCACGATATATTCAGAAATAATCTTCCATATTTTCTACAAGAAGGATCCAAAGCGTATCACTGATTGGCCGGATAGTAAATCTTAGTGTGAAATGTCCATGAAAGTGATGCTTGAAAATGACCCTCTATACTTAACCACTTTATACAATATGTTCTTGTAGTCAATATATGTATATGAAATATAGTTCATTTGAGGCTCAGTCACGTTGTGCGATTGTTGTTCGATGCATATTTTTATTCCATGTAGATTGTTCTAGGCTACTAATTTTTTGTATTTAAATTAACATTAATGGCATTTTTTGAATGCCCAATTAAGTTATCAGGCTTTAGATAGTGTTTTTAAAAAAAAGTGTATTTAGTTACATAATTATAAAACATAAGAAGTTATATCTCTTTGGCGTGAATATAGAAAGGAATCTTTTTACTCTTTTGAACCGAGTCGAACGTTCAAAAGACGAAATTAAATACTATAGTTACAAAATTAAATAAAATTAACAAGCACAAATTGTATAAGATAATGTTTATATTTCAAACAAATTGTTTATAACATTTCAAAAGAAACTGCTTATTATTATGTTAACTATAAACAATATACTGCTTAACATAATTTTTTTAAAGTTATACTTCTTTTGGCGCGTTAGGGAAAAATAATGAGAGTAAATTTATAGGACGCGCGCGCACACCGTCACGAAAAACCGACACCCCGCAATTAGCTATAGTCAACATTTTATTCAAAAAAATTATGTATGTATTAAATACCTTTTTTCTCTTATTAATGTCGTTTTTTCTAGAAACGTAGAATAAGACGAAAGATAAAATTTTTGAAAAGATTTTTATCTTGTTACGCCAAAGAAGTATAACTTCTAACGCGTATACATAAGTACACACTTTAATTTTTTTGTTTTTTCGAACTGACATACCCTGTTAGCACCATGGCCTCTATAGATTCACCGGGCTACCTTAACTTCATGGTGTGTTACAGCGGCGCACATAACTCCAGTTACAAGTTATAAAATCACTCTCAACGATTTTTCATAACGTGCCCAAAAGATAACTTCCAAATAATAAAAGAAATAATCGAACTCGATCTAGTTGCCCAATTTTCTCGATGATGGAAATGTTTTCAGAATCGGTAGTAGGGGTTTAACGCTCATAAGTGTCTTCATAGAACCTATATTAAAAGAGGATTATCGATTTAAACTATACAGGCCACATCGTCGCTTTATATACTATATTATATACACAAAAAAAAACCGTCCATTTAGTCCCAGGTGAGATTATGTTCGTCATATTTGGAAAATATATATCAATATACTCGCCAGTATGACGTACTCGTATTATGCCTAATTCGAAAAGTGGTATAAAAAATGGAGAATGTTCTAGAATAACGTAATTTTATACTTCATGTTAAAAAAGGGGTCGTACAACTGGACCCGTTCCATTCAAACAAATAACAAAAAAGCACGATAAACAACTATTAAAAACTGGTTACCGTTTGCCACTACTACACGCGTAACGTTACGCAACGCAAACGTGTTATATATATATAGTAAAACCTCTGTAATTCGAACGTCGAGGGAGACGCTAAAAATCTCGTGTTATGAAGTTTTCGGCATACGAAGGACTCCGACTTAAATGGACTTTGTATGTGAATATGCGTCTTGTAGAGGTTAAGATTACATTTTAATCATTTTAAGTCAATATTTGTTGGCAAAGTCTTAAAATTGGTAACTTATTAAGGTGAAACTCCTTATACGAGGACTTTGAAATTATAATTCGCAACATCGGGTAGAGAAATACAAATGTCATTTTTTGGTATAATAATATTGACTATATTATGTAGTTAAATTATATAAGATTTTCTATGTACTTAAATAATAATAAAAAAATAATTACGCACGCGTCAGGTGGAAACCTTCGAACTTTACTCTGACTAAGCCTACATGACAAACATTGTGAGACTTAACGCTCGAATTACAGAGCAGTGTAATTATTTACTTGTTATGTATATGTCACTGCTTTAGTGCAAAAGTCAGGTTTCTGCAAATTATCTGGGTAATGTGCAGATTATCTACGGCGATCCGTTAAAGTGACGAAAATTGTTTTATTTCTCACTTCGACAGTATGGACATAGGCCAGTGATAGGTTAGGTTAGGTTGGGCTTAACACTACGTTCTAATTCCAGCCGTAATGGCCGATCTCTCTCACTTCGAGCAGTGGTTCAGAGGAAGGTCGAGATTGAAGATCGGGGAATTCCGTCGGGTGTTTTTGCGGGCTTGTGTTGGTTGTTGAGGAGGCGGTACAGCGTGAGAGTGAGCGCACCGCGAAAATTCTATTTCGGGGTCGAAGAAGGGTACAGGGTGAGGGATTTGGGCGCTTCTGCCACCCACGCATTTATACATAGGTCCATGATAAAATGTGCTGCGTGTTCCGTACGCACATATCGTTAAGATTCTTCGGAGGCTATCAGATCTATCCAGAACATACAAAAAACACAAAAAGGGTGTTTCTTAAAAATACCGTGACTTTTTGGTAAGTATTGTTTCACGGTTTGTCCTTGGCAAATACTCTTTTAGTAGTACCCGTTTCGGCTATACCTCTAGCTCTACAATCCATGCCACAAAAAGTAGTTTAAGTGGCATTTGTTATAATGCGAAATGCATGCGAGAAAAACTCTTGAATCGGCACTCTACTGAACAGACAACTTAATCTGTGACTTAACTAGCTAATATGCACATTAACGGGTTTCAAGCTTCAGTAGTAACAAATATAAACTATAAAATTACACTATAAGCCATAAAGTACACTGACAATATTTCTGGCACTAATTGAATATCGATTATAAGTTCTTTTGGGATAATCGATAAAAAAGTAATTGCAACTACTTTACGTAATAGGTATCGAATGACATTATTTTATTTTTTTTCACCGAATTGCAAATTTTTAACATGCTAGGTCACTTTTTTTGTTGTCATGCAAGGATTGTTGATTTTGTTTACGCGTATATGCAATATTATTTGTATTCTGCAGTGTTTAAGTAAACACTTTACAAATTATGAACTTCGTAATAATAACAATGGTGAGCGGTTGAAGGTCGACTATCGTTGTGATGAAGTTAGAAAGCCAGGCACTTTACCGCCTGTCCAGGGTGTGCCTGACGTGTATACGTAATACTAAAGTTATAAAAAATCACCTTGCATCATAACAGGTGTCTTATTAGACTTTATTGGTCTTTCGAAAGAAACAACTTTTTTTGGTGTAGTCATTTATAATATTGTACTAGCGACATGCTCCGTCTTCGCATGGATGCGATGCAGTAATATGATTTCATAAGTATTTAAACAATTTAGATTCATTTTTGGCGCTTTAACCCCTGGACTGTCCAAAACCATTAAAATTTAAGTTCCCTACAAACGAATGTAGACCTCAGGAGGCACAGGTCAATAGGCTGTTGGCAGCATAAGTTTAAAAAAATACCTGATTTATTAAAAAAACGTTGAAAAATGACAAATTATGTATTGTAAAATCGTAAGTTTTATGTAAAATGTATTCTTAAATTATTTTTTCATTTGTCGAACTTTTTGTATTAAATCATGAAATTTACAATGTATGTATGTCGTGAAATTATAAAAAAAAAAAAACATAATCCTCTATTTTGAGATTTGGTTTTTAATAAAGATTAATACTATATTGGTCAAAATAACGTCGCAAATAACCAATTATTAACTAAAAATATTTAAAAGACTTTTTTGTAGACACTTTGAAGTTGTACAATACTGTAGTACATTATTTTGGCGTATCTCATAAGAATTAGCCAGTATTTTCAATGTAGACACCCGAAAACTCCTTACGTCTCCTTTACAATACGTTAACTATAAACTCCTATCATTAATAAATACTTATAAATCAATGCTTCGACTCGTTGATGTTAAGGAAAGATACGGTTTCTAACTTCCTGAAGTAAAAACGTCTTTAGGCGCGTTGAGAACTTTTTTGGGTGACCAAAAATCATGGACCTCGCGTCATCGTCACCGAACTATTTCCATGAGCTATAATATAAGTATACTGTGTATATCTATACATAGTTTTTGACTGTTTTGAGTTTTCACTTCTATCGTCAGTCCTTATGGGTTGCTTCGAGTTTTTTATTAATAACCCTAAAGCTAGCCAACAGCCAACTAATAAGAAAAAAATAATGTCAGTAGAAAAACAGAGAACAAAAAGGTGTTATTTTGGGCCTATTTATAATATATAGAAGATATCGTTTTTTTAATTTCTTTTCTTGACGTTATAGAAGTCATATGGGGGTTCTATATATCGCTCCTAAAAATCCATATTTTTTAAGGTTGTCTGCTAACTTAATGTTTATTTTGAAATGCACACCACAGCTGGAGTTATGATTAGCATAAACTTGTCTGCTAAATGAGAAAATAATGTATAATATATTTCGTATAAGTTATTTATTAACTTTAGTAAATTGACATAAAACCTAACGAAATATATCAAACTACCAGGATAACATAAACATGTGACAGGTCGCGTTTAGTACTAAAGTGCGCAAGAAAAAGTTGCCTGGCCAAGACCCATATAACGTGGCCAGATGCGTGCCGAACGACTCGTCTTGGTACTAGCGATCGCCTTCGCTGGTTTAATGACACTTGTTAGAACCTCCATCTTGGTTTTTTTATTACGCACGCCCACCGGTTTTTTTATACATATTAATTATAATTTTAATTATTATCATTTTAATGTAATTTTCGTCTTTATATTAGATATATTTTTACTATAAATATGCATATCATATACGTTTATGGATTAGGCAAATATACATTAATAATAAGAAAGTAATTAATTTTAATATTAAGGTCAGTAAGTTTATACAAAGAAACTTTGAAATGATATGTATATTTTTATTATGAGAAATTATAAGATATATAAAAATAAATTTGGTAGGAGATCTTAACAATAATGCCACTATAGCTAAAAACTACCTAGGTAACTCAGTGAGTAAAAAAAAACTGATTTAGGTGCAAATTTACGAACAAGTGAGTAAGATTTACCAGATCTCGTGACAATTTTGTAATCCCGTAATCAAGTTACAAAGGGCTATTATTTTGATATAGTATGGTATCCTTTCATATCTAGAGTTTAAACTCTCCTATTTATATTTTATTATCTATATATTTCTACATTATTATATTTTCCTGCTAATAGAATAAACTGAGAGAGCTTCTTGATTAAGTTTTCCTTCGTAGTATAAATAATAGCGTACCCAGCGTTTCATTAGATTGGTCACCGACAAGTTGAATAAGTCAAAGGGAATTGAAAAAAATCAAGAAGTGCATTTATTTTTTATTTCTATATCATGAAAGATCAAGATCATGGCAGAAAGGATGGAATACCACTTTTCTCTTTCTCTATCTATCTACTTTCAATTAGACTCATGGAGTGTCATGAATCTACACTCTTTTTAATTATTTATTGTTATTTTTAAAGGTATATGTGTTTAAGCAACGAATATCTAAGAGTTAAAATACAAATAAAATTCAGATGTGAATTAAATCCATAACAAAACTGATACGCGTAAAGGATCAAAACTCATACATCGCAATATACATTTATGTATGCGCATGCGTGGAACATGCACTCAGGTACGTTGGCTAGGCTAGTAGCGAACTAGCGACTGATATGACAATATTAGCATAGCTTATGTGTGTGCTTGCACTAGGCTCGTGCTGCGTTCAAACTAACTAACAACTCAATATGGACAGTGACTTAATAGTACATTATTATCCACGGGATACTTTGGTTTAATGAAGAGACTTGGATTTATAAATGCTTATTGAAATTCGTATATTTTTTTAAAACTTTTATAAATTGTATTTCTTTTATTGAATATATTACATACTGAAAAAATATACGCAGTTAATCGTAAAGGGTATTTCGCAGTGGTTCAAGTATGTCTAGGCCGGTATAACAATAGATCATTATCGTTCGATGGTAGCTGCTGATTTATACCGTATGTTGCATATTATGAGTTAAAATTAAGACATTTTATTTATGAAAACATATGGATATCCTTGCTTAAACTATTGTATGAAAATTTGAAACTAAAAAGTAATTAAAAAACATAAAAATAGTTAAAGATAGGAGCTTTTTCATATTTAGGCTCTTGATTAAAATTTGTTGAAATTATAATAATAAATGATTCAAGCTAGCATATAACAAAAGGAACAAATTACTTTCCATCTCACAGGAAAGTACGACACCAAACTAAACGAAGCTTTGCGAATAACTATTTAAGTGTCTACGTATGGCTGTGTGCGTGCATGCGTGTTTGCACGCGTGGCTTTGCGTTTTATGACGTCACTGACAACTTTGTACCAAAGGGGACGGGTGAGATAAAAATGAATGTACTAACACTGTACACTAAAATTCTGTGGTTTGTGATAACGAAACTTTATGTACCGATCGAAGTTAAGCGCTGGTTTGTCTTGTAACCATTTTGAATAGGTTGGTTAACCTCTGGGTAATAATTTAGGTCGTTCTTTATTTTTTAGTATATTTTAGTACTCTACGGATGTATTCGCCTGTGGGCCCACCCCCTATCCTTCCAAGATACAAGTACCTCATACCCATTTGACCCTAAGCTTAGATGACTACGTTAATATAAAATACATAAAATTTATTTTTATTATGTAACTCGAATATGCCTAAAACTACAATAACGAAAGACGATGTTATAGGAATGTCGAATATATTCTAATTTTGCATTAAATTATAGCCAAAAGTTAGCTCAAAAAATTCACAGAATTACATACTACATTATACTTAAATACACGAACACCTAAAGACCTTTTTCATTAATAATCAACACACTATGAAAATATTGAATAACTCGCTTTAAAGTATACAGTATCACTTCATTCAAAGTCCGTATTTAGGCACTAAATCATATACTATCAGTACTGGACCTAGGCCATACTGATAATGCAACCGTTTATAAATAATTTAGTTGATTAAATATTACGAAAACTAAATAAATAAATAAATTATATTAAGTTAAGGAAAGACGAAAATAACAAACATAATAATTTTATATAAGTCTTTTTTTTATAACGTGACGTAACAAACATGTTACAGTCCATTTAAAGTTAATCGGTAGCTTTAGTCTATAGCAATGTATAAAGAGACTCAAAAAGATTTTAGTCCTGATGCTAATTATAATAGCTTACTTAAAATTGCTCAGTGATAGCATTCGGAAAAATATTCATCGATGTAGTTTCAAATCTTGCAATGAGTTGAAACTTATATTATGGAAAACATCGTGATGAAACCATAGCATGGTGACTTTTCTGTATTACCCTGTGTAGCTAACACAGAACGCTTATTCCTCATTTATTATTATTATTTCGGCAGCTGCACTTGAGCGCGTTCTAGGTTTAACGGTTTTACTATCTAAGACCACATCGTCATTTAACATCAAGTGAGAATGTATCCGAACGCTAAAACCTATCTATTTATATTTAAACATAATATAAAACAAAGTACCGCTTTTAAAGTATGTCTGTGTTCCCTTATTTGTACTAAACTATGCTACGGATTTTGATAAAGTTTTCACATTCATGTTACCTCGCGACGTTTTCCTTCACCGTTAGCCGATAACGTTACCAATTTAATTTAGTAAATGTACGCTATTTTAAAAAAGTAATCTTTGGAACATGACAACGTTCAGACATGCAGACATCGAATTGATTATTCCACTGGACAAATCGCTCGACAACCAATGACTTTTTTATATAGTTTATACATGTTTTATGGCTTTAACTAACTAAAACTATTGAGACGTCAAAAAGTATCAAAATTGTTTAGTCACTTATGACGTCATAATGCATCCATGCGAAGGCGGGACGACGACTCGCTAATAAAGTATAAATAAATATACAATGCATCGACATAAATCAACTAGGTGTCGTTTAAATACCGTTAAATAAGCATAACAATGTCCCAAAAACGATAACAATTAATCGACATTACTGTAGAGAAATTTAACCTTCCATCTTACGAAACCCCTCCATTATCGGCCCGGGTACAGTTTTACATTTTTCGCAATAACCCTTCAAGGTGAAAACTGTTTTTTTTTTTTCTGCCTCGATACCCGAAACCGGGTCAATAACTATCCTTGGGTGCGAGAAAATCTAATTGTAGTCTTTTTTTTGTATACTTTATATTATGTAAAGGCCTTGACAACGAACGACATAGCCATTCTGTTTGATATTTTTACCAATGCGTTGTATATTGTTCTTGATGTTTTTTTACAACAACTACGTTTTTGTTTATGTAGATTTACTCTAGGTTGTCTAAAAAAAGGTTGTCTTTCATTATTTTTACCCATTTAGTGGCCGGGGCTCACGTAGTGAAATCGCTTTTGGCATATGCATAGGTGCAGTAAAAATAATTTGGTTTTCACACATATATTGTTTAAAAATTAAAAATAAAATAAAGCAAGTTTTTTAATACACTTGTTGGTTTTTAGGTAATCACTTATGTGTTTTTTGACCTGTTTCTAAGTACCAATTAGCCATGTCGTGACTTCACAAGAAAACTGTGTATCATATCATACAGGTGAAAACTGTAGAGGACGCTAGTCTGATAATAGTGATTTTAACCTTGTTGCTTAATCGCTGTGGAAAAGTGCAATAATACTCTGAAAATTCTGCTATACGCCAGTAAAAGACTCATTTAAATCGGTTTAGCCGTATCAGAGATCGTTTCGGCCATACAACAAACACTTTAGTTATGTTTATATATATATATATATATATGTATATAAACAAATCCAACTTGAGATGATCTTAAGTGACTATGCAGGAAAGATGGTGTAATGTTAAATAGGGATACATAGGGACCCATATGAATACCTTCGCTGAACAGTCTCTCGTGCCCTGTCGCGGTCATGGATGACTTTATAAGCTTTTTGGTCTATGCGCCCTACTGGCAGACGTAATGGGACCTAAGAGAGCAAGATGTCTATGAGAGATATCCATGTGTTTCCCATATTTCTGCCGTTTAGGCTAGAACTGATTCTACGAACATATTCTCCTTAGGTAAAGAAAAAATTGATATATATATGCATAAAGTCAGTTACATTTGGTTTCTTAAACAACCATAACTGGTATTATGGTTTATTGTTCAAGTTATCGGAGTAATATCATGAAATTTACTGAATAAATTCTCATTACCAGCAACAAAACTTGTAAAATAATAATGAATTATTATCAGCTTATATCGATTTACATCCAATAATATTTTACATTGTCGTCTTAATGTCTGACTCGACCATAGTAATTACTCAGGAGAATTGAATGTTCGGTCCAAATGATATGGTTTCATTATGATGTATTGGTTAATTTAAACATTTGTCGTATAAAATTTCACAGACACTGTAGATAAAGTAACTTTACCATTGATTTATCCTTTCATACAATATAATGGATCGATACAGGGTTAGGAATTATCTAATGAAATAGCTAAGAGAAGTTAATTGATTTTAAGTTCTTCCTCACATTTTGAATTTATTTCATATTTGTCAAACATATTAAATTTTTGAATTGAATTACCTATCAAATTTTCATTCCAAGGTTATATATACATAATTCTAAATGACAGTAATCAACTGCAGTCCGACACACTGAGTATGGTGTAAAACTCATATTTAAAGTAGTCAAAGGCGAGTTTATAAACTTATTATAAAATGTAACAACGCAACGGCAATAGTAAAGTTCGAATAAGGGTACCCAGTTGCAACCAAATAGATCATCAATATGTTTATTGCCATTCTCCATAAAGTCAAAAGATAAAATGAAAAGATGAAAGTCCAAAGATAAAATGAAAAGATGAAAATGCGACTAAACTAATACGAGTTTGTAAACTTATTATAAAATGTAAAAACACAGTGCTAACAAGCTGTTGGTTGTAATCGAAAATACCCTATTGCAATTATATGTATCTTCAGTATATTTGCTGCTATTCTGCATAAAAGCAAAAGACAAAACTTATTGCTAAAGTGGCACATACGAGATTTCAAACCAATTAAAAACTATAAAATAACATCTGGACTTGCTTTTATGTGTCACGATTTTTTGCAATAGATATTTATGATTCTTTAATATATAACAATAGCAATATAAGTACTAGATGTACAATGAGAAAAGTACATTGACGTTATATTTGGGAACAATAACGAAGGCGAGATGATAATGACAATACATCTTGTCGCTGTACTAGGGGTGCACGTCCGTGGTTTTGCACGCGCATTCATAGATAGACCGGCCTTGCGTGGCTGTTCAACTCTGTGACACACTTTTGAGTTGGCTTGACGCCGTCGTTACAGTCAACCTAAACAAAACCTTATTACGTGAGACATAAAGTAAAGATTTCATTAAAGCCGATGACGTGTATAGTTTTAATTGAGACAACGCACCGGGCGTCCTATTGCAAAATTTCGAAATATAAAATTTCGAATTTGGCGGTTTACTTCTTTCATATTCGCGCTGGGGCGACGTTTTTGGTAATTAGGTTTTTAAAATTGCATTATTATATTAGTCTTTACAATTCAATTACGTTCAATATAATAAATATTTAGAAATACGATAATCAATTTTACTTTTTTAGTGAGTAACAGATTAAATATATTCTTGTATATTATTATTTTTCAATGTCATATTGGAGTTGAAAACAAATTGAAAAACGTAATAGATGAAAATTATATTAGACTTAATTATACTTACTATCTTATTCGAAGATATATTAATTACAGCTTTATCACACTCCCAAGTGTATTATAAACTAATAACACTGTACTAGGATGACATAAAACATAAGGACTTTTATATTAGTTTATTATTGACAAGTTAATTAATTAAATGTTCCTCAGTTATTACTAGTCATTTAGAATTATAAGAGTTTCGAAAAAGAATATTAAGAGTACCTAATTTGCTTCGCTTCCAAACAAATTTCGATATATCATTGTATTTATTGTGTATTTTTTTATATTTTACATTGCATTTATGTCTGTTGCTGTTATGTTACAATGTGTTTACGTAAAAAGTTTGTTTTCTTACTGAATTTTCAACATTTCACTTAACTTTTCTTATCTCTCATATATTTATTGCCGTCAAACCATCGTAACTACAGCCTTGAAGATCTCTATTATCTACATTTTTCGGACGTTTTTTTTTTTTGTGATAATAGAAAACGAATCTGGAAATAGAAAACGAACTACATATTGTAGTTCGAATACGGAGTTGTCAATCCCGTAACATGGAATTAGATTTCTATCTACACTCTTGTTTTTACCACGTCTTTATTATTTTTACTTGTATATGTCTATGTATCGGAAACATTTTTTATTTTCACCCACTTCTAAAGGTCTGAATAATTTCAAATTTTACATACATTTTAGCGTTTGACCACAATCTCACCTGATATTAAATGATGATATGGTGGTATAAGATAGTAAACACCCTGAATTTAGAAGGCAACCTTTCAAATGTAGCTGTCGGAATACAAATATAGATGTATTACGAGACAAATTTTTACAAGCCCTACATGTTACCTATTTACATAAATAGGCCAAACTAAAAGAGTCCAATACCATTTTCTCCTTCTTTTTTTTTTCGTACCATTGACTAGTACTAACTTGAACATGTGTAGGTGTCACGTACCGGCAGCTGAACTTGAGAGCGAGTTTCTCTACATTTGTCACGTTAATCATTTTGGATCGCATAGTCATTCAGCATCAGGTGTGATCATTGTCATACGCTAATGCCTATAAAGATTTGGTATTTAAAATCAATGTCATCATGCATTAATTAAATGTATACTAGAGATAGGATTGACACTCAAGAATCATTTGCTATCAATCTCTTATCACGAAGTGGCGTTTCGTATGTTTATCAAATTTTGATTATAATTCAATTGTTAGTTTTGTAATAGTGTTATCAATTTATTGAACAATTGGTAGGAAGAATACTAATATAACACTTTTGGATAGACACTAGTAACTGACCGTAACTTCGTTAATAAAAATACTGTTGTTACCCGCCTTTTGATTTGTTACGTCGGTGACAAAGCCGAAATAGTCATCTAAGTTCGATTTCGTATAGCGTTATCTTTGTCTATCGCAGTCAATGCGCTGCGCAACAGAGAGAACGCTTTACAAATCCAAAGCAAGTCGATCTTAGCCGGACGTCTCACTCTTCTACCCGACGTCCAAATATAATACCGGGTAGTATATTATATAATCTGTAACCATCAACCTGAACGTAGATTTCCATCAATAATAGATTATTGAATCGAATAATTACAACGCATTAAATATTGACGCTGCTTTATAACGCAATTCGGGGTTGGTAGTGTTTTCGTACAAGAATCGGTAACGACCATTGTACGTGTGATGAAAAACACTTCCCTGTGATTGTTTTAAATATGTCGGCTGCCGATGGTTCGTAGACTCTATTGTGCTTTACCTTTGGTCATTCTCGTTACCTTTGTGTATGAAAAAAAAACAATTTTGAAACACAGATTATATCCAACAAACATGTTTAAAATCTGAGCTCTTTACAAGAACTAATGGTTGTCCGATGGTCGAAATACGATCGTGATTCATTCATTTTTCAACTTTCACTACTAAGGAAGAAAAGCGAACATTTTCCAAAAAATGCTTATTGACTATACTAAAACCACTAAACAAAAAAAATAAATAAAGGATAAATATTCTTCAGTAATATAACTTATAACTTTTTATTTTTTAATTTTTAATTTTTTAGGTAATAGTGTTAGGTTTTATAACAAAGTACCAAAGCATATTACCGATTTGCCAGACTATAAGTTTAAGTGCCATGTTAAGCGGGTTTAGGTGTCAAAGGTCTATTATAGAGTGGATCAATATGTGAACGATGGTGATATCTGGAATTGATTTCTCTCTGTGCATCCAATAAAATCGATTGTAATCTATTAACAAATTTTAAACATATAAGTATATGTTAAAAAGATAAACCCGATCGAGATTCTTGCCGGTTTTTCTCGATAACTGGGATGTATTCCGAACCGGTGGTAGTTTTGACGTTCATAAGCGCCTTCTTAGGGCCTAAATTGAATAAAGTATATTTGATTTCATTCGATTTGATTGAATTACTCATTAAGCACTTTATTTTATAAGTTGACTAAATCACACCACCAATAGGATCAAATCAATATTATTACATGTAAATGATTGTAACTACGAGTTTCAACTTCGCTTAGAACTAGTGACGTAACCTCCAAACACTGCCATAATATACTAGATAGTACGAAGTATAAACGCAAACAAAAAGCAAGTGTATACATACGTACGTCGACGCTTGCGCAACTTAGGGCTCGCTGAGCGTACGCGTACCGATAGCAGCTGTACAAACGTTATTTTTTATTTTTATCAATAACAATTATAATAGTTTTATATTTCAACCTTCTTTAAAAATTATTTCTTTATCTATATATATTTTTTTTAAGTCAGTACTTGGATGGGTGACCGCCTGGAAATACCGCATGCCCATGGGATTTTTTTATTAACGAAACTACAACAATTTCACATCTATCGTGTGTCTTTTAACGACATACCCTAATTTTGAAGTTATACTTCTTTTGGCGCATTAGGGAAAAATGATGAGAGTAAATTTTTACGATGCGCACGCACACCGTCATGAAAAACCGACACCCTGAAGTTAGCTATAGTCAACATTTTATTCAAAAAAAGTGTGTATGTATTAAATACCTTTTTTCTATATACGTACTTTTTTCTATTGTTAGTGTCGTTTTTTCTACAAACGTAGAATAGAGCGAAAGATAAAATTTTTGAAAAGATTTTTATCTTGTTACGCCAAAGAAGTATAACTTCTAACGCATGTATATAAGTACACACACACTTTTTTTGTTTTTTTTTTTCTTGAAATGGCCCTTACTTGATAATTTTATTACATTAATAACTTCTTAGTTTACTTACAAATTTTGTAAAATAAATAACACATATGTGTGTAAGTATAGCAAAATGTTGTATGTAACAATTAAGTTAGCGAAATAAATTTAATTTTATGTATTTATTTTATATGTAAAATCAAATACGCACACTATACAAACTTGAAATACTACACTGATTGTATACAGAACATATAATCTTATTGTAATACCTTATAACAAAAAGATAATTATTGGTACGATTCAACTCCTTGGCAGAGAGTAAACGTAGTTGATGTCGACTGGTACCGAGTAAACACGATTCAGAGCGTTACCGACCCGAGCATGACAGGACATTTTTGTTCACTGTGCAATGCGCCTTAAAAAGTTTTCCCGTCAAAAATAATGACTTGACCGCCTCAAGCCCCACAAAGGAAACAATGTGCACTTTCGAAAACATTGTCGAACGAAGGACTTGACCACAAAATAAATATAGGAAACGCAACTATACTTTCTACAAATGTTTGTTTTGCCGACATTACATCAGAGCCGCCATTTTCCTTATTGCAACACCTAATGGTCATATCTGAAGGAAAGCGGTGACGAATCTTTGTGTATAGAAATTTCCGATACTCGGAAACAATGTACCTTAATCGTCCGATTGGCTGTCTATCTGTCTGTCTGTCTGACTTTATTGAAAAAAGTTTCGGTTTTCCATTTGAATCGTAATTGTGGGTTGTGTTTAATTATTTTTTTTTGTGGTTCTTATGCCCGTTTACACCAACGTTCCATAAATTTAACCCTTGAACTGTCCAAAACCATAACGGTTTAAGTTCCATACAAACGAATGTACACCCTCATGAGGCACAGGTCAACAGACTGTAGGCAGTATAAGCTTAAAAAAAAACCTGATTTATTACAAAACGTTGAAAAATAATAAATGAAATAGTGTAAAATTATAATTTTTGTCTAGAATGTATTTTTAAATTATTTTTTTATTTGTATGAACTTTTTTTATCAAACCATGAAATTTACAATGTGCCATGTCGTGAAATTGAAAACATAATCCGCCATTTTGAGTTCTGGGTCTTAAAAATCAGCCGAGATGTTAAGGGACACTAATACACTACACTAACTTTGCTTAGTAAGTAGCTCTTAGCATGATGAAATCGATATAGGGTAGGTAGCTCATTTAGGGGACACTTTATCTTAGGGACTTCTTACTTAGGGATATGTTAAGGGAGCGTTGGTGAAAACGGGCACTAGTATTATATATCGATACCAAATTGTAAGCCGAAAATGGTCATGAAATTTTTAAGTTGGAGACTTAAAAGGAAATTATAGGATATCTATATTTATGTAAGACTAGCTTTAGTCGCGTTTATTTCTGAATTAAAGATATCCTATGTCTTTTTCTATAACCCTGACAACGTGTATGCAAAATTTCATAATGACCAGTTAAAGTGTGAAAGCGTGACAAATAAACATTCAAACTCAAATTTACATTTATAATAATTGTTAGAATTGATAATCTCCAACACCGTTGGCCGATTGCCATTAAATTTAGCACATCGAAGTGTTCGCACATGGATAATGTTTTTAATCTATTAATTTTACTACAACTCACCAATAGGTAGCGCTACAGCGCCTCAAAACATATACTGTTCAAGCGATCGTTATTACGATTAGTGACTATTTTTACATATATAAACACAGATAATATTCATATAACACTCATTTTTCTATAACTATAATAAAAAACAATATTAATTACACCACGTGAATAATCCAGCCACGACAGGCGGCAACATACATTAGGAACAATAAATAAAAGTTATAACGTATAACAAGGAAGTAAAATGCGTGGCACATATAAAAAATAGAAAAAAGAAACTGAAATGAAATCCTATCAAAACAACGTAAAATATTCTGTATATTCCAAATTCAAATTCAGCTGGTACGCGTGACGTCAGCGGCTCGCGTGCGACCGCGCAGCCTTGTAGCGCTGTATAATAAGGCTGTATCAAGCATGAACTAACATCTAACACCTTATTAGGTATAACGCACCTTGTTTTAAATTTTAACCGTTTAAAAAAAATAATAATTTTGGTAATACTTTGACAGTATTTCTCAATCGACCTCGCTCATAGTTTAATGCGTCAATAGCTGCATCGGAACGTTCGATGATAACTTAATATATAACAAGAATATTAAAAAAACAACAAAAAAAATATTAATTTAACTTGGTACGAACATTTTGTACTCTTACTAATTATTCAGTGGACTGATGAAAAATCAGACTCCTCTATAAGTGTAGCATATTTAACAGAAGAAAAAAGAAAATATATTTTATGAAAAACATTGGCCACACTGAACGACTCCTGAAGATTCAATTGTTCAAGTATTTATTCAAAGAAAATTTTAGCAAAAGTCTTATGATGTTCTTTAAAATATAAAAAATTCCAACGTGAATCAAGTTTCTTCAGAGTGATAAATTTCTCCATTAGGAATCGAGATTCCTTTACCGATCAAACAAAGTAACGCAACGGTTCAGTCACGGTGGCAGTCGCGTGCGCAAGTAACCTCGAAGATCTATGCATAAATGTATTTGTTGACTCTATCCACCTGTAGGGTAACGTGACATTCAATTTTGAGGCTTTTTAAAAAGGGGACATATTTTTAAAATATCATATATATTACGTAAAAAATAGGCACGGAGTATATCTGATATCAAAAGATTATTATAGGCTATATCTCGGTATAACTAACCTCCTAACGCCCATTACAATAGGTTGATACTCCTCAGAGTTGAGATAGACCGGCTCGTTGTTATGGAAAACAAATTATTTTAATGCCATGGAAAACAAATTATTGTTTACATTACTTTGCTGTTGACTACCCGTTATTCGTTATCATTATTGACAATGACAATGGTCAGTCAATACAAGCAAGCATTATGCAATAACCAATAGGTGTGAAAAGGACAGCTTTTCATGTTGTTCACTATTCAGAATTTCGATATCTAACAAAGAATATTCATATCATTAATCGAGTTCTTATTTGAAATCGCAATACGATATAAAATAGCAAGTTAGTCAACAGCAGAATAATTGATAACAGTTATCGTAAAATAACGACCAATGTACGTCATTTTACGCAGCTAGTAAATACGCTATCATTCATTGCATCGTGTGAAATAACCTATGAAGTATAGGTTTCTGGCAAGACAATATGCTTACTATGGGATGGAATAAAAGAGCAATCTATGAAAATTGTCGAAAATTTAATACAAACAATGTAACATCGGGATATAACTTAGTACTGGAATAGTGTACACTATTTATGCCTAAGAAATCTTTGAAGAACTGAACAGGATCTGAGAGAATTCCTGTGAGATGTGTGGCAGGAGTTGATTAAATATAAAGAGAGGTGGCGTATTTCAGTTTCGGAAACTAAGAGCCACATCGAAACGTGTCGCCAATGGAATCACAGTTATAACATGAGAATCTTAATGTTGCAATCAGCAAAACTACCGTCTTATATAAAATGATAGTCTGCCGTTGTGCATAATATATTTTTCGTTAGCTTTAATTCTTAATCATTTGGTTCTTATCTAAAAAATAATAATCACGATAGTTTTCTTTAATACAAAGTCATTCTGAGATGTGTCTCCTTGCTGTAGAGAAGTGGAGCAAGTGATATTGGTATAGGTTAATAGTTTTTCCTATGTAAATTGAATATATTGTTAAGATATTCAACAACGCAGACGAAGTCACGGGTATCATGTAGTGGTCTAATAAAATAAATATGTCTTTTTACGTACGTTACTGGTAAACTCTTCAAATATGCAACAGAGGTTTTATGTCTAATGAAATAAAAAAATTAAGTAGAATATTGTAAGTTAGTTAATGGATCCAATTAGGTGCTAGTCTTCTAGTTCACTGCCAGTCAAGTTATCTTTGTTAGTCCTTTAGTAGAGTTTAACGTGTAGTATCGAAGGTAATTGAATCGCCTCTAATCAAGTGGCGGGAGTTAAAAGAAGAGGACATCCCTATATACACAAAATAGGCATTAAATACTATAGAATCTTTTGACTTGTGTTTTAGATCGAATAACTCTCAGAATAATGTTTTAGTGGTTAGTTTGTTAGTTTAACTATGTTAATTAATTAATTATGTATAATTAATGTTTTCATAATTAATTTATCAATAATAATAATAATTGTTATTAATAATTAATGTTTTTTTAATTATGTTTTGCAGTAACGTGAAATTAAGAACATGCAGGGGAGAACGTTATGTACTATGGTTAATTGTCATTTACAACACCTGTCTTTCATTGTCATGATTTATAAAATAGAACTATCCTAAATTCTTGCTGAATAAAGCCAAGATATAATTGGTATTTCTATCTCTTAACAAGTATATTCTGAATATTTACAGAATCAAATAAAATATCGAAAAACTAACAAACGCCCGCGATTTCATTTCGCGATGTTTTCCTTCACCTTTATCCGTCTATAGTGTTGCGAATTGGAATTGGTAAATGTGCGCGAATGCCCAAAAATTTATCGGTACATTCCCGGGGTACCAACCTGCAGACAAATCACTCGATCACCACTATTTAGTATTAGGAATAAAGAAAATTGTAAAAAAAAATCTTTTTTTCCCTTAACATTGAAAACTGGTCGAATTTCAACAAATAGACGACCACTAGTTAATTGAATATCTCAACTTCAGGCTGTTGGGGTATTTTACAAGTATATTTACCGTACCTTTAATTTCCCTTCTACAGTCGTACCGTGCTAAGTAATTTTTGTCAATGCATATCGCGTGATACGTACCTAATAGGGTGAAGGCCTCTGTTTATTTAACGCCTATAGATAATTGTGCAAAGCAATAATTAATATCGTATGCGATGTAATCTCGTATTGCAGTTTCGTATGAAATTTATATGTGTATTTTACTGCGGTATTCTTTTTTTACTAACGTACATACAAACTAGCTTTCGATCGTGAATTCGACCGCGTTAAAAATGTCATGATAATCGGTTAACTACTTAGGTGTGAAAGCGTAAGAAACAAACAAGCAAGGATATTTCTCTAAGTTTAAGTGTACTAATGAAGTTACTAGGCCGATTTAAAAAAAAAAACGTTTTTGCCATAGACAACCTGTTTATTGAAGGGTATTGAATTGAAAATTGCAAAGAAAATTAATCATGTCGTCCCATGTTGACCGGAATCGTAGAAGACACGTATGAAAAGGGTATTTAGAAAACGTAAAATATCTAGTGCCGAGAAAAAGCGAGGGGTACGACACCGTCCAAAAAGCAAATGGAATAATGACGCAAAACAATAACGTAGATGAATACATGTTATTGTTGATATTCTCCCGGCGTTTTCACGAATAATCTAACATACTCCACAGACCTAGACTACGTTTGGTTCTCGATTTAACTGTGTATATGATAGGGTTAAGTCGTGCCATGTAATTGAACACCCTCCCCCCATCCCCATCTCATACATAGAAAACAATATCTAACGACCGAATGATAATGCGACCGAAATACACATTACTTTGCACTTCCGCCTGGAATTAATTGGCCCCTACCACTTAGCGCGACAGTTCAAATATTACAACTTTTCTGTTGCAGTGAGAAGTGAATTTTTATATAAAGAGAATATTTAATTTGCTTTCATCATTTTATAATTGTGAAGGGCGCGTGTTGCTTTGTAAATTGAATTTAAAAAGTATTTTGATATTTGACTGATGATGGTGTTACTTTGCTGAAATCCATCATTAAATATTAGAGTGGATGTTACTTTGCACTTCCGACTGGAATTCATTGGCCGCTGCCAGTTCTCACTGTAACAGAAAAGGTTTAATATTTGAACTGTCGCAGTCTAAAGTTAAAGATTTTAGAAAATATATTCTTATAAATGCTCACAAACGCCCACAAATGCCCGAGCTCCTTTCACACTCTTTTTCTTATATAGCATGTGTTATCAACAGAGCCGGTTCGTTATCTAATAGTGAAAGTGCGTAGTGTTTTCGGTTACTCTCGAATTTCGTATGCAATTATACTGATACGATAGGGTTGCCTCTACAATAAAAATAATATTATTTAATAATATTATCAGTGCGAACTATTTCTATGTTTGTTACCTACTCAACCGATGGTCGTGAAATTTGGCATACACGTTGTTAGCGGTACAGGAAAGAATATATGGTATACTTTAACCAGAAGAATTTCTGTTTCTGAAGGATAGGGCAAATCTACATTAAAGCGAGCGAAGCTTCGATTCAAAGCTAGTTAAATTTATTTATTTCATCCCTCGGAAACAATACCTTTTCCTTATAGATTATCTTTCTTCTCGAAAAAAGTACTGTTCCCGAGGAAGGTTCATTCAGAAAAAAATACTATTTCCGAGGGATACATGAAAATTTCAATTAAAGCGCGCGAATCCTACGGCGAAAATCACTATTATAATATCTTAAAACCCTAAGATAGTAAGTACCTCATTAAATAAAAAGTGACGACCCTATTCAGGTGTCTACAGTGACTACTGTGTTGTGTGTGAACGCGTCACAGATTAGAAAGATAAGAAACTAAATCGGTTGTATACTGTAATTAAAACACAATAAAATGGACAGTATTAATTAGCCACAACGTAATCCACGTTAATATAATAATATAGTCTTTTCACGCGGCTTTTGACTACTATTTGATTATTCATTGGTTTTTTCTGACTGGTACGAGACCATCACATACATGGTAATAAACCCTAGAACTCCTTCGGTATATATTATTAAATTTAGTTTATGCAGGTCGACATAACAACGACGATTGGTAATTAATGTTTTAAAGACTTTCGTTAGTTGCATTTTAAATTGTCCTTACTATCAGACACCACAGTGCACTCACTATGCCGTACTTAAAATTAAAAGTATTGCGTTGTCATTTTTTTTTTCATATATACATCATTGTTAATCATCCTATAATTTTGCGTGAAGATATCCTAAATCGCAAACTTCGACAACACTGAAACTCAGAAAATATATTTATTTCCATTGCCCATATTCCAAATCTCATGAAAAAATAAAATTTGTTTCCCCTTTTTTTAAATAGAGAATAAATACTTTCACTTTCATGCGATTTAACGGCCAGTCTTTTAACGTGTTTCAGAAAAGTTAATTTCGCAATATTTAACGTTATCATGGGAATGTCTACTTAAAACCATTCGACGCACACAACCACGTATGTAATACATATACATCATAATCGTGTGAGTCAACTTTCGAATAGGTGAAAGTCGCCAAATATGTTTCGTCGGTGTGCGTGGAGGATAAAAAGATTCAAATTTCGAATACGGAAGTTACGTTCGGAAACTCGCACGCGAGCTTTCTGTAATAATTTGCCGTAATATTTTATATATATTTTCGTTTCGTAATATGTTATTGTTTCGTTATGTAATCGTTTTCTCGTATCGATAAAAGCTTGTAACTTTTTAAATTATAATCGATATGTTTGTGACGTTCTATGATAATGCCATTTGAAAAACGAATTGAACATAAAATCTAATACGATTTCTGGTACATATAAAACGCTATCGAAACCTTGGATTTTGTATTGCCAATTTTAGTTACTCCCTTGTCTGATAGAAGGCGCTGCTGGTAGATGTATGAAATATTTTAACGTACATGCAACTTATGTCAACACAATTAAAACGCCAAAGCTAAGCTTATTACCTCTTCCATACTACTAATCAGATCAGATTAATACTAATTAAATAATGTCATAACTTTGTGAACTTATAGGAATAAATGTCATGTTAATAACTTGTTTGGCTTATACCACGGTAAATGTCTTCAAGTAGAAAAACTTACGAATTTATCGTGCATTAGTAATTAATTGTAATTTTCATAGTAATAAATTATATTTTTATTCATTCTAAGCAATATTCTTATTACTATTATAATAAATAATTATATGTCTTAGGAAGTGAATCAATTTTATCTCACAAGCGCTGACAAAACCAAGTGATAATGCCGCGAAAACAAGCGTCGAGTAAACATTTCATATTTTTACGTAACTCTAAATAGCCCACTATAACCTCAAACACGACCAGTTAATAATATTAATAATCGGTAATAAAAAATCAGTAGAGATAGGTCAAGTTAAATTGGCCGCCGCAAGCTAAGATGGCCGGCGGCGCATATGTTCGCTTCGTCGGAAGCAGCCGAAGTTATCCGAGCGCGTTCGTAAGTGGGTCACACGGATGCACCCACACATAGATAGGTTAGGAAGCCACGCGACCATCGGCATCGTCTCGTGATGAGTGCGCTCGGTGAAAAAAGTTTTTTGTGTGTCGCGTACATATTTTTTTTGTGTACGGCTCTATGTGGGTTTTTCCCACACATATTCACACTTTTCACTAAAGATATGTTACGCTGTGTACTGGGAACACGTTTTACATCAATTTTTACTTTTAATTTATACTCTGCACTAGAAAGATGTACGGTATAATGGGAATAAAAAACTGTAATGTATACACAATAACAGTTGGGTAATATGATTCGAATTCGAAAATATGTTAATAAAAATGAATTACATATTTATACTCTTAATTAGATATATATATAAATGGTTTCTATCAATTTTTTAATTTCTTTACACTTCAAAGTTTTCTAATATACAAAAGTTATAAAATTATACAAAGTATCATGGAAATAATATTAAAAAAAGCTAACATTCAACTACTCAATTCAGTACCTCTGGAGAAGATGACATAGTTTAAAAATGATTACGCTGTTTCGAACATTATTAACTTATTTATTTTTATATGCCTCATACATTTTTATGAACGAATTAAACAATATAATTACATAGTTATAATAACAAATTACTGAAGAGTACTTTATGTATACCAAATAATAATAATAATATAAATATCAATATATCAAATATCTATTATTACATATTTAATTTCGAAAAATATCTATTAATGTTTTTTTTTTATATTGTTATATATTCTATTATTTATTTTCTTAATAATGTTCGTACACTTTAATAAATCAGTATTTCGGAAGAGTTTGTTATCGACGCCATTGTTGCAAGTTTAGTTTTCGAAACATCGTGCCGTAAATCACGAGAAATCCGAAAATAATCTTCCATTATTCTTACCTTAAATTTAAACTCAGGTTTCTGCTAGTGGTCGCTAGATGTCACTACACGTTTCAACATATACAAATGGACGTGTAAGAAGCAGTTTGTATAGTTTTGATTTTTATATCCCTGGTTTTAATTGCACATATCAATTATTATCTATCTAGCCATGTGTTAGATAGTAGCCAGTATTTAAAATTTAATTTACATTAGTGGGATATAAAAAAGGTTGGGAATTAATAAAACTTAGAGACAGATTTTAAATGACTATAGTGTATAATACATAATATGTCGAAAATTATTTCGACATCTGAGAGAAAGCCAATAATCTTGTCCTTATATAATAATCGCCATACACATGTTGAAAAAACAATTATAATGACGTCCAACAAGACATTTATACGCTTACGTCCGCGTCATGCCGTTTGTGGTCATGTTGTAGCGATGATTATCTATGGATCCATATTTTGTCTGTAATTACTATGAATGATAAAAAGCATAAATCGATGTGAAATCGTAGTATAGATGGCGCTTGGATGTTGATCGAAAAATAAGTAATACGATATAGGTCATCCCTATTAGTTGGGTATATTTCTCTACACTATAATCAGGTTCCATGAGTGTAGTTGGCAACTGGAGGTATCCCAACTGAATAAGCAATATTGGCTCAGTGGTTAGCATGTCGATCATTGACATAGGTTCGAACTCTTGTGACTGACCCTGACCTTTCCGTGAAGGAAAACATCGTGATCATAGCATGGTGGTAAGGCTCTTTCTAAGCCCTCGTAACTAGCTACCACCCTCACCTTGTAAATCTGTAGCCAACCACGTACAGGCATGTTACAGCAGCTCCAGATAAGAACCAGTGTCTACCTCTAGCTTAAGCGTGTTTACCTTTTTTTGTGCCACATCATCATTTAACATGTCTGTAACTGTGATGGGTTTATCATCACTTATTAGGGTAGCGATCCAGTTCCGTACAGTCTAACCGTCCTCTTCATTAGTAGATATTGAATGCGACACCACTAAGCGAGCCACTATCAGGAATGTTACACATATTGGTGAAACATCAGTTGTCACGCCATGGCAGGAAAATCAACCCTTATGCCATCACGGCAAACGGCATGACGCTCTCATGTGCCGTCATGCCCCTCTACGCCACCGCTCTCGTTTACCTTGTGTGTTCATGCGCACGTATACTGTATACTTCGTTGCTTCTGCGTGTGCGGGCACTGTTTAAGCTGAGCAATAATTCTGTTCAACTATAGTATAATTAAAATTATAATAAAAATATATTGATTTATTAATTAAAACGTTTTTTTTTTTGTTATTGTACTCCATATTGCCTTTATTTATAAATTCTAATATTATCTTCATGTTTCACATCTGTTTGGCGTCCCACGATGGCCTATTTTTTGTATCGTGTGAAAGCCCGTCCTGGGTCACCCCCTGATCGAGGAACCAGGAGGGTTAGGTAAGATTTCTAGTAACTAAAATCCCACGGAGTATCATTTTCAACTATCACAAGGTGACACAGTATTTCATGCGCATGAACTGCGTCGCCTCGAATGTCTTGTCCTAACCTATTCTACCTACAATGTCTTGTCCTATCACCTAAGGACCTTAAGCATTTTAAACATAATCTATTATACTAAGAAATACAATTGAAGTATCTGTTTGTAACGTCAAAATAACAGCTTTCTAATAAATGGATATGAAAGTCTATATGGCACTTATAACAAAAAATCGATTGTTCACATTTTTGTCTGTATGTCTATCTATTTATCCTGATTAATCTCCAAAACGATTGAACCAGGAGTTACATGGGCTTCTTTTATTTTAGTAATTAAATGTATTAAACTAAAGAAGCGGTGTCGAGTACCGCGCGCCCCACACGCACGCATAAACTGAACAGAATTTTTTCGCCAAATTCCACACGGACCAAATCGCGGGAAACAGATAGTAGTAAATATTTTTACAAAAAAAAAAATATAAATCCCGCGAGTTTCCTTGAGTGTTAATAAATACCGCTTATGTAACAGACCTTGGGTCTACAATTACGTGTCGCCAGCCAAACTGGTATATGTTTAGGTGTTTATTGATTCAACTCTGGTACCCAGTAAACACGATCGATGTATGTAGATAGGTATTCCGCGCATGCATTGAGAGTTTTTTGCATGGCGTCGATTGTCTGTAATGTATTATATAGTACTCTTTCACTCATTTGGAGAGAGATTAGTAAATTAAGATTCATTTCTAAGTAAATAATTATTAACTGGCTGCCCGCCCCGGCTTTGCGCAGATTTATAAATGGGAAAAGTGAGACTAAATCTACCCTTTACGGTACGACCTAGTAATGAACTAAAATGGCAGATAAATAACTGTATGACAATCCTGACTTTTAAATCCGAACACAGAAATAATCTCTCAAGAATTGTAAATGAATTTTAGTTCAGACGTTTTGTAATGCAACATTTCTGACGTAAACGGGAGAGAAAATAAGCAGTTAGCTCGTGAGAGAGAGACTAAAAAGTTCCATGTATAAATCAAAAGAGATAGATGTGTGGGATAGAATGAGACAGGTGTACACACGAGTGCAAAACAAAACACGAGTCAATTCGAATCAGACTAATATTATTTACAATTTGTAATTAGAAGAAAAACTAATTGTTTTTACTAAAATAAATACTTAATAGGGAAAGAAAATTATCATTTAAGACTATGATTCAAGTGCAGGCAGGCTATAACCTATATTCCTCCAGAGAGATCTAATTATTTTTAAGTCATTACGAACATCTTTCAACCGAGTTTAGGGCTGCTACCAGTCTCAGTTCTATTACTATTTCACCTTGAAGTATCTCGAGTATCCCTACCTCTTCCTTAAGACATGTTCTGGCCATCGCAGACGTCCGATTTAAATGGTTTGAATAACACTATATTGTGACTATAACTGACCTGCGGTAATACAACATAGTTATGTATTACGCGCATATAATTATTTGTAAAGTAGGAAACGTGTGGCTTTAGGGTTGATACAAAAGTATTATAACGTCTGCAATTGGTGATAACGATTCAGTAAACACCAATCACCAAGTAACTAACAGTGAATTTTAATATGCAGTTCACAATTGTACAATTAATACTTTGTCAAATTCTATTGTAATATGTGTTTTTTAATTGTGTATAATGTTAGCAAAGTGTAGAGTGTACGGTGGCAACCCTATAAACTAGCGAGCAATCTGCATCCAGCGGACATGACTCATACAGTCATTAGATGCACTCATAGAATCTAACAATATTGAACGAACCACAAATTCGTGACTATATTTATATGAGACATAAGGAAAAAATATAAAAATATATACATGTTTTTTTCAAGTAGGTTATCTATTTTTTAACTATCTAACACCCGCGACTCCGTCTGCGTTGTTTATTATGGTAACAATATATTTAATGTACAGAAGAATAAACAAGCACCACATCGCTTGTCATTTTTCCGCAGCAACAAAATAGACATCGTTGAACTTAGAAATATCATACTTCCTTTCAACTTTACTAACCTTATATTAAATTAAGCTTTCGTGATAATTATTTTTTGTACGTAAGGACCAAGTGCGTAAAAAGTCAAACTAAAGATGCCAACAGCACGAGATGCAACTTGTACGCGGCGTATTGATTTTATACTCGTACTAAAATTGATTTCAATTGCTCATAAGGTAAGAAAATGTATACTGATTTTTTTTTCTTCAACTGTACGTAAACACACTACAATACGTCGTGGGTTGTCGCAATGATTACGTCCATACCTTCCTCAAGGATGAGGCCTAAACAAAAAAAGAAATACAACCGAATTGAGAAACTCCCCGTTAAGAATAAACACCTGAATACATTTCAAGCAAAACAAGCTTACGTCAACCGATTTATTGGAGATAATGATTTATCAAAACTGACGAAGGTTATTTTATTCTTGAGACAGAGTAATCGGGTATTGACCGAGCTGACTACGAAAATAATATGATACAAATAACACTATTATATAGGACAGTAGTTCCCAAACTTTTTAAAAAATAATAAAAAAAATTAGTGTCGTGGAACACTCGGTTGGAGCGAAGATCCTTTCGGAGTGTATTATTTTTTTAGTCAATTTGTAAATTAATTGGCTATAAAAAATAAGAGTCGTAATATAATAATTTTACATTATAAATACATTATTCACATATTGCACTTTAACTCTTACCCTTACCTGACGTCTTTCTTATTATCTTTTAAGTCACTATCACTTATATTAACCAACAAAAATGTTTACAAACAATTAGTAAAGAGGTTACACAGTACGCGTTTTGTTAAAAATAAACATAAGTATAACTACACAACTACACATAATACGCTACGAAACAGCTGACGCGTAAGCCGTGTACAAACTATACCTGCGCAGCCGTTGCGTACTTATTGGCTGGCTTGAACAAATAAGCGTGCATCTATTACTCGACACAGCCAATAGCTTACGCGCTATAGAAAGAGTCGTGACTGAAAAATCGTACACTTTTTTCGCCTAGCCCCCAACCACCAAGTCCGTATCATGCGAGAAGGAACTTCGTTTCAATAATAGTTTATTTAGCTCAGACATTACATCAAATTTTCTTAATAAACTTAGCTTATGTTGGTAAAATACATAGCATGTGTTACAAATATATTTACAATATACACCTACACAAGCGAAATCATTAACTTGCGTAGGAGCACAAATTTTTGAACATTACCGTTCAGTTGCAAAGAAGCAAACTATCAAGTCTGTTAAACAGCACTTTGAAATATTATTTGAGCTGCCACTCCATCGATCCATAATGGAGTTTGTTTTTTACGAATTATTGCGTAAAAATTATCAACGCGGACTTCAGCAAAAATGACGTACTACAATATCGAGGTAGCCTCAACTATACCCTGAAGATATTGCTGTATTGTACACGAAATGCATTTTATACAAGCTGAGTGTATAAGTCCAGCGATTGTTGGTATAGAAGCTCTGCGAGTAGGCTTTAAATGTGTTTATGCAATAATGGGCTTCACTTATAAATACAATCATATAGGACAGTGGTTCCCAAGCTTTTCGCAATGGGTTTAAATATTAATTCACTTCGCTTTCCATAAATATCAGGTGACCAATTATTTATACCTATGTAAACTTTTTATTATTAAATAAATTAGGTAAAATGTATATTTGAAGTTTATCATAGTGTTAGACTTGAATGTTTACATTTGATGTCTATAATTACTTCTATGAGAAACTATCTGCTTGCCCCGACTTTGCACGAATGTATATACACAAAACATCCCTTTACCGCGGCCATGTAATGGGATAAAATGACAACTAAGCAACTGAAAGTCAAACTATTAACGCTATCAATATTTATGAAGACCTCGCGATTGTCTTCTGTCTCTCTCACTCACTCACTCACTTTTTGTTTAATTAACCCTTCCCTGTACGATTTTTCAAACATCTCTTTCCAACAAAAAATACATACGAGTACATACACATACATTCACCAATTGATTTTTATTTAAATGGAAAATAATACAAAAAACATTTACGGGACATTAAATCATTTCTATTTTGAACTATACATATTATGAGCTGCCAACAAATCGACATAAATATAGACACAAGTATAAATTATATAATATTCCCAATACGTGTAAAAGAATAACCGAAAATATTAGAAGGTATCCATCGCTATATAAATTGTCACCGAGGTCAATACACGATTACTTTGTTTCGTATAACCTTCATGATTTTGATAATAATTTTATCTTCAATGAAGCGATTGACGTAAACGTGTACTTCAGCGATTATTCAGTTCTAGAAAGGTCTATTACAAATAGATAGCTTTTTTTTTTAACTGGCTGCGCTATTGGCCTGACCAGCCTTCACAGCTTCATCGGACTACTAAGGCAAGCGTTTAAAGCACTTCGTCAGTTGGCAACAAGCTAAAGGGTACCAAAGTGACCGAACCTCGGCTTAGGCTTTTGCGTTGGATGACTTAACTAGACTAAGCTAGGTATTCATACATATAAGAGTTCGTGACACACATATGTATACCGGCTTGTGTCAGATAGCGCAAGGTCCGAATACGGTAGAGCCACCTGTGCATCATGCGTGTATTATTATTACGACCAGTAGAACAGAACACACTGTTTCCAAACATCGAAGACATTACTCGATCATTCTACAGTTGTCTCCAAAAGTTCCAGACAAGTTCGCTATAAGAAATAAAACTGTGTGATGAGTCATCGATACGTGGAAAAAAATACGAAATTGAATCCGTAAAAAAAAAGTTTCAAATTAACGCAACTCTAATCTTCACGCTTTTTAGACTTTTGTTTAACATTTTTTTTCACACATACTTTGTCCCGACAGTTACAAACATAGCACAAATAATTATTATTTGTTCGGAAGTGATAGGCTTACATTCTGCAATGGATTTTTATTTTAGTAGATTGCCCCTAATAATCATAGAAATCTGTAGTATAGTTGCTAACTAAATAGCATTCCTACAAAAATACAAAGGAAATATATAGCGAGGTAATCAGTCTTAAATATGTCCCGATATTAATATTTGTAAGGGGTGACCGTTGGAAATTAGTAAGTACTAGTGGTCGACCAGTGATTGAATTTCGACCATTATAAGTAGTACAAAGGTTTGTTTTCCCGCGTCAATATTTCTTTTTTCTTTTGTTTTTTTTCTGCATGGTTAAAACTGTGTTGAGTATTGTACAAATAGTTGATTAGCAGACGTAAGGCTCGTGATTTATAATGAATAGAGACTTATCAATAAAAGCGTCGCCGACTCATCATTGCTATAGATAAGGATAATTCCATTTGACCATTGATTAATAACATTAAAACTTGTCAATTATTACACGAAAACAAAAAAAAAATTTGGTTAATAAACTAAGGAGGAAGATGTACTTAACTGTTTTATCTCTGCCCATTTCTTCTTCTTCTTGTTTTGGCACCGCAGAAGCATTTGCCAATGTCAGTGTTTTTTTTTTCAAGTAAGTGTCTTATGATAATTATAATGTTCTAACAAGATGATGGTTTCCTTGTTAGAACTTTCCATGGAGTTTTGGTGGCATCTCAGAATGCATGCTCCGTGGTATTATTTCCCATCCACTTCAGTTGTGCATAATAACCGAACTATATGACGTAAAACACCACCAATATTACAAAATATAGAGCTTAATAACACAAGGTTATGAATAAAATATAAAAGCCACTACATGACAGACCAAGATCCCGCCAATAAATCCCTCTGCCCATTTATATATGGAAGATGTTATAACAAAATACATGTTTATAATACTCTGTGGTATAAGTTCATAATATCTGTGGTAAAAAACTGTGAGCTTACAATTTTACTTATCTATATTTTCACAATAACTTCATGTTACTGAACTGTATTGTGTTTTTCACGTATGGCCTATACATATCTGGGTCACAGGGATGCTATCAATATTAGATAGTCAAAATCCTTATAACAATATAACTTGAAGTGGGTGGTCATATTTTATGAATTTTTACATGTGACGTGTATCTGGCCCCCTGTAACCGGGGATCGTGGGTCCCGTAACCATTATAAGGTAGTAAATACGCCCCTGGAAATATAGAGCCTTCCTTTTAGTGAACTCGATTCAGCTTGAATTATATTTATTAAATGAACTTGGACATTATTTTCAGTATCAGGATTGTGTTTACTCTGTTCTACGCTATAGAAAGGGTTGTGACCTTGAGGTCATGTAAAGGTCAGACTGAGATTTAAAAGGCCTTGACCTCAATATAAAGTAAGTTGTCGCCATGTGGTCAGTTCCAGTTATAACCTTGTGTTTTAAGGAAAATATTGAATTAAACAAAGTGTTTACTCATTTTAGCCTGACAATATTAATATTGCAGGGTTGTATTGAGACGTCAGGGGACAGTGGGTGCGAGCCCCCGTCCGAAAGCTCTCTGTTACGTTTGAAGGTGTGTCGTCAGACTTATGTACAATGAACAGCGATTTGAAGGCCAAATGCAAAATATAATATTGCTGATTTTTTTTCTTAAGATTGATCTAAAGAATATATAACATTTATATATAATACCAACTTTCACATTAGCTGATCCATATGTATATATCGACATGTATGTCGATATGTTTGTATGAAATGAATATACCTCAACAATATTTGTCCACGATCATCGCGAAAATTAGCTGTCCTACTTTTTTTTTGAGAAGACTTACGGTATTAATTCTGTTATAATATCTCATCACAAGGTGGCGTTAGGCAATATTCTGTCGTTATTACATTTTATTTTACAATTGATCACGAATCGCGGAATATCACCGATATTAAAAAAAATAGATGTATTCAATGAAAAAAAAAATTGAATGTTAATTAGAATACGATCCTAAAAATATAATAATAAAAAATATTATTTGTTTGGTTTACTGTATACATTTTGAGCAAATACAAAACTACAGTATCAAACATCAAATTGACTCCTAACGAATGCATCGTAAAATGCACATACCCGTTTGATAAATTTAAAATTAAAAAAGAAAAAAGGAATACAAAGTGGAGGAAAAAAAATGAAAGCAAAGAGTTTCCCTTTTCAGCGCTTCTGAAAGTCTTTCTACTCATTAGGAGTATGGAAACCCGCATTCCACAAAAGATTAGGCCGAACACACACGTGCTCCGTCGACACGTGCTCCCACATACGCGCCGCTGTCCGTACACACGCACGCACACACGAGCGGACGCCGAGTGATGTAACGCGTTGACGACTCGCAGACATTTTTTATGTACTCTGACGCAACTTCGTTTTTTTATACTTTAAGCCGCTTCCATTCGATTGTTACTTTATCGGTTGGGTTCCGTTGAATTATTCCCCATATATTAATTTACTAATAAATGGCTTTTCATTTTATTTTTTCGCGCTTTTACAATAATCATAAAATAGAGTGTAAAATTATTACTATGTAATCAAAAATTAAGATAATAACTGAATGTAAAGGAAACGAAAAGTGGTTTAAACTGACCAAATATAGATCTTACGTTCACTATAGTTCCTCAATAATTAACAATAAATTATAGCCCGACGTGATGTCACAGAATGCGAATCAAAAACTTTTTGTGATTATTACAGTGAGTTTTTTTTTTTATTTATTATTTCCTATCCAGTAGCTATACATTTATTATTTATTAATTGGATTTTCATTTGTATCTGATTTTTTTTTGTATACTTTACGGGTATTAACGCTTGACCACAATGTCTCCTAATTTTAAATGACGATGTAAAATGGTAAATATACAAAACCTAGAGACATCGGCTCTCATATGCAGCTATCGGAACATATGTACAGGTACTTGGTGACAGTTTCCAACTTGAGGGTGGTAGCTAACCAGGTGGATTTAAAAAAAACACTATTACTATGCAACAGTTTCATCACGATGTTATCCTCACCGAACGCTTAGGTTCATTCGCAATAATTCAAACCTATGTTGCAGACCTAGACAGAACACAAATAGAGTCATTATTAATCTAAGCAATTCCCAAGTAGAAAATAAATAATCATATTTCTAGATATTACAAGTGTAAAAATATATCTTGAACTAGTATCGTTGTTAAGACCGTGCTTTCTTTTCGTAAGAGATGTGTGCCCAATATTGGCACGTTTACAGATTAATATTATAACCTTTTTTTTATTATTAACGTGGGGAAATCCCTTATGGATATATATATATGGATATAGATATCCCGGGGGAGAGAGTGGGTTATGTCCGACTCGCATGGACTAAAATCCCACGGTGTACCGGCCACCGCTTTTGGTTGGGGTGGAATGTGACCGCCGGACTCCGTCCTTATAGGGAGGTAGACTGGGTACACCACCAGCTACCTTCCCTCGTCAGCCGGACCTTGTGCAATGAGGAGAAAGGCCTATTATAACATAAGGAATAGTTTCTAAGTTACAGAAAAATAGCATTCTATTTATTCTGTTATTTACAACAGGATGATAAGGCCATGGTGCGATGAGAAGTAGGTGCACTTATTAAAGCCTTGAGAGTTTCTTCCCGTGAAAGTTGTTTAAAAGTTTGATTTAGTTAACAGTATTTTCTTGACTATCAACTGACTTAAAAAAGAGGATCTTCTCCATTCGGTTGTATTTTTTATGCTTCTTACCTCAGAACCTCTTCATTTATATAACAATTTGTTTTCTTTTTATTGGAAAGGTGATATTTTCAAGAGTATATTATTTCAATTTTATTAGCATTGGATTTCGAAGACACATGAAGTAATTTGTAAAATTGAGTTGAAAATGTGTAGTAATTGAAATATTGGTTGGTTTGTGACAATCCAAGACTAGTTTACCTAACTATGTTCAAGGTTGTTCCGCCTATTTTTAAAGTGAAACTTATTTTACCTCACCTCACACTTTTTCGTTCATCTATCGCATATCGATTGGTTATAAGTTCTATTCCTATTTAATTTGATAAAATGCGTATCAAAAAGCAGGCGATTATTAATGTTGTACATAATAATTCAAATAAGCAAATTCTCACAACTAAGAACGAATATTTGAGTTATTTAGGTATAGTTAATTACTATGATTTTTAATACATTCTTATAATGTTACATACGAATGTAACACTTAAAAATAATTGCTCATATTGTCTAGTGCGTTTTGTTTTCATACACTCTGTCGCTTTTTAATATCATTTCCCTGTATCTCTAGTTGTCAACATTTAAAGTAAAATCAAGATAGCTATTAAAACGTTTAAGGAAAATATATTTGACTTTGACGAAACCGGTTTCAAGCGAGTTACTCAATCTGTGAGAAAGCGATTAAATGAATACTTTAAAGAAATAATTTACCGAATCTAGAATTGTCATATTAATATCGGCAAACCCGAGTCTAAAGACAATCCTACGTCATATTTTATATATATATATATTTACTGTTACAATAGTAACTTATGTATAAAAAAAGATAGTGTGTACTTAGGTACACGAGTTAGAAGTTATACTTCTTTGGCGTAACGAAATAAAAATCTTTACAAAAAATTTATCTTACGCCTTATTCTACGTTTGTTGAAAAAACGACACTAACAATAGATAAAAGGTATTTAATACATCCTTTTTTTAAATAAAATGTTGACTATAGCTAACTTCAGGGTGTCGGTTTTTCGTGACGGTGTGCACACGCATCGTAAAAAATTTCCCTAATGCGCCAAAAGAAGTATAATTTCAAAACATTTCAATAAGCAAATACCATTTTTGATTAACTTTGTTTCACGTGCATGTATCATTGTACAGGTTTCGAAGTGAAGCTTCTTATGGGGATAGCTTTAAAATTCTGATCGGTAACATTTTTGTGTGACGAAATGTGGTAGAGGTAAACACTGTGTTGGGTATAGTGTTTAAAACATCGGTTTTCCCTGTAATACAAAAGTTTCACTTTTATCGTTTGTGTTTTTACAACACACCCTGTTTTTTTTATTATATAAAAATACTAGCTGACTCCCTTCCGCTTTATTGGAATTGTAGATTAAATATTGGCAAGGGGTCAATCGAATCCATAAAATAAATAGCCTAGAAACTTCTACAAAAAGTTCTGCAACGAATGGTCATAGCTCTATGCCCATAAGTTCAATAGTTTTGATATGATTGAACCTCAAAAGAACTCTATTTTAATTATATATTACATTCATAATACTTTTTTTTTAACAATCTTCTACGAAAATTGTCTTTTATGTGTATTTTGTTTTAGTTTATTCATTGGTAACCTAAATATTTCGTTTAAAAACACTTACGAATTAAAATTCCCGTGTTCTCATTCGATTTTCAATACTCTATCATCCAGGACGAACAAAAATATTGTTTAAATCTTAAATTAATATTATCCATTTGTTACAGGTAAGCAATGTTTGTCACACCGATGAAAATAGAAGCTACCAGAGGTTTGTTTGGACGTATTTCCGGAGATATGTTATTACAGCATTTTCGAAACAAGGATCCCTTAATTTTATACCTAACTATAATCTATATTCGCCATATCAATACTATGACAATGTAATAGTGATTTTAAAATATCGTAATACAAAATTTATATTAATTTAATTATGGGACATAAATCGTCAAGTAAAATATTACGTCATCTGACCCGACCTTTCATTATTTTGAAGTAAATCTCACAATCTCCAAAAGTTGACTTACACTTTTAAAAAAATTCACTAACTAAACAACATACTGTGGAACGACCCTAATGATGCATAATCCACACATAGAAATATCGTATAACTGTAAAGCAAGGCTGCACACATACGTAACAAGGACAGGTCAACGCCCTCCGTTGCCTTGCACGAGTAGAACGCCCATATACAACGTTATTCAAGCACGAAAGAGACAGACACTCATCGCTCGGTTCTAAGAGTTAAACGTGGAACTGGCCGCGTGCGACAAAGATGACGACACTGCGCGCGCAAGAGACAGCTATATAAATATTATGACTGTTATTTCACTTCCTCTGCTGTGATGCAATATTCGTTTTACAGTAAAGCGTCTATTTTAAGATAAAGCTCAGTTATTTATATATCCCGTAATATGTCTTAATAAAATATAACTCTTCAATAACAATTATTGTATACAATATATTTGTATGCAAATAAACTTATTCAATTTAATGGGACTTTTTCAAGAATTTATTGCAAAATTTTACATGGTCTATACAAACTTTACAGTTTTTTTAAATATGTAATGTATGAATTAAGTTTAGCGTACTTTTATCTGAAAGCCTTGTTGGTGACAATTATAATTGTAATTTAGGAATTAAGTTCGTTCAAAATAAATGAAATTCGTATCGCAAATTCGCTAAAACGCCATCTGTCAACGAGTAGTTTTAACTTTTTATTACCATATAATTTATTAGCTATCTCCTGTGTCCTCAATTTCGGTCAATTCTCGCAAGAACGACTCATACATTGCCGGAACGCAAATTGTTAAAACAAAACTCTGATACTTGTGTCAGAAGTAACATATCCTTATACTTTAAGAATAATTGTGGGTAAAAAACCAGTTAGTCGTGTCCCAGATAGGAATTTTGTGAAAATATGCACCTTTTGTAAATATAACCGGTCGTTGAACGGTGTTTGAAAAAATCGGTAGGCCCAAGAATCGTGCCAAACCGCGTGTCATTGACCTCTTACAAAAGCCATCTTGTCTGCATTTTAAAATTTTACTCAAAAGTCAACAGGCTATCGTTTAAATATGTAATTAAACACTTTTAAAAAAGGAATTATTTTCACAAAAATTCTTAAGCCTACATAAGACCTTTCGCCATAAACACAGAAATATAAAGACTCGCACACACGAGTACAGTGGCCGAGATGCCAATGTGGTGTATAAAGAAAGTACGTGTGAGTGCTTTCTCTGTTTGAGTTACACAACTCCAGTACTTCATCCCTTCCCTTTCCCACTTTAACAAACACTTCTCCCGTCTCGCTCTAACATACTGTTATGTAATAACGGTGTTGAGCCGCGTAACAATTTTCTTTCTCAGCTTTGTGTTACATTATTTATATTAACGACCATTTTGTAGTAATTACTACGAAAAACGCTTTTCTTCAAACAGTTTTTACTGTAGCTTTAGAAATATGATGAAAAATCTTGTCCTACTGCACGCAAATGCCTATAAATAAACCAAACATATGCCTGTCAAAATGTATGCACTTCTGTACGCATTTATGTACGTACATAGTGCCTGCGTTGATGTGTGCTCGGCGCTTGTAGTCGTGTGCGACGGCGTTTGTATTCATTTCCTAGTTATTCCCCTGATGGCCCGCTTGCAACATCTCGGTGTGAGCGGGTCCTTACAAATTCGGCGCGCATTTTCGAAATTAGAATACCGCGTTCGAAATTCAAAATATAATCCGTGACAAGTGTGTTTTTGTGAATCGGAAAAAAAAGTGAACAGTTTTCATTTTTATTTATCTGTTTCTTTTTTTTTTTTTTTAAATAACAGTGAGGTGTGAATTTTGTGTTGTATTTTGGAAAATGAATGTCTCGTTACAAGGAATGCGACGAGGTTTGATTACATATATTTTTTTTTTAATATTTTATTTTAGTAACTCGGCTTTATCGATTGCAACTGGTATAGTCGGAAGATGAGTACACAATATTAAATAAATGAGTTGACGTGAACAAATGCGAATAAAGTTGCATGTGGAATTGAACTCGACATTTATTAACGGTAAAACTAACTGTGGTGGCAAATGTGACTGAAGTTTAAATGGACACATTTACAATAATTAAATACGTGGCGACGTTAAGAAGGACTGTACATGACGTAATTTAGGCAAATAGTTAGTTTCTATCTATTTATAAATGAGCGAAATTATTTATAACGAATAATAAATAAATTTAAAGGTATTCGAGGAAATAAACCAATGAAAAATATCTAATTAAACAATTCATGTTGCGTTTGCAGGGTTGTTTTCTGTTACAATATACATAGTTAACAATAATTATATTGTAACTGTGTCAATTGTCAACGGATGAGTTATTCGTAATGCGTTGAACTTTATGTAGAATGAATGAAAGAATTAACTATAATTTTTAACACAAAATTTTTTTTTTTCATAGAGCTTAAAACATATAGATGTTGTGAAAGTAACCAATCATTTTGTACGAAGCTTCATTGAAATTGTATGACTGTGTAGGATAAATAAAATTTCATTTTATTTTTCTTAAAAAAATATGAATTTATTTTCAAATTTCTTAAGCTTATGATGTTAAATAGGCGTTAAAAAATCAATCCTTTTATATGAAGTAGCGTAGAAAATGTATGCCTCTGGGATTAATAAAATTTCAATTTATTTACACTTACAAATTTCAACTTCTGAAAATATAAATTTCAACTTACATTACTTTCAACTTACATAACTAACGTCATATAACTGATCTAGATATGTTCATGGCTTTACAATAAAAAAAATATCATTATCGCTAATTTACTTATTCGTAGCATCAATAAAATCACCTCCTACTTCGGTTTAAAATTAAACGGGGAAGCTTTAATATACAATGTTTTAGATACACAAAAATAGAATCATATTACTTCTATATAATATTCATAATCTATATATGCATATGTTTATATATATATTGAAAATACAGTTCTTTTGAGACTAAAATACGTCAAAATTACGTTCCGTACTGTCGTAGGCCTATTACGATTTGGTGAGGAATTTTTCGTAGTCGGTTCTTGGCTACATTTTTATTTTTGCATTCGATCGCCTCTTATGCCATTTTTTAAATATCCATCAAATCGGGCGGGAATCCGCTGATATACTATAAAAATGCTTAGTTAAATAATCAACAGATGGCGGTGTTGCATATTCGTAATAAATGAAAATGTTGAAGTTATAATTCTTTTGGCGCGTTAGGGAAAAATGATGAGAGTAAATTTTTACGATGCGCGCGCCGTACACCGTCACGTAAAACCGACGACACCCTGCAGTTAGCTGTAGTCAACATTTTATTGAAAAAAAAGTATGTATGTATTAAATACCTTTTATCTATTGTTAGTGTCGTTTTTTCAACAAACGTAGAATAAGACGAAAGATAAAATTTCTGAAAAGATTTTTATCTTGATACGCCAAAGAAGTATAACTTCTAACGCGTGTATATAAGTATACCCAATTTTTTTTTTAAAAATTGTTCGTTTTCTTAGCTAGTTTTCAACCTCGGTATGTGTTCTTGATTACTTACCTTTAGATATCACCTAACATAATGTCTCATTCTGATCGAATACATAACTTAATTAAATAAATAAGTTTATACTGTGACTTAGACATACTACTAATATACCATATTATACATTTATATACCTATGTCTAATATTAGAAATGTGAATGTGCGTCTGTGTGTTTCTTCATACACTTTCACGCCTTTATGAAATGTTGCATACACGTTGTTAGAAGTATAGAAAAGGATATAGGATACCTTTTCATCATCATCTTACCCTTATTCCGCCGAAGTGGGATCGCCACAACATGTTTCCCTTTTCCACTCTCCCCTATCAGACGTCATATCAGTATCGGCACCTTTTATACACATATCATTTTTCACACAATCCGTCCACATCTTTTTCGGTCTTCCTCTACTCCTATATCCGTCCACTTTCAAACTACCAAAACTTTTCTTGTTACATGATTTTCATCTCTTCTCATAATATGCCCGTACCATGCTAACCTATTACTCCTCAACTTCTCTGTCACTGGGGCCATTTTGAAACTTCCTCTGATATACTCATTCTTAATTTTAACAATGCAGGTTACACCACACATCCATCTTAACATTCGTATCTGTGCCACATGTAAATCTTTTCTCATTCGTCTCTATCGTAGCCCAGAACTCTGATCTATAAAACACGACTGTTCTTATTATAGTTTTATACACCTTCCTCTTCAGTTTCAACGGCATTCTTGGGTCAAAAACTACGCTTTATAAGATATCTTTTACCAAAAAAAATTTATTGCTTCCGATGATTTCAAATCAAACCTAGAATAAAGCGAATGAAGCCGCGAGCAGAAGCTTTTTTTCTACGAAAAGAAATTCCTATTTCAAGAAATTGTCATCAACCACCGAGTTATTTCTTCGCAAAGAAGTTCTATCATGAAATGTATACAACTATATAATACAATATATAAGTAATCAAGTAAGTTGTAAAAATATATATGTTTGAAAGCTATATCGATGTACACTGCATAAACCGTTACGTACACGTAAATAATATATGACGTCATCATTTATAACAATATAAATGCAGACGAAGTCATGGGCGACTTATAGTCTTAGTATACATGTATACAACTAATTGAAATTTTCCGATTATTACCTCTATAACCCGTTTACCGATTTAAATTTAATTCTGTTAAATTTTCTTATTACTGTATAACCTTTATGGGAGAGCATAATGATATGTAACACTCTGGAAAATTCTCTATCTACCAGTAAAAGTTTCGCCGAAATTGGTTCAGCCGTTTCGGAGATTAGCGCGGACAAACATACGAATTGTAATTTCATACGTGTGTATAAATTTCAGATGTTACACGTAATGTTACAATAAGGAAATTGGAGATGTTATGTATTTTTTCCTTAAGAACACGTCGTGTACCTAAACGATTCTATATTAGAAATAAAATAATCATTTTGTCCAGTTCCCTTAGCATTCCTATATTTTTTTTGTGATTTACCTAAATTTTACTAATTTGAAATTTCATTAGAGTAAAGGAAAAAACAGCGTAGATTATCAAACGTCTGAGCAAAGTTCACACAATACCGCCATCTTGTGGAAATAGCAATCTATTGTTTCCTTATGATTAGAAATCGCTGATACCTCGTTGGCTGCATTAGTCTTCTAGTTCAGTTTTCTTTCTATATCTAGGGAGATGTTTTATAAAAACCATTTGAAAAAGTCCACAAAATTGGACTACTACAATACGTCAATCACAAAACGAACCATCCCCTATATTTATTACACATATAATGTAGATAATAAATCTATATTAATTTCAATATTCCATTACATATAACTTTAATAATTGGACATTGTTCGAAGTTGCACTCATTTCCCTAAAAACGTACGTTTATATAAAACGGTGTCCTGAAAACCTTTGAGCGTGGACTCAAAGTGTCCCCTTTTGGAAAACGCTGGCACCGAAGGGAAGCGCCATTATACCTATCTCTTTCGCACTCACCGTGCAGATCTGCATGGAGGCGGGACGGATGCACTGTGTGGTAACAATGAGCGACCTACTTTTAAGGCACGTGGCAAAACTAAAATCCCAGTTTACTTTACATTTCATTCAATGATGAATCTATAGGTTGTGTAAAGCGACTTCTATAGTTCACTATTGTAATATTAAATGAGAATCAGAACAAGCTTAAAACCGCGTATAACTTTAAAAAATACGACTTGATTTGTATAAAATATGTAATGTGGCGGCACAATTTGTGTGTAAGCGCGGTGTTGATCCATTTTTTGTCTTTTTCGTGTGTACATCTCATTAAAGTGACAGAAGCTACGTAAGAATGTACACATCGTTTTAATTCTGTCGCGTGTAATTTTAAATATATGTTATCTTCTAAGATATTTATATAAATAGTATGCTGTAAAGAGTAGCTTTGATTTACATCACTACGAGTACATAGTGTAAAACAAAGTCGCTTTCTCTGTTCCTATGTATGCTTAAATCTTTAAAACTAGGCAATGGATTTTGTTGCGGTTTTTTTTAATAGATAGAGTGATTGAAGAGAAAGGTTTATATGTAGAATAACATAAATTAAATAGTGGAGAAATACTGTTATTTTTGAGGTTACTGCAAATTTAACGCGTGCGGGCCACGGGCAGTAATGAATATATCAAAACTACTGGATCGATTTTATTCATTCTTTCAGTGAATGACATAGGCTATATATTTTATACCCGTGCGAAGCCGGAGCGGGCGGCTAGTTATATACTCGTATATAACAGAACTAAAGCATTTATTTGAATAAAGAACAATACTATTTTAGTCAAAATGGCATCACAAAAAGACAATTATTTTCCAATAATAGTACGTTAAAGATAAAAACCAATTACTGTCGGCTAAGATTAGCATTAAAATAAAAGTGTGTGTGTACTCATGTACACGTTTTACAAGTTATACCTACTTCTTTGGCGTAACAAGATAAAAATCTTTTGAAAAATTTTACCTATCACCTTATTCTACGTTTGTAGAAAAAACGACACTTTTTTTTTCTTCGAGCTGACCTACACTGTTAGCCTGGCAAGGCCGCTACAGTTCCACCGGACTACTAAAGGGAGCGCTTAAGGCACTCACCCGATTTGTTTAGGCGAACAGCGCAAGAGCACTCGGTGCGCCTCGGCTTGAACTGTCGCCGAATTTCCCGATCTGACTAAAAAAAACGATACTAACAATAGAAAAAAGGTATTTAATACATACATAATTTTTTTGAATAAAATGCTGACTATAGCTAACTTCAGGGTGTTGGTTTTTCGTGACGGTGTGCGCGCGCATCGTAAAAATTTACTCTCATAATGTTTCCCTAACGCGCCAAAAGAAGTATAACTTCAAAAAAATAATGACTCATTGAGATCTGTCGGTTTATATAATAGCATATTTGCCTTCCCGACATCCAAATGCAAGAATGCTTTACAAACTGCTTATATGTCTGATAATAAAAACCGTTAACATTTCTTAGTATTTTTATGAAAACTACAAACTTCATTTTAGTGGGAAACGGCTGCGGTGACATAGTCAATTTGTGACGAAACTCCAGGTTACTAATTAAGAGAGAAAAAAAAACCAATAGATTACTACGGGTTCCTTAACATATGTCGACTATTCAGCATTTTATACAGATATAATAGTATGTATGTGTTATACGACTTCCTGAAGAAATTTTCCATCCGCTAGAAGAACTCATTTAGCATATAGACAGACACGAAAAGCGACTTTGTTTTCTAGTATTTTAGAGACATTATAGGCATCAAATATATTTTTGGACATTTATATATGTTTTATTCAAAAACTTCAAAACCCTCTGAGCGATCATTATGGAAATTGGTGCTCCTTAGTGTTTTCTTTAGATAAAATATATGCTTTCCATTTTACTATAACCCAACGGTAGGTGGCGTTGCAGTAACTCAACTTTTATATCGTTCATCCAATTGCCATAAAAATTAGTAGGCTTAGTGTAGAACAAAGAAAGTAATTGGCATAGTGGTAGGGTTTTTTCTAAGCCCGTCAAGCTAGTTACCACCTTCAGGTCGACAAGTTGAATCATTAAAGACTAAGTTTCAGGAATTCAGTATCTTAACTCTGCCCTCCCAAGCAATACCTTCTTGATAATTTGATGTATGTCCGCAAAAACTTTGAGAAATCGGATTTCGTAAAAAACCGGCATGAATTAAACACTAGAAACTGTGACAAACTGGTCATCCAATATTTTAGACCAAGTAAAACCAGGAACAGTTCTTTATGTTGTTGGATTTTACAACAAAATCCCAAAGCATATTACCGATTTGCCGGACTGCAAGCTTAAGCGCCATGTCAAGCGGGTTTTGGTGTCAAAAGGCTAGAACAGAGTGGATCAATATGTGAACGACGGTGATGTCTGGAAATGACTCACCTCTGTGCATTCACTAACAATGATTGTAACGTTTAAATAATTTTAAATATATGTATATATATAGATGTTAAAAAAATAAACCCGATCGAGTTTCTTGTCGGTTCATCTCTATGACTGGGTTGTTTTCCGAACCGGTGATAGTTTTATTGACGTTCATAAGCTAGCCTTTCTTAGGGCCTAAAATGAATAAAGCATTTTTGATTTATTGAAAATCTTTCGCTAAACACGTAGATATAGGTATGTTCCGGTAGTTATACTTGAGGGGTAATGCCAATAGGTTTAGCGTATTTACCATCTTGGTTCACTTAACATCAGACGAGATTGAGATCAAACGCGACAACTTATACAAATATAAAAAATACAGCATATTGATTTAAGTGTTATTAAAAATGTTTGCTTAGATTAATCTCCGAAACGGCTGGACCGATTTTGAGCTGACTTCTATTAAAAGATTGAGTTTTTTTTCAAGTATCGTTAATGTTAATCGGGTTTTAGTGTCAAAGGGCTATTATAGAGTGGATCAATATGTGAACGATGGTGATGTCTGGAATTGACTCCTCTCTGTGCATCCACTAAAATCGATTGTAATGTATAATGAATTTCAAATATATATGTTAAAAAGATAAACCCGATCGAGTTTCTTGCCGGTTCTTCTCGATGACTAGGATGTATTCCGAACCGGTGCTAGTTTTCACGTTCATAAGCGCCTTCTTAGGGCCTGAATTGAATAAAGTATTTTTGATTAGATTTGATTTGTTGTAGATAATTACATCTTTCAATAGCGGTCAGTGCTTTATAAGACCACAATCTCACCTGTTGTTAAATGATAGTGTAGTTTGCGATGGTAAATAAGCTACAGCTAGAGGGGCTTGCTCTGAAGTGCAACAGCTGGAACATATATACCTATAAGCACCTGCTTGGCGATGGATTTTCAACTTGAGAGTGTTAGCTAGCTAGACAGGCTTTGGAAAATGTCTACCATCATTCTAAACAATAAAAGTCGCACGCACCAACTAGTATAATGTAATCGGTGCTCTTTGTAATGACATTAAAGTGTTTTTTTAAGGAATTCACGACGCGTACATTTGACCTTTAACTTGACTTAGAACTATTCGTTCAGGTCACACACTGTGTGACACATTTTGGGCTAGCTCTCGAACTGGCTGCCCTAATCTGACCCCGGCGACCTTGAATCTTCAATAGGTTTCGAGGTCAAAGTTGAAATTCGCCGGCAGTGGCCTACATTGTCGCCGTTTCGTAGAAACTTATTATCTGTATAGGATAAAGGATGCTGCACACTGTTTGGATATGAATTAGGGTTTATCTCGCTATATTATTCGAAGCGGTGATTACTTAGTAATTTCGCTAGACTTCAATTATTACATATTACTCTAAAATAATTATTCAAAAATTACAATTTTTTTTTTCAATGTTCTAACAAAATGGTGGCCACCTAGTCAGAACTTTCCAAGGAGTTTTTGTGACATCTCAATAACTCATGTTCCGCGTGGTATTATTTCCCATCCACTTCACATGTGCACAATAATCGAACTAACTATAATGCGTGAAGTGCCACCAATGTTACAAACAACATAGAGTTAAACACATAAAAATCAATACAAATCAAAGTTAAAATTATATTATACGAGTCTAAAGTTTGCATTTTTTTTATCCTTAAGTTGTCTCGATGTTATACATATCATGTAATACGAATTTATACACAAAATTTTTCTTCTACGCACCTATTTTCGGAACGGTCAAACAGTTTGAGAAACATTACTACATTAATCAAAATCAAAAATACATTATTCAGTTTTAGGCCCTGAGAAGGCGCTCATGAACCGTCAAAGTTACCACCGGTTCGGGCAAACAACCCAGTTGTCATCGAGAAGAACCGGCAAGAAACTCGATCGGGTTTATATTTTCATTAAACATATTATAGCTCATATTTTTAACCCTTAATAACCTAGAGTTTCAATTTTGATACCAATCTTTTAAACCGAATGTTCACATTACTATTAGTTTTTTTTTTAAAGGTTGGCTGTACGTATTTTACTGTTGTATAATATTCTTTCCAACGAAATTATTAATTTTTTTTTCTAAATAAATATGTAAAATAAATATTGTGATTTTTTTAGCTATTTTTCCCTTCCTCTAGACCCTCAAGCAAACACCGTAATATTAAAAATAAATCACTTTCGTAAATCAGGCTACTAAGGGTTAAAAAGTAGATATAAATAATTACATTCGGTTTTGTTGGACGCACAGAGAGCGCGTCATTTTCAGACGGTCACCATCGTTCACATAAAAATGCGAAGGAAAGCCGCGCACGAAAGCTAGTTCTACATAATTGTAAAAGTACACCCCATACCCTATAGTCGGATTAATAGTCAAAAAGCGCGCGCAGATGTTCCTCAATCTTGTAAAGTTGCTTCACAATTGTACTCTTTCATGTACGCCATATAACCTTGAACGTACTTAGATATTGCCGAGGGGAGTAATACATTGACGCCTTATTCGAATTTTTATTTGCATATATTAAGAACTGACGTGTGCTTGCAGCTTCGCTCGCGTTTATTTAAATTAACAGTACTCTTTACTGAGTGAAAAGTTCCCTGTAGCCTTTTCTGTAGCCCATGTGACGTGTGTGCAAAATTTCATGGAGATTCAACACACATTCTCATTTATTAGTTAGAATTAAGATATTTAGCACTTAAGATATTTAACACTTTTAAAATAACAATAGTCTTCGCCGGTCGCTTCTTCTGCCTTATTAAAATACACTACACAGAGGGAGTAAGTAGTTTTGTTACTCCTAGTACACATATCTTGGTAGGTCATTATAAGGAATCACCCGAACGAAGTCGCATGCTTCCATTCGTTTTATAAGAGTGTACGCCATTCTAAACTACCCCACAAATTACATTTAATTAAAATATTAACATTATATTGTATTAAATTTACTCTAGTAACTATTTTTACCGTTTTGTTACTATACGCTTATTTTACATGTATTCGAAGCGTTTATTCTTACCGCTTAGCACATATAGAGCGATGCGTGATGATCTAGAATTAATAAATGAGTTTGACAGAATTAAGTACAAAATGATTTAAAGTTATTAAAAACAGGGTGTGTCGTAAAGACACACGATAGAAGTGAAACTTTAGTATGAGGGCGAAACATTTTAATAAAAAAAAAATACAACAAAGATAAAACATATAACAACCCATCCGAGTACTAACCTCGCCCCCGACGTTACCCAAATTCGTTGAGACACAGTGTTTATCTCCACCACTTTACGTCAAATACAAAGGTTGCCGAATAGAATTTTAAAAACCTCTCATAAAAAATTTCATTTCAAAAATAAAATTAAAAGTAATTATTTCGAACAGGTCATTAAAACCGGTTTAGCCTCATTAGCGTACCGTGTCGATTTTTCTTCTAGCGAAAAAAGTATGTAAACTCGATTATTGTAAGCGCAAATGGCGCGCGTGTCGTTTTAGGAGTGTCGAAAATGTAAACCACTACTCATTAGTTCCGCCGTCTACAGTCTGCCCAGACAACTTTGTAACTTTACTGCGTTAGATAACATACATGTATTACGAAACTGACTCGTAACTATGCAACAGTTAATAACTTAATGCTCGTTCAACTTGTTTAACTTGTAACATGTACAATGAAAGTTTAATGTGCGATTTTCCAAAATATTGTGTTTATTGCCACCTAGCGTCAAGTAGTGGATACTCAAGAAAAATTAGAATTGAAATGACGTTATTTATTTAAAGTATTTCAATTAAATGCATGTTCTTTTGAATGCCATATGTTAAGAATGATTAAATAATGTAAATATATAAATAAATAAGATACGTCAAGTATAGTATATATTTATTTTGACGAGATTTAAATGAACTCGCTAATTACGTAGTTATAGGAGGCTTACGAAATATTTCTTTGAATATTATATTTTTAAAGGAAATGACGACAATTTCATATGGTAATTTAATCATTAATGTGCACTAATTATTGTTAATTCATTAGAATAATACACATATTTGAAATTCGACAACAGATGGCGCAATAATACATTCTACGATAAGCCATCGACCTACCACGTAACCGGTAATTATGTCACAATTTTTATCGTAGAACAATATTATTGTATATTGTAGCCTTACTAATCGTTCGTTAACCGATTGCGAGTTATTTTTATTACTTTTCCCCGTACATTGTTACCGGGCGAGACTTATTAACAAGTATTACAAATTTATAACCACTTGTTTATTAAGAGACTCGCTTGTATCGGCGCATTTTATTGCGAATTTATATTATGACTACGTTTCACTTAGTGATTGAGGTCTGATCTAAGAGCCGAGAGATATATCGATAATTGTTGACGTCACATTACCTCGAGTTGGCTGAATGACTACATTTTAGTTAGTGATGGGTATAGTTTAAGAGCTAAGAGATTCATAATTGCTGACGTCACGTTAGCACGAATTGTCAAAGTGAGTACAATTTACTTAACGATGGGTATAGTCTAAGAGTTGAGAGACTTATTGATAATTGTTGACGTCACGTTAAAAGGCGTTGACAAAGTAACTGCGCTTTACTTAGGCTCGGTTGCACCAGTTAATGTTAAAGTTAAAAATTCGGTTAAAGTTATTGTTAGGCAAAAAATAGGTTGCACCAATTGACAATGGTTAAAATGACGTCACGATTTAACGTTAACTATTACCGCTCCATGTTGGCCGGTTACCGTTATTGTTAATGTCAATTTTTGAATCGGTTGTCATGTTCACTAGAAAAAACTTTATAATATCATGTCGTTGCTAAGAGAAATCCTGTGGGAAACTGAAAATAGTTCTTCCGATGACGAAATCAATATATTTGAAGATAATTTGCGTCTTAGAAAGAAAAAAGTTTAATTTCCTAGAATTGGAAAATGTCCACAGGACGACAAACGCTAACGTTTTGTCGTTGACATCTGAAATCTGTCATCAAAAATCTGTTGACAGTCACAGAATAACAATAGTGACACTTGGTGACACTTATAACAAAGTCCTGCCAAGTAAAATATATTACCCTTTTCGATTTTAGGGACTAATTGGCTTATTGAAGTAGCAACCCTAATAACTATAACAATTACAAAATGTTTGATGGTGCAACTCGTTTTGGCAAATGTAACTGTTAGCAAGTCTTGTCATTGTTAAAGTTAACTTTAACAATTACAATAACCACGATTTTGGTGCAACTCAGCCTTAGTGATGAGGTATGGTCTAAGAGTTGAGAGATATATCGATTATTGCTAACACACGCAATACTAGTTGACAAAATGACTACAATTTACTTAGTGATAGGTATAGTCTAAGAGTTGAGAGATCTATCGGTAATTGTTGATATCGTGCTAACATAAGTTGACTAAATAAGTTTTTGCTTATTATGGTAAAATAATTTTGCTTAGTATGGCCTAAGAGTTGTTAGATTTATCGATAATTATTGGCGGCATTATAACCGCATAGCATAGTTAAAGTTTTCTCTCTAGATGCAATAAATACACTAGATCCTACCTAGATCTTATTTGTACGTGAGGTGACTGAGTATTCCAGGTTTTTCAGTCTAGTTGGATATACAATTTATTTTATATTCTTTTTTTTTTCTTTTAAAGCATAAGTAATACAAAAATATTGACTGACGTATTTCTTTATATTGAGCCGAGAATCTTACACAAAAATTGTTATGAATGTATTTTCAATACTCTTCGCCATTTTCATACTAGCTAATATTATAAATACGAAAATGAGTTTGTCTGTTGGTACGCTTTCATGCCTTAATTTATCAACCGATCTTATTTGAATTTTTCACACATTATTAGAGACACAGAAAAGCACATATCGTCTTCAGCCAGGAGAAAAGTAGTGTTCTCAGAAGTAAAAGATAGTCTCTTATAACTCAGTGGCATATAATGCTACTGCAATGGACCAAAGCGTAATCTGTAGATATTAAAAAATCTTTTGAAAGTACTTGTAGTTGGTTGATAATAACTTGGTATACAGTTATTATACTATCGGCTACTATATATGATACTAGCGGCCCGCTCCGGCTTCGCACGGGTATAAAATATATAGCCTATGTCATTCACTGAAAAAATTATTAAAATCGATCCATTAGTTTTAATATATTCATTACTGTCCGTGTCCCGCACGCGTAAAATTTGGAGTAACCTCAAAAATAACAGTATTACTCCAGTATTTAATTTATGTTATTATACATATAAACCTTCCTCTTCAATCACTCTAACTATTAAAAAAAAACAGCATCAAAATCCGTTGAGTAGTTTTAAAGATTTAAGCACACATAGGGATATAGGGACAGAGAAAGCGACTTTGTTTTATACTATGTAGTGATTATACAGTCTTTAAGCGGAGGGTTCGTTATTTCTACAGTAGCAAAGTAGGTATTACGCTTCTATTTCGGATTATCTCGTTTCTAGTTTATACAGCTGCAGTACAGGTAATTTTATTTTAATACTTTTCAGGTTTGAAAACAACCTGATCTGATATTAAAATGACGATGCGGCTGAAGATTGTAAGCGCGCTAAGCCTAGACGGAGACTGGCTCTCAAGTGTAGTTGCTTCCACACCAACAGAAGTTTTTAAACTTGAGGCTGATAGCTACGCTGGCGGACGTAGAATAAGCCCTACCAACACGGTTTTATCACGATGTCTACCTTCACCGAAAACTCTGACTCACTTGCAAGGATTCGAACGTACATCCATCGACGCGGTGTCTGAACACGCTATCGCTTGAAATAATATGAAAATGTTACGTTTGAATGTATGAAAAAAAGAATGCTATCTCTAATCAGAAAACTGATATCAAAAATATATATATATATCACTATTCTAACAAAATTAATATACTGTGTCCAATAAAGTTTATTGACCACGTATTATTGTAATACCGTGAATTTTACGTTCGACAAAAGAAAGAAACAACAATACCGACAATTAAAAATGCAATGTAAATAAATCGTTTTCCCTTTACAATGTGCGTACGTTGCAATAATGGAAAAAATATTGAGTATGCGTCATAACTGAGAGCTTCATAATACAAGATAAGCCCTCGGTGCGAGGTCGTTCACCTTAGTTTGGCAGTCTCTTGAACTTTGGTTCCGCTATCGACTAATAGGTGACGCTTTTACGCAAATTATTCAAATTCTACATAAACCGTAACAAGTTACAAAATTAAATTTATGTCTGACCTATGTTATATTAATATTAAATAACGCAATTATTATTATTATGACAAGTATGTTCGTCTGTCAGAACGTCCAGAACCATTGACACGATTCTAGACATTTTTATTCGAAATTATAATTCCTATACAAGACATAGGCCATATTGTATTTCTATTAAGCCTCATAATTAATGCGTACAAAGTCGAATGTGTTTGCTAGTTAATAAATTATGAAAAACCATGTATAATAACTATGGATTGCATAGATTTTATAATATTAACTTCACAAGCAACTATGCAAAAATCTTTATGAATTATTGATCAGTACTTGCGCTACTGTATCCAGGTATGAAGAAATCATTTAATAAAACGCAGTAGTGTAAAAGCCGGGGTAGGATTAACTTTGAAAGGGTTTCAAAAACACTTACAATAATATATATTCACACTTGAATCTGAGGAGTTAAACTAACTCAATAAACAATAATATACACGGTCGAAGAGCTAATTTCGTACACCTCTTAGGGCTATGAAAATACAGGAAGGAAAATACAGTTTTTTTGAGGCTAAATCACATCAAAACGACTGAACGTATCGGTACAGGGCTGACACCATTCGATGAGGAATTTTTCGTAGTTGTCTCTAGACTTTTGTAGGTGGTAGAGCTACGCTGAAGCTATTACTGGTTTCAGCATGAATGGGTCGGCTCGCCCGGGGTAGTACCACCCTCTCACAGAAAACCGACGTGAAGTAACAGTGCTTGCATATAATATAAAAAAAAGACTACATACATTTGTATTCGAGTGACTCTTTTACCTCCTATTAATGACCAAAGATGCATGTGGGAAGCTGCTAGCTTTTACTATAAATCCGAGAAGTTGCAAGATCGATCCTAAGCGCTTGACTGAGTTTTATCAGATAAGCATAATAACGTCGTGGTGGTCTAGTCGTTCGATCGGTGTAATATCAATCCGATGTCAGCAGGTACGAACCCCGACATGTACCAATGAATTTTCGGATTTCGCGCGTACATTTACTAATTTAAATTTCTAACACTACCAGCTGACAGTGAAGGAAAACATCGCAAGGAAATATAAACCTGAGAAATCAAAATCAAAAATACTTTATTCAGCTTAGGCCCTGAGAAGGCGCTTATGAATATCAAAGTTACCACCGGTTCAGAAAACTTCGACCCACAGACCTTCAAGGAACGAGCCTACTCCTTCCTCAAAGGTCGACAACGCATCTGTGATGCCTCTCGTGTCGCAGGTGTCCATGGGCGGCGGTGATTACTTACCATCAGGTAACCCGTCTGTTTGTTTGCCTCCAATCGCATTAAAAAAAAAACAAAAAAAAAACAACCCAGTTGTCATCGAGAAGAACCGGCAAGAAACTCGATCTGGTTTATCTTTCCATTACACATATTATAACTCATATTTTTAAAACATAGTTATACACATAGATATAAATAATCACATTCGGTTGTAGTGGATGCACAGAAAGGGCGTCATTTCCAGACGTCACCATCGTTCACATGTTCTTGTAGTACCACCGTATCCGGAAAGAATACAGAAATATGGATTATCTCAGAGTTTGATATCGCCAATACGTCGTGGGCTGACGTGGTGATTACATCTATACCTGACGTCGGGAAGAGGCCTATGGCCCTTTAATGGTCACTTACAGGTTGATGATGATGATGAAAATAGTAAATTAATTGTCTTAATGTTAATTTTTACATATAACAAAAAGGTAACGAGACGAAATCTGTACATTGAATATAGTTAAGAAACAAAACTCTGGGGGGTTGAGAATCAATGACAGAACGCATTTCTATTGTTTTTAGAATTTTTGTGTTTATATATATATATATATATATATTTTATATATATATATATATATATATCACATTCGTATATATGTTTATCTTACTCATAAAAAGCTTATATAAAACACAAAAGAGAAGCAATTCACGCAAAAGCTTCTGGACGGAGTTTGGCATTGCCGAATGTTGTTTCGAGTACCGCACCGTGTATTGCAAGTCAGAATTATACATTCACAGTATGAGCAACTATTAGACATTATAGTGTCATGTCACGCCTCGAAGAACAAAATCGTTCACAAATGGTCGATGTCGAGTTTTGATACGCTTTTTTTATCTATGCTTTTATTAATCACTGTGTTTAGAATTGAAATTCCCACGCGGATGTAGTCGCGGGCACAGCTAGTATCTATATATGTATGGTGTACGAGCTTCTTAATTGATACAATACCAGCTGTGCTTGGTTTAGAATTGATGGTCCGTCCGCGATGTTGGGTAACAAAAATCAAGTAGTAAGTAACATGTATTCCGACTAACTATAAATGTTCACGAATCACTTCAAAGTTTGAATAATTCTTATTCCTATGTTTGTAATTATCGTGAGGAAAACTGAAGAATTTAATCTAACAAAAAAGAGTGAGTAAGAGAGATAGAAGGCAGTCGATCTTCAAAAATATTGACAGAATTGACAGTTTAACGTTGAACCGCCGTTTTATATCATTACATGGTCGCACTATAAAGGAAAGATTTTTGTCTTATTTTCTTTCGCCATACGCCTTTTTTTTATTAACGTGGGGAAATCCCTTATGGGTACCCATCCTCCCGGGGGAGAGAATGAGTTATGTCCGACTCGCACGGACTAAAACCCCACGGTGTACCGGCCACCGCTTGAAGTTGGGGCGGCATGGGACCGTATTGGCCATACGCCTGTGCGAAGCCAGCGCAAGCAGTTTGTATAATATAAACGTAATGTAGTAACGCTAACTCTACTTTTTAATATAACTTACGTGAGGACTTACAATGGTATATTAAAACTTTATTTCCCGACATGGTTATTTAAGAAATTAAAAATAGTACATTTTAATGAAATTTTATTGAACGTTTGATCCCAGAATAAAACTAAATAGGCTTTGAAAGTATAGTTTCAACATCGTAGGCAACAAGCCAAGAAAGACTAGAACCTTCTAGTAACGTCCTTGTAATAGTTGCAGCAATATTAGTACGCTGTGTGATTCGTAATAGCACTCTTTCGATGATGCTCACAGAACATATAAACGACTTCTCTATAATTGTAATACAGAAATGTTAATTTGTTTTCTGACTGGTTTTAAAACTGTTATATTTGCCGATAGGAAAACATTTGGGGTGGTAAATTATGTGTTCAAACGCGGTAGAAGTTAAAACTTTAAAAAATGATAAATTATTCATATCAACAGTACACGTGAACAGTGTACCTCAGTGGTTATGATATCTTTATCCCATGGCTTTGTAATGCGTAGGCGCATATACACATGTAAAAACACACACACACACACGCGTAAAACGTTCAGAATAGAACTAGTATTAAGTAGTGCAATATACAATGAGAAGATCGCAAAATTAAGAAACACTGTATAATGCATTATATTTCATTCTCTCGCAAGTGAAACTCCATACATGTACATATATGTTTGTCTCTATTCAATGTATCATTCTCGTTTTATCGGACTTTTAATCACGACGGAGCTAAAAAGGTTATCACTTCAAATTGTTTTCTGAATCTTTATTAATTATATCCTGAAAATAATATAAGCCTATGGTGATGAAATTTTTTTGGAACATACATATCGGATATACAGTTATTTTGGTAGGACTTATGACTATTCAACGCGGAATTAGCCGTGTTGGTTCTAGGCTATTTAATTTTTGAATTCGATTGTACCTATGTCATTTCTTTAATGCCCAACAAAGCGGGCGGGAGTCAGCAAGGGGTGATATATATGTATATTTTTGGCATGTTTTGTAAGCTTAAACCATTTGACGGATTTTAACATATGAGGTATTTTTAGATTCGTCTTAATCGTGGGCGTGAGATAGGCTATAATTTTTGAGTATGACTCCAAAATACTCAAATAAATATTTTTTTTTAATTAAAATTCTACTTTTATATTTAAGCAGAATAGAGTAACTGCAGTGTGTTTAGTGAAAACTATAAAAAAAAATTGACTACTCACCCCAACATATCGAAATTTCAGTTAGACGTTGTCAGGGGTACAAATAAACGTAGGACTTTTCATCCGGGGAAAAAGAGTACTGTTTCCTAGGGATACATCAAATTTGCACTAACACGAGTGAATTCGCGATTAAAAGTTAGTCTATAATATGCAAAATCAAACAGATATAGATCTGAACCCGCAACACAAACTAAAAAGATTCAATGTGACTAGTTTACCTCCATATTTGATTTTTATACCATTACTTCATTTCATAATACACTTGATGTTAATAGCTCGGATAATACGTAATGGATATGCATCCATCAATATATCACCGCAACAGTAAAAACAACATTATACATCGAACATCTCATGTACATCACCAAAAATAGGAACACCTATCATTCTCTAATCGTTAGGCTCAAATTCAGCCATGGTTCGTTGACCTCATGTTTGACCTTTGGTTGCGCTATCATGTAATAGATGGCGCTTAAAGAAGTATTTCCAAAGGTGGCGAGGGTGCGTTGCTCCGTGCGCCGGTTATTGGTCCTGTGTAGTTCAAGTGGCTTTATAATTAAAAAAAAATATTATATCTATTGAGAAAGTGTTTTAATATGGCTTTAATGTCTTTATTATTAGTCAGTATTTAGTTAATGTAAGAGACATATACATTTATAAATACATCAAATCTATCTTGGAAATTCACCAATATCTTGTATAATGTTAAAGAATTATGATGGCCATGGATTTAGTACATAGAAAAATTCGTAGGCATACTTTACAGTATAGGTAAGCTAATGATTTTGAGAGACCTAAGGTCATAGGGTCCATAATCTGTAGAAAACGCTTATACTTTTGGGGGACATCTAGATAAAACATAGGCCTTTTTTCGAAGAAAGGTATGGGCACACATAATCAATCACCACGCCAGCCCACGACGTATAGGCAATTTCAAACTCTGTGAAGTCCACACTACTCTATTTTCTCACATACGGTGGTACTATCAGCCGATAGTGTTACCAATTTAAATGAGGAAATATACATAAATTCCGAAAAATCCGTTAGTACATGCCGGGGTTCAAACTTGCGGACATCGGATTGATATTCCACCGGTCACACCTCTCGACCACCACAACTAATTAAATATTTACTAAACAAAACCAAATGAGAATCGGTTGAGAAATAGAGAAGGAAGATGTACTTCACTGTTTCATCTCAGCCTGTTTATTTTATATACCTCGTGAACAGTTTTACCTTGATGAAAAGTACTCAATGTCCTTTTTTATACCCATGACAACATCATCTTCTTACCCTTATCACACCTGAGTAGGGTCAGCATAACATGTTTGTCATGTTGTGATGTATGATTTGGCTTAATTCTTACGATAGTCCGCGCGCGCGCCCCGTCATCCCTCCTTGGGGATTATTTTGTAGCATCACTATAACTTCAGCTTCCTAACTTCGTATGGATAGTGAGAATTCAAATGACGTGCTTGTTTAGTACGATCTATCCGCGTATCGTCGTACCTCCACAGGCTTAGGTTTCAGGTCTGTCGTATTCATGAGGATTTCTTCCTGGAAATCTGATTGAGGAGGTTAACTGGCATTTTTTTCCTTTTGTTGTTCTTTTCCGCCGTTATTGTTAGAAAAAAAAAATATTGTTATATAGTTAAATGTGGGTATTTATGTCATATATTAATTTTTAAATTAAGTAGAATTATTTTGTATTGTCATTGACATTTGGCATTTTGCCATTGGCAATAAATCATTCTGTACTCCTGACAACGTGTATGACAAATTTGACGATTATCGGTTGAATAGTTAAATCATATTTGCTTATATAATATATCGCAATATAAAATATGGACAACCCTAACAAAATGTATGAGGCGACGAATTTTCATATACACTATAGTCGAAATTCGTACATTAAGCCCTATGTCCGTTTTCGTGTCACTGAAGAATGTACGTCAATAGGTAAAGGTTATTCAGTAGTGTAACTTAAATTGACGTCACAGTTGATCAACGGATTCATCATTCAGAAATTTGGGTCACCGACCCAGATAAATATTGTGAAACGTTCGAACAATATAATTAATATCTAATTTTACCTAGAATTGCTTAACGCAAAATAAAAGGAAAATTATCCTTGAATACTGAACAACTGTTTGTATGAAATATGATGATATACTGAACTTGTATAAAAATCTGTAACGGGCAAAGCCGAGGTTTTGTACTTTTAGCTTTTTTTACATACTTTATAGGTTAGCGTTTGACCACAATCTCGTCTGATGTTAAATGATGATGTAGTCTAAGATGGTAGTCACGCTAAACCTAGAGAGAGAGCCTGGCTCTCAAGTGCAGCTGCCGGAACACACCAACAGATTCATGGCGACAGATTTTCAACTTGAGGTCGGTAGCCAGCCAGGCGGACTTTAAATTATAAACCCTACCACCATGCTATGGCTTTATCACGATGTTTTCCTTCACCGAAAACTCCGACTCAGTTGCCAGGATTCGAAGCTACGTACTTCGACGCTGTTTCCGGACACACTACCAATTGTGCCATCATCGCTTCACTGAGCTATTTTAGTTAGCTTACTTTAGAATAATTATCGTATCTCATATATCTTGACTTTTTTGAGACTCAATGTCTCTGCGAAATTCTAATGACTCTAGACCGCATGTTAATTCGGGATCGTCAACAATGCGAATAGCTCGCCTTTGCAAGGAGTCAAAAGGAGAAAGCTTGTAGGCAGGAGCACCAGCTCAGATGTGTGAGAAGTACTCCGTATGTGGACGTAATTGCGCTTTATAGAGCACAATTATTTGGGTCTGGGGGCAGTTAGGCGAAATCGCGATTAGCCTAAAGTAACGAAACGACCCAATTTATTTATTTGTTCGTTTTAATATATCAGATCCAAAATAGCTTTAATTTATGAAAAGACTAGCTGATACTCCCGACTTCTGTCGTTAGAAATTTTTAAAGCTGCTTGACTAGTTACCACCCTAAAGTTGAAAATCTGTCGCCAAGCACCTGTTTGTGTGTTCTGGCAGTGTACACTTGAGAGCCAGCCATCGAATTTAATGACACTGTGGTCAAAGGTTAAACCCTATAAATAATAATAAAAAATATTTTATATTAAAAATATATGACATGTACGGAGGAAAAAACATAAAAGAAATTGAAAGCAAAAATACACTGTGTTTATAAAATTTCTTTGTAAACAATGTTACTGTTTCCTTCCTCTCTCGTGGGCATGCGCACCACATCGTATGCCCCTTCCCCACTGCAGGAAAATACACACGGATAAACACAGAGTATGTATAAAAATTGGAGTTTAGAGTCGGAGGGAGTCCTATTAGATAAGGACTAAGTATCTAACAAGTAGAATTAACAAAAAAAACTATCGAAATCTGTTCAATAGTTTTAAGTCCAGCTATCATTTATAGGTAAATTCAATTATTTACGACAAATTTACAATCGAAGAAGGTATAGTTCAATGACCCGGGTTCGGCAGTCTGATAATTAACATTAGACAATTGATAAGTTATCAAAGATAAATATTCAATGTGTTTACAGTTCACAATTATTGGTTTTATTTATTCCTGATGTAAGAACTTCAATTTCTCAATAGTTCTCAAACGACTCTCATTATTAAGGACACATTATTTTCTTATCCGTCGCTTTCGTAGTATACCAACCATTAGCACTTATTGTCAATTTCATTTATTTACCGGGCCTTGGTTTGGATTGTGGCTACCATACACTAGATGTTACAGCCGACATAGTGTCACGCTTACACGTGTCACGATCCGAGATCAGGTTGGAATATCAGGGTGTATTTATCTACCAAGCGAATCGTAGTTATCTCTTCTTATTCACTTCTAGTTTACCGTTGGGATCTATTAGTGTATGCGGAGAGGCTTGCAGGCTGGCATGACCGCGGTGACCGCCGATGGGTCTGTGCTTCCCGTTAGCTACAACACCGCCACTTTTGGTATAACGGTCGCGGTGTAACCTTGTCATGTCCAGGGGTAATTATTGAAAATCTATAGAGATAAAATTAGTAACAACTAGCGTACACATAGCGATTGTGACTATTTTTGGCTTCTAGTCATATAGTTTCTAAGTTCGCCTTAATTATATAAATGGGAGGGAGGGTTAAAAAATATCAACATGTCCTTATCTTATGAGGGAGGGGGTAAAACCTCTTCCTATGTAATATTTTGTATATCGACATTTAATATTACAAATCTAGTTTCATTTCCGATACCGAATGTTTCTATACTCTAACACTTCGACTTACATTTTATTTTACAATCATTTATTGTTTATGAAGATTTTAAAATCAGAAACGCGCGCCATTTTGTTTTTCCGTTTCAAATGTTGTGAAATAATAAAAATTCCCGCGTATTTGATAAAACTTGTCGACCATTATTTTAAAAGTATCATCAATCGTTTATTGTAGATTGTACTGATTTATATTTGTACACTTTAAGATTATTTAAAAATAAATACTGTCATTAAATAATGAGAGGTATTCAAAAGACTAGATCGTTGTCTAATAATAATGTAATTGTAATCTATACAGGATAGGAATAAAAGAGTTTAACTTGAATTATCTGTTAAAAATTATAAATCTTTGATTTACGTTTTGGTGTAACTTCTGTAACAACATTTTATTAGTCTGAAAAAAATTTGTGTGTACTAATTATGTACACGCGTTAGAAGTTATACTTCTTTGGCGTAACAAGATAAAAATCTTTTCACTAATTTTATATTTCACCTTATTCTACGTTTGTAGAAAAAACGACACTGACAATAGAAAAAAGGTATTTTTAATACATACATGCTTTTTTTGAATAAAATGTTGACTATAGCTAACTTCAGGGTGTCGTCGGTTTTTCGAGACGGTGTGCGCGCGCATCGTAAAAATTTTCACTCATCATTTTTCCCTGACGCGTCAAAAGAAGTATAATTTAAAAAAAAAACGGGACTTATTAACCAGGAATTAAAAGAAGCAAAAACAAGTGTCTCAATAACTCGTTATTATCTTTAACATACGGGGAGTCTGAAAATATTCTTGATATCCCCTCATAAGAAACGAATTTAAATACAATTTAAAGGTCCATTTACAAATGTACACGTATTCGCTATAACATGTTTTGTATTCCACATATAATGTCACATACGAGAACTATATATACGTGTACGTATTTATATACCTATGTATTTAGTTATTAATATTGTTTAAAACTAACTGGTTTTTTTAACATTATTTAACTCAGTTTATCGAGTAAGTCACTTACACGGCACTAACACTCTATACATTTTGTAACTTGGTTTCCTTTGGTTATCCGCGACACAGGATTTGATTCTTAGTGCGGGGGAATCCACAGTTTAATTTTATGCCCTGTTATATCATTTTCTTATCTTACTTACCCTTACATGGGGCTAGAGGGAGGGGGATGGAGGGGGGAGATGTCAAAAATTGCTAAAATTATCCTTACGGTTTTAATATATGGCACCTAACCCGAAGATTGAAGGCAATTTTTTTTTTAAACCCACACATACACAAGACAATAAATCATCCTGACGACGACCGTTAAATGAGCCTACCTCACTACCGAGCAGCCGTGATGATAACACCCGATGGCATGTGAATAGACGTATTTTTTTTTCACAACAATCTGTTATTCAGCCTTATCATTTACTGCAAAACGTCACATGTAGGTGTCGCCCGTCTCGCTCAGACCGAGTGCCTGAGTCACGTGTAGGTATCGTCCGTCTCGCTCTAGCCGTCGGCCGGCGACCCGGTCAATGACCCGACGAATTTCGGCGGTCAATGCACGCCGTGTAGGTGATTGAACGCCGCACCAGTATGATTGCTGGCGGATTCTTTTGGACTTTCGCGCCTGTTTTTAAACACCTAGCGTTATTTTTAATCACATTCTATTATGGTATATCCTTAGATATAATTGTGCCCAAAAAATTGCCTGCGTATCCTTTATCTCTTCACTACATAGTATAAAAGAAAGTCGCTTTCTCTGTCTCTATATCCCAACGTATGCTTAAATCTTTAAAACTACGCAACGGATTTTGATACGGTTTGTTTTTAATAGATAGAGTGATTGAAGAGGAAGGTCTATATGTATAATAACATAAATTAAATAGTGGACAAATACTGTTATTTTTGAGGTTACTCCGAATTGAACGCGTGCGGGCCACGGGCAGTAATGAATAAATCAAAACTACTGGATCGATTTTAATCATTTTTTCAGTGAATGACATAGTCTATAATATATTTTATACCCGTGCGAAGCCGGAGCGTGCCGCTAGTTGTCTAATAAGACTTACATATAAAATCCAGGTGTGTATGTAATTCTTCGTCTCCTCAATGTCTCGACCGAATTTGCTATTTTTTTTTTTACATTCATCTGGATAGTTCTCAGTTTATAGTTGAAATGAGTAAGTGGTACTCTCGTTGAGTTTTAGATTTTTTCTGATCAAATACGTTTCATAATTTTTATGGAATTCCCATAAACGAAACCATTTTTAAGCATCTCAGCACCTTTAATTAGTTTCATGTATTCACGCCTCATTAACGTCTGAGGCAGGATATTTGCCTAAAGAATCATTTAGTGTATTATATGCAAAAAAAAACCACATAATTTTTAATCGCATAAATATTAATTAATTTACTAAGTTTGAATATTCATTTTTCAAAACGACTTTCTATAAATGGAGATAAAAAATTATAAAAAATATAGCTTCAATAAAAACAGCATTCATTTTTCACCTTTACATATTATATAGAAAGATTATGAATAATGGTAAGCAATAGAGGTTTAGCTGTAACGCGATAGGAACCTATTAAGAGGCAAAGCGTATAAAATTTTTACAAGGAATTCTATTTTAATGTTGCAGTCCGGTGAATCTGTAGAGACCTCCGGGTCAACAGTGTAGTCAGTAAAAAAAAATCATTTTTAATGAAAGATAAGAACGTATCACAAACCTCGTATTATATAAATGTGGTCGCCTAACTACCACACAATATCGTTTTTAAAGCTATTTGTTACTCATGGAATTCAACAAATTGATTCAACAAATTACATTATTAGTACTCTTTTTTTCATTAAAACTCAAATAACTAATTAAACCATTGGCCTATTACGTCGCTGCGTCTATAATATGAAAGCCCATCCTTTTCTCTATTAAACGACGTGTAAACCATTAAGATAAGTTATAAGGGTGGTGAGCAGGAAAGTAAAAACTGAGAGCAGCTCCTAGTGTCTAAAGTTCGTTACTCTATAGAACGGGGCGACGACCCGCGCAATATTTGGCTGATTTTTGCAGAGGAATTTACTAGACGCAATAGTAGGTCATTGGCGCCGGACGGACGAAAATTGGGTTGCATTAAAACAGACCAGAGACGTCTATTTCTTTAACGTATTACTTCCTAATAAGGTGTTCATGAAGTTCAAATGTTAACAACATGAATTTACAAAATTACCTTATTCAAAGGAACGAACATGACAAAAATATATTTAGCATACCTAATTAGTCTTTTATTAAACTTATCTCTTCTACGAAGTATTCTGTAGGTGGAAGAGCTACGCTGAAGCTATTACTGGTTTCAGCATGAATGGGTCGGCTCGTCCGGGGTAGTACCACCCTCTCACAGAAAGCCAACGTGAAGTAACAGTGCTTGCACTGTTGCGTTTCGTTCGGTCAGTGAGAGCGCCGGAGGCCCACATATTTAAAAGGCCGGCAACGCACTTGCGACTCCCCTAGTGTGGCTAGTGTCTATGGACGGCGGTGATCACTTACCATCAGATGACCCACCTGTTCGTTTGCCCCCTATAGCATAAAAAAAAAAACAGTTATCAGTCAAGAGTAAAATTTGTACTGTTCATTTGGCAGCAATCTCATCTGATGTTAACTGGCGATGCGGTCTAATATGGTAAAAGCGTTAAACCTAGAAGGGATTGGCTCTCGAGTACAGCCGCTTGAGCACACCTATAGGTGCTTCGTGATAGGTCTTCAACTTGAGAGCTATAGTTAGGCTTGGAAAAAACCGATAGCGTGGTTTAAACACGTTTTCCTGATTCAAAAGCTCAAATCGTCTATTGATATCAAAGCTATATATTGATATTTTTACTAAAATACTATTCGTAAAAGAAGATCGACTCATTTCTCATATAAAATACTAGCGGCCCGCTCCGGCTTCGCACGGGTATAACATATATAGCCTATGTCATTCACTGAAAAAATGATTAAAATCGATCCAGCAGTTTTGATTTATTCATTACTGCCCGTGGCCCGCACGCGTTAAATTTGGAGTAACCTCAAAAATAAAAGTATTTCTCCACTATTTAATTTATGTTATTATACATATAAACCTTCCTCTTCAATCACTCTATCTATTAAAAAAACCGCATCAACATCCATTGCGTAGTTCCCGTGACGTCCCGTTAATGGCAGTAGAGGGTATACCGTGGGGTTTTAGTGAGTACTAGTCTCTCACTACCCACTCTTCCCCCAGGAGGGTGGCGTGTCCACGATGGATTTCCCCACGTTAATAGAAATAATAAATAAATAAATAGTACGGAGATCTTCAAAAGTATAATAAGAATTGTCGTACAGTTGCCTTTTTATTTAATTACAAGATCGTACAGTAAAATAGAGATATGTTCTAAATTTCTTCGTTACTACACCCGTGTGAAACCGGGGCGAGTAGTTAGTAATGCTATAAATATTAAACCACGTAATTCGTAGCACAGTAAAGGACACACAGACGGACAGATGTTCCGTTTTATAAAACGGATGCCCTTACATCTAAGGAATAAGGATATAGGGCTCCTTTGGTATCAAATAAGTGTACGTGACACGACTCAGGGTGGCAGGTTTCCTCGAACCCGCTAAAGCGAACGCGCAGGTGTTCCAACATCCAAACCATGCTCGTTGCATGATGACTTGTTACTTTCAGATGTCAATGTACTGATGCGAGTTGAACGAACGCTTTAGACACTCATCGACTATTCAACGACTTTTCTTATCATTACTGGTTGAGGGGTAGGCAGAGAATGATCGCTATACCATCGTACTGTCTAAAGAAACTAGCTTCCTTTTTTTAATATAATTAAAAACGCAAATAAGTAGTAAGCTATAGGCCAAACTCCTCCATTAACCTGTCACAAATATTGGGTAGATTAATAGAATTAACAGCGAAAACGATTAAAAATTAGAAAATGCTACAAAGGGCCTAAGAAGTGCGTTACCTACTCTGGCAAATTTCGAACGCAGAGACTTCGGTTGAGGAAACTGTTGAAATGTTTAGTCGCGTGGAATATTTGCCACTTCTCCGAATCGAATCTCGTCTACAGATTTCGTTTTAATACAGTCAGTTGCTTGGTATCTGTAACTTAATTTGTTCAGATTTGGCTAGTATATATATATTTTTTTTTCGATTATATATTACCCTATATTTAATACTAGCTTTTACTTACTATAGGCCGGTGGAAGTGTAGAAGCTTTACGAAGACAACAGTGTAGGTCAGTTCGAAAAAAAAATCTAGCTTTTACTTGCTTCTTCGCTCGCGTTAATTTAAATTTGATATATCCTTTGGGACATTAGCACATTTTTCTGGATTAAAAGGCGTAAATGTTTTACAAACAAATTCACTTTCGCATTGGTAATCTTAGTTAGGACTTGACGTAGTTTATTGTGTTTTATAATTACACTGGGATGTTCTCGAGGCTTCGTATTCGTGGAAATGGTTCTGTTATTTCATTGGGTCTATGTATTATTTCTGAATTTCATGCTGTTTTTTTTTTAATTTTGTCACTATTACCGATATAAGACAGCTTCGTTAAATTTATAAATTCTACTTAGTTCTTATCAAAAAGCGTAATGATTATGACGCGTTTTTTTTTTACGATTTCTAAAAGAATTATTGATAATTCTAATACACTATCGATCAATCAATGATAACTTAACGTACACAAAATTCCCTAATAATCGGTCAAACCATTTTTAAATCCGGATATACAAGCACATAGACAAAAAATATTGTTACATTCATAATCTTTGTGTCATCTGAATTATTCTAAAAGCATTTGTCGACGACAATTGTTTATTGTCTATTTTAACTTATGCAAATCGAATTCAACGATAAAACGAGTACTTTGTTAGTGTTTTGTATCAAACAACTATTATTAACTCTTTATCGGAATTCTGTATATATATATATATATAAACTAGCGGCCCGCTTCGGCTTCGCACGGGTATAAAATATTTAACCTATGTCATTCACTGAAAAAATGATTAAAATCGATCCAGTAGTTTTGATTTATTCATAACCGCCCGTGGCCCGCACGCGTTAAATTTGGAGTAACCTCAAAAATAACAGTATTTCTCCACTTATTCATTTATGTTATTATACATATAAACCTTCCTCTTCAATCACTCTATTAAAAACAGTTCCGAAACTCTCTAAAATAACGATAGCACAGGCAAGCATATGGTTAGTCCGAAGTACGTTTTTTTTTATGCGATTGGAAGCAAACGAACAGACGGGTTAGCTGATGGTAAGTTATCACCGCCGCTCATAGACACCTGCGACACGAAAGGCATCACAAAAGTAAGGAGTAGGCTCGTTTCTTGAAGGTTGAGGGTTCTATTGGTCCGGAAACGCTTGCCGCTGGGAGTTCATTCCAGAGGTCCGACGTACGTACTTTCGTAAATATAACTTAAAATTAACTGCTGTGAGAAAACTTGGAGACTGATAGAGTTTTTGTGAACGTTAATTAATACGTTTAATGATATTAGAGTGTGTACTTTTATACAATTTTTTCATACACCTAAATGGTTCTCCTTACCTTTACCGTTACACAAGGCTAAGTCATATTCCCAAATAATGTGCCTACGTCATACTCATGGCTTGCTAGCAATGATAATCAGTACGTCATTCCCTCAAATAAACTGACATATTATGTTTAGGTCAACGTACAATGTGAAATATGTCAATGACCGCCGCTCGGAGAGGCTGATTTTAATTTGTCAAACGGCCTTGCTAAGGTTCAATTTTCGACTGACGTCACCCGGGGGCAACGTTACCGGCGAATGATTCCGTCATTATTTCATCATTCGTCGTCAACCGTGATGCTGATTATATTTATCGTTTCACTTGCTAATTTCTCACCTTTATTTTCGCAAGCAGCTCCAATAATTAAAGATTAGTTTTGCCACACCGGTTTCACTCTCGTTTAATCCTTCTTGCCCTCTCGTTTTCGTTTACCGTACTTCCTGATCTACTTTATATATGGTAATTACTTCCCTCTAAAGCAATGTAATGTATGATGGTACATAATCTATATCCTTCCTTAATAAATAAACTATACTCGTACAATGCATAAACCATTTTTGAAATCTTTACCTGTAATTTCATAGATGGGAGTGTTCAAGCAATGAAACAATAATATTCTGACCTTTGTAATGCTAATACAGGTTATTAGTACCATGGATGGTTCTAACTTCGAAAGAAAGTGGAGAGCATATGCCATTTTTTATTACAAGCTTATGTTTAGCTTGTAATGTTTATTAGTTTGTTTACGCCAAATAATTAAATCGGAATTAGAACCAGTTCCTTTAGATCTTCGACTTTCCAATTTTTCATGTTTATTCACTCCTGATGACAATACACTAAAATGGAATAGAAACAAAATGGCGAATTTCAAAATGGCCGCCGTATGTATAAAAGATTGTTTTTGAAAAATATATTTTGAAAGAAGATGCATATTATAGTATTTTTAATAGACTTCAAACAGGAGAACAAGGTTCTTGATTCGATTGTATTTTTTTTCCTATGTTTCTTACCTCAGAACGTTGTCATTTATAAACCGATTTAAAAATATTTTTTTTATAGTAAAGGTGATACTTTGAAGCGGGTCCTATTGTAATTAAATTAGCATTGAAACTTGAATTTCGATGATTCAGCAGGGAACTCCTCAAGATCGAATGGGAAATGTTATATGATTGAGATGCTGATAGGTTTATGACAATCCAAAACTAGGTAGGTGTCTAACTATAGCCAAAGACGTTCTAGTATATTTATTTTGAAGTCGGTTTTATTTTTTATTACATCAACACACATCACACAGCCCAAGCTACTGGAGATTAGATCGTGAAAATTTTCATAAGGGGTTCCTTATAGACTGTAGGTGAGGCACTAAGGAAGGATTTTTGGAAATACAGTCCCTGTGGTGATGAGAAAAAGAGAGTGAAAGTGTAATAATAACATTGATACTCTGTCGATAATTGCCGTTCATAATTCCAACAAAAATCACATCAAAGGTTTGACCTGTATTTTCAGCAACCAACGTTGAAAGTCTAGACAAATGCCGTTCGAAATTCCAGCAAAAATCACACAGTATTTCGGCCGTTATTTTAGCTCGTCACGTGAAACGTGTGATAAATTCTGATACAAAAGTGAAAAGCCGGTGTACTAAAGGCTAAATCAAAGTGTAGGTCAGTTCCTGCGGTCAGTGTCCCGGGTTCGGTGACTGGGTCTGTGAGCGTCGACCGCGAACATCGCCCGCTGTCGTATTTATGTCAAACACGCTTCCAGTACTCTAACGTATATATGCACGGCGTTGCTCGATTGGGGTTAAGCTAGATGATAATTCATAGGCATGATTGAACACAGCATTGATTTACAAGGATTCGGATATTGCAGTTAGAATTTGGTAAAGGAAAACGTCGTGATAAATCTAAAATTAACCTCACTAAAAACCTACTACCACTATGTGTACCTAATTGTATGTATGTCCAGATGTGTAGTGGTGATCTGTGTTGTGTTGTCAGACTAGTGATTGATAGATTCAGTGTCACTGTTTCGCGTTCACTTCACTCTGGGAGATCGGCTAAAGCGAGGGGGCCTAGGCGAGTGTGCAGGCCTGTAGATGTGTTCTGACAGCCGCACTTAAGAGCCAGCCTTCTTTTAAATTTAACTATACCGTGACGTCACGCGAAACTGCAGTGACACTGTAAATACAACCAATTAATATAAGTACACACATTTGCGAATGTATGTGTGCATCACTTCAGAACTACTGCACTTATTTGGTTTATTCTCTTTTTGTTGTGTTTGAAACTGTCGGTACGAGGATTGTATTAAAGAAAATGTTTGGAATATCGTACGGAAAAATGAAACATTTGGGTTAAACCCTTTTTTGTATAAAAAGTGAGTGACTGAGAGAGACGGAAGACAATAATCAGACAGATCGTCAAAAATATTGTCAGAATGACGGTCAACGGTTCAGTTGCCATTTTATTTCATGTCTTGGTCGTACTGTAAAAGGACTATTACTTTCTTTGTTACTAAACCCGTGCGAAGCCGAAGCGGACAGCTAATAAACCTTCCATTATATTACATTTTATTCTTAAATTATATTTGTACGGTCTATATATAGTAAATTTGTGGTCCATAGGTTTGACGGTACAGTCAGGTACGGATGTCTAACGGCCCACATCTTACACTGGTTGACCTCGGAATGAATGTTTCACCTAGTATTTAATGGTTCTTGTTAATTGATGTAGATTAACCTTACACCACGTTTCTTATTCATGAATTCATAAGCACTAGAACATTCTTTGTAATTGAGAAAAACAATTGCAAAATATACATTGAATAGTAAACGTAATTGATTTTTAAAACTATACATTTTCAATCACTGACGTAACATCCGTAACGTTACTTATTACGTAACGTTGCGACAGCACGTCATTTCCGTTGCAATTGTTTCCCTACCGTGCCCCAAAACAGGTTTGCTTCAAAATCCAGAATACATAGTATGAATCGTACGCAGAGCACTTGACGCAGCGTGCGTCAACCGCATTGGGTCTGATTGTTAACGTTGACCCCGTCACGGGGTCGAGGAATGACCTTGTCACCGCTGAGGTCATTCCCTTTTGGGACAGAGACCTTTTGTTTTGATCTAAGAGGACATTTATATTATACTTGTCATTTTTAGCTGAAACTTGAACGATCACGCTTTTATATAATGATACTAGCCGCCCGTCCCGTATTTGCACGGGTCGACTAAAGAAGAAAATGAGATAAAATAGAAACTGAACAATTGAACGGCAATCTGTCAATTCTATCAATATTCTCGCACTTTTTCATATGGTGATTTTAATCCAAATTTGAAACTTTTCTTTACGATTTTTCAAACATTTTCTCTTATGCAAACCTTGTGTCCTGACACAACATAAAAATAACTAGACAAATGGGTGCAACAGTTCTGAAGTGATATACTTACAATACACTCGGAAATTGATTTATACATATGTATATATACTTATATATAAATTTTAGTACAATGATGTGCAAAGATTAAGTGTAAGTACACGTCGATTCGAACGCCTCAATGAGTTTACATTTTCAGTGAAGGAAAACACTGTGGTGAAACTACAGTATGATGGTAGCGATGGATTTTCTAATGCCCTCTTAACTAGCTAACGCCTAGTTTGAGAGTATTTCGGCAATTGTACTTAAAACCATGGTTTTTCTAATACCCACTTAACTTATACCTAATACTTAAGCTAATACCTAGTTTGAAGGTATTAAGTTTAACATGTTACCATTTTAATTCACATCATCAGGTGGGTTTATGATCATAGCCAAGAAAAAATATACACCACTACTACCTTTTGCACACCGCTTTCCTTGCGTAAGGTAAATTTTGAAAATAAAATACATGTCATGTTACTCCTTAACTTGTAACTTAGCTTTCTATAAGTAGAAGAATTTTTAAAATCGGTTGAGTACTTTTTGACTTTCTCCCTTACAATAAATATATATAGGTTTTAATTTTGCTTCTATTTTGTCCATTTTAATATAAACAAATTACAAATAAATACACGCAATGGCAGTCCATGTTGCGGGTTACAGTTAGTCGATGAATAAATAAAAAAGTGACTGAAAAATTATAACGGTTTTCTTAAATCTTCTCCAGTAAATAGAGATTACTGTATATCTACAAGACGTGCATTATATTGGTGCAATTAAAAGCAGTAATATTCATTGATTCAATAAACAAAAGAACGTATGTGACTTTAGAACGAATGTACTGCGTATAGGAAGTCAATGACCGGAGCCAAAGTAAATTATTGTATTAGTAATTTGATATAAAAAAAAAATTATTAGACACTTAGTCATATATTATGACTAATTTGTAATGAGAATTTTATGAGTACATCCGTGGTTTCTGCTTAGACGTTATCGGTTAGCGTTATAGTGGAATATTTGAGTATTATTCTTCACTAGCTTTTGCTCTCGGATTTGATCGATTTTTGTACGACTCGCCATAAAATGAAATTCCATCAGTGTCATCTCGATGGTTGGAAGTCGTCTACTATGCGGTTCTCGCGTGCGTTTTTGCCACGTACCTACGACGGCCCTCTGTAATGAACTCCCAGCGGCGGCGTTTCCGAACCAATACACCCCACAGACCTTTAAGAAACCTCTCGTGTCGCAGGTGTCTATGGGAGGCGGTGATTACTTACCATCAAGTAAGACGGGTTACTTTGCTTCCAATCGCATAAAAAAAATGTAGATTTATCTCTAGAGAGCTGTACATTTTTCCCGGGATACAAGGTAACCTATATCCTTTTCTGTCGGACAACTTCTGAAGACTGAGTATAATCATGGTCAATCTTTTTGGTCGTTCTGAATTTAGCCGAAGTTCGGGATTGCGCATAATACAGTCAAGAGTTTATTACAAAATAAAGTTAAAATATTATTATGGGAATCTAAAATGGGCATTTATTTATCCTTAAGTTGTCTCGATGTTATACAAATAATTAATATGTATTTATAAATTATTATTTTATCAAGCACTAGCGGCCCGCTCCGACTTCGCACGGGTATAAAATATATAGCCTATGTCATTCACTGAAAAAATGATTAAAATCGATCCAGTAGTTTTGATTTATTCATTACTGCCCGTGGCCCGCACGCGTTAAATTTGGAATAACCTCAAAAATAACAGTATTTCTCCACTATTTAATTTATGTTATTATACATATAAACCTTCCTCTTCAATCACTCTATCTATTAAAAAAACCGCATCAAAATCCATTGCGTAGTTTTAAATATTTAAACATACATAGGGATATAGGGACAGAGAAAGCGACTTTGTTTTATACTATGTAGTGATTTGTGTTCTGTGCAAACTATATTCAAAGCGGTCAAAAAGTTTGACAAGAGCTGTCATCCCTCCCACGCTACAGGTGGTTCTCAACTACGGTCCCCTAAATCATCGCAGAGTTTTCTTTAAGCGTTCATGGTATTCGCGAATGCCCTCGTCAGGCCGTTGATCTTCCATCATGGTCCAATCGCGGTATACAGTCATGCGATGTATTTCGCAAACGCGAATCGAATCGACGCGTCCGTTACTCTAACAGTTTATTGGTGTTTTTTTTTTTTATTTAATAATTTCGCGTGATGACTTTTGAATCGATGCTCGATGCGTATAAAAATCAATCATCTTTCTCTTATTAATTTATTTGAACATCCTCTATATTGCAAGTTAAGGGTGAGTAGATTTATACCTCTCAGCTCTACCGTAACAGCTATTTCTACCGCCACCTCAAAGGGTATTGTTGGCAACATAGTAGATTAAAAGACATTTATATCTCTTCGAATTTCGAATTTTCGAAAGTTCGAGTTCTTACGAATGGGCCGGAGCTTTCGGTGAACGAAAACATCGTGATGAAACTATAGCAAAGTGCTTGCGTTATTTCTAAGTTTGTCTGGATAGCTACCACTCTCATGCTGAAAATCTGTCGTCAAGGACCTGTGCGTGCTTCGGCAGCTACGTTTCAGATTCAGTGCCCCCTAGATTTAGCGTGTTTATCATCTTTGATCTTATCATCATTTAACATCAGGTGATATTGGCATCAAATGCTAAATCCTATAAAATATTAACAAAAAAAAACAATTGAGATCGCTTATACTTAGCGATATAAGTTAAAACACAGTGAGTTGTTGTTACACGAGAGACGGTAAACAACTGGATTAATTTAAACCAAGACACTAGTCCTTGTTATGGAAGGAGATAGACGAAGACTTTATTCAAACAGGCGTCAATATTTCAATCAAATTTACTGATAACCCGGTCCTCTTCGAAGACTATTACTGCCATTTTCACGTACTATTTTTTTTCATCTTATGAAAATATAATACAGGCTTTTAATAATGAGTAATTGCCAATCCTGGAGAGTGTCTTGTGATTATTTGAATCTTTCAACAAGATGGTGGTTCCCTTGTTAGAACTTTCAGTTTTTGTGGCATCTCAGAATTCATGCCCGTGGTATTATTTCCCATCCACTTCACTTGAGCACAATAACCGAACTATATTACGAAACGAAATCGCCACCAATATTACAAAATTTATGGTCAAATAACACAAGACTATGAATAAAATCCAAATCCACTACGCGACAGATAAAGATCCCGCAAAAAACTCAATAAAAAAAATGTTATATACTAACAGTACTCTAAATTAATTTAAATTTACATCATTAGTGAAACAAAATCGTAAGTTAAGAGCTGAACGTCAATCTTTCAATATTCTTGTAGCTTTCTATTATCCTCTGTATCACTCACTCGTAATTTTTTTTTAATAGTTATCGATCCAAACTTTTCATTTTTCCGCACGATTTTTCAAACATTTCCTTTTATAGAAACGATGTTATGACAATTACGAACACAACGAAAAATATACTGAATAAGTGCAGCCGTTTCTGAACTGATACGCTTACATTCAACTATTGTTTTTTTTTTTAATAGATAAATAGATTTAACATTTCACGTTTCATTCAGATCTTATCTCGACACTAATGATCTAATTATACAAGAGAATGCAAATTCAATAATGGACTCGTACGTTTTTTTTTTGTCTATAATAATCAACGGACAGTCACAAAATTATACCATAAGAAAATTTGATCGATTTGAATGACTAATCTGTGACGTCATTTCTAATGTTTTTTTTTTGTTAGAGGCGTAGCATGCGCCCAGAAAAATTCTTAAGGTCAATTTTATTACTGTAAATATTAATTGCATACGGTTCTTCCTTAGTACACACCCTACTATACTGATCCAGCTTTCATAATTATAAGTACTTTCTGTACTTTATCATACTTTGTCTGTCAATTGGGATTGAGAAGATAATATCAGAAGCCACTCATCCGATTCAAATAATGCTTTCATTAACGTGGAGTTACATTATCCTTGGCATTATCCTGGCTGCTATAATAGCTAGAACATAACCATATTATTACTAACGGTCGCCCGTCACTTTGTCTGCGTTTGTATCTTTAGAAATTACACCATAAGTTATCTACTTGTACATTAACGGTTTATACAACATTCGTCGAAATAGCTGTCGGACGGTAGAAAGTTTTTTTTTTATTTTTTATACTATAGGGGGCAAACGAACAGGTGGGTCACCTGATGGTAAGTGATTACCGCCGTCCATAGACACTAGCAACACCAGGGGAGTTGCAAGTGCGTTGCCGGCCTTTTAATATATGTGGGCCTCCGGCGCTCTCACTGACCGAACGAAACGTAACAGTTTTTCAACTTACATGACATTTATATTTTGCCTAATTTAAATAATATGTTTACAAATAGTTTTTGCGTCGATTAGGAACAAAGAATCATTCATCCATAGAAACTTTAACATTTGTAATATTAATAACGAAACAATCTTTATATTATAATTAACATGTACAAAGTCGCTGGCTGGTGTTAGTATACGATATCGTTATATAGTTTTATTTATCTTTTTACTTATTAAGCCTCTACGTGAGTTTATGTAAACGTTTAGAAGTTGATTAAAGCGCAAAGATGTTTTCATAGATTATCATATATTTTTTTCTATAATGGATGGATGCGGAGAAATAACATAATTGTATTTAGCGAGTCAATAAATGTACATTAAAAACAGTTAGAATCTCACGAAAGAGTTAGTCAGGAATTCAAATATGATCGTTTGTTTGGCATTTGCAAATGATTTAGCACATTACCATGAAATTTTAAGGAAATATGTTAAAAGCCCCGTACGTCAATTGTTGATAATAGTATATCAGGTACTTTAATGAACGAGTATACTTGTATAATAGTCCATAGGTAGTATTAATTTCACCAACCTCCATGGGCCTAATGTTTATAATCTATAAGAATCAGAATTTAAAACATTGTTATTAGTTGCCAAATAAATAACCTTAAAATGCGTGGCAGAATGCATACGTGCCCTTTGCTTGAAGTCAAAATAAACTTTTAAAAATGTCAATAATAGCATGACTGGCAGTTTATAAAAACATATTGTAAACTAACGATTACTTCTAACAGCCATTTTGTAAAAAGAACATTACAATTAGTCACCTGTGCCTGTTACGCCCCCGTGTACGCGTGTGTAGGTTTTGCAATACAATGATACGCGTGCGCGCGTGTGAGTGTGTATAATCCTTCGATGTGCGCTGCGCCGGTTCAGCGAACCCTGCGCAGTGGGGCAGCCGTTGACCCACCACGTGGGCTGTGGAAGGAACCAGCCACGTCTTATCGTTCCACCCAGCTTCCCCGTTCCATAATAAAACGTTTTGAATTTCGTACGCTCGGCGGCCATTGCTGTCATTTTTAAAAGAAGAACGAACTCCCGATCTGTCGAATGAATTAGATAAATGTGTGTATAATATTTATACGCAGATTTAATTAAAATTTAGTCTTCATATATTGACATGTAACGTTCTTAAAAAAATTCAATTCAATTTTTTTTTCTTATTGATACAAGAGCTTTTATTCTAAACTCATTGTCACTAGTAATCACACGCGACGTATCTTGTCTTAAATTACTATATAGAACTTAATAACAACAAAGAATAGCCTAGCGCCACCTAGCAGGGAGTTATAGCAAAATGTCTAACATAAAAATCATGCTTCTAAAAATGAACAAAGTTTTTGTTTTAGCAATTTACAAAATAAAAATTTAATCTATCAAGAACTTTTAACTTCCCGAATTCAAATAACTAACAGTATCGCCTGTCTTTAAAAACAATTACGCAAGGCATTATAAAAGTTGTAGAATATATATTACGATATAAATAAATAAAATTGAAGTGTTTGCTTGAAATATGAAAGTAAGAGCTTTTTACTAAATGGATATAAAAAGTATATATAGTATAGACGAAAAAAATAATTTCAAAAAACGTTCTCTGTCATTCTGTTTGTTTCCGGCTAATCTCCGAAACGGTTAGACCAATTTTGACACAACTTTCAATGGTAAATAGTTGACGTTATAAGGAGTAACTTAGATTACTATTATTTTAGAAATGAGATTATGGTTCCGAGTAAATATACTAAACATGCACTGAACTAAATTTTTTTGGAAATTCACACTGGCATAGTAACTGCTAGTTTATCAACATGTCTTTACCGCTTACCGTGATTTGTGGTTTAGCGGTTAGGGAGTTTTATTAAAACCACAGAAAACACGGGTTCGATTCCCCGTGGCGAGCGAATCGGTATTTACTTAGGAGTGCCTTATTGGCCACTATTATCTTATTTTTCGCTAAGCATTAATCGATAGGTTGACGGGTATGAATACAAAAACCAGTCCCTATATAAGGATCACATTGTTATTTTAAATTACTTATAGTTAGAATCAAATGTTTCCTTTTGACCACAATATCACCTGGTATTAGGTGACAAGGAGACTTAGACGGTAAGCCGTTACGCCTAATGGAACGAAACGCCGAAACGTACCTATAAGTGCTTGATGATACATTTTAAATAACTAATCAGGTGGCAATAAATGAAAGCCATCCCAAAACTATGTTTTCATCACGATGTCTTCCTTCACCGAAGGCTCCGGCTCATTCTACGCTTTTTACATTACCCATCATTGATACATTCGCTATTATTGCTTAACCCGTTTAAGAAAAAGTATAATGATATATCCATTCATTGAAACCATTGATATTAGAGTCATATTTGTCCTTTGTAATGCTTAATTTTTTGCCACTAGTAAGATGTGGTGATACTTATTAAGCCTAGGTTCGTTCCCCAGTCCGAACTGTTACTGGAGCCGTCGCAAAATTACACTTTGTTATAAACTGCGATGACCAGTTAAGCTAGCTACCTATAGTATCCATCTAATAGGAAAAGTGTATCGCACTTTGCCTTAATTTGTCAGACACTCATAAGGTCAAGCTGCCTTACTCCTTCACACGGTAACCACCCTTAAGACACAATCGATCCTCCGTCATACATAAGACGTGGTCAACGTAGTTCAATATTAGGTCGATAGGTTTTGAAGGTACAACCACGGTTAGTCCCAGGGAGTACAAGGCTATTTGCGAATTTAACTCCCGAAACATTTTGTCCCTTAGCCCATTGACAAATCTTAGGGATATGTTGTAAAATTAAATCTGTATATTTTAGAGAAGCGTCACTGTTTGTCCCTGGCTTCGTTCGAAGTTATATACTACTGTGGCTTCATTTATTTTGGTGCTTTAACATTGACAAGTCATCAAAGTCGAAGAATTTTTTTTTTCGGCATAATGTTAAATCTGTCATATCTTCTAAGATACTCATTACAATTATAGATCTTAAATGGTAATTTTAATCTTCATTAAATGGTCAATATTAATTTGTCACTAAAATATTTAATTACATAGAGATTAATATTGTAATTATCACAAAATCTTCGAAAATGTTTCATAATTTTTTTATGTCAAAGATATATTGATTATAGGGTGACTATAGGTGATAGATATATACAATCAAGGGCTTTTTTCTAGATCTTTCTAAAAGTTACAACGCCGTAGTAGTATATCATATTAATGTACCTAATAAGATTTAAACAGCGTAATCAATGTAAGTATCCGAAAAATATTTTATACTACTTGACTCAAATAGATCGATTTTGAGTTACATTTTACAAAAATGTAGTGCATGTGTGTCAAAAAACCTTGTCGATAAAATTATCTAAATTTGTTGCGTAATTTAACTAAAGGGTACACAGACAGACTCGAAAACCGACTTTGTTTCGTTCCATTTTTTTATGAATTACTCTGCAACGACTGAGATAGTATAACTTTGAACAGATATAATTTTTGTAACTGAAAGCTGTTTTCAGACGTTTTTGTAATCTAATAGAGTCATTGCCCGAAAAACAAAATCCTTAACTAGGCTAGAATCAAAATGCGCAGGCGCCGTAATGGCGGCAATAAAATATAAAAAAAAGAATGACGGATCGCGCGTCTGACCTGATGTTCACAATGAAGCTGAAATGAGCCCCAGACAGAAACGAAACCAGGTTGCCTGTGTTTATTCTATCAATGTAGAATTAAGGCTTTAGAAAATTCACACTATCTATTTTTTTTTTGTTCATTCGACTGTAATTTTGTTTATTCAACAACGTCCAAAGCGAAGGTGTAATAAAAATTAGGTCTTTCATAATGATGTGGGTATTATTAATTACCTATGCCGTCTAGAGATAAAAAACATTACGTATATACTTAGTTGAAATAGTTTACTTTTAATTTCTATACAATTATTAGGCGAAAATACGTGGACATAAATTAAGTTTATTTTTAAGAAATGCTCTATATAATAATAGACATCTGTCTATTCGTTAAATATCTTAAGACCTGAGTAATTAAGATAATTTAGCTCATATACTGAAAGTGTTTTAACCTCAATTCTTTTTATAAGAAATAAATAATGTCCATTATCGCTAGTTATTGCGTCATTGATTACTGGCTAAATGATTTAACGGAAGAGGATTAAAAAAAAAACAATTCCGAATTCAAAATCGCAACGGACGTTGTTGTTGAATGGAACAAATCGGATGAGATTAAAAACAAAAAAAGTTAAAACCGTCATTCGCGAATTGCATCGCGAACGGTTGTAGATGGCCGGCTAGACGAATGCCGTTGAACTCGCGTTTTCGGGGTTCGTCGCCCGAGCGTCGAACCTTCGGCAATTTCGTCCGAGATAACGTTCGATATCGATCTGCGATTTATTAGACACTGCGACGATTCGAGATTGATGCGTTTCCTTTGCGTCTCTCAACCTTAATGTCGAATTGCTTAGAATACAGGTTTTGGGACACTTTTATATGTATTGTATCGTAGAGTAATCAGTATTTTGTTCTAATTTTAAGTTCGCTTTGTTTATTTTGAATATAACTTTGGGCTAGTTAATAGAACAATGTTTTTGAAGGCCACCTCTGTTATTTTTATTTTTATGAAAATAGGTGTTGGTGTATTCAGATAAACTTGGCATTAAAGCAGCGTCTTTTGCATCACATCAACTTCTGTATCGGTAATGTAGATCAGATATATCTCTAGGGAACAGTATATTTTTTTCCGGATGAAATCTACCCTATACCTTATTCGGTACACCTGACAAAATGTATACAAAATTTCATAATGGTTGAGCAGTCAAGATGTGAAAGCGTTCTAAAACAAATCACGTTTGCATTTATAATAATAGTATTTTTTTGGATTCCATTGCTCTTTTGGTATTTTTTTATGCCCGATGAAGCGGGCGGGATACATCTGGTTACATACATAAATATTTTTAAATTTATTACATTCATAACCATATTTGATCTATTAAGGAAACTAACAATGAAAATACAAATTATGGAGTGTAGAGGTAAGTAGAACGGTCTCATATGGAGAACATATAGAGAAAGTGTTCAATTCTAATATGAGCACTACATAACAGTTTCAAAATTCTCCAAAATGGCGCTAGCATAGGCAAAGGCTATGGTTACTACGAAGTAATTTTGTAAATATAAGTTAAAGTAACCGCTGTGAGAAAACTTGGACGTTTAGTGATTTTAGAGTGTGTATTGTTATAAAACTTTTTAAAATAATTCAACAATACAGACTCCTGTTGCTACTTTAGCGCCACCATAATTTAGCACATTTTGACGGACATACTTTCATACACATAGATGGTTCTCCTTACGTCTACACTCCATAGTTCAGAAGGTTGAAATATCGTTAGGCGGTATTTTCATGACTTCGACATTTTATCGATATTTGTCTTTAACTCGTATCCCTAGATGTGACATTATTTTTCCTCAACTTGAAACTTTCAGGTACTTGTATGCCATACTATATCTATGTTCTGGTTGAATAAAAAGGTCAACGCAGTTCACGCTATTAGGCTCATAGTTCGACGTACCGCTCGACAAAATTCAGGCTTAACAGGTGTTTTATTGATCAATTTGTATTATTATTACCATATTTAAAAATAAATATGATTCGAATTCGGAAATCGGACGGTTCGGTGACGATTCATTTAGAAATTGGAAAGACATACTTACTAGTTTTTCCTGCTACTACATTCCTGTAAAATGATTTAATTGTTTCATGAAAACTAACTTTTATATCTGGATTAATTTTGAATTGTCTTTTTTTTATTACATTTTAAATTACATCTGTCCAATTTCATTCCGAATGTCATGTCCGAAAATTTTTCTATCTGCCAGTAAAACTCTCATGTAATTCGGTTCAGCCATTTAAGAGATTAGCTCTAATAAACAGAAGACATTTTACTCATATGTATAAAGTCTGTAATCTTATAGTTTATTTCGAAGTTCATGTGAATCTTCTCAGGGCCAAAATTAGATAGGGTTATTGTAATGTAATATATGTATAAAATAGTTAATTTATTACGGTCCGTTTCAAACAAAAGGCCTTGGGAATTTTCATGGGAAATAATTAATCCAAATTTAAAAGCCGACGATCATAATTCAACGGTGACATAATGTCACCCCGCTCGCCGTATAAGGGTCACGATAGTTCACGCACTTTGGTTCATAGTTCGACGGACGCCCGGATCGACGTCGTTCCAAATTTGAATTTCATAAATGTTCCGTTCGCGAATGTGGTATTTGAATTTCGAATCGCTTCCTATTGATTTAAACACTTATTCGTTTTGAGGTTTCTATCGTTTTGTTATCGGCCCGTTACTTATTTTAGTTATATATTAAAAAAACACGATCAATTAAATTGCAGTTAAGGCCAAGTAAATTTATGATTTATTTAGTTATCTCTATATTTGACATCACTTTCTTGTATGCTTGTAAAAAATATTTATCATTTTATATTTATTTTATATGCTATCATTTTAATTCAAGTTTTTTTGTACTTTTCCTTTTTTTTTCATAAACAATCTTCGTTTTTCCGTTAACTCCAGTGTTTTTATTAAATTACAAATATGTAATTTTTTTATTTTTAATAATATAAATACATAGTGTAAACTTTATCCATGTAAAAACACGTTGCTATAACACTGGTCGAGTATATTTTTAACCTTTTTTGGTTGTTGTCTCTGGTCTTTCCATATCTATGAATAACTATAATAAGCCTAAATACCAGACATGAAATGAGGCCGTATGATTAATTATAGCATATTTAAACCAATAAAATATAACTAAAATGCTATTTTATCGATTAAATCGCATATAAATGATGAAAACATGCATAATCAAATGATGTACGTAACAGACATTACTCATGTCAGCGTGTTTTGTTTCACCTTCGTTGGATTTGTGTTGCAGTTGAAGTTTTAGTTTAGGTGATTTGTTTCTCGACCTTATTCTCTACTTTGACGCTACTTATTGTGCAGTAACGATGGCTTGGTCGATAGCGTGTTCGGAAACCACGTCGATGGATGTCACTTCGCATCTTTATGACCCAGCCGTAGATTTGGTTGAAGAAAAAAATCGTGATGAAACCATAACACGGTGGGAGGACTTTCTCCAAATCCGCCAGACTACCTTCCACCCACAAGTTGAAAATCTATCGCCAAGCACCTGTTGGTATGTTCCAGCAGCTGCACTTGAGAGCCAGTCCCTCTCTAGGTTTAGGGTGTTTATCATCTTATACCACGTCATCATTTAACATCATGTGAGATTGTCACTAAACGCTAAACACTAGAAAGTACACAAACAGTACTTTTAAAACTTAACAATACAATACAATATTAATATATGAATCTTTCAATAACAGAAATATACATATATAACACATTAGAAACAAAGAAACACTATTTGTTTTGTGATACAACCTCACACAAAACTTACAATTATGAATACTCATTATCCAAAAATGAGTCATGTATTGAGATCTACCATATGATCTTTCGGTTCAATAATTGTGACTTACCCTCACTGTACAATGAGACCTGTCAATATAAAACCATGTAATGACAATTGTCACCAATTCCCAGTACTCTGATAGCTCTCTCGGTTTCTCAAAGACCACTTTAAGAATCGTTGCTTCTGTTACTATGTAGCTGTGCGTGCCTCGTTGTTTATTTAATTTAACATTACGACAATTTTATCCATTATCCCTCGAATAAGATTAAAAAGATTGTTCATGTATTTATTGTTTCATATATAAATACACATTTTTTTTTATAATTTGTAGATTATAGAGTTTGAACACAATCTCACCAGATGTTAAATGACTATGGGATCCAATATGGTAAACAAGATAAGCCTAGAGGGATTGCCTCTCAAGTGTAGCCGCCAGAACACAACTATATGTGCTTAGCGATGGACTTTCAATTTGAAGCTGTTAGATAGACAGACGAGCTTAGAAAAACTCCTATTATATGCACATATTTAATTATTCCCCAAACCTTCAAATTACCTCAAGCACAATCTAACATAGGCCATCTTTGCCCTATTTACAATTAATACTCATCCCTATATAAAGTTGATTTATTTATTTGTCATTCTTTGGTTTCAATTAGTATTACGTTGTATTGAAATATTTGGTTTTTGTTCTCTTTTTCATTGTTTTTTATTTTAATTCGCAGCTTTAATATTATTTTAATACTTTCTTACTATTACCTCGTTTCGTGCACGCTTTTTAACAGTTATACTGTCAAACACAGTTTTTTGAACAATTTTGTACCAGTAATTCTGCATTCCATATATATATTACCTTTATAATGACTCCACACTCATTTTCCTATGCTTGCTTCACCTTTTCATACTTACTTATTCTCTGATTATTTTTTATTTTAGTTGGATATATCACAAGTTATGAGATTGTTTCAAATGTACATAATATAAGTAACAGGCGATCTTGATACGCTAGTAAAACATGTTTTTATTGGTTTGTCTTATTACCAAGCCAAAATTAATAATCCACGTAACCACAAGTAAATTTCGGAAGCTACACGTAAACGCCAGCTTATATTTTGAGTTTAAAATGTACAACTTCTAGCTAAGCTTGTCAAATTATATGTGTATTAAAGGCAAGCCATTAACTGCAGTTTTGTATACCGCTTAAGTTTTTTCACAAAATGCCCGATAAAGTGATAATGAACGCGACATGTATTTTCGAAGCGTCACACAATATCGTCCATTTTAGTACACAATTGTGCAATAATACTAATGCAATCGAGTTTAATGAACTTTACGGTGTCGTTTGCGAAAACGCTTACGCGTTTATATCGTACTGAGTGATCGAACAATTTCTTTGGAATGATGTACTACATTCTATATATAGATAAATAAAAACCAAACTGCCGTATGTATGTAAGCGCATCACTTCAGTACGGCTGTATCTATTTGTCTAATTCTTTTTTTGTCGTGTTTGTAATTGACAGGACAAGGTTTTTTTATGAATGAAAATGTTTGAAAAATCTTAGGGATATGTAATTTCTTTTTTTGTCAAAAACGTCTCCATACAAAAAGTGAGTACATAACTGAGACAGAAGTGTTAATACGGAGATCGAATGAAAAAAATCAATAAATACTTTATTTCATTCAGGCCCTTAGAAGGCGCTTATGAACGTCAAAACTACCACCGGTTCGGACAAACGACCCAGTCATCGAGAAGAACCGGCAAGAGTCTCGTTCGGGTTTATCTTTTTAACGTATATATTTTAAATAACACGTTGCAGTCGTTTGTAGTGGATGCACAGAGAGGAGTCAATTCCAGACAACACCATCGTTCATATATTCTCCAAAAAATATATCAAAAGAATTGACAGAACCTTCAATTACCCTAGTCGCCATTTTATTCAACTACACAGTTGTACTGTGAAGGGAAGATTTGTTCGTATTCTTTTCGTTAGTAAGCCCGTGCGAAGTCGGGACGTGTAGCTACTTTATTATAGATCATATTACACTGGACAAGAGTACGTTTTGGACACTTGACCATATTAAGTGGTAGTTATGTGATATTAACGAACATATCGATATAATTATGTAAAAGTTATACTTTTCAATTGAAAGTACCAGTAGTCAGCATTTTTTTTTAGAAGTTAATCTGATCCGATTATGGTAGTTGCTACTAGGCTCAGCCCCCGACTCTGTACAGATTTATTATAATATAAAATTTAATAAAAAGAAAACGTCATGGAATGCAAGAAGTTATTAGCTTTAGGACTTAGAGTTGGCAACGTGCGTGTGATACCTCTGATGTTGCAAGCGTCTGTACCTTACAGTGACCGTTTACAATCAGGCGGCTCTCTCACCTGTTTGCTACCATCGTGATATACAAAAAAAATTACAAAACTGAATGAGTCGTCTGAGATATTCAATTACATATGTAAACTCATAAACAATACTATTTCACAATATTTATCTATTGCACTTATAAAATTGAAATAGCGCTTCAAACCGCGTACTAATTTACACGGTTTTCGTAAACATCGAACCCGTGACCTCTATCATTTCAACCAGACATACTGACCGCTAGACCACGGCCAACCTAGCTTCACTGTATCTACATATCTAGTGGTATAGATAACATTTTAATAATAGCACGTGGTCTAAAATCGATAGGTCGTTAGCCCATAAGAGGGAGCGAGAGGGAAGACAGATACGTCACTTCCGCTGTCTCTCTCGCACGCAAGGTCGGCGGCTTCTTCCTTAGGTTATTTACTTATTATATTTTTCTCCAATATTCGAGGGTTAAAGTGTTTTTTTTGTCATATACACGGGTTTTATGGATATTCATTCCTATTTGCAGGAATCATGAGCTTTTGTTGTGGGAAACGGTTTGAAAAAAGAAAGGATTACTATTGTATTATTATTTTCCTCATTGAACTGTATTTACTATTTGGTATAAGGAAAAATGTTAGTGAAATTATTTGCTTATTTTTTTTTTTTTTTTTAATTTAAAAACACTTTAATTTAATGTTTAAGGATAAAGAAGAAATGTATAGATTGAAACAATAACCTTTATAAGAAATAAATAAATACATATTGCGAACTTCACATGTGGTTGACGACCCGTTTTCCGGGGTCAACGACCCGTTAACATTTGTTATTATAACAATGTTACACGGATTACTTGTTACTTCAATATTCTATAAATTTCCTTTCGTATCTAATTACTTTTCTTTATTTTTATGTAACAAAAAATAATATTTAAAAAGAAACGAGATACGTACGAAGGTTTTATGTAATTAAAAATAAAGACGTTCGAATTTTAAATTCTTAGATACGAAAAAAAAAAATTCGCCAACCACGAAAAGCGGTAGTGTAATATCGCCGAGCGATTCCACATTCAAACTAGAGTTCAACAGCATTTCACCGAAATCTACTTTGTTTGGGTCCCCGGGTCAATGAACCGCGGTGACGCCGGTGCGTCTGTGTGCGCGCGCCGATCCGTCCGTACACACCGACGTACGCACACAAGCACAGCCCGCCTTAGGTTCAGAGCGGCTCTGACGGGCAATTTTGTCTCTTAATAACAAAGTAATTGTACACATTTTCCAACTTTTTATTTATAATTTCGAAGGTATATCACTAACGTGTGTTGTACGCGAAGGAATTTTCCCTTAAAGTAGATTTTCGAAGGATTTTTCTCCCGTACGAAGCGACGGGGCGACTGAACTATCACTATGAACTAAGTTGATTATTCGGTTCGAATGAAAAAAAATATGTAATTTTTTCGTGAGCCTGACCGAAGATTCGTCAATGCGTCAGTCACGTTCGGGCCGCTCTGGCGTCAACATCTTCCGACTTGCCAGTTGCCTTCGCGAAGCCGAGTTATGCACAACCTATAGTACAAAATACAACGTACAAATTTTTTGTTTCCTATTCCAGCAAGTGAGGTGATCGCATCTTGTTTTATCCAAGTGACAGTGCCTATTAGTGCAACAGTGACCGATATAATATTTGGAAATGGAACGTGGTGGCGTCTAGCAACTTCTAAATTTAAAATTTAAATCTCGCGTTCGTAGTAAATTCGAACGACACGGGATTTTAGATAATTGAGCATTTAAGTGTTCGGTTAACTAAAATCGTTCGAATTCCAAAAATAAATAAATCATTGGCTTGAAATAAAATTAATAAAAAAAAAAAAGAAATCTTTAAATTCAATACATTCTTCTTTCTGTCTTGGTTTTTTGTTTACAGATTTTTGTGTTTGCCAAATTTTTGATAAGCAAATAAAATAAATAGTGTACCGGGAACAAGTGAAATAATTTTACAATAAATTTTTAAAATAAAACAGTGCCTTATGTAATATTTTTTAAAAAGAAAGGAAATATAAAAACAAAATCACGGAGACAAAATGCCAAAAAACTTGTTACTCTTCAAAAAGATAATACCGGAAATAAATTTCGCAAAAAGAAATCTCACATCGCCCTTGGGCCGGAATATTTTTATCAGTTAAAAAAAACAACTGGTGCTCGATAAATAAAATTAAAAAAGAAAATTAAACGTCAACATAGTTGAAGAAACAGTCTAGGAAGTGCCATAAAGTTTTCTCCAAGAAAAAATCTTATGGTGATACATAGAAGCAAAACAGTTGCCTTAACGACATAGTCGACTTTTCAATCAAACAAAACAAAAACAAACGCAAAAAATAATAATTTCGGGAAATAATTTAAAAAAAAAGGAACACCATATATAGTGATACTAGTGCGTAGCCGAAATGCGAATTCGATTCGCGAAACTGAATCATTGGTCGAAAGTAACCTAATTTAAAAAACAAAAAACAATACAGACATAAAAATAAAAAAGTAATAATTCCATTTTTGAAAAATCGATAACGATCGAATGATGAACAACAATCAATTCCACGAGTTGTTCGGGTCACAATGGCCGCCCGATCAACATGGCGGCCATTCATCGGCGACGACGATGCTGCACCAGCACACCCAACTGCAACAGGGGATGCTGAAGAGGGAGCCCCACACTGAAGTGGGTGTGGGTATGCACGGTCAGATGGGTATGGACATCACTTCCGGTTCCGTCGCGGACAGTACCTCCCCTCCACCAGGGAGCAGTGAGGGAATGTTTGGATCGTCGATATCCGGAATGTTTATGGATAAGAAATCGGCGAATTCCATTCGAGGTATTTATTATAACCATGTACTAATTTTACCCGCGGCTTCGTTCACGTGATTGTAATCATAGCCAATATCACAAATACAAAAGTCTGTTTTTCTTTCTTTGTAGCGCTTTCACGCCTTAACTAATTAATCGATTGTTATGAAAATTAACCCAGAAAAAGTACTGTTCTCGAGTGACATGCCAAATTCAAATCGATATATAAATTCGATTCGATTCCCCGGGAACATAACTGTCTTTTTCTATACTCCTGACGATATGTATGCAAAAACTTGATAATAATTGAAGTAGTTAAAGCGTGAAGGTGTAACAAGCAAACACATGTTCGCTTTTATAATGAATTAATATATATAGGGTGTTTCCTTCATCTATATTATAGATGCAGAGGGAAGACCAGAACCCTGAATGGCCGTTCTAATTATTTTTGAAAAGGTTCCAACTACCACATACCAAATATATGGTTAATTGTTCAGTAACTAAGTGAAGTTGTAGGGATGTGTACCATACACATGGGTAAGCCCATAGCGATTCATTTGCTTAGTCGCGTTTACTACGACTCGATCTCAGATCTCTTGGTGGTCACAGTTCTTCTTCAGATATACTATGCTTACTACCAATCATTTTGCTATAATATAAAAGAAGCACACACGATATAGGTATAAGAAATGGAGTTGAAACAAAAAAAAAATGGACACGTCGTTTCTGGGAAATGAATCCTTGAGGGGATGAAAAAGGGGGATGAGATTAATGCTTATTGCATTGATTTCATTAAGGCGACACCGGTGTCACAAACTGGTCAGGGACTAATTTTATTACGTGTGGTATTATACACTTATTTATAGCTAGCTTTATCTCGCGGTGTCGCTCGTGTTGATGTAGATTTCGTATGGCTTTCTGTAAATTATATTATTATATCAATTATATATATTTTAGTTCATACATTACAAACAAAAAAACACTACTATTTTTTTCTCTTTACAGTAGTAGTATATATATTATAATCATGCAATATTTCGAACGGTGTAGGCAGTGAATGTAATAGACATTAGTACAAGAAGGATTCATCACGCCGTGCCCCGGTTAGTTTCATTGGTTCTACGCTCCAAGGAATGAAGTGTCACCTCTGCGATTTCATAATAATCTTATTACATTGATGTAAAACATACACGAAGCGACGCATGAGGAAACATCCAGTACTCAATTGACAATTAAAGATACGTTATGTAAACAAAAGCATGACTTATTTGTTTTAATTTACGATATGGTATAGGGTTGTCAGAATTATGAAATTATTTATTTTTTATTTTTAATGTACCTATTGAATAATTATTCAAATGCTCGTGTATCTACACACTGTAGGAATGACATTAGTTATTGCTTATAAAACTAATGTTGACTCGGGATATAACTTCAACGTCACATGAAAAAATAACTTCGACCTCAAAAATTGGATTAAACTCGATATCGATTCAGATAGACTTAGGTTCGAATCCTTGCGACTGACTCCCAGTTTTCGATGAAGAAAAACATCGTGATGAAACAATATCACGATGATATGGTGTCTTCTAAGTCCGCTTGGCCAGCAACCACCCTCAAGTTGAAAATCTGTCGTCAAACACCTGTCGGTGGGTTCCAGCAACTGAATTTGAGAGCAAGTCCTATCAAGGTTTAGCGAGCTTACCATCTTAGACCATATCGTCAAGGGATAGGTTAGCTTAGTTTAAAAAAAAAAAAAAGCTTAGCTAGTTAGACTCGGAATATTCGGCGACGGCCCAAGCCGAGGCGTGCCGTGCGCCTTTGTGCTAGTCGTTTATATAAAATCGAGTGAGTGCTTTAATCGCTCCCCTTAGTAGTCCAGTGGAGTAGTAGAGGCCTTGCCAGGCCAACAGTGTAGTCAGTTCGAAAGAAAAAAAAAGAATAATGCATTAAAAAAAGCTTTCGTTGAATATTTTTTTAGTATTGCCAGTATAAGTATTTACCAGAATGAAATTGATAGTATATAACCAAGCATCTGTCTCATCATTTAAGATTTACCCAATTTCTATGCTTCGACTGTTTTCGATCTTCAATTGTCTGAACATGTTGAGAGTGGCTTAGGACTACCATAAAGGAGTTTTTGTTTAGAACTATAACTCGAAGAAACAGATATACTCACTTCATATTAAATAGTTCTTGAAGGCGATAATTAAGTGCAAATCTCTGCAATACGACCACAGTGCTAAGACAAGTCACGATACTGAACAAAAAGGATTAAAGAAAATCGTTTGAAAAACAGAGGAAGCACTTAACTAATTTGCCTTTACCTATTTATTTATATATGAAGATATTTCATAATCTCACAACCCTAGCTAGTGTCAGCAACACGAACGTCCTGAAGTGATTTAGTGTAATCGAGGATTCATTGTGAGAATTTACAGATAAATGAAGAGTAACTAAAACGTTCAAAATGAAATTTAAAAAATGCATATTTTTATTTTGATTCAAATATCTTAGTAGCTTTAGAATCCTTGAAGTAAAATATGTCCCAATTAGAACTCCAATAATTTCATAATCTTTGATAAAGGATTTGTATACCAGCGTTCTAATAAAATGAGTGATTTAAAAATAGAATATTTCATACAGTTCACCATTTGTGAAATCTGCTTAATTTGATACTTGTACATATACAAAACTGCTCTTTCAAGCTTGAATTGAACCACCACGCCACAGCTATTTAAACCTTATCGTAATAAAATTCTAAGTTGTTATTAAAACTCCTTATTAGCTCTGAGTTATATATATATTTATTCTAATATTTTATAATTCTCGACAACCCTAATATACAAGAAAAAAATTATTTACGTTCCAAAGTTCTTGAGTATTTACTGTATTTAAATTGTTGATAAGTACCTATTGGTTTTTTTTTATCAATTCGTTCAATCTTCGTATATAGAAAAATTAATGTGTGTTCCTGTCCTTTGCGTAAATGCATTTTTTATACAATAGGGCTGTAGAAACTAAGCGTCATAACCACATCCTTTTCGTTAAATCGTAACATATAAAAACTGAATAATATAATATTTATTTACTCGATCAAAATATGTTAAAAAAAAACAAATATTAATGGTTGTTATTGCGTGAACAGAAACACTAATCATAGAACGTGACGTCACACCTTCCAAAACATTGATCTGATGTTAATACTTTGTCATATTAATAACGAAGAAAAATTATATTTTTACTATGTTGTGACGTCAATCCGACGCTATGACAGGCATGAGACAATATATTTTAAGAATATTTTTGTGTGGATATGCCTACCCATTACATATTTATATTGTAATTTAAGGCGGATGGTTGTTAGTAATATATAAAATAGAAATTGATTATATATATAATGTATATATGTGTGCTATCAATGAGGGGTTAAGGAGTAACTTATAAAATTTCGGTTATTAGAAAATTAAAACATATTTGGCGGGTCGATCAAAGCACCTCGTATATTAGATTGTTTAAATGACACGCCATATATAAAATTTCTCATAATTATAGATATATATATATATATATATGTATTTTGGAATTCATTGGTAATTATCTCGAACGTTCCCAATTGCATTTAAATGTTTGTGCCCCAAATATATAATAATTTTCCACAATTAACCTATAGGTATTTTTCTTTGTTAAGAATTAGTGTTAATTGCACAAAAATTTGGGTTAAGACAACATTTGTCAGGGCTATGTGCGGCGGTAAATCGCTGATATTATTATATCGCCACTTCTGTAGGGCTTGTATGAAATGATTCCAACTAATTATTTTTATAACGAAAGCATTTCAAATAGTATTTCATATTAATAAAACTGAAATACGATAAATCCTCTTTACATATACGCAAGATTTATCTGTCTGTCTATCCCTTTGTATAGTTGTAATTCTTTTACTACGTTGATTTGCATTATTCCTTTTTAAACTACATATATGTAGTTTGTGTTGTCAGGTTTTTTGTTACATTAGGTAGGTATATAGAACAAATTACAAGGTTAGAAGTAGATTTAATTGACATAATGTCTATCAATTCATTGTACTTACAGCATTACCCCAGTATATCAACAGTTCTTAGAATAGATTGCAGTCATAAAAAATTAGCAATTCTATATATTTTTTTATACTAAAATTACGTAATAAATCAAATTAAAAACATTCAACAATAACTTTGCAGTTCACTCGAGCAGAGCCACGTGGATAGCTAATACTTTATACATAAAACACTATAATTCGAAGTAAAAAAAAAATTAATTCGAATCCGCTGATCACAGATGTAGAACATTAAAAGTTGCTGCAACTTTTCTTTTTATTTTTAGCCGTTGATCTACAAAAGTTTCCGATAAAAACAACGTGTCATCGAAAATAGAATTAAAACTTACAAATTCATTGTAAATTTACACAATACAATATACAATGGGGACAAATTTTAACATACATTATTCTGTGATTCATCAATTTTATTAAAACTAAATTAAATTAAAACCTAATATATATTATATTTGCTATCTCGACACTTGAGATGTCGAAAGACGAGACTAATGATATTTAATTATATCGAACGGTGACGTAATAGTGACATGAACCGATTAAGGGACTCCACGTGCCGTTGTGGGTGAATGCACTTGATACATTTTACATCATGAGTCAGAGTTTTGGGTTCGCTTCGGACACGTTTGTTATGACAGATGCTTTGTTTTTTTTTTTTTATTAAACGTAGGCATTGACTTTGTGACTTTTTATCCGGTACATACTCATTGGATCAGATTTATTTGAATGTTTTTAAAAGTAATAATTGTAGCTGACGTATTTAGAGACTATTTTAATTGATTATTGCAATCCATAACTGGCTGGCTTTATTCAAGGCTTGATGACTTGTTGTAACACACCAATAGTAACACAATTTAACATCATGTGTTCTGACAATACATTGTCAGAGGTACAAAAAAGAACATTGAGTACCTTCTATTTTGTAAAAAATGTACTGTTCCCAAGGGATAGACAAAATGTAAAGTAACGCGAGAGCTGTCGCTAGTAAAAATCACTATAACAATAAACTACTTGCGCCACAATCTAAATCAGTGGTAGCAAGCCCCGAGCAATTGTGCCGACGGTTGATCTTTACCGCGCCCGCTGCAAGATTTCCAAAATACCAATTTAAAAAAACCATTTTTATTTTCTTAAACAAATGAAAATGATTTTACAGTAAGTCATAATAATTTTAGTTTAATTCGTTTTTTAGTGATTCGAGATTTTAATTTATTCTCCTACTGCCCACTTAACAAAAAAAAAACAAACATGCGCCCACGGCACTGTAAAAATGTTTCATTACTCACCTACTTTGAAAAAGGTTGGCCACCACTGTTCTAAAGCTTACAAATTCAGTATCATCTATAACTATAAGCCGTGAAAAACCGTCACTGAATAAAACGTTCAGGTGTGCCAACTGTTAAGGTGTCTAATCAACCACTTTTGAAATTTACTGATTTATATTAAGGTGATGATGACTCAATGGTGAGCGTGTTCAGACACAGCGTCGATTGAAGTAAGTTCTAATCTTTCAATGAACCGAAGCTTTCGGTGAAGGAAAATATAGTAACGAGACCGTGGCACACACATCTCATGTTGAACATCAGCTGTCTCCGAGCACCGATAGATGTATTCCACCATCTACATTTCACAGCTAGTCACCTTTTAGGTTTACCGTATTTGCCGTCTTAAACCACATTGTCTTATAAAATTTCATGAAATTGTTTTGGTCGATCGTTAAAACCTGCAAAGTATTAAAAAAATGTAATTAAAAAAACCACCGTAAATTTTTTTAATAAAGACGTCCTTGAACATAATTAGGTACCTATACTAAATCTACCGATATTTTTGACGTATGTTTAATATCCAAGGTCCAATGTTAAAAAAAAATGAAATCGGCGCCCCTTGAAAATTTTCCAAATCGGTATAGAAATCACGTAGTTCTGACGTAATACACATTTTAAAAAGTACAGTCGAATTGTGAACCCCTCTTCCTTTTTGTAGTCGGTTAAAATTTAGACAGATAAGCGCCTTTTGCGCAAACCAGAAGTGAATCGATCCAGACGTTCCCGACTAAGTTAGAGCAAGAGGTCAACGTAGCTATAAATTAGCCTCGAACGGCCTTGAACCCAGCGATGTGAGCAATTCACGTATTCGCCCATAATGTCGGGAATGACGAGGCCAAGTAATGTTGTAACGATTCCAGTATTTTATTTCTCATCTATGATATACGTTAATTTTTGCGAGCTTTTCAACGTCATGAAAGCAGAAAAAACATTTTTTTTTAGTATACTAACGTTCCGCCCCGGTTTCGCACGGGTAAACTTTATACTATAACTTTATTATAGAATATAGAATAACACAATATTATGACTAAAATATAAAAGACACTATATGACAGACTAAGTTCGCGCCAAAAACTTTTGTCTGGGCCTACTTTATATGGATTTTTTTTTGTTTGTTACCATTTTACACAAAAACTGTTAAACGGATTTTAATGAAACTTCACAATAATATAACCTATATGTCAGAATAACACATAGAGTATAATTTATAAAGGTATTATTTAAATTGGTCAAAATAAAATGATAAGTGTTAAGTGAGTTGGATAAATCCTGTTATCCGAGGGTTATCTCAGCGTGCGTTGTATAAACCGTTAGTTACACGAAGATAATGTATAGCTAATCTATACATTTGCTAACCATACTTTGTAATAAATTATGCTATGCCATTTTGATATACTATAATAATATTGCATAAAATTAAAGTATACAAAAATACTTTATTTGAGATATTTAAAAAATATTTCTTATTTACCCTCTATGCTCCCGACATCCGTTTTCACTGTTTTCCGACATATTATAATGTAATATTGCAAGAGTAGTTATGCAAGTTTCAAATGACAACAAAATCGTTGGCGTATTCGAAAAGTACAGAAAAATGCTTACAGGGACATAAAAACGTGCATGTCAAAAAGAATTTATTTTTTCTTGTTCAAAGGATTGGATACTTTATTTCAAAATGAAAGTAATTTCGCAAACGCGATGCGCGATAATAGCGTAGTTGATAGCGTCTCCAAGCACTACGTCGACCGACGTAGGTTCGAATCCTTCGGTGAAGGAAAACATCGTGATGAAACTATATGTATCTAACTGTAATCTATAGAAGAATAGGCAGTAATGTAAAAATTAGATAAAAAACTATATGACATAGTTCCGGTCTAGGTAGACGTAGATCACATGAACTAATTTACGGAAACTCGTTAGTAAAGATATATAAGCGTTAAAATGTCTTGTTTATGAGATACTAGCTTATGCCGACGGCTTCGTTCGCGCTAATGTAATTATAATCTATCCCTCGAGAACAGTACAATTTTACGGGATAAAAAGTAACAGTATATCAAATTAGCTAGGAAGTAACCGTGTTTTGAAATAGAGGTCTCATTTCTGTATCACACAGATGACCTTGACATATAAAATAACCCAATTGGTTAATGGAATGTCGGTTACCCTCAAAAATTCAAAATTCGAACGGTCTCTAGGTCAACAACCAGTGACGTCACCGTGGCGTTGTATGCAACGGATCGTGACCATAAAGGAGATCATCATTATTATTATTATTTAAAATTCGAACCGTTGAACAGCTAACATCGCTTTCGAGGTCACTGACCCGTGACACCGCGGTGACGTCACGCGTCACGCTGTCACTTTTATTTTAGGGCGCGTTCTAAAAACGAATGCGTTTTATTAAACGTTGTTTAGTTTGTTGTTTTTTTTTTTGTTTAATGGACAGTGTTAATTGGTTATTTTTAACACAAATGTGAGACAGCTTTATGTAGTTAATGTTGTTTCTTTCTATTCTATTGTTAGTTAAAGTAGTAAATGAGGATAATTATATACTGGTGCTTAATTTCGTTTAGTTAACACATTGTATGTACTCAAATTCACTTGGTTTTATTTACATTTTAAGTAAGCCATATTCTTGATAACACGAAGTTTTATTGGTTTATTTTACTGACGGCTAATAAATTGACGTAAGTCACGTGATATTAAGGTTTAAAGGTTTTTAGCTTTATGATTTAATTTTGAATTTAATCGATTTGAAAGGCAATTAATAACGACAAAAGATCTACATAATTAGTACACTGTAATACTAAATTATGAATCTTTTTTTTTCTATCAAATCATCTGTTGTCTTTTGTTGTATTTTTATTTGTACACATAAAGGCTCTTACACAAGATTTATGAGGTGACGGAGATGTTTTTTCTCAACATTTGTAACTAATAGTTTTATAGGACGGTTGTCTCATAATATACTAGCTGCTCGCCCCGTCTTCGCACGGGTGTACTAACAAACAAAATAACACTTAATCGTTCATACATTACGAGTATGAAATCAAATGAAATGGCAACTAAACGTCAATAATATCAATATTTTTGAAGATTTCTCTACTGTCTTCTATTTCACTCACTAGATCACTTTTATATGGAGATTTTTAACCAAAATTTTCACATTCCCGTACGGCTTATCATCATTTTCTTTCATTGAAATCTTGTCCATGCAATTATAAACACAACGAAAAAAAGTATTAGACAAGTAGGTCAAGCCGTTCAAAAGTAATGCCTTAAGTACAATCGGTGATTGTTCACTTGAAACTTCTTTCTTATGTGTAGACTTTGAAATTCTGATTCGCAACTTTTTTGTGTTACATAAAGTGGTGGGGATAAACACTGTGTCGGGTAGTGTATTGAAAATACCGGTTCTCGTCCGATGAACGAAGTTAGCAATGTCGGGGCGCGGTCAGTACTTAGATAGATGACCGCCTGAGAACAAACACCACGTGACGTTGGCTTTTTATTTTGTTGTATTTTTTATAAAGAAGTTTTCACTTATTTCGTGTGGACATAAGCAAACACAGATATTTTTTTTAATTTATATGGATAAGGAAGGAAGGGTTATCATACGCAGAATACTTCTTCCTTCTTTAGTAACCGATCCTCGTTATTAAATTGTATTAATACTATTATAAAGTGGGTTGTTATTACAAAGTGTTCCAACAAAATGGCGGCTCCCTTATTAGAAGTTTCTAGAGAGGTTCTGTTACACTTCAGCTTTCATCTTCCATATTTTTAATACACTTGATACTTGAACAATAACCAAATTATATTACCCAGTAACGCACGTTCATCAAATAACGCACGTTTTAAATTTAATAATAAAAGCCACTATATGCTCCTATAACTTGAATTAAAAGAATGAAATAAGATATGATAGTATAAGGGTCAATAAACTTTCGATGTTACCTAATTGTGACGTCATGTACCTACATAACCTGGGTAATACGGTTACCTCGGTCGGTCGCGCGGCCCCGGGTATGCGAAACGCGATGCGCTCGGTTATGATTCGTTTGTTACCGATATTGGGTCATTGTCGTTGGGTAGAGTTTGGTAGTGCCAACTGTCACTCGCAAACATGTGTCATGTCCGTGCCTAATTTTAAATCTCGAACGGTGCTGTTATATCGTTATAAATTGTTTTATAAATTGCCAGTGTTATTTTTACATCTCGAATGGGAGTTATTAGTCCTTTTTTAATTTTAATAGTCGTTACGTAGCGATATTTGTAATCAAATCGTGTATTTTAATAGTGACCGGAAATTATTCGTAATTAATATATTATGTAATTATAGGAATAAAATGAATTAAAATGTGATCAATTAAAACGTATAACTGTATACTATGGTAATGTTAATGAATAAAAATATGTATATGTGTTGTTTTCATACATTTTTTTAATAAGACATTTACATTAAATATTGACATTAATATTATAATTAAGATAAGCTTTTCTATTGGCTTTGCTTACAATAATATAATTTGATCTATCAATCGGTATCAGATTTTTGTTTCCTCTGAGAACATGTATGCAAAATTTTATGTTGGTCCGAGTAGGTATGAAAGTATAACAAACGCACATTCACATGTATAATATTAGTTAGGGTCAGATGTTTCTACACTAGCATCCTAGGAAATATAAATTATATTATTAAATAAAACTTAACACCTGTTATCAACATTCGCATCAAGCCGCTCCCTGTTTTAATTCGTCTACAAAGAAACCGCATGGCAAAAGTTAATTACGATGCAGAATAAATAATTAAAATATATGTACATATACAGGAAACATAATGTCAATTTTATAGCCGAGATGGTGATTTCTTAAGTAAAGAGAGCGGACAAGGCCTTCGCTTTTACAAGCATAGAAGTCGCCGACGTCGCTCTAATACTGTATAATGTATTAATGTACTAGAAATGATATTTCGAATCTTAGTCCGATGAAACTGTAGAGGCCTTGCCAGGTCAACAGTGTAGTCAGTTCGAAGAAAAAACAAGACATATCGAATACAAAAAAATCTGTACCAGAAATAAAATCAACTTTAAAAATACCTACTATAAAAATTCACTAGAACGTCTTTGACCAGATTTAACCAGTCTTAGAATGTCATCAACCTAGCGATACATCAATCACTAATCATTTCCATTTCGATTTGGAATTCCCTGGCGTAGCTTTGAATTCAAGATCTAATCCTTATGAAATTAAAACGCGAATCCCTTGAAACTATCCACTTTCCGATGGACAAAGTTTTCTCAAAATCAATTTGTAAATGACGAAATTTTGAGGTAGCATATAACGAAAAAATATATACAACCTCCTCCATTTTGAAATCGGTTAAAAATATTTTTGAAGTAATGATGACTCAATAGCTCTATAACAGTAACACTATATAGTGACGTCATTATACTTGATTGTATGTACAGTATGATCTAAAAATTCTCTCGACTCTTACGTCTCGAGTCGTGTCAAACTAAAAAAGAGACACTGTGACTGACTTAGTCATAGTATGTCACAATAAAGTTATAGTAGATGTCCTATAGTAACTTTTATGATACGAAAACATCATGGCATAAATTAGGACATATTCTGTAAACAACATAAAACTTGGAATATTTTATATTTTCGAAACACAAACACTCATAATTGGAGTTAATTATCTCATATTGAATATGGTTTTGACGTTGAATTTAAAAAATTAATCTTAATTATAACATTTTATGTCAACGAACGACGCAGTTGTAATTTTACCGAAAGTTGGGAATCCTAAGTAGCATTTCAGTTTATATTTTTATTAAATAAACTTTTTAAATACAGTTTATGATTTAGAAACAGTAGCGAATTAATCACTTCGCAAATTACTTGATGAAGTGATAAGTTTCTCTTGAATTTGATGATGACATTTTGATATTATTTACTCTAGGTAAAAATGATTATTTTGTCCGCTTCACCCATTCACTATTTCTAAACACACACGGAAACGACTGAATAGAGCTACACAAACTTTAAACTCAAGAACATTCCATTTGTGAATTCATAATACGCTTAATTTTAAAATTAGAACATGGCATTTCACTATCGTTGTTAACTAATCGATTTGTAATAATATAACGGCTCTCGGATATTGTTTATCCGTATTTAAATACACACGATTCGATTAAATTTAGTTTTGGCAACGCCAGAGCTTTTGTATACGTTACAAGGTCGATGAACTTTATTATAATTATATTGTTTTGTCTAATACATTATATATATGTATAATACCCGTGTATAATAGATTCCCGCCCGCATTGTTGGGCATTAAAAATGGCAAACGACCAATTGAATAAAAAAAAGTACCTACCCTAGAACGATTTACGATTAGAAAGGGAATTGTATTACCATTATACATATATATGTATAATTACATGATCTTATTTTTTCTATAGTAGCTCGAGGGGGGATTCGGTTTTCGTGAAAATGGTCTCCTAAATGAAATGTAGACTACCTTTTATTATTTCATTGCAACTTTATCATCACTACCAAACTCCTAAAGAAATTTTACCAGTTTTAAATTATCTCTACTACTGATTAGCCCTCATGGGAATGCATAATGATATGTGAAAAACCGTATATATACTAGAAAAAGCTTCGCTTCACGCGTTTGACCCGAACAAACAATATACAGTTTTATTTATATGTATGTATATATATAATTTGGAAGCTCGACAGAAATTAGTTCGATGGAAGGCCAATTCTAAAACATCTTATGTCATTAATGCTTGGATTTATGATACAAAAATGCTTCTAGTTTCGGATGTTCTATTTGAAAAATATATAGAATCTATTTTTATTTTATGTGGAAACTCTTCAAACTATAAAAGTTTTAAAATATACTCCTTGGAGATCTATTCATATTCGAATTTCGAACGCAACCAGCGTAGCTTAGCAATATTTAAATTATTATAGTAAAAATTAATTGCTTCACGAAATTAAATTCTATTCCTTGCTCGTTAAGACTAACATAGTGTTTCTAGTATGGCGGAGTTGTTTGTTTCGTGATGTTGGTTCGGACAACGGCGGTCGTTGAACCGTGACGCGGGCCGTTAGATTAAAATTCAAATTTGGAACTAGAGTTGTGTTTAGGAGTTTTTTTTTTAAGTAACTGAAGTTCATCGGCCTATGACGTATTTAGTGGGTGTGTTTCAAATTTTAGTGAAGGTTTTTATGTGACCTTTTTGCAATGTCTTATACAAAGTAAGTTAAAAGAACATACTTAGAACCTCTTTCATATAGTAGCTAGAACATGTAAATATGAGACATGAAAACGAATACGTAAGGAACTGGAGATAACTTACAGTTTGTAGAAATTAAACGTTGCCATTATGATCTCCCCCATACGCGTCTCACTTTCCCTTTAAATTTGTAAATTGCTTTGATATTTACTGTACTCTCATTAGAAGTTTCTAGTTTTATCTGTACAAAATTATGATTTGAATTTAATGTCATGTATCGAAATATAATTATTTCGTAGAATTAATTGAGAGATGGAAAAATTAATTAAAAGATGACCATCGAGAATTGTTCAGAAGCACCAACCTAAAGGCAATAAAACAGCGATAAAGATAATAGAATTCAATTTTTTTATAATGGAACACAACGGTCGTCGTGTGCACGCAACCTCGCGTAACGGCCCCCGAGCGAACGGTATACACCGAAACATTCCAAATTCGAAAACCTCGCCCGTTCCGTGACGTCACACGGGCGTGATACAATTTCGAAGTTCGAATGTTTGAACGGTGCGTCGGGGTCGGTAACCTGTGACGTCACGATCAGCTGGCCGAGTGCAGCGGGGCAAGTCGGGTCTGTGTATTTCGCTACATCCGTCTCTTTCTAACATGCAATCGATTGTCACAGCGATGATCGGAATCCCCTTATCATGTGCAAGAATGTAAATAAAAAAATTATAGTGTCTGACGTAAGGTTTTATTTATGTATGCATTTTTAACATTCGAATGACATTTTTGTTTAACATTGTGATTATTATGAAACATGCTTAATGATGTATTGTTTGATACTAACCGTCGCTCGCGGATTCGTTCGCTTTACATTACAATATGAAGCTTTACGTCAATAATATATCGTCTAAGGCTATCTAGCTGTATAAAAACGGTCTCCATGGAAAAGACTTGAGTTTGGCAACTGTCATGGTGATTGGTCGAACGGTGTTGGATATTATCTCAGATATACTAACAAACATTTCTATATATATACATAACAACTATATACAATTGAATGGCTTATTTTTCTATGGCAACGAAGTAAGAAGCAGGTGCACTAACCACCTAACGTTAAGAGATCACATGAACATCAATCAGGATCTCGCAGTCTTGAGGTCAGCACACCTTGCGATTTTAATGAAATTTACAGCTTAGTGAGGTCATAAGCGAGTTTTTTAACACAATAAAGCGATTCGTTATCTCGACAGAAATAGTGTATACAAATAATTCATATATGTCAATGCTAATAACCGCTCGCGACTTCGTATGCATTTGAATCTTTATAAATGACAAGCTTATTCCTGCGGATTCGTCCTATATTTTGTAATATCGGTGGTGTTTTAAGTAATATATTATGTACAAGTGAAGCGGATGGGAAATAATACCACGGATCATGAGTTCTGAGATGCCACCAAAACTCCATGGAAAGTTCTAACAAGGGAACCACCATCTTGTTAGAACATTATAATTATCACAAGACACTTACCTGGCGAAATCTTGTTACTTGACGCTGGCTAGTGCACATACCGTGCCGGAGCCAAAAAATAAACAACAAGAAGAAGGAGAAACTTTGAAAAACAACAAATGATGTTTTGTAAAATCATAATTTTTATGTGAAATTGGAATTTTTAAATTATTTTTTCGAATGTTTTTTTTTACTAATCCATGAAATTTACAATGTACGACGTCGTGAAATAAAAAAAAAAATACAAATATTATCCCCGATTTTAATATCCGAGTCTTAAAAAATCAGCCGAGTGGTGGTTACCCTTATAGAGTATTGGAAAGAGACAACCGTCTCACCAACCTTGGAGTAGTGCCTGGCGATTAATGAAACCATTCGTCAACAATAGCCGTTGAAATTAATATTATTGTCCCGATAAACGTTTTAAGGTGTATTGTCTAATTGTTTCGCATAATGATCGAGGTATAGTATATTTCGCAAGTGACATTCGCTCTTGCGAACGTCAATAATTGGTTTCTGTTGCGCAAAACGGAACGTTTCGGCTATTGTCTCTTCGTTCCGTTACACGCAAGACGTGAATTATGAACGCAACAATATATTTTATTTTTATTGTTTGAAATTTAATTACGGAATAACTTAATTTTCTATAATATTAAAATGTAAATTACAAATAATTGATGGTTTTTTAACGAATAACAGTGAATTTTTGAGTCAAATTATTATATATTTAATATATACATTGGCATTAGTAGTAGTCATTGTTTATTGGTTGTACTTTATTGTACTGCTCATGGTTCATGGAGTAGCGTGTTCAGATCGCCGTACTTTCAAATACTAGTGAAGCCGGAGCTTGAGGTGAAGGAAGCCCTCGTGATGGAACAATAGCATGCTTGCATTCTTTAAGACCGCTAAAAAAAAATAAAGCCGTCACTTTATGCTACCACAGTTAATTTATTATAATGTTACTCTAACTAATACCTGCATTTCCATCTGCTTTATCTATTTCCTTAACAATATTTTTTAGGTACAGGTGAAACAACATAAAAAGAAAAAAAACTATTGAAATTAAACAACAACCTGGCTTACAAAATTCGCGTAAGCCTTTGGTAGTGCTTATAAAAATAGCACTTTCTTAAAACTTTAACAACTTTACGTGAAACAAATCTAAAATAAAATAGCCTAAGTTACTCCCTATAATTTCAGCTATCTGCCAGTGAAACTCCTGTCAAAATCGGTCCATCCATTTCGATGATTACCCACGAAGCAAAAAGACAGACAATTTTTTTTAAAATTTGTTCATGTTACAAGACGTGGCGTTTATACTTTCACATCCGTTCAGTAAAAAGCTATTATTTTGATATCACATACATACAATTCATTTTTATTATATGTATAGATGAAAATACAGTGACAATATGTTTGATGAAGACCAAACATCTCAGATGTGAAACCACAAATGTTCAATCGAAATCTCTCCAGTAAACATTCGCGTGATACGCGCACGACGACAGACTTCTATCATTCATATACATATATAGGTAGGAAAAATTGAGTCAAAGCTTACACGTGGTGAATAATCGATTAATTAATTAAGGAACCCATTATTACATCGATCGTTTTAAATGATTTTCATTCGATTATCATTATTTAATGTAACCAATCAATTAGATATCATTCGAGTTAATTTGTCGTGTACTCACTTCTACATATAAAAATGGTAATTCTATAAAATTAGTAGAAAGAATGAAAATTCTAAATCGAAATCGAAAATAATTTATTCATTTTAGTTCCTATTAAACGCTTATGAACGTCAAAACTACCAGAGGTTCGGATAAACAAAACCCTCATCGAAAAGAACAGGCCAGAAATTGCATCGGCTTTTTTTTTCGAACTGACTTCACTGACTTCACCTGGCAAGGTCTGTATAGTTTCACCGGACTACTAAGGGGAGCGCTTAAGGTACACACCCGATTTTATATCGGTATTGGATCGGATTTATCTATAACGTACATAGTTTTACAGTACATCAAAAGTTACAATTGTTTTAGTGGATGTACTGAGTGATATCGATTTTAGTTATCACCATCGGTCACATAATGATCCAACCTATAATAATATCCTTTTGATACCAAAACAAACTTGATGATTTTCACTCATACTTGTCCTGGCGATTACAAATACAAGGAAAATAGAATTAGCAAATAGGTTCAACCGTTCTGAAGTGTTGCGTTTACATATATTGGGCAATTCATTTTTATTTATGTAGAAGGTAAATACTAATATTGCATGATAAATTAAAAGTTAAAATTAAACTACATTTTGCAACCTATCTCCATTGGTTAAGGCACACGAGGCATTCCAAATTAACCCCTAGCAGATGCCCTATTACGACAGTCTTCAGAACTGCGCTCCTATTGATCACGGTCATATATAGTTGTGAGTTGCTGTAACTATGTAATTGCTACATGTCCACTAAGATGGCACAGCAAAAACAAAATAGTTCAATTCTGTTTACAAACAGTTACGTTACCTTTTTTAAAAAACTAACATTCCCTCAGGAATCTTAACAATTTTATAACCCTATATTTGATCCCCTTGCGGACTTGAATTTCGAAAAAAATCCATGCCCATCTACGTTCGTTTCTAGACCAAAACGGTCATAGTGTTCGAAGGGCTCATATACATGGCAATAAACTAGTCACAGCACATAAAAATCGAGTGAGTAGGGACGATCTTGAAAAATATTGACACAACAACGTTCGGTAGTTCAATTGCCGTTTCATTACATTACATGGTCGTATTATAAAAGAAAGATTTGTGCGAAGCAGGTTCGGGAGCCTAGTATTACATAATAAGCAAATGAAATTCCAACATACTAGATGGCGCTTCCAGACGATGTTCTCCGGGCGTTATACTCGCTGTTTTTACTGGTACTAAAGTCGGATCGATCCCGTTCCGTCTCTTACTATGGAGTTATCAGTGTGTTTGTTACCACGCACTCATATAAACGTCGAGTCGTCGGCCGCGCTCCGACCTTGCCTCCGGGGTCGATGAACTCCCTTTACCAAAAATGGCGCTCGTTAGATATACCATTCTCGCTATAAACTATGTTTATTGTTGCCAGTGTTATGATTAAAATATTAAAGTATTCGAAACTAGTGGACTAATTGTTTTTTAGTTCCCGAAAATATTATGGCTTTTTGGCGGAGTTCTAATGTGCCATTTATTTTTTTGAATTCCCGAAAATACTAATTCTTTTCGGCGGGGATTCTAGTGTGTCATTTTTTTTTATTCCCGATCATACTAAGGCTTTTTGGCGGGATTTAGTGTATCATTTATTTTTTTACTATCTTTTGTCCGCCGCTTTTCGCACACGCGTTAATGTATTACCTATGCCTTGGGCACTAAAAATAGTTCTATAGTACATACGTTAACGTACTAGGAGCTATCATAGACTTCGTCTGCGCTTTTATCTTTACAAATGATGCATTCGTGAAATTGTAACGGTTTAAACAGCGTACACTCTCATAGCTCTCAGATGACTGGATTTTTTCCAACTTGCTTGACACTTACCATTATATTCTGACCAACTAAAATAAATTCTTTATAACTTATACTGTATGTGTTATTCTGATATATAAGCTCTATTACTGTGAAGTTTCATCAAAATCCGTTTATAAGTTTATGCGTAAAAATCAAAAATAATTTATTCTAGTTTGATCTTCAGAAAGCGATTGTGTAAATCAAAACTATCATTGGGTCGTTCAAGCAACCCAGTCATCGAGAAAAATCGGCAAAAAACTCATCGAGTTTACTTTTCGTCATATGTACTGTCATATTTTACAATCGTTACAATACAGTTACAATCGTTTTTAGGGGATGCACAGAGAAGGGTGTTATTTCCAGATAGCATCATCCTTCACGTATTAATCCACATTTAGAATGTAAAAACCCACTTTACATTGTGCTTGAACTTACTATCCGGCAAATCGGTAATGTGCTTTGGGGCTTTGTAGTAAAACCTAATACTGTTACCTAAAAAATTCTCTTACTAGTCTTACCGAGGTTGAAACATGGGATGACCAATTTGTCACTGTGTCTAGTGTCTAGAAAGAATTAATCAATGAATGAATGAATAAATCATTGCACTTTTGAGTCTGTACTCTGGCGAGCTTAATGCCACACGGCATTTTCGTCCAACAAACTACCTGAGAAGCAGAATATAGAAGAAGCAAAAGAAAATGAATAACTTAAAAATATATACATAACACTCATACATGCTTACATATATACATACAAATATAACAATGATAATATTAATAATAAAAAATGTATACACACAGCAAAAGTTAGTCAATTAGTGTTAGCAAAAGAGTAACAAAGATTCTCATAAACTTTCCCGTGTATTATATTAATTGAATTCCTTTATTTGTTACAGCTCAGATCGAGATAATACCGTGCAAAGTATGCGGAGACAAATCCTCGGGCGTCCATTATGGCGTAATCACGTGCGAGGGCTGTAAGGGATTCTTCAGGCGGTCGCAGAGCACAGGTCGGCGTCTTTGCTTTTGATATTTTCTTTTCCAATAACTAACCCCGTTTCTCCTATTTATATCTGATCATAGATAACATCGTCATCATCATCATCTTACCCTTATCCCACCTAAGTAGGGTCGGCACAACATGTTTTCCTTTTCCACTCTCCCCTGTCAGACGTCATCTCAGTATTTCCACCTTTTATACATATATAATTGTTCACACAATCAAATAAAAAAGAAAAGACAAACGTTATATGAACCTTTATATGGAGACCGCTGTAATGTATTATTATTTTAAATCCATTTCCATGTAAATAGGCGCGGCGCAGACAAAAGAGTTTAGTACCGTTTTCTCCTCTGTTTCTCGTTTGTCAACCGATTTTCTTTTTTTTTTTTGGTTAGTAGCTATTGGGAATCTTTAATGTTAGCAATAAGATAATTTAGAAAGAACTTTCCATACGATTGATGAGTCCAAGCATTTCTTTATAGGCCTCTATTCGTCAAACTACACGCTACTTACGTCTACTACTAAATCGTATCTGTACAATACTCAATTTAGTTATAATTCTGTAAAAAAAAATAATTTAAAAACAATACACAACGATTTAAAGCTAACTTAGAATTAGAAATGATAAAAAAGCGACGACGAAAAATTAAAAAAAAATCTAATTAACGTACTTCTTTTTTAATACTAACTTTATCTAGTGGAAAAAATTTAAACACAGTTAAGCAAGTTTAATAATAACGGGAGGTTATACCGCGTACTGGTTAATTGTAACTTTGAGGGAAGATAACTGATTGAAACAATATAAAAAATTATAAACAGCGAATAAACCGTTGTGTTTATCCGTCATTCAACGATAAAATTGGGTAAATCTTCCAAGGATTACCAAATTTAAACAATCATATCTTGTAATGGTTTTTATATTTTACTTTTGGTAACCAATATTCTAGATTATTGCTGCCATTGTAGAGTAGGTAATCATATTTGATGTGTCGTGCGATAATTTCAGTATTCTAACAAGATGGAGGGAGGCCCCCTTGTTAAAACATTCCAGGGATTTTGGGTGGCATCTCAGAATTCATGCTCTGTAGTATTATTTCCCATCAGCTTCACCTGTGCATAATAATCGAACTACATTATATAAAATAGCACCAATATTACAAATTGTAGAGACAAATAACACAAGATTATAAATAAAATATAAAATCCGCTATAAGTCAGATTAAAAGCCCGCCAAAAACTCCCTCATAATGGTTGTTGAATTTAAAATTCAAAATTTCGAATTCCTAAAATGTCACCGTATCCTAATGTCATTGGTGTATTGCTTAACCAATCGTTTGCCAGAACTTTTTTGTCTCTTTCCTTTATATAGTTTCTATTGAACTTTCCCCGAATTCTTTAGTTATCCAGACATTTTGCGTATTTATTACCCCTGGACTGTCCAAAACTATAAAGTTTTAAGCTCCATACAAACGAATGTAGACTTCATGAGGCACAGATCAACAGAATATTGGCAGCATAAGCTTAAAAGAATACCTGATTTATTACAAATCGTTGGAAAATAACAAATGATGTATTGTGAAATCATAATTTTTATGTAAAATATAATTTTAAATTGTTTTTTTCATTTATACGAACTTTTTTATACTAAACCATAAAATTTACAATGTATGATGTCGAGAAATAAATTAAAAAAAAAAAACATAATTCGCCATTTTGAGATCTGGAGTCTTAAAAAATTAGCCGAGGGGTTAAAGTTACCTCCAAACTAATATTTACAATTTACTCAGTTCTCATAAAATACAATTGGCAGTCTGTTCTTTTCTTGAAAATTTGAATTTTGAATCGGAAATAAAAAGAAGTCTATATTTGTGAATGATATATTGGATTGGGTATAATTGAGTATAATTTTCATTTATTATTTTGCCTTTCCTCAATAATCATAAGGGACGTTAACATATTGAAGTTAATTGAAACTTAAATGTCATTATTAACGCAGTCATTTTTTTCAGTGGTGAACTACCAGTGTCCGCGCAATAAGGCCTGTGTCGTGGACAGAGTCAACAGAAATCGCTGCCAATATTGCCGGCTTCAGAAATGCCTGAAACTTGGAATGAGCCGCGACGGTATGTACTTCTATTTGCCGTTATTTTTACGCCCAACGGAATGGACGGGAATCAGCTAGTGTTGTAATAAAAAATATAAGAAAAAAAACATACAGCCGAGTATAGTACCTTTTTTTACATCGGTTAAAAAATATAAACTAAATCGAGTTCCTTGCTTCACCTTCTCGGTGGATTCCTTGTCCTGGCAGGTGACAGCGTTTGACATTAACAAGCGTCTTCTAAAATCATACATAGAATAAAGTATTTTTGGGTTTAGATTATGATAACACTAGCTTTTGCCCGCGGCTTCGTTCATGTAAATGTAAATTTGACCAATCCCTCGGTTATACTACTTTTTACTGGTATCCTATGTACTTTTCCACACTTTATAGGTTTTAGCGCTTAATCGTATAATTCATACATCAACTGAAGGTCCATATTTTAATTATATTATTGTGCTTATACCACACGGTAAAGTATAATGATATCGAGCCTAGAAAATGCTCTGAAAAATTCTCTAACCTCCATTTGAAGTCTCGTTAAAATCAGTTCATCCGTTTCGAAGACTTACCAGGATAAACAATAAATAAATAATTGTAACTGAATTATAATTATGCACTAACTTTTGCTCGTGGCTTCACTCCTGTAAATGTATTGTTTACTTGTCTATATGTCTGTTATTCTAGGTACTTTTCTTAAACGTTATAGGTTTTAGCGTCTGACCACAATCTCACCAAATGTTAAGTGGCGATGTTGTACAATCAAGACGGTAAAGACACTAAACATAGAGAGACTGGCTCTTAAGTCCGGCTGCCAGAACAGATTCATAGGTGCTTGGCGACAGATTTTCAACCTGAAGGTGGTAGTTAGCCAGGTGGGCTTAGAAAAAGCCCTACCATCGTGCTATGGCTTCGTCACGATGTTTTCCTTTACCGAAAGCTTCGACTCATTTGCAAGGATTCGAACCTACGTCAATCGACGCGGTGTCTGAATAGGCTAATCGTTGATCCATCATCGCTAAATATCAATTTACAATTACCACTACGAACATCTGGAATTTAGCAAAAATATTTTTGTTCAGTGTTTACGTCCTTGTCAAACGCACGCGGTTTTAGGCACTGCTCTTTTAGTTTATCATATCTGCGCGGATTCCATTTTTTTTTAATTGAAAGTACCCTTAACTACTCCTTGTAGCATCAGATATTTGCCAGTACAAGTCCCACTAAAATCGGTCAAACCGTTTCACAAATAACCCGGAACAAACAAATTTTAATATTTTTATGTTATAAATAACGTATATACTTTCATATATTTTTTAATAATTTTGGAGTAACAAACAGACATTTCAATTTTATTTATATATGTGTATAGATGATTGGAGAATCATACATAACGTAGTAAAGGTAAGAACACGTGGCGACTAGGAAGGGAGACGGGGTCGATAACCTCTTATCAGTGCTGATAACGCAGTGTTATGTTTGTATAACCACAGTGACGGTGCGACCCAAGTAACAAGATAAGGGAGTAAAAGAAATATCCTTATAAAGTATAGCGTTGCGCGGTCGATTTTTATAATGTAGCAATCGTTTATAATTCGACAATCATTCATTAATTTTTCTAGTTCAAATATTATGAAGAAAAAACAAATAACATTTTTGTCTTATTATTAACACTAAATCAATTTCTACAAAAAAAAAATCGGTTCACAAACAGGGCAGAGAAATTAACTGTTTTACCTTCCCCCATTGATATGTAGATAAATGTAACAGCTGAAAAAAAGTACGATACGCGGCCAAATGACAAACCTATTGATTTGTTTGTTCGCTTCAATTATTGGCTATCAATCAGGCGTACTCAAGACGACGGGTTTAAATGAAATTTAGCATACCGCTCAAAAAATACGTCACGCAAAATTTTACATTTTTTGACCAACAACCCCCCAATACCCCGTCCCTCCGCCTTTTTCGTCTCGTTGTCAAATTTTCTACGAAGCCTTTATTAATATTGCATCACGACTTATAGATTCCTTCCCGTACATGTACCAATATACAGATAAAACTATTTATATATTAATAAATATAAAACTAATGACTATTTATAATAATAAAAAAAATAAATTTAAAAAAATCAAGAGGTAAATTTGCAATCTTATTTCATAAGCTGCAAACGATACGTTTCCTTAAACCTTCCTAAACGCCCCTGTCATATCTTGTCAAAGTAAGCGATACCCCCTCCTCCCATCGAGGGGATGAAATGCAGTCCCACCTCCCCAGTGAAAAAGGTGTGCGAAAATGGCGCTTTAATCCGTAGGAGTCAGATATAACCCACCTTTAGCTGCCCGTCCGGGCATAATGCATATACCTATGTTAAAAGAACTTCCCATAAGTCCAAACGCATTTTATAAACGGCCCCTTAACTCTTTTACCCTATCAATAGACTATGGATAATTTAAACCATGCCCGCAGAAATTTCAAAAAGTTAGATTTTGTAGACAACGTGTATGAATTTTAATCTAGAAGTAATAATAATTTAGACACATCATATTTTAGTGGCTTTCTAATATGGTGGATGTCACTTAGTGTACAGTGGTTGTGATGGATTTGAATTTCATGTATTTAAATAGCTTAACATCGCATAGTGAGGCGCCATTAGAGCGTACTGACGGACCTTTTGCGCAACAACCCGTCACCGCTGCGGGCAAACCGTGCACGGGCATAGTCGATTGTCACATATCGATAGATCGTGATAAAACCACACGTTAATATATCGATGATTTAATTGATATTTCGTTTCTTTATCGAACGAATTTTTATCGATAGATTCTGCAAGGCACAGCAAATATTGCTATAATAATACTATAAAAAAATTTATAACAATGACTACACAATTTCACATACAGCATATATATTGGTAAACTTAGATACAAAAATCTTTTTTTTTTAGTGTGTTTGTAATTGTCGGGGTATTACTTATAACCAGGTTTCTTAAACGATTGTCTGCACTAACCTCTGTAAAAGTATCCGGATTACCGGCGGACCTCTTAACTAACCAATTAACCCCGCTCCTGACCCAAGAAAATAAAAAAATTGATTGTTGAAGAACTTAAGGTTCTCGTTTAAATAAAAGGTAACAAATTCAGTGCCAAAAGGAACATGTTTTTAATATCAATGTGATGGGTGGAATTGTTTTATTGTCGCAAATTGAGTCAATTTTAGGAGTAACTTTGGACAAATTTAACCTTAACTCTGACTCATGTGGACCGTACATACCTGCTAGTCATCGAGCCACCATTACGTAAATTTTGCCGAGAACCACCTACCGTCGAATGGTGAACCTCTAGGGGTTCGTGTAAGGCACTTTGAGAAACCCTGGTTTATAATAATGACCAACTTTTGCTCGCGGCTTCGATCATGTTAATCTATGTCTTTTTTTGTATCCTCGACAACGTGTATGGCAAATTTCACGATGACCGGTTAAAATAGTCAAGGCGTGAAATCACAACTAACAAACAAATGAGCTTTTATGAAATTAGTAAAGACAATATTAGGTGTACTGCATCCTGCTTGCTACTCCATCATTTAATTAATAAACCGGCATGATTTGATAAAAAATACAGTTTATTTTTTATATTTATATTTTCATTAACTTATATCATCTGACATGTTAATAAGAAAGAATATCTTATCAGAGTTAGATTAGGTCACTTTATCAAATTTAGACATGATTGCAGACAGTCGCGGCAGATATTCTTTGTTTCGAAAAGCCTACAGATAAGGTAACCTAGAAATTTCAGATTGTTAGTTTTGATTGTCTATGAATTGTTTTCCTTTGTCTCGCTATGTATGAAAAGTTCGTAAAAGAAAACAGGGTGTGTCATAAAGACACACAACAGAAATACTCTACCCGACACAGTGTTTACTGTGTGCCATTTTTCGTCATAGAAAAAGGTTGTAGGCCAGAATTTCAAAGCCCTCCCATAAGAAGCGTCACTTAAAGATATGTTAGACGTACTCCCTCAAAAGGTGCAGACTGTAGAGTTTTCATAGCTAATTATTCTATAATTATCGATGTACACAGAGAGCGAGTTTTATCGATAAAGTCATATAAAACACCGTGTCGCATCACTATACATTGCACAACTTTACTACACAAGACGGCGTTACGTTACTACGCTTCTTGTTTTCATACAACGTAACATACGTAATATAGTTTTTATTTTTATATAACGAACCGACCAACCCAGACGAGTCACGTTTGACCAGACTGTTCAGGTCTTTCAAGTCCCCAGTTGCGTCGGTGAGAGATGTTTGTTTTCCTTGATAAATGTATAATAGTTATCCATCGCGTGTCACTTACAAAACGTGTTATATTCTGCCGTCGTAAGAAAAAGGGTTGCAACTAACTAAAACACAAATCGGAGAATATTCGACAAATCTGTAGTAATACATATATACATATGCATACTTATAATAATTGGATGGATATAAGGGTAGAAGAAGACAGAACAAAGTGTGGATGGATTGTGTGAAAAATTATATGTGTATAAAAGGTGTGAATACTGAGATGACATTTGACAGGGGAGAGTGGAAAAGGAAAACATGTTGTGCCGACCCTAATTAAGTGGGATAAGGGTAAGATGATGATGATGATATATATATATATGCCTTTGGTGTAATTGGAGAACAGAAACTCATCTATGATTTTTGTTTTGTTATTCCGATTATATACAACGGTTTAATTTTGCAAAAAATGGCAGAGATGCCTCCCACTTTTTTTAGCATTATATATATAAAATTTGGCAATTGTAAAAGAACTAATAAATTTTAGTTTCTCGTCTAGGCTTAGTATGTTTACCATATTTTGCCACGTCGTCATTTAATTGATTGATTGAGATTGTAATCAAAGGCCTATAAAAACTATAAAAACGAAAATATAAAGTATTCATAGATATTTAAAAAAAGTTAATAATAGCATTTATAGTGCAGATATGGGGCCTTCCCCAAGCCTAAATCAAGTGAAGATCGTTTTATTATGAAAGACAGAAAACGCAATCTAGACTTTTACCAGCACGTAGAAGACTTTTTCATTGTTATGTAATGCTTCTCCATAGGAGGCAGTAAGCAGTAAATAATAAATTAAGCAAAGGTAACATAAAATCGTTAGAGTAATAAAACCGACAATTAAGCACAGATAAAACACATAGTTTTAATAGTTTAGTTTGTAATGAATAGTTTAGTTTGTAATGAATCAATAAAAACATTATTACCACGCGAACAAAGACGCAGGCACCGGTTAGTACAAACAATAAATTGTACTAAGCAGTATTTTAAAACAAGACCTTCGTGTTTTAAAACCTATCCGATTACTTATTACAGTTTTATTGAACTATACACAACTGTTCTTGGAAAATAAAAGAATATTGTATAATTAATAACTAGTTTTATATGAAGTCATAAATCTAGCAATATTTATATATAACTATGAACAAATATTTCTACACTAGCCGATTAACGAGACCTCTCGACACCAAGACGGCCGTGTAAAATGAAGGATCAACACAAACTGGCACTCGGTCATCGAACTTTTTAAACAAAGAATTCCATAGACGAAAATTTTATACAAAAAACATATTTGAATAAACCGTTGAAATTAAGAAGTCGGTGCGGAGAGCGCGCCGCGAAAATACCGATCGCGTTTTTAATTCCGCCGCGTTTTCCCGCTCAACGGTATCGCTGGGTTACGTATTGATACGTCATATATACGTACGTCAGAGTTCGAAGAGTTCGTTGTTCCACTAGGCAGTGTGCCAACGCCCGATGTGTCCTGAACGCACACATCCAAACGTTCGACGCACACAATCCATCAAAGCCCGTTCTGCTCGCACACGAACGTTTTCGCATCACATACACACACACAAACACATTTCTGTATTGTATAATTTAAACGATGCGATTTAAACTACGAGTGTCATTGAAGACTAATTTCATTGTGTTTATGCCTTATTTTTTTACCATCGTGTGAATATTAATTGCGTGGGAACGATGCGAATATCGGATTTCTGTTATGTCATATAGCATTCGATTTTATGAGTGCGATACGTACGCTTACAGCGGCGAATAGCGATATTAGTAACAACAAACTCCTTTATTTTGATTTCGATGTTATTATATATTTATGTTACTTTTTTTCAGCTGTAAAATTCGGTCGAATGTCTAAGAAGCAACGTGAAAAAGTAGAAGATGAAGTACGACGTTATCAAGCTCAGATAAGGGTGCAAACAGACACCACACCAGATTCGGTGTACGACACACAACAACAACCGAGTTCGAGCGATCAGTTCCATGGACACTACAACGGGTAAGTCGCAATAACATTTATGTATTACAACAGTTCAGAACAACTTCTATATTCACAATTCATGTAAGTAGCTGTAATGAACACTTTGGAATAATTTGCATAGTTAAATTAGAATATTTGAATATTATTAAAAATTCTGTCCAAATTATTTGAACAAGATTACTTATCTCTTCTTCATGTACTTTATTCGTACGTGTTTGAAAAGAAAGAACACGACACGCCATTTATCTTATTTTGATCTGACGACTTATTCTACAAATCTTCATTTACATTTTTTGTTATTTCTGTAAAAACCGAAGACACTTTTTTATATCCCAAACATTTTGCGGACTCGTTTATTTATTAATTTTATAGAAATCTAGTGGATTTCGTAGACGGACGGTGTCCTTACAAAGACCTCAATAAGTCTTCAATATAAAGGTTAAACATTTAGGATTGTTTTTAAAGCGTGAAATAAAAATAAAAACATCTGTCGGAAATAAAAAACTGAATTTTGATAACAGCACCATCTACCGGCTCCAAAAGTAGCTAAAAACTATTCTGGTGACACTATAAAAAAAAGATCGAAACTTGTGTATAGAACCATCTAGTGGGATAAAAGTAACAAAAAAAAAATACCGCATATTTAAAAAGATGGATTAGGTATACAAACATAGTACGACTTTACCGCACAAAATGCACTCTCAGGGAGATTTACATCAAAGTACCGCACGATTCCAATAGCTGTATCGTTCAGTTATTCATTAATGCACTATCTTTATCGGTGTCAGCGCGGCTAGAACATCATTATCCGAGCGGTAAACGGTACATAGTCGTGCCTCATGACATCCAGTTGACGTGTAACTGTAAACACTGCCACCTAGTATGGAATAACGGTACTACCTGTTTCTAAATACGTATTATAGATGTCTTTATTATCATGATTCAAATATCGACATAACATACTAATTGATGCACACGGTTTCACTGCGTTCATAGCTATTATATTTAATTCTGTTATTTAAGGAAAAAAAAATGTGTAATATTAATAAAACCTGACACATTTTTTTCACAATTACAATTCTGGCTTTTGACTGTTGTGTTTTTACTATTAATGTAACATATTTATTTGTTGTTAATATATATGATTGTTACAGCTCTGTTCGAAACTTTGTAGGAATATGTCTTATTATACGTAATCCTTAATTAGTACATACTCCATACCAATAACATTTCCTTAGTTCATTTTTAAAACTTATGCATTATATATGTGAAAAAATACATGTATTTCCTACTGAGGTACCCATTTATTCTTATACACAAGTGTAAAATATCAAAGGGTCATTATCTGCTTATAAAATTTGATTGAAAAAATCATTCTTTTTTTTAATCTCCAGATATCCCAACTACGGATCTCCGTTATCATCGTACGGTTACAACAACGCAGGGCCACCCTTAACATCTAACATGGGCGGGATGCAGCCAGCGCCACAAGCCCAACAGCCTTATGAACCATCTGCTGACTACGCCGACTCAACCACCCCGTATGACCCAAAACAGACAGGATTCTTGGATACCGACTTTATTAGCCATGGTAAGCTAATAACGATTCATTTTCTTTGAGTTTTCAAGAGAGCGATTTTAACAAGTGATATTTCTACTTAATTGTTATGAGTAACTAAGTAATATCAAATAAGACTCTAAGAATCGAATATTCACCAAGAAACGTCGTCGTCTTACCGTCTTTTCTTGGTGTTATTGGCCTATTCTAAAATTCAATCAATGCAAAATAGACACGTGTTAAAGTTTTTAATTTTCGGATGTAAAACCTGTCATGTGTAAACGAGATAAAAATAACTTTCGTTTCGTGAAGGGACCATCTAAACTTGATATGCTAGTAATTTTTATATAAATAAATATATGTACAAGATAACTGTCACTCAGCCCTTATCCATCGAAGCATTCGAATTATTTTTACTAGAAAACAAAGCCCTATGAATGAATGAACCAGCGATCGGTTATCTTAAGAATACCGAAAATCTACTCCAAAACAAACAAAGTATTTTGTTGCATTCTTAATCATTAATTTGGATAGATGTATACGACGTTTTAGAATAAGTAAAAAGGGAACCTTCCAAACTGTAACCACGACAAACTTGTCAATAGACGAACAGCAAAAAAGTTCGACCATCGTGCGACCATCTGGATCGACGTCAACATCAACTGCAACCACGTCAACAACATCAATGCGGCAGACAACTATAAACGAAATACCACGGAGCCGACTCCAAGAGTTCGACCGTTACGAGCAAGACAGGATTCAATCCCCCGTTTCAATATCTAGCGGAGTGATTAACATAAAGCAGGAAATAAAACCGGAGACGTCGATGGGAGTTGACAACCTGGTCGCAAGTTATGTGGACTCGACAACGTTTTTACACAGCCCATCTAACATCCAACACAGTCCGATGGACATACAGAATACTGTGTTGGTCAGTGGGCAGAGTTCGGTCTCACTTACAAGCGAGGATTTAAGTCCGGATGATCTCACATCCAGCAGCGGGCACGGAAGGTTGATGGATCCTATGAATATTAACATTACGGGAATGGGTATGGTTAACCCTAATGCGGTGTCGAATAGAAGGCTTCAGGGGTCTAGTCACAGTGGTGCGAGCGATGACCCTCGTAAGTGTATTGGATGTGTTTCGTTAATTTATTAATTGATTACATTTGTGCTATTCATTTATTTTTGTTAATGTTAATTATTTCAACCTATTTTTGTTTTTTTTTTTTGTATGTTAAACAATGTTTGTAGTACGTTTTATCTTTATTGCACATTAGATGTAGTCATTTCAATATTCCTTTAAATATACTTTTGTTTTGATTTTTTTAAGTAAACGCCATTTTTTGTCCAATGCATATTGTAGCATCTCTCGTTAGTCTAAAAAATATAATAAATTATTAGTATAGAACAATAACGTAAAATAATAATTTTATCGTTCCTGTCTACTCTAATGAGACAAAACCGTCATCATATAACTACTAAGAAGATATTTAGTTTTTCTTTTTGTTCATTAATCATCATCATAATTATAAAATGATCGAACAATAGCTACTTTAGGTTTTGCTTATTACAAAATTTTAGTAGAATATGCAAAAAATAGGGATATTGGGACCATAGAATAAAAAACTTAAATAAATGTTAATCATGTAATATAAACAAACAGACAAAGTATAACTTTGTTTAGTTTCATTGTTTCGCCATATCGGTTAAGTAGTCAACTCAACCATCAAATGACGGTCGTTGAAAACGCTGAAGGTTACGAAATACTTATTTGTATAATTAAGGATAGCATAAATTATAGTGAATAAAATAAAATGAAAGTAATTGTACGACAATAGATAAACAAAAAGAAGATAAATTATAATCATGATATTTTCATATAGAAGTTTTCAATTACGAATAGCAGATTGATTACTAGATGTCGCTATTTTCAATTTTATTACAAAATTTTGGTAAAGAGAAAATACATTGTACATTGTTAAAACCATAAACAAGGTTGAAGAGACTTGTATATTGTGACGATAAAAAAGGAATTATTTATCAATGAAAAAAGGAAATACTTCTAATCTTGTATTATTTACTTATATTATAAAATTGTTCTTTTTAAAATAAAGTTTTGAACTACAAGGATATATACATTTCTTATTGTAGATACATTAGAAATGATGCAAAAAGGTAGATCAACTTCAAGAGACTATATTATATGCAGTTTGATTTCACAACCTTGAGACCATACTCACTAAAGAATTAAATATTTGTCAAGGGCTTACATTATTGTGTGAGTTCAAGTTCCCGTTTTCACTACTAGAAGTGTATTTTGGTTCTTTGATGACTACTACCGAGTAGAGTATAATTGGCAACATCAAGCAGCAAGGCAGGAGACATGCTGAAATACGTTTTCTTTTAATTCACCAGCTCAACAATTAGAAAATTCTTTTTTAATACTCACAATGTTAATATAAATATATGTAGTAAAATTGTTCCGTTAATTTGTAATTTAAATTTACTTGTAATATGTATTAGTGGTTTTATAGAATTTATTGATTAAAAAAAACAAATTGGAATTTCAAAGACTTGCTTTAATTTTTATTGGTGTAAATAATGTCATAGAATTTATAAGTTGTAGTAATTTGTATTTAGAAAAATAAAACTGTAGATTTCCGAGAACCTTTATTTTAATAATTTAATTTATAATGGATAAAACAAGACGTTCATAAAACATAATAGAACTGTGTACTTACGCCAACATGCTATAATCCAAGAACCTAACAGAAATGATGATATCGGATCAATGGCCATTATCTTTACTGGATCATTTTATTGTAATTAAAATCATATGAAATATTACAAAAGCGTACATTTAAAATATATGAAATACAAATGACATTATGACATATTATACGTCAATCATTCCACAATATTTAAATCCAAATCCTGATTTCAACGACATCTATTGAGTTTTATTCTTAATATGTTCCTTTGTATTTGATGTTCGCTAGTTTATATTTTATTTTTTAAGTTTACTATTGCTTTACTCTGTAGATTGTTTTATTTATATTGTAAATAGTGACATCTTTTGTGCAATGGCTAAACTGAATTGTCTGTTTTCAGTGGAAGGCGATATCAGCAAGGTCCTGGTGAAGAGTTTGGCCGAGGCACACGCGAACACTAATCCGAAACTAGAGTTCATACACGAGATGTTTAGTAAGCCACAGGATGTATCTAAGTTAGTATATTTTCCTTAAGGATAACTTTAATTTCTTTAATAATAACCATGTTTTGGTACTGCTATCACTAGATGGCACTTATTCACGAGAATACAATTCCACATATTTTATTAATTTCTTAGGTTTATAACAACGTTGATAATCATGAGTCTTGTCTTCGGAAATTATTAGAACATTCCAGAGAAAATAGACATAACATAGATATTTTGTATATTTCGTTAAATCAATCAACAAATAATCAAACTATACAGTTTCATAGCGAAATCTTGCAAAACGAGACCATGATTCCTATAAAAATAACCTAAATTAAATCTTTATAATTTATTCTAATATTTTTCTTTCACTGTAGTATATAAGATTAATCTAGCTGTTAGATTTTCGAGCCCAGTGCCCGATTTTTTCAGCGACACTTATCACCATGATCATTCCTCATCATCATCCATCAACGATGCGACTGGACATTCGTAATATATATATCATAATTTCAATTATATTTAATTGATTTAAAATGTAGATATTATCTATGTCGTTTGTTACTACTATACCCAATTGCTTACAATTTGTTATATTACTATTTTGTAGTTAAAATTTATATTTAATATGTAAATTGTTTTAATACTACATTTTGAATCAGTTATTAGTATAATTTATCATATAATTCGACAGCCATTTTTATTATTCACGACGAAGCGTACTCGCGGATGTTCTTTTACCGGAAAAAAAAAATTGTTCAAATACTCGTTTACCAACTTAGTTCGTTATTTATAGTAAAATAAAAATGCAGAACCCTTTTGGTTCTTACTACATTGAAAATATTTGCTATAAAACTATCATTTAAACTTGTAAATAATGTAACACAAAAAGAAATTTTAAACGCTTAGCTATCTGTTTATAAACGCTTATCTCCAAAACTATTAGACGAATTGTCGTGTGATGTTTTTACAAGTAAATCGAGTATTACTTAGGGCAACATGTAAACTTTATCCCATAAAAATCGATTGACGAAAAACAAATTATTTTAATTTTATTTTGTCGAACTTTGCTTAGTACTGTTCATAAGACAGCCAAGAGATGGCGCTTTATTCATTAATTTTCAGATGTTGCGTATTGCTAGCATGAATTTTACCAAGCTCTTCAAACTAGCTTTCTGTTCTCACCCCTAATTATAATAATTCAAGTGCTATTAATTCGTATACGCGTTTTATACTAAATTTACCCATTATAATTGATAATAAATGATTAATTTTAATGTATTTAATTTAAATATAATATTTGTAATTGAATGAAATGATTATTTTTCCGCGCAGACTTCTGTTTTACAACTCGATGACATACGAGGAGATGTGGCTGGACTGTGCCGATAAATTAACAGCCATGATACAAAACATCATAGAGTTTGCAAAACTTATACCGGGATTTATGAAACTGACACAGGACGATCAGATATTGCTGTTAAAGTCAGGTAAGTATTTCTATTTACATAAATTGCTATACATCTAAATGAATGTTAACAGTAGAATTGAGTAATAAAATAAAATGACATGTGTACATCAGTCTGTAATCTTTTTTAAAGACCTCCACGTCTACTATCTCTCTCACTTAGTCACTTTTTATATCGGCATTTTTTTAACCCAATTGTTTTGCTTTTCCGTGTAATTTTTGCAAACATTTTCGTTTCTTCTAAACTCATTATGACAAGTATAAACACAACGATAAAAGCGCCTGTGCCTTAAGCGCTCCCCTTAGTAGTCCGGTGGAACTGTAGCGGCCTTGCCAGGCTAACAGTGTAGGTCAGTTTGAAAAAAAAAAAGACGATAAAGTAATTTGTTGGTTGTTACTACGTCCCTAAATAGATAGCTTTTATTTACAGTAGTTGCCGCAATGTAGTTAAAATTGTTTACTACTTCAACCATGTTGAAAGTAACAAGTAAATACATTTTTTTATAGAAAATCCTATGAATAAATTACTATATTATACTTAGATATACATACATTAATACTTTATTAGATTTTATTAAATGAATATATGTTCTGAGATACTCATTTATATTGAATAAAATAGTGACCAGATGCTTAACTTGACAGTGGTAATCAGCTAGATAGGCTCCGAGAAATTACCAAGATATATAATCTTACACTTTTCTCTTCATACATTTTTTACGGAGGTCGTATGTGAAATAAGATGTCGATTTGATAATTATTTTCTTATGTGAAACACGTGTAAAGTGTTAAATAAATGAGGAAAAATATAACTATTGGTACAGGTGTTTACCGTTGCATATAATTTTGGATTGCAGGTTCGTTCGAGCTGGCGATCGTGCGTCTGTCTCGGCTGATAGACGTGAACCGAGATCAGGTGCTGTATGGTGACGTGGTACTGCCCATAAGAGAGTGTGTCCATGCTCGGTGAGTTGAATGGAGATATAAATACATACAGTAGACTCTCCATATTTTGGATTAAGTAAGCGTTAAAATATTTACATAGAAACGAAGTTTATTGCGTTTAAGTTTAATGCTACAAAAGTTTACAAAAGATGCCGCTGGGTGGCCTTCGAGGTATAAAGATACCGCGTGACGCCAACGCGTTTGATATAAACCGCGATGGTACGTGTGGGAGCTTTTACAATTAACTCTATGACATTTAATTTTTGACTGTTTTATTCCTAATGTTAGTAGTTATTTAAAAAAAAATAGACTTTAATGCTGTTCAAATTTTGGAAAAGGCTCTCGGTCAACCTAGTGAGCTTTTAAGATACAGATTAGTAATAAAATGACTTGAAATGAAATGATTAGAATAAATATAAACATAAATAATAGTGTCATTCTTAATAAATTGATTTTATTTTGATTCTGTATATTTCTTAAACTTAGAATACAAAATACAATTCCGTATTCACAGGTTCCGCATTTGCAGTATAATTATGGAATCGAACCGTCACGAATAAAAAGATTTTAATGTAATCCAAGTATTCTAATCATTATGAAACGATTATTTACAATATTTTTTAATTACAGTGACCCACGGGATATGGCACTAGTGTCTGGAATATTCGAGGCCGCAAAGAGTATTGCGCGGTTGAAACTAACTGAGACTGAATTGGCGTTATACCAGAGTCTTGTGCTTCTGTGGCCAGGTATTACTATGTTCACAATTTTTATCTATATATCTAGTTAAAAGGGTGATTTTTGTGGGATCACAGCACACGGAGATGCTTTATTTTTAAAAGTAACGTGAAGAGACTGTTACGCAGGCAGACAACACAACAGTTTCGGCGATAGATTGATTGCTCCTTGATGATCGCCATCACTTTTTAAATGTACTGTAATTGCCAGAAACAAATAATAATTGAGATTATCATTAAACACAGTTCCATACTATCGTTATTTTGATGTACTATAATAAAAAAAAAACCTATGCAATCAGTGGAGTCCCGTCCTTAATGATAAATACAATTAAATAATTTAGAAGAAAACATTTATTTATAAAAAAAATGTAATATACAACAACAGCTTTTCAAAATTCACTATTTTTTAACAAAAACATCAATGTGTTAGGTATTCTCTCAAAACTATAATATACTTCGCTAAAGGTTTAATAGATGGCGTTAACATTTATTTTTTTAACATCATGATTTTAAATTACCTTTGTATAAAAAATAGAATAGTGTCTCATGTGTATTTGTATATATTTTCAGAACGCCACGGTGTTATGGGTAATTCGGAGATCAGGTGTCTATTCAACATGTCCATGTCGGCGATGCGCCACGAGATAGAGACGAATCACACGCCGCTGAAAGGTGACGTCACTGTACTCGACACATTGCTCGCGAAGATACCCAACTTCAGGTAATACTAATAATAATTAGACACATTAATGTGACTTATAAAAAAACGGTAAAGAACTCAGGACACCTGCTCTCTTAGTTAATTACTTAGCGATCGCAAATCGATAACAGAAATTGGTAAATATTGACTTTATATTAGCAGTATCTATAACCAATCATATTTTAATATCGTGGTAAAATTGCTTTATTTTTGGCACACACTATGTATATTATGTAACTGAATTGATTATCCAGTCTATTTTTTCTTTAAATGTAAATTTGTAAATACTTCTAACCCCTTACAAGCATTTTATTGATTATATGTTACATGTCTGTTTTAAACTTTATGACATCTGCTTAATTCTTAAAAAAAGTAATAATATTTGGTTTAGAAACATAAACATTCATTTCATTTTTATTCAATAGACCAGGCATAATCTGAATTCAATATTTTAAATTATTTGAGAGTATTTGTCAGTTACCTATTGAAATATTTAATTGACAGACTGAAGGCGTTCAGGAACTGTTTTTGTAGTATTTCTATTGAGAAAAATACTGAACGATAGAGTTGTATGTATTTTAAGGCAGTAATATGTAATGTGAAGTGGTCACATAACACTTTGTAATAATTATCCACTTGGCACCTAATTATAGTAAAAAACTTGAATAGGGAGGATTGATTGTCAAAGTAAAAGAAATGTGACGAACTAGGTTAGGTTATAAGTTTTAATTGTTAAGATCATTACTATATTTGTTCAGATTTGGTTACAATCAAATCATTTAGTTTTTCTAAGATATATTACTGAAAACTTAATCTATGTTTGTATAGATTCGTATACACTGAAGTAAACAAAAATAATAAAGTGGTAGAGACACAATCAGTGTTGCCACCTAGGACAATACAGGCAAAGGCATACGTGTTAAACAGCCAAACTGTATATAAAATTTGTTGGACAATAACGCCGAACATCATATTAATAATAATTCAATGTTTTTTCATAACTTCCACTTTCTTTTTTTAACTGTTAGTTAAGTGGAGAACCTGCTGAAGTTTTTTGTACATTAAATACATAGGTGTATGACATACATAAGATTGAAAGTCGTTTATTTGTTTTACAGAGAACTGTCGCTGATGCATTTGGGGGCTCTCAGCCGTTTCAAGGCGACATATCCGCATCACGCATTCCCGGCGCTTTACAAGGAGCTGTTCTCCTTGGATAGCGTTTTGGATTATACGCACGGATAGAAATAAAACGACTTTGTTTTATTATTCCACGGCTATTATTTTCGCAATGTGCTGATTCGTTCGATCTCATTTATGCCCGTACGATAAAAAAAAAATGTGGTCATGAGGCGAACTTAATTCATTTGAAGACTTGACAGCTATTTTATATTTATCCCTTTCCCTCATGTAAAACTAAAGGCATCTATATGAATTTGTTAACCTATTTATAATTGTATGTATGTACTTTGAGACTGTTATAATGATATTTACGTATAGGTACGTACGTACAATATTAATATAAAAAAAATATCTTTATTTAATTCGATTCTAAGTATAAATATAGGTGCGTTTAGTGTTACATCTAGTGTCAGAATGTAATGAACGTTTTTTTTTTGTTATACTTTTTTGAATTATAACAAAAAAAAACAAAGTTGTGTAGACTTATGGAATGTATGTGACAGTGTGTGACACGAGACTTCCACCTGATTATAAATACATAATTTAACATGTAAATGTATGTTTTGTTGTGTATTGTATATCATGGTATATCGTAATTTAGTTATTATAAAGTGTATCTAACTTTGAATGAGATAAAATAATATTATTATTATTATAAAAATATATAATAATAGAAATAGAGTTTTTATTAAGAAATAAATAAATGGAGTTATAAACAGTTTTAGAGTTGTAAAGATCACACGTGTTTCTTTCAAGCGAAGCCTTCTTATAATAGTTTTTCCTTTTTTTAATTATTTTTAACAGTTTTTTTTTTAAAAGAGAAATGTAACTTGTTATTTATTTCAAATGATTATTATTATTATTATTATTGATGTTTTTTCACTTCATTGTAGATTTTTTTTTGGTTAAGTTGTAACATAGGTAATATAATATGATACTGCCTTTTTTTTTAAATAATTATATGTTTGTTTTTGTTTATAAATAGAGGCGTACGTCGGTGAAAAAAGCTATGTTGATTATCCATAACGTACGATTCGCGCGCGGTCTTGTAAAAAATACGAGCGCACATGTATGTTATTGGGCGTCTCAAAAGTGTATTGGTATTTAATTTACGCCTTTAACAAAACCGACAGGCATTCGGAATACGTGAATCGGTTCGACTTTTAAAACGCATGAAAATCTTTATATGTGAGTTGAACAAAATTAATATCGAACATTTTTATGGACAAAATAATTGTATTCAACTAGTAACAATTAGCAGGCAATTTTACTCTTTACATAAAGAATACTTTTTTGTTTTATTATTATTTGATCTCATTATTATATTACAGAGCACGTTTATTCACCTTTAGTGCCATGTTTCGGATCACATGTTTGCATAATATTTTTTTTTTATTATATCATTATTTACAAAAAAAAAACATGAGCATAATAATAAAATCTGTTGTATTTAAGAGTTTTGGTTATGTATACTTTTTCGTTTTTTCTTCTCACTGTTCTATACGTATAATAAATTTGCCTGCTACATTAATTAGACTTATTAATATAACCTTTCATAATTTTTTTTACATTTCGGGTATTGTTTTTTTTTTCGAAGTCCGCGACAGCGGCCGGGTATGGAGCTTGACAGAATCGTTGTCTGTGTGTTTCCGCAGACAGTATTCAGGCGGGCTTTAATTGTATACAGAATTAAGGGTTTTCGTCATCCTATCGTACCAGTCGCTGTCGTCCTTCGAAAACAAAGCCCGTACGCTATGTTTGTCGAATAGCCTTTACTATAGACTGGTTTATATATTAATGTTTAAAGTATATATATAAAAAAATAAATAAAAATAAAATCATAATTCGTATTTTGTAAATAATTATTAATCATATATGTATTTTATATTAATATCATAAGGTTCGATGGGTTATTTTTAATTTTACATTTCTATTAAATGAGAGTAATTAAAGAAGATAAATGATAAATAATACCTAAAAGGGGGAAAACAGATTTTTCACACTTGACTACGAGTTCGTTATCTTGGATGATCATGTGCAAAAATGTTGTTTTTTTATCCTTTCTCTATATATTATATATTTTTTGTTAAATAAAGCAATCTGTTATTGTCTATATGTTTTGTTTTATTTCTTTTTTATGTATATATATATATATTATTTTTTTTCGAAAGTAAAAAAATGGATTCAAAATTAATATTTCCATCCTATATTACAGTTTTCACACAATATGATTTTCTTTTCTTTTTCATTTATTTTAATTAATTTAATGACTATTAAATAACAATAGAATAAATATCAATTAGTGAGACTTACCTAATAATAGTAATTATATACGGGTGATTCTATCATATATATATTTATAATTTATATGATAATTTGTTTTGTATATATATATATGTATATGACGAATTTTTTATATGTAAAATATTTTATTAATCTAATATTTAAAATATTAATTTCTCAATTGTCTTATAAATGTTTTCAGATTTTATAGCCTTTTGATTGGAGACAGTGAAATGTAAGCTACAGAATTATTTATTAAGGTATCTCATGTTTCAGATATTTGTCACCGTTTGTATATTTGTCATAAACTTTATTTTGTGGTGTCACAATTAAGACGGATCTTTTTTAATGCGATTAGCAAAAAATATTTATAAATTGAGATACATTTTTTTTATGATACACAATAACTTGCATAAGTTTTGCGATAAACATGACATCTCTACTATTGCTGCATGAAGTTATTTTCTTAATTGTTTTGTTAACTAGCTAGCTATTGTATCTTCTATTTATAATCCTTTTATAGCGTTCTTATGGTTGAGAGTACGGACATCACTATTAATTATATCAAAAATTAATAAGATACGGTCTGACTCTGCATATAGTTTCCTTTAAAGAGCGAAAGTATTTTATTTGTTTCCATACAAATACACTATCTAAAGAAACATATAAAAACCTGCTGTTATCATTATTGGCTTTAATCACTCGTTTCCTTTGCCTTATCTATATATTTAACGACAACAAATTATGCATAATTTTACACTAAGGTACGAAGGCGTAAGAATGGCAACACTTATATAAGGCAATCACTGTCAATGTCAAAAGGCTAACGTCAACGTTTAAAATTACTGAACGCACACTAGATGAAGTGTAGTTTAGCTTCACGAGAGAATATGTCCAATTTGTAAATCTAAATACAGATTTTAATAAATATATTAAAATGGCGTACGTCATCAGAAGCAATTCAGTTTACTACTTGAAAACTCTTAGCTATAAGTACATTTTACTTATAAACAAGGAGTGTAAAAGTATTGCTACATAATTGAGTGTGACTTCAAATTTAACTGTGTTCTTTATTACATTATTAATTAATATGTTTAATTATCGTGGATAACGATTCGTAATTTGATCTTTTTATTACTCATTTGACATTCAAATCAAATTCTTAATATTGTATTATCGCCGATCTAGATCATAGACGCCGATAGTATACACACATTTATTGAAGACTGTTATTATCTTAAAAATATTAATCCATCCTTCTACTTTTAAAAACTTCCATACTTGCATACGTATGACATCCGGCCTTACCGCTTTTCCGTTGTTCATGCCATTCACAACTTATTTTACTTAGAAAATATTTTGTACGTCAAAATAAAACTTCTTATAGAATAGATAAAATACAGAAAAACGATCTCTTTAATAAGTTTCAATTCTGCTCTGTGTAGAGCGTCAATTTCACTCATGAAGGGGTTGTCTTGCTTATGTCACATGATTAATTTGTGTATATTTTTTTTCAAAACCATATCTCTCTTTTCTATAAACTGCACGCACTTAATGTACACTATAGGAGTATTCGTTTTATTCGAGTATTGGCCCATATTTGCTATTCGAATACTACCGACAAATACGTAAGTTATGAAATCTTGACGCAAAAGAAGTATGCACCAATATTATAATATAATTTCGTAAAATCCTTTGCCAGAATTATTGTCTTTTGATTTGATTTATTTTCTATTTTGTCACACTAAGTAAAAGGTAAATATTTAAGAATATGACTCTTAAATTGTTATAAATGCAATACTCATTAAAATGTTTTATGTTTGATTCAAAAACACAGTTTTAAGCTACATATTGACAATGGGAATACTAGTTGACTAAAGTGTATTTCACGTGTTAGTCAATTATACTTTACACCGTCGATATGTCTAGCTGATTCCGTAAAAGTAATTCGGTATGATTGTTGCTATTAAAAATTTAAAATTCTTTTATATCATTAATAATAAAGAAGGTATTCGTAAAACTCAAATAGTAAAATCAGGCGAATATTGAATGCCCTATTCGCACTGTTCAAGCAAATGGTAGATGTTATTAAAACTGTAACACTGTCATGATATGGAATGGTTCGCCTTTTTTCACAATTTCAAAAAACCTTATCTTATTAATGAAATAAATAGTTCATATGTATGTAAACAAATACAACACAAAAAATGTATTTGTATAATTTTATCTTCTTCTGTTCACAAATTGTATCTTTTTTTGTAAATTAATACTTATCTGGCAACTCTAATCAAAAGACGTATGGATTGATATTCTACTTATCTATTGTTATATAGGACATCGCGAATTATTAATCCTAATTTCCTTGTACGCTAAAGTGCAACTTTAACAAGGCAAAGTTAATCGCCATATATAAATAAATATTTTTAGTAAGAACATAGTATTATGAAATAAACCTTTTATAATTGTGAAATTATCTGATCTGTACTCTACGCGATGAGCTGATGATGATGATGTAATCTGATATCTCGTGCTGCTCTTAACTCCAACTAAAGACTTGAAATTTATAAAATTGGACATTTTCTCATTATTTTTATCGGATAAATATAATTTAAAAAAAACTACAAATAATATTCGATGAAATTGAAAATGTTTTAGAGCACTAAGACTGATAAGAATTGGCTGAACAATAAATAAATCTTTGATCGTTAGAAATTTAAAAAATTGAGGGTTACCAGCATACAAACTTTATCGAGAATTGGTAGTTCTTCGTTTATCGAGGGAATAGCATTTGTACCTTAACTTTTTAATTTTAAGGGATTCGGGTGCCTTCGCTTCAAAATATGTCAACTAAACAATTTTTTTTATCAATTGAAAAAACTAAGCGTATTAAAATTATTAATTACTTTTTAATTCTTCTCAATTCAGGTGAAGTATCATGTCATTCAGTTGAAAAATAATGTAAACGCATCATAGAGAACAATATGTGGCTAAAATCAACAAATATATAAAATAAAACGAGTCAATACACCAAATGCCCGATTTCCTCTAAATTTACATATCGCTATATCATGAATGAAGTGGTACGATAATAAAAATATTTTTTTTTAATTTAAATCAGTGCATTTTATAACACAAATGAATGAAAATAACGTTGATTCTCCTTTTTGAGATTTCGAGTGATGTAAAATTGGATTTCCTTACATTTTACCTTAAGCAATGCAAGGAATAACAAAATTGAAAATAGGGCAAAATGGTAAAAATTAAAAATGTGAAATTTGAATGTAACGAGAAGATCTCGCTATCAGTCTCGATAAACGATGTACAACCCTCCATAACTGTTTCCCGTAATCAAAACTAAATAAAATTGATAAGAGACACTGGCCATTGTAAGCCTTTTTGAATCCAAAGTTGTCCCTTTTGATGCCGTGTCCATAAAAAATTTGCAATGTAGACTTTGATTGGTGCAGATATGAAAGAATAAGTGAGGGAACTAATTATATCCCTTTCGCACACGTACGAAGGGTGTTAGTGCGTGAGTGATAGATATAGGGTAAAAGTTTTCATTGCTGGGTAGTTTTTTGTAGGTATTTCTAAAACTTTTGTACTATGTTTTGCTAAATTTTCACTAAAACTAAACTAATTATAGATATGAGTCACGTTACGGATAGAAAGTTAAAAGTGTTTTTGAAAAAATTGCAAGTTTAGTTGTGAGAAAATTAATTAAAAAAAATTATATTAATGTGGTGTTTGTGCGAATCTTTTGTATAAATTTAAGTATGTTTTACTTTAGTACTTGATTTTGTATTTTTTTTATTTCTCACATTATTTGTGAAGAGTGCATATTTTACCTGTAACAACATATAATATGGGTGACGCGATCATTGTATAGTTAAAAAATATAAAAAACAATTTTTGTATTTCTTGTTTTCTATGAGATGATTTATATTAAAATATTGATTTGTTAACTAAGTAATTAAGTATTTTTACACATAACACGAACATATTGAAGAGAAACAAATATAACATATTATATCTACGTAAAAATATTAAACAGAATATATACTATTAAAGAAAACATATATAACGTGTGCAGGCTGAAAGAATAACCAAATATTCTATCACCGATAAAATTTCCTAGAGCTGGCAACATTTGTATTTGCACAATATATTCGTGCATATTTGTGCATATTTTTGTATGAGTATAATAAATACGTAAAACTCATGTACAATAAGCGGCAAAATACTGCAAATTATACTAACATACATCTATATTAATATTACAATGGACAAACAGCTACCAAATCACATTTGAGGTTATTTGATTTTTGCTTTATGTTATTTTGGCGAAAACGCATTGAACGAATTAACAAAATAAAGCATTTTTAAATTTCATTTCAATTTATGAATTATATAGAAACATAGTACTTTAACAAACACAATATTTATATGAATACAAAACAAAGAAATGATCTAAAATGGTAGCCATGTTGTTTTCAATTCGATTTCAAATAAAATGGCTGCCAGTTGCATGGCCACTCATACGTAACAGCCGCTCAAATGATATGACAAAGTTCAGTGAATACACTACATGCTTACATAAGCTATTGCGAATAAATTAATTTATCATGAACATATGAATATTCATAACGAGGCATAATTATAATTCGGAGTTGTGTATAATGCACATATGCATGCTTATGTTATAAACAATGAATTTATACTTGGTAATTATGGATGGTGATGGCAGCTATATAGCGATTTATTATACTGTTGTGTTATAGAACTATTGCTGTCATAAGCTGTTGTCAATTATTTTGCTGTTATGTAATTTGCTGTGTTGTGTTAATACCTACGCAGTGTATGTGTACGCTACAAAATATACGCTACAGGTAGAAACAAATGTTATGTAAGGAAGATCATTCGAACAAAGTACGCGAATAGTCACGAGTCACCGACCAGATGGCGACCAAATAGTATATGACTCTGATTATAACTGTGTCGACAAACCACGTACTTTAATGTCCTTACTTTATTGCTTGGAACTTGTTGTTAATTCTTAGTTTCTACTTTGATTTAATTACTCCAATATTATTTGTATTTATAATGGCTGTCCACTTATTTCTATAATCCTTTGCAAGTGTTCAATTGTCTTTATATATGCCTGCTCACTTCAAATAAAGAGGTTTCTTAAATTAGCTGTCAAAACGTTACTAGTGTATACAATTGGAGTCAGATATTTCTCTCCCACGAAACCGTCTGAGATAGCAACGACGTAGTAACGCTACCTCTACTTGCTAAAAATTACAGCGTAACCATACCTTCTGAGGCCCGTTGTAAATTCATTGGACGGGGCACCAGTAACAATTGTCGCGTTAAAATTTAATTTTAATAAAGCACTGAAGTAGTTACCTCTGTACTCACGGGGAACATCTGTCGTGGCATTTTGCCACTTCTGCCACACCATAGTTACGCCACTGAGCATAACACAATAATTAATATTGGTATAATAACTTTTATTGTGATCAATATGCATAAGTTGTTGCATATAGCATCCTTTTCTCAGATTACGATAAAAGCAGCCTATCACTGCCAATAATAATAATAATAACGGATAATCAACAGAATAATAATGCTGATAGCATTAATAATTTGTTATCCATTGCGTAGAAATAGCACATTACATTATTAGTTGTCTCAATAATGGAAACGTTTAATGCTGATACAAAATTATGTATAAGTAAATTCAATTGTTTGCGTGTCGCTTGAAAAATGAAGATATGTGTAATTATTATAATAATGATAAGTCTTCGTTCAGCCTGCACACGAGCTTTGTTGATTTATAACTAATCAAATACAAAACATTGTACCTAATGTAGTTAAACGGTTAATAATGAGAACCAATAGTTAATAAATGTTATTGTTTTTATTATAATTCTCGGATCACTTGCGAATGTGTTGTTTTATTTATGAAAACCGAACTATATATTATGAAAGGACTAGAAAGTTCCATTGGAAATCATAACGGGAAAAACCCTTAAAAATATGTCCCGTGTAGTGCATTTGAGTGCCAGTGGTATTTATAAATTATGTATGACTAGAATGTTAATTTGTCACGATTAATTAATTACAGTTACCCACTGTCCTAAATAGACGGAATTAATAATAATTGATTTTTATTCAGGTTTGGGTAGATTACTTGAAATATAAAGACCCGTTATATCGCCATATGTTATATGTCTTTAATTTACTACATCGATACACCCATTTCTACATACATATTACAGGTAAAATAAATTTATTTTTCTTAAATAAGCTTACAAGCCATGTTCAAAATTAAGCTACATTGTAAATCCACATCCATTTGTGACGTTATTTACTGTACTTTAGTATTTAATTTTTTATGTCCCCATACAAATGAAGTGATACGCCATTGTATGAAATAACAGTTTAAACCTACGATCACAAAAAAAATTTGTATGTAAACAAAATAAATAGTCCCATACGTTAAAGCGAAGATCGGATAAGGCCAAAGTCCTCGTTGTTTATACGTATATAATAATCTGAAAATAAACATACTAATTTATACATTTCTATAGTATATTAAGCGATACCCGAGACTTCAATCGCGCTGTCTTAATGAGAAGTTTTATGTACAGAGACAAAACATAATTACCCCTCGGTTACCTCACTTCTCCAAGAGTACACACGTCAATGAACATCTAGTGTCTATAATCCCAGATTTGTTACACTTCTTATTAACTTTATAGTAATTGTTATATTGATATCGTGTAGTAACACTGACACTGAACAGTAGTTCAGCGCCATCTTGTGACTAGTTTTAACATTATTGATAACAAACGGTATCAGAGAAATCAACAGACAACTCAAAATCATCTTCAATATAGTTCAACTGATCACTAATCCACTTTAAAATTTGTTATATTGATATAATTATCAAATATTTAAGATTTATAAACTCTGAAACAGTTTTGGTATCAGTTATACTAAAACTAGTCACAAGATAGCGCTAAAACTCAATTTCGACCTTAAAATGTTTTATACTTAGACACATATTCATTAGGAGAATACTACAAACGGGTGCAGAGTCAAGAACACAGTTCAATAAAAGGAAAATCGTAAATTACATGCAAAAATTAAACATAAAAGAAAATAATACTTACATTGAATTATAAACGATGTAACATATAATCAGGATCAGTATGTTGACTTTATGAGAGTTTGGTTGATTCTTCGGTTGAAACAATAATTCCCATAATACTACTGGTACAATATACAAATGAATGATATAATTCGATTCGCTACTGAACACTCTGTCTACGAAGTCAGGGAATATTAAATTTCTATCATAAATGAACACTGGCCAGAAAATTACGAAGATTAGCTGAAAAAAGGAGTTTATTTAGTACTTTTATTAAGTCCCAGATAATCACTACAATTTGTTGATACGAAGTCCTTTAACGCAGTTTGCGGAGGAGTTGAACAATAGAAATCGTCACGTAAAGAAATACTGTTATGCACCTCGGCCTCTCAATTCACGCCTTACCTTTGTCCCTTTGTCGATTGTATATGTGTTCATCCACCCACTCTATTTAATAACGCTAGTACTCGATAGAAGACGCTGTATTAGAGTTTGGAAGATTTAGATTAATTAGTAAGAATTATTAACCCGCTGGTAACCCGATTTCTAATAAAGCTTCATCTATCGAGTATTACCACTAAATAGATGGAATTTGTGCGCGCGTGCTAGTATTCTAAATTCTAACAAGGAGTATTATTCGCTGCCGATTGTGTTCGATCATTTTCTTACCCTTATCCCACCTAAGTAGGGCCGGCACAACCTGTTTTCCTCTTTCACTCTCCTCTGTCAGACGTCATCACAGTATTTACACCTTTTATAGACATATCATTTTTCGCACAATCTATCCACACCTTCTTCGGTCTTCCTCTACTTCTATATCCGTACACCTTCATACTTAAGTAGTTAAATGCCTTTCATCTCTCCTCGTGACATGCCCATACCATGCTAACCTATTACTCATCAACTTTTCTGTCCCCGATGCTATTTTCAAACTTCCTATTATATACTTATTCTTAATTTTATCGATTCTAATTATACCACACATCCATCTTAACATTCGCATCTCTGCCACGTGTAGCTTTCTCTCATCCGTCTCTTTCGTAGCTCAGCACTCAGATGCATACACTTTGGTTTAGTTAACAATTCGAAAAAATGAAACAGCGCTATCTATCCAGTTGTGGCGTAAATAGTTCTCCAAACTCAGTACTGACCACGCAGACATTACATTCAAAAGTTATTTAGTATTTTTTATACAATGTACAAATTAGTATTTTAGCCAAGAACATTAAAAGAATATATTTTTTTAATAATTTGAAAACTAGCAAAGGCTGAAATGTGATAATTTGTCAAAAGTTGCGGTTTTTTGGTACGCCAAGAGAGTGTCACTGTGACGAATTATAATCATAAACAGGCGCGAATGCGAAACAATTGGGCACATATTCATACCTTCTTGGTCACTGGATATACTCAAATTACACGCCTCACTTAAGCGCGCAACCAAGGCAAGTATTAACTTCTAGTAAATGTTAACTGGACAGTCACGTTTTAGCCCAAAATCATTCTCGAGTCCTTTATCCAAACATCTTTCACTAGTGGAAGTTTTCACTTCAGAGTTGAGTTGAGAGACTTACCATAGTAACAGGAAATACTAGAGTTTCGAAGAAAGTCTGTCTGAGTTTCCTTAACATCTTTGGTAGGAGGTATTGTTTTTGCATTAGTACCAGTACATCACATATTAGTCCCAAAGATGCATAAACAATTTGGAAGGTCTAAAAAATGTCAAATAGTTTTTTTATTGCTGAATGTTGATCTTACTTGCGTTCTTGTTACTTTGCAGTTCTGCCTGAAATTGCTAGGCCGTTGGCACGTCGTAAGCTTATGTGGTAATGTCACGTGACAGCAACCAATCACTTCTAGGTGGAAGAGCAAAGTAACAGCTAATCAAGTTAAATGTTAAATAGGTCAGACCAAATACGATGGACAATATTTCTTTACAGCATCATTAATGATTTGATTGGTAATATTTTCACCTCAACTGAGCAATAATGTTTAACTTTCTGACCAAAGGGTGATGAAGAAAACCTTGGGAGTTTAGGCGGTAAAGGTCCGCCATAACTCACTCTCTGCTGCTTGAAGAGTGGGTATCAAATGCCGAATTATTTACTTCAAAAATCGCGTCGTACTGGCTACATCCCTCATTAAAGACATGGTAATCGAGAGGGTTTACCGGCGGTAATATGGTTTCAATGTCTTCATGTCTGAGCCCTGATAAGTACCAACGAATTTATTCGGAATAAGTAATACTGTCGGCTAACGGTGAAGAAAACCATTACGGGAAACCCGTAACCTCAGAAATGTATTTATATTACTGAAAGAACTCCCTACTAATTCATGTTTGTACCAAACAATGTGGCTGTCACAGGTTAGATATATTCTTATTAATTAAATAGAAAAGGTATTACAGCACCCGACAATTGATTTGGCGCTTCGGGGAGAAGAGTGAGACGTCTGGCTAAAACCGGCTTGCTTCGATTTTGTAAAGCGTTCTCTCTACCGCACAGCGTCAATTACTGTGCTAGACAAAGAGAACGTTATACGAAACCGACCTTACCCGACTATCTCAGTCGTGACGTGCCAAATCAAATGTCGGGTACTAAGAATGTACTTACGACGTTCCACACGGTAACATAGTATGGCTGCATGGAAGCCATAACACGATTTTGATGATCCTTTTCCAGTACATCAGGCTTTAGTGCGCTAAGCATGATTACTGCATTGACACAGTGCATTGTTATCGTAACAATGTAACCGAATATCCGGAAGTAAATTGGTGGTGGCATCTTGCTGGAAAACATATCTCACATGTAAATTGTCTTCAACTACTGGCAACAATTAGAATATTGCGGGACGAACTTAAGAGTGCTACTGCTCTGTTGAAAATACCTCATTAAAAAAACCTATAAAAGATAACAATCACTTTTAGACAGTCGTAAAATTTCTAAGCTTCTAATAGAATCATGCTCTCAGAAGTAGAATTAATTAATTTAATTTACTTTCTTCAAACATCATAGGGTTCTTTTTGAGATTTTAATTAACCTAACAATTTTTTTTAATACACTTATATTGGGGAGTTTGTATATTAATATGTCTGTAATTCTGTTTGTACAATTCATTTTTTTTACAAACTTTTGAGATAGGTTATAATTTTAAAGGTGAATATGATGTAAACAATGTCGTTTTTTCTATCTGTATATTTGGATTTAACTCAAAAATAGCTTTACCGCTTTCTAGAAAGTGTTTTACGTGTGAATCTTACACCATTCCTTAATTCATATGGCACAAGAATGATCAAAAATACTTTTACAAAGTGTGAAAAAAAATGTCAATAAATTTTGAACACAAGTACTATATTATGTCATTCACGCACACTCCCATCGCATCTTCTCCTTTCCACTTGAGAACCACACGGGCGGGTACGCGGCTCCATAGATTCACAGTAGAAACCTTCTCGGCAAGAACGAAGAAGTTCGAAAATTCTTATCTTTGTCGTACTTTGAAAATGTGGAATCGCCTCCCGACTAGTGTGTTCCCTCCCTCTTATGATATGGGGTCCTTCAAACGAGGCGTGAAGAGGCACTTTTGCAGGTCGGCATGATGACGACGACTGCCGTTGGTATTTAACACCGACAGTCGCCGTTGTTTTTGGACTGTACCGTACTTACCATCAGGTATTGTACAGTCATTTTGCCGAATTTTTATAAAAAAAAAAAAAAAAAAAAACACTAAGTGGTGCTACAGTAATTTTTGTGTCGTTTAATCGGCTATCATGAAAACTGATACGCATACAGCCAGTATAGTACAGAACGCTAATATATAGCATCACATAAGGGATCGTCCATTAATGACGTGAGGGGATCAAAGGGGGTGGGGATTCAAGCCAAATCTCACGTGGGGGAGAGATGGGGCTTCGGCAAATATCACGTAATTATTTTTCGAGCAAAAAATAGAGTAGTTAATAAGATTGTGACAAAATCAGATCACTTTAAAGTAAAACATGATTTTCTAGACTAAAATATGCCGTAATCTGACACAATCCTTTTTTATATGTCTTAGTAGATTCCATTTATGATTTCGGTCTAAACCAGTGGTGGCCAATAGCGTGCCCGTGCGCGCACACGTGCTCCCACGGTTGATCTGTAATGCGCCCGCTGCAATATTTCCAAAATACTAATTTAAAAATACCATTTTTGTAAACATTTCTTAACCATATGGAAAAAAATTTAAAACACCCATTCTCCTACTCCTACCCACTTACCACTCTAAAAAAAACGAACATGCTCCCACCGCGCTATAATTTTTATTATTGCGCACTCGTTTTGAAAAAGGTTGACCAACGCTTTTTTTTTTTTTATATTATAGGGGCAAACGAACAGGTGGGTCACCTGATGATAAGTGATCACCGCCGTCCATAGACACTAGCAACACCAGGGAAGTCGCAAGTGCGTTGCCGGCCTTTTAAATATGTGGGCCTCCGGTGCTTTCACTGACCGAACGAAACGCAATCTCAAAAACTAGTCTTAGTAAAAATAATAAAGCAAATTGTGTTTTCTTGATTAAATCGAAAGCAATTATACTCAAAATACAAATTATGAAAGATCGAGGGGGAAGGGACGAGACAAACATCACGACATCTCTCCAGTGGGCGAGAGGGGAGGGCAAAAATTCCTCAAAAATGCCTCACGTAATTGTTTTTTTTTTTTTTTTCGAACTGACCTACACTATTAGCTTGGCAAGGCCGCTACAGTTCTACCGGACTACTAAGGGGATCACTTAAGGCACTCACCCGATTTGTTTAGGCGAACATCACAAGGGCACTCGGTGCGCCTAGGCTTGAACTGTCGCCGAATTTCCCGATCTGACTAAGCTAAGCTAAACTATCTATCCATTTCATACACATATGAGTTCGTGATAAGTGCATGTGTGACCATGCACGTTTCACGAATGTATATGTGTATTTTGCATCTGACTACTATCTTGTGTGACCTATTTCAGTCCGAAAAGGGCAAAAAAACAGCCCACCACTATCTGTACCTAGGTGTGCACGCGTGCGGGTTGATCTGGGTAAATGAAAAACAAGCGTGAGTCACTGTATTCGCACGAGTAACATGCTCGAGGGCTCCACACCGAGGGACAAACCTAGGCTCGAGTTGTTACAAGACTCACGTAATTGGACGCCTCCTAAGTTAGTAGTTAATATTATATGCAAGTACAAAATTTTAAATTAGCTTAAAGAGTTTCCAAATAGTGTAAACTATCAGACTTACGTTTTGATTCTTCTCCCACTTTTGCTAACAAAGTTTCGCTCATTCGATCCTTTTTGTTACAATAATCGACCTTGTGTATCAAAAACCGGTTATCACTTATTAATATACAGCAGAATACGTCAACGTCCGCTTCGGCAAAACTTCAATTCGCTACTGATGGATTATATTATTGTTTATATTAAATGTCTTTGAGGAGTCTTTTAATATTGTATAAATATTTATTATCTGATTACGTGCTTGTAGTAAATACACAATTAACACAATAAAAAATAAGTATTAATTAGGTAAGTCATATGAATTAAACAGTAAAAAGGTAATGGGATTATATAGCCGAGACGTCCACTTTATCGTTTATGACACACGCCTGCGAGTCGAGTTAATTTATTTTCAAACGTAATTAATTAAACCAGTCGCAGATATTATTAACGGTGGTATATTGTTCCAGCACTTACTAGAGTTGTACCGAAAATTATTTCCAAACGCAGCTGTAAAGTGACGTGTAGTTAATATTTGCGTAGACATTATTCTACGCTGAAAGGTTCTGTGGAATATCTACCAAACTGATAGTATTATAGAGGTACTACGGTCTATTAGTCAAAATTACCACAAATAAAAAACATGCGAGATGTAATTTTCGCCTTGCTTTCATTTTAAAAAGTAGGTTTTTGTTAAATGATAGGAGTGACTTGTGCTCATGGTGATATAGTAATGCAAAAACCTGAACACGCATTTTAGACCCTTTGGTAGTCCGGTGAAACTGTAGAGGCGAAAAGAGCCAACAGGATATGTCAGTTAAAAAAAAAAAATTTAGACCATTTGTGTGAGACGAGATCTTCTAACGATTAATAAAGAACCGTACACTACATCAGAAAAAAATAGCTTGGAACTAATCTTTCTATAAGTTTTAATAGTAGTTCCTCGTTTAGAAATAGTCCTATTTTATACAGAAGTTTTAACCGATGAAAACAATTCATCACATTCATTAATATGTGTCTCCGTATCTCTACTCGGAATCCATAATTAAACTTAACTGTCGTGTTTCTGAAACACGATCTATTGGCTCATCCATAACCATAATTGTTTTATAAACTTACGGAAAAAGGCTAAGCTGATACATAATGCCTATTATCACATATTTGGTTATAATAAGGTCAGTATAAGCGAATTAATTACGCTTTGACTAATTTACGATTCTTATTATTTATAATTGTAACTTAGAAGAATAATTGATGTAAATCATATGCATAAATGTGATTTTTAGAATATAATATGGACAAAGCGCTGTGTGGAATGTATAATTGATTCATTAGAGATTTTTAATTTTTCTTCCTCAGTATCGAGTGATGAAATATTAACTCTTTACAATATATCGAAAATATCGATGTTTTTGTTCGATATATCATTAAACATAGACGTAATGTTTCTATATATCGCATACATAAAAAAATCTTTTTTTTACCATGGACATCCTTAGATGGAGCTCGCTAAGATTGCTGTCTATACATTTTATTTTAAAAGTGTTATATGTTTGAGGAAAACTGATTAAAAACGTTAAACGCAAGACGTCAAATATTAAAAGATAGGCGAGCTTTCCTGCTCTATATGCTCTATATATATGATCAGAATTTCACAAGTTTTGGTTTCGCCCGTTCGAACTCATTCACTTAATATGTGTAGTGTATAGATTGTTATTTTAAGAATAATATTCTTTTGTAATAGTATTGTGATACTAATTTTGGTAAGTTCGTGTAGTAACAGCTTGATTTGCCCCAAATTTAGAGAATAAAGAAGCCAGATGGGTATTTTTAGGGCCTTTATATTTTGGAGAGATTTTTATTAAAAAGTATATCCACTGAGTTGACCCAATCCAGCTAATTTTTTGGTATCATTTTAATAAACAAATTATCATGTAGAAAAATATTAAAACAAATACACAAAGAAAAATTGACGTAATAAAAATAATGGACAAAATAATAAGAGTAATTTGGAAGTATTTTTAGTAGGAATTTATTAAAAGAAAATAACTATACACTTCTTGACCTCTGTCAACTTCAGTGTCATGATTACTAACTTTTATTTTAAAGAGAAAGCCCATAGCAAATAACTATAGTAATTTTAAGAGGTTTTGCTTTTAACTGCAGAGTTAAACATTTTTGAGAATTAGTAACTCTGTTTTTATGTTTACTCAGCACGGTGTACTCAATCGTGTATATTCGGTTCCAGGCATCATCAACCACGTTTACTGTCTGACAAGAAGTGCATCATTCCAATAACGTTTTTATTAATACGTGTTATAATAATAATATGTATGGTTTGTATATAGTCAGCGTAGTATTTAGAGTGTATCTATTCTTCGTACACACTTAGTACTTTAAAAGTTTTTAATTCTATCGTCTCGCGGGCACATATCTACTTTTTTCTAATCCTCTTGTTTGTATAAGGTCAACATATATCCTTAAAAAGAAAACGATTTCTGGCGTAAAATTATTTGTTTCTCTCTAAAACTATAAATGTTAATTAATAATATATCACACATATATTATTATTTTATTTTCATGTACATAATTTTACTTAAATTGAAGGTCCATTGACAATCTGTTTTAATCGATAAATTCACATCAACGTATAAGATACGAAATTATTTTTTTTAAATAAAGCCTAAAAGCAATAAAATATTAAAATGTAAAGAATCATTAGATAGCAATGTTAGTTAAATTATCAAATATAAATTATCAAATAGTAAATCCTTTATATAACTATGCTTTCTCTTTTGCGTCCAAAGCGTTAATATTTTAAATTGTGATCGCAGCGATAAGCACCAAGTCCAATGTCATTGTTGTCAATAATGTAATTGATTGTCAAAAGAGAGTGACATGTCGGCAATGATTTCGTGGCTAGATAAAACGAAATACGAATTGGTATAATTTTATAATTCTAATATTAATTTGATGTTAAGCATAATAGGCTTACAATACTGGTGAGTTTATATATAGTAGTTTACAGAAATGACTATATATATTTGATTAAGCACAAAGAATATAATAAATGTTAATTGTTGATAAACATTTCGTTAGCAAAACTTTTACGATTTCTTATGGGTTTTAGATATCTAGACACTGTTTATTAGAATGGGATTTTGTATAACGAAAAGAAAATAATCATTGAAGACATCAGTTATGTTGATTTATGTTATTAATGAGATTTATTTTGGTCGTGATTTATGCGAAATACTTCGTTTCTAACACATTCACTCGGGCAACTGAACTTATGAAGTGCATACAAAATGCAACGGCGAATGGAGATAAATGTGATTTAACATTAACGTTGAATTCTGAGATAAATTGATAACTAATATACAATATAAACATAATATAAATAACTAAAATATAATCTTTAAACATTTTAATTTAGTTAAAGTTAACTTAGTTACTATGTTTATTATTTATTTTATAGAGGAGTAAAAATGGGTGTGGCAGTAAGTAGGTACTCGGACCTGTCTTCCAATGAGCTGCTGGCAAGGTTCGTCTCCAATGAGGCTATATGCCCCAACGATCCATTCTGGAATCAAATGTTGGCATTCAATATCAACCCACCAACAAATGCGTGAGTTACTTATTAATATTTCTGTTATAGGTTAACATTTCATGTTGTGGAGGAAGATAATATATAAGGCTGGCAAAAACATTTCTCTCTCTTCTAGCTCTTTGACTACGCTCTCTAGACAATATTATTATTATAACTTAAAGTTTATAGTGTGGGAACACCTATATAAGATTCAAATGTAAGCATACCTTCTCCATACAAGGCAATTGAACTTTGTCTCCAGAAGTAGGAATCTATTAAACCTCGCAGGACTGCAGTGACAACTTAGTATAATGTAAACTACAAACCTGATTCTTATTTTAATAACTTCTTGATTCTTATTTCTTTAGTATATCTAGTCTTGCCATAAATACTGAAAGAAAGAAAAAAGAAAAATTTCTATTGCAAATAACTTTTTTACAGTGTGTTAGTTTAATACATAAATATAAAACAATTTAAAATATAAAAAGCTTATACGAATTGGTCTCCATTGGCTGCAAAACAGTCCTTTGAACATTTGGCCAGTTATCAATTCAAGCATTCATTCTTTCCATGGGAAATTTCTTCACTGCCAATCGTAGACATTGTTTTAGTGACTTCAAATTATCATGGCGTTTACAGCAAGCCGTACGTACTCTCTCAAACTGGCCATAAATTATAATCCAGCAGATTAAGATCAGGACTAGATAACGACCAGTCTTGAGCTCTGATGAAATCCGAAACATTCGTTTCCAACCAAGACTGCATAGACTGAGCTTTATGACTCGGCTCCGGGTCTTGCTGGAAGGACTATCCTTTGTTATCGAACATGGTGTTGTTAAGAGGCTTCACTACCTTCTCAAGAATGGTATCTTGATACACTTGTGCCGATGTTTTGATACCATTTTCACAAAAGTGTGGCTCAGTTACTCCTTCATAGCTAATACCCCACCAAACCAGCACTCAAGTCAGATAGTGTCGTACGTTGCACTCTGTCGACTGATTGTGAAGCTTCCTTAGAGCTTTGAGCATAAATACGGTCATTTTTGTTTGTTAAAATGTTGCTCAATTGTAAAAATTTTCTCATCTATAAAAAAAAATTTCTGTGACCTCTCTTTGCATTTTTCTATCAGTTATGAAATGACCAGTATGTCTCTTATAGGCTGCAAGACTTAAGTCATCTTTTTAAAATACGCGATATGGTTCTAGGTGCTATCCTCATCTCCCGAGATAAAATGTTTTGCTTTCGGACAGGATTTCTTCGAATTATTTCTCTTACTGCTTTGACCACCTCTTTCGTACGATCACTACGATCACTACGTGGACGTCCAGATCATTTTCTGTTACAAACAGAGTAGGTCTCATTGTACCTATTAATAGCCCGGTACACAAACCTTTCATTTTACCCCAGCATATGGAGAGTTTTAAAAATTGCATTTGGCTCCATACCTACTTTGTGTGATGCAATCGTGTTGGATTCGTGCCTTCACTGCTTTGATGGCCACTGGTGTCCTAACTGCACAAGGTTGGCTGCTCTTCTTACGTCCTTCGAAGTTTAAATCTTCAATGTACCGTTTGATAGTGGAATAAACAAACCATAGTGTTATTTTCGATTTTTGCAGAATGTTGAAAATCCCTGTTAGCACGTAACCAGTGATATTCTTTTTTGTTATCCCAAATCGGGAATGTTCTATTTTCAAAATTAGTCGAAATATATCTGGCCAGTATTCGAAAATTAAAAATAACAGAACTTATGACCAAACTAGTTATTTATTTATTGTTTTACAAATATTGTTACATTATTACATCACCTTATGTTATTCAAACATACTGACTTAAATATTTTATTAAGAGGTAAAATTACCTAAGTAAATTTAAATTAAAACGTAAACTTAGATTCAAAGTAAATAACATGTAAATTAACATTTTAAAGACCTCATGAACTATTTAAATTGTGTTAAAGTTATACAAAATAAACCTTCTGTTTTAGTATTTATGTATAATTTGCTTATCCTACAGACTGGAGAATTTGTAATAAAAATTTTCTAAAAGAAAAGTTCAGAAGGTTAACAGGGTGATGAGAATGTCTAGAAGAAATGATGAAACTGAACATGCTCAGTCATTCAGAACTATCTTTACTATCGTTTCATTGCAATATTTTCCTTCATCAGAACAATCAATTAATAATACATCCAAACGGAGTATGGTCATTATTATATCCTTCCCTAGCACTAAGCCATTAAATACTTATACATTTGATGTTATGATAGAGATAATCCATGTATTGTCTAGATTTAAGATAAGATTAAAAGACACGATAATAGTTAATGTGATTGTACTGTTTTAAGTAATTTTCCTAATTTCCAATCCAATGTACAACGATTATAAAACCAAAAGTAAAAAAGTATGCTATACAAATTCCACGTTAAATTGTATTATAAAACTTATGGTAATGAAATATAGACTAGCATAGAGTAACCTCTATGGAAAAGTACATAAGTGTGGCAACTTGCATGGTGATCCCGCACCATTTTATTACTATAATTTTTCATAGCCCCAAATTTTTTTCTTCCATTTATCGCCTGTCGCATTACAGTAGGCCATGCAGTAGGGGTAACAAACTGCATTTTACGGTCAAAGACTTCTATTTTTAAATGTCGTTATAGTTTTTAAATATTCTTAATATAAGTGACCAGTTCCGGAAACTTTTAATGTGGCCAATATATTAGTTGTTGCAATAATGCTCTTCTCTGCTTACAGTGAAGAACAACTAATGTTTGACTCAAGCACGGAAGCGTTACTCCAGAAGTTTCTATCGAACAATTTACAAACTGGGAATTTGGGTTCTCTCGTTCAAGTGTTCATAACGCGTGCGACATTGCTTCTAGCATCGCCCAACAGTGATAAGTATGTCTTTGAATGCTTTGCGACAGGTATCCGAGCTGACGATTACTGGTAACCTTTTTCAGACTTTCAAAATCGAAAATACTTTATTCAATTTAGGCTCTAAAAAGCCTCTTATGAACGTCAAAACTACCATTAGTACGCGTTTATCTTTTTAACATACGTACATGAAACAATATATTATCATTGTAATCATTTTTAGTGGATACACAAGGAGAACTGTCAATTCCAGAAATCATTATCCACATATTGATCCACTCTATAATTGCATTTTGACACAAAAACCCTGCTTGACACCGTGCTTAAACTTACAGCCCGGCAAATCTGTAATATGCTTTAGGACTTTATTGTAAAACGTAACAGTCACTTTGAATGATGGATGTAAATTTTGGCCTTCGCAGAATTTCAGTAATACACTTTGTGATACAGCTGTCAAAGTACCATGATAAATGATGGATGCAAATTTTGGCCTTCGCAGCATTTCAGTAATACATTTTGTGACACAGCTGTCAAAGTACCATGATAATCATTTATTGCAATATTAGCGGGATAGTCTGCCTGTTTGATGCCCTTTGGTATTTCCTTATATAAAATGGTAGAGGTCTGCCATTGTGCGCTCATCACTCATAGACTACTGGATAATTCAAAATCTATTATTAAAGTTTAAAGAAAATACGTTTTTTATATGCACTACGCGTTCAGTAATATCTGTTTGTTGCCTTGGAGAAGTTGGGCAAGCGGTTTGGTGCTTATGGTTTTTGTACGTAAATAAAATATATTGGTGGGATAATAAACACCGTAGAGGAAGTCGAGGATGTCAGCTAGTTTCGATTAATAAATGTATACGAATTCTGACGCCATGCCAGACCCAGATACTTGGTGAGATTTGTTATATTGTATAGGCTGATTATATGTTAAGGAAAACGATTCGTCGAATTATAAAGGCTACCATTTTTTAACCAACTTCAAAAATGAGGAGATTCTTAATTCGATTGTGTTATTTTTAAATGTTTGAATTACCTTCGAATTTCTAAACTCACTTTGTTTTTTTTAAAGTGGAAATTTTTAAAAGCGTCATATTTTAGCTTCATTAACATATTTAAGATACACCAGGGGCATCCTCCAAATTGAATAGGAAATGTATACCGTTTGCGATATTTTTTTTTTTTTTTTTGTCCCTTTGTTCCTCAGACATGATCCGAGCCCTTGTCATTTTGCATTTATTTTTTATGTTACTTATGTTATGTTGTGACATTAATTGTTAAATTATAATATATAATATAATAACGGTATATATAATATATATAGACCGTTTGCGATATTGGTAGGTTTATGTCTATCTTAGACTAGATGGGTACTTGACTATGGTCAAGGACATTTTGGTTATTAAAGTAGATTTTTGAAGTAATTTCTATTTATTGTTAAAAAATTATTTATTACATGTATGGTGGCCGCACAAAATTTCATTAATAGCATTTCCTTTCAGTATAATGCTAGCCTGGACAACGTTCAGTGCATTGTTCGTGATACGGGCAGTTAGCAAGTATCTGGTGGAAATGGTGCCTGAATACGACCTGTGCAGGCACCTCGATGTACAGGCAGAAAGGCGGGTTGCGGGTAACGGCCCCGTCGACGTCAAAGATGGAGATAACGATGTTAGTTTTTTTTTTTATGTCTTACAACAATCTAGAGTGTGCAATTCTTATCTATACTACTATTTTTTTTGTATAATAGGTGCAGCATAGTTATTTACTTGTAATAAAATGTTTGGTTACAGCAGACGACTTCACAAGCAGTACAAACCACACCGATGCCACCTTCACAACCCTCATCAACTCCAGAGGTCCACTCCGTTATACAGACCTCACCGAAACTAACAACGAACGAGAGCCGAGTGGAGATGCTATTCGATGCACTGATCAGTTTAATAATCGACGTGCCTGTGACGTAAGCTGAACTTTTAATTTTATGTTACCAAGACATAAGTAAAACCGATTTAAAAGACAATACCCTGAAAAATATATTAAAGTGTCCTTGACCATAGTTTGGTACCTGCCTAGTCTTAGATTGTCATAAACTGAACCAATATATGCATCATTATACATTTCCTATTCGATTTTGAGGAGTTCCCTGATGTATCTTTGAATGCCTAGGTTTAATGCTAATGAAATTAAAATGGGAACCCCTTGAAAATATCCTGTATACAAAAACAAAAATCCAAATCGACCAAAAAAATCCAAATAAATGGTTCTGAGGTAACAAACGTTTCAAATAAATATAACCGCATTGAGAATCTCTTCCTTTTTGAAGTCAGTTAAAAACAAAGGCGACGAATGTGAGAACTATAGGTTATCGGTTGGTCATGTTAATACCGTAGTTTTAATGTGTTCGGACACCACGTCGATCGACGTAGGTTCGAATCCTTGCAAATGTGCCGGAGCTTTTGGTGGAGGAATACCTTTTGATGAAACCATAGAATGGTGGGTAAAGCTTTTCTAAACTCACTTGATTAGCTACCATCCTTAAGTTGAAAATCTGTCGCCCAAAAACATGTTGGTGTGTTCCGACAGGTGCACTTGAGAGTTAATCCCTCAGGTTTAGCGTGTTTAGTATCTTAGACTATAACATAACATTTTGGTCAACCACGGTACCCTATAAAGTATATATTTAAAATAAATAGTTTGGGTGGTTTCGAAACTCAACGAAATTGAGTCACTTTGACAGGTTTATTACCATGAGTAAGATGAGTACTAAGCCATTCTTATACAGGTCTCTACCACCCTGTTACTTTAATGGATATACATATATATAGAACACGATACGCTAAGCAGGTCATATAAAGTGGTCAAATTATAAAAGCCTGGTTCTAGCTTTAGCTTTTAGTAAATGAAGAAGTGAGTTTAAGAATTTTTAAAACATGGTTCTCCCGTGTGTTTTCTATTTTTGATGACAATGATGGAATATTTCAGAGATAACAACCTCATATATTCATTAATTTGTCAATCTATAATTGACCTGGCTCAAGAAACAATATATAAAGAAGTGAATTTAGGATATATATTTATGGGATAGCTGAACCCTGCCTTTTCTAAGTTTAAAAGAGGGCCCACCTATGTCTTTTCTATTTTTAAAAGTTGGCCAACTTCTGTGTTTCCTATGTTTAAAAGTTATCCAACCCCTGTGTTTTCTATGTTTAAAAGTTGACCAACCTCTGTGTTTTCTACGTTTAAAAGTTGTCCATCCCTTGTGCTTTCCATGTTTAAAAGTTGGCCAACCCCTGTGTTTTCTATGTTTAAAAGTTGGCCTATCCCTGTCTTTTTACGTTTAGAAGATGTCCAACCCTTCTCGTTTCTATGTTTGATGATAATTATGTAATATTTCAGAGATAACACATACTATTTGCACCTGGAGTGTATAAACACGATTCTAGTACTGATGTCTGTTTATATGTTCGCCGGTGTCCATGGACAAACGAGGCTAGTGGAAACCTCACTCATCTATAGGTAAGAGTTACTTTCACATGCTAAATAAACTTTAGCCAATGTCACTTTATTATACTTGTATTTGGTACTTTATAACAAACCATTTTTCTATTATCCATGTAAATAAAATAAAATAAAGGTCTGACGTCGTGCGCGGATCTCGCAAAATGTACTGGATTGATTACGATATTTTTTTTTCTTTTACCTCGTAAATTAAAAAATCTCTTATCTAAAAAAATGTCACAATATCTTTGTTCAATATAAAGTTATGAAATTTTAAGAAACTACGATTTTGTTAATCACTAAGCGTTCACGTCAATTGAGGCTAACTATACTTACCGTTCAAGTACAATGTAAACGAATAGATATAAAAAAAACAGGGAGCCGTAAAGACGCACGATATAAATAAAATTTTCATATTACAGTGTTATACATTGTATTACATAATATTAAATTTTTGTATTAATTAAAAAAATACAACAAAAAGTCACCGACACGCCGTATTCCGAGGCGGTGACCCATCCAAGTACTGATCGCGCCTGACGTTATTTAACTTCGGCGATCGGACGAGAACTCGGTGTTTTCAACACTCTACCCGACACAGTGTTTACCGCAACCAACTTTCGACATACTAAAACTTGCAGAGCAAAATTTCTAATAAGACTTTTTCACTTAAAAAAAAAACATATTTTTACCTTCTTGACGAATTCTTTGCCAACACACTTTGTTTTATCTTTTTTTTTTGTGAACTATGTTTATTTTGTCTTGTATCACTGTTATGTTATGTATATGTATTATAATCTTCAGACACTACTGAAATTGATTGCTCGTTCTAATAGTTTAAATTTCTCTTTCAGGACTCTATTTCAAGGTCGTTACGGTATGCACGCACCCCTGTTGGTGAAAACCTTGCTTCTGAACCTGTCGAGCATGCTGGCCGCACCGCCGAGCATGTTCGGCACTCAGGCCGGCGGCAGTTTACTGATCAATTTGGCCTGTGAGTTGAAATTACATTATTCAAATTTGTTTGGGATGGTTAGTTTGGTTGGTTGGACAGGCGCACGCATTTTCCGCTTTAACCTAACAATCCTCTATAAACGATAAAAATCTGTATACGTCGACGTCAATTCAGATTCATTTTGACGTCAAGTTTTGAGTTGTCGAAATCAAGTCATATCCGAAACGCCAGCACCACCAGGCAGCGCACGATGGAGTTGGTGACGCGCGCCCGGTATTGTCACAATTTGTCTTTATAAAAAAGAAATGCAGACCATGTTAATGATACTGTTGGAGCATTTATTATTGTATAATCAGTATTGAAGCTAATTTTAAAGGAATAACAAAAAAAAATACAACTCGCCCTCCCAAAAGTAATTTCAACTTTTTCTTTCACACCTAAGGTATTTTCGAAGCGTTCGATGCGTTAACATGTTTTTGGCAACGCATACACTCACAATCAATTTTTATATTTAAGTCGTCTTCCAGATAAATTTCTTTACCAAAATACATCGGTTTTGCTTACAATTGTTAGTACCTCTGTATATAAATTTTTTCGACCTATGGATTGATTAAAATTCTTATGTAATATGATTCAAGTTTTCATGAAAACCATTGTGAACCTAGATTATCTAAACAATATTGGTGTCAGTGTCTCTACCACCAGCAGGCGATAACAGACAAGTCTCATAAATAAGCTTCGACTAAGGTCAAGTCAAATTAATAGAAAAATTTTACCTTACAATAAAACGCATTTAAATTTACTTATCTTATTCAAAGCTTAACATTTTAAATTCTGCCGGGTATTATTCGACGCAATTAACCAAAAAGAGGGTGTCGCTTCGAACACGCCGTTTTGGCATACTGGGGCAAGACACCTGTGGTACTTGACCGGAAGTCAATGATATTTACTGTCAAAGTGGGCACGCAAGTGGGAAACGGAAACTATCACATAAATTAGCTTCGAATAAGATCAAATCAAATTAATATAAGTGTTTTACCTTACAATAAAACGCATTTAAATTTACTTATCTTATTCAAAGCTTAACATTTTAAATTCTGCCGGGTATTATTCGACTCAATTAAACAAAAAGAGGGTGTCGCTTCGAACACGCCGTTTTAGCATACTGGGGCGTGACACCTGTGGTACTTGACCGGATGTCAATTATATTTACTGTCAAAATGGGCACGCAGGTGGGAAACGGAAACTATCACATAAATTAGCTTCGAATAAGATCAAATCAAATTAATATAAGTGTTTTACCTTACAATAAAACGCATATAAATTTACTTACCTTATTCAAAGCTTAACATTTTAAATTCTGCTGGGTATTATTCGACTCAATTAAACAAAAAGAGGGCGTTGCTCCGATCACGCAATTTTGGCATACTGGGGCAAGACACCTTTGGTACTTGACCGGAAGTCAATGATATTTACTGTCAAAGTGGACATGCAGGTGGTAAATTGAAGTGGCTATCTCATAAATAAGCTTCGAATGAGATCAAGTCAAACTAATAATTGTCATCCACAGCCGGCCTATGGAACATGCTGACGTTCAGCTCGTCAGGTCGGCAAACGATCTACACGCAACCACCTCTAGACAGGCAGGAGCTGATTGAAAGGTTGAAAAAAGAGCATCCCGTAGCGAACCAGTCGTGCCTCCTGCTGCTAGCGCTGGCGAACCACTGCATGAACGAAGACAACTTATACAGGAACTCACTTCTCTGCTGTGAGGATACGTCAGGTAACTTATCTAATTGATATTATAAACTAGTTTTAGTTCGCGACTTCGCTCGGTGAAAGCAAGTACTCTGTTTTTTTTTATGTGTTATACTGTATGCAAAATTTTATTATGGTATATTTTTTACTTAGGGTGTGGAAGCGTAACATATAAACAAACACACTTTTGTATTCTATACTAATAAAATGAATGCCAAAAAGGAGTTTGTTTATTACCCTTTCACACTATAACTACTCGACTGAACATCGTGATATGTTTTGCATACACGTTTTTAGGGATACAGAAAACGTATGATACCTTAGGGGGTGTCCATTGATTACGTGAGCGGTTTTTGAAGGTTTTTTGATCTCTCCTGGTTAGATGTCGTGAGATTTATCTCAACCCCCCCCCCCCCTCCCCACCACCATCTTATCTAACTACCTATCACCTCCACCTCCACTACCACCTCCAGCAAACTCGCGTCAATGCTTAGTGCAAAACGAAGCAGCATTTTTTTATATTTCTTTGTAAAACAAATCGACATTTGACGTCACTATCGTAATATGTCAAAACGGCCATCATAGCGTGCCGCTATTATAAGTAACTTAATTATGCGTTTGAATGTTATAGATACATCTTCGACGACTCCACAACGAGACGCGGACGGCGCCGCCTCGCAAACCACACCTCCTAAGATAGACATGGCTGCGGTGAGTAAAACTTAATTTGTATATATTTGTGAACTGGTAGCAATCTCTTTCTTTATTGAAGACTAGATGATACCCGCGACTTCGTTCGCGTTGCTTGAAAAAAAAATGAAAGCATAAATATGTACATATATTTACAAAATTCATGTCACACAATTGAAAAATATATTATTTATAAAATAGAGTACAGATTTATAAAGAGGTTCTTATTATTCCGAATTGTTAACGAAAAATGCCAACCATTATATATTTTTATTTTTAAGTAATTCATTTTAAACGCCGGAGTGGACGCCGAGTTTAAAGCGATGATGGCTTAGTTAATAGCGTGTTCGGACACAGCTTCGGAGAAAGTAGGTTCGAATCCTAGCAACTGCCTCGGAGCTTTCGATGAAGGAAAAAATCGTGATGAAACCATAGCATGGTGGTAGGGCTTCCTCTGAGTCCGCCTGGCTAGCTACCACCCTTAAGTTGAAAATTTGTCGCCATGCATCGGTCGGTGTGTTGCACATGAGAACCAGTCTCCCTCTAAATTTAGCGTGTTTGCCATCTTGGACCACATCATCATTTAACATCAGATGAGACTTGGTTATCGATGTAGAAGCCAAAAATATTTTATTTAATATTTATGCATGTGTTATTCAGAAAAATAAATTAACAGTTTACAGGGGAAAGGTTAAATCTGTATTAACGCGAGCAAAGTCGTGGGTAAAAGCTAGTTTATAATATTAAGCAACATGGCTGCACAATACCCGATGGAAAGTACGGTACAGGCCAAAAACAGCGGCGACTGTCGGTCGTCGCCATCATGCTTACCTGCAAAAGTGCCTGTTCACACCTCATTTGAAGGGACCGATATCGTAAGGGGGAGGGAACGCACTGCCCGGAAGGCAATATCCATTCATCCTAACTGTACTCTTACAGCTTCACAAAGCTCTGTGTGCCACAGCGGGATGTGAACACTCCACTCTCCTTCTCTACCTAATGCTGCACTCCTGTAAAGCGTACAAGAGGCACGTCAGCTCGGTCTCCCACATCGAAAACCTGGTGAGTGACTTTTTATCTCTTTTTAAACTGCTTTGAATATAGTGAAGAGTTTAATACAAAGCATAAAACAATGTTAAAATATTATTATGGGAATCTTAAATTGGTATTTATTTATCCTTAAGTTTTCTCGATAATGTAATATAATATATATTTATACATAAATATGTGTACTGTCCAACTATATTGAGAACAATGAGAAAATTTAACATGGACTCTATTCGGAGAATATTGATGGCACAAACACACGAATATCTATATTTTTTTTTTTATATACTTTTATAGGTTTTCGCCTTTGACCACAATCTCAACAGATGTTAAATGACAATATGAAATATGATCTAAGATGGCAAACATGTAGAATGTAAAGAAGGACTGGCTCTCAAGTGCAACTGTAGGAACACACCAACAGGTGCATGGTGACACACTTTGGACTTGAGGGTGATAAGTAGCCAGGCGAGCTTAGAAAAAAGAAATCCTCATCACTTTATTGTTTTGCTTCACCCAAAACTTAGGGAACAGTTGCAAGTATTCGAATTTATGTCGACCGATACGGTGTTAGTGTAAAGGACAGAAGGCATCTTCCATACTGTTCCTGAGGGATAGATCAAATCTTCAATAACGCGTGCAAAGCCGCGAGCAAACTCTAGGCATTGTAATAATTTTCTATTTCGTTACAGATAGTTCCGATACTACAAGTGCTTTACAACGCCCCGGACAACAATTCCCATCACATATACATGTCCCTGATAGTTCTACTCATACTGACAGAGGATGATGCACTCATCAAGAATGTACACCTTATTGTGAGTATTAATCGAATTAATTAATGTGTACATATATGTCTGTTACCGTTTTATAAGGTTTTGGTCACAGTCTTGTAGTATGTTAAGTGACAAATGGTTGAAGGTGATAAGAAATGAGTTATGTCAACCGGCTTAATGAATTTTAACATGTGACATGTCATAAAATTCGTCTTAATCATGGAAGTACTATAGTAATAGTTAAGGTGTCTAAAATAAAAAAAAATAGGAGACAATGTTTTTCTGGCCGAGATTTTTGTTTTTTTTTTATTAATAATATCTATTACGAACCAAGTGAGTAATCAGAACTAAATTTATACCTAATAATAAGGCTCTAAATTTATACCTAATAATAAGGCTACGTGTAGTTAATATTTATTTTCTCTTCATTTTAGAGTTAATTTTTGATGTGAAGCATCCATTGTCGCGTTTTGGCAGTAAAATCGAGACGTATGTCGTCACGGCAAATGGCATGACACTCTCTAATGCAGTCACGCCTCCTCTACGGCACCGTTTTTGATTCATTTGTGTATTTGCGCGTGTACACTATACACTCCGTTACTTTTCTGTGACAGCTACGTACTATTTCGTCATTGTACTTTACAAGTGTTAGGTTTTTATAGTATGTTAATTTTCAACAAGGATAATGTAATGGTATTATCTAATATATTTATCCGGTGCAGATGCTGAAGAACCCCTGGTGGTACAACGAGAGGAGTCTCTCGGAGGTGTCTCTGGGTGGGTTGATGGTGCTGGTGATAGTCCGCGCTCTCCACTACAACATGGCGCGTGTCCGGGACAAGTACCTACACACGAACTGTCTCGCCGCCATCGCTAATATGAGCTGTAAGTCTTTATCGATCTATAACAACTTCAGACCTCGTCAATCTTTGTGGCCGCTCTGAACATAGCCGTAAGTTCGAGCTATTGCACAATACAGTCAAGAGTTTAATACAAAACAAAGTAAAAATGTTATTATAGGAATCTAAAATTACCATTTATGTATCTTTAAGTTGTCTCGATGTTATACGAATAAAAAGGCGGTCAAAAAGATTGGCGATATATCAATACTTATTGTTCTTGTAAACTGTCAAGTTTTCAAGTTATACTTCTTTTGGCGCGTTGTGAGAAATCATTGAGAGTGAATTTTTAGGTTGTAACGGAAGTAGTACGCGCCGATGTGATACACTATGAAATTTTACCTAAGAACGGTAGTAGTACGCGTCGATGTAACACAACGGGATGTTGATTTATAAACATTTTGTTTATTATACTAAATGTAAAAAAAATATATATATAATCATAACTGGTATGACAATATGTATGACGTTCCCTTTCATATTTATGCCAAAGGAGTATAACTTCGCATGTGACACATACATAAATACGCAGTCTCTATGTACTAATTATTGTAAACAATCGAAAATACATTATGTAATTTAGGCCATAAGAATACACGTATGGACGTCAAAATCACCACCGCTTTGGATAACAACTCGGGCGTTTAGAAAAACTGATAACAATTGTTTTCTCGTATATATTTCATCTTTGCCTACGATAAATAAATTATCAAACTACCCCCAAATTATTTAATAGTAGTAATAAACCTGTTTCTATGACGTCACTGGATTTAAGTTCCTCTAAACACGAGCGATATTTAAGCAAAGGAACATCCTCGCGTGAGTCTTCAGACTGTTGAAATAGCTATACTATTTTTATAGTTGTATTTACACCTATCACTTCCAGTAATAACTCCCGTTCGAATAATCATTGCGTGACGTCATAAATACAGTAGTAATACTAGATTGAAAATATATTACAAGCAATTCCTAATATATATATATATATTATATTATATATATATATGTTTCAATTTTATAGAACGTTATAATGTTTTAGAATTATGATTATTATATGTTGTTTCCTTGTCGGGCTTACTCGACAACAAAGATTTTTTTCGACCAATGTTAAGTAACCTCTCATGTAACCTCTGTTTTCCATACAACCCAGTTGAATAAAGTGAATTTGACTTCAGGGACATAGTTTTAGAATTATTATTATTACGTTGTTTTCTAACTACCATCTTTAAAAGTGTTGCAAGGTTTTAGGACGACAGATTGCAAATGATTGACGAAAAATAACTTTAATACTTAGCGTATTAAAGGATAGACCGAAGCCTTTTTACACGTATAAATACAATCAGAATGGCCAGCTCTACTGCTTTGCGTGCGATCGGGTCTTTAAAAACAAGTATGAGTTAGCGAGTCATATTAGGGCCCACTCTCTAAAGAAATGAAACGTTTTGGATTCGCCCTTATCGAAATCGATGACGAGGACTATATATATACTCGACAACAAAGATTTTTTTTGTCGACCAATGTTAAGTAACCTTTCATGCGTGTAGACACCCATAATTGTGTTCCATACAACCCAGTTGAATAAAGTGAATGTGACTTCAGGGGCATATTTTCAGGTGAATTTAGGAATCTACATCCGTACGTAGCGCAGAGATTAATGTCGTTATTTGAGACATTAACCAAGAGAAGACAGAGGCTCTGCACTCAAATCGAAGGTAACAATTAGTCTAGATGTTTATTAATTGATAGAAATATTCAAAACTAGAACTAACAACACGCGTTTAATGTTTAAAATGTGGAATTATTGTTAAGGAGGATTCATAAGCCTAAATAAATTCTGTATAAAGCAAATCACTGGCATTGGCATTCATAGTTCGGTCCTTCTCGGTAATGCTCGGCTCTCGTCGGCAAATACATCTACAGGCTTTGATACTCCACTTACCGTAATTTCAAACTTACGCTTTCCTATTAATTTTTCCGTTCTTAAGAGATACAATGCAATAAAAATAACCAAATTTTTTTTTTTACTTTATAATATTCCTGTTATGAAGTAATTGAAAAAAATATATATTATCGACCCAAACCGCTGAGAAATATTTCGTTAACGTATTGTTAATAAATGTTTTGTTTTTTTGTTTTTTAATAATTAATTGATAAAATTGGGTTTCAGGAGGTGATTTAAATAATTTAGAACTACCGCATCAATCAGAAGAAAAGACCGAGGAAATTGTGAGTAATTTTCATTTAATTTCCAAGGTATTTCTTAATACAACAATTTTATTCGCAGTTGACATTCTGTGACTCAATATGAATGAAGTATATCTAACTATTGTGAGGATAAATTGTCACAAAGGTCTCCGGGAGAGTGATTTTTTTGGAACGAAGTTCCTTAACGCAGTTTGTTTTACTAATTGACTCGTAAAAATCGTCGCGTAAGGAAAAAGCGTTATGCCCCTTCCATGCCACTTTATCTCTTTCTCTCTCTGTCTGTATCTATTGCGCTACAATGTATGTATTTTCAAGTAAATTGGAGAAATCTCTATATTGTTCTATTGTACTCTATAGAGTTTTTAAAGTGAAACTTCTTATGGGAAGCGTTTGAAATTCTGATCCGCAATGGTTTTGTGTGATGAAAAGTGGTGGAGGTAAACACGGTGTCGGGTAGACTGTTCAAAACACTGGTCCTCGTCCGATCATCGAAGTTAAGCAACGTCAGGCGCGGTCAATACTTCGATTGGTGACCGCCTGGGAACACCGCGTGACGTTTTCTTTGTTCTTTTTACTAAGAAATTTTCACTTCTTTCGTGTGGTCATAAGCACACATAACTGTTACTGTTCCTAGCGAGTCTGAAACATGGAATGACCAGTATATTATAGTTTTTAGTATTGAAATCATGTTGGTCTTTTACGAAATCCAGTTTTTTTAAGTTTTTGGACGTTTTCAACGGCAATTTAAAAATAACGGCGACAACAAATATAATACAAGCTTCTCAGTAGCTACATATATATTAGACAATCTCGAAATATGGTGAACCAAAAGTAAGCCACTGTGTCTGGTTTATCACGATGTGGTCACATTCGAGTTAGGCATATACCGGCTGATCACGAAACGCGACGCGACTCAACGTACCACTTTATCGAGTATTATAATATATCGCGATAAATACTGGTTGAAGTACCATGTGTCACCATTATATACGAATTCGCATGGTGATAGGGCTTTTTCAAAATCCGCCTGGCGAATTACCGCCTTCAAATCAATTCATTAAATGTCTTCCAGATGGATCACATAAACGTTCTCGATGAGGTGCTCCGGATGCTGCTGGAGATAATCAACTCTTGCCTCTCGCATCAGCTGGTTAACAACCTGAATCTCGTATACGCGCTCCTGCACAAGAAACAGGTCTTCCAGCATCACCAGAACCATCACATCACTCAGAACATTGATATGGTGAGTTTCGATTTTATAGGCGCTTTCCACTGACAAGTGGGTTACGCGATTGCATTCAAATGTAGAATATAATGAAATAATTAGTTATTCTATAAATTTTAATACAAATCTTATAACTACCACAAAACACAAAAAAAAAACTATAGTCCTAAGTAAATGGCCTTTTTAGATTCCTATAATAATATGTTAGCTTTGTTTTGTATTAAATATTTATATTTATGCGTAAGCGTGTAGTTACAGCTATATTCAGAGCGGCCAAAAGTTTGGCGAGGACTTCAGGGAATTCAAGAAAGTAACACGACATAAACATTCATTATTTTAAAATATGTCTTAAGAACTCGTGAGCTACTCGTATATATTTCATACCATGTTGTTGAAAGGCCTATACTGTTGTGATTAAACCCATAGGTACCCATACATAGATGTAATTTATTATTCCAGGTGATAGGGTATTTTTCAACACGCCTACAACGCGTCCAAGAGGGAGCCGGCGGAGAGCTCGGAGTCACAGAAGTACTACAGTGTATCAAGAAGGGAGCAGCACAGTGGTCCAGTGATAGACTAAAGGTAATTCATTTATACTAACTTCTTGACATGGTTTCATTCGGACAGTCGTGTTACCTATAGAAATATCAAAAATGCTATAAAAATAGTTTTTTTTAATACTTTATAGGTTAGCGTTTGACCACAATCTCATCTGATGTTAAGTGATGATGTGGTCTAACATGGTATTCACGCTAAACCTAGAGGGAGACTGGCTCTCAAGTGCAGCTGCTGGAACATACTAACCGGTGCTCGGCGACAGATTTTCAAACCGAAGGATTGGTTAAATTTAAATTAACACAAGTGAAGTCACGGGGAAAAGCTAGTGATATATATTTTTATGCTATGTTATGGAATATGGATAGATTAGTATATAAAGATAGAAATGTTGAATAAGATGCATGGTCTGTTGTGCCGATAAATTTGATATATGAAGCGTTCAACCATACTAAAAGTTTAGAAGTCTACGAACTAACGCAAAGCTATTTTTGGCTGATTGTGTAGCTTGATAAAAATCTGGGTGATGGACCATACAATTTCTGATATTTTGCAACAACTAGTTCAATTATAGATTACTTAGCTATAAGCTGTGCTCAGCCTTAAGCTGCCATAGAATGTGTTTTATGATTTCTGGGCAAAAGTTACCATATTACCGTGAAACTATGGCCCGTTTAGGCGCGGCCTTAAACCCTCTGAATGAGTCGAATCACCATTTAGTCGATTATCATATATCTACACTACATATCATGTATTTTGGACCGCTCTGTATATAGCCATATCCTTTATTACTGGAATTGGTCGGTCTTAATTATTGGTATCGCCTCTCAGTCAAAATTATAATGTATCTATGTACTTACCAGTGCTTTTCTTCTAGAAATTTCCCGATCTAAAATTCCGGTACGTCGAAGAGGACCGACCTGAAGAGTTCTTCACGCCTTATGTTTGGGGGTTGATTAATGCATGTGGGGGGGTGTACTGGGCGAGCGAGGGAGGGGCCCGAGCCCTCGGCGACTTATTAGCGTGATCCTAAATACACTAATCATATAATAATTGTTTTTTTTTATTATCACAATGTGACTATGTAGTTTGACAAAATCCATGTTGATCTCATTCTTAACAAAACTGAGATGATGGTATAATTTGTTTCAGTTGAATTGAATGATTAGACAAAACATGGCCGACGAGTGTACTGTCAAGTCACCATAGACAAGGAAATTAATATAAGAAATTAGTGGTTATTTCGATACAGTTATTATTTCTTTTAAATTCAGTAAGACAGGTGAAGCAAGATAATTAATTTGGAATTTATTTTGACTTAGTATTACATTAAATCTCATTTAAAGAAAGCATAATTGGGTCGTATGACATCTGTCGATTAAGTTGTATAGTAGGTGGCAGCTAAAGAAGGATTACGGTCAAAATTAGGGAAATTAGTGAAAACTGAGAGGGTTTCAATTATTCTTGTCAATTTTTATTCCTTTCAATCAAGTAAAATATTCAGAATATATTAATTACAGGTCAGGCTTATTTTCTCACTTTTGTTTTTTTTTTTATACGGTTCAATTTTTAATACCATCGGTATAAAAGCATTTTCTTTAGTGCAGGAAAACAATATACATGGTGTGTAGGAGATGTCTTGACGACTTTAGTAAACATAACACAACGAAATGCAACAGATAAGCAGGTTGGTAAAATGTCTGTACTCTCTACCAGCATGAACGTAACAGAGCTGTCATAGTGATTCTCTTTTAATTTGTCTCGTTTCTGTATTAGCCAATTAAATCCAGCAACTGAGAAGCTTGCAGGCTGATATGACTGCCAAAGGGTTGTGGATCTGTCGATGATCATTGCTTTTTTTGGATTGCATTATGACTTATTTTCAGACACGGTGTCAACTAGGGATGCAAACGATATATAGTTCTATATGAACGATGTTTCGTCATGTATAGCGATAATTATTGTATTCGCTTCTCGCTCGCTGCATCAATCACGTGCAAGGATGAAAATTTTATATAGAGATGTTATGCTTAGTTTTTAAAAATGTTGTCTATCGTTCATAATCATCGATGTTTTAATATGTTATTGAAACCTCTAACATTGATAATACATAACCGTCTATAAGAGATGGTTTATCATGTGTAGCCCCTTGTATTATATTCGTTGCTGTTGATTTATTAGAAGCCGAGGTTACGATAAACCAAGAACGGTACCGCTTTCGTCTAGTATAAAATTGATAAAACCATTGTTTTTGCATTCTATTTCACAAAATAAATATTAGTTATCTTTTTTAAATATACATTTTCATGATTATAATTTATTGCATTTTTTTTTTTCTAAAACGTCGATATTTCGTTCGTAAACATCGATATTTTCCTATTGAATATATAAATGTTACAACATCGATGTTTTTTTATGAACGATGTTGCATCCCTAGTGTGAACACTTACGGTGTTAGAAAAAAGCAATTGCTCAGTACAAACGTGTGGGACCATCTTATTATGTGTAGCATTAGCCAATTCCCGCTCGCTTCTTTGAGCCTTAAAAAATAGAAAAGGGTTTATGGAATCCAAAATATAAGTAACCTAGAACCGTATACAAAAATACCACATCGCATGTTCATAGTATTATGCTGACACGTTCGGTAGTGTTAAAATGATTGAGCCTCAAGACAACTATAATTTCATTATATATGTATGTATAAATTAAACGTACATAATCTTTAATAACAATAACAAACAACACTTAAACAACCCAACCATTTCAATCGTACTTTAAATCCAAATTTTTCACATTTTTTGATGATTCACGTTTATTACTAAACAAGATAATACATTGTGAAGCATTCGATTTTGTAAAAAAAATAAGCAGGATTTGTTTTGGTCCCTTTGAGTTTACAGCAATAGTGAAAGAAATAATATTCGTCGCTTAGAACAGGCGAAGGAATTAGTCCATACTGCCAATTTCAGAGTGTCTCTTGTAGTCTCGACGTTATACATATAATATAATACGTATTTGTACATAAATTTCTTACCTATATTCAGAGCGGTCAAAAAGTTTGGCGAGAATTTTATTTGTCGTGCAGCGTTCGCTGGACCCGTGACGTCATTGCGCTAGTGAAAACTCGTTTACCAAAGGCGTAGATTTATTTGAGTTTCAGAGAAACATTTCTAGGACTCGAAAGTGAATCAATAAAAATATTCGCCTAAATATACTTATGGAAAAATCGGTATAAATTGAAAATTCAAAAAAAAAAATTAAACGAAATATTTCTATAATAATAATCCAAATAATAAATTAAATCAGAGGAAAGCTAATATCAAAATAAGAATCTGTAGCCAAGCAAATTCGAGAACTAAGGTAGTACTGAAGAGGAAATGAAAAAACGTCGCAAAGCAATACGTACGTATACGCTTGCTCATAATATTATCCCACCCTTTTCACGGAAAATCTAAAGCGCGGACCTCAACTACGCCCGATTCCCGTTTTCATTTTGTTCTGCAAATCTCATGGACATAGTATTTAGTTGAAATTGTTTTAATTTTTTTTTATACTGAAAACATTTCATGAAAATGATAAAGGTAACGTAGTGTTAGGCCAAAGCGGGTAATATGTAGATAACAGGTAGTTTTAACACATTCTGATTGACAGAATTTATTACATTAATAACGAGAGAATGCAGGTAATGCACCCAATTATTAGATTTGTTTGGAGCTGTCACAAACTTTTCTTTTATCCTTGGTTTTCTATGGATCCTACTCGGCTTTAATTCAAAGGTCAATTACCTTTTGCCTTTTTACATCCGAATTAACCATAATATTTTGTCGCTAATAAATTATGTAAGGGCATATAATCGAAATTATGTTATTTGCCTTAAAATTTATATTTTGTTTTATAATTTATTATTTTATCTGTACAAAACCAAAAAATATTGTGTATTCAAATGTGAATTTATGTTATAATATTAAATATATTGTACTACTGACATGCGTTTCATTTAAAACGGACCTCGTTATTACTAGGAGTTTTTTGTTCCTGTTAAAATAAATTCTTTATTAATTAATGGATAAAGTTCAATTTTATGTGATTTATTCACATTTACGAGTGTACACTTTAGATGACCAAACTTGAGATATTAAAATTAAATTATATTCATATACAGTGTAAACTATATAACGACACTAAGGGACTGTACATTTTTTGGCGTTATAGATATTTGTCGTTAATAGGAGTGAAAACAGAATTGATATTACTTTAGTATTCTTATATATATATATACATATATACATATATATATATATTATATATAGTGGAAAATAACTTTACTGCATCAAGTGCTTGTTTAATGCTTAGTGAAGGCTCAGTATCGTTTATTTCATCTTCCTCATCCACTTATTATTCCTCAGTTTTTCTTATAGAAACCATACATAACCAACCATAGTCAAGTAATTTCGACGCGTTAAGGAGTTTCTCGTTAAATTAAATGTTGTTATATAGAGTTTACGCTGTATATATTTATTATAAATGTGAAAGTGAGTTTGCTATTTCAATCGATAATTATGAAATTTTATATATCTACACGCCGTTAAGAGTACAGAAAAGGTCATAAGGTACCTTTTCTCCAGAAAAGATGTACTGTTCCTAAGTAATAAGTGAATTATTACCATTAATGTGAACGAAGCAAAATCGTCGTTTATAAATATTAGGGTCTGACCACAATCACATCTGATGTTAGGTGACGAAGTGGCCCAAGATGGTAAGCACAATAACTCTTAGAGACAACTTGCAGTTTGACAACAGAATTTGAGTGTGGTAGCTAGTCAGGCAAGCGTAGAAATAACCTTACCACCATGCTATCGTTTACCATCAGCATGATGTTCTTCATAAAAAGCTGAGGCTTACTGCGAGGATTCAAATATATGTCGTACAGTTAGGAGGCCGTCTCTGTTTGTCTTAAAAAACAAACTACACAATTGCACTAACTAGATATGTAGATATTTTAAAACTAGTGTTACATTAACATACTGATTCCCGAATTTTATTGAGCGACTAGAACCGTACTCCACGAGGTCTTAATCCTGACTGACTGAGCTTATGGAAATTTTATAATTAATTGACAAAAAAGATCACAGTGCTGAATTTTGCACATGTTTTAAAACAGCGGCATATGCTAAGACGCTGAGTGCGCTTTATAGACTGGAGTAATAAGGGTTATAACCCTTATTGTACGATGGGGTATTCGAACATGCTAGAACTGATCTATGATTGATTATTACTAATGATGAGTAGGCTTGAAGGCCATGAAAGTTCCACCGAGTGAACGCAGAAACCACTCAGTCGAAATGGCAACCAGTACAAGGGTGCCAAAATGGCACTACCTCACCTTGCAATAACATGCAATTAAACAAATTAAATTTAACTATCCATTACAATTTGTACAATATTCTCGGGTCTCTAAATATGTAACTTTTAATATTTAGTACACAGATAAAAAGGTTGTCCACATTTTCTTACAAATATTATAAATGCGATTATGATTTTACCTTGTATCTTACGCTTTCACACCTTAATTACTTAACTGAACATTATGAAATTTTGGATACACATTGTCAGGTGTACAGAAAAGGAAATGGGTGCAGTGCAGCCATTAACATTGTTGTTCAGAATTTCTTTGTTTCTCTACAATCACACTTGAAAAAAAGATGGATAAATCTGACAATAACGTTACTTGAATTATTGTATTACTAAGCGTGGAATAGCGGTAATGTAATATTAAGTTGCCACTTTGGTAAGCGTTTCTTTGTGTTCTACAATATAATTACAATATTCCAAATATATATATATATATATTACTTCCGTACTTACTGTCTGTATTTTGCCAGAGAATACATTTTGCGTACTAAAACGTAAAAATCATTATGTCATTTTTAAAATTGCCGCCATTTCATTTTCCGCCAATAACATACACAGTAATAGTAATAGTATTGTCCCAGAGAACACGCGAAGGAATTAATCCATACTGCCAATTATGGAGTGCGTGTGCAATGTTCTAACAAGATGGTGGCTCCCTTATTAGAACTTTCCATCAAGTTTTTGTGATAAGTCAGAATTCATGCTCCGTGGCATTATTTGCCAACTACTTCACTAGTGTACAATAACCAAACTATAATACGTAAAACGCCTGATATTACAAAATATAGAACGTAATAACACAAGATTGTGTTCGAATTATAATATCCACTACATAACTTTCTAAAAACCCACCAAAACTCCAATAGCATATACAAAATATGATGTTGATTTTATTATATGGATATTACGGAAGTATTTGCTGTTGTTAATATTTTAATCTCACGGGATTAACAATTCAGATTCAATTTTAACCAACTCTTAAACTACTCTGACTTCGTTACCTTAGGTAATAATAATTTTAAAGTTATTTTTAAAGCAAAGAGCCTGTTTAATTAATTTATAAATAAAAACTCTGGACTCGAACTATTTTATTATAACGTAAATATTAATGTTGCAAATGGCATGTGAACAATTAACTAATGTACGTATGATTTATTTCCATAATAATAAATAATTATATATCCAATTATAATATACTCAGGCATATAATACTTAAAAATTAAACAAAAAAAAAGATAACAATAGGTCAAAACATTATATGTTATATTATTTAATTATTAAGGTTGGTAACTCTAACGCCTACCCATTTCACGATTCGCAAATTACGAATATCAAATCTACAGTATCAAATCAATCGACAATCACAAATCGTACAAACATGGTATTTCAGTATAGTGTTTGTTTGTGAATTTTGAAGTGCGTAAACGTTTTGTAATAACATATAACGAACTATATATAAATCTTTAAAGAACAAATAAATAGTGTTTGTTTTATAGTGATATATGCAATTTAAAAACTTTGTTGGAGCTTATATTTGGGTGCGGTGAGTTTTAATTTTTAAAAAATATCGTTTTATTTTAAATTTTAATAATTCGCATATTAAAAATTCTTTTATTTTTAGGAGTGTCTATAAAAATAATTGTTGTATTTCGATGTATACGTTTGTTTTACAGCTTAAATTTAATGTTTTATTTTATTTTTTTATTCAATATATTTTTATTCGTTCCTTATTGAACTCTAAATTTGCACGCGATGATATAATTTTTTTTTCAATGAACAACTATTAAAATTAATGTAAGAACTTTAATTATAGCATATAGGAATTATTAGACCCATTAGAGTGAGGAATTTGCCCTGATTAATCAATATAAATATAGTCACGTAACAATATTGAGTGATGTACATATCATAGATAGATTGTTTTACTGCTATTTTTATTTGTATGTATGTACTATTACATAAACTGCACATTGATTTACATTTATTATACATAATATTGAGAACACTACATAGGGCCTTGAATGTTTTGAAATAAGTATGCTGTAAAAATCATCTTTTATACATGCAAATTTGTTTATTGCTATAGATCCCAAGTTTCTTAAATTGGTTTACAAGGAACTGTGGTGGTCTTACCAGGCTACATACTCATAATTTTTTTTTTAAATATAATCTTAAAACACTGCACAGAACCTTAACTGTTTTAAAAAAAGAATGCAGTGAAAAATTACCACAGTTTATATATGAGCATTTATTTTATACTATAGATACATACTTGTGAAAGTGGTATTTACAGACATCTTCTTGGTGTCTTTGATATGAACCAAGAGGTCTATGATTTCTTACTAAAAAATATTTATGTATTAAGTTTTAAATATATTCTAAGACAGTTATATTTTTTGTTTTCTTTGTGTAAAGATGAAAGAATGTATACTCCATGTATCTAATTGTCTCATCAGAAAGAACACAATAAATTATTTTTAGTAGTTTTTATTGTATCATAAAGGTTAATTCACTTGAGGTACATGATGAAGGCTTTGAAGGGGTCAAGGAGGGAAGTCTAAGGATCATTACTATGAATTAAAAGAAAACGATTCATGTATATTATTTACTCTGTAGTTTGTAAAAAATCTTTGTGACTTTATTTAAAAAAGTATTCATTTTACAGAACTCACAATGACTAGGCCAAATTCAGTGTTACTTATACCATATAAAAATTAGTGAATTTGCCATTCATTTAAAAAAAAATAACTCAGTCCAATAGAATTATATTAAGATATCAATTGTCATCATGTTCGTATGAAATTAAGAAAATCTATTGTCTTTGATCCAGGTATTTATATTGTCTTTAAAAATTAATTGTGGGGGGCTAATATAGTAGGTCATGTTGATAATTAAATAATAAAAATATTCTGTAATCATTTTATTTACCTTTTAATACTACCACAGCATACTTTGTGATATTCATACAATATTCAAATTGAATGAGAAATCCATCATAACTACAATAAATGAAAAAAAAAAACGAATAAATTCACCATTAAGAAATGTAATAAAAATATGACCAGTATTCCCATAAAAGAAAATTAAAATAAAATCATTGTAATAGTATTCACAAGCACCTTAGAAAATAAATGTAAAACACACATAAAGTAATAAAGCATATTGTTATGACAAAGAACCTTATTTTGGCAACAACACACTTGTGCTTGTGCAAGAGGCGTATTCACAATTATAGCAATCAACTAAATTTAGTGACAACTTTTTCATTATAAAGAAGATACACACCTAATAGAGTAAGTCATTTATTTATCTCACTGCCTACTCAAAAACCTATTTTAATTACTCATTAGTCTAAGTATATTTGGCTTTTAAAAGAAATAAAGTCATGTAAATTATTATTTAAAATGGTTTAACCATTCTGCTTAAGTTAAGTAAAATGAATGATGGCAGAACTTTATCAAGCTTTATTAAGTTTTCTTGCTATTAATAATTAAATTAAGCAACCCATCCTGTGTGTATCAGAAATATTGAATTTTCCATTATTAAATTCAGTTTATATAGCTAAATAAAATTGCATGGTTCTACAGCCAGATTATTTAAAAATCCTTATTATTGGCATATAATATTAATGCCTGTAAAAGTTTCATCACATCTGTTCTTTTCTTTCAGTTTAGCTTGATTAAATAAAAGATACATCTATTTTATTTATATATCCAGATTTCAAAATGCCCTTGATATATATATATTCTTGGTGACCATTATTTACAACTATTGATCATCTTGCAAGATGTTCTAAAGAAAACTAATACGTTCTAACACACATAAGGCAAAGGTCAAAACGTTGTGGCTGATTCCAGATAAAGCTAGAATGTTGGAATGTGGTTTATCAAGTAAATTCCTTATTTAATAGTCACAGTTTTAGATTATTATCGTATAATGTATCTTAGTACTAATGTATACTTGGAATAAAATTCATACTACGATGTCTTGGAATGACGCGAACGTAGGTACATTAGAGCTGTTCACAAAGGCGGCAAATTAGGGATGGGGTAAAAAATGAGCAAAACATTTCAAGGTATCTTTTAACTATTTCGATACAGATATTTTGCTTATTTTATCGACTTCGATTAGTTTATTTATTCATCAAGCAATGACACTGAAATATTCGCGACATTTATATATGTATCATTATAATCAATGTGAGCCTGTAAGAAACCCAGTGTAAGGTCATAGGCGTCTTCCCGAAGGTAGGTATGGACATAATCACCACACCAGCCCACAACGTATTGGCGATTTTATAGTGCGAGAAATCGACCAACCTATATTTTGCCGAATTTTGTGAGTCGAACCAGCGGATATCGAATTGACATTCCACCGGTCAAACCACCACACTTTCACCACCACTATCACCACGACTTTAAAATTGACATAATTAAAGTTATCAGTTATTTTTTCATTTACCAAATTATAGGTCAGGCATATTTTGTCTGTTTTGATTTTATCCTTGATTAACCGATCAAATGTAAAATACTATTTTATTAGATGGTCGCCCGCGACTTCATTTAAATTCACGTAAAATTGATTTAAATAATTGCTTCAAGGGAACAAGTATATCTGGATTCGTCGTTGACTATTTTTATATTGTTACTTACTTCCTATTATCTTTGTATCTAATTTAAGTTATATCTGTAAAGTTGTGTTATTACTGTTCTCAACTTCTACCGTAAAGCATTTGTATTTAGCCTGAATAGTTTTCTATCTACCAGTAAAATGTTCCTTAAAATAGGTTCAACCATTTCGGTCACAACCTCAAATAGCCAACTAGCACTTAATTTTTTTTTATATGAATAGATTTACCAATATTTTTTGTATTGTCAGTTTTTTATTTCTCTTTATTTATTAAAGGATTTGTTCACTAATCGACCATGTCAACCTTATTGGGAGGCATACACTACACACCTACAATCAATCGCTAGCTTCTATTTATTGCTACGCTAACTAGCGTATAAGTACAATCGTAAGAAAGCCACACTATCGTCTCAGGTACTTGTTCTTATTAAGTCCAGTTATTGTCATTATTATCCATCAGGAATGATTGAGGTCAAGCACGACTCACGAATCGGGCATTAAAAAAAAGTACAAAGCGCTCCGTTTAAAAACACATCAAGCGAGAGACGATTCACATCCTGAATGACATTCTTGAGTTAATTTATGTGATCTAAATGGACACACTCATTACTTTAACTGCATGTAAGAGTCCTAATGTCCTGAAGAATATGTATTATTTATACAAAAGTGACGGCCATCTTGAATTACATGCAAATAAATCGTTTGCGTCGAACATTAAACTTCATTTTTGTTGTCACAAATATCAATTCTACACGTGCTTATAATTAAATATGATTGGCTGTTTGTTTATTTAGGCGATGGGTAATGAAATGCCGTTTTAATACGCGGGTTGTAGGGAGTGCAGAATACCGGACAAAGATGTATATTGGTAATGGAATATTCATCTGACTTTGTTATTCGAATTTTACGATTTTTCGGTATAGCTTCATTATTGACGAATAAATAAAACCGAATAATCTGTTTTAAGTTTTGATAAGAATAATATTACGTAACGTACATACCTACCTATCACGTTTATTCATATATCAAAAAAAAAATCTCGGCGCGCGAGAGGTTGCTCAATAAATTATGGTCTATATCTGATAAAGTATGGGAAAGAATTCACATTGGCTTTACAAGTAATGCTTAAGGAAAATATAGGCTTATTCGTGCTGATGCACTATCCCAATGGATACAAGTTAAAACCTATGATTAACATAAGTTTTGGTAAGAATTAAATAACGTTTTTACTTTTTTTTTTTTTTTTTCGAACTGACCTACACTGTTAGCCCTAGCCAATAAGGCCTTTACAGTTCCACCGGACTACGTTTTTACTACTTTCGGCTTACCATAGTTTATGGTTTCGTATATCGGTTCACGATTCAGTTCGCAAGGGTTTTATTTATATTGCAAAATTAAACTAACCATTTTCTTTACCGTATAATCTCCTAACGAACGGAATATCTGAATGTCTGATTCGTACGTTAAGTCCAAAATGTCAGTAAGAACCAAAGACAAGTTTAGTCCGAAACAACGGGTTGAGAAAGTCTTATTCCCATACCGGAACACTCCGCGTAACGCCACCAGCAAAATTCCTTCCGAAGTCATGATTGGCCTCCGTCTGACTTGCGTTTTGAATAATGAAAATCCGATGGAAAAAGAGCATGTGTGTGTGCAGTAATACAAGCATACGTGAATAATGACAAGTGTTTATCTATTTATTTATTTTACATTATTTTTGGTAACCAATCTTCTAATTGGTTATTACTGTCAACAGTTATTGATGATATTACAAATTTCTTGCGATAATTTCAATGAACTAACAAGATGGCGGCCGTATTGTTAGAACTTTCCAGGGAGTTTTTGTGATAAGTCAGAATCTATGCTCCGTGCACAATAACTAAACTGTATTACGTAAAACGCCAGTAATATCACAAAATATAGAAACAAATAATGCAAGATTATGAATAAAATATCAAATCCACTACATAATGAAATTTCAAGATCCCGCCAAAACCTCAAGTGTATATCTAATTACAAACATGGGTATAACGTATTCGTTCGTTCCAGAGATAACACTTATTAGATACCAGCGTTACTTAAAAGACATAACCATAAATATTATCTATTAGTATCTAGCACATTTCAAATAAATCCTAGTAGGTAATTGAAAACATCATTGTTACCACCGCAGACAGATGTTGCTCGCGAACTCATCTCATATAACCTTGCGTAGAATTAAGCGCAAAATTCTACGTCTCACATAGGAAATAGGCTTAAACTCATTATAAAGGTGGACGAATACAGTTTAATCTATATTTGTTTTATAGTATTTGAAACCTCCTTAGTCTTGGTTGTAAAAACGTTTGGATTTTTTATTTTATTTTACATAGATGTGGGATCCAATGAAACTTTTTGTGAAATGCTTTTAATAATTAATGTATTTTTACATCTTCGTTGTCGAACGTCTTAATCCCTATCTTCTTTTTAAGAAAGTGCAATCACCTTACATCCCTTTCACTCATACGTTCCGTTTTCTTTCATTTGACTTGTCATTAATTTTAGAATATATAAAACCTACGTTGTGAAATTAATATTTTATTTATAACACTACCACCCCGCTAATTGTTGTGTATGTGACCGGAACGAGACACACCCAAGCGTCACTATTACGGATATCACACCTAATAGTCGTGACTATCCAGTCGTATACAGTTGTCGTAACCATTTTCCAAATCGATATTAATTCCACTGTTTTAAAATTCAATCAGACATCGCACATTTTCTTTTCACTAGTAACAGATTGCGACTTCGTTCGAGTTAAATTAAATATTAAAATGATTAAATAGAGACTGTAGTAATAGCTAAACAAAAAAAAGTAGATCGAAATCTATCCATTTTGCGTGATGCAAGCCAAACGGCAGACCCCTATAATTTATATATATATATATATATACTCGGTGGACAGAACAAACGAATACCTTACCCTTTACGAAAAGTATTATTTATCTGTTGACCGATTTCCGATGTCACCACCTACGGACGTAAGACGGCCGTACGAATTTGGTCCGTGGACGAGCTAACATGAATCCTAATTGAAAACGTTTACTCCGTCGCCATTTTTGTTGTCGCCGTCTTCCGCGGCGACCAGTTAGTGGCGCGAAATGGCACGCGCGGTTCGCGTTCGAAATTCGAAGATGGAATTGTTTGCGGGCCAGTCTTGTGTTTGAGTTTTATTGTTGTGTTCGGATCTTTTTTGTTTATCTATTAAAATATATATTATCTATGGTAACCCTTACGTAGTTTAACATTTTCGAAGAAGTGATTATTTAAATAGCATTTATTTAGAATAATATTCGAATACCATACAGATAAGTGCTGTTGGAAGTTCGTATAACCTACATTTTGTTAAGACTGGTAAAATGGAATAAGCTTTCCAGCTTCCCAGAAGAATAGAAAACCCAACTACAATTAATATTGTATTCAAACTTCAAACCCTAATTTGCTCGTTACGGTTCGTATAAAACATAAACATAGGTCTGGTAGTACTTTATTCCATTATGGTCCAAATCGCAAGGGAAATTACATAATACCTGAACAATAACGCTAGATTATAGAGTCTGGCTATACGTCTGATTTATTACCTCCATGCCCCACATTTTTATTGATATTTTATGCTATGACACAACATTTGGCTTTTGGTCGAGAAACTTATTTTATTGGCCGTAGAACTAATAAATGATAACATCAAGTTGTAGTACTTTAATATATATATAAATAAAAATCTATTATTGTCGAATGTATGTATTTGGTTAATGCTTTTTTCTGTTGTTTGTAATTATAAGGACAAGGTTTGTATGTGAGGAAATATTTGAAAAGTCGTATGAAAAAATTAAAAATTCGGTTTATAAAATCTTCATATAGAAATTGAGCTAGTGAGTGAGACAGAAGACGGTAAGGTGATCTCCAAAAATATTGAAAGAATTGATAGAGTGATGTTCAATTGTTCAGTTGCTATTATTATATATTATTGTTATTTTCTACGCTAGCGCAATCGTACGAAGCCGGGGCGAGCAGCTAGTAATATGTATTTAAAACTAACTACTTGCCGCAATTTAGTCTCAATGAAAAGGGTATTGTTATTTCAAGGGAACAATAATTTTGATGTGTGATATCTTTCCTCTCGGTTGCATGATATTTTTTGCTTGAGTGATTTTGAAAAAGAAACGGATATACGTTACAGGAAACCGGGGAAGTGCGGGCTAATTTATTTGACCAATGAGCGCGCGCGGTCGCTTATAGATGGCTGTGAGATAGGCTCGCTCGTTTTTATATTTTTGTTTTTCTAGTTGAACTGGAAATTATTTTTAATCACTTTTAAACTAGATAACTCAGATCTCAGTCAAATAATATAACGTTATTAACGTTAATTTTAGTTAATTATTGCTACTAGTAGAACCTAACGCCAGTGAAGTTAAAATTCGATAATAATTTTGTTTGGTATTAATTCTTTTATTTGTAATCTCATCATGATTGCTTGGCTCCTATGAAAAAGCGTAATGCTATAACCCTATATAAATGTTGATGTGGTTTGAGTATAAAATATCTTGTGGTTTAGAGATGACACTCAATACATTTGACTTATTTGTTCTACCTTTAGAACAAATAAGTCAAATAAAATATTTTAAATGTTTCTAAAATACTATTTGTGTTTATTGTTTTTTAAGTTTCATGACAGATGCTTTCGGTTTTATTACAAAAAGTAAAATGAACACATGTTTAACACGAGATCTACTAAAATCTATGTCTAAAATTTGAAACCTTGTTGAACACATGTTTAAAATGCTTTATTACAAAATAATGTCCAAGCTGTCTCTAACTAAGCATCTGGTTTAAGTTTTTTTTTTGGCGAACAACTCTGAATAGCATTCGTTCAATTTAATCTCATCCTTCAAAAACATTCCATTACATACAGATATTTTGCAAACAATTTAAATTTATAAATACAATTTTTGTTCGGATTGCCATTAAGAATTTTTTAAAGTATTTAGTTTAATAATTATAATTGTAATTGTAACATTTTGTCAATTTTGTTAATAATTAGAAGACATCCCAACAGTCTCCAGACTCATACTTTCAGCCACTTTTTATATTATGGTGATTTTTAACCCAAATTTTTCACTTTTCACAAAGAAGTTTGCAGCTTTGGATTCTCAATGCAAATTTTTAATTACCAAAGAAACTGTTAGGGCTTGTCTTTTTTCCTCTAATGCCGCTAAAAATGATTATCTGGATTAGTAAATGAAATCAATAATATTACGATGCAATTTAACCCTTGAGATATACCAATCCAGTTATGTATTGAAAACAATATATGCTCATCACCTTTAACAGTGAATCATGTAAGATTTTATAAGTAGATAACGTAAGATGTGGTAATTAAAATCGTATTTTATTAAAAACTAGCGGCCCGCTCCGGCTTCGCACGGGTATAAAATATATAGCCTATGTCATTCACTGAAAAAATGATTAAAATCGATCCAGTAGTTTTGTTTTATTCATTAGTCAAATTTGGAGTAACCCCAAAAATAACAGTATTTCTCCACTATTTAATTTATGTTATTAAACGTATAAACCTTCCTCTTCAATCACTCTATCTAGTAAAAAAAAACGCATCAAAATCCGTTGCGTAGTTTTAAAGATTTAAGCATACATAGGGATATAGGGACTGAGAAAGCGACTTTGTTTTATACTACATATATAGTGATGGAAAGGGGAGAACTATTATTCGTGATGCAATATCGGTCGCAGAAAGTTTGATAAAGCGTGACAAAATGCAAACGGGAATCTAAGGAGGTAAAATTTTGCGTGACGTATTTTATGAACGACCCCTGTGCCATAGATATTTTAATACGGAAATTGTGACATACAATCGGGGCCGCGAATATAGCTAGTGTTGTAAAATAATATGTCATACTCGTATATCGGTAGATGAAACAGTTTTTTTTCTCGATTTTTGATGAATGAAAGCCGTCTGTTTATTTGCGTTATGGAAAGTTACGACTGCAGAGATCACAGATATAAAATAGAAGAGCTTAGGTCATCGTACTTTATACGATTTGGCTTTCGTCCAGACTGCATTGGATAGTTGGCGAAACTGCACGCACATGCGTCTGTCTATTACACGCATAGACAAAATAGATCTACAATTAACTATTTGATCTAAGGTTCTTTTTTTCATTTATATGTTTGCGAGAGAAAGTTTGAAAATAGCACCAGTGACAGAGAAATGAAGGGGGAATAACTTAGCATGGTGTGGCCATGTCATGAGAAGAGACGGATGAGAGAAAGCTACACGTGGCAGAGATGCGAATGTTAAGATTAATGTGTGATATAATTAAAATCGATAAGATTAGGAATGTGTATATCAGAGAATGTTTGAAAAGCCACGAGTGACGGAGAAGTTCAGGAGTAATAGGTAGTTTGGTATAAGAATGTTTTGATAAGAGATGAATGTCATGTAACTAAAAAAGCTTTAAGTACGAAGGTGGATGGATATAGAAGTAAAGGTAGACCGGAGAAGGCATGAATGGATTGAATACTGAGTTGGCGTATGACAGAGGAGAGTGGAAGAGGAAAACATCTTGTGCTAATCCTACTTGGTGGGTTAAGGGTAATATGATTCCTTTTCTAATTAAGTGCATAGTTGTAGAATCCGTATTTTTTTATACTTTATAGGTTAGCGTTTGACCACAATCTCATCTTATGTTTAATGATGACGTGGTCTAAGATGGTAGTCACGCTAAACCTAGAGGGAGACTGGCTCTCAAGTGCAGCTGCCGGAACAGACCAACAGGTGCTTGGCGACAGATTTTCAAGGGTGGGTAGCTAGACAGGGAGACTTAGAAAAAGCCCACCTTGCTATGGTTTCATCACGATGTTTTCCTTCACCGTAAACTCCGACTCAGTTGCTAGGATTCGAATCTACCTCCTTCGACGCTGTGTCCGAACACACTACCAACTGAGCCATCATCGCTTCATATTATATTTCTGTATTTATTTTTCTGTTGAATCTTATAAGTTTAAAATTCACTAAGTTTTGACTAATTTTGCTTAATTTCAAGATTTACAGTCAATGCTTCTGGTTCTTTCCACATTGGTTTATTCAAACTAGTATTAAAATGTGTAAGTGAGTTTGTATGTTTGTTACACTTTGACATCTTAACTACTCAACCCATCATCATGAAATTTGGTATAATACATGTTGTCAAAAGTACAGAGAAAGACATAGGGTAATTTAATTTTTTCGAACAAACTATACGCTGTTCACCTTCACAGCTTCACCGGACTATTTTTAAGCAAACTCTCATTGGTAGTTGTGATAACAACAAGAATTATTAACTTTTGCTTGCGGCTTCGTTCGCTTTTATATTTGACCTATACCTTGAGAATAGTTTTTTTTTTCTGGATGAAAGGACGAAAAATGCCCTTTTCTGTATATATGTATATGCATTCATCGTGGTCGGTTGGATAGTTAAGGCGTGAAAGCGTTACAAACAAACTCACATTCGCATTTAGTTAAGACATTAGTTAGGATTTATGGCCACTTGTCATTTGAATAGTTCATTTATACCTTGTAATTATGTTCACGAAGATCAGTTTCCACTACAATACGAAAGATGGAAAAAAACATATAAAGTGTGTATTTTATTCTGGCTCGCTTTGAAAAGCGTAATATTTAAAGGGAATAATCATCATCATCTTACCCTTATCCCACTTAAGTACGGTCAGCACAACATGTTTTCCTTTTCCATACTCCCCGGTCAGATGTTATCTGAGTATTCAAACCTTTTATACACATATCTTTTATCACACTATCCATTCACACCTTTTTCGGTCTTCCTCTACTCCTTATATCTATCAATTTTGAAACTCAAAATTTTTCTCTTCTTACATGAATTTTATCTCTTCTCATAATATGCCCGTACCATGTTAACCTATTACTCCTCAACTTCTGTCATTGGCGCTATTTACAAACTAATTAAGGGGAAATGAAACTAAATTATAACCTGGCAACATAACCGAGTCGAGCTGCAATTGTAAATCTCAAATTTAACTATTGCCATATAAAATCAATTATATTACACTTTGTCATAACCGTGAAGAGTTAATAAAACAGCGAATGTTTTAAACATAGATTGTCAACTGTTTCCAATGGGGAGTTTTATCAAAAGAGCATAATGAAATCATATAGAAGTAAAACCAACTACAGGTGTCGCCAATCTTTTTGGCCACTTGAATATAGTAATAATTTCAAGCTTGCGCATAATATCAAAAGTTGAATTCAAAACAAAGTTAAAATATTGTTATAGAAATCTAAAATTGGCATTTATTTATCCTTAAGATGTCTCGATGTTATATATATATATATAACAAATTACGTATTTCTACCTAAATTTATGTTCTGCGCATTTATATTTAGAGTGGTCAAAAAGTTTAGCGCAGACTATAAGTCCAATGTTTTCATTATAGCTTATCGTTATCTAAATTAAAGACTACCGGATATTTATTTTTATTTATCTAATTAACGTTAGCTAACAGTTTCGCTCGCCTTGATATAGGTTTGACAGACCCCTTGACTGCCAAACCGGACCAAGGAGGGAAGGGGCTGGGGACCTGACTTTCCATTGCACATTGGTTCGGTAGACGGGTAGGCAGCTTGACCGGGCTGTCGTCGCGGTCAGGGCGTTCGCGCTGGGCCTTGTCGCCGGGGCGGCATGGTGCTTGCTTGTTCGATCCCGTGCCACTCCATAGCGCGGCAGACGGTATTTTGTGGGTTTTTTTAGTCAGTAAGAGTCTGACACCCCACAGCTCCCCAGGGCTGTGGGTGTCCAATGAAGGATTTCTTCCCACATTAAAAAAAAAAAAAGTCCCTCGAGAATGGTACTTTGTTTTATGGATAAAAGAGGTAACCTATGTAATTTTTTCTATCCCTGACGACATGTATGCAAATTTTCATGACGATCTGTTGAGTAGTTAAGACGTGAAAGTGTGACATACCAACTCAGATTCGAATTTATGATGTTAATTAAGATTATGTGTTACTTTATATAGCACAAATAGAGTAATTTTTCATGTATATTTATTCCAAAAACTTTTATCTATGTTTTATTCTCCAAAAAGTTATAACTCATATTTACAAAAATAAAATGTCACTGTCGGTACCAATTTAAGCTCACGTTGACGCCTATACTAGTGGTGATATTGTAGTATTACAGACGTCAAAGAATGTATTTTATATTAAGTTATGAAAAATATAACAACGGGTAAAAAAACGCCAACGCATCGATATGATCCGTGTCCGTGTGTGTTTAAATTGTTATTTTAATTTAAGAAAAAAAATGCGTAATTTCACTCGGTTCAACACACGGTGTTGTTAAAATAAATAAATAAACCGAAACAACTCCAGACGGAATGTTTACAACACCTGTAAACGAAAATATACGAACCATTTCAGGGTGAAGTCGTTAAATTCAATTGCGAACTCGATTTGTTTGTATTATTATAGAGGGATTGGCGTGTTACTTCTTAGGGATTGCAGGATGGGATATGATTTTTGGAACGTTTGAAGCTGTGATGTTGTGATGAAAAATTACATTGAATTCAACTTACAGTGAAAGAAGTCATCCTAGTAAGGAATATTCAATTATTTGGCAGCAGTGAATCGAAAGAATCGTCGTAAACAAAAAACAATTCGGAAGGCAATTTATAAGATACGAATTAATCTCTTCTATTACAGGTACTTCTTTCATTTCAATACTAGATCCGTTCTTTCATAACGTCCACCTGCAATATAACGTTTATAATCTCAGATTTGTTATACTGATGTCAAATGTTATCACAAATAAGTGAAATGTTAATACAATCATAAATCATTATATTTTTGTCATTGAATTAAAAAAAAACATGTTTTGTTTTTTATATGTATATAGTTTTCTTCGGGCTTTTTAAACGACGCAAATATGTATTTCTGTCAAATAAAACTTAATTTTATATGATATCCGCGTGGGAAATATAGCACAAAATTTTTGTTCAGTGCAAACGTGGGTGTAGGAGGCACGCGGACACTATTTCTGGAGTTTATTATTTTTGCACAAAAACCTATTTTGTTTTTCAAAACAAAAGTTACACTTTGAAAACATTAGCTAACTGCCTATGAAATACCCGTCAAAATCGGTCCAATTGTTTCGGAGATGTATGCAATTTTTAAACTAACTCTTCGTTTCGTAACCAATAGATCTGGTAGTTAGTTTAAAAATGTCATACAAAGCACCCCACGCTTTTATAATAGTAACATTAATTTTCTCAGCAGTCATTTTATTCTTATGCTGAGAATTATTTTTTACTTTTTCGTTTGATTATCTCTAAAAGCGTGTTGTTAACTTTTTTTAACTATAATTTATTTTTCCTTTTTTAGTTCGATTTGCTTGACATGAGTGCCTAGTTTCATTAAAATCTGATCTCTCAAAGTAGGGCAAAATCGAGGTTAAAAAGTGTCAGTTACAAACATACAGGTGAAACTAATAAAAGCGTGTTAAAAAAAAATGTTTTGCTACCGTACTATACCATAGCATGTAGTATCCATAAATACTTTCATATCCATCTAGCAAAAAGCTCTTGTTTTGACATTACAAACAGACACTTCATTTTTATATACTTGTATAAACGAGATTATCAAAAGCAAGTAGGAGTATTGACCCTGGGTTTAAGAGAATTCGTCATCATAAGATAGCCTTGAGCTCATTTTGCACACTCTTATAATATTGAACTTGTTTATGATTTTTAATTATATTTACACGGTTTCATAATATCATAAACGTATCGATTACTAGAGTATTGATATATTAGTAGGCAGAGACAAACAGTTAAGTACATGATCTTCCTCCTATATTTTAGAATCGATATACTTTTTATTTGTTTAATAGATACTGCCGAGCTTTTATTGTTATAAAAAATAAATAAATTGGAAATGGTTGTTTTTTCCTTTATTTCTCATTTTCTGTTTGGCAAAATATAACACAATAACGTTGAAACTTATAAAAATAGTAAATTATGGTTTACATTATATTGAATAATTAACGGGTAAACTAAATACATGGTTGTCACATTTGACATTGACAAAAAACTGTATCACAGAGTATAAATAAAAAGGCACGGAGGTCCGTTTTGGCGCCTTGACCCAGTGTTGCTGACAATGAAATGTCAGTGTGTTCAAGAGTAGTATTTTTGAATGCTGACGTCGGATACTTTTCATTAGATTTTTCGATAATTACTATTCATTTTGATCAACATTTTTTGAAATTTACAAATAAAGATTTAATTATCTGTTAAATTCATAAATCTTGTAGTGTCATTGATAAAAAATGTTGACTTGATTTGACTACGTGAATTCTTTTATACTTTTTTATATATATTTTTATGCCTGCGCGTGTGTCTTCCCGTTTTAAAATTCACATTTCACAAAACTCCGCTAACATCCAACGATATTAAAATTAATGATAGTAAAATTTCGACAGTCCATTTTTACGGTTTTAATGGAAGTGTATTTATTTATTATTATAATTAAAGTACGAACACTAATTAGGATTTAATTAACAATTATAAAAAAAAATGTAATTCATTATATCAGTTCTGGTTGATATTATATGAAAAACGTTTGTAATTTAAAGTATTACACTCTAAGAGTGTATTTAATTTGTAAATCGTGTGTTTACGCTATTCACATATCATAGCCAACTATGTTTAAATATAGTAACTTCCTCGAAATGTTCGTAATTTCATGTGAATCTCCGCTCTCAGTCGCCGCGTTGTACTTCTGATCGACTGACGGCCGCACAGGACTCGATTCCAGTGCTCGATTATATTACGGTCTCTTTTTTTAATTATCACTTAGTAAATCTCGCCTCATCTGTCTGTTTACTGAATATTTAGAAAGATATGTCAAAACGATAATAATTACAAAAGTTTGTTTTGTCTATGGTTACGAAATTTCGAAAATGGAAATAGTGAAAACGGTGCATATACAGGAAACGCTTTTGGAAATGGAACGACGCGTGTCATTTCGCTTTCGTCGGCACGCGAATGTTTGTTTGTTGTGGCCAGTGATGTGTGATCTGTGGTTCGCAGAGGTGCTATTCTATTAGCCTCTGTATGGGGGGGGGGGGGAGTGTGAAAAGGGCAAGAGAAATATTTGTTTGTTAATAGTAATTTATATACCGATTTCTTACCATTTAAGATACTTAATAGTCTTATAAAACAGTAGGAATAAAATTGACTTTGTAATATGATTTAATGAAAATAATTATGATCAAAGTCCATATAATTTAAGTTCTGTAACCATTTGAATAGTGCCTTAAGGTATTATACCAATTGCAACGCGAAGAAAATGCCAATTACCACAGATGGATATAAAAAAAACACTAGCGATTTGTCCAGGTTTCCTACAGGTTCAATATATTGATGTGCGATTTAGATATGATTACTCTCCGATCAGTTGATAGTTCTTCAAATGAAAAATAAGATTCGTAACACATTCCTTCATATATACATTTTTGTTTGTAAGTTTTTCTGATTCTGTGATATTTTCTAAGGCATTTATTGAAATATTTGTTTGAATGCTTTAAAGAGTAATTTGTGTCTAATTTCCAATGCAAATGACATATTTAAATGTACAGCTATTAATATTATATCATACAAAATAACTTCGTAAATAACTCATTATTTTTTAATAATTTATAAGAGATAAAAATTATTACTGTGGGTTTTCCTTAGGAGACGGATACAGATATATAATCACCTATTTTTCTCTAGGCTTTTTTAAGATATAACATTCCTTTTATATCAATATTTTTGACCGACTTCAAAAAGGAAGTGATTTTCTCAATTCTTTTGTTTTTGTACGTGTTTATTACCTCAGAATGTCGTCATTTGTCAACCGATTTTTTCATTGGTGAGGGGATATTTTGAAAGGGGACCATTTGCATTAACATTAGTCGTAGTGGTCTAGTGGTTTGACCGGTGGAATAACAATCCGGTGTCCGCAGGTGCGCACCCCAACATTTTTTTCAGTATTTGCGTACATTTACTAATTGAAATTGGTAACACAATAGGCTGACGGTGAAGGAAAACATCGTGAGGAAACCTGAACCTGAGAAATGTTTTTTTAGTACCTTTCTATGTGGGGAAAAATATAGAACTGTGGATTTCTCGAGAGTTTGAAATCGCCAATACATCGTGAGCTGGCGCGATGATTATGCCCATACCTTCCTTCAGGAAGAGGCCTTTGGCTTTACAGTGACTCTCTTACAGACTGATGATGAGGCCTTGAAACTCCTCAATATAGAATAGGAAATTTGTAGTGATTGAAATATTGGTAACTTTACGGTAATCTAAGATTAGGTAGGTACGTACCTACCTAACTCCGAACGAAGGCGTACTGCAAGAAAATGCTCTGTATCGACCTATATTTCTTATAATAATGTTGCATTATGAAATTTTTCCGCGACGTAATTTACTATATTTATTTTCTGATCTTTATCGTGAATGGTTTCTGTATGAGTGCTGTTGGCTAGCGCCCAGGGATCGTTACATACCTGTATTAGTTACGTGACGCACTCTATTACAATGCTTTTGCAGATTTGGGAGTTTCTTTCCCATATTATAATACATTTGATTATGTATTTGAAGTAACTGATCACATTTTTTATAAGGGCCTATATATAAGATCAACAATAAATAATATCCCATGAATTTTGTAATTTTTTGTGTGTGCTCGCGACACGATGGTCGAGTACCGCTGGTCTAGTGGGTTGAATGTGTAAAACTATAACAATGTATTTTGCTGTTTAAAAACCATCTATGGCCAAATTATTTGTTCTCACTTTGGACTTACGATCATTATTATGGAACGTTAACACGCTAGCATCCCTGAAGCAATGATGGCAGCGGCTAATATTCGGACATTGCGTCCATTGACATAAATTGAAATCCTTGCGAACAAGCTGGACCGATCGATGAAAAAAAAAAACATCGTAATGAAATGGTAGAGATTTTACTAAGCCCGCCTGGCTACCTACCACCCTCAAGTTGAAAATCACACGCCAAGCCCCTATAGGTGTGTTTCAGCAGTTGCACTCGAGAGCCAGCACCCGTTTAAGCTTGGTGTCTTTGTAAACCCATATCACATCGTCATTTAACATCACGTGAGGTGGTGGTCAAACGCTAAAACCTATGAAGTATAAAAAAAAAGTTGATAGGGCAAGTTGAAAATCAATAGTCTAGCACAGTGGTCGACAAACTGCGACTCGCGAATCATATGCGACTCTTTCACTCCTTGTCTGTGGCTCTTCCATAAAATTTTTAAGTCAGAGACGGACTACAATTTATTAGTTTACCTTATAAGCGAGGAATTGTTTTTGAAATGCAAGCCTACAGAAAAGAGGCATAATTTTAGAATGCAATAATAGCAGTGCTAGTCGCTTTCAAAAAATGATATATTTAAGAGTCTATAACACGTAACGAGTACAGTCGTCAGACAATAAAACGATACTAGGCCGAGAGAGTCGGATGAACGAGAAGGTGTTTATATGTATTATGCTAGTTTGGCGAGTCAGTTTAGTTTAGACGCAGTGACCGACCAACTAAAATGTATCGCAAAAGAAAAGATTTTCAGATAGTTTTCAACGGGCTCCTACTTACTACTCATCATTAAAGAACTATAGGAGCTATTGGAAGAAACGAGTGGAAGTATTTGGACAAGAAATTGGATTTTAAGGAAGCGTTTTTTTTAATGAATTACAGATCGAAAATCCTAAAGAATTTAGGACACTTTTAAGAATAACTGTAGAATGTTTTGAGATATTGTTGGAGCACAACTTTACAAATTGCACACAGAACTGGCGAATGAGTTGGCGAGTAACGGCCGAGGGCATGTTCACACGTGTTGCGCAGGATAGCGAGTCGCTGCGGGGTGGAGAAATGAATCGGGGAGGTGGGTACTCGGCTTAGCAAACAAATTGAAGTTTTAGTGTATCTCTCGGCACTCTGTTCGGCCTAGCACTCGGCCGAGCACTCTTCAAAATTTTCATATGTACTGAGCACTCGGCTGAAGGCACTGTCTCGCCATTCTATTACGTGTAATAGACCTATTAGTAAAAACAAGCTCGAGAACGAAACCGCGGGCTCAGGTTAGTCGATAAATAATTTTGTATCGCATAAAATATAAATAATGTGACATGCTAACGCAAAGAGCATGCACGTACATTAGAATCCACTCCAGATATACCTGATGACTCATTTTCGTCTTTCATATCTTATTCTGTCTGCGACTGAACGGTTTGTTATTTATTTCTTACGAGCGCGTCTAGTGTGTGTGTGTTGCGAATAGATTTAATTTAATACTATTCCTTTAAAGATTATAAACCTGTTTAAACTGACACGTCTGTTGCTCATTTAAATATTCTTGTTTTTTTTTTATTTAATCGTCCGCGCCTTCACATGTTGAACTTCCTGTTCTATATATTTATAGAATACATTCTCAGATATTGTCGCTTTATATTTCTCTTGTAATTTCAGTATAGACGTAAGTAATAGTTTTAATTTATACTATCTTGTACACGCGACTTCGTTCTCGTGGAATCAGTTTTGTTCTTTAACAAGAACTGCCAGTTTTACCTAGATTCATAGTGAGAGTTTTTCGCGTTCAGTGATCTCAATTTATGTTTTCTGTTTAATCTACATGGGATTATAGCTTGATGTTATATAGTATAGTCTACATAATACTATGTGCACTTCTTTAGTAGTAGAAATCTCGTTAAAATTAGTTCACATGTGTCGGATATTATTTCTTTTAATCTTCAGACATTTCATTTCTATAAATGATTTGGACATCTGTTAGCATACTTTTTATTTTTATTTATTTGAATATCTGGTAATAGTAACTGATTTGTATTCGATTATTTTTCTCAAGGATTATTCTTTTTAAATTCATGTATGTATGTATTTATGTTGGTAATGGTCAAGACAATGTTTGTATGAAGGAAAATGTTTGAAAAGTCGTACGGAAAAGTGAAAAATTAGGGTTAAATAATCTTCATATAAAAAGTGAGTGAGACAGACGATGGTATGGAGATCACCAAAAGTGTTGACAGAATTAACAGATTGACTTTCTTTGTTGTTCAGTTGCCTTTTTATCGTCATTATATATAGTCGTATTAAGAAGCGACAATTGGATTTCAGTTTCTTCGTTAATACATCCGTGCGAAGGCGGGGCGAGTGGATAGTTACTTCTAAGATTTTTATTTGTGACATTTCTTGTACTGTATGTGACCAAAAACTCATAAGCACCGATGTTCTTCGACTCATTTATTCAGTGTACAAACAAAATATATTTCGTTCACGACTGAGAAATATTTTTTGTAACATCTTCGTGACTCATCATTATTAATCTATTATAAAAACCAGTTTCCTCTCTAGCCATTATGTTCATTGTCGTATTATAATCGGATATCTAATCATAACTGGATTATAATATTTTATATCAAGATCTCCGTTCTCATAGATAGATCCATGGAACGAAAATAAACACAGAAATGCTGCGTTTCTCGCAATGTGCATCCAGCCAATGTTTTCCTTTTTTTTTTCTCAAGCTTCTATATTTGAACGTGGCCACGCGCCAGTCTGTGCGTGCGCACCCCATCGTGCACTCTTAGCTATTCGATTTTCAAATTTCTCTCTGTCGGCATTAACTGCAGACTCTTTGGTAAACGTTTTATGAAAATTAGTGTTGTATATACTTTTTATTTTTGACTCTACGTATTGTTTGTGTCATTGTTATATTTTTTTAGTTACTCATTAAACATTTTAGTGACGTTTTCAGTGAAGTTGATCGAAAATTAATTGTTTTCTTGTTATTTTTTAATAGAGCCCGAACATAGAGTCCTGTACAGGCCACAATCAGAACGGTTTAAATACAAAATCGAAGTTATTCGGCGTTCAAATAAAGAATTGTAATTTCTTAACCGATAAGAATAAACTAGCCAGTGTTGGGCGTGTCGTCCGAACGTGTGACGTTCTATATTTGAACATTTAAATTTTTGTTTTGGAATACTTTCGTGTCGTGACCATAGACAGTGATTTGTGACTTACGCTCGAGGCAAAAGTGTTCAGTGTTTTATGTCTGTATCCCTTGTAAAAGAAAATGGGGAAAAAGAAGAAAAATGGTGAGAAGCGTGCTGGAAACCGTTTCTTTCGTTGGATAAGAAGGTAACTTAAAATTTATTCCAATTTGAAATATTCCGAGTGCGTCATTGTATCGGCCTGTATGTCTGTGTGTGTGTTTTAACCAAATATATTTGAGGCGAATACGGAAGTTGTCACATTTGTCTGCTATAAATATTGCATGGAGTTTTAGCGTCTAACTAACTGACCTGTTTCATGAAAAACTTTCTTTGGACTGTCTCTCTTCCTAACGAATAATGAAATTGAAGTAATCTACCTAAATAAAATGAGAGAGGTACGCTGTTGTGCGTGCATAGCGCAAAAAGTATTGAATACATTTTGCTCATTTTATTACACATTTAGTTCTTAACCCTTGGACTGTCCAAAACCATAAAGCTTTAAGTTTCATACAAACAAATGTAGACCTCATGAAGCACAGGTCGACAGGCCGTTGGCAGCATAAGCTTAAAAAAATACCTTGTATATTACAAGACTTTAAAAAATAACAAATTATGTATTTATTCACTTATAATTTTCATGTAAAATGCATTTTTAAATTATACTTTCATTAAATTATAGTTTCATTTTACTAAACTGTTTAATTTACAATGTACTATATTGTGAATAAAAAGAAAAACAAAATCAAAAACCGACATTTTGAGATCTGGGTCTTAAAAAATCAGTCCAGGGGTTAAACACTTTGTCCTAATCCCGGAAATGATCACGATATCTTCTTTTAATATAAATTTGTAATAAATTACGATTTTTATAAGCACTACAAAAGACAAAAGAAAGTTTATAAGCAAAGTATTTTTTTTTATTTTTCTTCTGTACATAAAATATAGTACGATAATAAACTACGCAGACGATGTTACGGGTGGGTATCAACTAGTCTTTTAAATATACCGTCATTTTGTTTTACATTAATTTTGAGCCTAGACCAGAAATACTACATAGAGATCACATTGTCATTTCAGACGACACTGTTATGAATCAATATATAGAATGTATTTTTTCTGGCCTTTGACAAAGATTTTTTTTTTTTTTATATTATAGGGGGCAAACGAACAGGTGGGTCACCTGATGATAAGTGATCACCGCCGTCCATAGACACTAGCAACACCAGGGGAGTCGCAAGTGCGTTGCCGGCTTTTTAAATATGTGGGCCTCCGGCGCTCTCACTGACCGAACGGAACGCAACAGTGCAAGCACTGTTACTTCACGTCGGTTTTCTGTGAGAGGGTGGTACTACCCCGGGCGAGCCGACCCATTCATGCTGAAACCAGTAATAGCTTCAGCGTAGCTCTACCACCTACAAGCTTCAGCGTAGCTCTACCACCTACAAGCTTCAGCGTAGCTCTACCACCTACAAGCTTCAGCGTAGCTCTACCACCTACAAGCTTCAGCGTAGCTCTACCACCTACAAGCTTCAGCGTAGCTCTACCACCTACAAGCTTCAGCGTAGCTCTACCACCTACAAGCTTCAGCGTAGCTCTACCACCTACAAGCTTCAGCGTAGCTCTACCACCTACAAGCTTCAGCGTAGCTCTACCACCTACAAGCTTCAGCGTAGCTCTACCACCTACAAGCTTCAGCGTAGCTCTACCACCTACAAGCTTCAGCGTAGCTCTACCACCTACAAGCTTCAGCGTAGCTCTACCACCTACAAGCTTCAGCGTAGCTCTACCACCTACAAGCTTCAGCGTAGCTCTACCACCTACAAACTTGATACTTGTTTATGCAGTTATACTTTATGAATTAATCCGTTTTCATTTTTTCGACAATTTTAGCAGCTTATTACAAGCATAAGCGAACGTCCTGTCGACAAAATATTTCTAATATGACTCATTATATTCTCTATGGATTTTTAAGCTATCTAAGGTAACTAATTACGAATTAATTGTTAACCACAGTTCTATAATAATGCCGGAGTAAGTAAATGGTCGAATAGTCGATGATTAATACATCAATAAACTGACAGATAGAGAGACAATAGAATGTTACAAATGACGCTTTATGACACACGTAAATGTGCTAGGCGACAGATTTGTAACTTGAAGGAGGTAGCTAAGCCAGGCAGGCCTAAAAGAACCCTAACGCTCTGCACTTGGATTGCAAGCACTGTACATAGCACTGGGTTCTGCAACACAATAAACCTGGTACCCGCATTGTGAACCCATAGAATGCTGCAAATATGATTATTGTCTATAGTCACTCCTTTTTGGGTTCTAGCTACTGACTTACTGCTTCGTGTATGATTTCTAGAAACCCCTATCATGGGGCCATGTATAATAGCCGCTATCGAGGAGTATCTTGCATCTTACCAGTAAATGTTTAATTGTTCTTATTGCATTGCCATAGATATAGCAAGATTTTTCGAAGGCTTTCGCCGATTCGACTTCGTGTATGATTTCTAGAAACCCCTATCATGGGGCCATATATAATGGCCGCTATCTAGGAGTATCTTGCATCTTACCAGTAAATGTTTAGTTGTTCTTATTGCATTTCCATAGATATAGCAAGATTTTTCGAAGGCTTTCGCCGATTCGACTAAATTGGTTTGATTTGGGAGCGTCAACTGAACTGGGTTCAAATAAAGCTTGAGTTGTGCAGGTGACAAACGTGAGCAGATGTGTTAATTTATGCTTAATGGGATGTAAAACCCTATCTAGCATTCATGGCAACTCTTTTTACAACTCCAAATTCATTACGTGCCTCTTATAGATTGATTTTTCTTTTTTTTTTTTGTAGTGGGGCAAAGGGGCCTTGGACGTAATCCGAGATCTTGTTTACATTTCTAATTTATTATACTAATTATTGTTATAGCCCAGTCTCCTCATCGTATACATTCCAATTTTTATGTAAATTACAAAATTATATTTTTGTCCATTTTTTTTTTCTTACTGGCTACACTGTTGTTAAGGCCGCTACAGTTTCACCGGACTCTAAGTGTCCATTTTTCCTTAAAATTACTTACATACTTATACTTATTATTAATTTTTATTACAGTTCGTTTTATCTTTGGTTTTCTTACATACTTATTAATTCTTATTAGTACTTTTTATTACAATTTGTCTTATCTTTGGTTACATTGTTTCACAATTACTATTATGGTGTTTCTCTTGGTGCAGTATGGTTATTATTATGTCATCGTCTGTTTGTCTATTCTCTATTGAACCCGACCCAGTTTCAGTTCTTGTAACAGGGTTGAATGCATTCTCATGTTTTGGCAGATACATGACTGTATTATTACTATTTGCTTGAGTTATAATGAAATAGAGTGTAAATATTCTCTCTGTTCAAAATATATTTACGCCTACGAAATTTCCTAACGATTTGTTGGACAGCATAGAAGGTGATGTACTACGTCGTCACCTGGTGGCGATATATAGTCAAATGCATAGCAGAAACCATTTCGAACTGCAAAAAAATGCACTTAGATGTGATACGTGTTTGTCGATCTGAGAGAAATAGTTGGGTAACTTTGATAGTTGGATCACTTTTATCTTTATTTTTCACTCAAGTTTTTATGTTATCCGTTATACTGTGTCTCATAACTAGATGGCGCTATTATTTAAATTTTTATTGTAAATTAAGTTGGACAAAGTCGCAGGCGGTTACAAGTATTATATATCCTATATAATAATGTCTATCTTGATTTCTTTTGTTATGTCTGTGTATGACATCACTTTGTTAATGACTTTATTGTATTCGATGCTCCATTTATGAAAATAATATAGTAGCGGCGAGGCTTACTTCTGTCAGTCGCGTCGCACTCGCTGTAGCTGTTCAACCCATTGAATTCCAGTATTCGATTCGTACTTAGTACACTGATTATATTATATTAAGCTTTTACCAGCGGCTTCACATATGTTAATGTTGGAATTGATATTTTATATGTTTAGAATTTATTGTCGTATTATTTGTTTTTCCTTAAGAATTCACGTTTTGTGATTTCAAAAAAAAACTCTTATCATTTTTAAATCGGTTTAAAACACATCGGGGCCCACTGACAACGGCTAGTATAGAAGTTATTACATTTATATTTCATCTAAATAATTCTGTGATGAATTTATAACAGCGAAACTTAGCGGAACTTCATCGCCGAGTGAATGGGCATACCGTTTTAATGGGCAATATTAGAATCTACCGTTTGCTTTATATAAGCATCAAGATTATCATGTCTGTTTTAGTTAATTTACGAAGAGATATTTTTTTATTTAGAAATTTCTCTTTTACTACAGTTTTTGTGACGTCTTTTTTTATAGTAACACCGCAAAGTGAAGGCATTATACCTTTTAGTAAGCCCAATACAATATAGAAATAACGGCGACTGTCGATACATTTTGTTTCGTTTTCATTTTCAACATTTAATTTGATAGAAAGCGATGATGTGACCCATGAGGATGGGTTGGGCACATTAAGCGTAAAGAGGAGTGTCTCTCAAATGTAATGGCCCGAACGCACGTACAATTGCTTGGCGGCAATTTTCAACTTGACTTTGGTTGCTAGACAAACGGGTATTAGAAAAATTGGTTGTCTGTAAAGTCGGTTTACGGACGATAATTTTACGTAATGACGTCATTAGAAAACATTGATGAAAAATTGCTTACTTTTTGCTGCAATTGTTGTTGTAGTAAGCAATGAAAACCACGTTAACTTTTCACTTCAATTTATAAACGGTTGACAAAACAGTTGTGAACACGTGTAGGTTGTATGCTGCCGTTGTCTTTCTTCTACTCGGACGCATCGATAGATGGAGTCGAAGAGACACAGATGCGTCATAAGCCGAACGCTTAGGCCGATCGCGCCTCTCTATCGCTTGTTCCGCGCTCTCGCAAACGTTCGGCTCAGGCAGAACGTGACAATGAATCATGCTTATTCGTGTCTGCAGCCGGCGTTCATCGATTTATAAGACGTTATCACGACAAAACTCGTAATACCGTGTTATGGTTTCATCATGAAGTTTTTCTTCATTAAAAGCTATGGTTCATTGTAGTGAAATCCGTACATAGATCGACGTAGTGTCCGAACACGCTATTGCAAAATTAAAATAGGCTCTGGGACGGATTTGTCAAAAGGTGTGTTGTGATCGCGTATATCTATGCTTGTACAGATCGATCACTACAGCTAACCTATTTATGTCAATCTGTTCTAATTCTACGGTGCGATTAAAGAAACCTGTAAAAAGTAGGCTGGCATATTGCTTGATTCATGCCTAAACTAACACATTTTTTTGCAATTTATACTTAGTAATTCTTAGGTAATCAAATATCGATATTACCGATAATTATGCAGGTTTAAAGTCATAAATATTTCTTCACATAAGAAGGTTTTATACTGTCTATTTTATTGCAATTTATTACTAGTTGAACTATTAACTTCTGTAGAATAAATTTGAACACATGCAATATTTTTGCGCTATCCATTTTCCTATAAATTGTTATTGATTACAATTTATAATAAACGCATGTGGAGCCGCGAGCATATCTGGTATAGTATGACTTTATATCATCGACATTAAAACACCAAATTACTTTGGCTATGCAAATGGTCAATTCATCATATTATGAAATCTTTAAGTTCACTGCACCTTATTCGCAAAGTGTGGGTGGGTGAAAAATATTGCAGTTTCGCAGTCTGACCTGGTATACCTAAATCTACCCACGATTACTTTACCTTATTGTTCAGAGTATGATAATTTACGTCTTGAGCATGTACATGACGTCATTAAACATAAAAGTCGCTTTGATGGTCTAATCTCCCGCAAACAACTTGTAAATAACATAAAAAAGTGTGAAATAGCTTTACGAAATGAGACGCAATGAAGTGAAGTGTGATAGGGTTTGAACAAGAGTTTCTACGCCATTATTTATATTTTCGGTATTCCTTCTTCAGTTTCTGGTTTCTCTGCAGCACAAAGTAGATATGTATAGGTAGCACACTCCATACAATGAGTATAATTGCCGCGCTCGCATAAACGTATGCCTACGTACGGCTACGTACAAGCGTCTCGAACCAACTCAGACAAAAGCGAGTGATTCTTTGTTAAATTTTATGTATACTACCTTCGGAATTTATAATGGATAAACAAATTTATAAAAACTGTTCTGTTGTCGCTTCCTTAAATACAAAATTAAAGCGAAATTAATTCACTTTTTCAATGTAACTTTTTTGATAACCAATTTACAGACTTTTGTTTATTACAAAGAGATACAACGTCTACGTAAACGAGACGTAATAAAGAACGAGAGTTGTTTATTGTTAAGTTCTAGTTTTTTATGTGACACTAACCCCTGAATTTATAATGAGTAATCAAAATTTATAAAACCTGTTCTATATTCGCTTCCTTAAACGTTAAATTGAAGCGAAATTAATTCACTTTTTCAACCTAAGTTTTTTAATAACCAATTTATAAACTTTTGGTTATTATAAATAAATACATTTTAAATATTTCGTTGATCCTCCCAATTAAAAATAAATCCTACTATATTGTAGATGGCAACTGAAAATGGATTTTGAAGAAACCTAACAGTTTAACCTAATACTTCTACCTAGATAGGTTTAGCGTATGAGCAAACCTCATCTGACGTAAACTAAACTGAGATGGTAACAAACTATTTCTACAGTAGAACTAATATCTTAAGATGCTTGGCGATAGATTTTGGTAACTGGACAGACGGGCATTAGAAAATGCCCGACTCCTGTGTTATAATTTCATTACAATAGCCTCCGTCACCAAAAGCGCAGACTGAATATAATTATTAACTTTCGCTCTCTAAAGATGTATATAATGTATTCGATATTATGAAGAACAACTCACCTTTGAATGAATCTATTAATAAGGATATATACAGACAATCGAACGTACCGCGTGCCACATTTCATGCAGAATCGATTATCAGTCCATGCGTGTAATTGGGAAATAATTCTCACTTATACATAAATAAACCCAACTGTGAATAATATGAAAATCACATATATAAACATTATTACTTATTGATATTTCGTCTCAATATCTATCAAATATAGTTCTGTTAGTTTCCAAAATAAAAAGATGAATAGTGACGTCATTAAAAAAGTGACGCGGCAATTCATGCGTGTATGAATGGCAGATTCTTTTTCCCATAAAAAACTTAGGAAACCGTCCAAACTTCATAAAACATTAATCCAAGTACAGCGAAAACTGTCGAGAGATGAGGATCTATACTTGTCGGTACATAAATCTAAAACGGACCTCTTGATTGTACAATGTCTGATTGACGAAGGAAGAGGAATATGACGTACTACCAAACTATTAACTGAAATAAATGTTTTCTAATGTGTGTAATGTTCTACCTTCTTCCATCTTTCTAATTCCTTAGTTATTGCTTAGCACGCATACAAGTGATTTTAGTTACGAGTGTGTCGAGCATATTTATAAGCCACTTTAAAATCCAAGGTTCTATTTTAATCAAATCTACAATATTTGGCTGTTGTCCTTTTAAAATACAAAACGTAATTGCATATAAGATACAAGAACTAACAATTGGTTGTATTGTAATTAAATAGCATAACAGCTACTTCCGTATATTTCTGATTTCGGACCAGAGTTGCGTTTTCACAATGCAAGGTTAAATGAGACGGAATCGACCTCTCCCAAAAGGTCGTGTAGGTCACTATATACTAATAAAATACATGTAATACTTTTAAATACATGTTTTGTTTACCAAGTTAGATAAAGATAGTACTCAACTAGCTTATAATCCAAATAAAAGTTGATAAAGTTGTAGGTTACGATCTCAATTACCGTAAATAGTAGCTAAATCCTACAGTGAGATAGTATTAACACCAACATGCAATATAGCATCATGCTGCTAAACTATGTTATTGTTCGCTACCATTTTAAAATTGAAAATCCGCTGCCAAACACTAGGTATGGTATCTTTACTTAGAGCTAGACCACTTTAAAAAGTCACTGTTTAGGACCATATTCGTCATTTTGCATTACATACGTTTCTCAAACATTACTCTATAATAATTAAAACAAAATTAACAACGACTTTCGTAAACTGTCCCAGGCTCCTGGGTTATAAGCTAAGATATGGCTTGTTTATAGTGTTGACGGAAATCAAGTTGCTATATTAAGATATTCAATATATAACTGCCACTCTTATAGCCAGTGGCGAAACCCGCTTGATAAGGAAATAATAAATACTTCGATTAAAGTACACATATCCTATTTGAGTTTCTTTTATTAGATGTACTCACGCGTGAACTCCGATGACTTTCTTTAGATAAACAAGAAATTAGTGATATCGATGGAGTTTCTATGTAAATACTTTGGTAGCGCACGCATAATATTTCGAATATGTTCCGTTTAAGAAACGTTTAAATATTTAAACGAAGTTTTTACCCCACAAATTGTCTACCCATCTGTTATGGTCTTATCAGCCTATCTAATCAGCCCACTACTACTACCTTAGTCAACGAATTCTTGTAGCTATTGCTATGTCTCATCTTTCCTGATAACCCAAGGCTTTACTCCATCAGAATGAGATCTAATCTAAGAAACATCTTAATTATTTTAAAAATAAAAAAAAAACACCTTTACCGGTCGCCGCCGTAAAAAAAAATCGTAATCGTTGCTCTTTTTGTCCATAATGAGTCACAAATAACCGATTACGCTTTTAAAACTCAAATTAGAATCAAGAGTCAATATATAAAAAATAGTATAAACACCTATAAAAACAATATAACATCTGTTACGGTATAATCATCACATAGAGTTCCCTTTAGCACGTGCCTTCGCCTCGTACACCATCAAATATAAACAACTGTTCCACTGTCTGCGCCCCAACTTTAATTCCCCTTCTTTTATAACCTTTACAATTGTATTTCGTTATTGGTCGAACACTTTCTGTAGTCACGCATCCAACGATTCACGTTTTACGTTCGAAAACTTCGTTCTCGATTCCGGGCATGCGTTGGATACCGTATCCTACAATTGTAACGGGCAATTCACTCGTCCGTATTTAGCTTCGTAGTCAAATTGACGACCACGTCATACTGCCGATCCGCCCACGGGAAGGTAGACGTGCGCTCGCGCAACAAGTCGAACGTAACGATTTAAAAAATTGGCGTACCTCAAGGTACTTATCTGGTCTTATAGAATTCATATATTATTAATTACCCTTCTTATTCTAGTGAACGTGTCGGGTGTCAATAATACGTTATTCGAGTGAAATCAATCTTTATACTCTCTACTGAATAAACTTTCTCAATAAGTGAAAATTAAATTTCCCATGAGTATACAAGTGATTGTTTCAACTGGCGCATTGTATAATGATCCAATGAAAACACAAAATGAATGAAATGTGTAAGTATTATTATTATAATAGCACTTTCTTATGCCTAAATTCAGCATAAACTAGTGAATAACCGCAGCTCCACCTGCGTGAAAGTCTATACTTTTCTTTATATAACATTGTTAACGCAATTCTATACAATTACTCATTCATCTTTCAAAATAATTTTATATATTTAACAGTGAAATTTAACTTATTTTATGAGATTCCCAGTTAGAAATGGACAAAATTATATGCAGACGTTGAATGTAAAAAATGTACAAAAAAATACGTTACTTAAAATAAAATTAATTATTCTTTTAATTGAAAATTATCTCTATTGTATTGTCATTAGAGATCATTTTCAAGACGAATGTTTTAATACGGTGATTCATTGGTTACCAACATTAATGAGTTGAGTGAAATTTCTTTCCTTATTAGTAGTGTATAAGGAACGATGATGTTAACGAATTTTCATTGTCATTGTCATGTCATGGTGTTTATAAACATTTTAAACGCCGTCTACCTCATTTATAATATAGACACAAGGTTTTTAAAAAGTTTTAAAAAGCATGATAACTTAAAAATAGCATTCACAGATATACATATTACAACTAATTGTAAGAACCATCTAGAAATAACGATGACTGTCATAGAATTAAAAACTTGCAGATAATCACCTCGGTCGTGCCGGCCTACAATTACCAGTTAAAAATATCTATATTCTTGGACATATCTCTGTTTTATGCAGAAAAATATTCATCAACGAGTGACGTTGTGACTGGTTTTTAAGCCAATAGCATATATTTATTATTATTTATTTTATCCCATTAATATTATAAACGAGAGAGTTTATGAGATTGGATCGATTTTTGTTACCCTTCACGCAAAAACTACTGATCGGATTTGAATGAAACTTTATAGTAATTCAGCTTTCACATCAGAATAAAAGGATATAATTTATAAAGGCATTATTTAAATTGGCCAAAATACAACGATCAATAATTCGATAATTTTCTCGGCGTGTTCTGCATAATCCGTTCGAATTACACGAAGATTATGTACGCCGTTACCGTCTACAAAGATACAAACTCAGATAAAGTTGCGGGCGGCCATGTCTAAAGCCATGGGCGGAGAGTATAGCCGACGTGTTAGTATACAAATGGTATCATTTGTATTTAGCACATCCTTAACTAGCTTTGAGTACGTTGACATCGGTTCAGCGTAAATTATATAGATGATGTTCATAAAGGTTTATTCAGTGTTTAACGGATTCGTTTCTTCTTGTTGTTGTTTATTACATTTTGTACTACATGTAGTATTATCTTTTTATTTAACTTCTGGGCTTTGCTTTCTCACGTCAATAAATTTAATCAAAAGTCTTTATTGGGAAATTTTTTGGTCACGCAAATTCATTAACTTGTGTTATTATATCCTATATTCTTAGCTTTAGTGGCGTTTAATACGATATACTTACATTTCAAATGACCTCATACCATCTTTAGAAGATTTTAGTAAGAAACGGTGGTGGTTCAGTGGTTAGTGTGTTCGGACAACGCGTCAATTGACGTAGGTTCAAGTTCTTGCGAATAAGCCGGAGCTATCAATGAAGGCAAACATCGTGACGTAACCATAGCATGTTGGTCGGCCTTTTTCTAAGCCCGCCCGTCCTCAAGTAAAAAATCTGTCGCCAAGCATATATAGGTCTATTCTGGTAACTGCACCTATGAGCCAGTCTCACTAGCGTGCTTACCATCTTGGACCATATTATCATTTAACATCAGGTGAGATTGAGGTGGAACGCGAAAACGTATAAAGAAAACAAAGGTGGTTACCGCTTCACTGAAACTAGCTGAACTTGTATATATTTTGTTACTTTACAACTTTTTAAAGAAATAATAAAAAAGTGACATTGAAGTACTTATGAATTAAATTTGGACATTGGCTGATAACAAAGAGAAAAAAAGAAATTACTAATAAAGTCCATGGTAGTTTACCCTTGCCACGTCTACGGCCATGAAATTTTTTAAGAAAATTGCAAATGTTCTCATAGACTTGATTTGATCCTAATCGTTTTTTTTTTGCGATTACTTATCTAACTTTTCTGATTCCTCGAGATGTATTTCCCGGTTTTATCCAATTAGAATCGAATATACTTTACTTTGTATTTACGTTTTAGGATATGTTGAACTTTTAATTACATTTTCAATAGTTGTAAAAGTGTAACGTGTTCTTCTTGACGTGCATAAGCACTGACAAGTGCTTTTGCTCAAGACGGTCGTTGCAGGCAGATTGCCAGTCAATCATCGCAATCGAAGGTTGTCAGTATGATAAGACTGGTGGAACCTTAAATTTAGAAGTTTTTGGAACAATTAATTGTATATGAAAATATTTATCAATTGAAGCTAGATACTTATATGTATTTGTTTATTGACACACAACGATGGTGGTGTAGACAAAGACGTGAGGAATAGAATAAATTTAGGGTGGATTAAATGTCGAAGGGTATTATGCTTGCGACCCACGAATAGCCAAGAAATTGAAGCAAAAGGTGTACACGACCTTTCATGCTATATGAATCTGAATGCTGAGCTACGAAAGAGACAGGGAAAAAAACTATATGTGACAGAATTGCCAATGTTATGGGATTAGGAATGAGTATGTCAGGAAGTTTGAAAGTAGCACCTACGACAGAGAAGTATGGTAGAGGAGTGATATACTTTGACATAACATGGCTACTTCCACTTTTATGATATAGAGAACCTATCTTGTTGCATATATGTTAGGAACTATAGAAAATTAGGGCGTTTTTTTTTGGTTTTTTTCGAACTGACTACATTGTTGGCTTAACACACCTCTACAGTTTCACCGGACTACTAAGAGGAGTGCTTAAGGCACTCAGCCGATTTTACAATAGCAACCAGCACAAGGGCGCACGGTGCGCCTCGGTTTGGACTATCGCGTAACATCCAGAATCTAACTAAGCTAATTATTTCATACATATATGAATACGTGAAATATAGAATACATGTCTACCAAGCATGTATGTTTCACGGATGCAATTGTTTATTTTGGATCTGACAACTAAGTTAATCTAAACTAATTCAGTTCGAAAAAGGGTAAAACAAAACAAAACCCATACGCTATGTGTACCTACTTATGTGTTTATGCACATGTGTGGGTATGACCTGTGTTGAACAATTAGGGAGATTGTCCGTTAACTTTTTAAATACAGGAACTATCCTGTTATTATAGTAATATCAGTATAAAAGGTGATTTTATATTGGTAAAGTTACCTGGCAACCTAAGTTCAAAGCACTAGCGTGCAGTGTTTTGGATATGAAGTACCTATTGTAGATTAAATTTTAGCTTGACGTTTAAGCCACTTATTTACATGATCTTACATCATTCTCGTTAAAGGATGTTTTTTCATTAACTACATTTTCGGGTCATCAACCCGATGTGTGCTTTATCAAGCATTTTCTATTTCTATGCCATCACTAATATTTTTTTGGTTCGTCAGTTAGATAAGATTAAGAGGTCCAGTAAAATACATATATGTTACTACTGCCTTAAACTTCATCTGTAGTACTTAATGTCCAAAATATTGCATACTAGTTATGCATTTAATTTTTTTCAAAGTGTGCTTTGAACTTAGGCTACCAGGTAATTTTACTATTAAAAGTACACCTTTTATACTGATATTAGTGTAATTAATTCCACGAATAATCTATGCACTGGAATCATTGACATACTGACCACAATCAACCGTAGGTATGTTTATTTGAACATAATACAATTTTCCTTATTAATTATGTCACGATGCGTAGAGTGTTACATTGACCTTTTAAGACGGGGAAACTTATTAAAAGGTTAAAGAGGAAGTGCGCAGGACACCTCATGAACCAAAGCAATATCAGAGTGATGGCGTAAAAGTTGGTAACATTTGACAAGTTAAGCGTCGGGTCGACGATCTGAGGATGCAATTAATGAAATTATATGGATTTTGACGTGATAACGTCTTATAAATCGATGAACGCCGGCTGTACGCACAAAAAAGCATGCATCGTTGTCACGTTCCGCCTGAGTCGAGCGTGCAAGCGAGAGCGCAGAACAAGCGATAGAGAGATGTGATCGGGCTAAGCGTTCTGCTTATGATGCATCACAACTTACACATGAACTGTTTTGTCAACTGTTTATAAAGTGAAGTGAAAAGTTAATGTGGTTTCCATTGTTTATTATAACAAAAATTGCGACAAAAAGTGTGAGATTTTTCAGCGATGTGTTCTTATGACGTAATCACGTAAAATTAATCGCGCGTAAACCGACTTTACAGATAGCCAATTTTTTTATGACGATTTAGATGGCTTCATTTAATGTAAAGTTAAATAAAGATCTAAGAAACTACGATTATTATATAACCAGTACACGTTTAGCAAGGTTTGTTTTGTTGCCGTGGAGAAGTGTGACAGGCGGTGCTGTGCTTATGTTTTTTTTTCACTGTATATAAAATACATGTTAAGATGATAAAATTGCGCAGACGAAGTCACGGGTACCAGCTGGAATAGTCTAATTAGGTAAGCAGATTATGTCAACGGTAGCACGATCAGACAGCGTAGATTGCCTTGGTATCGAATCATATAATGAAATTGAGGTTAAAAGTAAAGGAAAACTTATTCATGTTATTTATAATGTGCTATTCATGGGCAAAGACAACATTCTGAAGAGGGAAAGAGGCTAAATCAACCTGCCAGGTCTCGTCATCCTGGAATTGCAAACGAAGAATCTATGTTCATTTATTGTTGTCGCGTTACATCATGGTTGTACAAAATAATTTCTCAAGTGTTTTATTTCGTCGCGGGTGGGGTTTTTAATATTTTACAGGCTCTCTAGCGTTTGACCTCAATGCCGATGTGGTCTACAATGCTAAACACGTAAACCTACAGGGGGACTAACCCTCAAGTGCAGCTGCCGGAATATCCCAACAGGTGCTTGGCGACATATTGTCAACTTGAGGGTGGTACCTACCAGGCGAGCTTAGAAAAATTCCTTCCACCATACAATCCGCAATTCAGTGTTCGCTATATTGTCAACTTGACGGTGGTAGCTACCAGGCGGGTTTAGAAAAATTCCTTCCACCATGCAATCCGCAATACAATGTTCGCTATTCCTCTGATTTTTATCAATATTTTAATAAATTTAAACGATGATAGCTCAGTTGGTAGTGTGTTCGGACACAGCGTCGAAGGACGTGGGTCGAATCATAGCAACCGAGTCGGAGCTTTCGGTGAAGGAAAACATCGTGATGAAACTATAGCATGGTGGTATGAATTTTTCCAAGCCCGTCTTACTAGCTATCACCCTCAAGTAGAAAATCTGTCGCCAAATACCTATTGGTGTGTTCCGGCAGCTGCAATTGACAGTCAGTCTCCCTGTAGGCTTAGCGTGACTACCATCTTAGACCATATCGTCGTTTAACATCAGATGAATTGCGGTCAAACGCTAACTTATAAAGTATAAAAAAGGACTTTTTTAAGATCTAATTTAATCTACACGGGTGTGTAGTAGCGTTACAGACAGATCGGTGGGATTGGTCGAGCCCTGACCGTCACACAGTTTATATGCGATTGAGAAATATGTTTCTCAGGAGAATTCGGTGTACAGTTACGCAACGTTCCTGTCTAATCTTGTGCATTCGTAGTTGCGCAACTAGCCGCTACACATGACAACTTTTGCATCACTTTTTTTGTTCCGCGCTAACTGTTGTTTGTCATGTACTGTTGAACGATACATAAATCATCCATGAAATATCTTGCCTCCAGTTATTTCTCTGTATAATTGGGTACTTATCATTTAATCTCTTATAAGATTTCGTTTTATTACTTGTATTTGTAACATAATGGATGTCGGTGCCTATATTTAATAGGATATCCTTTTATTTATTGATTATTGGTATCATAAAATGTTGTTTTTAGCTTATGCAATATAAAGGCAAGGAACCAAAAAAGGTCTCTTAACATTTGCGTAAAATTGACTACATTTGCTATTTAAATACCATAGGTTTTTTTTTTTTCAAATTTTTGACCTTATTATGAAATAGATATTTTTGTGCGAAATTTAATGTCTCTCGTCAAATTAGGATAGAATGACTTGTTATAAATTTTTATGTGAATTTGTGGTCAATTTTATGATTTCTTTATTTTATGGAGTCATAGCTATCAGTAGGATTTTAGGTCCGCCTGGCTAGCTATCAGCCTGAAGTTGAAAATCATGTTAGTATGTTCCGGAAAATGCACTTTAGAGGCAGCTTCCTCTAGGATTCACATGTTTACCAACGTACACCACATCGTCATTTAAACATTAGACGAGATTGTGGTCAATCTTTACAAAATCTTTATAAATATTATAAAATGTTGTAAAGGTATCGAAGGTTTCCCGAACTGGTGGCAACAACATTTTAACGTGGCGGTAATACACTTAACTAAATCTCAGAGGCCCTGGAACAGCTGCCGGAACAAAACAATAGATGTCAATACATCTTTGACATTAGGAAGCAACCTAACCAGGGGAGCATTAATGAAAGCCTTACCACCGTTCACCACGATATATTAATCGAACGCTCCGTTTCCTTATAAACATCAAACCCAGGCTGATCAAAGCCATATGCTTCTTCTGTCAGAGCGTATTCTGAAGATAATTTACTCCTTTATGTAGAATCTAACTTTTGGGACAGTACGATTTTCTAAATGATAGATAGCCCCGTATCCTTTTGTCTACTCTTGGCAACATTTATGCAAATTTTCAGGATGATCGGCTGAATGGTCAATCCTTGAAAGCGTAACAAGCAAACAAACAAACTTATATTCGCTTTTATAATATCAATCGAAATCTGTATGTGGAATGGAACGTGTTATTCACAATTCGGAAGTCATTATTTTCAATAAACGATGCGAGCTGCTAATCCAATTACTTCGTTGATTGAACAATTGGAAGTTCTCTTTAACGGCTTCCTAAAGTTCGAAGAATGACGTAGTTTTTTTATTCCACCTACTCAAAAATGTGGCGTTTAGTTATGGCATATTTTGCGATTACTATTATCTATCTATATACATTTATATAAAAATCTATATACAATTTGTATGTTGGTTCCTTTTACACTGTAGGTGAGCACTAAAGAAGGATTTTTGGAAATTCAACCGCTGTGATGATGAAAAAGGGGATGAAAGTTTTTATGAAAATCTGTTATTTTTGTCATCAGTCATTTATTATTTTATATATATTGATATAAAATAAAGAGTCGATATTATTAATAATATAGAAAACGCGTACGAAACTTCGGGAAATTGCTTGATTTTTTAGAAATTAAAAAAAAAATAGCGAAAGAAAGCTCGCGTAAGTATTCACTGTGTCTAAAAATATCACATAAAACCAATAATAACACATACTAATATACAGGGCAATTCATTGGATGGTATGTAAGTTTATGTTTCGCATCGCCTACTAGTTGCGAGTTATAGCAATATAAACCTTCTCCACGTAATATATGTGCCAAACTACACGATAATCAATCAAACGGTATTGAAGATTAACAATCTCACATATACAGGGTGGATAAAACGAGCGAAATGTTTAGATAAATTTTATTAAATAATAAACATAGAAAATTTTACGCAAAATAATCTTTTTTTTTAAATAAGAATAACTGCATTCACGTTTTTTTTATAAAGCATACTTCAATCGAGAATCTAGTTCGATTCTCACATAAAGAATACAAATGCAAAAAATAGATATTCGCAATGTTAGTATAACAATCTACAGAGTCTATGATAAGGAAAAAGTCTCTTAAATAAACATGTCTCATAAAATTAAAAAGGACCATTCCATTTACCAATTCCTACATTATATATAAAGACTAGCGGGACCGGCGGACGTTGTCTTGTCCTGATAACAAAAAAAATTCTAGAAAATGCTCGCATCACCACCTACCGGGCTCAATTGTGAGTCTAAACTATTTTCGAATCAACCTGAAGACACAAAAAAATTCAATACAATCAAATTCAATTTAGGAGGAGTACAGTCACATACACACTTACAGAATAATTATATATAGACATAAGTCAGATCAATAGCCTAACGTCCTCCCAACGTTGTGCTAAGAATAAGGTAAAACATCGAATTAAGGAAAAACGGTAATTTCGAACGGCTTCGAACATAAAAACGGGATCGACTGTTCTGCGGCCGAGAGCGGTTACGCTTATGCATAGACTTCTAAAAAAAAATGGAGTGATTGTAACAAGTTATTATTTTCTCGATTAGTGATGTAACCGTGTAATATCCGATTATAATTATTCAACTGCCCCATATTAGTAGTTAGACTCTTCTTATCTATGAAATTACCATTTTATGTAAAAATAATAAAAATATTGTTAAATGGAAATTATATACTTATTTAATTAGACGAAGCACTGGCCATTATTCTTTTTGAAGTTATACTTCTTTTGGCGCGTTAGGAAAAAATGATGAGAGTAAATTTTTACGATGCGCGCGTACATCGTCACGTAAAACCGACACCCTGAAGTTAACTATACTCAACATTTTATTCAAAAAAAGGATGTATGTATTAAATACCTTGTTTCTATTGTTAGTGTCCTTTTTTCTACAAACGTAGAATAAAGCCAAAGATAATTTTTTTTTAATAGATTTTTATCTTGTTACGCCAAAGAAGTACCTATAACTTCTAACGCGTGTACACAAGTACACACTACTAACCCTACGAATATATAAAAAAATCATTAAAATCGGTCAGGTTGTATAGGATAAGGAATTACGAATTCACCACATAACAACCTTCTATGTAAAGAAAACGATAGACTTCTGCCATTGTGCATTCAACACTCAAAAACTACTGGATAAATATCAATATATATTTTTTTTAATTGTCCGTCGTATATCCTTTGCTCTTTATCTAGAGAAAATTCTCGTATTTATTGATTGTTTATAAACTAATTATTAGTTATCAAAACTATCAAGTTAACTTCATTTAGTATAAAAGATTATTAAATATTTATGCAACTTCGATTTTTATAAACGCAAAGTATTAAACTATTTGCGATTTGTTGCCGTAGAGAAGTGGCGCAAGCGGTGTGTGGCGCTTACGTTTTATACTCTGATCATCAAATATATCGATCGTTAAGATGATAAATGAGGCAGACGAAATCACGGCTATTAGCTTGTTTTAAACATGAAGGTATAAAAAAGTCGCGATATTAAAATACAAATCAAAACGTTTTCTATGTAATAAGTAGAAACCAGAAATTTTCTAAATAATCGTATTACGCACAGCAATATCCGATTTATATCCGAAACATCCGCACATAGATTTCGATTCGCTACATCACTACACGGAGCATTCACCTGCCCATAATGGCCACGAAACACGAATTTACTATCGGGTTCCACGACCGGTGCACTTGCGCAACCAATTGTTTCAGATAATTAAGTTATTTATATAATTTTTTTTTCCCTCGTCAAATCGTCGCGTTCTCGTTTCGTAAGGTTCGTAGGTTAGTATTGAAGTAGCATTTATTGTTTTTATCTCTATTTATATCGCTTTCTGGGAAGCGAATGAAAGTACCTACCCGGTTGGTTGCAGTAATTTTTGAATCATTAGTTACAACTACATATAAAAAATAGTGAAGTTTGAAGTTGTACTGTTAATATATTTGCAACTAGTTGATACCCGTGATTTCGTCTACGTTGTCAGAACAATCATCATAGATATATGTAATGCAGAAATAACATACATAAATTCAAAGCTAAGATATGCTTTGCTTAGTAAATTTTTAATTCTTTTGTAGAGTGTATAGAAATCGTAATTTATTAAAACTTCAATGATGACCGTATATTAAATGAAGATATTCTGTTTTTTTTTTTTAATAACGACCAATTAGTGTCTAAGGTGTGAAATTTAAAAGACATCGTTTTCTATGGAATTGTTTTACCCGATGCGCGCACAACCGGAGAACAGTATCGTTCTACTCATATATAAGATAGATGCAGATTCATAAAATTATTCCGTGAAAATATGCATTTCTCCGAAGAAGTATTCCATCACTACATAACACCGTAATAGTTAATCGACACGCCAACTAATCATAAGGAAGAAAAAAAAAAACAATCCATTGAGTAAATAACAGACGTTCCGTTTGTGATCACCGATAGCAGATTAATGTGTGAGGTTTTTTAACAGTTTATGATTCAGTGCATAGTTCGTCGCATACATATTATGATTCACAGAATGTACGCAGAAGTTTATTTTACATACAACTTATTAGTCTTGGATCCACCGTCCGTTTTTGCTTTTGATTGCTATCAAGCTAATTGTCCGCGAGTAGCATAGAGTCTGGTGAATCTGTAGAGGCGAAAAGAGACAACAGGAAATGTCAGTTCGAAAAAAAAAAACCGCGAGTAGCTTCATTTTGATGAGACGCCCAACTTTTTTTATCACAAACATTTTCGATTGTGATACCTAACAGGGGATTGTGGAGAATTTGGGGGGGGGGGGGGGGGGGTTTAGAGTATAGCGATAACGTACTACGCAATTTGTAGGATAATGTGAATGTTAAATAATATAAATATGAACTAAGCGACAGAAAAAAAATCTATACATTTTGTGGCAAAAACATTTATTTACGGATAATTCAGGTAATTAATTTGAGATTTAACAAAAAAAAAAAACAATTAGCAACACATTCTTGAGAATCATCAAATCGACATATTTTATTCCTGTTACCCCTATTAGCTACCACAATCGAAAATGTCTGTCATAGAAAAAATTGGGCTTCTCATCACAATGAGGCTACTCAAGGAACATTAGCTTCATAATAAGTAATCAATAGCAAAAATGAACGATGGATCTCGGACTACATATACTTACCGACCTTCTGTGGCCAACTTTTTAATTTAATTTTGTGTAGCTGTTACGGTACACAATATTTTGTCAGATAAACTCCATAACAGCAGTTATCGATGGCTATATCGTTAGATAATATACTGTTTTATATCGGTTTTTTTTTTATCAATTTTTTTGTATTTTTATAGTCGTGGTGGTCTAGTGGTTTGACCGGTGGAATATCAATCCGATATCCGCAAGTTCGAACCCCGGCATGTACCAGCGACTTTTTTCGGAATTCGCGTATATGTACTAATTTAAATTGGTAACATTAATGGCTGACGCTGAAGGGAAACATCGTGAGGACAACCTGAACCGGTGAAATGTTCTTGTAGTACCATCGAATGTGGGAAAAATATAGAACTATGGATTTCTTGAAATTGCCAATACGTCGTGATGATTATACCCATACTTTCCTCTGGGGAGAAGTCTATGGCCCTTCAGTGAGTCTCTTATTGGCTGATGATGATAATGATGGTTCCAAGACTAATGACTTCATAATTAAATTAATATTCATTTATTATGCTTATAGGTTTTAGCGTTTGACCATAATCACATCTGATGTTAAGGATGATGTGGTCTAACTGAACTGGCCCTCAAATGCAGCTGTAGGAACACACCAACAGGTGCTTAGCGACAGATTTTCAACTTGAGAGTGGTAGCCAATCAGACGGGAGTAGAACAAGCCCTACCACTATGCTATGGTTTCATCACGATGTTTTCTTTCAACGAAGTTCCGTCTCTGTCGCAAGTATAGCTCCGTCACTGTCGCAAGGATTCGAAACGACGTTTACCGACGCGGCGCGGTGTCCGAACTCGCTGTCAACTGAGCCAATATCCTTACGTTGATTTTTAATCAATCGCTCTTCTCTTTCACACTTATTGTACGTTGCTTATTAGTTGCTTTGTTCCCACTTTATTATTATACCGGGTGAATATTGTCATCGTCGATAATAATAACGGATAATAATCAACAGTTGAATAATAGTCGGTCAATAGTCGTTGTAATGATAATCATCTCTAGTTACATTTATATATTTTTGCAGTTATCTACCTCAAACAGCATCATACGGTTATTTGTTAAAAAAAGAATATGGCAACACTGGTAGACGTGATGTCTGTGGAGCGCGTTCTACACGCGATGATTCGATGATAATTGAATGAATGATGTGGAAACAAGGTTGCTAACTTTAATCGACATCGATGAAAGTTGGAATTTTTAAAAGAAATAATACGCTTTAATTTTTTTTTGTGTCCACTGATTGTGTAGTCGACCTGAATTATCGAGAAAATCAAAATAAGATTTTTTTAAATCACCATTAAATCTACACAAATCAATAAATATTGTGTATAGGTCACACTGTATCAGGAACTAGATGAGTAGGTACGTAGTTAGAAGACAAAAAGTATGTTGTTCACGAAAGAAATATAGAATAATGTAGAAACTAAGAAATGCCGCCATCAACGATATAGCTTACACTCTTTTTGTCGCTATGTGAAAACATATACAAAGTTAAATTATTATTTTCATTAAAAAAATATAATTAACAGATATTTCTGAGAAAAAAAAACATGTTCGCTCTTCATTTGATTGTGTCATTTGGTTATGAATAAAACAAAAAAAAAGTGATTTTATTTGTGTTACATATAAGACTAGAAATCACTTATGACTTGAACATACACTATAAAACTTAATAAAATATAGCCTATAATACTAAAGCTTTAACGTACTTTCAACCCGTGAAAGAGTGTTTAGAATCATGTCAATATTCCCCAAAATTATTTCCTACAAACAAACGTTTGCTCTTTATGATATTACCGATAGCGATTATTACACTATGGTAGCATTTTTGGAAGTCTTACGCTTCTCGCTGAAACTTCGTAGTGTCAAATACTATAATGTGTTTCATTTTTTTTGCTGGGAGTCACGTCGTGATAAAACAATACTATGGTAGGTGAGGCAGTGGTCTCTGAAGTTCGTCTAGCTATTTATCGCTGGTTAAAAATCTATCGCGACACTTCTATCAGATTTTACGGATGGCACAATGGTTTATGCGCACGCCTTGAACTCTGTCGCTGCGTTGAGTATTCTGGATTTAAATCTCATACAGAACAATTATTTGTGTTATCCACCAAAGATTGTACTGGAACTACATATATTTTGCGTTCGTTACTTGCTTATTTGTAAAGTCTACCGAGACACAGAGCTTGGTTCTAATGTGAAAGGTGTTTTTTTTTTAATAGTTATATTAAAAATAACAGCTGTTTACACGTTAAAATGTGTGGTCGTATTATAGTAACTTATTAAAAAAATCTATAAATACGAATATTTGTTCAAATTATTGAATTAGAAAAAAAAACAACTTATTTACTGTTACCGATAAAACGTGAATGCAGCGGCGCATCACTAAACTTCCCGTAGAAAAGTTAAACACGAATTGCTCCACAACACGCAACAATAGATTAGTACGAACGGACAACTGTTAAATTAATATTGCGCAGTTAGCAATAAAACATTTTCTTAAGAGTGCCAGATGTTACTGTCTGGAGACATATTTCATGAGCTAATTAAAAGAAACCATTGATTAACGGGATTACATTATCTTCTAAAAATAATTATATTAATATGTTCATGCGACCGTGAAGGTCTAAAAACATTAGGGTAAACCTACTCATTAATTAGGGTAAGGCCGTTAAAATTATCATTTTTGCCAGGAGCTCATAATATCAATATGTCAACATTAATTTTTAAGAGAAACTCAAATAGTATAACTCTCCTGATGGTTGGAATCTGCGAAGTAATTAATTCGCTAGCTTTTCCAAATAGTAAACTGTGAAAGGATTCCCAGGATCCTTAGGATTCCCAATTTTAGACAAAAATACAGCATCGTTCATTGGCTAAAATGTTATAGTTGAGTTTTTTTTTTTTTAATTTGATCAATCAAATGTAAATTCACATTCAATATAAGATAAATAACTCCAATTATAAGTAATTACGTTGGGAAAATATTAAATATTATAGGTTTTATATTCGTTACAGAGTATACCATATTTTTTTGCTTTTGTGTTGTTAATTTTTGTGTTACAAATTTCATACATTTTTATATGGAGCCGGCTTTACAAAGGAATTGGTTTACTTTTATGTTACATTGATGTTAAAGTACCATAAAAAGTTACTATGTAATTTTTGTGTTCAAAGTGGGAATATTGGCGGCCTTACCGTCTAATAACCCAAATATTGTGTTCTGTTTTGTTTGAGAACATTTATCTCTGGAACTACCAGACCGATTTGGATACAAAATTTGTATTATTTTGTAGGAAAATTATACTGCTGTCCAAAGAAAGATAGTGGATTTTTTTTTAAGTTAAGAACATTTTGTTTTCTTTTTAGGCCTGTAAAAAATATACATGAATGCCATTTAACTGAAATATTAAAAAAAATCGTCTATAGACGTGTAATGAAACCTTGTGATTTGATTTTCTATTTTAATAACAGAACGTTTTTCTGAAAGTGTATACTTGAAAAATTCGCATGTTTTTTTTTTCAATAAAAATTAAGGTAACAACAATATTAGACTGATTAACTCAACCTAAACATAACTGTGTCTAATTGCGAATTAATTTTGTAATAAAAAATATATCTATATCACTCATTCATAAGCTAATTAATCGTGACAACTGTCTCTTGTCTCTTTCTCACCTGTAGAAATACTTACCGAATGGATCGCGTTCGAAATAATAAAATTTCTGTTATGTCATTTGGATTTATTGTCTTTTACGGCCTTTGTGTAAATAACAAAGCGCATGGGAAACTTATAACCGTATGGTTGAATACAGAGAAAGTTTATAAAGAAAAAGAGTGTCTAATGTATAGTGAAAGTAGCGGCGGAAACTTTATACCAGACACATCGCTCTCTGTTCCTAACTTCACACTTACCATATTCATACAATTAAAAAAGTTTATTATTTTGTTATTTATGTATTTAATGACCTTTATAATCTACATACAAATAGGCGAAGCTAAAAGAGTTCAGTACCATTTTCTTTTCGGTTTTACAACCGATTTTTTTTTTTTATTGTTAACAGTAAAAATATTAATACCGCTCTTTATGGTCGTATTTCGATTAGCGGGTGACGAAATTCGCAGATTTAAATGGGCAACAAATTAGTTTTGATCTTTATTATCTGTGTTCTTAGCTTTTGTTTATTTTATTTAGCACCAATATTATTCGTGTTTTCGTTCACATCTGATTTCTATGATATTTAATGTTATTTGAATAAATACTTTCCATACGTGTGTTCTATAAATCTTTTTTTTTCTTTTTAAATGTGTTAGCTTACTTTTTTTCTGTTATGTTAATAAGTAAGTATTCGTGTTTTTGTGTATAAATAATGCTTTATTCGCATGCTTGTATATTTATTCCCTAACAAATCTTTCATACTAATAAAATTCCTGAGATGCAAAAGTGGCTTAAATTTCGTTTAAATTTAAAAATCGAATTTATTAAGAAATTTTGCTTATGTCTGTTTGCGTTTCACTCATAATTCAAGCTTATGAAAGAGACAAATGTATCGACATAACATACATAGTGTCATTGTTCAAACAAATTTAAATTAGATATACAGAGTGTTGCGGAACATTTGTCTTGAGTAATATTTATGGAAATACGCAGCATTTGACATCACTTGTTTCTTTCCAGCGATCTCCCTGATGCAGAAGACAAGAAGTCGCCCGTCCTCCTTTTAGGAGTGAACAAAATTTCTGACTCACCTTTCGTGAGAAGAAGGTCTATTGAACCTCACACTTCGGGATCCATCAGGTTCTTCAGGCCTCCCAAGTCAAAGTATACCAGGGGCCACCACGGCGATGAGAGATTGCAACAGATACGAAAAGACCTCTCCGTCCACAAAAGCAAACCGGATAAATACATTCCAAAGCCAGGACATGAGTTATCCTTAGAACCAGATGATAGGTGTTCGAAATTAAACTGCGTCAGTAATTGTATATGTGACCGTAAACAAAGTTCGGACCGTGGTTCTTTTTCATTCCAAAGAACTGAGAATAGAACTTTATGTACCGAAACTTTGGCTAATTCGAAACAGAAGAAAGACTTTTCAGAAAATGATATAGAATTCAAATATACGGAACACATTCCTAATTGTCAGCCGTCGAGCAGTAAACAATGTTCGTACAATGTGACCCCTAAATCGTCTGAACGCCGTCATTTTTTACTCGCAAACCTCAATGAAAGGTTCAGGAAAACACTCAGCCTGGATTCTCGGAAGGTGGATACAAACCGTGTATTAAGTCTTCCACAGGAAAATCGTCCGAAATCCTTAGTAAACACGAGTAATATCTGTGTGCAACAATACAAATCGGGAGACCCGTTCGTCCCGACAAATTTTAACAAGGCCACGGCGCAGCCCAAAAAGAAACGAAAATCGTTTTTTTCCCTCGACACGTTTTTTGATTCGAAAAAATCTGACACGTCATCGATAGACGATTACTGCTCGTCGAAATATAAAAGATTCGAATTGGACTGCGACGAATCGCCGTTATTCAAAAGGGAGGATCAGGCGAGAGTGAAAACGCCAGACTTACTTAATCTACCTGTGATAATCGATTCCGTTAAAAAACAACAATCGGACACGAGACGCCAGTTGGAGAAATTGGAAAACTATTATTACAAGAACATAAATAAGCGTACGGTCATTGATGCAGTTCCTAAAGACGCGACGGACGTACAAGGCCCGAGCGGGCATACCGACCCGTACGATGACGAGGACGTCGAATACATCGAACCAATAAGAAGCAATTTTACAAGTCAAAGCACACTAATACTCGATAAAAGTACTAAACCAGATTCAATACTCACCATAAACACATTTGAGACTGACATAAAATTACCTAGTTCAACGGTTTCACCTAAATCGAATGAAACGAAAACCGATAATGATTTTGACAGCATAGGTGCGTTCGAAATAGAAGTGAAAGAAAGCGATTTAATAAACGCTAGGACGAAGGATTTAATTGTAAAAATTATGGATAAATCTGTCGATTCTATAGGCAGTTGTTCGCTGGACGTGGACGCGAGCACAGATTTTTCAGGTAAATTGTGTTCTGGCGCTTTTTATATTGATGTGGTGCTTGTGTTATAAATATTTAATGCTGGTAAATGTGTCTTCGTTATTCATTGTATATTCGCGTCTGTTGCATAGTTTGTTTACGTCTTGCAGTTTATCGCGCTTTGATTCTCTATCTTGTGATGATAAATGTAGGATACAGAATTTTATTTTATTGCAAAGCACGTCTGATTATTGCTCGTCTCGTCGCCCAACGTCTAAAAACGTCCTTCATTCATCATCATTCTCCCGGGTTTACAACATCCTTCCGATCATCTCTTTCACTCACACTCTTCCCTCGTTCACAACGTCATCACTTTCACATCATCATTCACTCCATACCGATAAAAAATGTACCTACCATAGATCATTTTCTTATTTAGAATAGGCAAAGGTAATCATTTCATACATCCTACATAAATTAATCTAAAATTTGAATCTATTTAATTATAGTAATTTCAGATGTTGCTTTTGCAGCTGTTCAATTTAGAGTGCTTTATTAAGTATTTCGAGTTGATTCCTTAGTGTGTTGTTTTTTTATCTCTAATAATTAATAAATTATAACCTGCTGCCACTTATTTCATTATACTATGTCTATAAAGTTGAACATAATGTAGTAAACAATGTAATAAAATAATGTGTAGCAGCATACCACGAGCACTCCATATCTAACTAGCGTTCTGTCTATATAGTGTCTTCAAATTTATTTTATACTACAGTGATTATTAATTTTACAAGCATTTTCACGCCCACGTTTGTGGTGACGTTATTTTTTTTAATTAATTTACAATAAAAATATTCTTTTAAAAATACAATAATAATAAGTAATGTTGCAAATCTATTTGCGGTCGAAGTCACATTGATCGCAATCTATATATCATAGCTCGTGAGACTTGTCCACGCCTTTAGCTTGTAAATCTTCCGGAATTATGTATCTAAGTTGTTATTATTAACTCAATTATGGAACTGAGTTGTTTATAGTTCTTTAAGGATATTTTCTGGACGATATAAAAAACTGCTTTTAATATTTATTAATTTAAATGCATTTGCCAAAACCGATAACTAATATATTAAACGTTTTTAAATATCTTTTACTATTTAGTATATTTAGACAACACTGCGAAGATATTACACAAAAAGGTTATATAAAGAAATCACAAACAATGCGTATTGCAGAATGCAAATCAAACAAAAAGATTATGCATATATACAGTGATCTATGTTGGCCTCGTTTCAGCCCACACGCTTCTGTTAACTCGGTCGTTGTCTCCAAATCAGTCGTGCACATGTATACGTATCGAAAGTATACAAATACAGACCAATATTATAACATATATCGAAATAATATTGTTTTAAATTCAGTAATATATATATATATATTTTAAAACGTATCATCCGTGAAACGAAACGTACGTACCGGCTGCACACGGAGCCGAGCCGTCACGTTCAACTGTCAAAAAAAAAAAGTAAAAAGTTTGACGTTTCATTGTGATGTCACACTGTCTCGTTTCGTGTTATGAAAAATTTAATAAAAAGTGTGTAGAAAAGTGTTGATAAATTAATGCGTCTTCGTTTTATAGACTTGAATTTATTTTGTTACGTGACTCCTATTACCATGGTAAGCATTATGAGTAGAATTTATGCTATAAAAAAAAATTAAATACAAGTATTTAATTCCATCGTCGTTAATTTGACCAAAAAAAAAAAATTTCATCATTCCCTATCTCAGAAATCACTTTTTGAATCTAATCGTTTATTGATGAATCAGCGTGACAAAATGATTTATGCTAACGGTCCAACTAATGAGTAACACAGTTATTTATATTGAAATGGGCATTATTATGTGGACTCTTGTATGTCCATATCTTTTAATGTTGACGTAGCTATTTATTTTAAGTAGCAGGTAAATTGAAAATTAATTTGACTATATAAATTATTGTTTTTGTTGTATTTTCTTTTAATATTATAAGACTATTATGAAAGTCACAAGGACTAAGATGAAGCAAGGAAATTAAGGCAAAAGTTCAGCAAAGAAATTGTATAACAGATGGTTTCCATAACTCCAAAGTATTAATAATGATATAATTTTCTCAGTCTACTAATATGTATACTGTCTGATTTCTGTAATGCATACTCAAAATTGTAACATGGTAGATGTGTTAAACTTTTAATAATATAATACTATTCTCCCTTGAAAGATTAGTGCATCTAAATGATAACCTTTTTTGAAATAACCAAGTGTTTTATTGTCAAAGTCTTGTTTTTAATGAGTTGATAATGTTACTAGATTTAAGACCATTATAAAGTCTATAACTACACACCATCATAAGGTTTTCATATCAAGAGATACCCTAACTAAATACTTGTGCTTCTACATAATATTATTTGTAAGGATAAAAAATCCTTAGGACAGTCACTTAAGGTTCTTTTAAATTTATTTAAGTACCAGGATTGTGAACTCGACTTAGAAATTGACAGACTATAGATAAATCTTGTACTTGTATTATGGCAATTGTGAAAACATTGTTGAATGAACAGTGGATTATTGTTTATAATAATAGTGATGGAGAGGTATTCAAACCTCATTCTAACTGATACTTAATGCAAACACTTGTCACATACAGATCATTGCTATTATTCTGTAACTCTAAGGAAACATCGTGGAATCTAAGCTAATAAACTTTAGAGAAAAATCTGCAATATCTAACCTTACCTAAGTAAGTCTAATGCACTTTAGGTTGAACATAGTTTGAGAATAGAAGCTCAAAAGTAAACAACAAATGTATACTATGACATTACATTTTTCATCATTCGAAGTATAAGTAAAACGTTGTATAACGAAAAGTGTCACATGCATATCTCTTTTGGACTCGGCACCATTAAAGTGTAGTGTAGTACTTATTACTATGAATGAAGTTAAATTTATGGATAAAAACACAACAGTAAACTGGAAGGGATAATATAACACAGATATTTGATTCCTAACTCATTATATATGTTGTAGTAACTATCTATCTGATATAGATATGTATAAATTTAATGCACAATATTAACAATTATGGCCCTAACAGCATGTCTCCAATAACAATCAAATTCACTGTTTATCAGCTCAGAGGTAGGCCTTACTAATACAGTAACATGAAAGCTGTTGTTAATATACAAGGTGGTGGTAACTATAGATTTTAATTACATCACCAAGTAGGTTTGAATTATAATCACAACACTTAGCAGCTATTGAAAGGTGGTTGGCACTTATGTGTCACAATGGGAATGAATAAGTTGATGCTTATTAATAATATTCAACCAAATGGTCTACTGTTATATAAATTATTAAAAATGATGATGGCAGAGTGACATTACACTTACAGTACTCCTATAACTTACAGCTACAGTAAACCTAGATTATGAGTTCATTTTTACGCCATGAACATAATTGTCATTTCCGAGTCTCTCTCTATGTTATGTACTTCTATGTATAACTGAAAATTAATTTGCTGTGCGTGAGATTGGATAATCGGTTTTATAATAAAATCACACATATTGGTAAAAGTTTTCGATTAATTGAATTTCAATCTGTGCTAGTCCTTTTAATAAATGAGGAGACGTTACGGCTTATATATCTATACTCCTATACCACTATTAAAAAGGAAAACCTCTTGTATATACTTGTAGGACATTTCATACTTTAATTGATAGTAAGGTAAGCTTGAGTTGAAAGGTTATAATATATAAACAAAATATATTTTGTTTTATTAATTTTGATACTACATTAATGTACACGAAACCATAGGCAGTTGCTTATTATGTTTATGCAATTATAATTGTGAGAAAACTTTGCGCAAATATGCTATATTAAAAGTAAATATTTCTTTTATTTTTCAAAACGTACCTATTCTACTATGCATATTCTATAAAAAAAAATGATGTGTAAATGTTTTTATTATGTTAAAATGTTATATAGTGACATTTGCATTGAAAATTTAGTAATATATGCCTGATTCTTAATCAGTTTAATTGGAAAAAATAGTGATTAAAACGCCATGTTGTTGCTGTCAAGGACACACCGCTACCATTGCTTTTGTTTTATTATAGTCATAATGGTTAACTCTGTTTTTATTCTTATTATGTGATTTTATCCTTAAAATAGTAGGAATTTTTTTTTTGGTTGGACATCTATTTCTAATATTCATAATATAGTTGAAAGTTGAAAGTTTAAAATTAAATTTATATTTTATATCTAGATTGTAGCTGACGCCTTAAATGCACTTGTTTTTATTAGACATATAACGAATAGCCATTTAACTTCATTTTCGGGAAAAATTCTGTCTCATAATTGAATTTTTATATGTTATTATTTTCTAATATAAACGAGGCAGTATAATTAATTATGTGTTATACTGCAACCAACTTTAAACTAAACTAAAATTAAACTTCTTCATATATTGCTTATTGTTTTTTTTTTACCGAAATTATGTTGCACCTAACACAAAAACGCCGAGTGTGACGCAAGTAACTCACAAATGGGTTTCAGAAGATCACACAAAATATTTTATTGTCCTAACTGTTGAGCAAGAATTGCACTCGTGTGGAAATTAGCAAGGCGTGTGCTATCTTACACAATATACTGTTAACAAATAGTCTAGTCGAGTTACTAACTACACTGACAAACAGTAGGGGCCACTAACCGTATTACTCAATATCATATGTAATTTTTTTTTATCACAACCTGATAAGATATGCATAACATGGATACAATATGAAGGGTAAAGAACATACAATATTAAATATTTTTTTCTTTTAAATATACTTGTTTGCATGAATTGTGTAATATTTTATTATGTGTGATTATTTCCTCTTTTATGGATTTCGTGAGTGTTTCCACAGTTGTTTTTTTTTTTTAAATAAATTATGTATAGAGGTTAAGGTTTGATGTGTTATTATTATTCTTTTGGCTATTGTTGTTGTACTTGGCTTTTGTAAAAATTGAAATTACATTGCATAAATTACAGTTTCTTTTAATTTAACTAATGTTTTTATATGACTAAATGTGTATATTGTAAGTGAAAAGATTAATTTAGTATATATACAGTTTTTTAATAATTATTTCTTTTTCAATGTTACAGATACAACATCCGGTAGTTTAAATATCCTAACCCCATCATCGACTACTAGCCGTATCAGGGACTTTACATCTCGCATACAAGAGCGAGCCGCTTCCAACCTACAATCAAATCACTTGGCAACGCCAACTCCAGTGGTCACTCCAGTCCGAACACCTGTGGAGACTACGCCTACACCAAAGAAACCAACTGATCATCTACTAAAACCGCCTCCGAAAATACATGTTGACACTTCCAGTCACCGTTCACGAGGACAACATAAAAAACGCGACGATTTGCCTAACAAAAAACCGAGCTACTTGAACTTAGCTTGCTCAGTTAACGGCTACACCAACTTAACCACTTACGATTCGAAGCTACGTCAGGATATCAACAAAAGCCGAGAGGCGTCTCCAATTAGGCCCATAACTCACACGTACCAATACAGGAGCGAAAACAATTCTCTACTCGTCCCAGTTCCGGTGAGCGCGAACAAGCTGTTGGTACCAACATTCGGACCTCATGATACAAGAACAGATTTGACAGCTAAAGCGCCTTCCAAGGCGCACACTGACCCCTACTTGGCTACATCACCCCTACATGTCTACATGGCGGCAGAGAACAAACAATTAAAGAACGACTTCCTGGGAGCCAACATGACGACCACGAGTTCAAGGTCTTATGTATCATCTGAAAGTAAGAATTTTGCTGGTTCCCTGCATCAAAAAGACGAAGTGGATAACACGAAAGAGATCACATTCAAATCCAGCTACTCGGAAACGAATTTCAGAAAGACCGTGACTAGTAATGGAAAGGAGAGCAGGTTTACTTCCGAGTCTTACACTATATCCTCGAATGGCGTTTCAAAGAGGGTTGAAATTACCAAGGAAAATGGTGAAAAACTGACGAGCCCCATGAAAAGTTTCATTCAACAGCGTGTGGAAAGGCTTTACGGGCCGGGGGCTCTGGCCCAAGGGTTTTTCAATCAAAAGAGATACAAACTGAAGAGTCAAAGTGAGGACGATGATTCTAAAGTGTTGACAGAGAAGTCCTTGAACTGCCCCGACACATTCTCACAGTCGAGAAAGCACAACAAGAGTTTCGATGATATATACTCCAGTCCAAATGGAGATTTGGACAGCAGCATTTCTCTGCCAGTCTTAAGGCATCTCAGACCCGAGTTCAGAGCTCAACTTCCGATACTATCTCCTAAGAAGACGTCCAAGATTGAAATATCACCACAGAAAGAAGACATTCCAGTTGTGGACGTGACAAAGACTGATGAAGCAAGTGTGGTGGTGACAAATGGTGTATCTGTGATAAAGTTGGACAGTGACGAAGAGAAAGTGAGTGTTAAGTGTGAGACAAATGGTGATGTGGTCAAAGATGCTTACTATTTCTTGGAGTTAGAGAAAAAGGAGACAGAGAGACTGATTGCGTTGGCCGCCACCGCGGAGAAGTATTTGGAGAGTTTGCAGGTAAGTTCAAGTTAATTATGATTCATTGAAATTTTACAAGATTCTTAAATGTTTTTGATGTTGGATCCTTCAAACCAAGATTAAGAGGCGTAGAAATAGCGATAATTGGATACTGTAATGGTTATCAGCTTTTGTTTAAACTCTACGAAATGTGACCCTGTCATTCAATTAATTTACAGTCAATTATAGATAGCGTGTTTCAGCAGCTGCACTTTTACAAATCTAGGTATTAAGGTATAATTTAAGCTAAACGTCAATCTATCATACATCTGACGAGACTCTGCTCAAATACTAATGTAGATATATATGAAAAAAAAAAAAACAATAATGTTCTAGAATCAAGAAGTGAGTGAAGAAGTTTTGGGGCTTCTCCGCTCTGCGTCAGGCAAAGCTCGTCTCTTAGCAACACAGAAGATGCAGCAATTTGAAGGTAAAGTAGTCTTTATATAGCAGGTCTTAACAGCACTGGGTAGTAGGGGTACCTGTAAATGCCTGAATACCACCATGCACATTTCCATTATCCCGTCATAATGGTTCTCTTTTAATTTCTTTAGTTCCAAGATCAGGCAGTGTGGATCCAGCTGTAGTAAACTAGTCCGTCTAAACGCTCCACGACCGATAAGACGCCATTGCACATCATGAAAGAACAATAGGCCTAAGACACGCCCATTTTTAAATGGACGCACATTATAACCAATCACCGTGCATATCGTAGTGGCTATCGCAATTTTATTATAATAATAAGTTTTATTATTTAAAATAGTCTATATTAGTTGATGCAGTGTACTGCAATTTCGTACGGGATAAATCGTTGTGTTTGTTTCCATGTGCACTTTATAAAAATAGAAATCTATCATATCAAATTAGAAGTTTTATGCTATTCCTAACACCTAAACAGATGTTGACAGTAGAAAGACTGCTGAAGGATTGAAAATTTCATCTGTTTTTCTGTTACATTGTATTTGCTAATATTACTCCCGTACCCGCGTGTATCAACGCAAGGTTTTGTCTATGGTCGCAAGCAAAAAATGCTGGTGTGGGAATAAGTTATTGTCATGCGTTACGAACTATCAGGGCTGCCTTACGATAGACGCGACGTGACAACTGAACCTGTGGTTTTTACCCACTGTTAAAAATCTCCTTGTATTTTCTGTTGAAAGCTTGTTTGTGTTTTTGTATTTAAAAAACTATATTTAAAACGGACATATTCTATGTCACGGTTTGGAAAAAAGGCGACGTAAAACACATGTCAAATCTGGAAATATATTGTTTAATTATATACGTGTATTTCATCTAGTCGCCTGACCACAAAGAACCTGAATTTAACACCCACATCGAAAAAACATGGAAAGGTTAATACGAGTTGTTATTGTAATGGTAAACGTGTGTGAACGTTTATATGCCCTTATTGGAATTCGTTTTTAGGTTATTTTTTAGCGCGTCAAACAGCCGAAAGCTTCGTCACGTGGGTGTGGGAATAGCATTAGATATACATGATTTTGTCGTGTGACAATAAAAAAATATATATTCATTTTGTTATCAACCCGTAAGAGGCTTTACTGAGGGCTATAGGTCTCTTCCTGAAGGAAAGTACGGGCATAATATCCACCCACGCCACGACTTATTCTATAGTTCTATAGTTTCCCCCATACGGTGGTACTACAAGAACATTTCTCAGGTTCAGGTTTCCCCACGATGTTTATCTTCACCGTCAGCCGATAGTGTTACCAATGAATACATCTATGATATATAATTGCAGTTATAATGTACAAGTCTAACTTAATTTAATGAGTTTAACGCATGTACTTTCAGGGTTGTGCTACAATAATATAAATGAAAGACAGGACGAGCCGTTTCCGACGACCGTTCAAGACTTGCAAGGCTTCTGGGACATGGTACTGCTGCAGGTCAGGAACGTTGACGCTCTCTACCAACACATCGAGGAACTTCGCCGCAATAACTGGCAAGAGGTTCGTTAACGGGCATTTTTATTTCATACATATAGTTTGTATATCTATAGAAGTGTATATATAGTTTCCACGCAGAGACGATAGTAGACTTGTCACGCGTAAGAGTTTTTGCATACACATACACGATTTTGTATTTTCGTTTTTCCATTTGACAAGTAATAGTAGATTCGAATCATTGCCAATGGGCTGATGAGGTTTCGCAGAAGGAAAACATTGTGATGAAACCATATCATGGTGGCAGGGCTTATTCTAATCCTCAAGTTGAAAATCTGTCACCAAGCGCCTACCTGTTGGTGTGTTCCGGGAGCTGGACATGCGAGCCGGTCCCTCTAGGTTTAGCGTCTTTACCATCTTAGACCATATCATCTTTTAACATTAGAGATGAGATTGTAGTATAATTGGTAAAACCTTAAACAATATATATTTTAAAAAAATAAGTGTCGCATGACAACTACTGTTTACTGAGTCATAGTACTGAATCAAGCATTGGACATGTGTAAAAATGAAATTTTTGGATTGCTATATGATCATCCGTATATTGAGACAATTTTTATAGATTTCCTATAGATTACATCTAATAAGGTTTTTTTTTTGTATTCTATGGGGCAAACGAACAGGTGGGTCACCTGATGGTAAGTGGTCGCCGCCGTCCATAGACACTAGCAACACCAGAGGAGTTGCAAGTGCGGTGCCGGCCTTTTAATATATTTGTGGGCCTCCGGCGCTCTCACTGACCGAACGAAACGCAACAGTGCAAGCACTGTTACTTCACGTCGGTTTTCTGTGTGTCGGGTGGTAGTACCCCGCGCGTCGGGCGAGCCGACCCATTCATACTGAAACCAGTAATAGCTTCAGCGTAGCTCTACCACCTAAAATACACAAACATAAGATGTCCACTTCAAACACTCAACAATAGGCATCCAAATGTGGTTAATAAATATGAACAGAGCTGCGAACAGCCACATATATGAATGTCAATTAGTTAAGAATTGACCTGTTTAACTTATTCCACTTGGATGTCGATGATGTTTGACAAGTATAATCATGTTTAATTAGGGTATAATTATTACATTCTTTTAGGTGATGAGTCCAGTTGAGAAACAGCAGACGCCCGCCGCAACGTCGTCTCCGGCCCGGACTCGAACCCGCGCCACGCCCGTCGTCAAGAACGAGAAGGCGAGGCTCGCGGCGGAGAAACGCGAGGCGGACAGGAAAGCCATGCTCGAGCATCGGAGGTACATTTTCTTTTATATTTATTTATTAATGAGTCCTTGATCTATCTTTAAACTTTATCTAAAACTAACTATGGTGAACAATATAATGGATGCTGCTGACCAGTAGATTGGTTGCCGGGCAATAATTTGGATGCTAGTAAATTATATAGTTGCAGGTCGATTCTATGGTTGTCAGTTAGTGGTATGGTTGCTGGCACAAAGTATGGTTTCCGGTCTATAGTATGGTTACCTGTTATTGGTATGTGTTATTGAGCAAATAGTATTGTTGTATGGTTGCCGGTTAATGGTGTGGTTGTTGTCCAAAATTAGACCACACTTTTGCCACTTTCGCAATCGAAATGTTTGCTTCATTCTACAGACTACGTATATATTTGCATTGTAAAATTTGTTTGTGAGAATCGATTGCAGAATACTGTTTAATAAATAATTATATTAATGAATGATAATGTTATTGCGCTTTTTAGTTTGTTTGTACACTGGTTAGCTTATTAATGCCTCAACGCATTTTCTTCTAGGCAACCAGCGGTATTGTTATCAAAAATAAAAGTTATTATAGATAGTGCAAATATAAAAATAGCAAAAGACAATTTTTTTTTTTTATATAAGTTCGGCAAAATGAGTGTACAATACCTGATGGTAAGTACGGTACAGTCCAAAAACAACGGCGACTGTCGGTGGCAAATACCAACGGCAGTCGTCGTCATCATGCCGACCTGCAATAGTGCCTCTTCACGCCTCGTTTGAAGGACCCCATGTCATAAGAGGGGGGGAACATACTAGTCGGGAGGCGATTCCACATCTTCACAGTACGACAAAGATAAGAATTTTCGAACTTCTTCGTTCTTGCCGAGAAGGTTTCTACTGTGAATTTGTGGAGCCGCGAGCCCGCCCGTGTGGTTCTGAAGTGGAAAGGAGAAGATGGGATGAGGTTGAATAAATGAATAAAATTCAAAATATAACAATAAAATGAACTTCATATTGAAATATAACTCGGAATGCATAAAGAGATACCTAATATATGTACAGTCAATATTTTTCACAGCAGTGGTGAAATAGCCTTAAGTTTTGGTTTGCACATAAAATAGTAAAGTGTTTAATACAAAACGAAGTTAAAATATTATTATAGGAATCTAAAATTGGCATTTCCTTATTTATCCCTAAGTTGAGTCACTATTATACATATAATATGATAAGTATTATATGTAAATTTGTGTTCTGCACATTTATATATATATATATATATATCAAAACTGTCAAAAAGTTTGGGGAAGACTATATATAATACATACAAATAAATTACAATAGGTATAGATAATAATATTATTTTGAGTGAAATGAAAGAGCGAAATAAATATAAGATATCTTGATGCCATGATGGCTCGGTTGGTAGTGTGTTCGGACATAGCGTCGAAGGACGTGTGTTCGAATCCTAGCAACTGACTCGGAGCTTTCGGTGAAGTGAAGTTAAGTTTAGTACGCCGTCCGCTAGCTATCATCCTCAAGTTGAAAATCTCTAGCCAAAGACTTGTTAGTGTATTCCGGCAGCTGCACTCGATAGCCAGAGTCTTCCCTCTAGGCTTAGCGTGACTAATATCCTAGACCACATCATCATTTCACACCAGATGAGATTGTTGTGAAACACTCTAAACTATAAGATATATAGAGAAATATATATATATCTGAAAAATAAATATGTTAATAAATTGTAAATTTTTTGTACCCTGTAGACGTGTAGCACGTGAGAGGCAGCTGGCGGCACGCGCCTCCGCCCCCGGGACCAGTCAGGACCAGCACGAGATGGGCATCGAGGGCAGCCAGGTCAGGATATATACTAGCCTTGGTCGTCGGATTCCCTCGTATTAATGTACTTTTGAAGAGTATCCCTCGGGAACAGTTAATGTTTGAAAGGGTGATGGCTCAGTTGACAATGCGTTGTAGTTTTCGAAAAAGGTATTCATCGTGGTGATAGGGTTTTCTGTAAACCCCTCTGGTTTGCTACGACCCTCGAGTTGAAATTCTGTCGCCAAGCAAACATAGGTGTATTCCGGCAGCTGCACTTGAGAGCCAGCCGTTCTTTAGTTTTAGTTTATCATCTCTGACTAAATCGTCATTTGACATCAAGTGAGATTGTGGTGAAATGCTAAAGCCTATAAAGTATTTAAACCGTACTATTATTTTCTGAATCTGAAATGATCGAAAAATGATAATTTTAGATTTTATGATTAGTTGGATATGTTATTCTGATGTATTAGCAATATCACTGCATAGTTTTATTAAAATCTGTTGAATAGTTTTCACTTGAAACAGCTACAAATAACCATCCATCTCACAAACTTTTTTGCTTATAATATTACTATCTCCTATCTCTACAGGAAGTGGAAATATTCGTCGGGAAGAGTGGAAAACCCTCGAAAGAAACACCGCAGGGGGACTGCGCCAGCGATAACCCCTCACACGATTCTATCGCGGACTCGAGCTGATTCCACTTTGGCATCCACAGAAAAGACGGTCCCGATCCGTGGAAGTAAACTTTTTTTTTTTTAATTCAAACCATGTAAATTTTAATATATGGAGGCGATTTTGCAGGTGGGTTTTTATTCTTGCGAATTAAATAGACAAGTATGAATGTATGTCCTGTGGGCCTTTGGCTATTGATTCTTTCTGAACAGTTTTCATTTTTGACACCTTACCGGGTTTGGTTTGTCTTTTCGCGTATGATATTTCATGCCATAGAATTACTAAAATAATAGAACGTATGAGACAAATACACATAATCTCTCATGTATATTATACACTTATAATAATAGTAAATTGAAAAATACCTTTGTACAAGCAATTATAAACATACGGTTATAGTCGATGCAGATTTATCATAGTCAATTTTAGAAAATGAGCCGAACTTCTCTAAAGGTTCATAAATATCTCCTTAATAATGTTTTGTTAATAGTTTCACTGAAGAAATGCTCATTAGATACATCAAAATAAGACCTCAAAATAACCCCCTAATAAGCACTCTGTATCAAATTTAGAAGTATATCAAGCTTTCAATTTACTCCAATTAATAAATATATATGTTGACATGCGACTTTCCCGTGTATTTCAACTACAATAAACTTGAAATAGAGTTTAATATAGTTAATTTTATGTGACAATAAAATAACAATAAATCTGCAAATCCCTCCAAATTACATCCAATTTCTCTTGACATTCGGGACCGTCATTATTTGTACAACGCCGGACAACCAACTGAGTTTCTCTTAGTGTAAAGAATGTGTGCAATTGAAGAAAATCTATCATCACGCTGTATTTTTTTATCTGGGTGCCGGACGAAATTACTATAAAAAAAAACTAATAAAAAATTATATTTACCATGATTATAATATTAAAGATATTTGTAAATAATTCTCAAATCCTTTGCTTCATAATTTTAATCTATACATAAAGGTTATAATATTATTATTTTGTACATTTTATATTTATTCATTATTTTTTATTTTTTTTATTTTATTCTAATGAAAGAAGAAAACATTATTTTTTCTCTTTCTGTCTTGTCCTTTGTAATAACTCACACAAGGGAAACTCGGTAGGAGAAATCGATGAAATTGTATAAACTTTTGGATTGATTACATAAGCTTTTTTTGGTGATTGCCAAAAAATTAAAAAAAGGACAAAACTTCGAACAAAACTATTGTTAGTTGTTTTTAAATAAATATATCGTTAAAAAACCTAGAGGAATTACGAATATGAGAGATGTGATATTTTTCCTGTTTATTGATTTTTCCTCAAATTACTTTTACATACAGACGTGTAATTTAAATTCCTCTTTAGTAAAACTCGCCTTGTTCTAAATTACGTATTACATTGCTCACATTATCTGTGGTTAAAAGTAATTTGAACGGTAATCGCATTTATTTTATTGGTTCTGAAATCGTTTGACAGATCACTTTTGTTACAGATAAAAAATGTGATACGTGCATTTTTTATCTGTACCAAGGAGGACGTAAAAGCAATGTTCTTTTTTATTTTTCGAATTTATCTCACTACTTTGTCATGTCATTTTTGATGCGTAACGCTTAATTTGAGGGACATTTTTTTTTCCTTTTGTGACAGTTTAAGGAGTAAAAGAGAGAGAGAGAGACAGATGTATGTATTTAGAAAAGGATGTGATGATTTTATTTTAATTTTAATGGACTACTATGATACTCAATTTGCATTACTGGAATATTGAAATCGTATTTTAAAAAAATAATTATTATGTCAATCTTAATCGTTTCTTTTAATAAATTATTGTAAAAAAAAACTCGTTTTTCTTTTTATTTATATTAATTTTATTCATTATTTTATTTTAACATCGGATGAGATTGTAGTCAAACGCTAACCTATAAAGTATAAAAAAATGATAATACAGAAATTAATTTATTGTATTGACTCTAGCACAAGGTATGAAATAATATATATAACCTATGAAGATAACGTTTATTTTATATTATAATTTAAATGCTTACAATATTTCTTCCTAAAATAAACGGCATAATACTTTTAATTATATCCATAAAATGTGGCAAGTAAAACAAGATTTCTAGAAAAAGTAACATAGTAAGGTAAGTACCCCGCTGGTTGGCGAGTTTTTGTATAGTGTGAAAAAGAACTTAGAAAACGAGCAGTTTGTTACGAATAACATAATTGATATTCGTATGATATAAGCCAGCACAATCAGCATTTGAGTTTTTTTACTAAGATGAATTACATAATCAAAATAAAAAATAATAACTTAAAATTGTGACGATTGGCTCAAATTATAGAACATTGTAATCGATTTTAAAAGAAAGAAAATCATAACTCGTTGTTTAGTTGGACAAATTTTTATGTTCTTAAGAAAAATATCGCACACAACGGTAAATCGATTTAATTAATCTCTATTATTGTTGATATTAAAGAAATATGTTTCATGAAAATGCACCTATTATGCATTACAAATGAGAAGATAATCGAGTCCGTGTCAACTTTATTCACTACTGTCAAAATTGTACGTACAACCAGCAACAAAATTATGTTTTTTTGCTATTAACAAGCGGCAGCCATTTTGTGTCAATTTAATTAGTTATGCTTCGGGTCATAATAATAGTTCTAATACAAAATACGTAAGTCTTTGTATTTAATAAATGTATTCTCTATCACATGATATTAATAATATAATTTGCACCCGTCATTGTTTTTCCGATTGTACATTTTGTACTAAAATAGCATGCAAAATAGGATGGTGGTTTGACAGTTACCTTCTTATTTGAAACGCATAGTAAATTAAAAAATAATCAGAGAATTATTGTATGTTAAACAAAAGAATGTATGTTATTGTTAGTGATATTTGACCAACATCAATATTTAGGTTACTGTTATATCAAAAAATCGATATTTAAATATGGAACAAATGAAAGAGGAGCGAGTTTTCAATTCTGTATAGTCTGTATTCAAACAATACTGTATATTATCATTGGTCATTGGTTGTTTAATCTATTAAAAAAAATAATTTATAAAGCATAATTTACTAATAATTACTGCTCAATACATAGTATAATAAGTTTAGTTAAATACTACACCATACGAAACTGCACGGAATGTTGACAAAATATTTAATATATCACACGTTTATATCACATATTAAAGTTAATTTTGCTCACTTTTTATGGTTTTTAATCACATTGACCGTGTCAAAAGACTTTTTGAAGTTATACTTCTTCTGGTGCGTTACGGAAAAATGATGAGAATAAATTTTTACGATGCGCGTGCACACCGTCACGAAAAACCGACACCCTGCAGTTAGCTATATTCAACATTTTATTCAAAAAAAGTATGTATGTATTAAATACCTTTTTTCTATTGTTAGTTTCGTTTATTCTACAAACGTCGAATAAGGCGAAAGATAAAATTTTTGGAAATATTTTTATCTTGTTACGCCAAAGAAGTATAATTTCTAACGTGTGTACATAACACACACACTTTTTTTAAATACGCTGCAATGAAATATATCTTGCGCATTCAATGTGAACTTTTTTGGAATTTTAGATGTCAACCTAACTCCAACAGTTGAGATTATGTAACCTGATATAATACGTCATACAATAAGATATATCGAGAATAGGAGCCGAAGCTTTCTCTAAAATAATATTATTTTATAGCGACCTTATTGGCCTTTGGGTCTATTAGACAGCGCTTTTTCGGGGCCAGGTTCAGAGGTGAATTAAAACTGTGCGCTACCTGTAGCTACACTGTAAGCAATTTTGATGAATTTAATACAGGTTGCCCACCTTGGCCAAAGCGATTTCCCTGGTAGATACCTTAAATCCGACCTTGTACATTCTAAATTCTATTAAAATATCTTATATAGAATAATATTAAAAATTTCCAAAAACGTTGACCATTACACATTGCACAGAAAATATTGTGAAAGACAATAATATTACAATTGAAAATACAACATTTTTTTACACTTCCAAAAAATTATGGTGGCAATAAGTCGTAAAAAGTTTATTGACAACAATTGTATTAAATGATAATGTGTATTATTAATGCAAATGAAGATTGTTGAGATTTGAAGTCGGAAACGGTTACAGTTTTTCTAAGTTTCGCCAAATTGACACCTTATCTGTATGAGTTTAAGCAAAAAAAAAATTGGTTGTCTTTAGAGTCGGTTTACGGATGATAATTTTACGTGATAACATCATAAGAAAACATTGACGAAAAATTGCATACTTTTTGCCGCATTGTTGTTGTAGTAAACAATGGAAACCACATTATCTTTTCACTTCACTTTATAAACAGTTGACAAAACAATTCGCGTGTAGGTTGTGCTCTAGTGCTGTTTCTCTTCTACTCGGACGCATCGGCCGATGGAGTGGAAGAGAGATAGAGACGCTTAGGCCAATCGCGCTTCTCTATCGCCTATCGCTCGGCTAAGGCGGAACGTGACACTGAGTCATGCTTTTTCGTGCGTGCAGCCGGCGTTCAGCGATTTACAAGACGTTATCACGTTAAAAGTAAAACAATTTCTGTTGTATGTTTAAAATTATAATTTGTATTATCCAAATTATTTGCATTAATAATATGATATATAGGAGTATAATATGTTTTAATGTATGTTTGTTACGTTTTGTATGGATATTTGTTGGAAAGTAATTTGTGAATGTTAAATGATAATTTTTGGAACGCATACATTCGTTCTGTTGAAAATTGTTAACAATTAAAACACTAAGCTTAAATTCTAAGAATTGGGAATAGATTATTTAATATGATTAAAATTATAATTGTATTTTTAACATATAGAATTTAGAAAATGCTCCGTTGGATTTCGTGCAATAATCAAAACGATCTTGGCATTAATATACTTAAGTTCTTTGCCTTACAGATTGGAAAAGTTACAACAATATTTATTACTATTTCTTAAGTCGAGGATATGAATCGTTTTATCAACCTGCAAAGAATTAATATATGTAACGTTTTATGTACAAGTTAATTTTAATGAATAAACTATAAATTACAGTAAAATTAGTTTTGGAAAACAATAGTTTCTCATTTGCACTCATATATGAATAATCGATATAAGGAGCACTGACAATTTTTTATACACAATAATATGTGTTGTAATCTTCTAGAAAAAATATTATAATAAAATGCAATAATTGTTTCAACGTTCATATTTATTTTGCTGTTACATGACATATTATATACTGTAATCATAAATAATAATGTATACAATTAAATCTTGGTTTATCGCGCTCTGAAATATAAATTTTAATACATTAAAATTCATTCATTTTACAGTATTTGTTTTATTCTTGTTGTCACATTCTCAAAGAAGGTACCAAATTGCTTAAACCTTTTTTATCTATCCTATTAAAAAAAGCTGTATCTTTTGAATTTTAATTTTAACCGGTTGTAATTTTCATATAAATGTGATATTATGGACAATATATCAACATCATAATAAAATGTTTTACTCTTTTGTAAATTTATTATTAACTAGCATAGTATTCTTCAAAGTACATGGAACAAGGATCCAACAAACGTTCATAAATGCTCTAAAACTCCAAAGGTATGTAAACGAGATGTTGTATTTTTTATATATTACAGGATTTTTAGCGTTTTACCACAATGACTAAGATGGTAAATACTATAAATCTAAAGAGGACTGGTTCTCAAGTGCCAGCTGCACTTACAAAATAAATCTATAGGTGATTGGCTACAGATTTTCTATCTGAGGGTGGTAGCTAGTTAGGCAGGATTAAAAAAGCCCTACCACAATACTGTGATTTCATCACGATGTTTTCGTTCAGTAAGCTCCGGTTCATTCGCAAAGATTCGAACCTACATCGATCGCCGCGGTGACCGAACAAGCTTACCACTAACCCAGAGTTACGAACTCTCAAAAATATTTACTTTCGAGGCTAAAGCCAAGACCCGTTAACACTGCGGTGATTACTTGAAAGCTCCCATAAAATAATAATTATGACAATGACCTTAACAGACATAAAAAAAATTAATTATGTTTTATTAAATAAATTACTACTAATAATATAAGAAAAAACACACTTATCACTAGTTCAATTTCTACACGTCAAATTTTTAAATACATTTGTCTTCACAATCATTTGTTCATTAAAATACTTTAAAAAATTGGGTTGTGTCAGGGTATACTCGTATACTTGTAAATAAAAAAGCTCCTAAAATACCCTTAAAAAAGGTGTCCCAAAACTACTTGTAACTCTGAAAATAATTCGACTTAGAAAAAAAAGATAGTGTGTACTATGTACACGCGTTAGAAGTTATACTTCTTTGGCGTAACAAGATAAAAATCTTTTCAAAATTTTATCTTTCGCCTTATTCTCCGTATGTAGAAAAAACGACACTAACAATAGAAAAAAGGTATTTAATACATCATCATTTTTTTGAATAAAATGTTGTCTATAGCTAACTTCAGGGTGTCGGTTTCTCGTGACGGTGTGCGCGCGTATCGTAAAAATTTACTCTCATCATTTTTCCCTAACGCGCCAATAGAAGTATAACGTAAAATATCCTGTTGACATAATCTTAACGGCTTAAATTGATTTTTTCAAATTTCATTTTTTGTCTCCAGATGTACGGAAAATAGATTATTTCCGTGTTCAAATGAATCAATCGTCTGATGGAATTGGCAAACGTGCCGTGAAGGCAACCGATCATAGCCGCTCGCTGTGCTATGAAAAGGTAGTTCCCGTAGAAGATTTTTAGTAGTCATTTTTTAAGCTCGATCTAATTCGACTCAACTGTTCTACGCTTTTCCCGAATTCATACATCATTATATAGAAATAATATAGGGGAAAGTCTCGCTATTTGGACAACTTCAGTGTTCTATAAACATTGAAAGTAAATACACTGAAATTAAGCTATAATATATTTGGAAATGTATAAGTCGCTTACTGGAAGCCTTTTCATCAATTGAAAATGAATTCTACTCAACCAACCAACCAACGCAGTTACTAAAAGTAATTTTCATTAAAGGGGAAAATCCACTACGTTAGCAACACTGCAGTATAGTTATTTAAACCAGGGCTGTCCAAACTACATGGGACCCAGGGCCAACAAAAATGACTGAATACATTGGGGGGCCGCAAAATATTTATAAAAATAAAATACAAGTATAATAAGTATCATTATTTTATTATCTACTTTTTCATTAATTTGTCTTTTACAATTCTGAATTCTGTCAACATCAACCTCAATATTAGTAGTAACTAGACGCAGTGCATGTTTAAGTGAAGTATCTGTCAATGAAGACCTTTTTTTTTTTTTTTCCGTCCCTCTGTCACTTTTTAACTTTACTCATTTAATGTATTTAAACAAAGAAGATAAAAAAGATTCTGCGGGCCCCAATAATTCATGCCGCGGGCCACAATAATTCATGCCGCGGGCCGTGGTTTGGACAGCCCTGATTTAAACTATAGAAACCTAACAGCACAATTTTTAATGCATAGGTTAATAAGAACATCGCGTCGCAAATTAATAAATAGTAAATTTTTACATTGTTTGCAATGGATAATAATTGTGGTATAGCCTAAACATAACGAGCTCAAATTTAAAATAATTGTGTGGCTTTATAAAACCACGATGCAAGCGAAACTTTATTCGACTAGTAGACATTTAACTGATTTTTTCCGGAAAATTGTTCTATTTAGGGCATTCAAATCGAGTTTTTCATCTTGCTAATACTGAGCACAATATTTATTTAAATCATTGACTTATTTTGAATGAAGCCCTGGGCGCCGCCATATTGGCTTTGGCTGCTCTACTCTGCCATGCGATAATGGAAGAAAAAAATTGAGGCAATGTAAAAAACGTTTCACTTTAATAACAATCATTTTATTATAAAAACTTTTTATTCCTAAGTGTGAAACTTTTTCAGTAACTCAGTGTTATGACATACATTTAAAATACGAAAGTTATTCCTCCGATGTGGCGTTACAATCGCAACACATAATGTTGCCAGCTTTATCTTTTAATTTTACCTATAAAACCAGTGTAATTTTAACTAAAGTTTATTTGTTATTGATTATTGCAGAACCTAAGTGTTAAAAGATTACAAAATATATCTATTGATCTTTGTTATTATTTAACACTTATTATACGAGAGTAATTATGTTCACCTAATGTGCTAATTTCGTTTATAAAACAATTACTGTTGCTATTTTCAGTATCACTCCAATCAGAATCGCAATTGCTATCAGTTTCACTAGATGTAATAAATCTTTGCAATGTCAAATGTTTTAATGCATTAGTTTGAAAATACTCATCTTGTATATGCTCTACATGTTTACATAGGAAATTGTATTCGTCGGGTGTACTGCTTGTAAAAGCAGCTTATGTCAAATAGACAATATTTTTTACATCATGGGCTACATTTTCTGAACAATCATTCCTTACACGAGGCTCCAAATTTTAACATATTTCTGAAAATTGTAGGTCAAAATAACCTAGCAAAACCATAAATAATCTCTTTATTATTTGTTTTCTTTTTCCTGTTCCCTTCAATTGCCATTAAAATATTAGCAATAAGGCCGTCCTTTGTACTAATCACATAATTTGTGATGTTTTATATTATTTATTTATAATCTATATATAATCAATTCACCACCACAATGTATATACAACACATATACTATTATATATACAGATATTTGTTTTTTATACGTCGTTTGATAATCGATTCCGCACACCATTAATTTACTTATAAATATTTAGCACTGATCTCGTCTCTTTAGTTTCATTATAATTATTTTATTATAAGAAATATATACACATATATCAATGTCAATATGTATGTAAAATACAACATATATGTTACTCCGATTCACAAAATATTACAATACCAAATTTCAACAAAATCTGTCCAGTCATTTTTATATGATACGCGTACAAAAGACAGACAGACATAAATTCTGAAAACCATAGTAATGTTTTCTGTTATTCATTACAAATTCGCCCCCAGAATACTTTTTCTTAAATATGTTTAATGGACAATTTCATTGAAATAATATAGGTATAATTGTCAAAGTGATAGGTTCAATAAATAGTAATATTTACAACCCAAAATTATTAAAAAAATATAAACACAAACGTTATGGGGACGAACAATAAAACATATATTTTACCTATAATAACTAATCTTCTTTGAACTTAATGAAATATGTAAACTCAATTCTCAAACAATTAATACTGTAGTCTACGTGGAGAGAAACCATATTACATAACATAAGGATATTTAAAATACAAACTCGAATCACATTAATTCTATTCGATCAACGCAATGTAACGAATATAAATCGACAGCAGGAAAAAAATTACGAAGTGCTTAACAAAAAAATATATAACACCAGAGCCAAAGGACGACAAAAGAACGTCTTGACACAACAATTCAGAATAGTACGTTATATGTTGTACGCCATCTACTGGCATAAATACATATTAATTAACTATTGAACTTCTGTTGTATTAATCTTAATTGTTCTTTGGGTGAAAATAAAATATTAAATTTTTTTCTCTCATTTACTGTGTTTTAGATAGTATATATATATTATTGTTGTGTATATATATATGTCAGTCGAAGATATAGTTTATGATTTTTTTTATGTTTTATAGTGGTACTTTAGCGGTGGTTGTTACATAAACAAACAGACAGACAGACATTTCTAAAAATGTATTACAACTTTCAATTCTTTTTTTCACAAGAATCTGAATAGTAAAGACATTAAGTTTCCATTCTTATTATATGTACGTATAGATAAATTCTAATAAATGTTTCACAACTCCCGGACGTTCCAAGACCAAGTAAATTTAAAAAAATCCACCCAATCAGTAAGTACTCCAATGTGTTGGCATCTTCAAATCTTGCTGTTTACAACGACTACTTGTGTTCGGACACGATATTCATTTTTCGAGTGTAATAATTTGTGGCCTGACAAGAAGATTATGACAATATTTTGGATTTTACTCGACCAAAGAACTTTTATTTGACGACATCGCGAACATTTAAACGGGTTTTAAAATTAATTAATCAGTTATTATAAAACTAAAAAAAAAAAAAACAAACATAATAGGTATTATTTCAATTACGACGACTACATATTACGGCACTGCAAAGTTTAAATATCCTGTGAGTAACAATTACTTCATTGTAACATAAAGTTTGAGCAAGCAATTTTGTTTATTTGTTAATTTAAATAATCGTCCTTAATCCAAAAACCTCGCTACTAGAATAGTGGATCGAAAATGAATTGATTTCTTTAAATAGTTCAATTTAGTATAACACTTCAAAGAAAGCACAAGCATATGCACAATACAATGTATAATAATTAGCTAAAAATATTGTATTTACTTTATTTAGGGCAAGTAAACTATGATTACTAAAAGACAAATACATAATTATAGAAAATCTTATTGTCAACAAATGCTCTTTTTATTTGGTCTTAACAATACAATCGACTAGTACACCAATTGATAGATAATACATCTCTAGACTAAATATTGTGAATCTACACCATGCATTATTACAGTAAAATTTTATGGATAAATGTAATATAAAATCGGTAGATTCCAGAACATAGCTTGGATATTTAGTAACTTCTAGATTGTTATTTTATATCTCTCTTTATATCACTGTGTATTTAAGTCAATAAGTTTTTTTGTCTATCATATATGGCTGTTGAAGAGAGTTTGGAATTATAATAATACAGATTTAAGTGTTTTAAATATTAATATTATTTCTATTTAAATATTATGATCCTTGCATAATAGCAAAATCGACTACACAATAAAATTGTATGATATTTTCCAATAATAGCAGCACAATTACTTCGTGTACTGGAACGTAATTCTCTATGGCATAGGAAGTACGAAAAGATCTTTTACTTATCCATTACAATATTATAGAAACAAATCACTTGTAAGTAATACAATTGGAATAAATATATTAATTAAAAATATTAGTATAATAATACAAAGAGATTTAAAGTGATATATAATAAAATATTATACAAATATAAAAACGATATTTTATGTCACCGCGTGTTTCCTTCCCGCGAACGTCACATTAGGTGGAAGTTGGTCATGGTCGTCCGCTAAACGGAAAGCCGCCATGATGGCTTTCTGTAAAGTACGTTCAATATGTAAAGTTTCGTTATTGTTTTTCATTAATTGTGACTGAGTGCGTGCAAAAATTAATCATGGGAACGAACTAGAGTGTGCAAAGTTTAGTTTAAGGTCCTTTAGGACTTCCTGGAGGAGCTATAAAGTGTTTTATAAGTGCATTTTCGTGTCGACGCTAGCGTGTTTTGTTCTGTCAACAAAATGTCGAAGCTCTCGTTTAGGGCGAGGGCCCTGGATGCATCGAAACCAATGCCTATATACCTCGCCGAGGAGCTTCCGGACCTTCCGGACTACTCGGCGATTAACCGTGCAGTACCTCAAATGCCCTCTGGAATGGAAAAAGAGGAGGAAAGCGTAAGTATTTTGCGCATTTATGTGTTAAGTCATCGAAACTACTGTGTCGGCCATTACGTTTATGTTTCGTGTTTTCGCCGCTAGAGGCGTAATTATTTCTTGTATTCATTTTTACACATTTTTATCAAATTACTTCACCTTCTGGGCTATGCGCTTAATATAAAATAATTAAAATTAAATAAACTTTATATATAAAAAATGCCCCAACACGAAATACACTAGACGAAAAGTTGTGAAAAATTTTGGCGCGTATTCACCGCATGGTGTTTTATCGTAGCTTGCAGAAGTACCGTATCTCATTGAATTCGTGTTTTCTCCGGCATACAGCGACAGAATACGCTGCAATTTATTGATTCGATAAGTTAATATGTGGGATAAATATGTTGCATTATCATTACTTCCGTTGGTCTGTAGGAACATATGTTATTGTTTACAAACAAGTGTAATATGCCGGTACGCGATGCGGTCAAACAGTTTTATTTATCTCTAATTTCTTTTATTTTCTATAGTTACCCATTTATATTGAATTATAATGTAACTCTTGTACGTGTTAGTATCATTTATAAAAAAATGATGTGTATACATATAATAGTTTCTTTAGTGTCATTTGCAAACAATGTTATCAGGGGATTGTGTTTACTAGTTTATTTGTTCTATATATTTGATGTTATTTTTTTATTAATTAGAGTTTGTTGTGGCTTATTTAAACGTACGAATAGCTTGTTTTTGTTACATATATGTAGTTGTTTGTTTGTTTTTTTAAATACAAGTGAAATTCTATTCAACATTATCTTGTATGTTGTCTACTAAAATTGTGTAGAACGACATAATAAAATTGTTTTTAAATATCTATAAAATATTTTGACGTTTTTTTCTTATTAAAAAATGAAGACAGTAGTATTTTTTATTTCAAAGTGAATAAAAAAAATTAAATTCTTGTTAAAAAGGTTAAGGAAACTTTGATAACAATATTCTTTTTATGTTTCAGAAGAAATTAAACTTTTGTATTCTATCATCTTGGTTTAGAATAAGCATAAGATTTATTTAGATTCTGATTCATAAGTGTCTATAGTCATATTGTTTTAGGTTAGCAAAGTTGATTAAACTGAATATTTAGAAAGATTTCTATAATTTTAAGGATATTTATACCCAAGGAATGAATATAGGGATTGTTTATTCTACACTTATAATAGTATAGAGAATATTTATAGATTGTGAATGCTCGTAAAACATATTCCTTTGCCATGCACCCAACTATATTGTAACTATATTATCACTATGATTTTAGGGATTATGTTAGGATGCATTATAATGCTTACATTTTTAATTATTTTATAAAAAAAGGAGAGTTTTAGATGTACTAGTCTAAAAGGGACTTCGGCACAAAATTACGTCCTTTCTTGACAAGTCCATCTTAATCACTCTTCTAGCTCGAGTATTCACATTTAATACCTAATTTAAAAAAAATGTTCAATAATAAATAAATACATAAATTACATATTACAAATCTATGAATAATATATTCTTTGATTAGGTATTGCAATTACTGTATACTAGTCGTTTTTAGTGAGCAATATATGTCCATTTGAGGTCACAATACTGTAAAGGTATTTACTATGGGGCATATTTTTCAAGATGTATCTATCATGTACTAAAACCAACTGTGTATTAAAATTTGACTGGTTTCAATTAAAAAAAATGTTAACCATGTAGTTTGAAAATCTGCTGAGTATCTGATTACATTTTATAGTGAAATTGAGGTTTTCATGAACACATTGTATTTTTAACTAACTTCAATAAGAAGGGAGTTCTCCTGAATTCCATCATGTTTTTTAGTGTTTGTTACCTCAGGCCTTAGTCATTTAAAAACTAAATGGGAAAATTCTTTTCTTATTGTAAAGAGGATATTTTCATGGGGGACCCATTTTAATTTTATTGGATTTTGTTTTGGATTTCAAAGATAAAACAGAGAACTCTTCAAAATTTAACAGTAAATGTATAGTGAATGAGATATTGGTAAGGCTTATGCTAATCCAAGACTAGGTAGGTTAGGTAATTGCGGTCAAGGATATTCTAGTGAATTATTTTATAGGTTTATATATCATATAATAAAATAATGATTGGAAGCTCTCAAGTGAAAATTTGTTAACAAGTTTTACCTATGAACCACTACCACTTGATCTTTAAGAGAGATTTGCTGAGTAGTACGTCATGTAAATTGTGTCCAACTAGATTGAGACTACTACACACGAGGTGATATCCCACAATAGTGATATGTTTAGGTATGTCATATACCAGTACTGGTTGGTGTATGAACAGTAATCAAATGGTGTAATAGAGATCTGTTCGGCAGTGGATTCTAGCCACCGTATATATGTTGACATGAGAATGGCCTACTGCCAATGGAATCTTGATATAAAGTCTCCGTTGTTTTTGGAATTCATTGTGCCTCTTACCCGGGTATAGTGTATTAACTTTGTAGTGTTAAAGTAAAAGAAACGTTACTTCTGTTTAAAGAAAAATAGATGTTTATTGGAATAGTTCTCTCCGTTCCTGAGAATCGTATAGTTGAGATGCACCAAGGCCGATCTATTTGTCTGAATCATTGGATCATTGTAGAGATAGTTGCGGCCTCACTGTCTCGTACCGTCAATAGACGACTCACGGTCGATTCACTGTCATAATATTTACGTTTTGTTTATATGTATCCTATCTTAAATAAATACATACATACATACATTTTTAATTATTTTTATCACACCTGTTTACTTGTTCAGTTAAATTTAGAGTTACTTTAATGATTATTTTCCGTCCCGAGTTATATAACTAAGATTATTACCACAGTCGCGCCTGAATTTATATGACGGTGTTAAAAGGAATGATAACGGGGTGTGCCTTGGTAGAAAAGTCGCTTTTAGTGTTTGTTACGGGAACGCTTCGACAGGTGATTGACGAATGACGATGATATTATAGTTTTAACGCTGTTTTTTTTATTGTTTAATTAGGCGCACTGCGAATTTTTTTTTTTTGCGGTTACTTCGTGTTGTCGACTGCAATGTACCGTAACGGGTCGCCGTCTTTTGTGGAAATTTACCGTTAGGTTCACATTATCACGAAGTTATCTTTCAAATTGAATATTCTTTTTATATAATATTCTATAAATATCTATCTAACTTAGGATAAGATAGTATTCATTGTAGTCCGGTAAAAGTGTAGAGGCTTTGCCAGGCCAACAGTGTAGTCAGATCGAAAAACAAAATACTACTAATTATATGGACGTATTCGATTTCGTAAAGTACTATATTTTCTATTTCTTTACGCGTATTTCTCTCTAATAGATAGAATTAGTACTTTCGTGAACAGATTGGACAATGGAAATTTCGAACAATAAACACCGTACTAGTAATTAATATCTAAATGTAGGCTAATTATTGAAATTCAGTGTAAAAGAAAGTGTATTTTACTGATTCTTATATATCGGTTAGGCTGGTTGGTTGGTTAATAGGTTAATTACGGCCCTCATGGTATGTTATATGACCTCACCTATAAGAACACGCCTTCTCTAATTACAAATTTACGATTAGGCTTAAAACAAAAACATGACGTCATTGTAATGATAAATTATTGCGTAATGATTTCGCAACTATTAACATCCGTACGAATATTATAAATGCCTGTGTCGGTTTGTTTGTAACGTCTTGACACCTTAACTACTTAACTGAAAATTAAGAAATTTTTCATGTACGTTATCAAGAATCAATAAAAGGATGTAGGGTGCTATTTATATAGAACATTTTTACTGATAGCAAGGGATACGTTAATTTACATAAGCGCGAGCAAAGATTATACTGAAGGGTCTTCCAATAAGGACTCCCGATTTTTGACAGTTGGTAGCTGCCATATTGTTGAAGCTACATCTGTCAAATTGGCTGTCAAAATATTCAGTATGTTTTGCCGAATCAGCATGGACACATATAGCGTTCAACAATGATAGATTGAATAAATAATAAAAAATAAAGAATACATTAATAAAATGATTACGAGCTTCTTTTTTTTTTTTGCCTAAATTGGATGATATAGACACCAACCAACGACATATGATTTCAACAGGATGACGTCTAATGTGGCATGAGCGATTTGAGGGAATGGTCATCTCACGTGAAAGTGATGTGAACTGGCCACCGATATCGTGCGATTTCACCCCGTTAGACTTTTCATGTAGGGTTTTGTTTAGTCGTAGCACTATGCGAATAAGCCATGAACCACAGCGGCTCTCAAAGCCAACATAACATAACCCATGTTATCGGTTAAATTGAGCCCAATTCATGTGCCAGAGTAATGGAAAATTGGTCATTGCCGATGCGCGCCACCCAGCGTTACCGGGGCGGACATTTGCAAGGTGTTTTATTCCATACATCGGAGTAATCGATGGGTCTTTGAAACGAATACAATATTTCTATGTTGTCTCACGCACATTTTGTTTTATTTTAATTTCAAAATAGGAAGCGCATAATGAAAGACCGTATATGAGAACATGTAGGGGCAATTTAAAACGTTCGATCAAAGTTTTGAATTTAGTTGATTTCGTATTTAAATATAAATTAACATTTTCATTCTTTCTTTAAGTTTTTACCCCTTCTTGATTTAGAAAGAGTACGTATCCACTATCGACCGATCGTAACTTGTTTTCTAAATAATTCTTTCTATTTGTGCAAAAAAAATTCTATTAGCGACGCATTTTAATCAGTATAGTATAAGTCTGTATCCAATTAAATATTTAGTTACTTCGGGCCTTTTAATATATATATCAACATTATCATTGACACCATATTATTTCAATTAATATCTTAGAAAATGTTTCGTATATTTAAAGTTATGCGCAACAAAAAAACATTTTTATGTGGGTTCTATGATATTTAAGAACGAAATTTTAAAGCATTACATAATACTACACCCATGCGAAGCCGGGTGGGTGTCGCTAGTACTATTATATATACATATATATAAACTACAAACATTCATATACACGTTCTCAATATAGAATTATGGTTATAAAAACCACACGCACAGACGATCAAACACAATAATATCAATTTGTATTCATACAGGGGCCGTATTACTTGCATAACCGCCGGATAGAAATGCTTATAAGTTTTAATATTATACGTATCTGTTTTTATGGGATTCTATTTTGACGTATTTGTATCCGCTCCATTATATTTAGATTTATCGAAATTTATGTTGGGCTTTTTATATATATTTTTTTTTTGTAAGAGAAATATCATACAGCCGTTTTTATGAAACGTCTTGAAACGGTTCTCAAATTTTACTATGTGTAACATCCGATCCAATTAAGTTATATTTGCCGAACGAATATTAAAATTTTTATGTGATATACACATTTTCATATATCGCCGCCTACTATATTTATCGGCCCCACGGAACCTATATATATATATATATATATATATATATATATATAAAAGAATAGCCGACTATCGGAAAAATGTTGAATTTTCATAAAAACCTTCATCCCTTTTTTCATCACCTTTGTGGTTGAAAGTCAAAAAATCCTTCCTTTATGATCACTTACCTACAACGTCAAAGGAACCCACATGCACATTTGTACGGTCCTAGCCTCCAGTAGTTTGGGCTGTGCATCGATGTGTCCGTCTGTGAGTCTCTAATGTCTAACCGAGGTTTGTCTCTAAAACTGCTGAATGTTTTTCAACAATATTTTTACTGGCAAATAGAGTATTTTACAGAGAAATTTCTAGGCTATATATCATTACGTTTTTCCATAGGAGCTTAAACAGTAATGGTAAAATCTAAAAAGCTAACTTGTAAAATTTAAAATGGTTACATGGTTATGTAGCCATAACAAAATAAAATAAGAGAAATCACTTCTGGCATGAAAAAAGAAAAAGATTTTTACGAAAACAAAGTCATGATTAAAAGACTGGTTAAATAAAAACGCGGTCTGGAAGAAATTTGAAGGGTTTAAATGGGAGTCTGTTGCTATCGCACTCTGCCTGTTTTCTCATCCATAGCTGAACCGATTTTAGTTCTTATTTGAAAATTAATGTTGGATGAAATTGGGTTGTGTCTGTATGTTTTTCTTTTATTTACTGAATTCGTCAAATTTGTTGGGTGACTGTTTAAAAACGTGATAAAATTGGCTAATTTCAATACTTTTGGAAGACTCCTCCTAGGTTTTATAATGATATTTAATTTATGGAAAAAATTGAAACAATTGTATAGTATAAAAATATTTATTTCAGTTATCCAGTACATTATCCAGGAATAAAACAGAGGAACATATTTGTATGGACACGTTTCTTCTTAATAAAGGGTGCACGTGTCACAGCCACAAGTATGTTAGTTAATACAGAATGTATCTTATGAAATACGAAGTCTAACACTCGTGATGACGTTATAATATTACAATTATCAGCTTATGTCGACCTACTGCTGGACTTCACCTACTGATAACCACACCATTCATATCTTTCTCATTCTTATCGTGTTCAAAATAAATTTGTATATTGAGTGACACGGGCCTATAAAACATTAATAAGAATTTATATGCATAGCAGCAAAATATATTTAATGTTTGTGACGACATTCGTGTCGTTTTAAGTTATGTATAAAATGTTGAGCGGTATCATTACAACATCCTTCGCAGTTTTTATTCACGCGATCGCTTTAAGCATACGTCAGCCACATGTTTATGACGGAACTACGATTGTATACAGACGCCTTTATATGAATATTCGTGAAGATGATAAAGCGTAATCTCTTTTTTTTGTACCTATGTATATTTTTCTAAATCTATGTACGTTTTAATTATTTTAACGTTAGAACGCAATGTTACCCGATGTTAAATTTCGATGCGGCTTTTCTTGGGCCTTACCGTCTTGGTAGCCAATAGAGACACTGGTGGTAACTTTGACGTTCATAAGCGCCTTCTCAGGGTCTAAACTGAATAAAGTATTTTTGATTTTGGTTTTAGACAACCACTAAGAACCAATAGAGAGACTGTATGTCGAGTGCAGGTACCGAGACACATCTGTAGTAGGTGCTTGGCGATAGATTTTAAACTCGAGGACGGGCGGTAGCTAGTCATTGTAAAAACCCCTATCACTATGTTATATTATCACATTTTCCTTCAGCAAAAGCTCCAGATCATCGAAGGTTTCGAACGGCACAGTATCCACACACGCTACAATTGAGCCGTAATTTTTTGATCAAACCAAGTGTAAAGTTTGCTTTAGAGCATTTGTCAGCCTGTTTTTTTTTTCGAACTAACTACACTGTTGACCTGGGAAGGCCTCCACAGTTTCATCGGACTATGCATTTGTCAGCGATTAACCTGACATTGAACTTAATATAATTTATTTTAATTACTATTAGTTTCTTTCAATTCACTCTATAAAATGTATAGCAATTTCCACAATTATTTCAATTGATCGTTCGGCACACATTTATTGTATTTATTTTAAACGCTTTTTTATATTTCGATAAGTACTTTATAAGACAATATAAGTTTTTTTTTACTGAGAATTTCCTATTACAAATATATTCACAAATCGTATTTATGTAACTCTGAATATAAAATATCCTATGTTTTTGTTCAAACGGATCCAATTCACGGTAGTAAGAAAATTAAATCTATTTTTCATGCTGTTCTGTTACTTACATGCCCTTCATGTCTTTATCCCAGTGTTGGGATATGTATACAAGCAGACATGTTATTATTTTATCATGTGTACATATATCTAAATGTTTGATGTTTTCGTACACTCTCTTTATCTAATCCTTGCCCTCTAGCAATTTACTTAGTATTGCAGATAACCGTTACAACCGGCCAAGCGCGAGTCGAGACTTCAGAACTGAGGGTTCCGTACCATTATATGATTTTTGTGCTTACAAAAAAAAGTTTCGTTTGAGATTCTTACCGCAACTCGGCTTCATGCTTGGTCGGTTTTTATTATTTTACTATTCGGACTATAATTACACAACGTTTGATGCTTTTAACTCTTATGGTTACTAGGAAAGAGCTAACAAAATGTAGAATATATACGTTTCTTGTAATTATTTTATTGTCTTAATATACACATATTTTTTAAATTATAATTAATTATTAGAGTATTTGCCATAACATGCATTTGAAAATATCAACTTATTATGGTTATAGTACATATACATGGTGTTCATGTACACGGATGAAACCCACAACTTCTAAATTATACGGCTTATTACCACTGTACTACGACGCTTGTGTGTAATAATAGCATGAAACAAAATGAGTTACCTCAATTGTTTTATGTTTCACAAACCAGCATTAGTTTTATATTATAGTTGGTTGATGATTTTAGTAACGTATCTATCTGTCAGGGGATTACTATGACTCGCATACGTATTACCAACCTGTGCTAATAATGGCTCCTATGTATCTGTTTTGAAATACTATTTTTTGGTTTGAAGTTGAGGGCAATCATAAGCATCTTGATGACGATTGGCTGGATGCTATAAACGGTGGCCGACGACTAGAAACTGGGCATGTAGTCCGGTGAAACTGTAGAGGCCTTGCCAGGCTAACAGTGTAGTCAGTTCGAAAAAAGAGAAAACACAAAAACTGGGCATTCTCGTTCAGGTCGTTGGACTGTTCACACGTACGGATAATACGTAACTATATTCAATATTGTATACTCGATTGGCCTTGGTTGCATTGATCGATTATACCATAAAGATGACGTCACTATATATGACGTTATACTTTTATATAGCTTCTCGTTGCCTTCGTTCCGACAAAGCTTTTATTATTTTAAAAATAGCTTGTGTCGAATTTATTTCTACAAAAGGTTATACGTTGAAAAAAACGCTGAGAGAATCGGTCACACAATGCACTATAATTAAGGAACATGAACATTGAACTCAATAATTTGTTCCAATGAAACAAAGAAAATTATGCTAATAATTCCTTCATCTTAACCAATAGAAGGGTGTATTTAGCAGTATGGTGTTGTCTCGAAGTAATTCAAGTTTTAAAATGAAGACTGAAAAACTGGGTCGTATCACCAAAATACATTTTCCATTAGGTGGTAGTGGTGATTGACAAATAATAAAAACATACATTTTATAATTCAAACGTATACGACAGTGGATATCCACACTTAGAAACTCAACAGCACACATACTAACATAATTCTAGTGCTATAAAGTTATACACGCACACGCTCTTTCTTTTTCTATAAATCATTTTTTTACATACATCGAACACAACTTAAAAAATTGAATGGGAAAATATGCAGAAAAGTTTTTTTTTCGAACTGTCTATACTTTTCAAGGCCTCTACAGTTTCACCGGACTACTAAGGGGAGCGTTTAAGGCACTCACCCTATTTTATATAGGCAACCAGCACAATGGCGCACGGTGCCGTTCGGCTTGGACTGTCACCGAATATCCGGAGTCTTACTAAATTAAGCTAACTATTATTTCATACATATATGAATTCGTGAAACATACACGTGTACCAAGCATGTACATTTTAAGCGACATCCACATGGTAGTGGCATATTGTCACTGGACAATTAGCTCACCTAAGACCCACATAAGTAGCCACCGTGCTCAAGAGTTAGATCCAAGCACTTAAGCCGAGTTCCGACATCTGCACTTTTTTTTGCCAATCCCTTTAGGCTTGGAGTGTTAACATCTGCTATCCATATTGTCGTTTAATATGAAAAGATATTGTAGTAAAACGCAATGAATTAAAAAAAAAAACACTTGAACATTGGAAAACGGTGTAGTTTTGTCACAACCGTATACGATGTATATACACGATATCTCTCGAGAAACTGATTCTATTCTAAAAATTCTTTCACCAACAATTGTATTTAGGTATTCGGATACCACGTCGATCACCGTATGTTCTAATCATTGCGAATGAGCCTGAACTTTTTCTAAGTTCGTCTGGTTAGCTTCTCTCCACCCTCAAGTTGAGTGGACCACATCATCATTTAACTTTAGGTGTGATTGTTGTCAAACGCTAAAGTCTATAACGTTTTTTTTTTCAATAATGTTACATAAGTTTGCTGATCACAAATAACACTATTTTCTAATTACTTTAATAAGCATTATCAAATGTATACAGTAGTAGATGGTAGAGCTACGCTGAAGCTATTACTGGTTTCAGCATGAATGGGTCGGCTCGCCCGGGGTAGTACCACCCTCTCACAGAAAACCGACGTGAAGTAACAGTGCTTACACTGTTGCGTTTCGTTCGGTCAGTGAGAGCGCCGGAGGCCCACATATATTAAAAGGCCGGCAACGCACTTGCGACTTCCCTGGTGTTGCTAGTGTCTATGGACGGTGGTGATCACTTACCATCAGGTGACCCACCTGTTCGTTTGCCCCCTATTATATATAAAAAAAAAGTATTTTTAATAGTCATAACACGAAGAATCTTTCTTATCGCGTATGTGCCATAGATTATTAAAATTAAGGCAATTATCAGTTGTTCGATAACCGATTTTTCGTAACCGAACTTATTATATTCTTTTGTACCGTTGAATTATCTGACTTGTTTTTTTTTTTTGTAAAAAAATTACTGCATCGGCTTCTGTTTGCGATAGATAATAAGTTTTTTCTGGACTATTGTTGATGTTTGCTATATAGCGTTATCGGTCATCTAATTACACGGTAACGTTTGTACGGCGTATGACGTCACCGTTATAGGTATCTCTTAACGACTTGTACGATCATCAGAAAGTTGACGGTTTTTTTTACATACAATATATAATTTAGTGTTTTGCTTCGAATAAATTGTTTATATAGAGTACGCGTTCGGAAAGTTGGTTATCCTCGTTAGTGTATTTACCTCTTCGTTTCCATTCTAATTATTATTATATATGCGAATGTTTGTTTGTTTGTAATACTTTCACGCCGTAACTACTCAACCGATCGTCATGATAAGATTATACCAGGGCTCCCAAGGGATTGATAGAATCTACATTATTACGAGGGAAACCGCGAGCAAAATTTAGTATGTATATAAGTATGTTTTAAAAATTTATGTCGAATATAAATTGCTATAATAAAATTTACCTCTATACCTATTTGATTACCAAATATTTATTCGTATATGACAAAATGTTTTCCCCCTTTTTTATGACTCATTATGTTTATTTAATAGATACTGCCATATAATTTTTATCGTCGCGTAAGGTTAACGTTGTCAAATGTAATAGCGAAGTATATTTTGCGGAGTGTATTGTTGACGTAAAGTATGAAATATGTACTACTCCTTCCTCAAAGGCCGGCAACGCATTTGTGATGCCTCTCGTGTGTCGCAGGTGTCTATGGGCGGCGGTGATTACTTACCATCAGGTAACCCGTCTGTTCGTTTGCCTCCAATCACACGAAGAACAATTTATATATATATTTTTTTCTTTGCATTTTTTGGGGAGGGCCACAATCTTACTTTTTGTTAAATTGCAATGTGGACTAAAATGGTGGCACGTTAAACGTGAAGTAACACTCTTGTGATTTAACTACGCCGTTTTCTCTCACCGAAAGTTCTGGCTATTTGCAGAATTCAAATCGACATCGATCGATGCGATGTCCGAACATGCTACCACTGGGTAATAAAATTAAAAAAAAAACATATACAATTTTAGTAGGATATCGTGGTGATTAGACTGGAAAGAAATATTTGCCCAGGGGAGGGATATTTATAAATCTATAGTCATTTATAATTCCAAAGATTATATAAACAAGAAATAGCGTAGCTGGATTTTTGGTTAGTCTCTGGGGAAGGAATGGGCAAACAAGGGAATATTAAGGAATAACATGCGTGTAATTTATTTGACTATTTTTTTTTCATTTATTAAAGGCAACAAACAATTGAACTCAGATATACATATTAGAAATATTACAGAAAAATTATAAAAACATAGTTCTTAGAGAACAATCCGCTGCGCCACCCACAGAGTACCAATATTTTGATGGGCCGTCATTACAATACAACACACAAATGTTACTTAACTAGCATGGTTAAACTAAAAATACAGTAGAAAGGTAAATAAATTAAAAAAAAATAAAAAAGGAATAGACAAATTAAACTAAATCAATTACATGCAACAAATTTTCACTAATCAGCAATTATATAGGTATATAACTGGTAAGTATTTTTCTTCGCTGCAGTATCGCCTACGGTGCACGGTATTGCTACGCTCTCGGAAACAAGACGTCATGTTTTTTCTATGTAGTGGTATTAAATTACTTCAAATGAATACGAGAATTTGTTGTTTACGAATAAAATGAATAAATATAGTAAACTGAGCCTCAGTAGTCGCCCATATGTGGTGAAAGGATTTTATGTATATTTTCCCTTATTTTTCTCGTTCTTGGTTAGTTTAGTTTACCCGAGTTGCTGCTGGTACACACATGTGTGCCTAACTAATTCTTATATGTATATGATTAGCTTAGTTAGATACGCGTTGTTGCATCTAGCCGAGCCAAACCGAGGTCCGGTCGCTTTGGCATCCTTGAGCTTACTGCCAACCGGCCGAGCGTCATAAGCGCTTGCTCCATTAGTCCATACATGCTGCGAATGTCCATCAGGCCAATAGCGTTAGTCGGTTCGAAAAATGAATATAGTACTAAGCTTTTGATTTGGCACGCGTGCCGGAAACAAGATCGAGATAGTCGGCTATGTCTATCTCAGTCATTGCACTATGAGATAGAGATAACGCTTTACATAACCGAAACAAGCAGTTCTTTGTCGGACGTCTTACTCTTCTCCCCGATGTGACAAATTAAATACCGGGTGCTGTAATAACATTAGTAACTGTTTAAGTAAAAATTAAATTACTTAATCTATGGCAAATCTACATTGTGATAATTATTGTCTATACAAATAAATATAATGTAATTGTATGTTTGTACGTACGTTTGTTGCGCAGTTCCTTAAAGATTAAGCAGTAATGGTAAATGTTAGTAGAAGTAACTTAAAGCGATAAAAAGTTCATAGTGGCTTAGTTGTATAGTTCTCGCCAAACTTTTTGACCACTCTGACTATACTTGCCCAAAAAAAAGAATTAGGTATTAATACGTATCATATTATATGTATCGATATGTATAACATTGAGACAACTTAAGGATAAATAAATGTTAATTTTAGATTCCTATAATAATATTTTAAATATGTTTTGTATTAAACTCTTGATTGTATTACGCGCGAGCTCGAACTTACGGTTATATAAACAGAGTGGCGAAAAAAATTGACTAGGTATATAGATATAAAATCAATTAAATACTAAAATATAATATAAGTATAAAATAATAAAAATAACATATTCAATATATCGAAGAAATAAAAGCCAGGAAAAGGTTTTATATAGCGTCTGACATTTTATTTAATCCTATTAATTCTATACTCGGACATTCGAGTGTCATCTATTCTGTATTCCAGACACCAGTATCGATCCGGCACGCACAACGTTCGCGAGTTTATAATTGCTATATTATAGAATGACAGTATATAAATGGTCATATGGAAAACACGTCATGGCACGCGATTAAACCTAATGTGTGATTTTAAATAATTGTAAATTAGCTGCCGTTCCGGCTTCGCAGATGTGTAAAAAGGTCTTCTGTCTCATTCGCTCACTTTTTATGTGGAGATTATATTGAAACCCAAATTTTTCACTCTTCCGTCAGTTCAGGTAATAGGTAGGTACTACTGTTTTGGAAATGATGCTGAATGCATTGCATATACACTTGGCAATTGATTTTTATCTACACAGATATTCTCACTTTAAAATGTTTTTTTTTTACACACATATATAAATAAGTATGAGAAGACAATTTTACATAAGGTCATTTAATTTCAAACTAAGTATGGTTTCCCGTATTATGACTGAGAACAGCTGACATGCATACGTAGATGGATATTTAACGACGAATGTATGTGAACGACGGTGACGTCTGGAAATGACGCCCTCTCTGTGCATCCACTAAAACCGAATGTAATTATTTATAACTATGTTTTAAAAATGTGAGTTATAATATGTTAATGAAAAGATAAACCAGATCGAGTTTCTTGCCGCTACTTCTCGATGACTGGGTTGTTTTCCGATCCGGTGTTAACTTTGACGTTCATAAGCGCCTTCTCAGGGCCTAAACTGAATAAAGTATTTTTGATTTTGATTTTAACACTCGGAAACACAACTGATAATTATGCTCATACGTGTGGTTCATACCTGTCACAGTCATCGGTTAAATAGTAAACCTAGAGATATTTACAGAATTCTAGAATAGTCTGTAGATCCCCTCGCATGATAAAATAAATTCCCCGTCGCGGGAAACCGATTAAAACAAAATTAAAATTGTGATTAAGTTGAATTAATTGTAAACGCAGTAACGCAAATAGTAGAATTTGGAAATATCAGTCTCATCTCATCTAATATACAAATGGGTGATTTTCGAAACCTCCTTTAAATTGATTACTTGGTAAGTACAAGTGAATTTGAAAAATATGTTAGTGTTTCCTAGTAGGTAAAAGACGACATCCAAATTTGGATTTGCCTGAATCAAGTCGTATGAAGATTGGTAACGATCTCAAAGGGATCCTTGGTTACTTGATCAGCTTCGGGATTGTTTCGATATTCCAGTATGACTTTTAAGCTCCAAGTGTGTTTGGAATGTTCTGGTTTTTACTTTACCATTGATATAGTATAAGGAAATCGTTAAAAGCGCAACGTTATAATGTAAAAAAAATTTAACCGATTAAGTTTGAGTTTTTTTTTTTAAACATAATTAGTACCTGATTTAATAATAAAAAATAATGAATACGTGGGAGACGATAGTAATGACTTTATTGTTTATTAACTACCCGATGACCGCGTCTTTGTTCTTGTGAAAATGGTTCCAGTTTCATGTGAGCTTATCTTATTTAGTTTCCTATTTTTAAATTGTAATTTTTGGCATAATTACTTTAGCGTTACGTAATTCATTTACAGATTGTAAGTTGGCTTTATTAAAATCCAACATTACTGCTTAGCCTGTATGCATATAATGATATATATACGCTAGACAGAATACACTGAAAACTCCTCTACCAGTAAAAATGTCGTCAAAATCGATTCAACCGGTTTGAGGGGATTTCTTGACAAACAACAGACACTTAAAATTTTTTTTTTTTTTTTTCGAACTGACCTACACTGCTAGCCTTAGCCAATAAGGCCTTTACAGTTCTACCGGACTACTAAAGGGAGCGCTTAGGGCACTCACCCGATTTGTTTTAGGCGATCACCTCAAGGGCACTCGGTGCACCTCGGCTTGAGCTGTCGCCGACTTTCCCGATCTGACTAAGCTAACTAAGCTATCTATCCATTTCATACACATATATGAATTCGTGCACTTAAAATTTTATTTATATGTAGGATATAATTAATATTCTGATTTATCAGTACAAATACACTTTATTTGGACAACTCGTTAATGATTGTGTATACGTGTAATTGAGTTTTTTTTATTTTTATGTATGTCTTATATTAAACTGGTTCTTAGACATAAATATATTTGCTCACATTTACCTGATATAAGATACACCTTTATTATATCTTTAAGTGGTCTTCTTGTTAATTCGTAATCACTAATTACTTTTAGAAAAAAAAAAGTAACAAACTTTCTACTTTTACTCTGAGAATTTAATATTTTACTTTCATCAGAAAAAGCTTTCTAACATCGTCCAAACACGTCCATATAAAATAAAATACACTTATTTCACTAATGTCGACAAAAAATTTAGACATTAATAAGAAGTAAATTAATATTAAGCATTTTTTTTTAATTATTACAAGCTTTTGTATAGTTTTCAATGTTTATTACTTTATTTAGTCCAATTCTTGCAAATTAAATTGAAACCAGTTCCTTGCGACCAACGACTCTGCAATGTTTCCATGTTTGTTCATTCCGGATAATAATGCTCGAAAATCAAATGAAAACGAAATGGCGCATTTCAAAATGGCCGCCATAAAAATATATATCATTAATATTAATTTATTATTTTATATCGTTTACTGTAAATACTTGCGTTACCGAATATCTTTCTGTTTTTATGAGTTCTTGTAGTAGTGGCCTTTATTTATAAATCTCTATTTGACCTGCTTCAAGATCCTTACGTCTACTGATGTACTACATTTAATAAAACTTAGAAATCGATGAATTAGAGTCGATAGTCGACTACTGGACGATCACAAGTTAATATAAATAAAAAAAAATCTGTTTTTTTGTATGTAGTATAATGGCCGGTTGAATGATTGAGGCGTGAAAGCCTAAACAAACTGACATTCGCATTCATACTTTATTATATTAGTTTAGGATATTGTATTGAAACATAATATGTCCCTACCACGTGACTCGGTGTGTTCGCGGAGATAAACACAACAAGCCAGTTCATAGTCATTATCCGTATAAATGTATGTAAAATGTGCAGCCACTCGATAGGATTAATTCAAGGATGTCAACGTTTATTGCTATTTGTAACGAACAGTGTTTAAAACGTGTCATCGTTGACACATTCGTGTACAGACTGACGAATTCAATGGATTTTAGAAGTATGATTATGTTGACGTCAACCTACGTACATGTATAAATAAAAAAGATAGAGATATGTCGTTGTGCGCGCATTACTAAAAAACTACTGTTATAGATTTCGATAAAAATAAAACAATTCAGTTATACATTTTACTTTTTTTCTGATTTTTATTTTAAAAAAAGATCAATGATAACTTCATTTAATATAAAATTGTTCAGGTTATAAGAAACTACAATTTTTATGAGCACTACGCGTTCTCCTATGTGTTTGGGGAAGTGGGGTAAGCGGTGTGATGCTTATGTATTTTCCTCTGTGCATCAAATATATTATTAAGATTATAAACGACTTAGACGAAGTCGGGAGTATCAGCTAGTTAATATGATACACTAAACCCGATTCGACAACACAAAGGTCGCTGTCAGCCACTGTCTGGTCTCGACCAATCTTGCAAATATTGCTATGAGAGTTAAGTGGTATTCATTGCTAAAATCATGTTGGGTACAACCGTGCTGACCTAAATTTATCGGTCACGGTAAGCTATCGTTCAATTTTGTACGGTCATCAAGCCTGATACGATAAACGTGATGTCGTTTGAACGTAACATTACTTTGAGAAGTTATTACGGTGTAAGTGTAAGTACGGTTAATACAAATGTTTATAATAACTAATGATCGTCCATTGGTCGAAATTCGACCATAATAATGTGTGCTCAGTTATTTTCTTCACGTGTAAATGTATAGATTTTATTATCTATGTACTGGGTATTCTACAAATATTGTAGATTGTAAACGTAAGAAACGTGAAATATATCGAATATAGAAGACCTGTAATTAAGGCTTCGACTCGTCGAATCGGTATAGCAGAAAGAAAGGAACTATTTAAAAATATATATTGGTCTTCTCAGCTAAATAAAGCTCGTCAATAGCAGGTGCCAATAGCAAAAAAAAAGAAAAGAAAATCGCTTGACAAACAGAGGAGAAACCATACTGAACACACCTTCGCCTATTTGTATAAACGAGTGGTCGTTCAGTTTTCGACAGTTGACCATGACTCATTATTTTTTAAATATCAATATTAAGGAAGAAAAATGAGCGTTTTCAAAATACAAAATAAAATAACAATACACTTAAATTCACTAGTATCAAATAAACAAAAAAAGAAGAATTAAGTCAATCGGTTGAGAAACAGAGGAGGAAGATCTTCGTCTATTTATATGTAAAGAAAAAAAAAGAAAAGTTCTATAAAATATTAAAAAAAAACTTCAGTCCAAGTAAATAGTTGTTTTGAGTCAATATTTGTCACTTTAAAAACCAAAGTTACAACTTAGTTAGTTACTAGGTATGTTTTTTTAGGGAAATATTTCGGATTGTAACTTCATGAGAGTGATTTATGCTACGAATTGTGTTATGGTCGATGAGAAATAAATCATGCTATTTCATACAATAGAGAAGGATTTTTAATTACCACACGTTTTCTCATGGATTTCGTTTTACTGTAGAAATTATAATAAGAGATTCTCTCACGAAATATTCCTGAGGTAGTGTACTCAGACAATGTTATATTCAACGTATACCTTGGAGCTCTATATAACATTTTTATAGGAATTGCCTCTACTTCATTTTGCTATATTAATAGCTTAAATTATAATATATTATTTACCTTACGTAGGGTTGTTAATATTCTGCAGTTGATATTGTATATTTAAATAGTTGGGAATTCAATTAAATCTAATTTTTAGTTTAAGAATAGTACTAATAATCTAACATATTATTTGTATAAAAAATACTCGTTTAATCGTAAAGTCTTTATGTAAATTGATGATGGATTGTGTAGATAAAATTACAGTCAAAAAACAAATATCATTAACTCTCGACTTCTATTAAAAAATTGTTACACACGAAAATTTGTAAGGAACTCTATTTTCAACTTACGTATTTGATCAACAAGCCACTAGTCGAGTTACATGTATACTTAACCACAAGACTCATACACAATGTGTCAAACAATGCTACATCGAAGCTTAGATAGATGGTATGTCGACTTGTAAATATGTAGAATCGTTTACCGGTCCTGTAACATATAATCCAGAAAATAAGATCCGAAAAGAAATTTATGTATGACCGTACGACGAAAACAATTTGTTGATGGATATTATCTTTAGTTTTACTGTATCGTGGTTGGCCACCAAGCACTATGCTTCACTTTACCGTGCCGCGACATATATACCACTGCCGATAGGAAATGGGGTATAACACAAATCGGAGAAGAATCGAAAAGTCTGTAGCGTGTGCATTTAGCGAAGTACATCTACTTCGTTCTTGATTAACTGTAGACGAACTGAAGCTCATAATAGGTGAACAAAAACTATTATGGGGTGCAATATTTGCAACAATCAATATCCTGATTGCAAATATATATAAACTCATAATTACAAAAAAATATATATAGATGCGCTCTTCTTTGGATGGCAGAACATAACTTCCATCTACACTGAAAAAATAGCTATAGTAATTTTACTAAAAAAAAATTATCGCACAACAATGTAGCAATGATACAATTCAGTTTTGTAAATTTATTACACGACTTAGCCCAACTAATCTATCGTCATCATCATCTCAGCCTATAGACGCCCATTGCTGGACATAGGCCTTACCACAAGTTCTTCACAGTGTGCGGCTCTGTGTTTGTGTAGAGACGACAATGAATACAGATATGTTATTACGAATCTTTTAAAATTAGGTGTAGATATACCAAAAGCTTGAGTACTGAACAAGTGCGCGTGTACAATAAAACGAAGGTATCGGAGCGTTTTACTGTGTCCTCGTAAAATATATACTACCGCTATGCTGCTCTCTACATTGTGCAAGAGACAGTATAAAACCACTCAAATTTACGCGCGCCCGTGTGACGCATTTACTTTTGCTAACATTTGTCTACGGTTATACTCCGGTTATAATCCACACTAATTATCTATACAGATAAAATGACAGAGGTGTGCCGTTGTGCGTCCATCGCTCAACAATTATTCGATAGATTTCGATCCATTTAGTTAAGTGTTACTTTTCAGACACTCGGTCCTTATTAAAAAAAACATTTATCACGATATCTTTGGTTAAGGCAAAGTTATTAAGATTTTTATAAGTAGTACGAGTTCAGCATGTGTATTTTTTGCCGTAGAGAAGTGTGGGGTAAGCGGTGTGATGCGTATGCATGGAAGCGGGCACTAAATGAATAACATGCTTTACTAAGGAATTTTGTAAGCAAAGTATTTTTTTGCTTTAAATATTTGGGTTTTCTTAAGATAGTAAACAACGCAAACGAAGTCGCGGGTATCAATTAGTATACATGTATAAAAGTGTATGTATGTATATCTGGAATCGATAAATTCGAACACACTTTGTTAAATATCCATGAAAGTTGGCACACCTGCATATTTCGTAGAGAAGTTTTTCATATGCTATCCATTTTAACATAATTGAATATAGATGGCGCTAAGGCATACGCCATTATTAAGTTTTATATTGTAACTAGCTTTTGCTCGCGGCTTCACTTGTATTAGTATAGATTTGACCTATCGTATCTCGGAAGCAGTACTATGTTCTTTTCTGTACCCCTGACAAAGTGTATAGAAAATTTCACGATAATCGGTTTAATCGATGACTTGTGATAGCGTGACAAACAAACGAACTCACATTCGCATTTTTAATATTAATAGGAAATAAGGATATAACGCAGACAATGTCGCAGATGATTGGTAGTATTATTAGTATATATACGAAAGTAATTATTTCTGTCACTTTTTCATAGCTATAAAACTCTGAACGAATCGCAACGGCATACCTGTATATGTATATACGATATATCGTATATATATTTGTTTTTTTTTTCGAACTGACATACTCTGTTGGCAGTATGGCCTCTACAGATTCACCGGACTAGGGCATATCTGTATAGAAATAGCCAGGTAAATACTTATATTTTATTATTATATACAGAAAAAGGCAGACCTTGTCTCGCAAGAAAAAGTGAGTTCTCTCTGAACTCTTAAAAGGCGGAATTTGTAATTAAATTGTTTCTTGTATTGATGAGTATGGTTAGGAAGTGGGACAGGAAAAGGTATCGATAGATTGTATGAAAAATTATGTGTATAAAAGGTGTGATTACTGAGATGACATCTGACAGGGGGGAGTGTGGAAAAGGAAATCGTGTTGTGCTTACCATTCTTAAATGGAATAATGGTAAGAAAATCTGATGCTGATGAATATGGTGGATAATGTTCGTAGCTCATATTACTGTGTATATATATATGGATGCTTGGAATCCGAATCCGAATTACGCCGGAGGCCCACATATTTAAAAGGCCGGCAACGCACTTGCGACTCCTCTGGTGTTGCTATTGTCTATGGACGGCGGTGATCACTTACCGTCAGGTGACCCACCTGTTCGTTTGCCCCCTATAATATATATATAAAAAAAAATCGTTTTTGCGGATACATTTGTGAGTTATACATTTTTGGTATTTACATGTTTATTTATTATACACTGTACTGAAAACGACATCTGAAGCAAATTATCAACCTTATCGTATCTAAACGAATGCCATTTGAAACGAGTATTGAGTCATCGTGTAGTTTTCCTTCAAAGAGCTCAATATTTATAACACACGTATAAAACATTGACGTAACTTCTATTATTAGGAGAATCGGTATGTTTTTTTAGGCTGTATACCTTAAGCTCGTGTTAAGCCTTGGATTTATTTAAAAGTAACTTGTGACAATGAAAAATGAAATCATCTGTCATTATAACATTAAGAAACTCATGTCCTTATAATATAATAGTTATTACTTTTGGCCCGTATTGATACTTTACTGAATGTAGACAGGTTTGGTAACTCAATTATAATAAACTCTATTATTTAGCTAAAGGTTTCGGATTTAATGATTTTGCATGATGAGCATATTTGTCAGTTATGTAACTAGGTGTATAATATTTATATATGTAATCTGTATTCGTTGTTTAGTTATCATAATACAAACTGTGCTTAGTTTTGAATTAATGCCCGTATGTGTATTTGTTTTCCATATTTATTTTTACTTTGAGTATTTGTCGTCAAGAACCTATAGTTGTGATTCAGAAATTCCATTTGAAGACCAGCTCTACTTATTAAACGAGATTATCGTTTAATAGTATTTGAAACTGTGGTCAAACATCTTAATCATGTAAAGAAATGAAAAAAAAAAAAATTGTGTCGTGGGACTCTAGCTTGGAACGTAGTTCCTTTCGTAGTATATTGTTTTTTTAGTCAATTTCTAATTAATTAGCTATAAAAAATAAGAGATTCGTAATATAAAATATTTAGGTTAAAAATAAATCATTTACTTATTGTACGACTTTGATAACTGGCGTCATTTTTATTCTCTTCTAAGCCACTATCACATATATTAACCAATAACAAGAGTTATAGAGTTATTTCCAACCAAAGAAAGTATTTAAAAACAATCAGCAAAGAGGTTTGGCGGCACGTGTTTTGTTAAAAATAAACATAAGTATAAGTACACAATTACACACCATACACTAAGAAACAGCTGTTGCGTATGATATGTACAAACTATACCTGCGCAGCCAGTGCGAACTTATTGGTTGCCTTGAACCGATTTGTGGAATATGCTTAGATCAAAGGCCAAATAAACATTCTTCAATGTAGATAAGTTTTATATCAGAAGGCGTTAAGTAAATACTTTTTTAACCCTGTCATAATCACTCTACCGGTTCAACAAATGGCAAGAGCCTCCAAAAAGGATTTTATACTCATATATGTATAAGAAATTGAGTTATTATTATTTCTGAACAGACAATAGATCGGCATACGTTCAGAAGAGTTAATCCATAACCTACTAAAACGTAATCGTTCAATACATCCAACGTAATTCGTACAAAAGAAAGTCCTACGCCTTACCCGTATCATGAGCATGTGTGTAGATTTGTTACTACCTTCGAGTAGTTGCGAGCAGCTGTTATATTCGTAATGGCGGCCGCGGCCGGTAGACACCGAGCAGCTGACAAACGATGGTCATTGAATGAACGCCGGTAGTGAGTCATCGGCATGTCACGTTGTCCGTGGTGCGGGTACGATTGCCAAAGATTATGATATGCATACAGAGGTGAACGTGTATATAATTTTAATATTATACGAAGCCTATATTTATCACCGCGTTATGTCATTATAATTTATTATGCTCACTGTTATTTTTCAGTATGGTAAAGACCTTTCTAGACGGTTTATGATTTTTTGTTATGCAGGACATCTTCCAGATGAATTTAAGTACGTATAAATTCACGCATAAATATGTTTGTGTTTCTTAAATTCGCATTTAAAAGGAAATCGTTAGGGTTTAACGCGTACAAACTGATTCGATTGTTTTATTTCTGGACTAAAGTCAATATTTTTATACTATACAGTCTACATTTATCAAGTATCATGTTCCTATATTTTGATTTATTCTTCAAAATGTTATTAATAAGAACTAAGAGCCGTAGTATTACTAAAATCACTTATTTATACAACCGTACTCATATATCCAGAAAATATAATTGCTCGATAAAAAAAAAAAAAACTATAGCCAATCAGTTATACTCAAAAAATTTCTTATCTTATTCTTAAAAGTATATGAAAATTAGTTAACTGTTTAAAAAGAGTACGAAACTCTTTTCATTTTTAAAACCCGTTGGAATTGTAGTTGTCTCTCTCGCGATCTGTTCAATTATAAGAACAGAACGATGACAGCAATAGATTCTTGTTTAATAATATGTATTCTTCAAATTTCTTTCTGACCGCATTTTTTGTTTGGATATTATTATTAATTTTTTTTCAATTCACGTTTACTTTTATCCTATCTTATTTTATGTGGAATTATTACTAAGTGGAATATTATATAACAAGTTTATTGGTAGATCATACACGTGTTGCGTGGTAACTGAATACATATCTATAATGAATTCTGTGGGTTTTAGTAATGTCTCGTCTGCATATTTTCATATTCTATTCAACTTAACAATAATAAATTGATAACCACTAATTACTAGGTTTACATTAAAGTTGTATATTTTAACGACATTATTTATCAATGTAAACCGGACCTTATTATTGAGTCCCGATATGAGACGTCATTATCTATCGGCAATTTTTTTTTCGTTACGCGATAACATGCAAACCTACGCAAAACAACATTTTTCTAGTAGGATTTATCATTGCTAAAAAGTGTACTGGTACACATTATCATTGCTAAAATTTTATCGATTGTGGACGATATATTCTCATGTTATACATAAATAGTTGTTTGGTTTTGAATTACGTTTCCTTGAATGTTGTCACGAAGTTTACAATTAAACTCGCTCCATGGCGTTACATTCCATATTGATGTTTTTCGATTGTATCGAATATCGACACGATGGTAAGAGACGAGTAAAAAATTCGAATAACATCACGCTCTTACCATCACGTATAAGGAAGGAAGGAAGCTTAACCGTTTCTAAGCTCATATGTTACTTTCTGGTACACAAAACTAATATAATATTTCTTTCATATAACTAATATAATGTCTTAAGGTATTCTGATAATGATAAACCCGATCGAATTGCCGGTTTTTTTCGATGACTAGGTGGTTTACGGACTGACGCGGCGGTAGTTTTGACATTTATAAGAGACTTCTTAGGGCCTAAATTGAATAAAGTATTTTTAATTTTTTAAGTGAAACTTCTTATGGAGTGGTATTGAAGTTCTGATCGGCCACCTTTTTATGTGACGAAAAGTGGTGGGGGTAAACACTGTGTCGGGTAGTGTGTTGAAAACACCAATTTCCGCCCGATCACCGAAGTTAAACAACGTACTTACAGTAATTATTTTGGGGGACCGCCTGGACCGGCGCGTGACTTTGACTTTTTGTTGTATTTTTTTCATTATAGTACTTTTTTGTAATACAAAAGTTTCACTTCTGTCGTATTCTTTACGACACACTGTTTTTTTTTGGTTTGATATTCCAAATTATGTTTTTATATGATTAGTGAATAGCTAACAAGTCCGGATGGGAAGGCTAATAAATGCACAAATTCTTAACGTCTTTGTCAACACTTCGAATAGTTTGAGACCGTTTGGATGACGTAATCGCTTGAGGTCGCGGCTGAGGCAGACCCGGCTTTTTGTTATTGCAATATCTTTTACTCGAGAGAGGTTCGTGTCTCAATACGATTAGATGAACAAAACTTGAGTTACCTTATCCCTTTTACCTTTACCTTTACCTTTAACATCTCTAATAGTGTTTATAATGCATTTAAAATAAATGTGTAAAAATATTTTGTGTACGTATATACAGACAAGGATTTGTCGCTTTAATTGGTTTAGCATGCCTAAATCATTAAGTTTTTATTTATAAGCGTTCTGCAATAATAGTAAATATGTCTGAAATGTAATTTAAAATAATGTTTTCATATATACGGAACCGCTTATTTTTTATTTCGTTTATTGAAGAATTACATATATTATTTTGTGTTAAACATATCCAATTCTTAATAATCTATTTCGTAAGAGCGAGCAAACGTTACTTAGTAATTATCAAGTCAGGTTATGTAATTATTTTTTTTCGAACTGATTATGCTATTGGGCTGGCAGGCTTTTATAGCTTCACCGGACTACTAAAGGGAGCGCTTAAGGCACTCACACGATTTTGTATGGCAACCAGCACAAGGATGCACGGTGCGCCTCGGCTTGGACTGTTGCGTAGGAACGCGAGCTAACTAAGCTAAGCTATGCATACCTGTACATTTCAGTGAACTATACAATTTCACTAGTGTAACTCACCGACGCATACATGCATTTGAACGAAACTTGAGTGACGACGGAACTAAACGAATTCAATTCGAATAAGGGAAAACAGCATGATGTACGCATGCCATAACATGCATGCATGTCTTAACCGAGTTTTAATGCCTTAGTAAAGCACCTACAGTGTTGTTTATATGTATACCTCATGTATAACGGAGAATGTTCTGAAGAACTTTTTGTTATGGTGCCCTAATCATCGTTCCAAACTCGCACCACCCGTCGCTGGCTGCTTGGTTATCCACATACAACATGGGGTTTACCCCAGCAGAATGGCGACAACCGTGAGGTTCTGTAGAAGCTTTATTATGCGCACGCTTTTGTTGTGGAAAAGGTTATCCAACACATATTGGTGTTGCTGTTGTCCGTAGGCGACGGTAAAAATGTAACATCAGATGAACTCTTGGCTTGAAAAAAAATAATCAATTTAATTTATCTGATTGTATTAAGATTATTGGTAAAAATAGTGTCGCAAATAATCAATTAATGTTTCATGAAATATAAGAAATACAAATGGTGGACAATTTGTACGGATATTTATTTTTTAGTATGCTCTTTTTAACATTAACTACTAGATGGATTTTAAAACACATCAAATGTAGTTCTATTCACCATAATTATTGTGAGAGCGACATCAAGCTAATCCATATTTACTTATGAGGTCTCTAAAAATAAGAGGATTTAAATTTGTTTTTCTTCTTTTTCGTATTTCGTAACAAACAAATATTATTAATATCGTCAACTGTAACAATTTTCTCATTTCCGGGACAACGATATTTAAGCCTTTTGAAAGTAAGAAAATAAACTGTTACCAGTTTTTTGTTGATAAATCTAAAAAAAAAAACATCATAAAATAAGACCCCAGCGCCACCTTTCGGGTCAAATTGTGAATCCTTAAACCATTCTTGAATCAACCTAAAGGCACACAAATAATTTCATCAAAATCGGTCCAGCCGTTTAGGATAAGTCTAATCACTTGCACACCTACAGAAGAATTATGTATATATAAAGATAGGTATTTGTTCAAGTGTACGGAACAGAAATAACGATTTTTTAATCGCTAGGTAGAAGTTTTTTTTTTTCTTTCTAACTGATTACTCTGTTGACCTGGCAAAGCCTCCACAGTTTCACCGGACTTCCAAGGGGAACGCTTATGGCACTCACCCGATATTATATGGGCCCTAGGTAGAAGTATGTGTAGTAGATCATATAATCTTCTTACCCTTATCCCCCACCTAAGTAAGGTCGGCGCACAACATGTTTGTCATGTCGTGATTGTATGATATGGCTTAATTTTTACGATCGGCCGCGCGCGCCTCGCATCAACCCTCCTTGAGTTTATTTTATAGTACGACTATAACTTCAATTTTCTAACTTTGTATGGATGCCATACGTGGATATTTGGTTCTTCGATAACAACAGGTGGCGGGGATTAAAACGACGCTTTTTTTTTTGTACGATGTATCCGTGTACTGCACCTCCACAGTCTCTGGTTCCAGGTCTGTCCTAGCCATGAGTATTTCTTTTTATGTGATTGGAGGCAAACGAACAGACGGGTTACCTGATGGTAAGTAATCACCGCCGCCCATGGACACCTGCGACACGAAAGGCATCGCAGATGCGTTGCCGGCCTTTGAGGAAGGAGTAGGCTTTCTTCCTACAAATATGATTCAAGAGGATCGATCAATCAATGCCATTTTTTTCCTTTTTTTGTTCTTTTTCGGCATAAAATTATTATAAAGCTAAGGATGAGTTTTTTTTTTTGCAATAAAAAGTAATAAAATGACATTTGTGTTTTAAGAGATTTAGCTCTCATGATGTCGCTTGTTGTTACATCGTGTATTTAGCGAGAGAGTCGTGTGTGTTTTAACTGTACTCGGGTTCACGGTAACCGTATTGTTACACGTTAGCGCTATTTACATTTAATTTGAGCTCATCTTTGATTGTGGTTATTTCTGTGACGTGCGCCGAGGTATATAATTGAATAAACGATTACGTATTATTTCCCTCATCCAAATGCTAAAGTTCGTTATATGTTATAAATTAACTAGCGGGTAATCACGACTTCATCTGCATCATTTAATGTCTGGACAATATATTTTATATAGACAGGAAGAAACATAAGCACTACACCACTTCTCCGCGACAGGAAAATGCACACCGTTGAACGCGTAGTGCTTATACTTTTGTAACAACAGTGGTTTTTTAAAACTTTATTTTGAATGAAGCTATCTTGATAATTCTTTTTTTTTATATAAGGATCAAGTGCCTAAGAATGATTAAGTCTTAAAAAATATGATGGAAATTTATCTCGCTGTACGAACGTTAGACTTCTGTAATTTTAATTATATATAAATATTTATTAATGCCCTAGGTAATTCCCGCGTCTAAAGTCTCGTGTAAGTGTGTTTTGTTGCTTCGTACGAAATATGTGTTTCATTTTGATTATTTATTAGCCGTTTATACGTGTTAATTGTAGTTTTATTATAATAATGCTTTTACTTGCCAAATTTTGTCTTTACTATTTAGCTCTTTGAGGAAAAGCGTAGTTACATATGTTTCGTTACATTTCAAAATCAGCTAGTCCAATTTTAATCGTTCATATAACATGTTTATTTTTTTATGTTTTTCGTACCGCGGTCTAAGTCCAAATTTTACCGTTCATAATATTCTTGGTGACTTTTTATAATCTGCAAATTTTACACGTATAAACATTTGAAGATATTAATTAATAAAATTGAAAATTTGATGAACGATTAAAATTGGACTTAGCTGATTTTGAAATGTAATGAGACATATAGTGTATATGCTATTCTAAAAAGTTGTCCCTGATAGTCTTGTCAAAATCGGTTAATATGTCTCTGGGCTTTAAATGCGGACAAATGACGATCATCATATGGGGCACTTGTGTAAATTTGTATCGAAATTAAACTAACAATTTATATATATATATATAACTTCCTATTATTTTGTGCATGTTGTGTTCAGATTTAGCAGGGTTCATTTCAATTTTTAATCATCAAACTCAATATTCTGTACCTTAATAAAAATAAATATTTTCAACAATAGCAAACGAGAAGAAACTCACACACGTGTCCTTTTCTATCTCAACATAGCTTATACTACATACGGTACCTGAGCAACTGATTTACGAACGTGGATATTAAATGCCCTAATAGCCTTTTATGTTTGGAAGATGAATTAGCGCTTGTTAGCGACATAAATTTACCACTTCTATTGAAATCACAGTGTACAATTATTATACATTATTAAACGTAGGAAGATCGTGTAGTATAACAAATAGAGTCCTATAAATATAGGCTTCAGTTCGTCAGTGATAAGTGTTTATATATAAAAACCCAAGATGCACATTCAACGTCTTAAAACTGTTCGCATAACATGAACGCTCAAACTGAAATTTTGCGCTCATTTCAAATAGTCTGGTATTGAACAAACAACTTTAAACAATTCGAGTAAGGTTGATTTTGCAAAAAACATATGTTTATAGCATAAGTATAACTACTTAAGTATAGTAGTAGTGTGTGTGTGTTTTACGGACAGTTTTGAACGTTACTTATGTTCGAGACCGTGCATTTTTATATATCAATGGTGGTGATAGTGGAAAAACGGCTCCCGATTATTTTTATATTGACAACACTAAAGCTATATAATAATTACAATACATCAATAAGGAAAATCGGTTGCCACCACTGGAGAATAGGGGTAGTGACCGGCTTTTTCTTCATATATTTATATATATATATATATATATATATATATATATATATACATCCCGGGAATGAATTTCAGTCCTTATATATGCTAACATACTGACGTCTGGCACTTCTACTTTAGGTAGAAGAAAAATCTCTGCGAATGTCGGTTAATTAATTAATTTAATCGTATGAAAACGACTTTTTATTCCAAAATATTATAACCTATTAATATATAATTATACGTATATCACTGACGACATGGCAAACTCTCGGCACTCCCACCCGCACTTCAAATCCTATAGCGTCTGGATATACTAATTATTATCTTTTATTTAACGGATTCTGGTAACTCCTAAAACAATGCGATGTTGCCAAACTTCCTACGCAGAGCAGTGCGGTATATTATATCCGTACTCTTCACTCAATAAATCTAATTTCAAAGTAGACAAATTTGGTTTAAGCAATTTTATAGCCGGAATAATGATTTTTTTATAGTAATTTATCACTATTTTTACGCAATTCATTACAACTTATAGAAGTTGCTGTACATTACTTGTTGGCCGATATTATTTATTTTAAAACGATGATGACTTAATGGTAGACGTGCTTAGATACCGCGTTGCTCGGTGTAGATTCAAACTCCAGCAACATACCGGATTTTTTGTAGGATAAAAATCAGGTATATTATAATGCCCATCTGATCATGCTCTGGTCAACCTCGAATTAGAAATTTGCCATCAAAGACCTACAGATGTGTCCAGCAGCTGCAGTTGAGAGCCAATCCATTTCAACGTTTTTACTAGCTTACCATCTTAAGCCACGTCGTCACTTAATATTAGGTGAAATTATATTCAAATACTAGCATATTTAAAGCATATAACAAAAAAGTATTCAACTGAAGTTATGGCGGCGTACGAAAAAGCAAACAATATTTGATCACCTATAGGTATGAAAGGGACAGCACATCACGTTGCTCTCGCACAAGGTCACACACAGTAAGGACAATTAATGTCCCAAATTTACGATTATATCTCTTATGTCCACGTCATAAAGTACACTTTTATTTTACTATTGTCAATCGGGACCCTTTATTGGGGCCTTATTGATACGTCGTCTTATAATTTGTGATTTATATCGCTCCTAATAATAATGATTTTAAAATTTAATGCAATACTAGTAAATTGTACCAATAATGTCCAATTTTATTATGGTTTTAGAAGTTTTCTCATTCAATCAATATTCGTTTGTTTTTATTACGTTTTGTGACAATAAATATTACTAGTACAATAATTATCTGAAAAGCTTAGTGCGTATTCGAAATATTTCGATGGTTTTTTTTATTTTGATACATAAATATACTAGAATTTGTCCGTGGCTTGCCCGCTCGCTTTTTATATACTAATTATTTTTGTTTCTTTGTTTTATGTTACTAAAATATAGATCTATTTTATTGTTTTTAAACGTATTACTAGTAATTTTATCGTTGTTAATGTTGCAAAATAAACTTAAAATCGGGACATTGAATAAAATTTATTATTATATTTATATCGTAAGTCGATATCGTGATTTAATATTACACGCCACAAAAAAAAAAAAAAATGTTGAAAGATATTAACACAGCTTCATTGAACTGTAAATATGAAAGTCTATATAATGAATCCAAATCCTTTAGATACTTGTGATGCACGCGTAGGTAGTTGTGACGGGGTGATAGTATGAATAAAATTAAAATGTTTATTGTTTGTTTGTTCTAACCTCATAAACTACTGAAGTGTTTTCGAATTGACTTAGAAAATATGTATTTTAAAAATTTTATATAAACTATTAATTATTACGTTTTTCCATAGGATCAAAGCAACCATAATAAAATTAAACAGAGGTAATTCGAAATAAGTAAACATGTTAAACACTAACTACAATTACGAAAAAAAATCGCTTTTAATAAAATTCAGACGCGTATTTTCCATAAATACAAAAAAAGAAAACAATTTCATTAGAAGGAAGTCGCGGGTAAGGCATACTATTTGAGTATTCATTTTATTCGGGTATTCGCCCATATTTACTATTCGAATAATACTGGCCCAAGTATTCGAGATCTTCGAATAGTTGAGCAATCCTAATGTAAAAGAACTATACACCTACATAACCCTGAGGAACTTTGTCATTCAATATAGCTGGAGAGGACAAGAACGAACATTTTACTATCACCGGCACTCTTAACTTGTAACATAATAAATCACATGTGAGTCTCAAGTAAAACAATATACAACTTCCTAACATCAATCGCCCTTACAAAGAAAGATAATGCAATAATTTTAGTCAATAAATATTGTATGTATCAATTTGTACTAATATCGACACAATATGTTTTTAAACTACGAAGCATGTGTTCTTATTAATAATTAAATTTGTAATTTTGTTATATTTCTTTGTCATGATTATTGCCTTCAAATTTGATTTATTTTCTAGTATGTCACGCTAAGGAAATCATTGATGAGAGTACTTATTAAATATTTAAAACTATGACTTTTGTGTTGTTCTTGCTGCAATACTCATTAATGTGCTTTATGTTTGAGCATAAAGCACAGGTTTAAGCTACACATTTTAAAAGGAAATGCTAGTTGACTAACATGTATTTGGCAATCTTTACATGTTAGTTAATTTTTAGTCCGGTAAAGCTGTGAAGGCCTCTCATGCCAACAGCGTAAAGCCAGTTCTCAAAAAAAATTTTAGTCAATTATTATGTTGTCAATATGTATCTAGGTAATCGTGTTAAGGCAATTATAGTTATGATTGTTATGAAACAAGACTTACAGCATATTCATCGTTTTAGATATTCAATAATACAAAGGTATTCGAAAAACTCTTAAAAGTCTAATAGTACTGATAGTGGTATTCGTAAAACTCGAATAATATAATCAGATGAATATTGCATGCCCTAGTCGCGAGCGCACTAGCTAGTGTTTGAATAAATCTATTCACTGATTCTATACCAATTTAAACATTTTTTTTTTATCAAAATGTAATATTTACTGCTACTCAGCCAGTAAAAAACAATTCATAATATACTAAAAGCTACATTTAGCCATGTTATATTAGCAGAAGACAATCTCTAAACGATGGTGAAAGCTGTATCTAAATTTGTTACGTAGTGTAGAAGAACTTGGAAAATACAGATAGCTGAGAAATAACTTTGTTCTGTAATATTTATAAATAGTAGCAGGCTTCAGAATATTATTACTTTAGTATCCACCTGCATACCCAAGTATCAATTAAATATCTTCCCGGGACCAATCGCCAATAGTTATGACATTTGCCAAACTGTTAAGTGTAGATATCTTTACAATGGAATACAAAGTTCTTTAAAAGGAGTAGTTTTCTATCACCGATGTCTATATATATTGAAAGAGATTTAATTATATAACGATTCGAAACATTCAAAATGTATCTCTATTATTTAAGCAATATAGACAAAATATAGGACCACATTGCATAATTACACCACATTATGATGTATTAGGCACGGCTAAATACAGTATGTTCAACGACCGTGCCTTTGAAGTAGGCGTCAAAATTCATGTCTAAACCCCGCGAAAATCGCCAAAAAGCATGTCAGTGTCGTTTTTGAGAAACGCGGGGGTAATCTTTGACGTTAATGCAATAAACTTTGATAGATTTGTTATTATAATATGAGTACACTTAATTGTTCCGAAAACTATTATTCATATAAGCCACGAATTTAAAATAAAATACTCTCTCTGTATACAATATGACAAACGTTAAGACACTTTTTTATATTTCTCTGACTCAGGAAAGTTCAGCTCCAGTATCTGTTTTATCTTCAAAATATTATCAAACAAAAACGGGTTATTTGCAACGGTATTTAGATCAATATAATAATTAATTGTTATTGAATAATCCAATTATTATCGGTGTAAGCATCATCATCATTGAATTATGTTCAATGTTATGGTTATGTTGGGTATTTAATAACGATAATATTGTGCATCGCACAATTTTCTATGATTGTCTTATAAGATATGACAGGTTTAGTATTACACGATATAAAAAAAATGTTTGTGTAGATATACTTAACCTTTTTTTACTTTCCTGAACAGTAAAAGAGAAATATACAATAAATAATTTAAAAAACCGTTCACAATCTATCCAGAAACGAAGAAGATAACAGAGAGAAAGAAACATTTTCACGCAAAGCAATTCACGGATACTGGACAATATGTATATAAATCTATTTATTGATTTCATAATAGTCATAGCATACATTTCATTATATTTATTACCATTTCATACCAATTATTCGTAATATTCCCAGAGGTAATTAAGTACACATATATCTTAATAACATAAAGTAAAATGAGAAGAATTAATGTCTAGCGCATAACAACAAGGGACACCCAGCACAAGAACGTATTTTCTACTAACACATTATGCAATGTCCGTTGCCCTGCTCCCGAGCAATGCTCCCCCCCCCTTCGGTCATTGCCGCCACCCGCAACACGAACGATGGTTATTTTTGGTTGGTATCGGCATTACATCAAAAGCGTTTACCGAGGCGAATGTTCAATGACCCTAACACATTCCGTTGTGTCTATGACATAACAATATGACCGAACTATGTACTACGTTTCCGCTGTCAGTTTATCAGTTACTTTAGAATAATTCAAAATATTTACATATACATGATATTAAATTACTTCATTTAATAAATTCTGAATTCCACTGTCACTCTTAATACTTGAAAGTTATGCAAGTGATAATAAAATAATTATATTTTGAGGCCCGCTGGAATCTATAAATACAATATATAAAACAAAGTAATTTTTCGTATCTTTGCTGTACCTTTATTTGTAAAGTAAGTAATGAATTTTAATACACTTTTCATGGAGTTCCGATCCAGTAGCCATCACGTAAGGACGTGTCCGATGCGCACCAGATGTTGTTTCGTGAACTAATAAATTGTCGTTTAGGTGAGCAGTACTATCGAGTGATTCATCGCTTAATACTATTGTGTTTTTGAACTTCAATTACTTCCGAGAAACGCACCTGTTTAAAGTGTTTTGTGCGATTGTTTGTGTGATCGTAAACCGCACTTTTTAGTGCGACCCGCGTGTTAACGTTAACTGTGACAACAAGTGCGTGGAGCGTTCCGAGAATTCGTTTTTGCGCACCCTCTTTTGTTTTGTCGTCGTTTTTCCGTTAAACCACGGCATGGCGTCACTACAGGAACAGTTCGATAGGCTGCGATATCTTGTCGCTACTCGCGCCCCATCGTTATTCACGGAATTCGTTAACGTCATCGGATAATATTATGTGCGTTCCCCGTCTAGCAACCACGATTTCTTTCGCGTCATTGGCGCCACCTTTATTCCAGGAGATACCGGTAGATACAGGAGTATTTGAAGTTCCCATGTCGAGCTCTAGCCCTGATTCTGACATGGAGCTTGATACCAGCGTGACCCCCGCAATCACGAACGATGATTTTACAAACTTAAGCCGAAAGCGGCAACTGCCCGTTACCGTCACGTCACACGCCTCAGATTCAGAATCGGGTACGGAAGTCCCGATAACTATGATACTACTAGTAGAGGGCGTAATTGCATCCGTCTCATCTCACATGCGTGCTGGCTTAGGTAGCTTCCAAGCCCATGCTACGCGTTTTGTAGCTGAGGCTAAGAAGCCCCGTACCCCGCCCCCGTTACTATACAAGACAAGTCATCCACAATATCTACTTGGTTAAACGAAAAGAATATCCGGTACACATCCACCTTGAATACTCCCACAGGTATTCAAGTAAAAGTCTCGTTCACCACTGACCACCGTGTAAGCTTACTTCTCTTCTCCCAGAGAGGAAGCTCGCTTATTTCACTTTCGCGCTCGAGGAAGGGCGCCTCCTTCGCGCTGTAGTTAGACGTGTTCCGGTCGAGATATCGACCGATGACTTCTCAGGCTCCCTTAAGGAGCAAGACTTTCCTTTCCGAGAGGTACATAGGATACCTTATATCCTGGTCGTCCTAGACCGATCACAAGAGGGTAAGGCCATTTTCGGCCTCACCTCTGTCTGTGGTGTCACCGGCATCACTGTTGAAACCCCTTGCAAGTCCCATACTCCGTCGCAGTGCCATAACTGTCACAGTTATAGTCACTCAGCATGCAAACTACCTATCTTTGTCCCAGGTGCGTTAAGTGCTTAGAGTTAAGTGCTTAGACCACCCTACGAAGGAGTGCGCACGCACTCCCGACACTCTCGAGCCTACGAGCCACGTCCTCTGAGGTAACGTGGGCCACCTTGCGACCTATGGCAAGTCCCCCACGCGCTGCGCACACAACGTCCCCACCAAGCGAGACAAGCCGAAGCTCTCAAATCCGTGGAGGCCTTCCCTGACTTGCCGGGTACCTCCTGTATCCCGGTAGCGCCGGTTCCCACGCCACGCGAGGCACCCTCTGTGCCGCTCGCCCTCCAGTCCTGGCGGGCCTCCGTAGCCCACTGGGCTTTAAGGCATAACCTCAGGTTCTCAAGCCTCAGACGCAGCCCCAGCCACAGAGAGCGATGCCTACCCTGGCTGTCCACGTTTTCTCAATCTTAGTCACGCATCGATTGGCTGACACAGGTCCTGCTTGAACACGATATTGAGGAGATCGTCGCGTTCAATAAAATAATTAATAGTAATAGGGACATTGGCTTCCTTAACGTGCTCTCTTCATTCCCAGCATCGATTGGCTGACACAGGTCCTGCTTGAACACGATATTGAGGAGATCGTCGCGTTCAATAAAATAATTAATAGTAATAGGGACATTGGCTTCCTTAACGTGCTCTCTTCATTCCCAGGCGTTGTCGTGATGACACGACGCCTCGCCCGCGCCTCCGTAAATAGTAATAAATAAAACTCGCTGCGTTAAATAGAATAAAACCACGCGGTCTTTGTATTTTGTTTCTTAACGCGAGAAGTCTCCATACACAACGCGACTTAGTAACCGATTTTTTACGCGATAGACAAATAGATATTTCTTTATAGTTTAGGAAACACTACCTACAAAACCGAAAATGGGCAATCCCCGGATCGCGAATTATAATATAGTCAGAAACGATCGTATCACCCGCGGGGGCGGCACTTTATTTTATTACAAATGTTCGTTGTACTGTATGCCGATAGAGACGCCCGTTCTTTCTAATATGGAAGTGTCAGTGTGAAGGGTATCTATAGCATATCTTTCACCGAATAGAGAGCTTCTCAAGTCCCACTTAGAGGCGATGTTCGCGCGAGGAAACTCGGTCATCATAGTCGGGGACCTCAACAGTGGAAACGTTTTCTGGAACAGTCCGAGTACTTCTCGCAACGGGCAAATTCTCGACGAGCAAGGTAGCGATCTCGTTTTTGACATCGTAGCCCCGCTGGAACCCACTCAATATTCGAATCACTGTCGTCCGACACTAATAGATGTAGCACTTTTAAAGAATGTCACGCTTCCGATACTGCTCATACAAGTTGTACATGATTTGAATTCAGACCACCACCCCGTGATATAACAGCTAGGTTCGAATTCCCATATCGAGTGTCAGCCCGCGTGCGTAGCTGATTACGCGAAGCTCAGTAGATATTTAAAAGATAATCCCTCCTCGGATAGCTTACATAGAATCTTGGGCGCGTTGGTGTCTAAAGCCGACGCGGAACAGACTATCGATTCCCTGGTTGACTTTGTTCAGACCGCCGTTAGGGAAACCTCGAAAGAGGTACAAGCGGTGAACGATCGTCGCTCTATACTCCTCGACAACGTGAGAGCGTTGATCATGGAAAAGAATGCCATGACTCAAGCCTATGACACTTACCCGTCTGTAAATTATCGTGATCGGTTACGTTCGTTACGTAAACTAGTTAGATCTCGTATTTCAGAAATCTGAGCCGCCAGGTGGGACAAACTTCTGGAGGAGATCCAGCCGTCCCACGTGACGTATTGGATAATAGTACGTAGATTCAAATCAGATCTTAATGCACCCATGCTCCCGTTAGAAATAAGTCCTGGATTTCCTCCCACGTTCGAAAGTATCGACAAAGCGGAATATCTTACCGCGAATTTAGAGGAGTAATGTTCTCCGAACACTGCTAACACCGACCCTGTCCATATCGGATCGAACGAACACCCGTTAGAACGTTCTCTCACGTCTCTTTGAGCGGATACCGTAACCCCGGTTAGTTTCGATGAAGTGTCGGCCGCCATCAAGCGTTTCAAGCTTAGATAATCCCCAGGTCCTGATGGGGTCCTTCTTGACCACATCATAGTTCCCCTGGTCTGTATCTTCAATACGGCAATTTCTCGCTAAGCACTCATATACGAATCAAGTACACCACCTCACGGAGTACATTTTTTCTAAATTTAACGAAAATCCACGAAAAAACGTCACCCCGCATAAACCTATACCGAAACGCAATATAGCAGTCTTTTTCGATGTCGCCAAGGCCTTCCATAAGGTCTGGCACACCGGTCCCCGGGGATCGAATTAGGTTGCTATTCTGATGATACAGTTATATACGCTGCCAGTTGGTGGCCGGACTTTCTTAGAAATTGAATAAATCGGGCCATCGTCACACTCCGTGAATGGTATCGTCAATGGAGAATAGAGTTCAATCCTGAAAAAAGCATCGCGATATTTTTCGACCCCGTAAATCGTCCGGGACCTAAGAATCTAAAGCTCCTCAGGCAATACGAAACCGAGACTTCTTGGGCCCTTAAGGTCATATATCTCGGAGTTACATTAGATAGGCACCTATCTTTTAAAGCATATGTAGAAAGAGTGCGAAACAAAACCGCAATGGTTTTGGGTCGTTTACATCCGTTAATATGCTCAAAAAGTAAAATATTCCTCAGACATAAGACTACATTGTATAAGATGTCTATTCATCCTATTCTGACATATAGCTGTCCTGTTCTCGTGCATATGTCAAGGTATAACTTTGAAATATTACAAAAGCTATAGAACTGTTTTCTACGTAAAGCGGTGGGTACCCCGTAATACATCCGGAGAGTCAACCTCCATAGGGACCTGGAGATGCCGTCTATTTGGGAGTACGTCAAAACACTCACAACTAGTTTTTTCGATAGCGCTATGTATCATCCCAGTTCGTTAGGTGGTATCCGCCGCAACTTATAACACCGTACCCGACGCGTCGCGGTGCAAAAGACGTCCGCGATTTATTTTCACTGATCCTCCTGAAGAAATTTCGTTAGCTAATTTTCAGTACCCTTACGTCCCTCGAAACAGAGCGTGTGCGTGCTCATGTCCAAGTAATCACATATAGTGAATTTTGCCCCAGCACACATACCTAGGCCTCCCTCAGCAGCTGCCTCAAGCCGAGGTCTGATTCTCCGGAATGGTGCCCTCGAGCACGTTGCTTGCGCAAATATAGTGACACTGAATAAATTTTCAAACACTAGTTATTACAACACAACACAGATCACCCCACACACGTGCACATACACACATGTAGGTACACATATTGCTTGGATTTGTTTTTATCCCTTTTTCGAACGGAGTTAGTTTACATTAATTTACTAGTCAGTTTTAGTAGTAGTTTTAATAGTCAGATGTAGAGCATGGTACACGTCTATATTTCACAAATTCATATTTATATGAAATAACAGTTAGCTTAGTTCGACTCGGGATATTCGGTGACAATTCAAGACCAGGCGCACCGTGCGCCCCTGTGATGGTTGCCTATATAAAATCAGGTGAGTGCCTTTAGCGCTCTCTTTAGTTGTCCGATAAAACTGTAGAGGCCTTGCCAGACCAACAGTGTAGTCAGTTCGAAAAGAAACAACACTTTTCATTGACGATTATAATATTTTTCCTACATCTTATATGATACAGCTACGCTCTGAGATTTTAGTATACTGAAACAAACAAATGTTAAATTGATGTAAGTAAAAAAAAATCGGACTACTTATATATTATTGAAATTTATGATACATAATTTATAAGTTTTATTTGCTTTGCTGCACAACTTGTTTTGTTTCACAACACTATCAATATCAATACACATAGTAACGTTTAAATTTAGGGAATATTAAGTAAAAGTTTTATCTAACAGTAAATAGATTTGGGAATAGACTTTGTGCAATCACATATAATCATTACATTTTAGTAAACAACGTAGTCATAGGTACTTACTAAATAACAAATTATAATAAAACACGCGGAGCTGACTCATCACTCTCATCACTCGCGTATTCAAATACCACGTCAGTGAGTACTTCGAAGGAAAATGTCCTGCTGAAACTATAGCAATGTGGCAGCTCATTTTATAAGTTCGCCAGGTTAGCTTCTCGTTTCAGTTTGAAAATATTTTTTTCGAAGCTAACTAATTTATTAGCCTCATAGGCCTTCACGGCTTTACTAAAACAGTTTCAAAATCTTTTACCAAGTCTCTATGAGTGTGGTGTGGCAGACGCACTATATATTTAAAGTATTTATGCTTTTGAACACATTAATATTTATTATCAGTCAATATTGTGGTTACAAGGTAAATCCTTTAAAAGTCAAGAGAATGTATTAATTTTTTTTTTGGCATATATAATCAAAGTAAGTGGATAGTAATTAGATAAGAATCTGAAATGTCTGAGTGACTTTCTGAAATGATTTTTTCTAAGTTTAGTTTTATGCAAATAATTAATTACGTACATCGTATATTTTTCAATGTTTAGGGTTCACAGTTTGAAATAACGTCTACAATATTTTTTAGATATTTGACGCTACTTACAAATTTGTCCTCAAACATATAAGAAAAGTTGTAAAAGTAAAAATGAAGTTTATTTAAAAATTACTTCAATAAATTTAAGTCTAAAATTTTGTTTTTAATGAAACATATAGCATATAAACAACTATTAAAGAACAAAGCGTTTATCTGTGTTTTTTTAGCTCCTCTGAATTATCAAAGCAAAAGATTGTGATACGGTTTTCACTAATATTTGAAATATTATATGTATATTATATTCATATAAATCAATGATCTATTTCATAAAGGTAACCAAAAAGTGAACATTTTTATCTTTTACAAATTATTATAAAGTAATTTGTTATCATCAGCCTGTAAGAGACCCACTACAAGGCGAATGGCTTCATTCTGATTGAAGCCATGGCCACAATCACTACGCCAGCCCACGATGTATTGGTGATTTTAATTAAACTCTGAGAAATCCATAGTTCTATGTTTTCCACATACAGAGGTACTAAAAGAACATTTCTCAGATTCAGATATCCCCACGATGTTTTCCTTCACAGTTAACCGATAGTGTCACCAATTTGAATGAGTAATTGTTCGTGAATTCAGAAAAATTCATTGGTATATGCCGGATTTGCCGAACATCGGATTGGTATTCCACTGGTCAAACCACTCGACCACCACGACGCATTTTATACTTTTTTTTGTGTATGTTGTATTTGATAATTAAATAAATGAATCCTTATCCAATTATGTATATCTAGGTAACTAAATATAACTGGTATATATTGGTATAGAATGTTTAAATTGTCCATCTTGGCATATTGTTTGCATGAATGACTTAGAAGATATGATAATTTTAAAATTATGCATAACTAAATTAGTATTGGGTGAAGGTTACTACAAAACTTGTATGTCTTTGGTAATCTATAAATATTGCGTACTTATAATTCATCGTTAGTACATTATGCCTGTGCAAAACTGGGGTATTTATTAAGTCTTAAATATGTTACAAACAAGAAAATAATCGAATTATTAAGGTAGAATTTCCCGCGGCTTGTTAAATTAAATTTCGCGCCAACCGTCTAGTTAGCTAACGGTCGCGAAGGCATGGCTTATCGCGGCTATATCTTGTTGGTGACGTAATTACGTTAAAAGAATTTTACTTTGATAGTATGAATGAAGTCTACACGTTGTGTTGACTAAAGCAGCTATACGTGATGTATCAGTTAAAATAAACATTGTGACGGATACGCACTATAGTTTTTTCAGAAATCATTGACGTCTAGATTAGATTAGATTAGACTAGATTAGATTCAAAAAGTTATTTGATGTTTAATATATTTTTTAATTATAATGAAAATAAAACAACACCAGTTTTGTTATCAAAATAATATACAACTAGGTTTTGATTCCGGCTTCGTCAATCTTAAAGTAGATTTGATTTATCCTTCAGCAACAATACTTTTTTCGGGACGAAATTTACCATATGTCCTTTTCTGTACTCCTGTTAATGAGTATGCAAAATATCCTGGTAATCGATTGAGCCGTTTAGGCGTGAAAACATAACGAACGAACAAACTCACCGTCACATTTATAATGCTAGTAAAAATAAGGAAGTAAAGATTAGGAATTTTTCATAATTTATTGTGATACTACGATTCCAGAGATTTAAAATTACGAAAACACAAATAAAATTATGTGAGCAAAAATAATTAAGAAGCTTCTTTAAACTCGATGAGCTGTAATTATCAAAGCATAAAAAATCTGTTATACACCTGTGATGCACATGTTAGTATATTTTATCGAAAAGATGTCGGTGTAGATACCCGTATAAATGAAAGTCTTCTATTATGTGTCCATACTAATTTTCGAATCGGCTGAACTGATTGCGATGAGACCTAAAATGAAAACTTTAAAGTAGTGATATATGTGTGGGTAAAGCAACAACGATAAAATTAAGGAAAGAAAGTTTATAATCTGTATCAGAATCAGAAGACCTTAATAGTAAGGTAAAATTTCAATCAGAAAAAGAAGTCCGCTCATGAATCCATATAACACTCATGAAACAAAAGACATTGTTGCAACATTTCAACATAGTAATTATAAATTACTATCTATTTCTATGAATATAAATATATATTTTATATAAATATAATATACATATATAATACATTAAACTATTTGAAATAAATTATTAAAAAGATACTGAAAACCGTATCGAAAAGTGACATTGTTTTATAATATTTCAATATTATTTATAGATATAATTTTTTTTTTGTTTTGGAACTGGCTGCACTGTTCGTTTGTTAAGGCCGCTACAGTTTCACCGGACTACGGGAATAATGTATTAAAATCCAATACATAGTTTATTAGCACTCACAGACACAGAGACGACTCGAGAAACGTCTTTATTCTGTAATATTTATTTTAGATCGCAATGCGTTCAAAAATAATATTTTATCAATTAGACACACTGACTCTATATCAATTTGATATTTTTCTGTAGCCCATTACGTGTTGTTACATTTGAAGCGCATTTATTGACTTGTTTATTACGAAAAAATAGTAGAATTCAAAATTTACTAAAAAAGTAATTTCCTATCAGCTATAAGTAAATATTACTAAAGAAATATTTAATTACTATCCGCTATAAATAGAAATTATCTTTGTTGCTTCAAACAATAAAGTCTAAGTCTAAGAATGTTTTGCATATATCGGTCATATCGTTACGTAATAATAGGCACAGCTGAAAGTGAGGTGAATAAACTTCGACCATTACAAAACCGTTGGCTTGTCTTTGGCGCTCACTGGCAAGGGAAGGCCCGCCCCTGGCCGCACCACAGCGATAATGTTTTGGCGGGAATTGCTTGCTGAATTATACCTCATGTTATTAAAATTCAATACTTTGAAAAGTTTTTAAAACCATTACTGGTTATGTTCATGTTCTAAAAAATAATATTCTATTATTAAACGTAACGTACGTCTAGGTAATTTAAAACTCAAAATGTTAAGAATTTGTTCAGTTACATTATGACGTCATACCGATTAACCGTCGAATTGCTCGGCACAAGGGGCATGAAAGCGGCAGAGGCGGGAAGGACAAAAGATGCGCTTGTTCTGTTTAGGCGCGAAAGACTGTTTAGAGATATTATGAAATATTCGGTTGATTACTCACTACCAAATATCTTTACTTTTATAAAGTGTTTATTGTTATTGGTAATCGGGTCCGAATAGACGTCTAAGCTTAGACATATTGATGCATGTAACATATTTTATAAGAATATCTCAATCAGAATGATGTCAGTTTTAATATTTATTACATTGCTACTTGGGTGCAATGAAGAAATATAACATTATTGTAGTACATTTTTATTTATGAAAACAGTTTATTCAATGCGTCATGCGTTCAAACAAAGCTTTTTTAAATATCAGTATCTAGTTTCGTTTTAGTTTTTTTGTCTATACAATGTTTAAAACAGTAAAAACTTAATATAACTATCGTTAATAATCACACTATTCATAGACCAATGAAGTTTGAAATACGTTATAATTGCTCATTTTTATTTCTTTTATAATTACTAATTAAACATTAATTCTAACAAACCTAAGCCTGTACAAAATTAAAGAGAATGTTATCAAATGAATTACGTAATGTTAAGCAACACATTACATCTTATCAATCTCAATGTCTATTTATCTATCGTTACAATTTAACGTACAATATAAAATTAACTACGTGATCCCATGACGGAATAATTGAGAAGTGTTTACATTAATTGTTATAAAATAATGATTCTACGGTGTAATTAACACATAGCTCTTATTAGCATTACGGTTAAATTACGATGTAATAATCTACCAGTTATAGTGTTTTATCCATAACTCCGCGATTGCGTCATCGAGCAACGTTACATCACCCTGTCATATTTACGCGGGTAAAATTTTTTGATTAGCATGTTGTGAGGTTCTCTGGGGTACTTATATACCCGCATATATATTGCGAAGTTTCTCTCTGGAAAATGTCTAGAATATCTCAGCGGTTAGTATAAATATACTACAGGGGCAGGTTTTATTTCAATTGTATTGATAAACATTGCAAATATTATTAAAATTAGTTATTTATAATGAACTTCAAGCTTAATCAGTTTTATGTACAAAATAATCTCATCCCTAGGTTAGCGCCATTATTGATCGTATTGTGCGCGTGAAATAATTTCACGAGACTAATATCAACGGTTTCTACACACGTGTTGATTAAAACTTGCATGTCATGGTGAGTACAAATAAATATCGTTCCGGCATACGTTTTTGAGTTTGTTCAGAAACTTTTGACGTGACCTTGACACTGGATTTAAAAAAATATTTTAAGCTTAATATTATCTTTTAATTACAATGAAAGAAAAAAAATGGTTTTACCATAAAACTTATATATGTTTTTTTTTCATAAATTTCAATACTAATAGTATATTTGTAAAGCTCATACTATTAAATATACAAAACTGAATTTTAATCAGTTTTTTATTATAATTTTAATAATTCTCACATATAAAAACTCATTGTATTGTTACGTCATGATTATCGCATTTTGGTATCAGCTGCAGTGTTTGTTGTAATCAAGCAGAGCTATAGATATAAATATTTGACTGGAGTCGCGACCAATATGCAAATGTTGATAAACCGATCATAGCGAATTGTTGTAGTTAATCGTAACTGCTACCTTATAAATATGTTTACTTATGTAAATTTTATATCTGTGTTATATTTTTCTTGCATTAAAATATAGGCATATCTCTAACGCTATCTTTTAATTATTAAGCTTCTTGAGTTATATCTAAATAACATAGAACAAAAATGTTTATCTTGAAACGCTTACAGAAAGTTTGCGAAGGTATATGTCTATCACCCAAAGATAACCTTAATACTTATAAAAAAATATTAAGGTTATTAGTACAACAATATTTTGAACATAGTAATTAATTCTTATTGAATAATCCAATTATTGTCAATTGCATCGCATAATTTTGTATGATTATCTTATAAGATATGACAGGTTTAGTATTACAGGATACAAAAAAAATGTTTCGTAAAGATATAACTGTACAAGACAAAAATGCAATTAAACAAATTAGAAAAACCGTTCACAATCTATCCAGCAACGAAGAAGGTAACAAAGAGAAAGAAACTTTTTCACGCATAGCAACTCACGGGTAGTAGCCAATATGTATATAAATCTATTTATTGGTTTTATAACAGTTATACCATACATTTCATTATCGTTATATTCATTACCATTTCGTACCAATTATCAGTAACTTTCCTAGAGATAATTAAGTACACATATATCTTAACAACATGAAGTAAACTGAGTAGTATTAATGTCTAGCGCATAACGACAAGGAACACCCTGCACAAGAACGTATTTCCCGCCAACACGTTATACCATGTCCGTTGCCCTGCTCCCGCGCAATGCCTCCCGCCCTCCGCTCCCCTCGGCCTTTGTCGCCACCCGCAACATGAACGATCGTTATTTTCAGTTGATATCGGCATTACATCATAAGCGTTTACCGAGTCGAGTGTTCAATGACCCGAATACATTCCATTTAACAAATGACATAATAATATAGCCGAACTGTGCACTACGTTTCTGATGTCAGTTTATCAGTTACTTTAGAATAATTCGAAATATGTACATATACATGATATTAAATTACTTAATTTAGTAAATTCTAGATTCCACAGTAGCCAATTATATAATAATAATTTAAGGCCTTCTTCACTCTATAAATACAATATTTAAAATAAAACAAAGTCATAGTTCGTATCTTTGTTGTACCTTTATTTGTAAAGTACGTACCGAATTTTAATACACTTTTAACTGAAGATTACAATATTACTCCTGCATCTTGTATGATACAGCTAAGCACTGAGATTTCAGTATATTTGTATAGTTTTACGTACTAAATAGGCAATGTTATAATTAAATTTTAAGTAATTGATTCGTACAAAATAGCACAACTGTTTTCATTACGTCTTGTCGTAAGAAACATTCCTAGTACAATAATTGACCGAAAAGTTTAGTGCGTGTTCATAATATTTTCAGTAATGTTTCTTTAGATTTGATATATGAATATACTAGAATTAGCCCATGGCTTTGCGCGCTTTTTTATGCAAAAAATATTTTTGACTCGTTGTTTTATCTCATTAAAATATGGGTTCATTCAATTATTTCCGAGATATTAGTACTCAGTTTATAGATTATCATTTTTGAAATGACATATAATTCCAGTGTACAAAATTAATTTAAAATCTGTACAGTGAATGAAATTGCATTTTATTTATGATCATCATTATAAAAATAGTTAAAAAAATAGAATTGTTATTATTGATATTTATACAGATTGTAGTACTTTTTAATTTAACAGGGGTAACATTATTGACTGCTGTTGAAGAAAAACGTCGTGAGAAAATCGTACGTATGGAATGTTGAGGAAAAGGAATAATGGAACGAATAAGAAATGTGAATTCTTTATACTTAACACAACTCTACGTCGTGGGTTGGTAGGGGTGCTTACGCACATACCTTCCTTGGAAAGAGGCCTTTGACCTTGCAACGGGTCGCTTATATGCAGATGTTGATATCATATGTACAAATTTATTAAATAGATGAGTAGATGCTTTAACACTATGTCTGCTTATTCATTAGCATTCTTCGTCGTTAGTATGAAGAAATGATATTAGTTTCTCATGTGGACCTTCATTGGAATTGTAATTTAATTCGTATTGTTAACTCCGGGGAATACTAACATAGTTAAATTTTTTTTTTT